>CM068710.1:23320696-24700279 GCA_035079005.1 Fraxinus americana
TGCACGCCACATGTCAATTATGTAATGTATTATGTAAATGATTATGTACTTGTAGCATGGTCCTTCTGTCAAATATCTACCATGTAGAGCTATTTGGACGACCAATTCTTAATAAGTGTTGTTTCTAATTTTAATGTGATTTAAATGGTCCTCTAGTTGAGGAATTCAAATTACGTATCAATTCTGTTTCTTGGCTCTTCAGTTTGTGATTTTCTATTGACTAAATAAATAAGACGAATCCCTTTTTTGCAATTAAATACAAAAAACACGATGCTTTTGTTTTGGAAATACACTACAATAATGCTTGTAATGTATGCTTTGATATGTTAAATGAGAAAAAAAAGGCTTGAAGATCACTAATTACTGTTTTCGTGAATAATGTTGGCTTCATTTTTAATATGCTTTTGTGTAGTTTGGTTTCATACTTACAATTGGTACTGTAGGCAAAAAGATCTTGTCTTTTTCTCAGTTACATGGTCTTTGAAGAGAACTGCTGTTTGACACGTTTTTTAAGCTGTCAAATTATACTCTGATTAGAGAAGGAAAATAGTTTATGTAGTACATAAGGAATTCCAATTTACTAATTTCCATTCCTATAAAAAAAATTCAAATATAAATTATTTGTTTTTCTGTCATAGCTAGAATGTTTGGATCCCTTTTGGTGACTCCAGCCTTCTTTTATTGGTTGTTTATTAGTTCCTTTATGGTTCTGTAATTGAGAGTTAAAAAATCTGTTTTACTTTTCTTGGAAGGGTTTATTCATGAGGAGGACAATACAAATTCAAAGCTCCCAATGTAGCTTTATCGTAGGAAGTAAGGTTAACTACCCTCAACAGAGAGTTTGGGCTTCTTGTGTTGGTAGATCTAGCAAACATGGAGGTGCTCTTGCTGCTACGTGCGCTAATGATAAAATCCTAGTGGCTAACAGAGGAGAGATTGCTGTTCGTGTGATTCGGACTGCTCATGAGATGGGGATCCCTTGTGTTGCAGTTTACTCAACCATAGATAAAGATGCTCTTCATGTGAAATTGGCTGATGAATCTGTTTGCATTGGAGAAGCGCCAAGCAGTCAATCGTAAGCCATTATAATTCTTATATGCTTGTGAGTGGTTATGTTTTTATCTCGTATAACATATAAAAGTCAATTAAAATATTTAACAAGCTGACCAATATTATGTCAATTTGATTTCGGTTAGGTTAGCCATTGAGAGCAGGGCCCTTAGAGCATGTTTCAGTGGGCTCATTTTTAAAATAAGCAACATCCATTGGCCTATATATAATCCCCAAATCTAAGCCATTTAAATTTATCCATCCTTGCTCAGTATTCATGTCGTCTCAACATAGTTTCTTCATCTTTTAGCAATTCATACTGCATCAGATCTATGATATTTTGTGGCACTTAAGATATCCTCACCAAAATCTTGGATAAAGGGAAAAATAATATCCACTTCATCCCCGCTTGTGCTCAAAATGCAGTGGGAGATTGCCAACTTATTTTGGATATTTTTGTACAGGGTCTTCTATATGGATAGTGGTTTTTTCGTGTTTAAAGTTGTAGAACTCTTATGATGCCTCTTATCTGTAGTTATGTTTTGCATGTGTATTTTAATAGTCAATATAACTGCTGTCTAGTTTCTTGTCAAGAATCACCTGGAGTGTCAGTATCAAAGTAAAAGTAAGAATCTTCTCTTAAGGCATCATATTTCTTAACCTTTCTACAGGTATTTGTTGATTCCAAATGTCTTATCTGCTGCCATCAGTCGTGGATGTACTATGCTACATCCTGGATATGGTTTCCTAGCTGAGAATGCAGTTTTTGTTGAGATGTGCAGAGAACATGGTATCAACTTTATTGGGCCAAATGTAAGTTCTCTGCATCAGAACTTCAATACTACATCATATTCGTACTATTTATCC
Organism: Fraxinus americana; assembly: GCA_035079005.1. Lineage (NCBI taxonomy): Eukaryota > Viridiplantae > Streptophyta > Magnoliopsida > Lamiales > Oleaceae > Fraxinus > Fraxinus americana. Next base: position 23,322,614 of record CM068710.1, read on the forward strand.
TTAAATCCCAATCCCGGAGTGTTTCCCAAAGTGTTTGCTATGCTCAGTTCTCTCAGATTCGAAACTGTATTACCAGCAAGATTGGCTACTTATATGGCCACATCGTTCATATATGTTAGGTTCGGGTAATGATCAAGGGCATGGAATTAGTCCTTGTACTGCTCTAATCTTTGATCACTATTAGAATTTATGTCTATTATGGTCGAATCAAATGTCAACAAATCATGTGACCTTCCTATGTACAACAGGAGCTCAAATCACCACTAGACCCATTGCCTTCACCACTGATATTGAACTAACAGAACTTGTTTTGAATCACTTGAGTGTACCCGAAATGTGGTGTGTTGATGATGCCAGCTAATGTGCCATCAAGACTGAACATGATTTAATAATCACCCAATAACAGTACTGCTAAAACATACATTGCACCACCCCTTAAATCGCCCGTCACCTTCATAAGGCCTATAAACTATTGCATGCGAAATTCTCAATGTAGATGATGCCGTAAATATGGTCTTCTGCCAATGGTTGCAATGTTTGGATGGTGGAAGACAACCGTAACTTTACTAGTGGGGTGGCTGAGGTTGAGCGTTGGAGGTAGCCCTGCTGTTGTTGAAGGTACAGGGTATGTGGTGGAGGTGGACTAGTGGAATTGATGGTGGAGATATTTGGTTTGCTGTACTAGCCATGCTTATTGTGTGGGTCCTGTTAATTTTTAATTATGGTGGGGGTGATCATCGTGGCGGCAGCAGCAGCAATAAAATTTGGTTTCATCCATATAGATTTTTTGAGGATATGCCATTTGACTTTAAACTGAACAAGTAATATCAAAATATTGAAATGGATAAATATATGCTCCTCCTCACCTAAACGTTTGTGCCACGGAAAACTATAAAATTCAAATTGCTATAATAGTAGTTTATTGTTTCTCTGCTTCTATTTTTAAACTTTCAAATGGCAAATTTGATCTTTATTTTGAATTCTGAAAAGCAAATGTAGCTGTTTTGAAAGTCTACACCTAAAGGTTTCAACTTTTGAAAGTCGAAAATTTTCAGCCTGACAGCATTAGGGTCATGGGTGACAAATCTACTGCCAGAGATACAATGAAGAATGCTGGAGTTCCGACTGTCCCAGGAAGCGACGGGTTATTACAGGTATTGCTTTTTACTAGATTTTTGGGCATCGTTTACCAATATATCTTTGGACTTTATTTTCAAATTTGCTTTTATTTGAATGCTTTATATTTCTTCTTATGCGTCTTTCAAAATGATTCTTGCCATGCAGAGTACTGAAGAAGGAGTGAGACTTGCTGAAGAGATTGGTTTTCCTGTCATGATCAAGGTTAGTTCAACATAAATCTGTTATGTCTTCATTATTTTTACATGGCAGCTCCATATGATATTGCAGCATCTTTTCTTGCTAGCCCTAATAATAGTATTGTTAGAGAGGAAGAAGATTAGGTGAGCTTAAGACCTATTCTTGATCACAAATTTGCTTGCTGCTTGTGACAGTTTAGTTGTGATACAGTACATCGATAATCTGAGTGCTTTTTCTACCTGGCAACAATAATTTGTTTTGTTCACATGATATGAAGTCTAGCAGCCTTTCTCCTATGATATGGTGCAGTAAGTTTTTTGTCATGGTGATGGTGGACGCAATCCAAGAAGAACCAAATTATAAAAGAAGAGAGAAGCGATAAGAGGAGGAGAAAGGGGAAGAAGGGGAAGAAGGGGAGAGGAGAGAAATGTGAGGAGGGGAATTATTTATTTATTTAATAATCAAAGCGTCTATTACAATGCATAATCCCCATTGTGGGAAAACAATTAAATAAATAACATAGAATACTAGAAAATCTATCAAAATAAACAATGCCACTTTTCCTAAAATAAGTATCCAAACTTGGTCAATCTTCAATAATATATCATTACTATTACTGATCTCCATCACATGGGAGGCACTGATTTTGGTTTCTTCTTGATTGTTGTTTGGTAGTTTGAATCGGCTAGTGATTGAGTTCTTTAGTTCTCTACGATTCTATTCTTGTCAAAAACTTGAAGAACATAGAATACACTTGAAGATCATCTTTTGACAATAATTTGTGCCCTACCTATGATAAACCGATGCTCCTACTGGTGTGGCGTCTCTATGTATTGACACTCATCGGACAATCCAAGACAATTAGTATAAATATTTTTTCTTCACTAGGAGTGTAATATATAGTTGAACTTATAGTTATTTTAATGTAGCAAATGGCTACTTATCCGATTTAAAAGATTTCATGAAAAGAAAAATTCAAAATTAAGAAAATAATTGGTTTTTATTATAAGAAAAAAAGTATACACCATAGAGATAGAAAGTCTACAATTTTAAAGAATTTAAATTAATGTGTCCCCGACGTGTCCGTCTCCTATGATTTTGAAAAATCAGTATCAACGTATCCGTGTTCATTCAACATAGTTTCTTACCTAACTTGAACAGATAGTCTTCCCAAATATGGCAAACAAGTGTTATCTGTTATTGAAAGTGCTTTCTTCCTACTAGGTTGGATGAACTACCCAGCAATGTCATTTTGACAATTTGCCTCATATTAAGCAGGGTGGGGGTGGCCTCTCACTAGGTTGTTGTAATTTATTTTTGACCAGATGACCATCAGAGGGATTCAGTCTCCTTCCTTGAGCAAGTCTAAGAACTTAACCGTTATCCACTCTACTCTAAGTCTAAGACTCAAAACAATTTGTCTCCTTCCCTGTCCCCTCTTATTTTGAGGTTGACTGCAACTTCCAAGGACTAAACTATGTACTGATACCAGGATTTTTCACATCACTGTCAAAGATATTATCTTCAAGTTTCTTCTTGATTCTATTCTGATATTTTGGATAGACGATCCTAAAATGTCACAAGGTTTACTATTACTCAATCAAGACTCCTGTATTGATGAGAACTATTAATGGAGGATGGAAATGAACTCAATTGTTGTCATCTATAAATTCTGAAGCTGTGATTTAAAAAGAGATTTTTTAAAATTGTTTTTGATCAGTTCATGAAATTCACATTATGAAGAATCTTGATAGAACAAGGGGAATCCCATTGATGTAATTGAGTCATGTCTTCTTTCATTGCGAGGTAACTAAGAAGAATCATGGGTGTGTGTGTATAGGGAAACAGATGCAAAATATAATTCTGGGCTTAATCTGATTCTTGTTTTCTTTTCTTTTCCTTTCATCTACAAGGATATGGTGAATCTATAGTTAAAAAAACATGTTTTCTTAAAGAACTTTAACTTCAAGTGTCGAAAAACATCTCAAAAGCTGTGAGACAAAAGAGAGATGATGTCAAAGCATTTTGATATCTGGGAGAGACAGAGAGATCGGCACATGGAATGGAAGGAAGTAATGATTATTGGCAGACTCACTTAGGGACCAGTTTTGCAGCTATTTCTGACAGGTGTCAGCCAAACTTAAAGAGTTGGGAAGTTTTTAAAATGTGTCATATGTAGATTGGAGCTAGATATGATTCGTTAATTATTGAAATCTTTAGGCATTTTCCATTCAAAATACTCGAGAAGAGTTCAGTTGCTCAAAAATACCTGTATAGTAGGATAATCAATCCAGTTCAGATAAGTATGATTCTATCAATGCATTGCCGTTCTGTTTACCTTATTATGCTTCATTCGACTCACTTCAAGGAAATGAAAAAGAAAAGGAAACAAACTGAATTTTGGACCAGGTTGTCTATTTTGTCTGTTGATTCATTTGACCTTCTCATTGTTTCCTATCTGAGGGTATATCAAGTTGATCTGATGTGAAGAACCATTAGTCATAGAAAGAGTTTTCTGACAAGTGACTACTTTATCTTTTGAAGGCAACTGCTGGTGGTGGAGGACGTGGAATGCGTCTTGCTAAAGTGCCAGAGGAGTTTGTGAAGTTGTTGCAGGTACCCCTCCTTGCCTTAAGTTTCGCTTTTGAATGACTTCAGTGAAATCATAATCAATTGGTTCTTCCCGCCCCCTTTTTCCTTCCCTTGTAAACTTAGTAAAATTTGTTATTCCCCTTTTTTCTTCAAAAATAACTACTCGACTATTTATAGAGGATTACAGATTCAGGTGAGATTCGATATCAGACTCTTTCAAGCAGTGGATTTGGCAGCATGCCATGTGAAACTCTTGCGATTTGATTAATTTGAATGGCTTTTATTTTCCGTACTTGATGCCATTTGTAATCCATTTTTCTTTTTCATGTTCTTAAAGGTCACATGATCTGTTAAGAAACTATTTCTCTTCCACTTACATAATGCTTGCTCATTTTATTATTCTAAAATTGCCACTTTCTATCTAACAGTTATGCACAAAAGCTCATTCTTATGTCTGAGATATTTTTTGTGTAATGCACTCTACTTAGCTGTTGTTGATCATATCTATTGTAGTTGGTTATTTGTTTATACATAATCACTGGAATTGTATGAAACTTAACAAAGTCTAGCTTATTTCCACGTTGCTTCTTTTAAACTAAGTCTAGCTTATTTCCATGTCGCTTCTTTTAAACTAAGTTTGGCTTCTTGTTTAAATTGTTTTTATAGCAAGCCAAGAGTGAAGCTGCAGCGGCATTTGGTAATGATGGTGTTTACCTGGAAAAGTACATCCAGAATCCAAGGCATATTGAATTCCAGGTACTAATTTATTCTAAAATTTTCCACAAAATAAATTGTTTTTTTTAAAATCTAATTCTGTAATTCTTGGTTGAAGAAAAATCTAATTTGTATCTTAGTTAAGATTATGAAGTTTAATAATTGAATCCTCTGGTTCATGAGTCGTTGATGTAAAGCATAAACCTTTGCAACTCTACAGGTTTTGGCAGACAAGTTTGGTAATGTTGTGCACTTTGGAGAGCGTGATTGCAGTATCCAGGTATGCATAAACTATTTCATAATTCAGTTTGAGTTTATGAAAGCACGTTACTGTATATACCTATTTCATAATACAGTTTTGAGTTTACGGAAGCATGTTGCTAAAAGCTTTATGATTAGGTTTCTATTACTGTCTAATGAAACTAGTCATATTTAGCTTTTTTTTACTTATTATTATAGATTAAAAAGGGGAAGATGAGGATTTTGGTTAAAGTTTCCGTTGATTACAAGTAAAAACTAATTTTTCTTTCTCCTCCTTCAAAAACTTGGCTTTCTGTTTGAAAACCCAGAAAAATAGCTCGCTGGGGTAACGAGTCCATTAAAATCTCATTTGCAGAGAAGAAATCAGAAGTTGCTGGAAGAAGCACCTTCTCCTGCACTAACACCAGAGTTGCGTAAAGCAATGGGTGATGCAGCAGTTGCAGCAGCAGCATCGATAGGGTACATAGGTGTTGGTACTGTCGAGTTCCTTCTGGATGAAAGAGGGTCCTTTTACTTTATGGAGATGAACACTAGGATTCAGGTGAACAAAATTCATTTTCAGACAATCAATTGCTGCAACTACTTAACCTTGCCTTCAGCTATGATTTCTATACGAATTGATTCCTATTTGGTGTAAAATTTTAGGTTGAACATCCCGTTACAGAAATGATTTCCTCTGTTGATCTAATTGAAGAGCAGATCCGTGTGGCTAGGGGAGAGAAACTTCGGTACAAGCAGGTAGGGAATCAGGATTGTTCGAGACTCCTAAAATAAATTGCAGTCAGTGGTTGACATTTTTCTTTCTCGTCTATAGGAAGATATTGTGCTCCGTGGACATTCAATTGAATGCCGCATTAATGCCGAAGATGCTTTCAAAAATTTCAGACCTGGACCAGGTTTGTTTGAACTGTGTGTATGCTTACAGGATTCAAAAATTCTTTTACATCTCTGTATCTTTCCATGCACGTCTACATTGATGTTTCCTCTTCACCTGTAATTTCATCATCATACTGCATATGATATCAGTGTCCTGAGCTGGACCTGGATTATCTTAATAAACAAACTCAATGGCCAGATTGATTAGTTATGGGTTTAGAATAGTACTAAAATATCACAAACAAATTTTTGTTTCAAACACCAAATGAACAAAATGATCCCACCACCTTGGAATAATTGGTCAATATGATGAAATCAACTGTAATCTGTAACCTATATTTTAATACCCTCGTATTCACTGGAACAGGAAGAATAACAGCATATTTGCCATCTGGAGGTCCATTTGTGCGAATGGATAGCCACGTTTATCCTGATTATGTGGTTCCACCCAGCTATGATTCCTTGCTTGGAAAGGTCAGTAAATTCTGTTTATGTTTTCCGTATGTACAATCTCTGAAATTCTGTACCTTACTAATCAAAGGATAGAGAAAAAGGTAATTATATTCTCTTTTTAATGATTTCCTTTCTTTAGTGATAAGAGAACTGGCACTTGTTCAGAACTCTATCACACTTTTTAATATTTTGCACCTTTTGTTTGTGGATAACATTTTTTTGAAATTTAGATATGTATAATACATTCAAGACTGGATTAATACTGTCGGTGGGCAGAATCTGGAAAAACTGGCATTTTCATCCTTTTGGTTAACTGGAAGTGCATGCATGGTTTAATACTAAATTCACTTGCTGAATATAAAATTGAGGCCACCTAGCACCATGCAAAATCCAAGTGGGGGTGTTAAATGCGAGCTGCTCTGCTAGCCCACCTTTGGGCTTGGCTCGCCATGCGACTGCTAAAGAGATAAGAGTGGTTATTAGCGAGATAAAATTGTAGAAAATTCTGAAAGTGTGATGAAGTTACACTCGTATTTATAGACCCCGAATCAGCACCGAAAAAATATAAAGCAAAATTCACATTTCAAATTTTGAAATTTGAATTTTGGAATTGTCAAACTGATGGAAGCCTAGCAGGGGCTCGCAAGCCAATACCAGGAGCTGGTGAGCTTTCACGCAAGCAAGCGAATGGTTTGCACGAGGATTTACCAGCTCTGCTCGTATGTGGACCGAGTTGGCGAGTGGCTCGTCCCACTTAACACCCCTGCCATTCTGGCTTGAATCAACTTCTTAAACCTCTTCCTGCCCATTGACTATTGGAAGAAGTTTCAAATGGGACAGGTGATGAGGGAAGACCTATCTTACACAATAAAATTTACAGAATACAGATAAGGAAAGCAGCCATAATACAATTTGCTTGACATAATTATCTATATGTATATAGATATTCTCACTTTCTTTTAAAGTTACAGAGTTAGCTCTTAATCACTGTAACATGTTGCAAAATGTGATTTTAGCTAATCGTTTGGGCTCCAACGAGAGAAAGGGCAATTGAACGCATGAAAAGGGCTCTTGATGACACCATTATTACAGGTAAATCGACTGGCTTTCGTTTATGTGTTTCATTAGAATTGACCGTGGAACTGAAAGACAAGAGTTGACCGTTTTTCATTAATCTCCTGGCATTGTGGACTACGTTATAGATTTCAACTTGGTCAAGAGATCCTTGCATGGTTCGAGTGGTTGGTCAAAATCAATCAAGGGATTTGGTCTTATAAATTCTTTCTATTCTGCTGCAATATCTGTATAGGAGTTCAATAACTTGGTTCCACCCAGTTAATGTGACACGTCATCATGCATTTTACCTTTTAATTCTGATAAATTTTCCCTTTCTTCTCAAAACATTTCGTTCTTCCCCTGGCCTTATTAACAAATTTTTAGGTTTTGCATATTCTTTCAGAGCTAAGTATTCATCCGTGCCCTTGTCTTATTTGTTAGCTTGCTTGTGTATACACTCGCAACATTTTACAGTCTTTTCAAAATTCTTCAACTCCTTTCACAATTTGATAAACAACTATATTGGTCCAATAGTCCTATTCTTAACTTCATATTTATGACACAACAAAAAAATGTCAACTTGTGGCAGGGGTTCCAACAACAATTGATTACCATAAGCTTATCCTTGACATTGAGGTAGGAAATGCACTATTTTCTCTATTGCTTTTTTTTTTTTTTTTTCCTTGTGAAGACTTCCATCCTCTCTGAGATCCTTGTGAATTTGAATTTGGATTCATTTATTTCCATACCACAGGACTTCAAAAATGGAAAAGTTGATACTGCTTTTATTCCAAAGCATGAAGAAGAATTAGCCGCGGTAAGTACATTTATTGTTCTCTTATATGCAAACTAATTTACTTTTCATTTTCATTCTCTCTCCTTCCCCGAACCACTATCCCACCACTAATACCATGTGTGTATATGATAACCTAAAAATCTAGATATCTTTCAGAAACAAATCAATCTAATTTGACACCTTAGAATGGGATTAGTTAATGAATAATGACGATGGTGAATGTAATTTCTCATCGTTGGTAATTCTTTCAAGTCTGCTTCTCGAGAGTAGAAAAATTGAAGTGATTCTCAAGATATTCCTCGCATGATATCAGAGGAGCCAACCAGATTTAATGATCTTCCTCATCTCGATTTTCATTTTTCTTTTTTCCACTTTGACCCGTCATCATGTTTTTGCCATCCAATACTATTTTGTTCTGTTTGCTTGTTCTGTGTGAAGTAAAGTGCAAACTTAGCAGCTGCAGATCTCTTATACGTTATCTGGATATACATAAACTATAAACTTATATGAACATAACTTGATATTTCATTTCACTATGTAACTCAGCCCCAGCATAATGACTTGGCAAAGCCTTCTACTTGAAGTTCTCCTTTCAGAAGTGGAAGCAGAGTTTCTCTGAGTTCTAGACTCGGTCCTAAACATATAAATCGTTTGTTTGATCTCAACACATTTTTGTTTGAATTTATTGAATTTAATTGTAACAAATAAAAACGTTTTACTTCCCTGTTTAATGTCAAATGAGATTAAAACCAAGGGGTATTGTTTCCAAGTTGAGCCCATTATATTTTTTCTTTAACAAGAAACTGTTCAGAGTTTTGAATGCTTGTAGACGTTTTTCTTTCTTTTCTTCCTTTTTAAAAGGATCGGAGATAAATCTTATTTGTTAGACATTGTAGAAGACACAATTGATCATCGTTCCAAAATCTTGGAAAATTCAAATATAAATACCTTTAATAGGGTTAACATTAAACAAGGTTTTAGACGTGTAAGACATGGAGGTCAAGCTTGAAACTTTTATAAGTTTAAAGATGTCTCCAATTTTTAATAATATAAAATAAATAATGCATACTTCGAAAATTTGTACATACTTTTTAGTTTTCAACAAAAAGCATAATTTTCGAAAGTATGATTACAATTATTTAGTAATTAATTCATACAATTAGATTAAGTATGAACATAGCTTAAATTTTGTCTAATTCTTTTTCTGTGGCTAATTCAAAGTCGCAGAAGGTTTGGAACATAAACTGAACAAAGAATAAGATGGAGAAGGATGAATACTTCGATTTTTCTTTCATTTCAGACGTTCTGATTTGGGACATAAACAAGATGGAGTACGAGTTTGTTCATGGGTTGGGTTTGGCTAGATCGAATGTTTTTGGGGCTTATTTCTTTTTCAAGTATTAGCAAAAGTTGGACTCCTTGTACGACAAAATTTGAAAACAAGAAAACATTACTTGTCAAACAAAAATACCAGAACCTTTTTCTGCATAGATGCACCTACGTTGACGCCCTTTTTCCTGCCTTGTCCAAATCCTAGGCGTTCCTTGAGCCTAGATATGTCTAGGCAATCCTTTTCAACAGCAATAAAGCTACAATTACAATAAGGGTTGTGAAAAAGTCATTATTTTTTACATTTTCACCCCTATTCATATTTTATTGCGCAAAAAATCATTTTCATCCATTTTCTCTCAATTAAAAATTGTAAAATAACAAATATACTCTTCTCTTTAAATAAAAAGAAAAATGAAAAACTAATTGCAACCATAATCTCAATTTTTTTTAAAAAGCGCAAATGAGTCTCCAAACCAATTATTAAAAGGATAATTAGCACATAATATCCCTACTTTTCACTATTATAGCGGAAAACGTCATTAACTTTTATTTTATTTTTTGGCATTTAACCCTTAATTACACATTTGATTGCGAAAATATTCGCTTATATTCATTTTCATCTAATTTCTCAATAAAGAGTTTTGAAATGATGAATATACACTTCTATTTTTAAAAAAAAATTAAAGTAATTTTTTTTAATTTTTAATTTTTTATTTGGGATTCGTTTGTACTTTTTAATTTTTTAAAATTTTTTAATAAATTTAATTGGGATTCATTTGCATTTTTTTTAAAAAAAGAATTTAATTTCTAACTTTTTAATAATTTATTTGGGACTCGTTTGTACTTTTTAAAATTTTTTGGAACTACAGTTACAATTAATTCTTAAGTTTTTTTTATTTAAATATGAGGATATATTCATCATTCCACAATTCTTTATTGAGAAATTGAATGAAAATGGATAGAAATGATAGTTTGCGCTATCCATGTCAACGAGCCAAAACTTAGCCCGGGCTCGACTCGAGCAAAACAGGTTCGAGTCGAGCAAAAGCTCGACCCAAAAAATGAGGCTCGGCTCGATCTTTCGGCTCGAGCCTTAGCGGGCCGAGCCGGCTCGTGTTTTTTTAAAAATTCGTTATAAATCTATAATTTTTTATAATGTATTTAAAATTTGTGCAATTTATACGTATTATAAATAATAACTAAATATTAATATATATAAAAAAATATCTAAACTTATAAAAAAAAAGAACCTTGGCTCGGCCAGTCATACGGGCCGGTGACGAGCCCGGGCTCGAGCCGATGCCCCAAAATGTGGCTTGGCCCGAGCTTCAGCTAGTTGCTACAGAGCCACGAGCCGGCCCGGCTAGGCTTTTGCGGGCCGAGCTCGGCCGCCCGAGCTATCGACCTTTTTTGCATCGCTAGTTTGAGCAATCGAATGTATAATTAATGGTGAAAACGTAAAAAAAATATGGACGTTTTTCACAATAATAGTAAAAGGTAAGGATATTATGTGCTAATTACCCTTTTAATAATTTATTCGGGAATTCATTTGTGCTTTCCAAAAAAATTAGGACTATAGTTGCAATTATTTTTTTATTTTTGTTTTATTTTAAGATCAATGTATATTCGCTATTTCACAATTTTTAATTAAGAAAATAGATTAAAATGACCTTTTGTGCAATGAAATGTGAAAATGAAGGAGAAAATGTCAAAATATGAAATCTAAGGACGTTTTCCACAATAGTAGTGATATGTGGGGACGTTATGTGCTAACTACCCTTACAAGAAATTTTTAACAAAATTGATATCGACGCTAATATAACCGAACATGATTGGTCTTGTATTTCTAAACCATGCTACTTGTACAGGGACAGCTTGACATGCCCCTCACATGTGGGGCCGTGCTTTTTTTATTTTTAAAACAATGGTGAGGCCAGCCATTGTGCTGTAAGAGACCTGTCGAGCAGGTCCTTGTACAAGCAAAATATCACTTTTTTTTTCTTCTCATCTTCCAATGGTGCCACGCCAAATGTCTTCTATACAAATATTTTGTCAAAAATATCTATACCTATAGCATGATTGTTTCAACAGTTATTGCAAAGGACCTTTTTAAAGCCGTGACCATATCTAGCAGTTTATAAAGAAATCCATTCATCATCATTGTAAGATCTCATTGAAAGCAACACAATAGTAATACTTGGGAACCATCATATCAACTGGCGAGAGTATTACACATTGCTTACACTTCAACCCATACGATGATTTCTACCAAATGAAAAAACAAATAAATCTTCACTTTACCCCTTCGATGTATACTGACGACCATTTTCATCGAAGAAAACTATACCGGAAATGACAAACAACTGTACCAATCACAATCTACAGTATTTGGTAGCCAGCATCTCCAAGAGGCTCTTCAATTCTCTATAAAGAGATGCAAAATATTTGAGTCGAATTGTGGTAAAATGCTCAACTGCTACTGCTTGTAACGAATTTGTATTCCAACTCAGACAGGAAAAGTACGAGGAAATTGTGAGCTATTTACTCAGCTAAACCTCGTGCTGTTCCTCCTTCCCCACCAACTTTTTCTCACCTTGTTAGCCAACCCTTCTTCATTTCCGAGTTTGTGGAGAATCACCTTTGTTTCTCTCAGTCTCGAACCATAGTCTTTTTTCCAAACTTCAAACATCTGTCTCAATCTTCTAAGCTCCCGCTCCGGATCCAAGTTTGCATCGACCTGACCTGATTTTGCTTCAACCAAGAACTTGGCATCGTCTCCAAATATTTGACTCCTCTGCTCGAACTCTTCAGCCAATCGACTAATGACACTCAGACCAGCATTCATTTGTCTAACTCCACTGCTCTCTTGAGCCCTAAAGTTGCTCCCTCTATCCCAGCTTGATTCGCTGTCCTCGATTGCATTGGTTGATGCATCAGAATTTCTTCGAGAATCATCAAAAGCCAGACTTCTCTTTGCAATGGAAAGGCTCGACTGGAGTGATCTCATTTGTTTCTGCCAGACCTCTTCCATGGATTTCATTTTCAGCTCATATTCTGACCATCGGTTCTCGTATTGTTGAAGTCGTTGGTGAAGGACGTCGTTTTCCTCTTCTTTCTCTCTCAGTGCAGCTTCAGCTCTAAGAACTCGGCGTTGCATTTCAGCAAGGAATGATGACTTCACCAGCACCTCTTCCTGCTCTGCTCCCTGATTTGGAACATACCAGTGTCAATCGTCTTCAAGTCTAAAAAATATTTAGAATTTTCACTTTTTATATTAAATTTGTGTGTTGAAAAGAGAAAAAGGCAAAGTTAGGGTGGAATTCCCAGCATTAAAAATAGAGAACAATAGCAAGAGCAAGAAAGTAGAAAGCTATGTAAATAGGAAAAGAGATCCAAGTGTCCTGGATAAATTAAAATCACAATCAGTAACTAGTGACAAAGTATAAATATGAAACTTCAAGGTTACCAACAGAGTCCTGACTACCTTTTTGCCTCCGAAATGCAGAAATCCTAAGTCTCCAGAGCATCTTCGGACCATCCAGCCACGGATAACTGGAAAATAAAAAATTCAGGAAAACAAAATTCCCTTAGTACCACTAGCCTTCAGATTAAATATAATGCCTCGACCACTTCTATTAAAATGTGGAGAATGGAAATTTATAGGGTCTCACGAGAGACAAAGGGATGCACTTAAAAATCAAGTCAGTGTTTGTCTCCAGAACTACCAATTGATTTACAGAATCACAAACTTTCAAGCACACATGAATTTCACCGGCAAAAACTCAGCAAATTTAACCAATGAAACAACTCGTATATATTAGGATCTATTCATACTTTAATCAATAACTCCAATAAATATATTCCAAACAACAGTCAAACATTGAATAAGTTTAAAGCAATCTGATTTACAGCATATGCAAAAAGTTCAATGATTAAAAGAAAATGGAATGCGTTGGGCAACAGAATTAGATACAACTGATACGTCTCATGATTAGTCAGAAGGAAAATCCTCAAACCAGTTTTTTCAGCTTCCTTTGGTTGCCAGTGATTAAAAGTGGAACCAATCACAGGCCTTCCATCGCTGGGTACATTAAACCCTGTTCTTGATTGACAAACGATTAAGTTGACAAATTAGACCAGTGGTTTGCTGGTTTTCAAGAATCATAATGGTTTCAATGAAACAGTTTTTGGCATCCAACTGGATTAGATGGAGCAGTCGAACAGTGCTACCCTTTGGACCAGCGAGTCACACTGATCTCGAGAGAAATAATGAAAGAACTCTTAATGGTTTATAGTTATCTTCATATAATAGAAACTAATGATTACCTGATTGGATTAGAACTGATGCGTCATAAATATTTTCAAACTTTTTCCTGTTAATCCTGCCTTTTATTTGTTTTTGAATAGATATAGCTGCTCTATGCCTATCTAATAAGACTGCATACTCTTGTCTAGTTTTTTCACCCCGAACAACTGCATTGAAAAGTTTCATGGATCAGATTGATCAGTTTATGTAGCACAATACAATAAGAAAAGCATGCTAAAATACTTCATATGGACGTACATGACTGAAGAGTGGTAATGCATCTCCTTAAATACTTTGCGTAGCGGCGAACTTGATGACCTCTAAAGCAGCTTTGTACACGTAAGATGCCATGAAGAGTACGATTTCTTGTGTCCTCGAGTATCCCAATCTGAAAGAATTGATAGTACGATACAGATCGACCAAGTTAGAAGGCTGTTAGCTATAGTCAGTTCCACCAGTAGACAAATAGTTTATGAATAAAAACTCTGGACTACAGAAACTTAAGCTAATTATTATTATTATTATTATTTTGGTATTTTCCTGATATTTTAATATACATATATTTCTACATGTTATGTACAAACACAAAATGATCTAAGAACTTATTTTTGTATGATTAGACTTCAGCGAGGACAAAATAGATCTGAACTACATTTGTTTCTGCAGAATATTTGTCACCATTTTATCAAATCATTTTGTTGGCCAGTAAACGGGTAATGTGTATTCGCTAACTAAAAGAGGACCAATCCATACTCAGAACTTCAACGTGGGGTAGTACAAAGCCCAACATTTGGCTACTTACCAGTATATAGCCTTCTCATCTAAATAGCAACTTTCCACATTGATTATTAAATATCAAAATTTCAGTTTCCTAACACACAAATAACTTGAATTCTGATTTGAGAAAATATGAGAGGAGAGAGATGCATGTCTCTATTACATTGTCAAAACACCAGGCAATGCTTCCCCAACCATGAAGTTTTCGCCTTAAAGCAGAACCAGAAGGGGAACTGAATGTAGCAAAGGGGAGAAGGCGATAAGAATAATTTCTCACCTGTCCAGTTCGAAAAAACAACTTGGTGTAGCCAACTTGATACATATCAGGTAGAATATTGAACTGATGAAGAATTGCGACCGAAACACTGAGTGGATCCTGTGATGCAACATGGTCAAGTAGAAGAAAACCATACCTAACAAAGGAAAAAGATTAGATTGTAGCCAATCAAATATAGAAGACGGAAATGAAAAATTATTAAACGGCTTACAACAATTTTATCTTCTTTACCTTCTGGCAAACTTTTGATGTGACATTTTGGTAGGAAATCCGGATCTTGATATTCGAACAACTTCTAAGACCCCACAACACCGCAGCTGCTGCAACACCAATCCTTGATTATAGATTCCAGGAGACTGGACGTCGTTGGGCTTTATACAGCGTATGAAATGTGGGGTTGTTTTCTCAAGGCGTTGCATTAACTGAAATAATTGGCCCTAGCACGCCCAACAGATAATAATAAGTAGGAACTTCTGTAATTGACTGGTTGAAGATCAATGAATTAATTAACTGATTTATGTGGCTGTATAGTCTTCTTTTTCAAGTTCCTTATGTGTAATTTAGTTTCCTCATCAGATAGGAACGTACACTATATATTCTATACATTTTTTTGACAGAGAGGGTGAATGATATACTATTTTATAGCAGGTATCATAGCCCAAAAAGCTCAAACAAGCAATTGATCCATCTAAAGTACTAACGGGCAGTCGGATTCCAAGATCGGTGTTCTCACATGTGCCAAAATCTTGAGGGGCATGTAAAGTAAAATCCCACATTGTTTAAATACGAAAGTAATAGTCAACATAAAAAGGCTTTGGTTACTCCTCTCAACAAGGTTAACCTTCTATCAATTCGAGCCTTCATTACTGGACTTGTTTTATGAATTTTCTTGCATAGCTCCTTCATTAAATAAAACTCACTTTGTAAATTGAGAAGGTTAATATAATATGAATTGAAAAGAGAAATCTGAGTCTAATGTTTCATAATTTTCATTATGGTCCTTGTTTGTATCATAGTAAACGCTCCTGCTGCTGCAAAATAACATATATGCTCATGAAAGTAATATTGTGCATTCTTATGAAAGGGCCATTATAGCCATTCTCTAAAGAGACAGGAAGTGTATAACAGATGTAACCTCTAATCACATCATGACATTAGTTGACTAGATTTATATGTTCTAGGAATATCTCCATTAAAGCCGCCTAAACAAGACCATTATAGACCTTAAATTCAACTAAAAGAATCTTATTGCTGCCATCTTCACATATTTTATCCCATTTATACCACGTAGGTGCTCAACATACATTACACTTTTATTTCAAAAGAATATTTTATTGGTGCCAATCTCATGCGTCATCTTTGACCTAATGAAACTGATTTATTACATCCTTTGGAGTACTGTGCCAGGGATCCTTTCTTATTATTAAAATATTCTTTCTCAGGAACTTGGGGATGAAAGTTTTCCATTGCATTGACTTCTTCATTCCTACACAAGTAACTTAGTACCTCTAACTGATTAATCTGCAAATCAACTTAGTTTGACACAAAAAAAATTTCAAATAGTCAATTCTGATAGTGGCACACTCATCATGAAGGAAGTCACCCTATCTGTTGTTAATTTGTTTGAATTGAGCATATTGTAGATAGAATTAAAAGTGTGTAACATCTAAAATGACTATCTTTTCAATCATTTGAGCATGAAAGGTGAGAGATTTGTACCTTGAATTTTGTCGCAACACTTAACTTTTGTGAATCTGCTCCACCTGACTTATAGAGTGCACCTATTACAGGCTTCCCAGATTGGGTGAGCAAGCTGGACGCAAAAGCCTTAGGAAGGTGGCACGTGCAAGAGGATAGAAGTTGAATGGAATCCAAGTGAAGTAAATCCCGATTCTTCTCTAGAAACCCAGTTGTATCATAGACAACCTGAGATAAGCATGGAAATTACTAAACTTCCAGAAAGCAACAACAGAAAACTGCAAATTTTAACTAATTTATTTTTATCAGAGAATTTTGTGGAATTTACTTCTTAGTAACAAATAGAAATAAACTGAAGAACATATGACCCAACAGGAAAAGTATTGCCCTTGATAATTAGTTCAACAATTGACAACATCCAGCTCAGTAAGTTTAATGACATATAGAAGAGTCAGGTCCAGTAGTTTATCCAGAAACTCAGGTAACAGAAGAGTAATTGCAATGATATTGTTGAAATAAGATTTTTTAAAGGATTTTCTTCTCTCTCTCACATTTTTTTTTTCCGATTTCTTTGTTTTGTTGGGGTTAAAAACACGAGTTTTATTTTCATTGAATGCTTCCACCTACACAGAGGAAAAAAAATATGCAAATTGACCAAAATATAGACCTAAGGGAGCAAGGGTAGCTGTTAACCTACAAAGACTTTATCAATAATAAAGTGAATACCTGGCCTGCATAATGGGACACCATAAATGCTTTGCCTCTTTCTCCTCTAAAACAAGTGTTTGAATTCAAATGTTGCTTAAGCTTATTGGCAAAGGTCAAATCTGTGCCATTCGGAAAGGTTGACTCCTCATCTAACAAGGATAATAAACCCAATGGTTTCTGTACAAAAACAAAATAGATGTCATGAGTAAATTGTATGTATTATCATTCTGTAAGTAAATTGAAGACCCATTGTTTATAGGATGATTTGGAAAAAATGTAAACCGTTTAGTAGAAAAATATGTAATACAAAATTGAGTTGAAAAACGTACCTTCTCAAAAAGATTTAGACAATCTTGATTGTCTTCAAAATCTACTTTTGCCCAGTCAATGCCATTGTAAATGTATTCCTGGAAAAGAATTTCAAAATCAATGAATCAAAGAAGAGTCCAATCACACCAATACAACATCATCCATTTCTCCAGCAATCTTCAAAATCCAGAACATTTGGTCTCATTTAACATTAAACATGCTCCCAAAATTTTCAACTCCAAAAATAACTAAGGGAACCCTTCAATTTTCTCACATAAAATGTACAAGTCAAACATATTTTCAATTATATTTCTAGTTCATTTCTGAAGTCCTCAAAGATATACTTGCAGCAGCTAACTGTTCCAGCCAACAAGGGTAAAACCTTTTAATTACAGAAGTCTTACTTAAATTTCCCATTATTATTTAATAATGATGAAAAACCAAGCAATGACCTTCTAAGTTACTGAATTTGACCCCATGGGTCCACTTTTCTATGAATTTCTCAGATTTATTTGAATTTGTCCAAGAAATCCCAAGTAGGTAAAGGTACAGGAATCTAGTGAATACAAAAATTTTGTGTCCGTTCATTTAGTACAGAAAGAAAAATACAATTCATTGAGAGAAATCAATATAGCATATCAATCAAATAAATAAGGTAAAAATCCCCAAAAATGACAGTAATGAATATTTTCAAGGGCTTCAAAGAAATAGAAAAGCCAAATATAAAGTAGACATATACGAAGAGATATTAAATGGTCACCTCTTGCTCCAACTTGAACAAGTGACGGTTGAAGTGTTGCTGTAATCTTTCATTGGCATAATTGATGCAGAACTGCTCAAAACTATTCCTCTAGAAAATAAAAAAATAAATAATAAATAATATGCACAATTATAAATGCAAATACAAAGAAAAAGAAACAAATACATTAAATCAATAAAAGATAGGCATATACCTCAAACGATTCAAATCCGTAGATATCAAGAATGCTGATAGACCTTCCTGTACGTCGTTTACCAACTGCTAGTGATTTGTTGATTTGTTCAACGAGCCAGTCAAACAAACAAGAATAAATTGACTTTGCCAGTGCATCTCTTGTATCGATGGCCTGAGAGGTGCATGGAGTAATAAAAAATAAGTGAGGAATTATAATTGTTTTAAGTTTACTAATTCACAAGGCCGTTGAGTGCCTCATCTAACCTGAGATTGAGTAAGCTTTTGAACAATACTCTCATTTCTTATAATCATGTTTCGGGTTGATAATGCTAGCTTTAGTTCCCCAACTTGACACCCAATTAATGTAGCAACATTGATTAGACCTGAAATTGGACATCCAACATGGAGTTGAATTCAAGCAAATTTCACAAGGTAACAATAAAAAGGAGTATGTAGTTGTCACATAAATACATGCTTTTTCATGATTACAAGTTTACAACACATCAGAATGATAATTTACATGTAAAACAAGTTAGTTATTATAAAAGGTACAAAAACGCAAGTAACATTAAGAAAGAAATTGTCGTAAATCATGAATTTTTTATCATTCTATTCAACCTACAAAGGCCACCCTAAACCAAAATTCATCTCATTTTGCTGCCACCATGCCACACTAAACTGCAAAAAGATCAATTGAAGTAAATAGAAATTGATTTTTAAAATTTAAGTGACAAAGTACTCATTCTGCTCCATGAGATATAGCAGAGCATCTAATGGAAAATGCTGAATTTCATCATCAATAGGTTTCCACCTTCTCGTCCCAATTTATTTAAAGCCTAGAACTAGAAAGTTACATAACAATTGAAACAGATGGATACTACTAATTTGAAGACAAAATTGAGGGAACCAGATGTGCCTCAGACTCAATTATCAGAATCAATCACGCTTAGAGTCTTAAATATATGAATCAAAGGCGCAAGATAGCTTCTCTACAGGGTGATCTGTGGCCAAAGATGTTTTAAAGTAAAATAGATACTCCATGTCCACAACTGAATGTATTGGCTTTGAGTTGGCACGAGGTTTTAGTGGGAGTAAAAATGTAGGAATTTGATGAATCTTTGTGAAAATTTGAAAGGAAAATTGACATAAAATCTGTACAAGGCTACATGATTCCAAATGGAAGTATCCTAATTCTACCTCTGATTTTGCAACCATAACACAGCCATACAATCTTAATGAAGGTAATAAATATACAGCCTGTTATATGTGAAAAATCATTTATTCCAACTATGTTTCATTTAAGAGTTAACAACACTAATGGCCAAGAATCCTTGCCACTCACAACATACACTAAGTTATAGAAATTTTGGGGAAAAAAGAAAAGCTATTCTTTGAAAGAAGTCATTAGTTCTGACATCCCAAAATGAAATAAAGTCACCCAATCACAAAGGATGGCAGTAAAAACAAAATAATCTATCACAACATAGTTCCATCTAAACCTCACTGGCAAAAGGAAAACTTCAGAAGTTGCAAATAGTATCTCCAAAATCCAATTGTAATAATCAACAGTTGCTAGATCCAAAAAGAGACCATCTCACCAAAGTTCTCTAGACTAAAATTTTCCTCAAGACTGTCTTAGGGATGGCAATTCGAACTGTGAAAATCGAAAACCACGGTTAACCGAATTGATGGTGCAATGTGGTGGTTATGGTTTTGATTTTAATGACCCGATCCGTGGTGGGGCAGGTATGATATTTAACAACGGTGTCCCGCCCCGAACCGATTACCCGCTAAAAAAAATAAATTTAATTGGACAATTTTAATTTTAAATTTTTTTTTTTGGACAAACCCATAAAATAATTAAATAGGTATGTGAAAGAAAGAACGAATAAGATTGAAACACAATAATAAAATATTTAAAACACAATAAATTAACATTAAAATGAAGAACGTAATAAACTATTCAAGTATCTAGCTTAAGTGTTAAATAGGCTAGTGAAAAATATCAAGAAATAGAAATTAATAAATAACAATTCATGTAGTAATTAGGGTCCTATAATTGAGCCCAGTAATTAGGGTCCTATAATTGAGCCCACTGCCCAGTAACCATTACCATTACCCAGTAACCATTAACCTAATGTCCTAACACTTCCGTCAGGCGTCAACACTCAACACGAATCAAAGATTCAAAATTAACCTAACTTCCCTCCACTGATCAGTTCCACAGTGGTGCTGAGCGAGGCAATCCAGAGACGGCAGCGGTTTTAGAATCCCCACCTGCATCCTCCCGTCTGGCGTACAGTGAAGAATGTGAGATATTTTTAGGTCTATGTTCTTTTAGCTTGCTTTCTTTACCTCCGTTGTATATCGACTTTCTAATTGCTGATGTCTATTGTAGTTCGATGCTTCATATTGAAGTCCAAAGATTCTTGTAGCTTGGATTTTGATATGTTAAAGAATCACATTTGCTATTATCTTTCCAGAATTTTTTATAATGGGCATCTATTTAATTCATAAAATGTTTCTTTGTGCATTTATTTGGATTTGTCTTGTCATTGTGGAAGGCAGTCAACTACCATGTTGAGTTATTCTTGGGTGTATTTTTATTCACTCTGTCCAAAGCTAGTTTCCAAAGTGCAGTAGTACTAAGATGAAATCTGGGTGTATAGAATTGCAGTTTCCCAATTTTGGTGTTTTTGTTTCTGTTGAAGACTCTACACCGCTATGAAAAATGAATTAACACAATGTTGAATATATTCTGGATTAACACTTGGATTTGTCTTGTCATTGTGGAAGGCAGTCAACTACCATGTTGTATACATTCTGGGATTATCTGCTAATTGATACTACGAAAAATGAATTAACATAGCGAGGACCAATAGGGCACTTATATAACTAGGAGAAAATGGCCATGGAGTTTGACCTGCTTCAATCTTTGTTTTATGTTTATCTTTTTTGGTTCTAATATTGCTTCTTGGAAATAGTTTCCAGTTATTTGTCCATCCACATGAAATGATCTAATATATGTGATACATGTATTAATCAGATGTCTTGCCATGGGTCAGCGTCTTCTGTTCCGACTCCTCCCGCTTCAGTTGGAAGTGCTTCAGTTGAAGTTGGAGACGAGGTAAATGCAAATCCTACTCATATAGATTTAGGTGGTGATGATGAGCCGACTGAGGAAATTATAAAAAGAAAATTGACGTCTACAGTATGACAGCATTTCAAACTACAGAGAATTAATAACGTGCCCAAAGCAATTTGTAAACAATGCAAGAAACAGTTAGGTGGTGAGTCAAAAATGGGACAAGTCATTTACGTGCTCATTTGGATAGATGTCCCTTTCAAGGTCAGAAGGATGTCAAACAAATGTTTTTGAATCAATTTAAAGAACCTAGTGGTAGGACTGCAATGGGGTTATTTAATTTTGATCAAGAGAAAGGTAGGAAGGAACTTACAAATATGATCATCCTACATGGATATCCTCTTTCAGTGGTTGAGCATACTGGGTTTAGAAAATTTTGTAATACAATTCAACCATTATTTAAAGTTGTTTCTCGTAATACCATTAAGACTGATATCTTGAAAATTTCTGATTAAGAGAGAATGAAAGTAATGGGCTTGTTAGAAGGGATCAATAGTAGTCACTACTGATATTTGGACATCCAATCAAAAGAAGAGATTTATGACTATCACCGCAAATTACATAGATGATTCTTGAAGGCTTCAAAGTCGAATTTTGAGGTACAATAGTTTTATAAAATAGACTTTAAGCCTAATTTTTTAGCGTTTCTATCTTGTTTAAACTGAGAATGCACTCCTTGTGTATTATCTTTTGATTTTGATTTATAAAATTTCATGATTACTTATAAAAAAAAACTAGTTGAATACTATTTCCCTCTGATCTTTGGATGAAGCGCAGGTAGAGGTTGAAAAGGTTAGAGCATTTTGTCATAAGTTGCTCAAAGAGTACAGGAGACCACGTCATTCGACAGAAAATACATCTCAATCTTCTTTATCTTCGCAATCAGAGTCGTCTACTACTGTTGGAAAGCATTCTCGTATGGCTGGTTTTGATACATTTGTTAGTCATTCTGTTACCGCTGATCATGTAAAAACAAAGCTTGATGTTTTTCTAGACGAGCCAGTATAGCCAAGGGTGAATGGTTTTGATTTATTGACATGGTGGAAAGCAAGTTCAATAAAATATCCGACTTTACAGAAGGTTGCTAGAGATTTATTAGCCATTCCAGTATCTACTGTGGCATCTGAGTCAGCGTTTAGTACAAGTGGTAGATTTGTGAGTCCACGGAGAAATAGGCTTCACCCGAAGACTTTAGAAGCTTTAATGTGTGCTCGGGATTGGCTTTAAACTGATATTCATGGTACGATTTATTGTTTTATATTTGTTATTTATACACTTTCTTTTATTACTGATTTTTTCTCTATTGTATGTAGAAAATTTTGCTCCCTCATCATACTCCGGAGCTTGTGCAATGTTTAGTAAGGAGGACATTGACGAAGATGTACATTTTTTTGTTTAAATCTTCAGTTAAGATCATTCTTGATTATATAGTATAGTTGTATTATTACTCTAATTACATTTCTTATTTACTATATAGGAATCAATTTTGAGTCTTGACTCTTGACCTATGCTAGTAAGAGTTGTGGGGAAGAATGAAGATTGACCTATACTAGTAAGAGTCTTCACCTATGTTGATAATATTGTTTGTTAAATTCGAATTTTGCATTTGAAAATTGGGATATTGTTTGCATTTTCATTTGAGATATTGTTTGCTAAATTGACTTATTATTGTGTTTTTGTTTTTATTGACTTGGCTTCATAATTTCTTTTTTTTTCAATTTAACGGTAGGAGTTTGGACTTATAAAAAATAATTTATTTTCGTGGTTATTAACCGAACCGAGATACGAAGCAAGCCGAACCGAACCGACTTTCGTGGTTATGGTATGGTCAAAAATTTGGTGGTACGGGTTATGGTTTTGGCTTAACCGAACCGTTGTCATCCCTAGACTGTCTTATTCAAGCAAAGACCTAAAGTACCAAACCAATCTGAACAATTTTTAAAAATGTTAGTATTCAAGTAAAAGAATAAGGTAGAACAGGAACATATCTTGGGAATCTATAATAAAATCAGTATTATAGTAACAAAATAATTTGATGTCAAATGTGCCAGATAACGAGATTTAATTTTATTCAAGAGACAACAGATTCCTTATGTTTGTGGACAGATGGTTTGATATTATCTACGGCTTTTATTTAGTTCCTCAAGATTTTTCTAAAGTTAGCTCATATTATTGTAATTGAAGTAGTAATCTCAAGTTTACAATTAGTTCGAATATTTCCTTTCTCCTCTAGTTGTAATTCTGGAGGTAAGGTATATGTCCCCCTTCCATTTGTATTGTATTAATAAATATGGCTGGAGTACTCTAAAGCCCAACCCACCCACTCACCCCACATTGGGTCTAGATGGAGACATAAAATCCCGCCCTAGGCATTGGTGGTGTTTTGGCTAAAAAATACAAATAAAATAACCAAAGTTCCAATTTGAATCTAGCAAGAAGCTAAAGATGTTCATACAAAAAATCAGTAGTCTCAACTAATGCAACTGGAATTGCTGGGTTGAAAACCCAGGTTTGGCGAAATTTAACCTAATTTGTGAACCGATTCAAGCATTTTCCTTTCACGCAGTAAAAGATATCCTTGGTATGAGGAACCAGCAACTTGATGCAATTATTCCTAAATACCACACCTTTGAACAGTAACCTTTTATATGATCAATGTGGAATATTACCTTCATCCAAAACAGGTTCAACGTGGTTTTCACTATCAACAACCGTAAAGGAGACATTCCCCAGCCACAGTACTGCCGCAAGCAATGCAAATACACTCTCTTGGTCCTCTTTACTCACATGAACAATATCCATAGCTTCCTGAAAAAGAAAAGGAAAATATTTATAGATACGTATGATTCAGAATAAAAAGGTAAACAAGTGAGGAATCCTGGAAGGAGAATACCATTACAACATGAAATTGTTCAGCATCATCAACCCCAGAAATTGCATAGCAATTGCTTTGCCTCAAGTAATTGAACTCATTTGCATTCTTCAAGTTCAATTTTTCTGCTTAAGAGAGGATAGACATGACAAATCTAAATATCCAACAAAAATAAGTGGCAAGACAAAAATGAGATAAAGAAGCTAATAAAGGTTGCATTAATATGACTCTGAAACAATAATAGGTAAATGTAGAACAATTCAAAGTGGAATTAGAGCATAGGGCATCAGCATACGGAATTGGCAGTATTCTGACAGTAATGTACACTAGGTAAACAGATAAAGACAACCTGTACCTCTAAGAATTGGCGGAGCTCCAGCGCATAGCTGATAAAATATATGATATGACCTTTCTCCCTCTGATTGCTGAACCACTCTGGACTGCATCGAAACAGCTTTATTAAGTCTTCAGTATGAGAAATCAAATGTAACCACAAACAGTTGGGAAATACCTTCTCAAGTAAAACTGTGAAAACCAACGAACCGTATGGGAACAACATACAAAATAAGTAAATAGGTCAGTCTTTCTGATTCCAGAATTGCATAAAATTATCTAATTTCAAGACCCTTATGCTGGATGCAGACTTACAAGTTTGGATTTCGGCACCCGATAGTTTTCCAGTTTCACTGAAGTGAATTTCAATCAGCTTTCCCTGTAATTGGATTAACTTAACATGTCTGAATACTACAACCAAAGGCCATAAATTCAGCTACTTATTTCCAGAATAATTATACCGATCTATATGAACATCAATCGAGAATAAATGAACCCTATGCAACGAGTGACTTACAAATCGACTTGAATTGTTATTTCTCAATGTTTTGGCATTGCCAAAGGCTTCCAGAATTGGATTTGTTTTTAATATCTCATACTCAATTCCACTACCACCTCCCAGTGCAGCCAAATATTGCATTGCTATCTTCGCTGTTTCTGTTTTGCCAGCTCCACTTTCCCCACTGGATAAGAAGAAAACAAGCAAACAACCATAGATAAATAGGTTCTACAACAGATTAAAAGATGACATATAAAAAATACCTACTAAGTAATTAAGATCAATCACAATGTCATATGTTATCTCATTTCATGGATTTCAAATGGGTTCAAAGTTTCAATTATGAACATAATGTTTACAATTCGCACATTAAGACTCTGTTTGATTTAACTAAAAAATTGAATTAAAATCTAAGTCAGGATCAACAATTAATTTTAACCATACATTTTTTTTGATAAGAAAATATTTATAAAATAAATAATTTTAACCATACATTAATTGAGATCCACAACTTTTCAATCACACATTTCATCAACTTTCAACTAAATCTACTAAAAATCTACTATTTTTTTTATCTTAATCGAACAGGGGCTAAATCAGGTAACTGTTTTTTCTACACAGAGTATCTTAAAAGCAAAATAAAGCTTTAAAAACTAAAACAATTTGATATTGAATTAAGAAGCAATTTTGAGAAGAGAACCCTCAAGCTATCCCCAGCATCACCTGAGGAGAGAGAAGACATATAGACCTGACTCCAATATGGGGTCTAAGCAGAAAGATGTAATGGGAAGGGAAAAAGGTCATTTTACTGCTGACCCTTTTATTGGGCCACTAGTGGACTACCGTGTATTATGGAAACAGTTGGACACAAGTTGACTGACACTAGATTTAATCCATTGTGTCCCTTACATAGCTACATTTAGTTAAAGGCAGTATTAAAATTTTCACCATGTTAGAGCTATATGTAGGAGACTGGATGGATTGGATAGGACCATGTAGACCAAGGCAAGGAGACTGTATATAAGAAGATGAGAATGGCTGCCCAATCTAACCTATCTGTTGGACTATCTGCCCCATTTCTTTATCAAATTAGAGCGTGCGCACACACTGAGCTACCAGTGTGCGTTTTCTCCGATCATGTCTTAGATCAGTCCAAGATCGTATCTCAAAGTTCCATCCACCAGTGTAGCATCCCTTTGGGGGATATTCGAGAAGATCTAGCGATTGGAAGCTTGAAGCTGGATGAAATAATCAAAGAGAAGTGAATCTATTCGATTGAGTTAAAGCTTTAATTCATGTGTACATTAGTTCTTGATTACAGCGGGCCACATGGATCCTAGTCTTAGATTTGAAAGAGGGTTTCAAATTATTTAAAACCTATGCTTCTGCCTCTTGGGTTTTAATTCCAACACCGACAACCAACGTGGAATTAAAGTTGGGCATACGTTCCTCCACTAGTTATGTGCAAATTGTGTGGAAAGGCAATCCTAAAAAAAACCAATGGAAACAAAGTCATAGTCTTAAGAAAAACCAGTAGATGCATGCTTGACACTGGCATGTGACATGCACAAGATATATAATAGTTAGGAAGAGCTCATCTGAAGTGGAGTAGAATAGAATCCCATCCTAAAACTCAGAATGCTACACATATGTACCAATAAAGATAAACAAACAGTGAAAAACATCAAGGAAAGTTCTTGCTTCGTAACTCAGTCCTCAACCAAATTTGTATCATGACAAATCCTCTGACGCCCAACTAATCCAATTTCATTTTCTTTTCTTTGATTGCGTTAGGGGCGGGTGAGGGCAACCATTGTTTAAACATGCCTTAGAGGAGACAAATTTATTTTTCAACATTCTTCTTGCATTCAGGAAACTAGAAGTTGACTACTAACATAATGCAATATAGTGGAAGTTAGTCTTCACAAGATAACAAAGAAAAAGTCATACTGGTCAAAAGACTAAATAAGTCCCTGCAGCATTTAACTGACCTTATAATAATAGATTGATTTACTTCATCTGCAGTTGGAAAAAGACGGAGTTAAGAGAGTTTTGTAGAACAAACCTCTTAATTTTAATTGACATTTTTACAAAATCATATAGAATACTTAAATCACCTCGAATCATTTCTCGCATAGCTGTATCTGTGATGGCGTATACGTGTGGGCTCTCGACAGATTTACTCTTATACGCTTCTATGTAATCGTTTCCATATAAAGGAACTTTCTTAAAGGGATTAACGGCTACCAGCACTGGACCTGCTTTAGTCTGAAATCACAAAGTGAGAAACAAAGTACTAGACAATTCGGAGTGTGTTTGGTAGGGATTTTTGGGGGAATAATTGATTTTTGAATAGTGATATGATGGGAAATGTGTGGTTGAAAAAGAAGAAAAAAGTATTGATGTGATGGAAAATATTATTTTATTGAAAAATGTATGGTTGAAAATGAGAATTGATTTACTGTAGAAAATGAGAATCTATACCAAACAGACCCTCGATAAGCCTGTGAATTGGAGAATAAATTTCTACCTGAAGACATGCACTTACATAAATCATATCTCGATTATATCTGTATTGAAGATTGTACAATACTGATGGTTCATTTAAATAACTTAGTTGCATAAGATCATCAACGCCATCAAGTATATCAGGATTCGCTGGCACCAAATTTTCTGAATTCACTGTTAAGACCTAGATGTGAAAATGGGTTAGAGAAAAATGCATTTAACAGCTCTACAAAATTATGTTGAGAAAATAGGAAATTGCACTCACTTTACCCTCAGCCAATGATATCAACTTTTTATTCCCAGAAGTTGGAAGGATCGTCCCCAGCTCCCAGTTACCATCGGGAAGTTGAAACCACGATGTAAGCTTCTGAAACAGCAAACTTTTAGGTAGTAATAATAAATTATTATTATACAGATTATGTTGACTGATATGACCTACATATTAAGTAACTTGAATAGAGCTACAGGTTAATCTTCCATGTAAATTAAGTAGAAATCACGAATGAGGTGGTGTCTCTAAATGAAAACCAAGGATCTTCAAATAATTCAGTGCAGGCCTTGCTAAAATGTTCTTTTGATTGCGGTGGTGTTTAGGTACAGTAAAATAGAAATTTACTTAGTTATTTCAACTTGGTGATTTGAAGTTATGATTGAAGTCAAAGCAAAAGAATTTAAGAATAACTATTCATTTCGAGAAGGGAATTTAAGCACAGGGGCAGAACATGACAGACATGCAAATACGACATTCTCCGAGAATGTAGCAGACACAAACCACATACATAATGAATAAAACTGATTTCATAATATATCTTCTAAAATATTTTTTTACTCAAATAACTCTTAGGCTTGTGATTTTCTAAATTGGATTCTTGGATAAAAGGAAAAAGACCAGCCACTGGTATTTCATAAAGAGCCATGGCAAAACAATGGCATAGTGTTCATTGGAGATGCACGTGTCATGGTCAATCGCTCTTTTAATTTATTCCCTTTTCCTTACCTCATTATATTTTTTTTCCTATTTCTCACCTCATTTGAAACCAAGGCTTGTCCTATTATAATCAACCATATTATTGTTTTCTAAATTACATTATAACCCAAGTGTCCTTTGAGTACATCACCATTCACAAGTCCCAGTGTGTTCTTTTCTAGCTTGTCAACATGCCTTCGGAACGTCTGAAATTACCAAAATAACAAAAACATTTTCCGCTTACATCATCAAATGTCCAAAACATGTCAAACATGAACTTTCTAATCGAGGAATAGAGTCCAAATGATCAAAACGAAACTACACATCTTTTCCTTGTAAAGGTACAAAGATAATTCTAATTTTTCTCCAGTCATTCCCCAGCAAGTTGTGGTGATATTCATCGCTGAAACAAAATACCAACGCCCCCGAACATGTATGTGAACACCATGCATAAAATCAATTGCCGCTATCTTAAGAGTGCAAAACACCTTGAGTTCTGCATTATAAGTGCTCAAAGAAAATGGATTACAGATACATTTCAGTGCCTGTCTGCTTAAGTCTACAAGCAGGTTAGGTGTGCATTTACACGTGCATCAAATTCACGCCAGCACCAGTCTCAATATCAGTTTTTACACAAGACTAGAACTAAAATTATTTGGTTAAGTTTCCACTAAAGAGCAAATGGTTTGAAAAATCATTACCTTCTTAAAGACTTATGCTATCTCTAGGCTTTCGTGCACAATCCAAATCATTGAAACCTTTAACTAGGCAAGATAAATCCTATTATCAAAGTTTATCTCAATGATACATGAACCATTATAACTTCACCATTGTTTCATGTCCCTGCAACGAACGACTACCATAAATTCACTTTGGTGAAAATAAAATCAATGTTTGCCATATCAAGGAGAAGTTGAAAATGGTAATAGTTATTCAGTGAAAAATGTCATTTCTCAGAGTTTATATCCTTTTCCAACTATCGTGTGAATGTGATGTGGATTAACAATCTCATTTTGTGACTAAAAAGGACATCACATGTGCACTTATTTTCTTCAGAATCTTACCTGTTATGCTGTTGAGTCCGATCAGAAGTTCTTTAAATCTATTCATAAAGTCTTTTCCGTCGGACATTTAGTAGGAGGTCAAGAGGATTCTATCATGAGTTAAATGTACCCCTTTGCTTTCTTACACCATATGTTATCACCAATATGTGTGAGCTCTTTAAAGAAAAGTGGAGTGCAATTATCTTTCTTCAACATGTATACACGGTATACATTCATTGCTATTCCGTCCTTTCCAGCTTATCTTTCTTCAAAATAAAGTCCAACTAGTACATTTTTTATCTGGCTAACAAAACCTAATTCCAAAGGCTAGCCCACGATACAAATAAAGGACTGAAACATGCATCCAAAGTTTCAGGCATTCCAATAGCAAATTAAACAAGCAAGCAAGATGTTGAAATTGTCATATCCACTTTTCTGTGATGCACCACCACAAAATTCATTGATTCAACTGACATGCAAACATTCCAAGATTAGATGAGATATGGACATAGAATCCACACTATAAAAAAAATATGTAAAGATCAACAAGAAGCCTACAACCTGACTCTGCAAGAAGAGTGTTTGAAAGAATGCGATAGAAATATAATAATATGAATCAGAGTATTATATAACCAATTAATACCTTCTTGGCCGCATATGGTGTGGTGTCGCTCCACTTAGAATCAACAGGCGACCGTCCAAATGTCTTCAATGAACTCAAAACCTTCAAATCCTCTCCATCATCACCGACAGAAGGTCTATCCTCAGTCCACCTACTATAGGGCGACTCATTATTCCGACAAACATTATCGTTGCCATTAGCATAGCCCTCCTCAGCCTCAGTCGACGAGGCACCATTTCCTAATGTACTGTCAGGTGCCATCATCCTTTCATTTCCTGGTGAACCCACAAAACTGAAGTCCACCGGCAATGATTTGATCGAATGAAGAGATGGCGAGACCTTAGATTTCTTCTGTGACATTATTCTCAAAATGGGTCTTTTTCCTTATTTTGCTCCAATTCAATGAACTGTACAATGATTGATAATTGGATCAAAAAGAAAACTTTTGCCTCCCTTCTGTTCTTGCAAAGTGAATCAAACTTTAAGTAGAGGTCCCACTTACTTATCTGCCTAGCTTAATGAAGGGGACATGTGGCTACCAAATTGTAGTGACTCTTCACTAATCAGTCACACCATCAACGATCTCCCACCAAATCTTAAAACCACAATTAGTAGATATGTTCGACCCAAAACTTTACTAACTTAAAATTATTCAAAAATATGAAAAAATAAACAAACTTTCCGAGCAGAAACGTGTAAAAATCTCGAGTAGACTTGAATTCCTCACGATAGGATTAGGAGTCTTGAACCCAGGTTTTTGAAAAAAACGATTGTCAAGCGCCTTCAACAATGCCAAAAATAATAATATTATTATTAAAATACCAAACCTCGAAAACCCTCTTCCGGTACAGAAATTCAGATAATGGGTTTTCTTACTGACTTCCCCGAAGCCCCGATCGATCAAATTTCATGAAAAGATGGTAATTTGACAAATAAGCAGAAAATATTAGACAAAATGGAACGATAAAAACCCAACTTTAAACACCAGAAGTGCTTTCTGTACTATAGACAGAGAGAGACAGATGATTTGCGCTATGTGAGTACAGAAAATGGACAAAATTCCAGGGTGTGTGGAGAAATCAGCAGCTTCTTCGTTACTAAGGCTTCAAGTATTTATGTCCTCTTTCCAACTTTGGTACTCTGATACCATTGGACAATTCAAAAGCACTGGATGACGGTGTGGCTCTGTAACCTCCATTTGAATTTTCAATTTTTAATAATAAACCAATATTTTGTCCGCCCTTTTTCTTTTTCTCCTTTTTCCCTTTATTTTGAGGCAGACACAAAATCTAGTGGCCAAACCCTCAAATAAAGAGCTTTCAATTCATCAAATTATTTTAGAAATTTAGCCCCGTTTGATCTACATTATTATTTCATTAAAATAAGAAATATGCCTTTATTCATCACATCAATATTTAAATTCAAATTTTATATCTCTTATGTGGATCTCAATAACGACTATATTTTTCATTCTCATTCTACAATAATTTGACTCAAACAGAGCCCTATTGAATCTCGTTTTATTCCAAATTGATTATTACCTTAAAATTCGTATTAAATTGGTCAATCATTTTACATATGGAATTGAGTGGGTGTTTGGCACCCATTCTTTTGAAGAATGAGTTTTTGAATAGTGATTGATGTAAAGAATGTGTGGTTAAAAAGTAAGAAACATTTTTGGGTTTATGTGTAATATTATTTTATTTGGGAAATGTGTGGTTAGAAATGAGTACTGTAGAAAAATGAGAATGAGAATGTGATAAAAAATGGGTGTCAAACGGGGGTGATAGTGTCAGAGAACCCATAATTTAAAATAAGCAGAAAAAATAATTTTAAAAAATCACTCAAAATCTTTGGAACTGGGAATCCATTCAATCACTGAATCATCTGTTTGCAAATAAAGCTGAAATAAGATAAATTTCACAAATGAGGTCATTCCTAGCCCTTGTTTGTTTGATAAATATTGCACGATTCTAATTTTTTTCTTATTTTTTAATTACACATTTTTCATCAATTCACTATTTCAAAATGAATTCTTAACAAAAAAACGAAGCTCAAGCGTGCACCTAATCTCATAATGAATCATAAATCATAATTCATCAGCGAGAATTTTCTCCTAACAAAAATTTGAAACGACTCTACAATTGTCACCGCATGCATACACAATTTTCTTAAATTATGCTTGCTCCGTCAAAATCAGTGGCGGATCCAGGATATCAAGTCAGCTAGGGCGGTCGTTGATAACCGTAATAATAAGATTTTTTATTAATATTTAATTAAATAATGTTAAAAAATTTTTAATCAATATATAAATGCATTAAAACGTAAAAAACTCGTATACATTTGAAAATATAATCAAATACAACCTAAAATAATAATAAAAAATACAGTTTTCAATTGTATATGTACGATCAAGTTTCAAGTTTTTAACGAACTCAAATAAAATAGTTTATACATAGAATATAATTAAATGGTAAAGACAAGCTTCGAGTTTAGGCGAAAGTTATGTAAAATTTTGAAAACAATGATTTTTAGAACTAAAACTATTTTTGACTCCAAAAGAAAAAGTGTTTTTCGAACTTTTAAAAGAATAAATGACAATACTTTAGATTGTCCAAATTTAAATTTTATAAAATAAATTAATAAAATCTAATAATAAAAGTATATATATCATAGAGTAATAATTTGAGTCAATAAATTTTTTAAAGAAATTATTTCGAAAACGGAAACTATAATATATAATTATTTAGTTATTATTTATTGTAATGAAAAATTAAACAAAAAAAGTAAAAAAGCATAGAATTGAAGAATTGAACCCCGTACCTCTAATGTACAAGATGGCCCTTCTACCATGTGAGCTACACTTCTTGTTGTTGAACATTGGTATAATTATGAATTAATATTAATTATTATTTACATGTTTAAATGTTTAAAAGGAAAATGCTGTTGAAAGAATTAATATTAATTATTATTTACATGTTTAAATGTTTAAAAGGAAAATGCTGTTGAAAAGAGTCGAACCCGGGAATTGAGCGTGGAAGGAGTCTGCTCCTCCAATTGACCTGCGAGCCATTTCAGTGACATTTCTACAATAACATATATATAATATTATTTTCATATTTCTTAATTAATCTTTTTTCCCGACGAATCCAGCACGGGCGGCCGCCCCGGCTCGCCGGGTGCTGGGTCCGCCCCAGGTCAAAATTCACCCATTGTAAAATTTTACCATCGCTATTTATAAGGCCGTCAAAATATGGTCATGCCTCCGGTTTTAAGGATATTTGGGTGACAAAATTTTTTTTATTTTTATTCTTATCACTTCAAAATTCATGGTCACCATCTTCCATCGATTGGAACGTATGTTGTTACGGTTTTTTAAACTTCTATTTATTTTATTTGAGTTAGTCAAAGTAGTTGTAGTGAGTGATAGTCACGTGAAAGTTTTTAAGGGAATATGCTCTCTAGTTTTAAGGCACGTTATTTTAGATTAATCTACATTTAAGTCCATGTCAAACACATTCTTTAATTTTATTTTTTTTCTCAAACTCATTTTTAACCACATATTTTTTCAAATAAAATAATTTTACAGATAAATTTTTAAAATATATTCTCAAAAAATAGGCACCAAACATGGACCATACAAGCAGGGGCGGAGCCAGTAAATTGGTTCAGTGTGAGCACAATTTAGTTGACCCCGAACTTATGAATTTTTGGCCATGAATTTAATGATGATAAGAATATAAAACAATATTACAACAATACTAAAAATTGTATAGTTTATAAATTATATTTGTTTCTTGTGAGTTTTCATACTTTGATATCATGGTAAAATAATTTAATACTGAAAGCAAAAGCAAATTAAGCCAAAATCAAGTATCAAGTAAAATCAAGTCCAATACTCTCAATTAAGTTCACCACACTCTAATGAACCAATCTCATCACCTGAGCAATTCACAACTTCCAATTACTGGAAGCAATTCAAAATGACAAAATCACAAATACGGGAAGTAAAAGCAAAGTAATTCACAGCGCAATTCACACAGCAATACTGGAATCAATTCACTATAATTCACGGAATGCTTTCACAAATCACAGAGACAGCAATACTGGAACTAGAAGCTAAAACAACTCAAGAGCAATGAGTAGGCTTGGGACTCGACTCAGTCTTCACCGGATTCTAGGTCAAATTTCAAGAACAATTCAAAGAGCTAATTTCATATGATAAAAAGAAAAATTTCAAACATTACACAAATCAAAATAACAAATAAAAAGAAAAGAAAAACAACAAGGCTTCGAGGGCTTCACCTTCATCTTCTACTGTACTGCCGTTAAATCGCCATGGAAATGTGGAATCAAAGGCGTCTACCACGTTTGCCTATTGTCGTCCAGGGCTGGAAAACAGGGCGTAGCTACAATAGATTCTGAGATTGGAAGAAGGAGGCACCGTGTGAGACTTTGTGAGAGGTTGAGAAGTTGAGATTGAGAAGTCTGGCTGTGTAATGTCATCCATATATGTCCAATCATCCTAGAGCTAGCTGTGTCCAATCATCCTAGGTATGAAACTTCACGGAGTCGGGGATGGAGGCGGCGCAGTAGAGGCCGAAGGGCAGAGGTAGAGGTGGAGGTGGAGGAGAATGAATTGAAATGGAGGCTACGAGTCGCATGTTTTGAATTTGTTGACACACTAAAAGTGCAGCCCAAATTAAATGGCCCAAAGAGTGAAGCCCAGTTGGGAATCCAAGATGAAAGCCCAAGTAAAGGGTAAAAAGCCCACAAACAAAAGAACGCCGTCGCCCAAGCTTGCAGAACGCCCAGATGTTGAGCGAATAAAGTACCCTATGGACGCCCAGAGCGAAGGAGTCGTCGCCCAAATTAGTAGGTCGCCCAGAATCCTAACGATGACTAAACCCTGTTGTTATCTAAAGTCACGATTTGAGGCGGTTTGAGTACATCACGATTACATCTCACGATTTGAGAAAATTAGTGACAAGCGGTTATGAAGAAAACGTGGTGGTAGGAGTTACAAATGGTAGTTATTGGCCAGTCAGCCACTATGAAAGAAATTGGTAGTTACAAACAGAGTCCAAAAGGTTAAAATCTGCCCAAGGAGTATAAAAGGAAGAGGAAAGCAATGAAAAAACCCCGATAAAATTCACTCTCAAATAGAGAATAAGTAATTTACTTTTTCCTAGATTAACTTTAATTAATTCATCTCCTTGTACTTGTGTGCTTGCGCCCCTTGAAAGCATCTTGTTCGTATCAAAACTGTTATCTTCATATTCGATAAACACTCCTTTTTGGGACTTTGTTCCAAGATGTTTGTTCCTTACACAATCGTCTGATCCTCTTTTAATTGTTAGCGAATAACCACACGAAACATAATTAAATGGATTAGGTTGGGTAGTGGTCTTGGGCCGTTTACATTAGGGTAGTGTATATTGGTAATAATTTTGGGCTTTACTCTTGGACTGGAAGTGGCATATTAATAATTAAAAAAAAATTTGGGCCATGGGGTTGGGCCTAGAAGTGCAGGGTAGGCCTATGTCCACACTGGATCTCATTGGGTTCCGCCCCTAAATACAAGTAGTGAATAAATTATTTGACATTTTATGCTATTCGATATTTGAGTTATTCTAAAACTCAATACAAATTTCAAGACTCCTTCAAACGAACATGCTGTAATTATTTATTTCAAGATTTCGATATGAATACGTAAGAATACATTTTAAGAATATCATAATGTAACATCTACTCTACAATTTAATGCTTTTTAAAAAATAAAAATAAAAAATGCATTAGTATTCAATCGAATATAATTAAAGAAGCATTTGGTATGCATACCCTTTTTATATCGAATGTTAACCACGTTAAAAGTTAGCATTTTATCAAAAATGAACAAGGATTAATTGCTCATTCATGATGTAACAACTTTCAATACAGCCAATTGACGCAAGTATTTGATGTATTTTGATTGTGCCACGTGTGAATCAACTATGTTGAATATCGAGTGATGGCGAATTGTGACATATCATATTAGGAGGATCGTACAATATTTTATATTCATTCATGTAAATTGTCCAAAAACCTTGTAAGCTGCGGCAGCTACGTTACATGTCACACATAAAATTTGTTTGGTGCAAATTCTGACAAAATATATAACACAATTTTTATAGCCACGAGAATCCACTAGTAGTTTGTCTCTCTTTGTGGGACATTAAAAGTTA
Organism: Fraxinus americana; assembly: GCA_035079005.1. Classification (NCBI taxonomy): domain Eukaryota; kingdom Viridiplantae; phylum Streptophyta; class Magnoliopsida; order Lamiales; family Oleaceae; genus Fraxinus; species Fraxinus americana. The sequence goes on from CM068710.1 coordinate 23,359,233, forward strand.
TTTTTTTCTATTCAAAGTAAAACATTCATTTAAGCTATATTGCTCATTTATTAATCAAATATTTCGGGAGGTGTAATATTATTTCTCTTAAAAAGTCACCGATAATTTTACTCGAACATTGACTTTAATCATCAAATTAAATAATAATTTAAGCTATTGCTCGTTCAAGATGACAAGAAATTGGGGACGCACTGTAGGCATACACTAGATTTTTGACAGTGTGTGGATCATCTTTTCCATTAGTAACATCTTTAGTGGTTTTCATTAGATATCATTGTACCTCATCTTCTTTGAACAAAATCAATTTGGCAAGTTTTCGTATTCTTGTACCCAAAATCAAAATTACAATAATATCTGATCCGAATAGTCCAACAAAGTGACTCCATCATTAGAATTACCACTACCATTAGCTTCGTTGTTTGAACAATGCCATCCCTTGTATTGATTATAGAACTAATGATCTCATTTTTTGGGACTTCAACCTTGACTGAGTCTGATGATTTGCATATCTTATACATTTTATCACCTCTTGACTTTAAACTTTAGTCCAAGTTTATTTGTTTTTGTCAGTTTTAAGCTTCATTGTGGTCATTTAAATTTTTTTTCAGATTAGAAGAAAATGAATACCCAAATGTTAGCAGCCCATCTTGTTGGAGAATAAAGCCCAATTGCTATGATGACCCAATTGCTAGGTAATTATAGGATTGAAAGACCTATAAGAACCTGTGCAGTGTTAAGAGTAGGGGTGGGCGCGGGTCGATTCAGTTCGATTTTTTTCGGTTCCAGAAATTTTCGGGTATTTAGTAAATGGAACCATCGGTTCCAAATATAATTTTGGAACCGTTCGGTTTCGGTTCTGTTCGGTTTCGTTCGGTTCCGTACTATAATTAAATTTTTTAACATTTAAAATAATACTACATAAATGCACCTGAAAGTGGATACGAATATTAATAACAAAAAGTAGATACAAATACCAAGTTCAATTTTAACTTTTACAAATTAACGTAATCTAATTTAATAACATATAAATAATAAGTTGTCAAATACAAATACTAAAAAGTAAATATTATTAATAAAACTTCGATATTCATATCAATAATTCATTTGTTTCAAACCTTCAAGTCTACATAAAAGTGAAATATAAATTAGAAGTCACAAAGATAAAATATTTTAAAGTATTGATAATACTAACCAACTATTTAATGTAATCATCAGTTGGTTGACTTTCCATACTAACTACTAAGAAACTATACAAGAAAAAATTGAAAAAAACACAACTAACAAAAATAAATAAACTCTAAATTGTTCAACTAATAAGATTTAATAAGAAAAAAAATTATTAATTTGTTTAGAAAAAATAAAAGAAATTGATTTATCCAATACAAAAAAAAAAAATTCGGTTCTTATTCGATTCTTCGGTTCTTGGTCGAGAATCGAGAACCGAACCAAACCATTCGGTTCTCGATTCGAATACCCGTTCGGGTATTTCATTTTAAAAAACCCGCTCGATTCGGTTCGGTTCGGTTCGGACATTTTGCCCAGCCCTAGTTAAGAGAGGAATTATTGAACTTAATGCTTTCTTGTTCTATTAATTGCATACTCTCGTGTAAACTAATATTCAAGAATTGATCCAATTGTCTATCAAAAGAAGTTTTTGGATGGTTTAGAAGGTCCTGCTAACAAGCTTAGAGAGTTAGTTTCTTTTAGTTAGAAAAGAAAAGGCGTAGTGAGGGACTAGGTCGGTTTCCTAGAAGTTCTTTTTTCTCATTGATTCTTCCATCGAACAATTCCTTTGGTTTCCTTGTTTGGCTATTATTTTAGTTTGCAATTACAACCATTTTTAGTGATTTTTCTAGATAAAACTGAGATTAGTATAATTTTGGTACTTGTCAAAAATGATTTATCAATTCCTGAGGATGATCCTCTTCTCATCACTTTACTATAAATTGATGATACTGTGCACATGCAATTTTTATTTTTTTATTTTTTTGTAGAAGAAGGGCTGTACCTCCGAAATTTTATTAATATATCTTCATTTGGTACGGAGAAATACCCTGGTTACAAATGATATCAATGAAATCAATAAATAAGGAAGTACTACTTTCGTAACAGTAAAAATAAAGAATAAAAGGAAAGCAATTAAAAATGAGTACTACTTCCTTCATAAAAAGAACAAGTTAAAACAAAAATAAAAGTAAAAAAAAAAATACAAATACCTAAACTCTAGTGCTGGGCAAACCATACCTGCCAATCTGAACAAGCGCCGTGATATGTCATGGTAGGTTGGCTGGTCCATATTCCTGGTAACTACGATGATGCCAACCTTCGGTAGCAAGTGCATCTACAACTTGGTTCCCCTCTCTGAAGATGTGGGAGACCATATCTCTGTCAAATAAAACGATATCTGCAATCTGTCTGAGTATCCCATAGAAAGGCCAAGGTTCGCCACCTCGGTGATGTAGTGAATGACAATAGTTAAATCTGCCTCAACCCAAATATCTGACAAACCAAGATCTCTAGCCAATAGTATTCCATCACAAATAGCCCTGAGTTCCGCCTCTAATATCATACATTATCCATATGAAGCTGAGAAATGCATGATACAATTTCCTACGTAATCCCTGATGATGCCTCCCTTGCTTGCAAACTCATCATTGACACAACTATCAGTGTTGATCTTGACAGATCCAAATGATAGAGAGCACCACCAAACCATGACAGGGGGATGAGATAGGGGGAGAGTCAAAGAAATACCAAAAAGTATAGTAAGCTGCATGTCATTACGCCAATGTAATGATCGCAATAGTTCACCAATATGGAGGAAGGATACCATACGGTAAACTCTACAAATAATACTTCTCGAGCTCATACGTATTTTTATGTGTTTTGCATTATTCCTCTGAGTCCGAAGAAATCATAAAATCAATAGAGGAATAATGATGCGAATGTGTCCGGTCCTCTCCATTTCAGAAATCTCTGTTAGACACTCTCTCCTGTACTCACGGTAATCTGAAATAAAGCCCCAAATTGTTGCCAAACATGATCTGAAATACTGCTACCAGTAAAAATATGAGTGATGGTCTCAATCTCAGAACAACACTGATATCGAGAAGCCAATGACTGTCGATCCTCCTTTGGATAATGACATCAACTGATATTAAATCCTGCCACAGTTTCCAACAGAAGAACTAAACCGTAGTAGGTATGATAGGGCTCCATAGTAAGCGAAATGAATCCTGAACTGGCCTGCTAGAGCGGATCAGCTGCCATATTAAATCTACCACCTGATGTGCCCCTCTAAAAAATATGATTCGAGACATCAAGATACAGTGGAATGGTCGCGATCTGCTCTGCCATAGCTGATGGAACAGCCTAAAGTAATCGCCCAAAATCCATCCAGTCTTCTCGAAAAAGTCCGCACCATCGCGATGTATGTTGTCTGTGTGAAAAAATGGATGTCAATATAGAATTACCCATCCAACAATCATGCACTTGCAGTTTTGCACCAATACAAATGTACAACAAACTCCAACTTACATATAGGATTAAACACAACTGCTACTATTAAAATCTTGTTCATTTTATCAACATTACCCCAATACTTGTCAAACTTAATCTTCATACTATTTTTTACGCTACTTAGAAAATAATCATGTTTGTCATCCATATTCTTCAAAATTTGCTCAATTTTACAAATTTCATGAAAATAATTATTGGAAGTAACACTCAATGAAGTACTTAAACTTCAATGTAACACCAGAAAAGGTTTTCAAGAGCTCGTCAAACTTTCTAGTTTTTTCCCAATTATAACTTGTTGGTGGCCCCCCTCTTTTTCTTTTCCACCTTTACTCTCATCAAAATAATTACAATAAAATCCATCCCCTTCCTCCATTCTTCCAAAGTTTTTTCCCCAAAATTCAATGCATTATCCACATTAAGAATGTTGAATTCCATCTAGTAGGACATCTAAAACAACAAGGTTTTTGCAAGCAATCTTTTTTAACCACACATTAAAAAAAATCATTATTTAAAAATACATTATTTCCAAAAACTCATTATAGTGAATCCCAAATAGAAGCTATGTGTGCAGAACACCCTACTTGCAATAAGAGCCACTTAAAATTATAGTATCAATAGGTTTCAATTCTTCAACTTGTTATTCATACAAATGATTGTTGTATCATTGGTGTTTGCATTGTCTACAATAATGGTACTCACACGCTCTATTCTCCAATCAAGCAAATAGTTTTCAATAAGTTTCCCAAATTGTGTCCTCTTTATGATTTGGAACAACACAAAAGCTCAATATCCTCTTATATAATTTTCAATTTCTATCAATAAAGTATGTTATGACTACATATAATTAATGTTTTGAATTGATGTTGAACAGTCAGCGATTAAAGAGATTCTTTGACTATAAGTAATTAATATAACCCTTAACGACTCCTTTGCTTCATAGTAGAGTGGAGTACATCTTTAAAAATCGTTCTTCAAGAAGTAGCTTGAAATCTAGGGCAAACTCCTCATACAAATTCCTTAAAACCCATACCTTTTACAAAGGGAAAAAGTCAATTCATCAATAATAACCATCCTACCTAATGTTTTTCTACATTCTTATTTATTAAGCACCATAGCCATAATACCATCATCATTGTTTTGTAAATTGAGTATTACTTGCTTTTCGCCAACCTTAATGCTCTTATGCGTATAACAAGATTTTAAGTGCTTCCACATGATAAAAGTTTCAATATAGTATCAGCTTTAAATGTTACCCCACAATAATTACATTTCACTTTTTGTCCCATGAGTATCTTGGCGAAATGAGTCCATATTTCTGAGCTCTCATTAAGCTTTTTTTTTTCTTCCCATTTGAGAACCTATATAATAAGAAAGAGCATTATGCTTTCCTGAATTAACTTATATATGCTCACGATCTGACCTTAAAAATGAAGAAGGGTGTAGAAATGCTTACGAATATAGGATTTGACGGTGTGATTCGTATGGATCTTGAGGAGCTTACGAATAACGTGGGGTTTCACATTATTTTGAAATCTTTAATGAAATTAGTGACGTGGCTGACGAAATACCACGTGGTGCCCTGTCAACACGTTAAACTTCGACATGGTCGAATTTTGACTACTAAAATTTGTAAAACGTCTTTAATTGCTTAGTAAATTTTGAGAGATGTCTTCTATCACTCACTGAACTTTGAGGTGGAATTTTGTCCATAAACTTTGAAAAACGTATTTTATTCCTCACAATAAATTTGGATTAAAATTTGAATTTAATTTATGCCATGTTTGATCCACATTCTTACAAAAAATTCATTTTTTCAAAACTCATTTTCAACCCCGCATTTTTCAATAAAATAATATTACATGCAAATCTAAATTTTTTCCTTATTTTTAATCACATATTTTCCATCAAATCACCATTAAAAATGCATTATTCATTCTATAATGTGCATCAAACATGGTCTTAATTCTAACTATTGTGTATTTCTTTGTAAATTCAAATATTAAAATTAAAATTTAATTTAATTCTAATAACAAATTTATTGTATATTTCGTTACAAAATTCAAATATTATGATAGACAATGCTTACAAAGCTATGTAAAGGAAGCGACTATTGATTGGAATGAAATACACAATAAATTTGTTAATAATAAATTAAACTTTACTTTTAATATTTGAATTTTATAATGACATACACAATAAGCCCTTGTTTGGTCGAGATTAAAATCAGATTTTTAGAAAATTTTGATAAAAGTTGATGAAACATGTTGTTGAAAAGTTGTGGGCCTCATAGATAAATGGTTAAAATTAATTGTTGACTTTGAATTTGATAAAAATTTAGATTTTAATTCCTACCAAACAGGGACTAAATTTATTGTTAGAATTAAATTAAATTCAAATTTTAATCCAAAACTTAACAACGAATTTTAATTAAATCTAAATTTATTGTGAGAAATATAAGACATTTTCAAAGTTTAGTGGTCAAAATTCGATCATCTCAGCAATTGAAGATGTTTTTCAAAATTTAGTAAGCAATCGAAGACTTTTCAAATTTTAGTGGACAAAATTCAACCATCTTAAAATTTAACGACCAAAATTTGACCACCTAAAAGTTCAGTGAGAGTAGAAGATATTTTTCAAAGTTTAGTGAGTAATCAGAGACATTTGCCAAAGTTTAGTGACCAAAATTCGACCACCTCAAAGTTTAAGAACGTGATGGGGTGCCACAAGTATATTCCGTCGGCCATGTCATCAATTCCATTAGAGGTTTTAAACGGGGGTTATACCAATGAGTAACGTCCAACATTTTCAAAATTTAATGGCCAAAACTCGATATCTCAAACTTGAGTGAGCAATTGAAGACATATACATAAGTTCAATGACCATTGGAACAATTACCTCGACTTACTCAATATAAAAAAAATTAGGAAAATTCAGTTATAATTCAATTATTTTATTTTTGGTTTAGAATCGAGAACTGAACTAAATTCATCGATTCTAAATTCTAGTATTTATTCGAGTATTTAACTTAATCGAACCACTCAGCTCTGGTCCAGTTCGATTTGAGAGTTTTGTCTCGCGCTACTCAATTCTGAACCAAAAAAATCCCAAAATTGCAAACTCTAGCTGAATCTTTAATATTCGGCAAATCCACAATGTGCATGAGTCATCTTCTTTATTACGAGCCCACTGACCTAGTCCCACAATGTGTGAAAATCTCCTTTTGAGTCATGAATCTCTCGTTGCACGAATCCAAACTTGCTATAAGACCTCTTTCTTGGGAGATCCACACCTTCGACAATTCTTCTGTGTGTAAACTACTACACTTCTTTGATCGCGACCCCTTCTCCTTGGTCGGTTGCTCATCTGTTGTAGTTAACTACGAGTTAGGGCTTTTGTATCGTGCAAATCAGGGCTTATAATGGTTCGCTAAGGTTTAGGTGGTTGTATTATGGTCTTTGCTACTTCTTTGCAGCAGCAATAGATGTTCCTTAGGATGAGGCTAATTTGAGCATTACCAAATTGTGGATTGGGCCTTGATGGATTTGGTTCTTTTAATTAATAAACTTGTAGATTGAGCTTGTGAATGAACTAATTATGCTTGCTATTGAGCATTTACAAGTTTGAACTTAAATCTGCTTAGCATCGAAAATTAATGGATGGGAAATACACATAACTATAAATATTTTAAAGTTGAAATTACACCTATATGTGGCTTTTAACTTCACAATTCGAAAATAAGATTTCAAAGTTATGATAATTCATATTTTTAAATATTAATAATATTTTTATAAAATTAAATTAACTCACCCCACTTTCATCCCATCCTCACCCAACTCAATTTCACCCCAAACCCTAAAATTCACTTTCGACCATATCCCTTCCCTCCCCCACTTTTTCTCTTCTCACTCTCTACTTATACAATCCATCCCTTATTCGACGCCACATTCACCCCTCACCGGCTCCAGAACTATCTCCTCCATTTGCAGCGGTGCCTCCCTGTTGGAGCACTGCTGCGCAAGACAATGATGCTGTTGCCCGAAGTGGCATAGCTTCACCTTGCTTACACTAGGAGCGCCGTGCGGCCAACGAGGAGGCACTGCTGCTGCCACTTCTCCGACGACTTCATTCGACAGGTGGCAGTGCATTTGTGGTGGCCTTAAGTACCTCTTCGCTGCTTCATCCTGCAGCAATCTGCAGTGCACTGTGGTGGTGGCGGCGATGGGTTTGTGTTAGGTTTGGTTGCATCTGTGGTAGTGGCAATGCATTTTTTTTAATGTTGTTTTGCTATGTTGGTGGTGATGGCACTATTAGGCTGTGTTGGTGATTGAAATTGTAGCGAGGTTGACCTCCGTGTTCTCCTGACGTGTTGAGTATTTCGGGTACTCCGATTAGTGTATGCTACTTGCAAAATGAGGTCGGGGCTTTCTTCCCGTTGTACTTCCGGCATGAGAATCAGTAGTCGATTTTTAATAAGTAAGACGAGAGTATACAGGAATTCAAACAATTCGAGTTTCAAGAAAAATACATTTTCCCACTTTTCCCACGTTCTAATGTGGTGATCCCCACTCGTCAAGCGGTTGGTTGTGCCTATGTTCGCTATTGGGTGGTTTCCGTATAACTTATTGCTATTTGTATGGTTAAGTATAACATTGGCCTCATGGTGGTAAGCGGCCTGTGTGAATGTAGAGGGCCTCATGGGGGTCGATGACTTCATAGGGGTAGACGACCCTCATGAGGGTAGACGGCCTATGATGTGGTACTCCACATAGGGTGCATATCAAGTGGCCGACCATCGTGGATAATTATTAACAACATCTTATATCACTAGCCCTCTACCTTTTGATGATGTCTATCGATAAGGGGTAGCCTCTTCACTCTGGTAAATTTTTTTGTCTGTGTATGCGTGTCAACATTTGATATAAATGGGTCGATCAGTCCAATTGGTGTAGAATGACAAAGTACTGTACAAGTGGCACCCCATAATTGGGTTTTATTTTTGGGGAGAAATTTTTTCCCAAAAAATTCAAATTCTACCTCTATTTAAAGGTGTGAATGCTTTACTTTTACCCTACTTTGCAAAAATCTCTCATCCATCTAACTCTCAAGGTAAATCTTTCATCTCATCTTCCTTGTTTTCTCTTTATTTCCTATCATTTTGGTTTTCTTCCTTTTTCATGTATAAAACTTTCATATCTTCTTCATCCGACAAGAGCGATGGTGAGGGAGTGTGTAAATCGGCCGGCCATGCCCATATTCCCGCTCAAGTTGTTTAAATTTTCAATGACTCTGATAGTCCATTCCATTCGACTGGGTTTCATCCCTTCTAATCAAGTTCTCCCAAAAGACACATTGGTTTGACCAAGTCCTTAAATCAAAATATAGAGATAGAGAGAGATGCCGCAGGCGAGGAGGTGATGCTTGAGATTCCAAAATATTATAGACTTTATAATTTCACATCAAAATTAGAAAAGTCACTAAGAAAATACGAGTGTGTGGATCAACGTGTATAAAGCCCCTAGGCACAAACAAAGGCTTCTCGGGTCCGACCCCGTGTGGTCACCGTATATAAAGACATTATGGACGGTGGTTTTTTATTCCCAATCCATCCTTTCTTCGTCTCGTTATTTAATGAGTTTCACCTCACTTCTAGCCAAATTAATCTCAACACGTGGAGAAAAGCACTATATTTCCTATATGTTTACCTTAGCAAGAAAATTCCACTATCGGTGGACCTCTTTAGGTGTGTTTTCGAGATGCATGAGCTAGTCCAATGCAACGCCTTCGTCTACTTTACCACTAGGGTCTCATTGCACTTTCCCAAGTTTAGAAATTCCAACAGCGGGTGGAAATCCCGATTCTTCTTTGTTCGACCCAATGAGGGTCAATTCCTTTTCGATACCTATTGGAGGTATCCCTTAATTCGCCTTTTCAATAGTGAAGTCGAAATCACCCCTCTTCTAAAGGTGCAAATTCAAAAACTGACTAAAATTCCATCATTTCACCCGATCTAGGGTCAGTTTTGACAATGAGGAATATATTGCTAGTGGGGATCGGTCGTCCTACCGATATGTCCTTTTACTTTGCTCGTATTTTTATATATGTTAATATCCTTTACTTGTCTTTATTTATTGGGCTTGATTGACTCGGTTGCTTGCGCGCATATATGGATTTTAATATAGACAAGGTATTGAAGTCCTTGCTTGAGCCAGTGAGCGATGAGGGATTCATCCCCACTAATGGTAAGTTTCGACATGTTTCATTTTTAGTTTTACTTTTGTACATCCCTCGACTCGTTGCTTTATAAGCTTGATAGACTCTACCTTGTGTGTACAAAGATGGAGTTCAATTTAGAGAAAACTATGGACTCCTTGGCAGGATGCGGTCGTGAGAGTGATGATGACCCACCTTCCATTCCATTGAAAAGGAAGAAGATCAATGATGGGAGAGCACTGCGCCGTTCCATCAAAGAGGCATCTTAACCTTTGGATAAGCCTGATGAAGTTATCCTTCCACTCTAGGCGGCATGGGACAACTCGAGTTGTGTCGTGATCAAGCACGAGGGTTCTCATCTTTCAGACTTTAGACTTTCCCCTTCTCGAGGCTATTCAGATATGAGGGCAATTAGATCCTTGGTTACGCCTGGATGTGCCCAGGTGATTGCCAGGTGAAGTGTTAGCGACATTGAGAGAATTCTAGCGGTCCACATACTCAGAGGGTAGATTTTCTATTGTCCTTCTTTGTTTTTGTTTGTCTATTCTTTTGTACATGCCCCATAGTTATTTGATCTCTTGTTTCCTTTAGGTTGTGGCTCTTCAGGTCGATCATGTCGAGTCAAGTCATCGCCTTCATCGGAGTTGAAGACCCTTACGGAAGAAAGGAAAAGAGAGTCTCACCAGTACAAAAAGAAAGTCTCATCTTTGAAGAAGTCTCTCGAAGTTTCAGAGGCTCGTGCTTGCGAGCAAAAGACAGAGATAGACAACCTTCACTCTAGTTTGGCTCAGGCTATCAAGGAAGCAGTGGAGAAAATAGAGCCTCCATAGAGTATGCTAAGGATCTAAAGGCGTGTGTGGAGATGTACAAGTCGTTATCTGATTTTGTTAAGGCCTTGCATTCTTATGGGGGGAAGGCGATGACGCCGTCCATCAAGCTGACCAAGGAGTGGATATCTGCTGAGCATCCTACCATCGATCCCTCAGGCTTCGATAGGTTTCTGGCGTAGCGCAAAGGAAAGAAAGGCTGAGCCCTTCAATCCAAGACGTTTGGGCACACATCACGAGGTGGGAGTAAAGGGATTTCGTATTCGGGTTGACATGACCTCTAGTTGTTGGCCTTTTAGCTCTTTATACTGTTATTCGATTTTTATCGTTCGTCTGTTTAGTGTTTTCTCCTGGTCCGAGATGTGGACATACATTTTTACCACATTTTAAGTTTGAATGCTTGCTTATCGAACATCATTGTAGTTTTTCCTTTCTCATCATTGGTGTCGCTTGCCGACATATGAGAGTTTATTTGCCTATCTTTATTGCTCATCATTATATGTTAATCTTGAGTTGTTGAATGCAGGGTTCAGTGATTTCGAGCTTTAACCATTTTAGGTTTTGAAAATTCACCACCAGCTCTTAGAAAGATTTTAAGCAAGTCAATTTCTTGACCTTGTTGCTCACCGCTATGCGTCGAGCAACATCGAATGCAGGGTCTGGTGATTTTGAGATTTAACCATTTAACTCACCACCAGCCGTTAGAATGATTTTAAGCTGGTCAATTTCTTGACTTTGTTGCTCACCGCTATGTGTCAGCGACGTCGAGTACAAGGTCTGGTGATTTTGAGCTTTAAGCATTTTAGGTTTAGAGCGATTTCGAGCTAGTCAATTTCTTGACTTTATTGCTCACGGCTATGTATCAAGCGACGTCGAATGCAGGGTCTAGTAATTTTGAGCTCTAACTACTTTAGGTTTCGAGAACTCATCACCAGCCTCTAGAGTGATTTTGGTAAATTTCTTGACTTTATTGCTCATCGCTATGTGTCTAGGACATCGAATGCAGGGTCTGATGATTTTGAGCTTTAACGATTTTAAGTTTCGAGAACTCACCACCTGCCGTTAGAGTAATTTTGTGCTAGTCAATTTCTTTACTTTGTTGCGCACCGCTAGGTGTTGAGTAATCTTCGATACAATAAGGGAGATTTGTAGTCTTCATTTCAATCAATCACATACCAAGATCTCATGGTAATTTTTAACTTGCCAAGATTTGGGGACTCAGTAGGCACACCAGGATGTCTTAGCTAGGTTGGCCCTTCCTTGGCGCCCTCATCATCTTCCGCCATTCGAGCTTCTTTATTAAATAATTTCAATAAAGTATGCCTGTAGCAGACATTACATCACGAACATCCTAGCTACTATATTTACAATAGACCATTACATTAGAAAAGAAAAGTGAAAAGCCCTAACGACTATATTTATAGGAAAGCATCATATAACTCAAAATCCTAGCACATTGATCTACTGATAATACTTTTTGAGATGCTCAGTGTTCCACGGCCTACCTAGTGGTTTTCCTTTCAAGTCTTTTAGGTCGTAAGCTTCATTTCCAAGGCTTCAAATCACCTCATACAGTCTTTCCCAATTCGGCCCGAGTTTAAACTGACGGCGACCGATCTCCTAACTGAAAAACTATTGGTTTCACCCTATGATTGAAGTACCCAGCGGCCCTCTGCTATAGGCTATCATCTTGATAGCTGCTATCTCTTTCTCTCTCACCCCTTCTAGTGAATCAAGCTTCGCGTTGGTGGTCGAGACATCAAGATGTTTAGCTTTCATTATGCCGTCTCGTTCAGGTCTTCTACTGGGACAACAACCTCTATCTCGAAGGCTAACTTGAAAGGTATTTCTCTTGTGGTTTTTCGTGGGGTCGTGTGATACGTCCACAGAACATTAGGTAATTCATCTACCCAAAGCCCATTTTCCTTCTCCAATCTTATTTTGAGATCCCACAAGATCGCTTAATTTGTTATCTCTGCCTGCCCATTAGACTGGGGGTGAGCTACATAAGTGAGTCTGAAATCTAAGTGATAACTTGAGCAAAAAGCCTTGAAGCCATGGTTGTCAAACTGAGTGCCATTGTTAGTTATGAGGACTCTCGGTATGCAAAATCTGTATATAATGCTATTCCAAATGAAGCTCTATACTTTTGCTATTGTAATAGTAGCCAAACGCTCTGCTTTGACCCATTTTATAAAATAGTCAATAGATACCAACAAGAACTTTCTCTGTCCCAAAATATCCATCACCCATTGGAAGCAAATGGCTTACTCCAAAAATGGTTGACTCTTGCTCGGCGGGAATATGAATCAAATTTCCATGACGCTGACATGCATCGCACTTTCTCACAAATTCCTCGGCATCCTCCTTCATTGTGGGCCAGTAGTACCCCTGTCGTAGAGTTTTGAAGGCAATGGTGGTTGCCCTTTGGTGATTGCCACAAATCTCCTAGTGTATCTCGAGTAATACCTCATGAGCTTCAGTTGGGCGCAAGTATTTTAGGTATGGCATGGTAAATCCTCACTTGTATAACTGCCCATCAATTATTGTAAATGAGGCTGCCCGAATTTTCAACTTCTAGCCTCAGATGCATCATTTGGCAATTTGTTCTCCGTTAGGTAGCCCACTAGTGGGTCTAACGAGCTTTCTTCATGTTCCGTGCTCGTTGTGTTAACTATGAACAAAATACTTGGCTGTCGCAGGACTTGTACATTTGTCATGCTAGGTAGGTTCTTAGGATTTGCCATGCTAGCTTGGACAGGGCGTCTGCCCGCTTGTTTTCTCTGCGAGGGACCTTGGTTATCCTGAAACTTGTAAATCCCATTTGTAGGTCCCTAACTTTCATCAGATAGGATGCCATCTTTCCGTCTTTTGCCCCGAATTCACCGTTACCTGTCCTACAATCAATTGAGAGTCACTGCAAATTTCGACCGAGGTTAACCCAAGTCTGGCTGCCAACTCAAGCCCGTGATAATTGCTTCATATTCAGCGTCATTATTCATTATCGAGAATTCAAAGCTCAACGAATACTCCAACTCTTCAGATTTCGGTCCTATCATAATGATGCCTGCTCGGGACCCCTTACCGTGTGAGGATCCATCCACGAAGATTTTCCAAACCGCTTTCATTTGCAAGAGACAGTCAAGCGGAATTGTAAGCTATGCGATAAAATCTGCTAACGCTTGTGTCTTGATGGCCATTTTTGGCCTAAAATCAATATCAAATTCACTCAACTCGATCGCCCACTCAACATCCTACCCGACGTCTCAGGTCGATGAAAAATTTACTTGACTGACTGATCGATCATGACCTGTATGGTGTGAGACTGAAAGCACGACCTTAACTTTTTGACTGCTATAATTAATACAAATACCAACTGCTCTACGAGGCTATAGCGAGTTTCTGCACCCCTCAACACCTGGCTAACGTAATAAACAAGCTTTTACACCTTTGAAAATTCTTTCACCAGTACTGCATTGACCGCATGTTTTGATACTACTAAGTATAAACTCAGCACATCCCCTGCACAAGGCCTAGTCAAGATCGGTGGCTGCTGCAATGACTGTTTTAAGGATTTAAGCGACTCCTCACACTCCTTGGTCCATTCAAAGTTGGTAGAGCCCCTAATCGCCTTGGAGAAGTGGTAGCACTTATCTGCTGCTCGACTCATGAAGCGATTCAATGTCGCTACCCATCCCATCAACCTTTGGACATCCTTCCTATTTTCAGGGCTTTTCATATCTAGTATGGCTCGAATCTTAGCTGAATTTTCTTTGATGTCTCTTTGTGTTATCATAAATCCCAAGAAATTACCACATGCTATTCCAAAAGCACACTTCTCCGGATTGAACTTTAGTCTATTTCATCAGGCCATGTCAAACACTTTCTGTAGGTCACTAACATAGTTGTTGGACTTTATACTCTTAACAACCATATCATCTACATACGCGTCAATAACTTTCCTAAGCAAGTCTCTGAAGACCTTATTCACCATTCTCTGATAAGTTACTCTAGCGTTTTTCAAACCGAATGGCATGGCCGTGTAACAGTACATCCCAATATCGATTATGAATGAGGTTTTCTCCTGGTCCAACTCTGACATGGAGATCTGATGGTACCTAGAAAATACACCCAGAAAACTTAATCGTTCATGACCTGATGTGGCATCCACCAAGTGATCTATTCTAGGTAGAGGGTACGAGTCTTTTAGACACACCTTGTTTAGTCCGGTATAGTCTACACACATACACCATTTTCCATTCGATTTCTTTACCATGACAACATTTGCCAACCACTTGAGATATTGTACCTCTCTAATGAACCCTGCCCGCAGTACCTTATCGACCTCATCCTTCACCGCAGCCTGTCACTCTGGTACAAGATTTCTTTTCTTTTATTTTATAAGCTCAGCGCCCAGTAGAACACCAAGGCAATATTGTGCAAACAGATGGATCAATCCCTTGAATATCTCTTGGGCACCACGTAAAAAGTTTAAATTACTGGACAGACACTTCATCGATTCTTCTTTTTTCTCTGGCTCCAAGTCTGCCTCTATGCTAAATTCATGCCCCCGGCACCAAGATTTGTCCCATAGTATCGAGGGGCTCAATTCTCCCCATTGGAGGCTCAAGATCCAGCATTATCATTGGTGATGATCCATTCGTCTGTAAATTGACAACATAAGTCTGCCTCGAGGACTATTGATTGCCCCTCACATACCCCACACCACGTCTGGTTGAGAATTTATCACTTTGTGGCATTTAGCAAGGGCCGATTGTAGATTGCATTATACGCCATGGGGGTCTTGGCAACCAAAAAGTTAGTCAAAATCACCACCTTTGCAGGATAAGTACCCAATGTCACTGGTAATTATATGACTCTCTCCGGTATCACAGTAGCCCCTCCGAATCACAGGACGGGGTGGATACTGATTTCAATTTTTCCAATGAAATTTTCAACCTCATAAATGCTTCCCAAGTAAGAACATTCGCTGCACTACCACCATCAACTAACCTTCTGCTTGCCTCGATCATTTATCACGTATTTAGTAAAAAAATCCCGTTTTAAGAGACATTCGATTTCTTCCTTCAAATGATTGCATTCTTCTGTATCGTGCCCATAATTTTTATTGAAATGGCAATACTTGCTCTTATCCCTCGTGTTGGCGGATGCTGCCGTTGATCTCGGCTAGTCAAGCTCTTTCATATCCCTAATTTCCATCAATATCTTTGCCCACGGAGTATTTAGAGGGGTGAAGGCCTTGACCCCCTCTCGCTTCTGTCTGATGGATCGATCCTAAACGTATCCCTTGCTCATGCGCTCATTTCTCGATCTGCCTTTATCAATAAGTCTTCGCTCATCACCTGACTTTCGCTTGTAACTTTCTGTCTCCCATCCCTCTTTAAGATTTTTCGTGACCTTCTCTGCTTCCTCTACATCAATATACTTGTCACCCTTTTTCAGCATGTCATGCATCGATTCTGGAGGGTTTTTAGATAGTAACATCTTAAAAGCCCGATTCCGTATCTCATTCATTAACATTGTTACCACTGCAGACATTTGAAGGTGCCTTATACAAGTTTCTCCCGGCTGAACCTATTTAAGTACTCCTACAAAGATTCATATTTCTCTTGTACAACTTGTATCAATCCAATTGTCATATTTCGTTTCCTCTTGCTACTCATGAAGTATGCCACAAAACTCTTGAAAAGCTAGTCAAAAGTCTTTATAGACCTTGTTCGCTAAAATAATATACCGCAAGTGCACGGGTCGCGTTCAAGTAATAAAGTGGACTTTTTGAGTCCGGGTTGTCGATCCCTCGAGGAATGCTTCTTTTAATTACACAAATTTAGTCAATTTAATTTTGACAATAAGAACAAACATACAATAACATTTGATTTTGAAAAATATGAGAAATTAACTAAAAATCTACAAAATAAGAAAACGTAAACACTTGGAAAGTTTGGAGGGAAACGTGATTGTGATTCATGGTTTCGCTTTACCGTTACCTAATTAATTTCTCACAAGCTACTTAATAAATTACTCATTTACGATGTTAGATCCGATTTTTCAAGTTTAGTTAATAATCTCTCTTGAGCAAAATTAACCCTAATTAATTGGTTTATCCTACTATATCTCTATATTGATTTAAACCAAACAATCGCATTAAATATTTGTGAAAATAACTCAATGAATCACCCAAAGTTAGTGGTATATCTTTATCCACTACACAAACCTAGGGTTTCTACTATTTGGTCAAAAATGCACAATCTTCTCTCGAACGACATACAAATCACTAAACATAATCATTCATTGGCCATATAAACGAGAATGCAATAATAACAATAGTAGAAACACATGAAAATAAGTGAATTAATATCAAAAAGTAAATATTAAAATTAATTAAGGTTAGGTTAAATTTTACGATAAATCCCAACGCAATAAATTAGCCCATGTTATATAAATGATAACAAATGAGAATATTTATCCAATGCATTACAAACGATAGAAAATACTAAAGAAAATGCAACATTAAAGATAAAAACCCCTTTTTGAGATTTGTTTGAATCTTGATTCCCCCACTTCTTCACCACATTTTCTTTGATTTATTCTTCTTATTGTGCTCTTGATTTTGCCCTCAAAATACCAAAACAAAGAAAAGAAAAAGAAGAGAAGAAGAAATTGCTGAAAGAAAAAGCAAAAGAAAAGCAAAAAAAACCAGAAAAATCAACCCAAAAAAAAAAAAAAAAAAAATTGCCTTTTACGTCCCAGCAGGAAGGGTTTTTTTAAAACCTAGTAATTAATTCAGAATTTGCACTTTAGTCCCTAGAATTACACAAAATCATTAAAATAATCCCCAACTTTTAAAAGTGGCGAAAATGTTCCCAAATTTTATAAAAGTGGCCCATGTCTCTGTCCAATAACCATTTTTTGGTTTTAATTTTGCAACCAAGTCCCTAAGTAATTGCACGTCAAGTCCCTCAACTATGATCTTGTACAATTTGGTCCTCAACTTCACAATTTTTGTACAATTTTAGTCATTTTCCCCATTTTGCCTTGTTCTCTTTCCTTGGGTAATTTTTGGCCTACAAAAACAAATGTTACACAATTGTGAGTAGAAATCCACTCATTTTAATCAATAATTAGCTTGTTTAAGTATTAAATAAGTGTTCAAAAATACACTTATCAGACCTGGGTACCAAGGTGGCCACCCAATCTGTAGCCTTCCTCCTGAGTGTCGAGGGAAAGGACCGACGTCACTGTATCTGGGGCTGCATAGAGCCTCATTAAATCAACGAAGGTCTGCAATTGGTCAAGCCGATTTGTGACTCCATTATATGCTTCTATCATTAGCTATTTGAAGTCTTTCGGTAAAGGAACAGCCATAATTTTGAGTGTAAATAGATCTTCCTGCAACACCATTTATCTGCGCATGTCCTTCCTTTTGGTTAATGCATCATTTATTTTCTGGTTCATCATCTCATCTATCTTCTTTTTCAAGTCTGTCATGGGTTGGTGAATCTGTGGAACCACAAACCCTGTAGCCCCCGAGTTTCGTATAGTTGGCTGAGTAATAGGAGGGATAACCGTTTGCGCCACCTGGGGTGGTTGCTCATGTACTACTTCAGACGAGTTTTGTGGTGGGCTGCGATTTTTTGCATTTAACTCTGCAAGAGGGTCATCATAACTGCCATTGTGTTTCCAAGACACTAAATTGGCTCTGCATTACGTACTGCAGTGGCAGGTCATGACCCCTTGCAACAGACTCCGACTTCGTCTATGCCCTATTCCTGACCATGCGAGTTTCACTCATTGTTTGTCTCCTTGTTATAGCTTTCTTGTTCAGTAGTCTCCCACAGATGGCGCCAATGAAGTTGTAGTAACGTTGTCCTTCGCGTTGTCCTGATGTGTTGAGTGTTCCGGGTACTCCGATCAGCGTATGATACCTGCAAAATGAGGTCGGGGCTTTCTTTCCCATTGTACCTCTAACTTGAGAATCAGTAATCAATTTTTAGGAAGTAAGAAGAGAGTATATGGGAATTCAAACAATTCAGGTTTCAAGTAGAATACGTTTTCTCACCTTGGAAATATTTATAGGCACCTGATAAAACACCCACGTTCTACGATTAATCGTGTTACGTGTCCCAAGTAAGCCTTCCAACTTCCACCACGTTCTAACGTGGTGCCCACTCATCAAGAGGTTGGTTGTGCCCATGTTAGCCGTTGGGTGGTTTCTATCCAACTCATTGCTATTTGTATGGTTAAGTATAACATTGGCCTCATGGGGTAGGCGGTCTATGTGAATTTAGAGGGCCTCATGAGGGTCGAAGGGCTAGACGGCTTATGTGAACGTAGAGGGCCTCATGGGGGTCTCATAGTGGTAGATAACTTATGTGAACGCAGAGGGCCCCATGGGGGTCTCATAGTGGTAGATGACTTATGTGAACGTAGAGGGTCCCATGGGGCCGACTGCCTGATAGTGGTAGACGGTCCTCATAGGGGTCGACGACCTTATAGTGGTAAGCGGCCTATGATGTGGTACTCCATAGGGGGTGCATATCAAGTAGCCGGCCATCATGGATAATTATTAACACTATCTTATATCACTGGTGACTGGGTGGTGGTCATGGTGCAGGCGGTGGTGGTGTTGTGATGGTCACAAGTGGTTTTAAGGTGGTTTTTGAGGTGATTTTTGTGGTGATGTGGTTTTGTGGTGGTGGTGGTCACATGTGCTGCACACTACACTCGAGATTTGGTGAGAGTGTTTGGTGATGCTGCGATCTAGCAGTAATTATGGTGCCAGAGTTCTGTGTATGATGGTGTTGTGGTTACTTTGGTGGTGGTGGGTTTGATGTGGTGCATGGTGGTGGTTTTGCACGGTCTGGTGAAGGTGGTGGTTATAGTGGTCATGGGTGGACGGATGTGTTGTGATGGTTTTTGTGATTATTAAATTGGTTAATTTGTGATCAATAAATGATATGTGATCTAAAGAATGTGATTGTAACTCACAATTTATTAAGTTGTGATCGAGTACAGTTATGATCAATTAATTTGACAATTTTTAACTTATAAATGAGTTGTGAACTATAAAAATTTTGATTTTGTAACCGATGAATAAAAAAGTGTGACTTGTAAATTTTTTTATTTGTAATCAAGTGACACCAATTAAATATTTGATTTGTAACCCATAAATAATTTATCATCTATACAACTTTTTTACTTGTAACTGAAAAATAATTTGTTACCAATTAAGTTGATAATTTATGACCTTAATATATTTAATTAATAAAATATTTTTTAATTAATTATTTCATAAATAAAATTTAATAATATCTAATTTTTGAAATTTTAAACCGTATTTCTTAGTTTTGAATTTGATCATAGTCAAACTCTTACATATGAATTTTTTCCTATTTTAAAATACAAATTCAAAAACAAAAACTGTGACGGTAAGATGTCTTGTTTTTGAAAAAGAAAAGAAATGGACTTTGTAGGATTTCAATGCACTTTTTAAATCAAGGTGCACAAGCGATCCATGAACCTTTTTTTTGAAAAGAAGAGAAAAATTCATTTCAATATAGACCCACTTTATATCAAGGGAGCACAAGCGATCCATGAACCTTTATAGCCGAACCCATTCCAACCTTATGGTAAAGCCATATGGGTCCGTAGATTAATTTTGACACTCGTATTCCAACTCATAAACTATATTGTACCCAAAACTTGTAAAAATTTTAAGCCACAAATTTTGCTTTCACTATTCATTGGTATATTTTGTGATCTATATGAAAGACATACATTAACCTCAAATGCCTAATCATTCCAAGAATATATAGGAAAACACAAATTTCTGATCATATGGCACTCAGTGGATATAGACAAGAGATTTCCCAACATTATCCAGCCTATAGCAAAGAGTTTCATTGACAAGTTGGCATTTCTGATAAATATGGTGAATTTAAATAAATAAATAGAAGAAAATAATTTCTAAAAAAATAAAATAGTCTTGAGGAGGAGTATAGTCACACAGAGACATTTACAACCACAGCCATACATCAATAATCTGATCCATTTCTCTTTCTCTTCATCATACACCATTAGAATTCAAACTTAAACACCCCATCCATCACCCATTTTTATCCCATTTCACTCTCTTCTTTGCTACTAACTTGTGCTGCTTCTGCATTGTTTTGGTGCAAGTTGCTGTCATGGCTTTGGCTGCTCTTTCTGTAGCCAATTCAACTCTCCAGGTTTCATACCGAACAACCATATACAGTATTATCTATTCATCGTCTGCATGTTGATATACACTGTTCTTAGATATTTGAGCAATAATGTTTGCAGGTTGGGAGCAAGGGATTCTCCGACTTTGCTGGGCTTCGCAATTCGTCTTCCTCTCTTCCATTCGCGAGGACAACAAACGATGATTTGCTCTCTGTTATTGCCTTCCAGACTTCTGTTGTGAGTATCGTGGAATCAAGCAAGATTTTGCAACATCTAATCTTGTCGTGTTTTATAGATTTTACAACCACTTGTTCAGCATATAGAATTGTGTAGTTAAATTTTGCTGGCCTCGAGACAGGTGCTTTAGTTTTAATCCAGCTGAACTTTCTTATAGTATAGTATTTTGAATGAACAAAGAATAACTATTTTTGGGAAACTCATGACTATATTCGAGCCGGCTTAAGGTTGGGGTCGAGCTTCATTTTTTTTTTTTGTCGGGCTTGATACAAACTAAATAAATGGCTACAGCAGGTTTGGCTGCGGTTATAAGTTTGCTTATGACTAATGAGTAAATAAATAAGTTGTAGAAAAAAAATTAGTAGAAAATAAATTACATAACAGTAACTAATCGAAGCATGTTTGAAAAAAATTTATTGGAATGGAGTGGCTAAGAAGGATTCATATAGTTGGCCCAAATTTTTTGGAAACAAATAGTTTGTTGCGTTGTTGTTGAACTTACATCTTCATTTAAGCAAGTTAATTAATGCCAAGCTTAAAATAAGAAGAATAATGAAGATTAAAATGCTAAGCAATCAAGTAGTGCCAGGCATCAGATCAAAAGAAGTGTTTTTGATTATGCTAGAGATGAATTTATTGAACAATTACATGCATAACTTAGGTGATAATGTACACAATGGGGGCTGTACCAAGTCTTTTGAACACTATTTACATGTAATCTACCAATTCAAGTGTAGAAGGAGCTTTATGAACGTCTAAATCATAAATACTTCTGGTTTTTAAATCATTAAAGGAACTTACAAGTTGAAAATATCAAAAGCGGGTAATAAATTTGAAGTTGCATTTTGGGTGCTAACATCTTCTTGTTCGGTTTTTGTATTTTTTGTTCAGGTTGGTGGAGACAAGAACAAGAGGGGAGTAGTTGAGGCCAAGCTGAAGGTGGCAATTAATGGTTTCGGAAGAATTGGTAGGAACTTCTTGAGATGCTGGCACGGAAGGAAGGATTCCCCTCTTGACATCATCGCTCTTAACGACACTGGTGGTGTCAAGCAAGCCTCTCACCTTCTCAAATATGACTCCATCCTCGGTATCTTTGAAGCCGATGTCAAACCTGCTGGCGATGATGGCCTTTCTGTTGATGGAAAAATCATTAAAGTCGTCTCCAGCCGCAACCCCCTCGACCTTCCCTGGAAGTAATAACTTCCTTCTTATATACATATTTTTCATTGCATTTTCGTACACTCTTTGGACTAGATAATATTGGACAGTATTATATAAGAAAAAGAAAGTAAAACCCTGTCTATTGTACCGTCTAACCATGTCTAGTATTACTTACTAAACATGCCTATTTTGTCTCGTGATGTATTGATCTCAATCACCCTTTATAGCCTCATCAGACCGCGACTATAATCTAAACGAGTCATGAAAACTTTGCTTCCATGAGCAAAAGCTAAGTATTTTCCGCCCTAATATTGCCGTTTTCTTTGATCAAATAATTTCATTTCCAGGGATTTGGGGATTGATCTAGTGATAGAAGGTACTGGAGTGTTCGTAGACAGGGAGGGTGCAGGTAGACACATTAAAGCCGGAGCGAAGAAGGTTCTCATCACAGCTCCTGGAAAGGGTGATATTCCTACCTACGTTGTTGGTGTAAATGCTGGCGATTACAACCCTGATGAGCCTATTATCAGCAATGCTTCTTGCACTACCAACTGCCTAGCACCTTTTGTCAAAGTCCTTGACCAGAAATTTGGTAATGCATCCCTGCAACACATGCACACACTTTCAGACATATACATGTCGGATGGTGTTGCTTATGTTAAGTACACAGCACTTGACAATACTTATGTTTCGTACTATTTATTTTCTCGTATTAATTGACATGATGAGGCTGATAAAATTTTGATATCATAGGCATTATTAAGGGAACAATGACAACTACTCACTCCTACACTGGAGACCAGAGGCTTCTTGACGCAAGCCACAGGGATCTTAGACGTGCACGAGCTGCAGCCCTCAACATTGTTCCTACCTCGACCGGTGCTGCCAAGGCTGTGGCACTTGTCCTTCCACAACTCAAAGGAAAGCTGAACGGCATTGCTCTTCGTGTCCCGACTCCCAACGTGTCTGTGGTGGATCTCGTTGTCCAGGTCGAGAAGAAGACATTCGCCGAAGAAGTTAATGCTGCATTCAGGGAGGCTGCTGAAAAGGAACTCGACGGTATCTTATCCGTGTGCGACGAGCCACTCGTGTCAGTGGACTTCAGGTGCACTGATGTTTCATCGACAGTTGATTCTTCATTGACAATGGTGATGGGAGATGACATGGTTAAGGTTATTGCTTGGTATGACAATGAGTGGGGTTACTCACAGAGGGTGGTTGATCTGGCTGACATTGTTGCTAACAACTGGAAATGATGAAGTAAATTTGGTATCATGTGAATCTGTAAGTTTTTTTTGTTTGTTCAAGTGTTTGCAGATTTTAATGTACCTTTTTGAAAATTCTGAAGAGAATGCAAACTATTATCCATCATTCTGGAAGTATTAATAAATTAATTTCAAATAAATAGGTTTCTATTGAGGCCTGTACATGCATAGCATCCTTCTTGTATCTAAGGGTAAATTTTATTGAAGGTCTTACTACTTTGAGCGAAGTTTCATTCGATTATAAATTTTAAAATGTCTCAATCAAGTCCCCTGTCTGCCCCCATTAAAATTATAATACATATCTCTCTTTGATTCAATCACACATTCTTCAATAAAATAATATTATAATAAGGTCGCAACCAAATTGCCCAACTTCATAACAATCATTCCAATTGATAGCACATACTTGCATTGTTGTTAACACCTGACGCAGTTCCCACATGAAACCAAGTTGTACGATTTGTAACTCTTGGACAATCTAAACCGACATCATTTAAACGTTACCCTTTCTGCCAACCATGTCTTTCGAGAAACATTACTTCGCTCAAACAAGAAACTTCTATTACAATCATAGATGGGATTCTTTTTACATTCACAATCCACGTTCATCTTTTAACCGTGGGTAAATCGAGATTGATCCGAGGCTGCGATTTCCCAACCATAAGAAAATAATACTAGATAACCACAATATCAGAAGGCAAGAAAAACCCGTCACCCTCAGAAGCCCAAGTATAAGCTAATATACTACGGATATAGCTTGTATGCTTTTTAACAGCAACATTGGCTAAAAATTTCCTTCGATATTCATTCTACTAAAAATCGTCAGGAGAAAAACAACTGTTGATAATATTCACCATAATGAACATTACTTGATCTTGAATGATCTGAACTAGTGATACTCTTGAAACTTCTGTTGGCTATATATAAAGCCATAATGCTCTCCTGAACCTAACGCTGCCACATCTTGACAATTGTCTATACAGATGAATACCAATTTCCCTCTGGCTTATTTAGATTTAATAAGAAGAATGAAAAATGACCCTCATTCTACATGTTTCTGCAAAACAGAAAACATTATTCCTTCTCAACTTTAGACGAACCTGAAAAGCCCATCTGAGAAATAGATAGGTTGGGTACAATTCATGTACTTCTGCATGTATACTTGAATCACCTATGGGCAGATGTGTGTGGCATTGGATAAGTCATAGAACCCATGCTAGTCTGAGGACTGGGTCCTGGAATTGGAGCTCGGACACCATATGCCACGTGAGTCACTGGCATGCCGACTGCAGAAACAAGGGGTCCTCCTATTGGTTGCCCAATAGTTGGTGCTCCTCCATACATCCCAACTCCAGGAGAAGCAGCTGGGACTTGAGGAGGTTGTTTGTTTGATTTGGCAGACGAACTTCCCACCGCAGAAGCATTTGTTTGACCAGTGATTGGACCTTCTGGCACTGAAACTTCTCCACTGCTGACACTAGTGATGTCATGAATGCTCGACCGCCTCCTATCTTTGTTCATAGAGTTCAAACGGATGAAGTATTTTTGGGCATGGCTTGCCACTTGTGTAGGAGTTCTGGTCACCACAAAGTTCCGGGAAATGCTTCGCCAGTCACCTTTTCCATATTTATCCAAACCAAGAAGAAACAACCTGAATTATAATAATAAATAGAAAATATATGTCATGCTCAAGGTTAAAGCAAAATGCAAAGTCAGAAAAAAATAACCAAAAAGCAAACACAAAATGCTGTTAATTTGTGCCTCGAACATATATGAAACGATTACAGAAATAGGCAAATAATCAGAGCACCTTTAGTATAATAACTCTAGCACAAGTATTTAAATCTCTACGACAGAATACACATCCAACATTGTGTCTGCTCTAAAATACACAGAAGATCAGCAGTAGTCATTCAATGATGTAAAATGAATTATACGAATATAAGAAGCAGAAGTGAAGAGGCTCAATAAATAATTTGGGATATCTCTAGACAAGTTTTGATTCTCTTTTCATTTTTCCCATCTTTCAAATGCAAGATAGATTTGCGTAGTCAAAAGCAGGTCTTCGTGGAATTACAGGAAGAAAAAGAAGCTTAAATTCTCGTGTGTAGCCAAGCCAAACTGTTTAATCTTTCAACAATAATTCCTAAGAAATATAAACAATAATACATTAGAAAAGGATTACCTATTTCCCCTTCTCCATAGCATTCAGCCATAAAATTGTGTATGGCCAGTTTGAAAGACAACTTATAAAGAAGCTTTCAGGCATTAAACCTTTATATATTTGACAAGGGTAAAAACATAAAAATACTTTCATTATGTCAATGCAACAACTCCCATCCCCATCAGCCATTAAGTAGTGAACACCACCTTCAAACTAAGGTTTCACATACGTTTGAAGGATTCAGTACAAACTAGAAAAGGGTTCACCACAACCAATAACTGGAATGATTACTGTTCATCAGTAAACATATTAATAATGCAAGACACAGACAATTAGACCTTCCATTGTTAGAGTAGTATATGGGAGATGTTCATCAATTTCTTTCTACTGCTACCAATGTTCTTCCCAATTCAGTCCTTTGCATTGATATCCTTCAAGATGTTACAGCACATGGTCAGTAAATTGGGCACTGATTTATAGACCGCCTAATTAGAGTAAGAAAAATAAAGTCATCTGTTGTTATGGGGAGGTGTTAAAGGCAAAAGATGTGACCAGGCAATATGCAAGTTATTTGAAAATCACTCAGGTACCATTACAATCAGAAAGAATTTTATTGCTTAAAGGGACTTAAAAACCAAAACTGAAGTGCAATAATTCAAGTTCTTCAGTTACGGCACATCAACAAAGACTCATAAAGCTCTTGCACATTTATTTAGAGAAAAGGTACTATACTCCAATGGGTTTTTGCCACCAGCCTCTTTCCTAGCAAGTGTCTTAAAGGTGCTTTTAAATGCACAATAATGTATAATGTTGACGCCAAGGCTACTAAAACACCAAAATAATAAAATTGCGACATTGGCAAAGACTAGAGTTTGCAGACAAAATTTCTAGCTTTCATGTAAAGGGGATATGTATCGGATGTCCTTGTTGCATTTCTTTTCCACATAAAAAAGGCAATGTAAAGCATGTCCATAGATTGTTGTAACTTTCTCCATCTTCCAACAATTTAACACAATAATGTAGTAAACTTTTGCATGAGACTGTGAGAGGATAAACAAGTGGCACATGCTCACACACACCAATTAGTGTATACAATGTAAGGTGATCAACATGCACTATGAGGAAAGTAGGAAAATAAGCAACAGATTCAGATTGCACTGTTAAATTTGGTAATTAATAACAGTTAGATCATTCTAACAGCTTAATTCCATATGTCCTCTGTTTGACAACCATTATTTGGAAAAAACAATGTTTTGAATAGTGATTTTTTAGAGAATGTGTGGTTAAAAAGTAGGAAAAAGTTTTGAGTTTACGTGTATAATATTTTATTACGTGACTGTGGTGAAAATGAGTATGTAGAAAAAATAGTTTTCAAATAATGGTTGTCAAGCAGGGGCATAATAAGTTAATTCGCCGTAAAAATTGGCCCACTCTCCCCAGAAAGTAATTTCTCAATGCAAGGCTAAGCTAATTCTACAAAAGCTTCTTCAAGGTGGGCAAAAAGCAAGAAAAGGATAACTGTTAAGAGAGAAAAATAATTTGTTCATGAGAAGAAACCTTTTCTTTTTGAGAGTTCTTTTCTGTGCTTGATTTATTGTCAGCCCATTTTTGTTTCCAAACTGATCGGCCACTAGTTAGTTTCAATGATGGGTTTTCAATCTAAGCCATTTCTTTGCCTTGCTTTTGCTCCATACTTAGCCATGAGTTTTTTGGATGCTTCGAAATTGACGCATCACTTTTAATTTTGTTCTGTAGATATCTGGAGGAATATTTTCCCACTTCTTATGCAAATCTTGGTAATTAAACACATTATTTGGTATTAAAGTTTGATAGTTTTGTTTTCATTAGTTAAAATTCTACGCCCTCCCCCACTGACAACCACACAAACACATTTGAGGAGAAGAAGGAAAATAATCAATTATCCTGGGGCTGTTCTTCTTGACTTAGTGATTTGAACTTTTGTATTGGTTGCTTTGTTAGTTTATGGATAATGTTTAGCACTTTTATTCCTTGCATGAGTAAAGTTCCCTAATTAAGCCATTGTGTTTGGCTTTTCAGTACCATGTCTTTAGATAGAATTTCAAAGCAGATCCATTTATTTTTGGGTTAGAGACTTGTCTCTTCAACTATGCTTGTGCAGATATTTTTTTTGGTATGACAATTCTTTGTAATGATAATAACTCCTGAAATTAGTATTTTCATTCATGCTTCTTGTCGAAAGAGTTACAGTATAGTGAACAATCCTATCTAATAAAGGAAACTAAATTACACAATTAAACAAATATAAGAACCTAGACAATCAGATAAATCAGGGAATCAATTTCCTCATTTTGTGATTGATTGAGGAAAGAATATTAGAAATTAATTCCATGATTCCTCCCCGATTTCTGTCATAGATAAATTGAAATACTTGAAATTTTAAATGAAGTGGTTCAACACTAACTTTAGTAATACTTTTGTATATTTTATTTCCTACATACAAACAATAGTGAAAACTCTTATACCTAGAATCCTATACAAGTCAAAAATGTGTTCTTTATTTCTGTTCTTTGATTTTATTTACTTTCAGCATGGAATTGATCAGAAATAGGCCAACTCTTCTAAGTACATGCAATCCCAAAACCAACCACTTCCATAATTTATCTCGGTAGGAAAGAACCTCTCTGTCAAGTCAAGTGGAAGAAGAGAATTTGTGCGACCAGATCAATGACCACGAAAGGATGAAATGAAACATTATTGTGTTGAGTAAACTTTGCTTAAAGCTGAGAGACTTCTCTATCAGACTTGGGAATCCATTAGTTAGTGTCTACCCATTTCAGAGGTTTCATAATACATCAAGCAATATTAAATATAGTATAATATGACAATGGAAAATGAGAAAAGAACCATCTTTGCCACACGTCACTTGATGATACCTTCTCAAATCGTAAACGAGTGAAAACTAAAGTATGATTAAGAGTTTTCAGATTCTTTCAACATGTTTACTATGTGTAAGAGCTCTAATCAATTTTGCGAACAATTTCAAGTCACGTCTATTTCTGCCTTCTCTTATGTTGACATGAAAATTTCCTTCTCTTATGTTTATTTTGCACAAAAAATTTGTAATGGAGAAATATTCACACGGAAACTTCAACAAGTATAATTAGAAGGTAATTTTTTTAAAAAGTGTGGTTTGAGGCTTCCACCTCAAGTTCTGCCTCATGCAAGGCTTTCATTAAACGCCTCAAGTACCATTTGCGAGTTTAAGCCTCGAGGCTATGCAATGACGACTATGGTGTTTGCTCATTTGTCTAGTCTTCTCTAAGAATTATATTACTGGTTTTAGCTTTTGGGGTTTACAGACTTCTCCAAAGATATTAGTAGTGATGAAGTAGGAGAGTTCTGGGTTGTTTCTACTTGTAGTAATATATTGCATTATGTTACGACTAAAATATTTGGATCTTATTATTTGCTACTTTAGTATTGATTTTATATTTGTTTGCAAGTTAGACTTCTAATTTTCTCAATTTGTTATATTATGGATTTTTAAGATGGTTTACAGTTTATTATGAGCACAATGTTGTATTTTTATATTCTTTTGAATTATTGTATCAGTTGTCTTCAGGCTTATGCCTTGCCCCCGGTAATAATGAGCTTTTTCAAGTACTGAATCCATGGAAAAGACTTTCCAAGGTTCAAGCAATATTCAAAAGTAACATTAAGGGCCTTCAGAATATTGGAGATTGGGAAAATTTAATGTCTCTTTGTGAATCTTAATGTTTACTTCAATAGAGTCGAGAGTTAAAATCTCATTCAATCAGCAATTCAGCATGTTTTAGGAACTTCAGAAATTCATGTTACAGGGCTTCAATTTAATTTTGAAGAGCTTGTTAGAAGTCACAGTTCAATTCATAATGATTATTCCACCCATTATGGAAGAGGAGTCCAATCCTAATTTTACATGTTCTTAGAGTTCACCTAGTTGTGTTTTTCTATAGCTCTTAGGCTTTCTTTATATTATCTAAGAGCAATTGCAGTTTTGGCTATATTGCACCACTCAAAACAACCCAGTTATGTTAGGGCATCAAATTATCCCCATTAGATCAAGCATGTTTTTGAATGCTTGTCGCTAGAGAAGCTGCAGCAGTGTTACTTCAAACTGTGCCAAAAAGGTTCTCATTGAATTCACATAATCTTAAACTTTCAGTAACTATTAGAAAAGTTGCCTAAAATGACAGTAGTCATATACTCAACCAAATCCAAGAGCAGCAATTTCACCGACAGATGCTGTGCAGGACTAATTCTTTGCTCTGTTTTTAGTGAACATTATTGCCAAATTATGTTAAGAGTTCCAGGTTCAATTGCAGGAATTTCATCCATGCACATTAAGGGCCCGTTTGATTCTCATTATTGTAGAATGAGAATGAAAAATATAGCCGTTATTGGGCCACATACAAGATATAGAAATTCAAAAGTGATGGCTTGATGTAATTGATAACTGTCATATTTTTCATTTTTATGGATGAAAAATGAGAAACAAACGGAGGCTAACTTCACAACCTTGACTCCAAAGTCCCTTCGCATTGAAGAACACATCTGATTCAAATGACGATACAGAAAATTTCACATGAATAAAATCGTGAAACTTACTCTTGGCATTGACGCATGTTATAATTGTCTTCCCATAATTACATTCTCAACTTTAATGTATATTAAGCCCCTGTTTGAGCAACATTATTTTTTTCATTCTCATTTTTCTACTCATTTTTAACCACACATTTTTCAATAAAATAATATTTTTCTTCACATCAATAACTTTTCCTTTTTTTTCAACCACACATTCTCCATCAATCTATTATTTCAAAATACATTCTTCCAAAATAATGGGACTCAAACACACCCTAAATAGAAGCTGCAAATGGTAACTCAATCCTACAAGCAACACATCTTAGGGATAAATATTAAAATAATCTATTTACGATATTTGAGTGAGTGATTCAAGAGCTGATAGGTTATGAATATTTAATCAGGCATTAATAAAATGCATACTAAATTTTTCCAAACCAAGAAGATACTTCCACTATATCGAATTAAGTTTAGCGTATTCTTCCACGGTTAGATTCAATAAATTTA
This sequence comes from Fraxinus americana, assembly GCA_035079005.1. Lineage (NCBI taxonomy): Eukaryota > Viridiplantae > Streptophyta > Magnoliopsida > Lamiales > Oleaceae > Fraxinus > Fraxinus americana. The sequence continues at coordinate 23,389,952 of CM068710.1, forward strand.
TATCCACTTCCTTTCCTCTACAGGATGTCATATAAATATTTGAATTCAGTTTTTCCATCCTTCCTCTAATATAACAAGAAGCTCAGTAGTAAAGAAAAGACAGTTCACATTGTGAACAAACATTTGGGTAAAGAGAGCCACCTTGACATACTAGAAAACTAGCAAGGACGACCAATCAAAAGGAGGATGTAGGCCATGCTTCAAATATAAATTCTTAAGTCCAGAAAGCAGAGCACAAAAAACAAACAAAAAATAAATAAAATCCCGTCAACCATGTACAGACGCAGATAAATGTCGGGAATACCTCAACCAATATGTGTGTAAAAATGATTATTTGCTCTAAGATGCAAGCAGGACACGAAAAACTATATGACCTATTGAACATTTTGTTCATCAATGGACTTCAAAACTTTGCAGAATGAGAATGCAAAGAAGCAAAAGGGCAAAAAGTTTTAGGATGTGCAACATTGCTCACCTAATATTCTACAAACATAATAGTTGAATGCTGTTTGAAAAAGAACTAATGGTAAGAATTGACATTTTCCAAAGGAAAACCAATTAGAGATTAATTTGTGAAGTTGCAGCTTAGATTGGAATTTTCATAACATAAAAAAGGAGAAGAAAAGAATAAAAGGGTACCCGTTTTAACAGGAGCTACCTGGCATCAAAGTGATATTATACCATCCACAAGTTAATTAGGACACATTTATCACTCAAATTTCTGTCATCAGGATTAGAGTAATTATAAAATTGAACTCAATAATACTTCACCTGTGCTCTTCCTCTGTCCAAGCAATCCCTTTGCGGCGCTCCTGATCTGACTTGGAACCCTTACCTTCATGATTGGAATCGCTATTTAAGTGCCCAAAACTGCCACCCTTTTTACCAGTTCCTTCATCGCTGGCATGGTTAGTCGAACCATCTGACGAAGAACTATAACTAGGAAGAGGCACACAGCCCGAGTCAATCCGGTCGACATCATCAACTAAAAGGTCATAGTGATGTTTAACCTCTTCTAGGGATTTACCCGGAACATCGGCCGCAATTTTCTCCCATCTATCTGAACAGTCTTCGGGGTAAGTTGCCAGTGCTCTCTCAAACTGCCTATCTTGTTCTCTACTCCACATAGAGCTACTTGATTCATCAGTCGGCATCTAACCTTGCTTAAATTCAATACCGGGAAAGGGAATTGTGATCAATGCTCTAAAATCCCAGAAAAAAAGATCAAGAAATAGCGAACTGAACTTCACTACAGCCCCAGCTGCAATAAATATTATTACTATGAACTGCAAGCAAATGTGATGCTGAATAATTGAATGGCTACTGTTCTATAAATGAAGAAAAAGGCAACAATTCAGTTAGAGCATGAGAAATATCTGAAAACAATAACCCAGCGCCTCCGGCCTTGGGCCCGCCCCCACACCCTAAAAATAGGACGTATTAAATGCCATTGCGGAACAGAGATGGGAAAATGTTCAATTTCAATTGGCAACGGTGAATTCAATAGAATGGTAAAAGAGGCCACCATAGTACCAAACAAAAAAAAAAACTGGATTCTGAATTTTTGAAAAATTACTATCAACTAACCCTACAAATTTCCAATAGCCAAAACCCCATTTTTGACAGCACAGGCCCACAGCAAAATTTGAATTTTTATTGTGGAATTTAAAACAATGTCCAAATTTATGCCTGTTGATTGAAATGTGTCTAATTTTAGGATTATGCTCCTCGTACAATTTTTTTTTTGACACTAAATTTGATATTGTGTCACATGTCACATTATGATTAGCCAATTTTTAAACATTGCACACTTTTCCGCCAACATCACTTTGAATTTCCCAACAAATGTCAAACTTCGTGTCATCCAAACAATGTACAAGTGGTTTAATCCCTAATTTTAGCCTATGTTTGACAATAATTAAAATTAATTTTTTTGAGAAAATGATTCTTGAACTAATGATTTTTGGAAAATGTAAAATTAAAAAGTAGGAAAAAATTTTAAGATTATATTACAGAATATTTTATTGCGAGAATGTATAGCGAAAAATGAATTTAAGAAAAAAAAGTTTTGTTTTAATGATTGTCAAACATAAACTTAATAACTATTGCAAAAATGATCGGATTAGACACTAAAATGTCCATTATATCCTCAATGAAAGAAAATCAAAAAAATATTAGGATCCATTTGACAGGTAAATGTGGAAAGAAATTTCAATTTCATATTAGTTGGAAAATAAAAATCTACCAAATCCATAGGAATTCATTTTCCATGAAAACAAAGAAAATACAATTTAAAGTGGTTGTACCTTGGAATTCGATTTTCATTTTCACGTTGTAATCAAATGGTGTGGAATTCGTTTTTTTCGAATGTGACATTTTATATGGAATTCGTTACAATCAAACAGATCTTAGATTTTTTATTTGGCGGCACGATCTTTGAGTCAATGAAGTTGCTCCCACGAGAAGCTAACGTGATGTGCAAGATATTTACCCTTTTATTTCATTTCTTGCATGATCTAGTAGGTAATGACCCATTGAAGATTCAATTGTGTGGTGGGGGGGAGTTGAAGATGATGCCAACCATGGTTTAGCATGATTGCATTGTGAAAAATATATGCATTAACAAAGAAAAAAAATCATATAATTTCATTTTTAAAAAGAATAAAATAACAAACTTGGCACTTGATACAGCTCTCCACAAATTTCGGTAGAGAGGGAAAATGTGATATAAATTGCAATAAATGACTACCCACCAACCCCTTTTAATTGTAATTACATTGACAACACGAATGCTGTTCATTCTCAGTGGAGTTGTAATCCCAATTTACGTAGCTCTAAATGATATGTTAAGTGAAATGTGAATTTAAATGACTTATTTAATTTCACCTATTATTTAATGCCACATTAACATCACGGACATTGGGATTGTAACCTCGGTAAGACTAAATAACATTACTCTTGACAACATAGGTTTGTGGTTAGTTTTTTTAACCTCAATATATTTTTTTTAAGTATTTCACACGTCATAGGATTGTCAATTAATGTTGAAATCTTGACTATATTAAATATTACACTCTTGTTAGTTAATACTAAACTTATGTACTACGAAAAAAAATAAGTTCTACAAAATTAAGAAAAGAAGAACTGGAAACTATTTTCACAAATTTAACCCCTGTTTGGTGAGTATTAAAATTTAAATTTTAATCTAAATAATGTTAAACTCGTTGCAAATGCTACATCTACCATCCTGCATCTCATATTTGTGCGTACGAACCATTGTGAACTAGCCGGAGATTGGTTTTCATTTCTCTCTACATTTCATTGTATTATTGATATTTGAAATCTCACTCTTGACATTTGATATTTGAACATCTCAACACTTGACATTCTTCTGTCAGAACAAAATTTTCAAACTGGGAGAAGTTATTGCAATACATGGATTGACATTGCAAAATAGGTTGCATGTCAAATTTATAGCTTATGTGTCAATATTCTAATTGCTGACATCATTTTTAATTCATATGAAAATTTGTCTTTCGGTAGAATTTGAAATTGTTACCAAGGCATTTTTGTCTAAATTTTAGCAAAATGGACAAATTCGCAAATGAAATAAATTTGGAACATTTTTGCAAATGACAATGTCAAAGTGGACACTTTAATTTTTGCAATTTCTTTATTTTTTAATACTTTACCGTCCAACACTTGTTGGTTTTATTATTTCAAATTTTTATTATTATTTTTTTTTTACTTTTTGGCAACTGTTAAAATTTCAAGATTTTTTTTCTATTTCTGTTTCAAAAATCATTTTTATTTTTTATTTTTATAAAAGATATAGGGCTAAAAGGCTCGACAACAGAAAAAATAGTCAGCCCGTAGCATGGACCGAATAGGGCCATGGTGTCAATAGGTCCAATCAGGCCTTGACACCCCTAATTGCATAATTTAATGGTTTTGAGTACATTTTAATTAGTGGAAATTACACCCAACCCTATGTTTCAAGATCCAACTTCCAAAATCAGATCCAAATTTTATTAATTCAAAAATCAGATATTTTATTAAGTAATATATTATTAATTAAATTAATTTATCCTCCACACCCACCTCTTCCTTCCTTCGATTTCCCATTTCCTTCGATCCAACTTTGATTTGCAGGAAGAGGAATGGCGCCGCTGTAAGAGAGCGCCGTCGACTGAGAGATCGACGCAGTTGCAAGAGATCAACGTCGACGCTGCAAGGCGAGGACCGACGCCACAGCCAACAGCTAACTCGAGCTCTGTCATGCCGTCGAAAGAGGAGATCTTCCATTGTCAAGATCTCTGCCTACAAAGGTGGGTTCTTTTGACATGGTCGGATTTTTTTTGTTCTTTTCGGTGATTGCTCTGTTGTTGTGGCAATGGTGGAGTTTTTTGTTGGAAATAGTGTTTGTGGTTGTGATGTTGATGACGACGGTGGACGTCGCGATGACAGTGAGGTGTTGGCGGTTTCGAGTAGCAGACTATCAATGTGGCGGTGGTGCGGTGGCTGGGTGAGTTCTGTTATGCTGCGGGTGTAGCGGTGGTTTGGCCAGATCTGGTGGCACCACAACGGTAAGATGGGGTTGAGGGTGGCGGTGCGATGGAGGTGGCGGTGTTGTGCTACTGTAACGTTATGGGTGTTGTATTGGTGGTGATGTCGACGGTGGTGCAATGGGCGGCATCGCAAGTGACCAATGCGGTGGTCGCAAGTGTTGACGGTGGGATTAGACTAGCTGTGATAGTATAATGGACTAACTATGACCTCAAAATTCGACAATTTGTGACTAAAAATTAATCAGTGACCTATAATTTTTTTTATCCGTGACCAATAAAATAATTTGTGACTTTAAAATTGTTGATTTGTGATTTCGAAATAATCTGTGATCTCCAAAATTTTTTATCTGGGACTAAATGTTTGAACTGTGACTTCGAAATAATTCGTGACGTATAATATTTTTGATTTGTGACCTCGAAATAATTCGTGACTTATAAAATGTTCGAACTGTGACCTCGAAATAATTCGTGACGTATAATATTTTTGATTTGTGATCTCGAAATAATTCGTGACCTATAAATCTTTTGATTTGTGACCTCAAAAAGAATCTGTGACCAATTAATTATGTACATGTGACCATTAATTGTATAGTTATGATATCACTCTATATAATTAATTAAATCATAATAAATTTCAATAAAAATCTGATTTTTGAAATTTCAAACTTGTTTTCTTAATTTTAAAATAAGGGATACATAACCTCTTAATTATGAACTTTTCCCTTTTAATTAAAGTTTACAACGTCGAGATTTGAGAAGTATCCAATTATGTCATCAACATTTTGATAATATATATTCTCAATATCACAATGATTTAATTTTGGGTAATTAGCAAATAACGTTCTTATCTTTCATTATTATTGTGAAAATGTCATTACCTTTTATTTTTTGACATTTTATCCTTATTTCTATTTTTTCACTGAGTAAAATGTCATTTTCATCAACTTTTTCAATTAAAAGTTGTGAAATAACGTATATATTCTTCTATTTAAATAAAAGAAAAACAAAAAGAAAGAACTGATTGCAATCGTAGTTCCAAATTTCTAAAAAAAAGTGCAGACGTGTCCCAAATAAATTATTATAAGGGTAATTAACAAATAATGTCTCTACCTTTTACTTTGATTGTGAAAAACGTCTCCACCTTTCATTTTTTTTTTTTTTCTTTTGTATTTCACCCTTAATTACAGTTTTGATTGCTCAAACCATCAATTCTATCAAATTTCATCAATTTTCTCAATAAAAACTATGAAATGACGAATATACCATCATATTTAAATATAGAATGAAGAAAATTAATTTATTTTAATTTACGTTTTTTTAATAATTTATTTGGGACTTGTTTGTACTTTTTAATTTTTTAATTTCTATTTTTTTCATAATTTATTTGGAACTATAGTTGCAATTAGTTCATTATTTTTTTATTTAAACAAGTATGTATATTCGTAATTTCACGGTTTTTATTAAGAAATTGGATGAAATTGGATAGAAATGGTGATTTGTATAATTAAAGACATAATTAAGGGTGAAAATATATATAAGGTAATGACGTTTTTCACAATAATAGTGAAAGTTATTGACGTTATGTGCTAATTATAGTTTTAATAATTTATTTGAGACTCGTTTACACTTTTAAAAAAATTTGGGACTATAATTACAATTAGTTATTTACTTTTTCTTTTTGTTTTATTTAAATAGAAGTGTATATTCGTCATTTCATAGTTTTTAATTAAGAAAATGAATGAACATGACTTTTTGCTCAATGAAATATGGAAATAAGAGCAAAAATGCCAAAAAATGAAAAGTATCGACATTTTTTACAATAATAGTAAAATATAAAAACGCTATATACTAATTATTCATTTATTTTTTGTGCAAGTGACACACACTAGTATTTCTTCCTCCAACTCTAAATCTTTTTTTTTAACACCATGTTACTTGTACTAAAGGTAAACTCAAATACTCGATGAAGTTAACAGTACATTGCACGTCGTGACCAATTGATGCAACCTCCAAAATTGGACATTCATGGCTCTTAGTCATAATTCTAAGCTTAAAGATATTATGGACATGTCTTTTCAAGAGTTTTGCTGCACAAACATAATGTTTGACATAGGGGATGAAACCACACACATACATGGGGGATGTTGGCTTTTTTTAATTCAGTTGGGACCCATATGCAATTTGAGGGGTCAGCCAACCCATATGTCAAACATTATGTTCATTAAGCTTAATTCTCTTTTCAATGACCTAACGTTTGATCAACGCAGTGTAATTCGGGTGAAAATCTTCATTATTCGAAGAAGAATCATTGAATCAAATTTTGTCAACATAGTATACTTTGGGTTTCTAATAAATTAAACTTTTGGTTTGTCGATTCTTGTAAGGACTAATCCCAAATCCTAGATTCCTACCATTTATGAGTTGGGAAAAATTTACAGCTCAGGTGTTTACTATTCCAAAATTAAAAATCAGGTCCCAAAGTTTACAATTACAAAAATCAGGTTTTTCTTGAATTAATTAATTACATTTCAGAATAATTATATTAAATTAAATATTTAACTGTAATATAATAAAATTACCCCACCCCACCCCACCCCACCCCCCATTGTTCCGACTACTACTCCGGCGACCGGCGACTACTCCGACAGCACGTTAATTTCGGCGACTGCTCCGATCCGACGACTTTTTCGAGGTCACAGATCAAAAAATCTATAGGTCACGGGTTATGTCGAGATCACAGATAAAATTTTTTGTAGATTGCAGATTATTTTGAGGTCACAGATCAAAAAAATTAAGATCACAGACACCAAAAAAAATCCCACAACATTTCAATAGTTAGGTCACAGACACCAAAAACAACTCACAACAATTCAATAACTAGGTCACAGACGCTTAAAAAAATCCACCACAAATCAATAGCTTGATCACAGACATGAAAATAAAAAAAAAAAAAAAGAATTTCTCATTGAAATTATTACAAAAAACACGCAACAGTTGGAGACAAAGCCCACTTCTCATTGAAATTATTACTTCCATTCTTCACGCAACTCTTGCTGTTATGCCACCGCCACTTGCACCACCCGCCGGCGGATGATCCAATTGGGCTGGAACCCATTTCATTGCCACTGTAGTGGCGAATTTGCATGTACCAATCAAGAATTCAAATTCTATAGCGACTTTTCTTCCTCTTTATACATAAGTTCGTATAATATATATCAATGCAAGTAAATGTTTCTTTTCTCTCTCTAAAATCCTTCGATTTTTTTAGGAAAAGGAAGTAAATGGAACTGGGGGGGGCGGGGAGGGGGAAGAAAGGAGGAGAGGAGGGTGGAGGAGGCCGGAGAAGGCGGCGGCGGCGGCGGCGGCGGGTGAGAGAGGGAGGCGATGTGAAATGGATTAGGGTTTGGTTAGGATGTTATATTTAAAATAAAGTGGGTGGGGGTAGGTAGTAGGGTGGATATATATGTTATTTTAATTTTATAAAATCATTATTAATTAAAATTATAAAAACCTGATAATTGAATAAAAAACTTAAAAACCTGAATTTTTAAAATGTAAAAGGAAAGACATGATTTTGTGTAATTTCCTCTTTATGAGTTAGTACTCGAAAATTTGAATTTCGGCCGTAGACTGGCCCAGTTTTTTTACCGAGTGTGGCTAGTGGGTTTGATATCATATGGCCCGCCAAGTTAGGTGTTGACAATAGTTAGGTCTTGACAATAATTGACACATTCAAGGAAAACACGCGTTACAAGAGTAGAACTTGGTTTACGAATTATTATTATTATTATTATTATTATTATTATTATTATTATTATTATTTTGATCGGTAAATATAAATTCCTTGATCAAAAATTTATGTACAAATACATCGGGCATAGCCGAGTAAATCAAAAATCAAAAGATGTATAAACAATAAAGATCCATCAATCCAACGCTAGAAACTTAAAATGAACAACTTGAGTGAGACAACTAATATTATGGAGAGAAATGGTCCCCCCACGCTCTCATCTCATTTCGACTAGACTATCAAATTCTCAATCTAACGGCTAATACTTGACACTTGAATGCATAGAAAAGATGAAACGTTACTGTATTACAATATATCACCACAAAATTTTATTCATTTTCGTCACTAAACTAATTCAAGAGCAATAATGTCTAGAACCCAATTTGTATCTATGTTCCTTTTGTAAATTTTATGTAGATTATAAGGGGATATGTCATTTTGTCAAAAAGTGGTTGACAGATTGAGTGATATAATGTTAATTGACAAGATGTGACCGAATGAAAAAGTTAATCATGTTTAAAATAGTCAAACAATGAAAAGTCATGTGGTATTATGTCAAAAATTATATTACTGTATCATGATTCGATTATAAATTGTGGGTCTTACGAAACGTATGAATTTTAAAAATATGAATAATTTTTTTTTTTATAATTTATATATTCAAACATAGCACCTATTTAACGACTTCTTTCGTATGTTTTTTTTCAAACTTGTTTTAATAATACATTTTATGGAACATACAATCTTTATCAACTTTTTAATCATATATATCACAACTTTTATCAAAATCTACTAAAAATTAATTTTTTGGTAAAATCAAACATGGTATAGTGAACTACAAAGACGATACATTAGGAATAGCGTTAAAGAAGATTCTTGAATTCTCTTCCGACTGGGGATTGTGCCATCGTTTGATCCACATTATTTCCAAAATATATTTTTCCTTTTTTTTTTTCAACTACACATTATTTAATAAAGTAATATTACACACAAACCCTAAACTTTTCTTAATTTTCAACTACACATTCTCTATCGATCTACTATTTCAAAACGCATTCTTAAAAAAATGAGCTCAAATAGGCTATGCATATACAAGCAATCAAAACAACTCTTGTAAGAGAATATGGCTTTAGAATTCAAAACTACAAGCAATCAATAAATAAAGGGTGCGTAACCCTTGGGCGAGAATTCATAGCACACAACAATTTGTTGACAGATTTTATACTTGGGTTTGTTTGGCACAAATTAAGCCCCATTTGATTTAATTAAAAAAGTTAATAAAATTTAAATAAAAATTAAAAATTAATTTTAATCACACATTTCATGAAACCCATAAATTTTATTAACGTTTCAACTATACATTTTATCAACTTTTATTATAATATATTAAAAATCTGAATTTTAAGAAAACCGAATATGGCTAAGTAATAGGTGTACGAGTTTGTTTGTTCGATTGTGCTACATGTACACAATAACTTACATAACAATTTACCAACAAATGAAGTGATCAGATTTAATTGATTCAAAATCTTATTATTCAAGCAACTTTTCCACTTATATTTTGACATCTCATCATTACGCAAATAGTTACATAAATAATAATAATAATAATTCTTGGTGAGGTACCGAAATTGCGGGACAGTGGAAATAGACAAAACAGACTGCAATTTATCGGGATTGAATTGAATTGGATTAGAGATGGGATCGCAGAGCGTGCGCAGTTGCAGACCAACTTTTCTGCCAAAGACCAGACCATACTGGTGGCAATATTATTATTAATTTAGGCAAATTTCACTCGACATCCTCTATTTATCATATTTGTGCAAACGGGTCTCAAGCGTTTCTTTTTCCCATTTGACCTTCAACCATTCCCATATCAATGAGTTATGGAATAAGCAATAAAGTGGTCCGACACGAGCATTTCGGTTAGGTGAAATGATTTTGAGAATAAAATTATGCAATCAGTTGGCAAGAATTATGGGAATATGCTCAACTCAACTACTGAATAATAAAAATGAAGGGTTGACAAATTTGGAAGAGCGTGGAAATTTGCTAAATTCGCGGTTTAAGACATGTTTGGTGATGATTAAAATAATATTTTTGAAAATTTTGATAAAAATGATGAAATATGTGGTTGAAAATATGTTTGTTCCATGAAATATTGTAAACATTAATTATTAACCTTAATTTAGATTAAAATTTGAGTTTTAATCCTACTATTTAAGATATTGGGTAAATACCTTCCGAGGGACTCCAACTTTTATTAGCGTGGTAAATGTGTCTAACCTCATATGTGACACTCATATTTTATGCTATTTAACATTATGCACGCTCAATATTTTTCATGGGAAATGTGTTTTTTAATCTAGTTACTTGCTTTTTTTTTATTATTATTTATTATTTGATTGACAACTTTTCCCACGAGAAATATTTTACTACTTTTGACAATTTTTATGAAGGGATGATTTTTATTTTCCAGGTAATTTACTATCTTGTCAATCCTCCCACTCTCTCGTCTATCCACTAATAAAAAATGAACAAGTATAATATTTTTTAGGTTGAAAACTAAATCAATTAAACACATTTAATTAATAATTTTCATACAAATAAGTTTTAAGACAATTGGATTGCCTAAAATTTATTTTATTTCCATTCAAATTCCACATTTGCTATCAAATGCACCTTTAATGTATGTTGAACCGCCATTGTTTGATTTTAGAATTAAAATTAATCTTTTTTGGACAATATTAATGTTTTAATCACACATCATGTGCATATTTCCTGCATTTAATATATAAATAAAATTTTCCCGCTATTGAGGATAAACTCTTGTAGCATTAAAATGTTGGAGACATGAATGCCATAAATGAAAATGGTTGGATATAGTTCACACTTGTTTTGTCACTATTTATAAAATAATTTTACTAATGGATCCATAATTTTTACTTACTTTTTAACCTTAAATTCTCTAAAAAAAAAATCACTTTTCGCAAAATCTACATGAAACGTGCACTGTAGCTCCGAACTCCTGGGGAAACTTAGGCCATGTTCTCTTTATTGTTTTCAAATCTTTTTTTATTTTCGATTTTTCAAAACAATAAAAACGTGTTCTCTTTTTTATTTTCGAAAACGCATTTTGAAAACAAAAAAATTTTTTGTACTGAAAACACAATTTTGCCTTTTTCTTCCCTAAACACGCCAAAAAAATGAAAACGCGGAAAACGCTTTGTTTCCATTTCCCCCAGAATTCTTCCTTGAGCTACCAATCCACCACCTCCCTCCATCCATAACTTCCACCACCCGCCACCTAAGCCACCAGACCCCCATACCACGGGCATCCCCTCACCTCCCTCTACAACCTTCGACCATCGCCTTCCCACCAGACCGCCGAAAACAGCTCCAATTCCCATCCAAAACCGCGAGTGCAGTCACGATTTTCCCCAGTTACTTCCACATCCGGCCACCCTCTCGATCGTGGAGCACCACCACAACATTTCTCTCATCCAGGCGCATCTAATTCTACCACGGGTCAGCCTCAATTTCGTCCGGAATCGGAGGAGAGTGAAAAGTTGAGTAAATTTCAGAGTGCGTAATTTTTTTTGCTTACCATAAAGGGGTATTTGCAAGTAGTAGGAGTAATATTCTAGATACCTAAATCCACTCAATGGTTGCTTTGCGGGGTTCATGAGTGGTCACATGGGCGAGCCAGGGGTGGGCTGGGCTGGGTTGTAGCCCACCCTTGCCCAAGCCCAGATGCTGAAAAAAAAAAAAAAAAATTTGTTGAAGCCCAATTATCTTTCCAGCTCACCCTTGTCCAAACTCAAGCCCACCCTTTGAGAAAAAAAAAAAAAAAAACTAGTCCAGTTGAAAATTGAAAGCCCAACCCAGTGACCCACCTAAAATTAAACCCAAATTCCCAATCCCACCTATACCTAAAACGCGAACCCTCTCTCTCTCACTTCTTCTCTCACTTCTTCTTTCTCTCTGCTCTCGCCTCTCTGCCTCAGCCCTCAACGTTGTGAAAGGCAGCTTCCGTTCATCCCTCTCTGCTCTCTCCCTGTCTGACGGCGAAACGGTGAAACCCTTTCTCCAACCGTCCGCCGAAGCCCGAAGTCGAACGCCGTCCGTGACTGAGTCTGTGAGAAAGGTAATTTTTTTTTTGGTTTTTTTACTGAATGTTGAATTGTTGATAGTTGATAGTTGATACGTACTGTCTGGAAATTTGGAGTTGTAGTTTTTTACTTCGAATTTTTTTATTGAGTGTTTGTGATTTTGTGTGGACCATCGATTTCAGGACCGGGTGGTGTGGAGTGACTGGAGTCTGTGGAATTTTTTACTGAATTTACTGTCTTTGTGTCAATTGTGTGTTTGAATGTGGTTGTGGCCGTGGCTGTGGCCTGTCGGGCCTGTGGGGATTGAATTTGTGTGTCTAAATGTGGGATTGAATTTGTACCAAACCAAGTTGAATTTGTGTGTTTCAATGTGCTTTAGCCTTACTGCTAGTCTGCCTTAATTGAATTTGGAAGTGTCTCAATTAGTCTGTATTGGAAAATTGGAAATTGATAGCACATATGCTTCTAGTTCTAGTTTTTGAATTGAATTTGGAAGTGTCTGAGTCTCAATTAGGCATTTTCTTAGGAAATGTTAGTTTGGAATTTGGAAATTTAGCCAACCACAATTTATATAGGAATTTATAGGATATTAAAGTTTTTTTTTTTTTTGACATTTATGCTCTTAGGTTTAATATGGAGGAAGATCGACCTTCTTCCAAAAAAGGAAGAACTTTGTAATCTTTCTTTTCAAAGAGTAACAAACGTCAGGGTACTCCAATTCCTTGATGTTGAACAATCATCATCTTCTAATCTTAATGTGGAACCACTTGATTCTATTGAACGTGACCCAGGAAAAAGAAAGCAAATATGTGAACATCCATTAAATGAACGCGATCAGATTAAGCGAGCCTATTTAAATATTGAACCTTATCAACCGAAACTCTTGGACTATCAGAGTAAAGAATGTGGAAAGCAGAAACGTCGATTTCAGGAGCGTTGGTACAATCAGTTTCCTTGGTTGGAATATTCACCTTCAACACACAAAGCATATTTTTTTATTGCTTCCTTTTCCTCAATGATAGTGCTCCATCTATTATTTCATCGTTGGTCATAGTTGGGTTTGACAGTTGGAAGAGGGTCAACCAAGGCAATAAATGTGCATTCCTTATTCATGTTGGTACAACATCGTAATCGTATCATAATGGTTGTAAGAGAAGAGCTGAAGATCTAATGAAACCAACTCAACATATTGACAAGGTAATGCAATCTGTATCGACCGAGGAAAAACAGAAAAATCGTTTGCGTCTGAAGACCACTATTCAGAGTGTTTTGTGGTTAGCACTTCAAGGTTGTTCCTTTAGAGGCCACGATGAATCTGAATCTTCTTTGAATCGTGGCAATTTCATTGAACTGGTGGATGCATTTGGAAAAATGAATGTGGAAGTAGGAAAGGTTGTTTTGGGTAATGCTCCTAAAAATGCTACATACAAAGTTCAGTATTCTTGTTGACGAAGCACGTGATGAATCTTCGGCAGAACAAATGGCCATTGTCTTGAGGTTTGTGAGTATTAGTGGAATTTTGATAGAACGTTTCTTTGCAATCAAAAGCGTCAGTGACACTACCTCATTAACTCTTAAGAATCAGATTTCTGATGTTCTTGTCCGTTTCAACCTTCAAGTGCAAAACATGAGAGGTCAAGGGTATGACGATGCTAGTAATATGCGTGGTTCTTGGAATGGACTACAAGCATTATTCCTTAGAGATTGTCCATATGCATACTATTTCCATTGTTTTGCCCACCGTTTACAACTCACATTAGTTTCTGCAGCTAGGGATGTCTCAGATATTAATTCATTTTTTTTCTCATTTGGACAGTGTTATTAATATGATTACATCATCTCCTAAGCGTATCAATGAGTTGAAAAGTGCCCAAAGAAAAGAAATTGAGCATTTGTTGGAAATTGGAGAACGACAGTCGGGAAGTGGGGCTAATCAGATTGGTAATTTGCAACGAGCCAGAGGTACTCGTTGGTCTTCTCATTACAACTCTGTAAAGAGTTTGATTGATATGTATGTTGCAACTTGCAAAGTGTTTGAGTATCTTAGTGATCATTCTCCAAATACAAGATCTCGGTCTGAAGTTGATGGTGTATACAAAACCATGACAACATTTGCATCTGTATTTATCTTGCATTTAATGCGTAGAATTTTGGCAATTACTGATGTACTTTGTCAGGACCTTCAGAAGAAAACTCAAGACATCTTAACTACTATGAGATTTGTCCATACTGCAAAAAAGTATATTTCAAGCATTGAGAGAAGATGGTTGGGAAGAATTTCTTGAAGAAGTGAAACTTTTTTGCTTAAAAAATGATGTACATAAACCGGACTTTGATGGTTCTTACATGGTTGGTCGTTCTCGTGGTCGTGAGTATCCTACAGTTGAATATCATTATCACTTTGATATTTTCAATGCAGCCATAGATTGTCAGATGATGGAGTTAGATACAAGATTTAATGAGACATCATTAGAACTCATTTCTCTCAGTTCGGCTTTGGATCCAACAAATTCTTTTGAATCATTTAACATGGATAATATCTGTAAGCTTGCGCAGAAGTTTTACCCTGAAAACTTTTCGCAACAAGATATTTATTGTTTGAAAATTGAGTGGCAACATTATAAGAATGATGTGATTACCGAACCTCGATTTCAAGTGCCTACACTTTCTGATTTTATGTCGGGAATTGGTTGCAAGTAAAAGGTAGGAGAGTTACGTCATTTTGACTAATTTGATTCGTTTAGTACTGACACTACCAGTTTCAACAGCGACATTCGAACGAGCATTTTCAACAATGAAACACGTGAAGACGGAAATCCGTAACAGAATGAATGATGATTTTCTTGCTGATTGTTTAACACAAAACATTGAACGAGAATTTAGTATTAATTTAGATCTAGATTCTATTATAGATGAATTTTATGCTATAAAATATCGTCGGGTACAATTATAATATGTAACGTTATATAACAATTTTTCTAGTTATATATAAATTTTATTCGTACATTCAATTTTAAAAATTTTTGCCCCTCGTACGACACATTCCTGGCTCCGCCCCTGTGAGTAGATTGTATACCATTGGGGAGTTATGTCCATAAATATTAATTACCAGCACATTCAATCAAGAATTTATTCAATGCCTATGAATTACTAACACTTGCGTTTGAACTAATGTTAGAAATATATTTGGTAAATCTTAGTTTTCAGATGTAATGATTGAATAATAATGATTGAGCAATGCTTTTTACTTTTGTTTCTGGTAAAATCTGCCAACAAATGGCCAGGAAAATGGTAGAGGCACAAAACCAGACTAAATATTTATACCTGGATTCTATGCTCTTGATTTAAGTGTTGTCATCATGGCTCTAGATAATCTGTCTAGAACTTTCATTTGTAAATTATTACTAATTATTTCTTGAAAATAAGTTTCCATAGAACTTTGTAATATTCAGGACTAATTGGCATCTCGTGACAGAGTCACGCAGGTCTCCTCAACCTTTGCATTGTGCAGACATTATGTTTATGCTAGTTGTAATCCTCTTAACATAGTCCTTGTAGAGGATTTTGACCATCTTGAAATCTACACATCAAATGACTACTACTTTAAATCCCTTTTGATGAACCTTGATAGTAATTTACCAATTGGTAGTTGGGTACGTCAAATTTGGGGTGTCCCGGTTTGAATGAGGCTGGTGTTTTGTTGTGATTACATGAATCAACTTGATATGTTGCAGGTTGCAACTCTTGCACATGGTTGTGGAGATAAGAATAACCAGTACGATTAGGTTGTCACAACAATCCTAATCTTTTGAACTTTCGAATGGTCTACATTTGGAGAGTATTGAGTGGAATCTATTCTATTTTTTTCCTTATGTTGAGATGTTGTTGTGACTTTATGAGGTCAGGAGAAAATGTGTGATTTGGTATAGTTTTCTTGACTTAGAATTTGTCGTGTAGAAAAGAAGGGAGTCTGGGACTGGCAGGTGCATATTGACCATTGAGCATTTAGTAGTTCTTGGACGCTTTATGCTAGCTTTTGTATAAATATGTTTATATGAACTTGGTTTTAAGTTTCATTAAATGCAATTGAAACTTTGCAGATCTTAAAAAGTAATTAATTGATTCCTTTTCTTTACCTTGTGTTTCTTTTCTACAAACATAAATTCCAAATTGGAAACAAGAGGTCGGAACTTTGAATCATGGTTCGTAGACACATGGTTTAAATTTTATTTTGATTCTGATTATATATGCAGTAGAATGGAGAAATATTTTCTTGGTCCTTTTGGTTCGATTTTTCGTTGCTAAGGCTCATAGATTTCTTTTTATCAGATCCTATGTCTTCTCAATCGTCATCTGGTGCTTCAATTTGATTTGATATTTAAAAATGAACTCAGTTTACAGTTTAGCACACCTTCTATTTCTTCTCGTGTCTCGTAGGTTATTTTGTATTTTGACCATTATGAATCAGCTTTGATTTAACATTTCAAGTAGAATAATGACAGAGCCTTGTGTTCGCAGTGCTTACACCACTCCACTAGGTCCACTCAGGACAACTGGTTCCTGCTGGTTGTGACTCTTTGAGGTGAGGAATTGAAGTTATGAGATCCGCATTTTACTTTTAACCAATCCATAGTATTATTTATAATAAGACTTGTATGGTATAAGTTGTATTGTGTAGTTTGGATAAATGTTTTTGGACCTATCTATTGTTTCCATAAATTCCAAATTGTCATCTTTGCTTGTTTTCCAGTAATGAACTTTAAATTCATTTTCTTTTAAACTGTCATCTTTGCTTGTTTTCCAGTAATGAACTTTAAAGTCATTTTCTTTTGCAGAGTTTCTTCAATAACTGCATATAACGTTTGGAGGCAGCGTCAGTCAGTTTCTCAAATCAGTTGACATTGTAGATGATTTAAGTTGAGGGATTCGTAAATTTGGATCCACATCTATCCTTGTATTCTAGTGTAACTGTGCAGATATCATTTTGTTAATTTACTTTGTGAGAGATTGAAATTTGAACTCTGGTTTGAAAAGATATGTTGCAATAGACCGATGTTGATGCATCATTGCATTTTCTAAAGTTTGTGTGCTTATGTTGTCTTTTTACTTGTAAGTGGTTTATCTATTATCAATGAGTAATGCTATTTATTAAAATTGTTTAGACGACCAAATTGTATTTGGCAAAAATTATGAGAACTAACATGAACTCGATAAGATTGATTTCAAAATATTTATTATCATGTCAACATGAGATTAATGCTCCCATTTTTTGCAACGTGATTAAGTTTGGTTGTGACTTGATACTAGTTAATTCTTGTCACAAGTTATGTACAAGGACAAAAATAAGGACTTGCCAAATTTAATTTAAGTTGTGTTTTTATATTTGGAAAAAAATATTTCAAGATTTACCAATTTCAAAATTTATTGAATAATCAGATTTCTAATTAATGTTAACATTAAATTATTAACATTTATTGAATAGTCAGATTTCTTGAATAAAAATTTATATAAAAATATTCTCAAAATTTTAAAGTAAACGTGTTTTCTATTTTTATGTTTTGAGAAATAGTTTTTCAAAATGACAAAAAGAACGCATTTTCAGCAATTTCAAAATAGGCACTCAAAACACAAAACACAAAATGCATTCAAAACTCAAAATTCAAAATTGAAATACAAAGAGAACAACCCCTTAACCTTTAAGATTTTCATCATTTTTATATTCGGAAAATGTTATCGACAATAAATTATTTTTAAATTGTTATTTATGTTCAATGTTATTATAGAATTGCATAGAATAAAGAGTTTGATTTAAACTAACCGTACATAAATTATGTCGATGTGTTGTTTTAAATGAGGAACATCGACTAATGTTATTTCGTAATTAGTATATTACTCAGTAGTTAATCATATGTTATATAGTTTGTACTAAGAATGTAAGAGACACGATTTTTGATATATTTTTCAATAAAACCGTTTATAAGAATTTGACAAATCTCAAACTTAAATCAAACCATTCCATAACCCAATCAAGCTGATATAAAATCACGATTATATTATTTTTAGTTCTTAAAGACTAGCTCATGAATCTATATATAGACAATTAGATTAATATTTAATACTTTATTACCTTATTTGGAGGTTAACACTGTAATTTGATAGTATGGCCTACGTCGAATTCAATCGAACCAATTCTTGATTTGAATTCGAAAAATCATATTTTTATTTTCTAATTTTTAGATGGTTTGATTTGGTTTCAATATGTAATTAAAATATCAAAATTTAAAGCAAAATATTTTATAGTTAATGAGTTCTATGACACCAAACTGATAGTTTCATTTCACAATTTTTCCTTAGAGCCTTACTCTGTAAAATAAAGCTGAAATGGGCCAAATGGCCGATACCTCAACAGTCGCATTTTAGGCCATACAATCGACAACTAACCTTAATAAGATGCAAATCTACAACCAAGTCCGTGAAGGGTGTCTGTTATATGGGCCTGGCTTACCTAGTTTACAGGCCCATTAACATCGAGAAAATGATGGTCAATGGCCGTTTGACACGGCTCGATTTCCATGATGACCTTTGACCGGATTAAACTTACAAAATCTCTCAAATACCCTTTTTTTCAAATGAAGAAAAAATGGGAAAAAATCTTGCTGAAGAAATCAACTTCAACAATATTCACCATCATCTTCTATACATTTAATCATGGTTAGTTTTTGTTTTTATTGTTTAAATTTTATGATTTTACGAATGTGTTCTTTGATTTTTACATTCAATCTGGATAAAATTTATGAATTTATGCTTTTAATTTATGGTTTGAGATAGATATATTAGAATCGATGTTAGGGATGATTTTGGTGATTTTTTGAGACAGAATTCATCGAAAATGATGAACTCCGTGGTGCTCATGGACTTCTGGAAAACCAGACGATCGTGCATTTGGGCCTATATGGCCTTGACGTTCGGTCACAGACAACCCAAAAGTCTAGACAATGGTTCGGGCGTCTGGACCCTAACGATGGTCTGGGCGTCTGAGCCATTTTACAGGTATCTTCGTCTTTTACATTTTGAGAAAGTCATTGTGGTGAATAAATAATAAGTTAGGCATATGTGATGAATGATAACTTTGACATGGCCATTTAGAGAACACAACCCATTAACATCTTCCACCTTGAGACTATGCAAGTAATTTTAGTATTAAGCACATGTTTGATTCTCATTTTTTGTGTAAAATGTATTATGAAATAGTGATTTTTTGGATAATGTATGGTTAAAAAGTAAGATTTTTTTTTGAATACGTGTATAATTATTTTATGGGAGAATGTGTGTTAGAAAATGAGTTTTGAATGTATTCTTGAAAAAATGGGACTTAAACGGGGCTAAGCTTTTTAATGTTACTTAATAGTGTTAGGTGCCCGACATCGTCTTCAGGTAGAAATGTGTGGAACGGGTGCTATTATATCTATGTATTACATGGCATATGCTTGACGGAGGGCATCCGACATTGGCTGAACCAGTATCAATTATTAAATTGGATTGGAGCTATTAAGAGCCTGTTTGGTGTACATTAAAATAAGAGAATGCATTTTTTTGAAATGACGCGATGGGGAATATGTGGTTGAAAAAGAAGGAAAAGTTATTGATGTGATGAAAAATATTATTTTATTGAAGAATGCGTGGTTGAAAATGAGTAGAAGAATGAGAATGAAAAAAATAATGTGGCTCAAACATGGACTAAATTAAGAAACCTCGTCTTAGGCTTGAACTCGCACACATCTTGCCCATTTCCACTTCTTTATATATATATGTGAGATCATTTCACACCAAAGTAAGATAACACTCCAGCACTAGCCAAACTTCTCTCCCGTCTCTTGTGCTCATTATATCTTCCAGCATTTGAATTGACCGTTGGAGTACAAACATTCGTCGAACCTGTTTCTCGTTCGATGGTCTTTGCCTCATAACGGTGTATTTTTGTGTGCAGATGACGCCTACAGGGAGGAGAGGTGACCGAAATTCTGTTAACAATGCATCCGTGCAAAAATTGAGATCAGCAAAAGCTACATTGGTTACACGAAACATTGTACATACACTGAAACTCACAACCAAGAGCATAAGCTCTTTCGTAAACAGTTTGAATATTTTTTTATTAAAGAGACAAAATGCAAATAATATTATTGGTACCTTTATAATAAGAAGAAAATATATAATATTTATGGATGGTAGGATCTAAGAGTCCTAATGCAGATTATTCAAAACCATTCCAAATTGATAAGATATTCAGATTGAATTAAAGATTGATTGACGTGGAGATGATGGGGATATCCTCTCTTCCACTATGTAAACAATACCTTTACACTCGCAACAATCATCATTTAAAGAAAGAATTTGAAAAAGAATGGTTATCCACTATCCACGTAAACGTTTAGACCACTAATTCAATAAAGAAGCAAACATCCCACCTCAGAAAGCATGGATCCAACATGCATACAATTAAAGAACCAGTCTTTGTGAGGATTCAATAAATAAACTGCTGACCACCCTACCCTACCCGGCTACCCCACCCCTTCCCCTTTACCAGATTTTCTGTAATTCAGTTTTGTCAAAACCCCACATCTTTTTTTATGACACAGACATGACTTATGCAGCTAAAATTCAAGATCCAACAACTACTCTTTTCCAGTTTCCTCTATATATAGAGTGAAGAAGCATTGTTGGATCCCAGAAAGCTTCTTGTATCTGACTCATCTTTGGTGTCTTTGAACATTTCATTACTTACAACCAAAGCAAGGAGGTAGACTGTCTCAGCAAATCGACATTATGAAGAAATTAGATGTTATTGGAATTCCAATCAACTTCATGGACAGATATCCAAAACGACTTTTATCAGATTCTGCTAGTCAGTATAGTGTTGCGCCTTCTCCTTCCAATGAATTTTTCAAAATCAGAAAGAGTACGTATATTTTCTGTCTTTATAACTCGCTACGAATTCCCAGTTTCAATACTCACAACCTTACTGGATTTTCTTGGGAATGCAGGCAGGACAAATTCAGGAATCCTTGGGATGAATAAATTTAGGGAATGGATGGATAATTTTGCACAAGGAATCCGAGAGCATGGTAATGCCTTAACCTAGATTATTTGTAGTAGTTGCCATTAGACAGTGTTGGAGGATGTTTGATATGCTCGACTAGACAGAGCCAAACATAATTAAGGAGGAGATTTGCTATTTATTATATAATCCTATTTTATCCTGTACAACAAACTTGCTATCAATTACTTCTCGAAACACACTTCTCTTAAAAAAGAAAACATTTCAATATATCATTGCATTTTCCCTTCTCAACCGTCAAATACAATTGAATTTCTCAAATCATGCAGTGCACAGTGGGATGAGACCTAATGTTTCACTTTATTTCTATCCCTGCAGTGAAATTAGGACCCAAATTATCAGAAACTGTGAAAGGGAAGTTGAGACTGGGAGCAAGAATTCTTCAAGTAGGCGGCCTGGAAAAAGTTTTCAAGCAGAACTTCAGTGTTAGCCACGGTGAAAAGCTTTTAAAGGCTTCTCAATGCTATTTATCGACGACAGCTGGGCCGATAGCAGGCCTTCTGTTTATTTCAACTGCTAAAGTTGCCTTCTGCAGTGAGAGATCAATGAAACTCTCTTCTCCAACTGGAAAACAGCTTAAAATACATTACAAGGTACATGACCGTTTCAATTGTTTTGAATCACAAATTTATATTCCATCTTCTCCTACAAAATGAAAATCTAAACAGAACCTTGCAGGTCATGATTCCACTAGGTAAAATAAAGGGAGCCTGCGAAAGCAAAAATGCAAAAAAACCAAGGCAAAAGTATGTGCAGATAGTTACTGAGGATAAGTTCGAGTTCTGGTTCATGGGATTTCTAAATCATCGAAAGGCTTTCAAGTATTTGCAGCTGGCAACCTCTCAAACTCCATCAGTAGCAGCTATTGATGCGTGGATGATCTCTTCATAGAAACTACACATACAGTCACAACACCTGTAAAATTTGGTCTGTTCACAAACATAAATTAAAACTATAGAAGTGTTGATTGTAAATACATTGTGCAATTTTGAAAGTAAAGTATTATTCAAAATAACAGTTTCTATAAATTGTGTATTATACAATAATTTGTTTTCTTCTAACAATCGTCTAGGCTGTTTCATAGAAAATGTTGGTTTTGTTTGAATTATATTATGTACTAATACCATGATCATAGTCTCTACATTAGAACAAGAGGTTCGTCGAATTCTATCTAGTGTATGTTTGAGAAACATTATAATTTCCTTATAAATTTAAGGATAATGCTAGAAGTACATCACCATCTACATAATGGTGTACATAATGCTAATGTGTCAATCATCTAGTCATTGATGTGTCAGTGTCAAATTTGAATTAAAGGTCGGATGATTGCCACATTAGCATTATGTACACCATTATGTAGATAGTGATGTACTTCTAGCATTATCCTAAATTTAATGATCAAAGCCAAACATCAACTTTGACCACACATTTCATAAGAATCAACTAATATCCACTTATCGATTACTCATTTCTATCACGTTTTAATTTCAGCAACTTATAATTTTACATTAATGTTTATTCATCAACAACATTTCTTTTTATTTTTGATGGTCGACAAGTTTTTCCAAACACGTGTTGGTATGAAGAAGGAAAAAAAAATATCCAGGCTCCATCACGGTTTAGACTTGTCCATATGAGTTGGCAATGCCCATGAATAGAAGGATCATTTGTAAATCACCAATTTTTAAGTTGTATACAGCAAAGCATTCTCCCTAACTCTCTCGTGTTATCAACATTCTTGACACGAGTCTTGATTTAGGTGGTTTTAACTTTTAAAACAGTTTGCCACTATGCTAGTAATTTAAGAAATGTCCACTTTCAATATCCATTTTACAATAATTTAGATCAAAAACACTTGTTAACAATTTATAATTCCACACTAAAGACAAAAATGTGCCTACAATTTATAATTCCACACTACTGGACAATTCATAAAGAGAAGTATTTCAAAGAAAGCATGTTAAGAGGAATTACCACCAGATGATAAAAATTTCTAGGCAAATAAACACTTATAAAAACTCCATTGAAGGTTATAAAAGCTTCAACAAACAGTATTTTTATGAGGGACATAATCTTGCCTCTGGAGTTGAAAGAAGCTTGAAATCCTCTTCAAATTTATGGTTCGGTTCCGGTCATGATAAAGGGGAGCTTCCCCTCCGAAAATGGGGATCTCGTCCTCTTCTAATTTCTGGTTCACTTCCGGTCGTGATAAAGGGGAGCTTCCGGTCCGAAAATGGGGATCTCGACGGAGGTGAATGGTGGGTATATTTGTGGGCTTCCGGTCTGAAAATGGGGAGCTTGTTCACGAAAATAATAGTTCGTTTTAAAATCACCGCAAGTGTACGGTTCGTTAACAAGTAATAAAGTGGAATTGAGAATTCCGAATATCGTTCCCACAATGATTGATGTAGTTTAATTCTAATTACCGAAACCTTAACCGAATATATGAGAGTTTGGATGAGATTTATGACTAAATTATAACTACTTTGCACGTTAAATTTAAGTTAAGACTAAATGCAATTGAGTGATTGAATGCAAATTGGATTTTTCTTATGAATAACAAACGAGTACTAGGATCGCAAATCCCCATGCAATGTTTGCCTTGGAATCTAGTTCTACAACATCAACAACATGCTTGATTGTTTGAAAAATCAATGATCTTAACATATCCAACAATCTCTCTCGAGAATTGATGGACCTATTCATGTAAACCACCCGACTATATCTCTATGACAAATGTAAATTCACAAGAATGCATGTATTTTTATGATCAATTAAAGATTTATGCAAGGCATAGAGGTACATCTCTATCCCCTATCGGACCTTAAGATGACTAATACCACGTCAAGTCTATTCTCCTTCTCTCGAATACATGAAATAAACCACCACACTCCCACAATCACATGCATAATAATTGTGGAAACAAATAAGTGAATAAAAGTCATTCAAACCTGAAAACATGTTTTAATTGCCAATAATTGTAAAACTAAAATCTAAAGTTCCATAACAAAGTTCATCGATCTCCTAGAACAAATAGATCTAGCCTAACATGGAGAAACTAAGAAAATACAAAATTAAAGTAAAAGATACATCACCAAAATCACAGTTTTGCTTCAAATCCAAGAATTCTTGTAGCTTTTCTTCAAATCCTTGCCCCAAAATCTTCTTCTTGATGTATTCTCGGGTTCTTTTTGTGTTGTAATGTCTCCCCCCTCTTTTGGACGGCCCTAGGGTTTTAAAATACCCTCAAAGATTCGTTTCTATAAGAATTGTAGTCGAATTACGAAACCAGAATTTTTTCCCGAAATGGCCTGGGAGAGCGCCCAGTACAAAATGGGGCTGCCGCCCAGGTTATTTATTTTTGTTCTGTTAATGATCTTGAAGGTTGGGTGGCCGCCCAGGAAAAATAAATGGGCGGTTGCGCAGGCTAAATTTTCGCCACTTTTCTTTTCCACCATTTTCTTCATTCTTTCTTCTATCATGGTCTTCCTCATCAAATTACTTCAATTGTAGTGCTTCAAATTTTACCCAAATGCATGTTAGTCCCGAAATTTCATTAATTAGCCAATTTATCCTTCTTTCTATTCCAATTGCTTCGAAACAGGTCCAAAACTGAAATAAGATAAAAATAACCTAAGTTAAGTAAAATGCAATAATAAAACGATACAAAAGCCTAGTAAAATGGCATCGAATAAATGCACAAAAATGCACTTATCAGAGCTCAATGGAGGTGAATGGTGGTTCGACGGGATGAAGAACGTCACTGAAAATGAGGCGTGAAATTGTGGGAAACAATATAATATGTTTCCCTCTCCTTTCCTCTGTCTTTGTTTGCTTTTGTCATTTTTTTTAATTGCCACGTCATCAAATTTAAAACCCTGTGCATGGGAAAGGAGTCCTGTACTCCCAACATAATTCTTAATTCCAACAGCTCGTGATGGCATCTAAGCCACACGAAGAGTTGATAGCCAGTAATTGAACCCATGATTTAACATTTTCCAACTAGGTATTATTTCATTTCAAGTAAAGTTTTACTCCATTTCTATTCATTTTTAACCATATAGATCCCGTTTGTCCCCATTATTTGATATTATAATTTTTGAAATAGTGTCTTTTTTTTTGGCGAATTTGTGGTTGAAAAAGAAGTGAAGTTATCGATTTTGATGTAATTTTTATTAAAGAATGTATGATTAAAAAGAAGGGAGAGAAAAATTTATTATAATTTTAATGGAACCAAACATGAGCTTAGTAAGTTTACACTTCCTTCTAGTTAACTAAAACATTATAATTATAGGGTTTAGAAATTTTAAGCGATGCTCATACATGAGAAAGGTGCTAAGGTCGTAGCTGTGAGCAACATGTCTTGAGCCATTTTTGAAAGGCTGAGAATGACGTCGAGCCACAATCACACTGCTTTGTAAAATATATTTATGGTTGGTCGGATCTAAGATACCAAATGCATGTTGGAAAAAATTGAGTTAGTGGGTGACTTTGGCACGAATTTTGAGCGGGACCCGTTTGGCTATTTTGGAAGATGAAAGTTGATTTGTGTTCTCCTCCGTGAGTACATCGAAATCATATACTTACTTGTCAAAAATGATGCTCGGGTGAATGAGAAATTGAAACTCAAAGTATGCTACGTAAAAAAAGTTTATGTTAGTGGGAAAACTAAAAATTAAGTTTGTCCCATATAGGAAGCGGATGAAACTAAAACTACTTTATAAAGGATTGCACTTTAAAATTGTGTAATTATGTGTAGCATAGAGGCTCTCTTCACGTGCGCAAGCAAATGGGGTGCAAATCACGAACCGAAATAGGTATCGGACCTTGAACTTGTGTGCGAGCGTGACGTGCGTACACGAATATCGGACCGGATTGACCAAAAATTGGCCCCTTAGAAGAGCCTACGTTTTGATACATTTTATTTTATTTTTCGGCTGACTTTTCATTTTCTGAAATAGTTGAAACTCCTAAAACTCTTGTTGTAATTGCCACGAAGTAAGTGGGAAGTTACAAGATCCAAAGTCTATATATACCTCGGTTTTTTCCAGTTTTCAGTACAACAATTCATCTGAATATTCATCTGCATACAATTCAAGCTTTGCCTTTGTTTTCATTTCTGTTTGAGTCTGGTGGTGATATTGTTCAGATTCTAACTCAGTTCGTCGGAGTAGCTTCTATGATACTCAGACTCTACTGGTCTTTCATTGTATCTTGGGAAGCAGACGCTCAAATTATACCTCAAACACGTAGGTGAGGGAGCGAATCTATTTTAAGGAAACTGTGTGTACCATAGGCGTCGGGTTAAATGTTCAATTTCGTATTTTATATTTTTGTTCTGTTTTGTTGTAATTCTGTTTTTGAAACCAATAATTCAGATTAACAAATTCGGTGTTGCTCTGGTATTAGTTCACTGGTTATCATATTTTCCTACAAGCTTAAAACAGAGTGAATGAAATTTTTCCTTATATTGAACACTTTAAAATAGAAACTTATTTCTATTGTTTTATTTTTCCATTTCAGAAATGGCAACTGATTCCACAAATATGGATATGTCTCAAGCTGTGGCTACTCAAACTATTGCGCAAACTGTAACTAAAGTGCCAAGCCATGTTGTGAACTAACCCTGGCTACTGTTCCGGTTAATCATGGTGAAAAATCTGAGAAATTCAATAGTTTGAATTTCAAGAGGTGGTAGTAGAAAATGCTATTTTATTTGACCACCTTGAATCTTGTGAAATTCTTGACTAAAAGTGCTCCAAAACTCAATGAGGATGAGGGAGATGTTCAAACGATCAGTGCACTTGATGCTTGGAACCATTCAAATTTTCTGTGCCGAAACTACATTATGAACAGCTTAGCAGACTTGCTATATGTCACGCGTTTTATACAACGTGAAAATGCCGCAAGTGTATGGTGTCAAGTTTTGTAATATAGTGATGAAATAGAGAATGTCGAACCCACAGGGATTGATGTATGATTTCTAATGAGTACTATAATTGTGTAGTTTCCACTTTATCTGGACAAGCGAATTGGAATGATGTTGTGATTTTTTGTGTTAATGGCGATAACTAAAGTTGCAAGTACACGAAAATAAAATTCAAAGAAGTTATCAAATTATGAAAGCCTAGGGAATGATTTCATCACACTATCAACAATGTTTTTCAACCTATAATATGTCACCTCAGTCAGATTTTTCTTAATTTATAGGCAAGAACCCTAATTTAATTCTATCCCCTCTCTCGAGTGCCGGCTAGAATTTATTTCTACAATTTAATTCCAATATCTCTATTCCAAATTAGATATATAGAAATTATAAAGCACGTGGTTCTTAATTCAAAACAAGCCTCAAAGATCTGTACTTTCTCTCGAAATCTACGAAACCTAGGTTATGTTGTTCTATGATCACGCCTAAATTTCCCTCTCTCGAGTGCCGAAATTCATGCATCGAATCATTCAACTATTGGCCAAGTAATTGAATGCATTAAACTCAAACAACATGAATAAATAATCAGAAAAATCCAAAAGAGTTTAAATATTAAGGAATCAAAACATGTTTCAAGAGGATTACATCAAACCCTAGATCTAAAGTGTTAGTTCATAATAAATATAATTGACAACATGGAGTTTAACATGAAAAACATGAATGAGAAGACAAGAGTTTAGAAAAACTAATTGTCGTCGCTTGATTTCTTCTCCAACGTTGTGTCAATCCTTCTTCTTCGAATGAATTCTTCAAGAATTTTGCTTCCGTTTTCCTTGCTCTCTCTAGCCGTCCAAAAACCCTCAATTAGGTCTTTTATCATGTATATATATCCTCCATAGAAAATAACAAGGTTTGGACTTGGTTTGGGCCGGATTTCCTTGAGAAAATCTATTTTTTTTAATAAACGCGGCAGCGGCACCTTGGCGCCCAGATTCGGCGCCTTGGCGCTGAGCATTCTGTTGATTTTCTTCTTTCATGGGCGCCTTGGCGCCCAGTGATGGCGCCTTGGCGCCCGGCAATCTGCTGAAATTCAGTTTACGCTTCTTTCAGTATCTTTAATATAGCTCTTTCTCCTGATATCCGATTGAGATGATTCAAGTTGCGTTGGAAAGCTAACTCAAAAGCCTACAACTTTGCTTCAGACATCATTCTCCAATTCGATCGTTTACTGTGTCAAAAATGAGTCTCAATATGAGACTAAAAATCTGGAGCAAAACTTTTCGGTTGTAAATTGATTTGTGATCATATTTTGACTAAATTTGATCCCTTTGACGTCTTTCTTCATCCAATTGGCTCCGATCACTCTCAAATCTTCTTCGTGAGGTTCGGTATAACTTTTCAATATTTTCACTTTAGTCCCCGAACTTTAGATCTATTACAATTTAGCCATTTCATTTCCAACTTTTGTTTATTTTCTTCGATCTCATCAACCTACATCACAACATCAAAACACACATAAAAACACTCTAAAACTCTCTCAAGAATGACAAAATAACGAATTAAGTGATATAAATATCATAAGTGTAGAACACTCATCAAATACCCCCAAACTTAATATTTTGCTTGTCCTCGAGCAAACACCAAACTAAAGGAAATTACTAACAAACACACAAACAGATAAATACGAACAAAATCACTTAAAATAAATTGTGCTAGATATCTTGCCTTCATCACTCAGAATTGAAAACATAACATCAATTTCATGAATCGCTTCAAAATTATAATGTAAAAGCTCACTTCCTACCTATTCAATGCAAAACGGGTGTGTGTGTGAAGAGTTAAGTGCAACGCTGTACATTAATAAGTTGATCCGATTCCCGACCTGAAAAGTCAAATATTTCCTTACTTCACTCGTGGGATTCATACACCCCAAACTTGTTTTCTTTTCATTCCCCAAGGTGTATTCTACAGTTGATATTCAATACTATTTCTTACACCACTCAAGTTTGGTTGGATTTCACTAATTGCAGTTCAACATATCAACAAATATGGATTCTCCTTATTATGACTGCTTCAACCTTCAAGATTCAACCAAGTTACTAACCCCCTTATCAGAAGTCTAACCCTCTAAAATAAGTGTTCAGGGCTTAATTAAGGTGTATGGTGCTGTACGTCTTCTGTTTTATGCACTTGTTTTTTTTATATATATATATATCTTATGTGGGGACGTTCTCCATTGAGCTTTCTAAATGACCCCTGTAGCGAGCTTTAGACCGATGACTCCCAAATCAAATGACTTTAGGGCATCAGGTTTTAAACCCTTGCAGACTTATTCACTCGAGTCATAAAGGCTACGAAGAGACACCTTACAATAAGATTGTTATGATTGTCCTCATTAGGATCATTTTAAGGTGGCTTCCCTTTTATGCAGTGATTAGTGCAATGCCCTTTATTAAACACTTATTCTCGAAAATTGACCTCTAACTTAAGGGTTTTCACCCAATTTTCATCCCATAGGTCTCAGACAGTCCACACAACATTTAGCACACATGGAATCCACATCTACATCCATATCTCCCTACAAAAGTTCGACCATCCAAACATCCTATATTTGGTTTAGGGATGTGAATCTTATTTATTGGTTACGTGGGTATAGCATCCAAGTTCTCTATTTCAACCTATAAACATGAATCAACCTACTCATGTACAACATCACAATTAACTCACGTGCATAAATATTTTCCGTTTCTCATGAATAAGCAAAAATTTATCCACAATTCATAAACAAAAGCATGTTCTCAATTACATAAACCAATGCCGGAAAGGCTATCTAACTCATACAAACCTGTTAAAATGTGTAAAAATTTTTTTTTTTCATGCACACAAATCACACAAAACAAAAAAAAATAAAAAAATAAAATAAAACTAAGGCAATTAGACACAATTTATAATACACCCCCAAACTTAAATTAAACATTGTCCTCAATGTAAAATTAAAGAAAAAGGAGGAGACTTCCCTGAATTGTCTGTATTGCCCGTGACGTTGTGGTATTGATGATTATGATGTTGGATTTGATGTATGCTTGTCATGCTTCTCCCCCAAACTTGAGATTTATCCTGTTTTCTTCGAATCAATGTTGGTTTGAATGTTTCACGACGTCATGTTCCTGAAAAATCAAATTTTAGATATTAAATACGTGGAACAAGGGTTACTTAGCTCAAACATCTAATAACCAACTTAATTACTAAAGGATCTAGGGAGGGATGAGATGTAGATGATGATTTCTAAATAAACTGAAAAAATTAAACTATCCTATAATTCAAAAACAAAATAAATAAAAGGGAAGAAAGCTTGGGTTGCCTCCCAAGAAGCGCTTCTTTAACGTCATTAGCTTGACTCAACCGCAGTGCCTATGTTGGATCTTGGGTGGCACCTCTTTCTTATTTCTAAACTTCACAATTGGCTTTGTATTCTTCTTCACCTTTGTAGAATGGTCAATAGAATGACGAGATGTTAACTGGTGTAGCCTTTAAAACCTCTTTTGATGTGGCAATATTTGGAGGGTTCAAAGGCTTTTCCACATAGCTCTTTATTTTGTCAGGTGGATCAGCTTCTTGAGCCAAAATGAAATCCACTACTTCATTGGTCCATGTATAGCTTTTGGTGGTAGCTGTAGCAATCTTTGAGTAATCGGTTGCCATGTATTGTTCTAGAGGGTCATGGAATGACTTCCCTTCCTCTATGACCTACAATTGCTTCACATTGTTTGGATCACATTGCAAGTGTTAACTTTTTTAAAGGCTTCTCCTTGATGAATGTTGAAAGTTACTTGCTCTTCATTAACCCGTAGTGTCAACATCCCTTCTTATACATCAATCAATGCTCTACTAGTGGCCAAGAAAGGTCTACCAAGAATTAATGGTACTTTCTCATCCTCTTCCATATCCAACACCACAAAGTCCACTGGAATGATGAACTTATCAACCTTCACCAATACATCTTCAATAATACCCTTGGGGTATGCAAATGATCTATCTTCCAATTGCAAGGAGAGGGTTGTGGGCTTCACATCTCCAAAACCCAACTTTTTGAACACTGAAAGGGGCATCAAGTTAATGCTAGCTCCAAGATCACCCAGTACTTTATCAAATGTGATACCACAGTATTGCGAGGAATGTTGAAGTTGCTGGATCTTTCATTTTTAGGGGAGCTTCTTGGAGAATGGCACTACACTCTTCTGTCAACTTTACGGTCTCAAACTCCTCTAACTTTCTCTTCTTTGACATCACTTCCTTCAAGAACTTGGCATAGTTAGGCATTTGGGCCAACGCATCTGCGAAAGGAATGTTGATGTGGATTTTCTTAAAGATCTCCAGGAATTTTGCAAACTGCTCATCAAATTTCTTATTAATGAATCTCTCTTGGGAATGGTAGTTTTGGCTTCAAAATAGGTGGATTGCCTGGAAATGTGATGGAATAAGGTTTATGGGTCTCTTTTGTTGCCTCTGCTTCCATCTTCTGCTTTTCAATCCACTCTTCCCTTGTAAGTATGAAATCCAGTGTAGGCTTTGTAACCTTTTTTTCCTCAACTTCTTTACCACTCCTTAATGTAATAGCATTGCAGTGCTCTCGTGGATTAACCTCTGTGTCACTGGGAAATTTTCCTTTATGTTGGACCGCTGCGTGCTATTTGACCAATTTGCACCTCCAAATTCTTCACCGTGGCTCCTATGTTGGTCATATGTGTCTCGATATTGTCAAGTCTGGACTCATCTTTGTTGAATCGCGATCTTGTCTCTAAGATGAATGTTCCAAGGATGTCCTCTAAGGGTGGTTTCCCTTCAGAATTTTGAGTGCTGAAACCAGGTGGAGGTTGGAGGGTGTTCTTGTTATTGCCATATGATAAGTTTTCATGATTCCTCAAACCTGGATGATAGTGATTTGATGAGTAATTTTCCCTCTGATTATAGTTCCTACTGTTGACATATTGGGCTTGTTCATGCCCCATTTCTATCTCCTGATGTGATGATGAAGCTGCCATGGTGAATCGATTTTTCTTGACTTCCTTGAGTGGTGAATGTAGCTATCTGATTAGTGAGTGATGAGACTTGAGCCGCTAACGCTGTGATGGGGTCCACATCATGAAGTCCAGCTACTTTCTTTACATTTGATCTCTCACTCGGCCATTGATAGCTATTTGCAGCTATGTCTTCCAACAAAGAATATGCATCTCTTGTTTTAGCCATTAGAGTACCACCGCAAATTTGCATCCACTATTGTTCTCGTCTGCCCATTTAACCCATTGTAGAATATCTCTATCTGCATCCAACTCTGAAAGCCATGTTGAGGACATCTTCTGAGCAAATCCTTAAATCTTTCCCAAGCTTCATAGAATGACTCGAAGTCAAACTGTTTGAATTGACCAATTTCGCTTCGAAGTTGAGCTGATTTGGATGGTGGAAAGTACTTAGTGAGGAATTTCTGAGCTAGAGCATCCCAAGTTATAATTGACCCATACGGTATTGACTGAAACCAAGCCTTTGCCTTATCCCTTAAAGAGAAAGAGAATAAGCGAAGCTTAATTGCCTCATCAGTGACTCCATTAATCTTTACCGTATCACATATTTCAAGGAAAGATCCCAAATGAGCATTTGGATCTTCTATTAAACTCCCCAAATTGATTTTCTTTGTACCATATGTATCAACCCTGGTTTCGGTTCAAAGTTGTTTGCCGCTATAGCGGGCGTGCGATTCGGAGAGTAATTTTCATTAACAACGGGCTCAGACATAGTCCCGAATAGCTCTCGGTTGATTAATCCCATTAGCTGCTCCTGCTTCCTGTTCAGCCATTGTGTCACGTTCGTCTCTTTGTATACCCCTCAGATAGCGAAAAGTGCGTTCTGGTTCAGGATCAACAGGCAATAGATTGATATTTCTTGCCCTTCGCATAAACAACTGAAAACAAGATTACAGAAACTATTAAAAACCAATAAAATAAAATAAAATGAAATGAATGAAACTGAAAAATAAAAAATTCCAAATTAAAATAGAAACTAGTTGGTAATAATATCAATAGAATTCAAATCAATCCCCGGCAACGGCGCCAAAAACTTGTCACGCGTTTTATACAACGTGAAAATGCCGCAAGTGTACGGTGTCAAGTTTTGTAATATAGTGATGAAATAGAGAATGTCGAACCCACAGGGATTGATGTATGATTTCTAATGAGTACTATAATTGTGTAGTTTCCACTTTATCTGGACAAGCGAATTGGAATGATGTTGTGATTTTTTGTGTTAATGGCGATAACTAAAGTTGCAAGTACACGAAAATAAAACTCAAAGAAGTTATCAAATTATGAAAGCCTAGGGAATGATTTCATCACACTATCAACAATGTTTTTCAACCTATAATATGTCACCTCGTCGATTTTCTTAATTTATAGGCAAGAACCCTAATTTAATTCTATCCCCTCTCTCGAGTCTTTGGCTAGAATTTATTTCTACAATTTAATTCCAATATCTCTATTCCAAATTAGATATATAGAAATTATAAAGCACGTGGTTCTTAATTCAAAACAAGCCTCAAAGATCTGTACTTTCTCTCGAAATCTACGAAACGTAGGTTATGTTGTTCTATGATCACGCCTAAATTTCCCTCTCTCGAGTGCCGAAATTCATGCATCGAATCATTCAACTATTGGCCAAGTAATTGAATGCATTAAACTCAAACAACATGAATAAATAATCAGAAAAATCCAAAAGAGTTTAAATATTAAGGAATCAAAACATGTTTCAAGAGGATTACATCAAACCCTAGATCTAAAGTGTTAGTTCATAATAAATATAATTGACAACATGGAGTTTAACATGAAAAACATGAATGAGAAGACAAGAGTTTAGAAAAACTAATTGTCGTCGCTTGATTTCTTCTCCAACGTTGTGTCAATCCTTCTTCTTCGAATGAATTCTTCAAGAATTTTGCTTCCGTTTTCCTTGCTCTCTCTAGCCGTCCAAGAACCCTCAATTAGGTCTTTTATCATGTATATATATCCTCCATAGAAAATAACAAGGTTTGGACTTGGTTTGGGCCGGATTTCCTTGAGAAAATCTATTTTTTTTAATAAACGTGGCAGCGGCGCCTTGGCGCCCAGATTCGGCGCCTTGGCGCTGAGCATTCTGTTGATTTTCTTCTTTCATGGGCGCCTTGGCGCCCAGTGATGGCGCCTTGGCGCCCGGCAATCTGCTGAAATTCAGTTTACGCTTCTTTCAGTATTTTTAACATAGCTCTTTCTCCTGATATCCGATTGAGATGATTCAAGTTGCGTTGGAAAGCTAACTCAAAGGCCTACAACTTTGCTTCAGACATCATTCTCCAATTCGATCGTTTACTATGTCAAAAATGAGTCTCAATATGAGACTAAAAATCTGGAGCAAAACTTTTCGGTTGTAAATTGATTTGTGATCATATTTTGACTAAATTTGATCCCTTTGACGTCTTTCTTCATCCAATTGGCTTCGATCACTCTCAAATCTTCTTCGTGAGGTTCGGTATAACTTTTCAATATTTTCACTTTAGTCCCCGAACTTTAGATCTATTACAATTTAGCCATTTCATTTCCAACTTTTGTTTATTTTCTTCGATCTCATCAACCTACATCACAACATCAAAACACACATAAAAACACTCTAAAACTCTCTTAAGAATGAAAAAATAACGAATTAAGTGATATAAATATCATGAGTGTAGAACACTCATCACTATACAACGTGTATAGTATTATGAAAATTGCTAAAGAGCTATGGGAGTCATTGGACCGGAAATATAAAACTGAGGATACCGGGACCAAGAAGTTCATTGTTGGCCGATTCTTGGATTATAAGATGGTGGACTCCAAAACAGTAATCAAGTGCAAGAACTCCAAGTGATTCTTCACGAAATTCATGCAGAATGGATGATTTTGAGTGAAAATTTCCAAGTAACTGCAATTATTGAAAAATTGCCCCCAGAAAGGAAAGATTTCAAGAATTATCTGAAGCACAGAAGAAATGAAATGAACGTTGAAGAACTGATTGTTAGACTTCGAAATGAAGAAGACGACAAGAGTTCCGAAAAGAAGTTGTTCAATCCTAGTGTCGCTAAAGCCAATGTTGTAGAACATGGTCAAAGTAGTAAGAACTACAAAACCAAGGTTGGGCCATCCGGTGGCAAAGGGACCAAGCTAGGACCTAAAGATGGAATTTCTTCAATGTGACAAAGTAGGTCACAAATCTTCGGAGTGTAGATTGCCAAAGAAGAAGAAAGAAACAAATGTGGTTGACTACATTGCACATTATGTGTCAGAGATGAATCTCGCAGCCATCATTTCTGAAGTGAATATGGTGGGTTCAAACCCAAAAGAGTGGTGGCTTGATACCGGAGCTACGAAGCATGTGTGCTTTGATAAAGAGCTGTTTGTTGCCTTCGAAGCAATTGAAAATAGAGAGAAGTTGTTCATGAGAAATTCAGCAACTTCTGAAATCAAGGGACATGGCAAGGTGGTTTTGAAGATGACTTCGGGAAAAGAGCTGACTCTTAACAATGTGCTGTACATGCCGAAAATCCGTAAGAACCTAGTGTCCGGGTCACTTTTGAATAAGTATGGTTTTCGTATTGTATTTGAGTCCGACGAAGTTGTTTTGTCAAAAAGTGGAATATTTGTCGAAAAATGTTATGTTTCCGATGGTATGTTTAAACTCAATATAATGGTTGTTAAGCAAAAAATGAATAAAGTAAACTCTTCTGCTTACTTGCTTGAGTCTTCCAATGTATGGCATGGTAGACTAGGACATGTTAACTATGATACTTTACGTAGACTAGTTAACTTGAATTGCACGCCCTCATTTCATATTGATTCCAAACATAAGTGCGAAACTTGTGTTGAGACAAAATTGACAAGGTCATCATTTAAATCAATTGAACGGAATATAGAACTACTTGATTTAATTCACGGTGACATATGTGATTTAAAATTTATACAAACAAGAGGTGGCAACAAGTATTTCATTACTTTTGTCGACAATATCACAAAATATTGCTATGTGTACTTGCTAAAAAGCAATGATGAAGCGATAGAGAAATTTATTCTCTATAAGAATGAAATTGAAAATCAACTTAACAAGAAAATAAAGGTGTTGAGAAGTGATAGAGGTGATGAGTATGAAGTACCGTGTGCTGAATTCTGTGCACAACACGGAATCATACATGAAACCATCGCATCTTATTCACCGCAACAAAATGGTGTTGCTGAAAGGAAAAATCGCACCTTAAAAGAAATGATGAATGCAATGCTAATAAGTTCTGGATTACCTCAGAACATGTGGGGGAAGTTATGTTGTCAGCAAATTACCTTTTAAATAAGATGCTTCGAAAGAAAATGGAAAAAACTGCTTATGAGTTATGGAAAGGAAGAAAGTCTTCCCATAAATATTTACGAGTGTGGGAGTGTCTTGTTAAAGTGGCTGTCCCAACACCAAAGAAAGTGAAGATATGCCCGAAAACTGTAGATTGCATCTTCATTGGATATGCAGAAAAGAGTAGTGCTTATCGATTTCTTGTGTATGAATCTAAAATCTCAGATATACACAAAAGCACGATAATGGAATCGAGAAATATTTCGTTCTTTGAACATGTATTTCCATATAGGCAGGGGCGGACGCAGACCATAAAAGTTAGGGGGGGTACAATCGAACTTACAAAGAAGTTGGGAGAAATTTTACAATCGAAAATTTACGTCCAAAAAAATCATACCCCATGTAATTTTACATCCGAAAATTTACATGGGATATGACTTTTTCGAATGTAAAATCTTGATGTCGTATTCCATATAAAATTTCCTAATAAAATGATGAAAATTATATTGAGAAATTTGTATCGCAAAAATAATAAATGTTAATGAAATAATTGAATTTTTTTTAAAAATACGAGTTGGACGTCTTTTTTTAAGACTCGCGTTTAATGTATTTTTAATGATTTTCGATATCTGTTTGGACTATTAGATATGCACATAATATAGTTCTCGAAATAAGTTTTGAGATGACATAAGCAATTCGTAGATTCGATTAGCGTACGATCGTCAGAGAATTTTTAAAATTAGCATGTTATCGAAATTCAAATTTATTGTAATTTTGCCCTTGTTTGGTGACGATTAAAATCAAATTTTTAGTAAATTTTGATAAAAGTTAAACAGTTATGGATTTCATGAAATATGTTATTAAAATTAATTGTTAACTTTGATTTAGATTAAAATTTAGATTTCAATCGATACCAAACACGATTTTATATTAAAAAAAAATTCTCAAAAGTTGGAGGGGGGCGGGGGGCACTTGGCCCCCCCAGCCCCTTAGGTCCGCCCATGTATACAGGTCCAAAGAAGAAGCAAGCTATTCTAAATGGACATATGAGATTATGACTGAAAATAGTCAGGACCAAGAACTAGAAGAAGAAGTTGAGGTTGAACCAAGACGTAGTAAGAGGGAAATGATAGAAAAATTATATGGTCCAGATTTTCTGACCTATATGCTTAAAAGTGAACCTCAAATTTATAAAGAAGCTATGAACTCCTCATAAGGGCCTCAATGGAAAGAGGCCATTAAAAGTGAAATATATTCTATTTTGCAAAATCATACGTGGGAGCTAGTGGATCTTCCTCCAGGAAGTAAACCACTAGGCTACAGATGATTTTCAAACGAAAAATGAAAGTAGATGGAACTATTGAAAAGTATAAGGCCATATTAGTAATAAAAGGTTACAGACATGAGACAACGAGAAGGCCTTGATTACTTTGATACATATTCCTCAGTAACGAGAATAACATCTATTAGGATGATACTTGTGATTGCTGTTCTGCGAAATCTTGAAGTACATCAAATGGATGTTAAGACTATTTTCTTGAATGGAGATTTAGATGAAGAAATCTATATGGAACAACCCGAGGGGTTTTCATCTCCAGGGTAAGAAAAGAAAATCTGTAAATTGGTGAAGTCACTAAATGGCTTGAAACAAGCACCAAAACAATGGCACGAAAAATTTAACAGCGTCAAGATGGAGAGTAGTTTTAAAATCAACGAGTATGAAAAATGTGTTTACGTTAAAGACACTGTAAATGGTCATGTCATTTTATGTCTTTACGTTGACGACATGCTTATTGTTGGTAATAACGATAAAGTGATTAAATCCACTAAAGATATGTTAAATTCGAGATTTGACATAAAGGATATGAGTTTAGCTGATATTATACTTGGAATCAAAATTTCAAGAACATCAGATGGGCTTGTTCTAAGCCAGTCATATTATGTGAATAAAATTTTAGGAATGTTCAGTAAGGATGGTACTGAAATGGCTAGAATTCCAATAGATACAAGTCAACATCTATCCAAAAACAAAGGTAAAAATGTATCTCAAGTAGAATTCTCGAGAATTATTGGGAGTCTAGTGTACTTGATGAGTTGTACAAGATCAGACATAGCCTACACAATGAGTAAACCGAGTAGATATACGAGTAATCCAAGAGCTGATTACTGGAAAGGAATAGTAAGAGTACTAAGGTACTTGAGATATACTCGTAATTTTGGACTGCACTATATAAGATATCCAGCAGTCATTGATTGATATAGTGATACTACTTGAATATCCGATATAAAAGACTCAAAGTCCACGAGTGGCTTTGTATTCACATTGACAGGTGCAGCTATATCCTGGAAATCCTCTAAACAAACAGTGATAGTCAAATCCACTATGGAATATGAGTTTATAGCTCTAGATAAAAGTGGTAAAGATGCTGAGTGGTTGCGCAACTTCTTAGAGGATATTCCAAGATGGTCAAAATATGTGCCAACAATTTGCATATATTGTGATAGTCAATCAACAATTGGAAGGGTACAAAGTAACATGTACAATGGTAAGTCTAGACATATACGTCGTAGACACAATACCATAAGGCAACTACTCTCGATTGGAGTTATCACTATTGATTATGTAAAGTCAAATGATAACATTGCGAATCCGCTAATCAAATGATTAAATAGAGAGATAGTTGAAAAATCATCGAGAGGAATGAGACTTGAGCCCTTGAATGGATAAGTTAATACAAAGAAAAATCCAACCTAGTTGACTGGAGATCCCAAAATTTATGTTCAAAGGGACAACCTAATTGTAAATACTTGATAAAATCACTGTAGGGGATATTACCTCATGTCCATTCCTATGATGCGACGTGATGCCCGTAAAGATGGAGGATAAGCAATAGGCTTTTAATGATTCTTATGCGTCGAAAATCGAGCCACGTAATGTGAGTTACTTGTAATAAGAAATCACCCATGTGAGAGAAAAGTGGGGCTGCTTCTAGGGAATTGTGTGGGGCAAAATTCTTGTGAACTCTCACAAAACCAGGCGTATGTTCATGACCAAAACGAACATAATAATGAGAACTGAAATGTGATAGGAAGAATCATGTGTGGAGTATATCCTCGTTTACATAAACGGCGGAACAGTTCAAAGACATTGCGTCTATTGGTGAGCCAGTAAAATAAATATGCTTTTACAAGGGAATGTTCAAAGGGTAACACCTACCTATCCTATGCAGGTTTCAACCATTGAACTATATCACCAAGTCGTCATGTATCACATTCATGTGTCGCTCCTAATTTTCATTCTTATGGGGGATTGTTGGAAAAAGTTGAGTTAGTGGGTGACTTTGACACGAATTTTGAGCGGGACCCATTTTGCTATTTTGGAAGATGAAAGTTGATTTGTCTTCTCCTCCGTGAGTACATCGAAATCATATACTTGTCAAAAATGATGCTCGGGTGAATGAGAAATTGAAATTCAAAGTATGCCATTGAAAAAAGTTTATGTTGGTGGGAAAACTAAAAATTAAGTTTGTCCCACATAGGAAGTGGATGAAAACTAAAACCACTTTATAAAGGATTGCACTTTAGAATGGTGTAATCATTTGTAGTATAGAGGCTCTCTTCATGTGCGCGAACAGAGGGGGTGCAAATCACGGACCGAAATAGGCATCGGACCTTGAACTTGTGTGCGGGCGCGACCTGCGTACACGAATGTCGGATCGGATTGACCAAAAATTGGCCCCTTAGAAGAGCCTACATTTTGCTACATTTTATTTTATTTTTCGACTGACTTTTTATTTTCTGAAACAGTTGAAACTCCTAAAACTCATGTTGTAATTGCCATGAAATAAGTGGGCAAGTTACAAGATCCAAAGTCTATATATACCTCGACTTTTTCCAGTTTTCAATACAACAATTCATCCGAATATTCATCTGCATACAATTCAAGTTTTGCCCATGTTTTCGTTTCTGTTTGAGTTTGGTGGTGATATTGTTCGGGTTCTAACTCAGTTCGTCGGAGTAGCTTCTGTGGTGCTCAGACTCTACTCGTCTTCCATTGTATTTTGGGAAGCAGACGTTCAAATTACACCTCAAGCACGTACGGTGAGGGGGCGAATCTGTTTTAAGGAAATTGTGTGTAACACAGGCCTTAGGTTAAAAGTTCAATTTCGTATTTTATATTTTTGTTCTGATTTGGTGTAATTCTGTTTCTGAAACCAATAATTCAGATTAACAAATTCGGTGTTGCTCTGGTATTAGTTCACTGGTTATCATATTTTCCTACAATGCAGTCCTTCGAGATTATTCAAAATCATTACAAATAATAAACTCTCAATAATCAGATTGACAATTCCATGGCTTGAATGATGAGGCAGTGATGGGGGAGATCTTCTTTCCCACCATCTAAGCAATTCCTTTACACCTGCAACAATCATCAATCAAAGAATTCCAAGAGAAGGGTTATCCACATGAGCCTTTAGATCAAGTCCTCATATAAATAAAGATTTGAGGTGTGGCAGCGTCAAAAAGGAAACATCCCACCTCAGAAGTCAGAAAGCATGGATTACACATCTGAATACAATTAACAAAACTGCAGATTACCCACCCACCCCCTCTACCTGGGGACATATCATGATACTAAAACCCCAAATCTTTTGATGACACAGAATGACTCATGCAAGTAAAAGTTAAGATCCAACTACTTTTTTTTCCCTCTATATAAAGGGTGAAGAAGCATCGTTGTACACAGAAAGCTTCTTGAATCTGAACTGATTTTTATATTTTAGTGTCCTTGAACATCCTGAAGTATTCATTTCATTGCTTACAACCAAAGAAAGGAGCTACAGATGGAACCACGAAGCCAAAAATCGATATTTATGAAGAAATTACACCCAAAATATGCTACTGGAATTCCAACCAACTCAGGAGTATATTCTATGGACAGACCTCCAAAAGGACTTTTACTTGATCCGGCTACCCAATACAGTGTTACACCTCCTCCTTCCCACGAATATTTCAAAATCAGAAAGAGTAAGCGTATTTTCTGTCTTTACAACTCACCAAGAATTCCAACTTTTAATAAGCACGACCTCACTGGATTTTTGTGGAAATGCAGGCAGAGCAAATTCAGTAATCCTTAGGATGAATAAATTTGGAGAATGGATGGACAATTTTGCTCAAGGAATCGGAGAGCATGGTAAAGTCTTAACCTGGCTTATTTGTATAGAAGTTGTTATTAGACAAAATGAATCATGTTCGCCATGCTCGACTAAACAGAGCTGGACAAAATTAAGGACGAGATTTGTTAGTTACCATAGATAGTCCAGGAGAATCCAGCTTATCAAACACGCCATCAATGTTTTTCTTGAAACAAATTTTCAAGCGTACAAGCAGTGCACAGTGGGATGATCTCTTAGGCCTAATGTTTTACTTTATTTATTTCCCTGCAGTGAAATTAGGACCCAAATTAACAGAAACTTTGAAAGGGAAGTTGAGGCTGGGGGCAAGAATCCTTCAAGTAGGCGGCCTGGATAAAATTTTCAAGCAGAACTTCAGTGTTAGCAATGGTGAAAAGCTTTTAAAGGCTTCTCAATGCTATTTATCGACCACAGCTGGGCCGATCGCAGGCCTCCTATTTATTTCCACTGATAAAGTTGCCTTCTGCAGTGAGAGATCAATTAAACTCTCTTCTCCAACTGGAAAACAGCTTAAAATACATTACAAGGTAAATATATGACTATTTCAATTGTTTTGAATCATAAACTTATATCCCATCTTCTCTTAAAAACGAAAATTTAACTGTTCTCTAAACCTTGCAGGTCACGATCCCACTAGCGAAAATAAAGAGAACCAATGAAAGCGAAAATGCAGAAAAACCAAGGCAAAAGTACGTGCAGATAATTACAGAGGATAAGT
This sequence comes from Fraxinus americana, assembly GCA_035079005.1. Classification (NCBI taxonomy): domain Eukaryota; kingdom Viridiplantae; phylum Streptophyta; class Magnoliopsida; order Lamiales; family Oleaceae; genus Fraxinus; species Fraxinus americana. Next base: position 23,432,769 of record CM068710.1, read on the forward strand.
TCGAGTTCTGGTTCATGGGTTTTCTAAATCATCGAAAGGCTTTCAAGAATCTGCAGCAGGCAACCTCTCAAACTCCATCAATAGCAGCTATTGATGCATGGATGATCTCCCCATAGAAACTAGACACACACACACACATAATCTGTACAATTTTGTAACTATGCACTGTGCAAGGATAAATTAGAACTATTGTACCATTGATTGTAAACACTTTGGAAGTACAATATTACTCGATGTAACAACTTTTTACCAGATCGAGATGTAAAACTACACGTTAAATACATTTCAATTACATTGACACACGTTACTATTAATCTATTACATGAATTATAAATTTATAATTTATAATATTTTGCTAGAAATTTATATTTTGTCTAGAATTAAAATATGTCCTAATACCAAGATATTAAAAATCTCTAGTGTCAACACTATCGCTAAGAGATGTAGTTGTTAACATTGATTTATTTCAATGTAATCGGTGTACAAGAAGAAGGGCTATCAATCTCTCAAATTCCACGGTCGAGGAGTTATTCGCTATTAAGATTTGGAATTCCATCGGAAAAGGACGGCTTCGTTGAGAGTAGTAGATCAAACTCTTATATGTTGGTAGAGGTGTCAATCCGGGTGGTCCGGGCCGGGTCGGCCCGCCAACATGTGAGCCCGGTAACGGCCCGCGTGAAAAAAAGCCCGCCCGCTGCGGGTTCCGGGCCGGTTACGGGTTGGCCCACAATTTTGGACTACAACCCGGCCCGCCCGCTGACCCATCCGGGTCGAGCCCATGCGGGTCACGGGTCGCGCGGGTCGCGGTTCGTTCCGGTTTGGCCCGTATGATTGTATAAATAAAATTATAAAAATATAGAATTTTTCATATTTATAGAATTTTTCATATTTATAGCAAAAAATATATATTTTTTGTTAAATGTAAATTAAGAATTGAACAAAATGATAAATTCATAATTATATCAAGAAATTTTTATATAGAATTCAAATTTAACGTTACATGAATTATTTATAACTTTACAAACTTAAATTTAACTTAAACAAATAACAATTACATCAAAATGCATGTCTAATTTATCCACTTCATCTTCTTCTCAATTCAAGATTTTTACATTTTTTTGCAAATTCTTGTTGTCTAGAATCTGAACAAAAAATATAATTAATAGATTCTCTAATTATACTTATTTGTGGTGTTATTAATTTCAAACCATCTTGCACAACTAAATTCTCCCCCATTTTTTTTGAATTTTTTTTATTTTTATTTTTTCAATTTTTTTTGGTTGGCTCCCCCCCCCCCCCCCCTTTTTAAATTTTTGTTTTATTTTTTTTTTTCAATTTTTTTTTACGGGCTGCGGGTTAACCGCGGCCCGTGGGGGTGAAACCCGCGAAGCCCGCGGGTTACACCTCCTTGGCCCGTGAACCGCCCGCACGGGTCACGGGTCGGCCCGCGGTCCCGATTTTCACGGGCCGGTTTTCTCGGGTCATGGCCGGCCCGTCCGTCTTGACACCTCTATATGTTGGTATATATTTCGGTAATTAGCCGATGTGAAATTTATCTCTTAACATTTTGTATCTGGGGCGAATAACTATGACCATTGTGTATGATTACACCGAAGGTTGCCTTACCATGGGAATCAGTTTTCTATTTGGATGGAGATGTGGGATAAAATAATGGTGAATCAAAGTAAATCAATCAAACCGAAGGCCCGTGTTCATACGGTTTCCTTAAATCGAATTCGCCGCCTCACCGGGGTGCACGAGGTTTTTGATCGGTGTTCGATTCCCAGGATGCAATCGGTTATCGGTCCACGTTGCACTACGTTACCGACCTACGAACTAGCTGCGTCTATCTCTCGAAGAATTTAGCAAAGGAAGAAAGGGAGAAAAATGAAAAACAAAGGCTGCTAAAAAAGAAGAGTGAGGAAACGGGTTTATCTGTTCACTACTTGTTGTGTTTTTTTTTTTGTTGTGTGTTTTTTTTTCTCCAACTAAGCTCCTCTATTTATACTAGTGGAGGAAGAGCCTTCACATTAATGCATTGAATGTGGAGTTGAGGAAAGAAGAGATTAATTGCTGAAAATTGATTTCCATTAAACTGATTTACATGGATTCATGAAATCGAAAATGAAATTTATTTCCATGAATAAAATCTAAAATTAAAGGGCCTGCTGAAACTGAAACTAATATTTTGAAACTGATATTTTCATCCATTTCCAACAATCCCAATATGAGTGAACGCATGTTGTTCTTCAATTCAAACCCTTCAATAAAACACATAAATAAATTAACCATATTCTGAAATCAAGCATAAATAAAATCAGAAATGAGAAAGATGAAATGCAAGTGATGCGATCGGTCGAGGCAAGTGTTGACACTTTTTCCTTAAGATGAATTTGCCCCGCATCGGTGCTAACAGTTTCTCCGCAATCATCTCCAAAGATACAACGACCACGTCAAGCCATAGGAGCACTCCAAATGACTTAGACCAACGAACTCAAACGGAGTTCCCTCTCTACCATAACCATGATTTTGATGCAAGAGAAAATCACTTCTATAAAGTGTTTTATGCAAAACTAAAGTAACCATGATATGAAACTATCAAATGAATTGTTTGTTGAGTTGTTAATCCAAACACATAGGGAATCCATATATATAGTAGTTGGAACATCCATACCAAGAGACACATCTCTTGAATAATCATAATTATTGGAAGATACTCATACCAAAAGTCATGCTCTCCAAGAGTCATGATCCATATGAAAAGACACATCTTTCCATCTACATTCTCTAAAATATTCCACAATATTCTACACAATTCCAATAATTTCAAGTATTAAGTGGTTTAAATTTGGCTTAATTTCTCATTCATCAAACAAAGAATTTCCACTTAAATCATTTCCATTGGTCACAACCAATTTCCAATACAAAATTCCAACAGGAGATTCCAAAGAGAGTTCTGCATTCTACTTAGCCCCCCATTTGGCACCCATTATTTGAAATTTTAATAGTTGGAATAGTGTTTTTTTTTTTTGAAAAAAATGTGTTGTTAAAAAAGAAGAAAATTTTTTGGGATTACGCGTAATATTATTGTATTGGATAATATGTGATTGATAAAAAGAAAGAGAAAGATGAATTATAATTTTAATGTGGGTCAAACATGAACTGAAATGAAAGCCAGGTACTATAATTAGAAGAGACGTGAAATGTTTCATTGAATGAATACTGGAATACTCGGAGTAGAATGGTGAATGCACCATTGTATTTTTATAAATTTAATACACAAATAGTTAATAACATATGATATTTAATAAAATTTTATGAAACCAATCGCATTCTATAGACATAATTAAGAGAGTGTGTGGTGGTGATTAAAATTAAATTTTTAGTAGATTGTGATAGAAGTTTTTGAAATGTGTGGTTGAAAAGTTGTGGGATCCATAAAAATGTGGTTAATATTAATTGTTTGACTTTGACCCTGTTTGTCTACCATTATTCCAAAAAATTATTTCCTACAGTAAAATTTTTCATCACATATTCACCCAATAAAATATTCTACACACAAACCAATAAATTTACTTTAAATTTCAACCACACATTCTCCAATAAATACTATTCATTACTCTATTTTTCTTCCAATAATGGGAGACAAACACACCATTTGACTTGGATTAAAATTAGATTTTAATTCGGACCAAATATTTATTCTATCTAATAATTAATGCAAAATAAGAAAAAAAAAATTAGGAGAATCATCAATCTAAATTAGCATATTTCTTCTCAGTTATCATGATCTCAAACTAAAAGGGTGTATTAGCAACATTCTTTAAAAAAACGTTGCTAAAACTCAATTTAGTCAACCAATAGCAACATACACTTGTTGAATGTTGCCATAGACCCCTTTTAATAACATGCAATTGATGAATGTTGTCTTTTGCATGTTGCAAAAGGCTTTTTTTCTTGTAGTGTGAATACCTCAAATTACCTTATTAGCTACAACATAGGTGGGATTTGAAAGTTACAAAAAAAAAAAAAAAAATACATAAATGAAGGACATCTTTGGTAGAAAAAGGAGAGTTATCATCCATTCAAGTTTTTATTGAATCTTAACCAAGTTCATGATGACTTACAGAAAATAAATATATATTAAATTAGCAAATTAGCATGACGTAGATTTTCTTACTACCTAAAAGTATGTAGTGGCGTTAGCAAATATATATGAAATAATTTTTTAAGTAGATATTCTTTAAAAAAATTGAAGTAGATATTCTAAAAAATTAATAATATCTGCTAATAATTAAAATAACTTTGAGAAGTCAAACTATAATTTAAAAGTTAGGCACTATTCTTAGACATGACTGAAGTCCTTTTTAATATTTTTGAAGCTCTTGGTTAAGACAAAGTTGTCATGTCTTCATTTATACGTTTAACTAATATTTTCCTTAAGTGTATAATACACTTTGCATTGTGCATTTCCTCGTGCCCATTTTACGAGTTGAGAGTATCTTGTGTTACGTTAAACTTTTACATTAATGTGGTTTCATACTTTGTTATAATGCTTGTTACAATGTTTGATGTCAGTTTTAACCTATAGTGTAAGATCTCTTAGCTTGATGTAAGGTCATCTAACTTGACAGTGCTTCTTATTGAATATAAACTCACACAATTTGTTTCAAGTTCATTGATTTAGAGCTTTTTTCCTAGACATAATTCATCAAATGACTGAGCTACATTGACATTTTCATGCCATGTAAAGTTTATGTCTACGTCATATCGAGGGTAACTATTTTTAAATAATTTTGGTTGTTAAAAAATGCAGTACTTTAAAATTGTTAAAAAACCATTGTAAATACTAACTTCTCAGAAACTTATTCTATTTAATAAAGAATAATGTTATTCATAGTGAGGATTACCGATAGTCTTCCTACGTCACATGTTACAATTTTTTATTTGATACATTAATATAATAGTTTTTTTATTATTTCATGCATCAAATAACAAACTGTCACATATATCTCACGTAAGACGACTACCGATAATACTTACCATGAATAACATTACTCTTTAATAAAGGGTGGCATGGAGTGATGTGGCAATGATACAGAGAGACTCACCAGTCTCCCCACTACAAAAAACATGTCCTTGCACATGCAACGATGATCAAGTAAAGCAAAGATTTGAAGAAGAATGTTATTTAGATATGCCTTAAACCACAAACTACTCTTATTCACAAAGCAAATTCCACCTCAGAAAGTGTTCAGTACACATCTGCATATGATAAAGAAACCAATATCTTGTGTTAGGAATCTTAGGATAGGATTCAATAACTAAACTGCTGACAACCCCAAATCTTTGGTGCTACAAAGATGACTCATGCAGCTAAAAGATAAGATCCAGCTACTACTTTTTTCCCCAATATAAAGGATGAAGAAGCATGGTTGGATCTAGAGAGCTTCTTGTATCTGACTCGATCTTTTAGTTTCTTTGAACATTTTTAAGCAGTCTTTCATTACTTACAAGCAAAGCAAGGAGGCACAAATGGAACTACAATGCAGAAAATCGACATTTGTGAATAAATTAGATAAGAAATATGCTATAGGAATTCCAATAAACTCCATGGACAGATCTCCAAGAGGACTTTTAACCGATCCTGCTAGCCAATTCAGTGTTATGCCTTCTCCTTCCAATCAGTATTTCAATATCAGACACAGTAAGTTTTTTTTTATTCGTTTTTTCAGCCATTATGAGCTCAATAAGAATTCGCAGTTTCACTAATCATAATACTAAATTCTGGGTTTTGTTGGAAATGCAGGTAAAGCACATTTAGCAATCCTTAGGATGAAGAAACTTGGAGAATGGATGGATAATTTTACACAAGGAATCCGAGAGCATGGTACAGCCTTAACCTAGCTTATTTCAAGTAGTTGTTATTGGACAGTTGGAGAATGTAGTTTCCTTTCTTATCCACCAATATATAATAAAGATTCTTGTTTTAGGGCTAATGTTCTGTTTTATTTTTATCCCTGCAGTGAAACTGGGACCCAAATTTACAGAAACTGTAAAAGGGAAGTTGAGGCTCGGGGCAAGAATCCTTCATGTAGGTGGAGTGGAAAAGGTTTTCAAGAAGATCTTCAATGTTTCCCATGGTGAAAAGCTTTTAAAGGCTTCTCCATGCTATTTATCGACAACAACTGGGCCGATAGCAGGCCTACTGTTCATTTCCACTGATAAAATTGCCTTCTGCAGTGAGAGATCAATTAAACTCTCTTCTCCATCAGGAAAACTGCTTAAAATACATTACAAGGTACATATCTGCCTCTATTCTCATGTTCTGAATTTCAATTTTATCCCCCATTTTCTCTTAGAAAATGAAAATTTAACTGGTTTCAAAACCTTGCAGGTCGTAATCCCTCTAGGTAAAATAAAGAGAGTTGATGAAAGTGAAAATGCAAAAAAACCAAAGCAAAAGTATGTGCAAATAGTTACCGAGGACAATTTCGAGTTCTGGTTCATGGGATTTCTAAATCATCAAAAAGCTTTCAAGTATTTGCAGCAGGCAACCTCTCAAGCTCCATCGGTAGGAGATATAGATGCAGGGATGATCTCTCCATAGAAGCTACATATACAATCACAACAAATCTGGAAAATTTTGTAACTACAAACTGTTTGTATATGCCACGGCATAGCCTAATTATGAGCATATGTAAATTTAACTAAACACGCGAAGATAGAAAGACAGTTTTGGAACGATGGATTCTGTATTGGATTGGCTCGATCTTTTCAGCCGTAGTACATTTTAAATATAATACATAACTATTTCTCTTACACATTGTTGGGTTTTGATAACCAATGAATCCCGGGCGATGATGTAAACGTTGGATTAAACTGTTACCAACAACCAAGTCAAAAGGCTCAACCCGAAAACAATGTGTGCTGTTGAAAGTAACTTAAACAATTAATGTTGCTCATGACCCATATATATTACCTCTTAAATGACTTTGAATCTTGGCCCATTTAACCTCTTTAATTGGTCCAACTAAAGCCTAACTTAGTCTATGACTCTATATATATGGTGTCTTTGCACTAGCCGTTTTGTGTGTGATTTGCGTTAGAAGGAGAAAAAAACGTGGCTGCCCACTTAGTGTGAAAGTCGGCTGCCTTTGAGAGAAGAAAAAACCGGTGATTTCCCTTTGTATTTTGGTCTCCCTTTGCGTGTTTCTTTGTTGTTTTTCCGGTGCCTTTGTGGCCTACAAATCATTACCATTATCTTGTCCTTTGTGGGTGAGATTGAGGAGCAACCAAGGTGAATATAATGGTTGTGGGTTGGAGCCGTTTGGATTGGGTGTTTGGTAGAGAAAGGTAACGTGAAACTGAGCCTGAAAAACACCGTTTTGACTACCCTTCGAGCAAGCTTCCGTGATACACTCAAATGGTGTATCCACCAACAAATCCAATATTATGTACAATTGAATATAGAAAAAGAAGTTAAATAAATATGGATGTGTCTGGCAGTAGCTGTTGAAACTACTTTGAGTTTGCTCTTTAGCTTCTCAAAAAAATTGGCTGATGGGGCTTTTATCAGAATGCATCAATCTGTTCTGAAACTGGGATGTGTTGAACAGCAAGTTGTTTAGCATTAACTTTTTCTCTTGCAAAATACCGATCAAATTCCACATGCTTTAGCTTTAAATTCAATACAGGATTATGAGCTTGGGCTTGGTTTATTCTGTCATATTACATAGCTAGAAGAAAAATGTGACATGGTTTCTGTAAACAAATAGTTTCAGTATCAACCGTCCTTACATTCGATCCAGCACAATAGAACCACCATGAGTAAAATGTACATCACATTTTTGGTCCACAAGCTGGCCAACAGATATTAAATTCATAGAGATTAGGTGACACTAGAACATCCTTAAAGTTGGAAGATACATCACCAACTGCCACAATGGGTAGAGCACTATCCTTGCTGTTTGAATATGTGAAAGCCACGATATTCTATGATATTACTTTAAGCCACATAGGGAGAAATAGTCATATAATTAGAGACACCTGAGTCTAAAATTCAAGTAGATGAAGGATCAGTACTTTGAAGATCAAATGCTCAAAATGCACTCACAATCATTTCCTGCAATGTCTCTCGAGTTAGAAAAGGTGCTGGAGGCTGTAAAGCAAAAATAGATGTTGCAGCTGCCACAGTAGGATTAGCAGGTTGTAAAGAAGCATGATAATCCTTGCTTGAGCGTGAGGGACGAATATGACACTCCTTAATAATGTGTCATGGCTGCTTGCAGCAGTTACAAAATTTTCGAGGACATTGAGGGGCAATATGGTCATATTTCTTACAACTATAGCACTGTGTGGTGCTCATATGCTGACCCTTTCCCTTGCCATGAACGACATAGGCAACTGAGACAGTATTAGGAGCAATACGTGTCTGCTCTATAATATTTTGAGTATTGAGATGGTGTTCCTCAAGCAAGAGTTCTCCAAAACACGCCTACAAAGTTGGAACATGGTCTCTATTTACTAGAGAGGCACGAACAGACTCAAAGTCAGGCCGTAATTTCATAAGAAATTGGTTGCTTTGGTAGGTTTTGTGTATGTACTGTACTATCTTAGTCCTGCCTCCAATCCTTCTGTAGAGACCTTAGTTTTAACATGGTCTGAATAATCATTTCACAAAGTCAACTGATAGGTCCCCTTGGGAATAGTTAACAATAGCCAACTCAGGCTAAAAGCGCCTAGCATTGTTTATAGACTTGCTTGAGATAATCCCATGTAGTCTTTGCAGCGTATAAGGATGCATAGAAAGAATAAAACGTGGTTCTATAGAACCAAGAATCCAGGACATGATTTGGTTATCTTTGGCAGCCCAAGTTGCTTTGTCAGCCGCAGAACCTTCTGCAATAGATCCCTCATCGTTGCTGCCATCTATAGGAATGCATAACTCCTTATCCTTGAGAAGTGTTTTTGCTAGTAAATTGGCTTGACCATTTTCTAACTTCTCAATAATTGTTGAGGCTATGATTGAGAAAGTTCAGACTAAGATTTTTTAGGGTATAGCTCCGATACCATAACAGAACAGTTCGAATTGTCTTCTCATTTGAGAAGGTCTTTCATTTTATAGACAAGATTAACAATCATACCAGAACACTTAAGTTGTACATGCTAATCAAATAGAGTAATCCTAGGGAGTTATATATGGTAAGATATATCTCCTCTCCTATATTTGCGAGTATATCCAAGTTAGATTAATAAGTCAAATACAACTATTACTCAGTAGTAATTTAGCTGTTAAATGGTATAATTTATGGCCCTGCAATTATATCACCCAAAGAATTATTTTCAAACTATGTGAATAGTAGGTGAATTCGCCAATGAATGTGGTATTTTGCCAGTGAAATCATCGACTTAGCTGATAATATCTCAACTTTCTAAAGCTATGAAGAACATTCAGCAGACAGGACGGACAAGTCAAGTAGTTGGGAAGCTTACCTTTCAACAACTTTTATGCAAGAAATGAAGAAACTAAAGGGGCTTTAGTTGTTGCTTTCAAGCTATTTTTAGTTTACAATTTTGCAAAATATCTAAAACTTGTTTCGTTAGGTATTCTTGAAAATGCATTTTTGAAAACAAGATTGAGTCCTTGTCTGATTTTGCTGAAAAATCAGATTTTTTGGCATTGAACGTTGACAGTGACAGCACGAGAAGTAGAAATGCAAAACAGGGCGATTTTGAGAGTGGTTCTATAAGGTTGACTCAGATCAAAACCGGATGCATCACTGCTAATGAACTCAAGGTCAATTTTTATCTCTTACTTTACTTTCTAGCATATGAGTGAAGCAATTCACCCATTTTTCCAAAGATCGGAGTGCTTTCACCGTCGGAAACCTTCGTTTCCCCACCTACGTTATTCAATAAATGATCAGGTTCTGTTTATGCCGGACTGTTTGAAATTCACAATATACAGCATATTATGATGTGTGAAAGTGCTTCTTTTGACAAAATGGAACTATGAGCTTTGAAGTGAGATATTTTTTGCATAATTTACTTGTGTTACACTTGAGCTCTTGCTGCATTAACAAGTGTTTTTAACCGAATGTGAATCTTTTTCTAATTTTGTAGTACTTATTTTTTCTCAGAGTTTGTCGAACTTAACAAGTTTCTGCTAAAGGTGAGTGTTTTCCTTCGTATGCTTTAGAAATTAGTATTAGGTGAGTCGCTCATTGTGGGAATCTTGTGTACTTAGCCAGAGCGTTGAACACTGCTGGCTAATTATTCAAGTTTCTTTAATCCTTTGATTAAATTCCCATTTTTTCCTATAGTAAATGGTTTTAAATTAAGCTGCTTTGAGCTTAATTTTAGGTGGAACCCGAATTTCGAATAAACGCGACCAAGCATATTCATGTTCTACTCTGTGAGACAATTAACATGAAATATTTATACATTGAAAAGCATTAAAAATTGCATGAAATATTTGATTTCAAATTTACCCACTTCAAACTCTAAATAAGGGATAATTTGATTAAAATTCCTAGTTCTTATTCCACATAGGAAATTTTGAAAAATATTGTTTGGTTTATATTATGAGAGATATTGTTGATTTTCTTTAAAAGCCGTAGAAGGGAGCAAATTCGTCTTAAGGACACATCATGAAGTCGGTGCAATCGAATTAAATTTTTGAACATATTCATCATCCGTTCCTATTTGATCATGTTCATCACCTGTTACTCGGTCCAAGTCCCGTCTTGATAATCTGCAAGAGTAAGTATCTTCAGATTGTTTGAAGGAGAAAAATCGATACTCCAAATATTTCTAAGATAAGAATAGGTTAGGCAGAGTTGTGAATCCGATTATGTGATTCTTTTTAAGTTAAATAAGAATTTAAGCTCGGAGAACCTGCTTTAATACGAGGTGGAGTAGAAGGTTTGATTATATTTCTTGATATAGAAGTAGCATTGCATTTTGTGCTGAAATCTCTTTGCTATCGTCTGGCATAATATATGTGGTCTATGTTGATAACTTCAAGCTTTCATGCTGAAATCTTGTAGCTATCACCTGGCATTTTATATCTGGTCTATGGTACATGATTTCTTAAAATATACAGTTTCAAGGAGTTCTTTTTTGTTCAGGAATTGGTAGGTCTCCTTTTTTCTGGAACTAGTATTTGCAATATCAGAGAAGTTTCGTGAGGGAATAAGAAAAATAGGGTGAGTACCTTTTCATCTCTAGCAAAATCAATGACATCAGATTTCCTTGGAAGGTTCAAGAAGCCTTCTTAGACTTGGAGAGGTGATTTACTGAATAACTTGGATAACGCTATTTCTGACTCTTGATTGTTTTTCAATATAGCTACAATTGTTCATGCAAATTTCACATTTCTGAGAATGTGGTGGAACCATTTCATCCATTCCTTTTATATTAGGCAATATACAACGTACTTTTATGCCCCTTTTTGTCGACCATTATTTGAAAACTCTTTTTTCTACATTCTCATTTTCAATCACACATTCACACAATAAAATATTCTATACGTAAACTCAAAAAAATTTCCTACTTTTTAACCACACACATTCAATAAAAAAATCAATGTGAGGATAATATTATTAGTACCTTTATAAGAAGAAGAAAATATATAATATTTATGGATGGTAGGATCTAAGAGTCCTAATGCAGATTATTCAAAACCATTCCAAATTGATAAGATATTCAGATTGAATTAAACATTGACTGACGTGGAGACGATGGGGAGATCCTCTCTTCCACTATGTAAACACAGTACCTTTACACTTGCAACAATCATCATTTGAAGAAAGAATTTGAAAAAGAATGGTTATCCACTATCCAGGTAAACGTTTTGGACCACTAATTCAATAAAGAAGCAAACATCCCACCTCAGAAAGCATGGATCACACATCTGCATACAACTAAAGAACCAGTCTTTGTGAGGAATCAATAACTAAACTGCTGACCACCCTACCATACCCCACCCCTTCCCCTTTACCAGATTTTCTGTAATTCAGTTTTGTCAAAACCCCAGAATTTTTTTTTTATGACACAGACATGACTCGTGCAGCTAAAATTCAAGATCCAACAACTGCTCTTTTCCGGTTTCCTCTATTTAAAGAGTGAAGAAGCATTGTTGGATCCCAGAAAGCTTCTTGTATCTGACTCATCATTGATGTCTTCGAACATTTCATTACTTACAAGCGAAGCAAGGAGGTAGACCATCGCAGCAAATCGACATTATGAAGAAATTAGATGTTATTGGAATTCCAATCAACTTCATGGACAGATATCCGAAAGGACTTTTATCAGATTCTGCCAGTCAATACAGTGTTGCGCCTTCTCCTTCCAATGGATTTTCCAAAATCAGAAAGAGTATGTATATATTCTGTCTTTATAACTCGCTACGAATTCCCAGATTCAATACTCACAACCTTACTGGATTTTCTTGGGAATGCAGGCAGGACAAATTCAGGAATCCTTGGGATGAATAAATTTGGAGAATGGATGGATAATTTTGCACAAGGAATCCGAGAGCATGGTAATGCCTTGGCCTAGATTATTTGTAGTAGTTACTATTACACAGTGTTGGAGGATGTTGATATGCTCGACTAGACAAAGCCAGACATAATTAAGGAAGAGATTTTCTATTTATTATATAATCCTATCTTATCCTGTACAACAAACTTGCTATCAATAACTTCTCGAAACAAACTTCTCTTAAAAAAGAAAACATTTCAATATATCACTGCATTTCCCCTTCTCAACCATCAAATACAATTGAATTTCTCAAATCATGCAGTGCACAGTGGGATGAGACCTAATGTTTCACTTTATTTCTATCCCTGCAGTGAAATTAGGACCCAAATTATCAGAAACTGTGAAAGGGAAGTTGAGCCTGGGAGCAAGAATTCTTCAAGTAGGCGGCCTGGAAAAAGTTTTCAAGCAGAACTTCAGTGTTAGCAATGATGAAAAGCTTTTAAAGGCTTCCCAATGCTATTTATCGACCACAGCTGGGCCGATAGCAGGCCTTCTGTTTATTTCAACTGATAAAGTTGCCTTCTGCAGTGAGAGATCAATGAAACTCTCCTCTCCAACTGGAAAACAGCTTAAAATACATTACAAGGTACATGACTCTGTTTCAATTGTTTTGAATCACAAATTTATATTCCATCTTCTCCTACAAAATGAAAATCTAACTGTTTTCAGAACCTTGCAGGTCATGATCCCACTAGGTAAAATAAAGGGAGCCTGCGAAAGCAAAAATGCAAAAAAACCAAGGCAAAAGTATGTGCAGATAATTACTGAGGATAAGTTCGAGTTCTGGTTCATGGGATTTCTAAATCATCGAAAGGCTTTCAAGTATTTGCAGCAGGCAACCTCTCAAATTCCATCAGTAGCAGCTATTGATGCGTGGATGATCACTTCATAGAAACTATACATACAGTCACAACACCTGTAAAATTTGGTCTGTTCACAAACATAAATTAAAACTATAGTAGTGTTGATTGTAAATACGTTGTGCAATTTTGAAAGTAAAGTATTTCAAAATAACAGTTTCTGTAAAATGTTTATCATACAATTATTTGTTCTCTTCTAATTTAAAATTGTCTAGGCCGTTTCCTAGAAAATGTTGGTTTTGTTATGAATTAAATTATGTACTAATACCATGATCATAATCTCTACATTAGAGCATGAGGTTTGTCGAATTCTATCCCATGCATGTTTGAGAAACTTTATATAATTTCCTTATAAATTTAATGATCAAAGTCAAACATCAACTTTGACCACACATTTCATAAGAATCAACATCCACGTATAGACCACTCATTGTTGTCATATTTTAATTTCAATAACTTATAATTTTACAATAATGTTTATTCATCAACAACATAGTTTTTCCAATTGCGTGTTGGTGTGAAGAAGGAAAAAAAATTATCCAGGCTCCTGGCTCCATCACGGTCTAGACTTGTCCATATGAGTTGGCAATGCCCATGAACAGGAGAAGGATCATTTGTAAATCACCAAGTTGGCAAATTTTAAGTTGTATACAGTACTAAAGCATTCTCCCTAACTCTCTATTGTGTTCCGAACATTCTTGACTCGAGTCATGATTTAGGTGGTTTTAATACAGTTTGCCACTATGCTAGTAATACAAGAAATGTCCACTTTTCAAAATTTGTTTAATGTCCATTTTGCAATAGTTTAAATCAAAATATCCTTGTTAACAATTTATAATTCCACACTAAAGACAAAATTGTGAATAATATTAAAAGGGGAATTTACAAAAATGCCCAATTCCATGCATGTCAATTAAAAAGTGTTTAATTTTGATAACTCTTGCAAAAATAGCCAAATTTAGTATTAAATTGTCTATTATACCCTTGATGAAAAATGAAATAATATTTTTTTTCGATTTGTCGCGAATTTTGAGAAGGAGTGGCTTCCATGAGAAGTTACATTAAAATGGCATTCTCAACATTTTAAAAGTTGATATTATTATTTGAACCCTATTTATCTTCATACTTCATTTGTTTAGAACGAGATTCCACTACAAACATGATATTTCTGTACATTTTATAAAATTCTTGACATTTGAAATGTAATTCTTGATATTTAATAGACGTGTCAATGAGAAATATAGTATTTATTGTGATTGACATGTGTACTTTTGAAATAAGTAGGGGTGGGTTGTGTCAAAATTTTATTGGCCAAAAATTTTTTTAATTTGGGGAATTTACAAAATTGACCAATTTCATGCTTACCAATTGAAAAATGTTAAGCTCCTGTTTGGCATCCATTAAAATTTTCATTCTCATTCTTCTACTCATTTTTAACCACACATTCTTCAATAAAATAATATTTTCCATCACATCAATAATTTTTCCTTTTTTTTAACCACACATTCTCCATCAATCTACTATTCCAAAATACATTCTTCCAAAATAATGTCCATCAAACACACCCTGAGCCATATTATTTTGGAAGAATGTATTTTAGAATAGTAGATTGATGAAAAATGTGTGGTTGAAAAAGAATGAAAAGTTATTGATGTGATGGAAAATATTATTTTATTGAAAAATGTGTGGTTGAAAATGAGTAGAAAAATAAAAATGAAAATGAAAATTTTAATGTGTGTCAAACATAGGCTAATTTTGATAACTCTTGCAAAAATAACCAAATTTGATACAATTTTTTTCTTCAATTTGTTACGTATTTCGAGAAGAACAAGTATCTTCTATGAGAAGCTACATTAATGCAAGCTAATACCTAATAAATTCATTTATTTTTATTATCTATTATGTATTGACCAAGAATTTTGGAAAAAAAATGAAGCAAATGAAGTAGAAAAGTTATCAACACTAAAAAATAATTATATGCTTCGAATTCATAAGAAAATTATATAATTTCATTTTCAAAAAAATAATCTAATTCAAATTTACAGTTGATTAGGCTTTCTACAATTCTTGGTAGAAAGTAATTTTTCTTTGAAATCTTATTTTTGTTGATAAGTTGTGTTTAATAGTTATTATTCTTGACATTGCATAACGTTCTCGACATTTTAAAAGTTGTTGTCGACATTTTTACCATATTTATCTTGATATTTGGCACTTCATTTGTTTAAAACGAGATTTTGTTCTGAATATGAGAGTTCTCGACATTTTAAGTGTACTTCTTGACATTTTATAAATGTTTTATTTACCCACTTCTAGGGAGAAATGAGCATTTAATACATGAATGAAATAATACTTTCAAAAATAAGGAGCATAAGTTATATGTCAAGTTATTATTGGTCAATACAATTTTTAATTATATAAATAATTTTATCTTCATTGTGGAATTTAAAATTGTTAATGAGGGCATTTTGGTCTATATTATAGTAAAATTGACTTTGAAGAAATTTTAGACATTTTTGCAAATGACTACGTAAAAGTGGACATTTTTTACAATTTTCACTAAAATATATTTATGGTTGGTGGGATCTAAGATACCAAATGCAGTCCTTTAAGATTAATCAAATTCATTATAAACAATGAAATCTCAATAATCAGATTGACAATTCCATGGCTTGGCATGATGTGGCAATGATGGGGAGATCCTCTTTCCCACCATCTAAACAATTCCTTTACACCTGCAACAATCATCAGTCAAAGAAAGTTCAAAAGAAGGGTTATCCAGATGATCCCTTAGATCAAGTCCTCATAAATAAAGATTCGAGGTGTAGCAGCGTCAAAAAGCAAACATCCCACCTCAGAAAGCATGGATTGCACATCTGAATACAATTGACAAAACTTCGGACTACCCACCCCACCCCCTCTACCTGGGGACATATCATGATTCTAAAACCCCACATCTTTTGATGACACAGAATGACTCATGCAGCTAAAAGTTAAGATCCAACTAACTTTTTCCCTCTATATAAAAGGGTAAAGAAGCATTGTTGTATCACAGAAAGCTTCTTGCATCTGACTGATTTTTATATTTTAGTGTCCTTGAACATCCTGAAGTAGTCATTTCATTGCTTACAGCCAAAGAAAGGAGGTATAGATGGAACTACGAGGCGGAAAATCGATATTTATGAAGAAATTACACCCAAAATATGCTATTGGAATTCCAACCAACTCAGGAGTATATTCTATGGACAGACCTCCAAAAGGACTTTTACTTGATCCGGCTACCCAATACAGTGTTACACCTTCTCCTTCCCACGAATATTTCAAAATCAGAAAGAGTAAGCGTATTTTCTGTCTTTACAATGCACCAAGAATTCCAACTTTTAATAATCACGACCTCACTGGATTTTCGTGGAAACGCAGGCAGAGCAAATTCAGTAATCCTTAGGATGAATAAATTTGGAGAATGGATGGACAATTTTGCTCAAGGAATCCGAGAGCATGGTAAAGTCTTAACCTGGCTTATTTGTATAGAAGTTGTTATTAGACAAAATGAATCATGTTTGCCATGCTCGACTAAACAGAGCTGGACAAAATGAAGGACGAGATTTGTTAGTTACCATAGATAGTCCTGGTGAATCTAGCTTATCAAACATGCCATCAATGTTTTCTTGAAACAAATTTTCAAGCATACATGCAGTGCACAGTGGGATGATCTTTTAGGCCTAATGTTTTACTTTATTTATATCCCTGCAGTGAAATTAGGACCCAAATTAACAGAAACTTTGAAAGGGAAGTTGAGGCTGGGGGCAAGAATCCTTCAAGTAGGCGGCCTGGATAAAGTTTTCAAGCAGAACTTCAGTGTTAGCAATGGTGAAAAGCTTTTAAAGGCTTCTCAATGCTATTTATCGACCACAGCTGGGCCGATCGCAGGCCTCCTGTTTATTTCCACTGATAAAGTTGCCTTCTGCAGTGAGAGATCAATTAAACTCTCTTCTCCAACTGGAAAACAGCTTAAAATACATTACAAGGTAAATGTATGACTATTTCAATTGTTTTGAATCATAAATTTATATCCCATCTTCTCTTAAAAATGAAAATCTAACTGTTCTCTAAACCTTGCAGGTCACGATCCCACTAGCGAAAATAAAGAGAACCAATGAAAGCGAAAATGCAGAAAAACCAAGGCAAAAGTACGTGCAGATAGTTACAGAGGATAAGTTCGAGTTCTGGTTCATGGGTTTTCTAAATCATCGAAAGGCTTTCAAGAATCTGCAGCAGGCAACCTCTCAAACTCCATCAATAGCAGCTATTGATGCATGGATGATCTCCCCATAGAAACTAGACACTTGACACATAATCTGTACAATTTTGTAGCTATGAACTGGGCGAGGATAAATTAGAACTATTGTACTACTGATTGTAAATATTTTGGAAGTACAATATTACTCGATGTAACAACTTTTTACCAGATCGAGAAGTAAAACTACACGTTAAATACATTTCAATTACGTTGACACACGGTACTATTAATCTATTACACGAATTATAAATTTATAATTTATAATGTTTTGCTAGAAATGTAGATTTCGTCTAATTAAAATATGTCCTAATACCAAGATATTAATAATCTCTAGTGACTATCGCTAAGAGATGTATTTGGATGTAATCGATGTACAAGAAGAAGGCTATCAATCTCTCAAATTCCACGGCCGAGGAGTTATTCGCTATTAAGATTTGGAATTCGATACGAAAAAGGTCAGCCTTATTGAGAATAGTAGACCAAACTCTTATATGTTGGTAATTAGCCGATGTGAAATTTATCTCTTAACATTCCATATCTGGGGCGAATAACTATGACATTTGTGTATGATTACATTGAAGGTTGCCTTACCATAGGAATCAGTTTTCTATTTGGATGGAGATTCCAAAGAGAGCTTTGCATTCTACTTAGCCCCCGTTTGACACCCATTATTTGAAATTTTAATGATTTGAATAGTATTTTTTTTTTTAAAAATGTGTGGATAAAAAAAGAAGAAATTTTTTTGGGATTACGTGTAATATTATTATATTGGAGAATGTGTGATTGATAAGAAAAGATAGCAAAATAAATTATAATTTTAATTGGGGCCAAACAATGGGCTTAAATGTGAGTGAGGTACTATAATTGGAAGAGACGTGAAATGTTTCAGTGAATGAATAGTGGAATACTCGGAGTAGAATGGTGAATGCACCATTGTATTTTTCTAAATTTAATACACAAATAGTTAATAACATCTTATATTTAATAAAATTTTATGAAACCAATCGCGTTCTATAGACATAATTAAATATTTTTTCTATCTAATAATTAATACAAAATAAGAAAAAAAAAAAAAAAGGAGAATCACATTTATTTGAGAATCATCAATCCAATTACCTCAAATTATCATGATCTCAAACTGAATACCTCAAATTACCTTATTAGCTACAACATAGGTGGGATTTGGAAGTTTGAAAAAAAAAATACATGAATGAAGGACATGTTTGTTAGACAAAGGAGAGTTATCATCCATTCAAGTTTTTATTGGGGATGTATACCAAATTCATGATGACTTACAAACAATAAATACATGACGGGGACTTTCTTACCACCTAGAAGTATGAAGTGGCGTTAGTAAATATATATGAAATAATTTTTTTAAAAAAATTTTGAAGTAGATATTCTAAAAAATTAGTGCTTGTTTGTCTCCAATTTTGGGAGAAGAAATAGAGTTTTGAATAGTATTTTTTGAAAAATGTGTGGTTGAAAAGTAAAGTAATTTTATTGGTTTGTGTGTAGAATATTTTATCGAGTAAATATGTGATAGAAATTGTTTACTGTGGCAAACAATGTTTGATAAAATGGATGACAAACGAGGTCTTAATAATATCTGCTAATAATTAAAATAACTTTGCAACTAATCATATTAAGAGTGTGTTTGGTAGGGATTTTTGGAGGAATAATTGATTTTTGAATAGTGATATGATGGGAAATGTGTGGTTGAAAAAGAAAAAAAAAGTATTGATGTGATGGAAAATATTATTTTATTGAAGAATGTGTGGTTGAAAATGAGAATTGATTTATTGTAGAAAATGAAAATCTGTACCAAACAGACCCTAAGTTATAGAAGTCAAACTAAAATTTAAAAGTTAGGCACTATTCTTAGACATGACTGAAGTTCTTTTTAATATTTTTGAAGCTCTTGGTTAAGAAAAAATTGTCATGTCTTCATTTATACGTGTAACTAATATTTTCCTTTAGTGTATAATACACTTTGCATTGTGCCTTTCCTCGTGCCCATTTTACGAGTTGAGTATCTTGTGTTACGTTAAACTTTTACATTAATGTGGTTTCATACTTTGTTATAATGCTTGTTACAATATTTGATGTGAATTTCTTACTTCTTATTGAATATAAACTCACACAATTTGTTTCAAGTTCGTTGATTTAGAGCTTTTTTCCTATACATAATTCATCAAATGACCGAGCTACATTGACATTTTCATACCATGTAAAGTTTATGTCTACATCATATCGAGGATAACTATTTTAAATAATTTTGGTTGTTAAAAATGCAGTACTTTAAAATTATTTAAAAACTATTGTAATTACTAACATCTCATAAACTTATTCTATTTGATAAAATATAATGTTATTCATAGCGAGGAATACTGGTAGTCTTACTACATGGCATATATGTTATAATGTTTTATTTGATGTTTTTTATTATTTTATGTATCAAATAACAAACTGTCACTTAGGATACTACAAATAACATTACTCTTTAATAAAAGGTGGCATGGAGTGATGTGGCAATGATACAGAGAGACTCACCAGTCTCCCTACTACAAAAAACATGTCCTTGCACATGCAACGATAATCAAGTAAAGCAAAGATTTGAAGATGTTATTTAGATATGCCTTAAACCACAAACTACTCTTATTCACAAAGCAAATTCCACCTCAGAAAGTGTTCAGTACACATCTGCATATGATAAAGAAACCAAAATCATGTGTTAGGATAGGATTCAATAACTAAACTGCAGACAACCCCAAATCTTTGGTGCTACAAAGATGACTCGTGCAGCTAAAAGATAAGATCCAACTACTACTTTTTTCCCCAATATAAAGGATGAAGAAGCATAGTTGGATCCAGAGAGCTTCTTGTATCTGACTCGATCTTTTAGTTTCTTTGAACATTTTTAAGCAGTCATTTCATTACTTACAAGCAAAGCAAGGAGGCACAAATGGAACTACAATGCAGAAAATCGACATTTGTGAATAAATTAGATAAGAAATATGCTATAGGAATTCCAATAAACTCCATGGACAGATCTCCAAGAGGACTTTTAATCGATCCTGCTTGCCAATTCAGTGTTATGCCTTCTCCTTCCAATCAGCATTTCAATATCGGACACAGTAAGTTTTTTTTTTCCTCAGCCATTATGAGCTCAATAAGAATTCGCAGTTTCACTAATCATAATACTAAATTCTGCGTTTTGTTGGAAATGCAGGTAAAGCAGATTTAGCAATCCTTAGGATGAAGAAACTTGGAGAATGGATGGATAATTTTACACAAGGAATCCGAGAGCATGGTAAAGCCTTAACCTAGCTTATTTCAAGTAGTTGTTATTGGACAGTTGGAGAATGTAGTTTCCTTTCTTATCCACCAATATATAATAAAGATTCTTGTTTTAAGGCTAATGTTCAGCTTTATATTTATCCCTGCAGTGAAACTAGGACCCAAATTTACAGAAACTGTAAAAGGGAAGTTGAGGCTCGGGGCAAGAATCCTTCATGTAGGTGGAATGGAAAAAGTTTACAAGAAGATCTTCAATGTTTCCCATGGTGAAAAGCTTTTAAAGGCTTCTCAATGCTATTTATCGACAACAACTGGGCCGATAGCAGGCCTACTATTCATTTCCACTGATAAAATTGCCTTCTGCAGCGAGAGATCAATTAAACTCTCTTCTCCATCAGGAAAGCTGCTTAAAATACATTACAAGGTACATATCTGCCTCTATTCTCATGTTCTGAATTTCAATTTTATCCCCCATTTTCTCTTAGAAAATGAAAATTTAACTGGTTTCAAAACCTTGCAGGTCGTAATCCCTCTAGGTAAAATAAAGAGAGTTGATGAAAGTGAAAATGCAAAAAAACCAAAGCAAAAGTATGTGCAAATAGTTACCGAGGACAATTTCGAGTTCTGGTTCATGGGATTTCTAAATCATCAAAAAGCTTTCAAGTATTTGCAGCAGGCAACCACCCAAGATCCATCAGTAGGAGATATAGATGCAGGGATGATCTCTCCATAGAAGCTACATATACAATCACAACAAATCTGGAAAATTTTGTAACTACAAACTGTTTGTATATGCCACGGCATAGCCTAATTATGAGCATATGTAAATTTAACTGAACACGCGAAGATAGAAAGACAGTTTTGGAACGATGGATTCTGTATTGGATTGGCTCAATCTTTTCAGCCTCAGTACATTTTAAATATAATACATTTTCCTAACTATTTCTCTTACACACTGTTGGGTTTTGATACCCAATGGATCCCGGGTGACGATGTAAACGTTGGATTAAATTTTTACCAACAACCAAATCAAAAGGCTCAACTCGAAAACAACGTGTGCTGTTGAAAGTAACTTAAACAATCAATATTGCTCATGACCCATTTATATTACCTCTTGGATGGCTTTGAATCTTGGCCCATTTAACCTCTTTTATTGGTCCAACTAAAGCCTAACCTAGCCTATATATATGGTGTCTTTGCACTAGCCGTTTTGTGTGTGATTTGTGTTAGAAGGAGAAAAAACATGGCTGCCCTCTTAGTGTGAAAGTCGGCTGCCTTTGAGAGAAGAAAAAACCGGTGATTTCCCTTTGTATTTTGGTCTCCCTTTGTGTCTTTCTTCCGTTGTTTTTCCGGTGCCTTTGTGGCCTACAAATCATTACCATTATCTCGTCCTTTGTGGGTGAGATTGAGGAGCAACCGAGGTGAATATATTGGATGTAGGTTGGAGCCGTTTGGATTGGTTGTTTGGTAGAGAAAGGTAACGTGAAACTGAGCTCTGAAAACACCGTTTGACAACCCTTCGAGCAAGCTTATGTGACACACTCAAATGGTGTCCACCAACAAATCCAATATTATGTACAGTTGAATATAGAAAAAGAAGTTAAATAAATATGGATGTGTCTGGCAGTAGCTATTGAAACTACTTTGAGTTTGCTCTTTGGCTTCTCAAAAAAATTGGCCGATGGGGCTTTTATCAGAATGCATCAATCTGTTCTGAAACTGGGATGTGTTGAACAGCAAGTTGTTTAGCATTAACTTTTTCTCATGCAAAATACAGATCAAATTCCACTTGCTTTTGCTTTAAATTCAATACAGGATTATGAGCTTGGGCTTGGTTTATTCTGTCATATTACATAGCTAGAAGAAAAATGTGACATGGTTTCTGTAAACAAATAGTTTCAGTATCAACCGCCCTTACATTCGATCCAGCACAATAGAAACACCATGAGTAAAATGTACATCACATTTTTGGTCCACAAGCTGGCCAACAGATACTAAATTCATAGAGATTAGGTGACACTAGAACATCCTTAAAGTTGGAAGATATATCACCAACTGCCACAATGGGTAGAGCACAATCCTTGCTGTTTGAATATGTGAAAGCCACGATATTCTATGATATTACTTTAAGCCATAGGGAGAAATAGTCATATAATTAGAGACACCTGAGTCTAAAATTCAAGTAGATGAAGGATCAGTACTTTAAAGACCAAATGCTCAAAATGCACTCACAATCATTTCCTGCACTGTCTCTCGAGTTAGAAAAGGTGTTGGAGGCTGTAAAGCAAAAATAGAAGTTGCAGCTGCCACAGTAGGATTAGCAGGCTGTAAAGCAGCAAACGTAATAGCTAGCAGCATGATAAGCCTTGTTTGAGCGTGAGGGACGAATATGACACTCCTTAATAATGTGTCATGACTGCTTGCAGTAGATACAAAATTTTCGAGGACAGTGAGGGACAATATGGTCATATTTCTTACAACTATAGCACTGAGTGGAGGTCATATGCTGACCATTTCCCTTGCCATGAACGACATAGGCAACTGAGACAGGCAACTGAGACAGTATTAGAAGCAATACATGTCTGCTCTATAATATTTTGAGTATTGAGATGGTGTTCCTCAAGCAAGAGTTCTACAAAGTTGAAACATGGTCTCTATTTACTAGAGAGGCATGAACAGAGTCAAAGTCAGGCCGTAATTTCATAAGAAATTGGTTGCTTTGGTAGGTTTTGTGTATGTATTGTGCTATCTTAGTCTCCAATCCTTCCGTAGAGACCTTAGTTTTAACATGGTCTGAATAATCATTTCACAAAGTCAACTGATAGGTCCACTTGGGAATAGTTAGCAATAGCCAACTCAGGCTGAAAGCGCCTAGCATTGTTATCTTGTTCATGTTGGAAATTGAATGAAAATCATTCCACTTCCTTCAGTTTTAGTCTCCTTCAGTTTCAGAATTGAATACGTTCATTACACTTCCTTCAGTTTCAGAATTGAATGGCAAACGTTCCACTTCAGCCGTTCCAGAAATTGATGGCTATGTTCTTCCTCTATGGCTATAAATATAAGAGCCTCGTTGGTTGAAAATACACACAGAATATAGCACAAACAAAACAGGGAAAAATCATTTCAGCATCGAGCTATCAACCTTCCTCCCTCCGTTTAAACCTTTTCCTTTTGATTCGTTTAAGAGATAGACACAGCTGGTTCGTAGGTCGGTAACGTAGTGCAGCATGGACCGATAACCGATTGTATCCTGGGAATCGAACACCGATCAAAATCTCGTGCACTCGGTGAGGCGGCGAATTCGATTTAAGGAAACCGTGTAAACACAGGCCTTCGGTTTGGTTTGATATTTTTTGATTCTCCATTATTTTATCCTACAAGCTTAAATCGACTTCCGATTTTGGAGGATCAAATTCTTTTAGTTGTTCATCAGTTTCTGCTTTTGTTTTTTTTTTTTTCCGATTTCTGTAGGTTTTCTTTTCTTTCCGGTTCCTGTTAATTTTTTTTTTCCAGGTTGTTTACTTGGCTGATCATTTATATATTTAATTGTGAGCATTAAATCATTAAGTTCGAAGAAAAAAAAAAGGGGAAAAATTAGTTACAGAAAAGGATTCCCTCACTGCTGCGTATTTGGTTTAAAGTTTATGTGGTTTTGTATGAATTTTGCATGGTTTTCAATGATTAGTAATGATTATATGATTGGGTAATGATTAAATGATTATTTGATTATAAGATTATTTCCAATGATTAGTGATGATTGATTATTGATTGGTTTACTTTTTCTAATAATTAATTTTAATCATTGGTTAAATGATTTCTAATTTATGTTTAAATAATTGATAAGTTATTGAAATTTTGACTAAATATTTTGCTGTCATTTTCAATTCCGAAATTTATTCCGAATTGATAACATAGATTTTGAATCTATTACTAGTTTACAAACTCACTATTGTTCTAAACGTTTTGTTGTCGTTCTTTAAGGTTAATGGCGTCACATGGAAATAACGATGTGAACAACAACACTGTTGGTACCGGTGTACCAAATCCCGCAATGACCGCTGCCAACCCTGTGGGGACCTCGAGTGGCATTCCTTCTGTTGATGGGACTATTGGTGGCGGAATTGCTCATGTTGGAGTGAACCCCACTTTGCCTACAGCTGCGGCCTCGTCAATCCAATTTGGCACAATACCTTTGCCAGGACCTAGGGCTGCGTCCTCGGTACCTTTGCCACCGTTTCTGGCTCAATTTCGGGTGAATCATGCAATTCGACCGGATAAATTTGCTGGCACTGATTTTAAGACATGGCAGAATAAGATGATTTTTTATCTTACTACTTTGGGCCTTGCACGGTTCCTCACTGAGGATGCCCCTGTCGTGGCTGAAAACGATATTGATATGCATAGGCGTGCGGCTTGGGATGCATGGAAAAGTGCTGATTTTTTGTGTCACAACTATGTCTTGGATGGCCTACAGAATTCTCTGTATCACGTGTATGTGGTAAAGAAGTCTGCTGAGGAGCTTTGGGGGTCCTTAGAAAAGAAGTACAAGTCCGAGGATGCTGGGTCTAAGAACTTCTTGGCCAGTCGGTGTATGGACTTCGAAATGGTTGATTCACATTCAGTGGTGAGCCAAGTGCAGGAGTATCAAGTGCTCTTGCAAGAAATGCATGCTGAGGGTCTGACTATGTCAGAATCTCTACAGGTGGCTACTGCTATTCATAAGCTACCTCCTCAGTGGAAGGCTTTCATAAGAGATATCTTTCGAGGATTTAATTATCAAGCTACTCATTGAGGAGGATAACAAAAAAGCTGAACATAAGTCAGGAAATTCTTACTCTGAGAAGGCTAATGTATTGGAACACGATCAAAGTTCTGGTACTAAGAAAGTTCAATCCTTTAAAACCAAACATGGTAACGGTAATTGGAAAGACAAAAAGCAGACCATGAAAGGGTCTCAATTGAAGCCTACCAGTGCGGTAGGAAAGAAGCCTAAGTTCCAGTTCAATGGAAAGTGCTTCAATTGTGATGAAGTTGGGCCTCGATCGTGAGGGACCGTCACACACCGAAGGGAAAACAAACAGTGCCCTCAGGCTAATATGGTTGGAAATGAGAGAGATCATCTCTCAGATGACATGTCTGACCTAAATCTCACGGCTGTGATTAGTGAGGTTAACCTAGTAAGGTCTAACCCTAAAGATTGGTGGCTAGACACTGGGACCACTTGCCATGTCTGCTCCAACAGAAGTATGTTCACTACTTTTGCACCAGTTACAAATGGTGAAAAGTTGTTTATGGGAAACTCTGCAACTTCTGAAGTGCTTGGTAAAGGCAAGGTGATCCTGAAGATGACCTCTGGCAGAGAGCTTACTCTGACTAATGTGCTGTACGTGCCAGAGATTCGTAAGAATCTGGTCTCTGGGTCTCTTCTGAGCAAGAATGGTTTCCGCATGGTCTTTGAGGCGGATAAGTTGGTGATTACCAAAATAGGAGTTTATGTTGGGAAAGGCTATATGACTGATGGCCTGTTTAAATTGAACGTAATTGCTATAACCCCAACTGTTATGAATAATGAGAAAACTCCTTCGGTTTACTTGCTTGAGTCCTCTAATCTACGGCATGGTAGATTAGGTCATGTAAATTACAATGCATTACGTAGACAAAGTAAACTAAACTACTTGCCTAGGTTTCAAATCGATTCAAATCATAAATGTGAAAGAAGTTTCATAGTATTGAAAGAAGTACTGAGCCATTGGGACTAGTCCACAGTGATGTGTGTGATTTGAAATTTGTCCAAACAAGAAGTGACAATAAGTACTTTATTACTTTTGTCGACGATAGCATGAGATATTGTTATGTGTACTTGCTTAAAAGCAAAAATGAAGCTATCGATAAATTCATTCTTTATAAGAATGAAGTTGAAAATCAACTTAACAAGAAAATAAAGGTGCTGCGAAGTGATCGTGGTGGTGAATATGAATCACGATTTAGTGAATTTTGTGCTAAACATGGAATAATTCACCAAACTACCGCACCTTATTCACCTCAGCAGAACAGAATTGCTGAGCGTAAGAATCGAACGTTAAAAGAAATGATGAATGCTATATTGATTAGTTTTGGATTACCACAGAACATGTGGGGAGAAGCTATTTTTTCTGCAAATTACATTTTGAATAAAGTGTTAAGAAAGAATATGGATAAGACTCCGTATGAACTTTGGACAGGTCATACACCATCGTATAAATACTTACGAATGTGGGGGTGTCTTACCAAAGTTGTGGTGCCTCCTCCTAAGAAGGTCAAGATTGGACCTAAGATAGTTGACTGTGTGTTCATTGGTTATGCACAAAATAGTAGTGCATATAGGTTCCTTGTGCATTATTCAAATGTACCTGATATTCATCCGAACACGATTATGGAGTCTAGGAATGCATAATTATTTGAGAATATATTTTTTTGTAAATCTCCTAAACAGTTAACTCCTGTTAAACGGACTATGGAATCTTCTGCTACTGGCAGCAGTAAAGATCCAGTTGAAGAAGGTGAGGATGAGCCTAGACAGAGCAAAAGGACCAAAACTTCTAAGACATTTGGCCCTGATTTCCTCACATATTTGATGGAGAATGATCATCAAAGCTATAAAGAAGCTATATCTTCTCCAGATGGTCATCTGTGGAAAGAAGCCATCAAGAGTGAAATTGATTCTATCCTACAGAATCATACCTGGGAATTAGTAAATCTTCCACCGGGCTGTAAACCTTTGGACTACAAGTGGATCTTCAAGAAGAAGATGAAAGCGGATGGCTCCATTGATAAATATAAAGCTCGGTTAGTAATCAAAAGTTATAAGCAAAAAGAATGCTTAGATTACTTTGATACTTATTTTCCTGTGTCGAGAATAACTTCTATCCGGATGATAATTGCTATTGCAGCCTTGCGAAATCTGGAAATATATCAGATGGATGTAAAAACAGCTTTCATAAATGGAGATTTGAATGAAGAAATCTACATGGAGCAACCAGAAGGGTTTTCGGCTCCAGGTCAAGAAAGGAAAGTCTGTAAACTGGTTAAATCGCTTTATGGTTTCAAACAAGCACCGAAGTAATGGCATGAAAAATTTGATAATGCTATGATTTCTAGTGGTTTTAGAATCAACGAGTGCGACAAGTGTGTATATGTGAAGGACACTAATGATAGATATGTCATATTGTATCTGTATGTCGATGACATGCTCATTGTCGGCAGCTCTGATAAGATTATCAAAGCCACTAAGAATATGTTAAACTCAAAATTTGACATGAAAGACATGGGTCGCGCGGATGTCATTTTGGGAGTAAAAATCACTCAAATACCAAATGGACTTGCGTTATCTCAATCTCATTACATTGATAAGATACTAGACAAGTTCAACAAGTCAGATACGGCTGTGGCCAGGACTCCAGTTGATTTGAGTCTCCACTTATCCAAGAACACTGGTGATGGTGTGTCACAGTTGGAGTATTCACGAATAATTGGGAGTTTAATGTATTTAATGACTTGTACGAGATCGGATATAGCATACTCAGTTAGCAGATTGAGTTGCTACACGAGTAACCCAGGTGCTATCCACTGGAGAGCCATTTTCAGGGTGTTACATTATTTGAGGTACACTCGTGATTTTGGACTACATTATTCTAGATACCCTGCAGTAATCGAAGGGTATGCTGATGCGAACTGGATATCTGATATGTCAAATTCAAAATCTACTAGTGGATATGTCTTCACTCTTGGTGGTGCAGCTGTCTCTTGGAAATCGTCCAAACAAACTTGCATTGCGAGATGTACAATGGAATCAGAGTTCATCGCTCTGGATAAAGCAACTGAAGAAGCAGAGTGGCTTCGCTAGTTTGTTGAGGATATTCCAAGACGGTCAAAGCCTGTGCCTGCAATTTGTGTTTATTGCGATAATCAATCAACAATGGCAGGGCACATAGCAATATGTATAATGGTAAGTCTCGACATATTCGAAGACGACATAATACCATTCGACAACTACTCTCACAAGGTATTATCACTCTGGACTATGTGAAGTCAAAGGATAATATTGCGGATCCGTTAACCAAAGGGTTAACTCGAGAGCTAGTTGAAAAAGCATCGAGGGGAATGGGCTTGCAGCCTATGACGTTGAAAGGTATCATGGTGGAAACCCAACCTAACTGAATGGAGATCCCAGGATCTAAGTTCAAAGGAACAACTAAACCATATATATCGAGCTAGTTGAAAAAGCATCGAGGGGAATGGGCTTGCAGCCTATGACGTTGAAAGGTATCATGGTGGAAACCCAACCTAGCTGAATGGAGATCCTAGGATCTAGGTTCAAAGGGACAACTAAACCATATATATCTGTGTAAATCACTGAGAAGGTTTTCCTTCTACTCATTCCTATGGTGCTCACAGTGATTGGAAGATGCAGGTTAAGCTATGGTTTTAATAACCCTTAAACGTTGTTGTGAAATGCTGAGTTAAGAGGTCACCTATGTGAGTGTGAAGTAGGGCCGCTTCTATAAGGATTGGGAAGGCTACATCCTTGAACAAACACTTGCAGAATCAGGCGACGTGTTCATGGCCAAAACGAACACAACATTGAGAACTATGCTGTATCTAGAATGGTCCTGTGTGAGGTCTATTATCTTGGTTTACACAAATGGCGAAACAGTTCAAGGCATCAGATCCACTGGTTTGCTAGTAATATTCGATAGATTTTCACAAGGGAAGGTTCAAAGCTAAATGTTACATATCCTATGCAGGATTGATTCGATTTACTCTCTCCTTCTCTCTTGAGTCTCTTGTTTTTGTGAATTTTCATTCATGTGGGGGATTGTTGGAAAATGAATGAAAATCATTCCACTTCCTTCAGTTTCAGTCTCCTTCAGTTTCAGAATTGAATACGTTCATTACACTTCCTTCAGTTTAAGAATTAAATGGCAAACGTTCCACTTCAGCCGTTCCAGAAATTGATGGCCATGTTCTTCCTCTATGGCTATAAATATAGGAGCCTCGTTGGTTGAAAATACACACAGAACATAGCACAAACAAAACAGGAAAAAATCATTTCAGCATCAAGCTATCAACCTTCCTCCCTCCATTTAAACCTTTTCCTTTTGATTCGTGTGAGAGATAGACACAGCTGGTTCGTAGGTCGGTAACGTAGTGCAGCGTGGACCGATAACCGATTGTATCCTGGGAATCTAACACCGATCAAAACCTCGTGCACCCGGTGATGCGGCGAATTCGATTTAAGGAAACCGTGTAAACACGGGCCTTCGGTTTGGTTTGATATTCTTTGATTCTCCATTATTTTATCCCACAGTTCATAGACTTGCTTGAGATAATCCCATGTAGTCTTTGCAGCATATAAGGATGCATAGAAAGAATAAAATGTGGTTCTATAGAACCAAGAATCCAGGACATGATTTGGTTATCTTTGGCAGCCCAAGTTGCCTTGTTAGCCGCATAACCTTCTGCAATAGATCCCTCATTGTTGCTGCCATCTATAGGGATGCATAACTCCTTATCCTTGAGAAGTGTTTTTGCTAGTAAATTGGCTTGTTGAGAGTATATATCCAAGTTAGATTAATAAGTCAATTACAACTATTACTCAGTAGTAATTTATCTGTTACATGGTATAATTTATGGCCTTGCAATTATATCACCCAAACAATTATTTTCAAACTATGTGAAGTAATAGTAGGTGAATTTGCCAATGAATGTGGTATTTTACCAGTGAAATCATCGACTTAGATGAAAATATCTCAATTTTCTAAAGCTATGAAAAACATTCGGCAGACAGGACTGACGAATCAAGTAGTTGCGATGCTTACCTTTGAACAACTTTGATTGCAAGAAATGAAGAAACTAAAGGGGCGTTAGTTGTTGTTTTCAAGCTATTTTCAATTTTGCAAAATACCTAAAACTTGTTTCGTTTAGTATTCTTGAAAATGCATTTTGAAAACAAAATTGAGTCCTTTCTGATTTTGCTAAAAAATCTGATTTTTTGGCGTTGAACGTTGACAGTGACAGCGCGAGAAGTAAAAATGGAAAACGGGGCGATTTTGAGAGTGGTTCTATCAGGTTGACTCAGAACAAAACCGAATGACTCTAGAAAGGGTGATTTTGCTGCATTAACCAGTGTTTTTAACTGAATGTGAATCTTTTTCTAATTTTGTAGTACTTATTTTTTCTCGGAGTTAGTCGAACTTAACTAGTTTCTGCTAAAGGTGAGTGTTTTCCTTTGTCTGCTTTATAAATTAGTATTCGTTGAGTCGCTCATTGTGGGTATCTTGTGTATTTAGCCAGATCGTTGAGTACTGCTGGCTAATTATTCAAGTTTCTTTAATCCTTTGATTAAATTCCCATTTTTTCCCTATAGTAAATGGTTTTAAATTAAGCTACTTTGAGCCTTAATTTTAGGTGGAACCTGAATTTCAAATAAATGCGACCACGCATATTCATGTTCTACTTCGCAAGAAAATTAACTTGAAATATTTATATGTTGAAAAGCATTAAGAATTGAATGAAATATTTGATTTCAAATTTACCGACTTCAAACTCTAAATAAGTCATAATCTTATATAATATTAAAAAATGATAGCTGCATAGTATTCCTGCCTAAGATGCTGCCCCAATTTCGTGCCTAAGGGAAGGGCAAAAAAAATTTGACAAAAAGTAAAGAAAAGAAAGAAAAAACGCTTGAGCTGCAGAACAAATTCAAATTCAATTCTAACATATTTCCTATCCATTCCTTTCTCGCCACAACTCTCAATCGGCGACGACCCATGCGGCAGACGGCGCGATCCTATCCATCTCCGGTCGGCAAGAGCCCATATTTGCAGTGGAGCCGCTTTTGAAACGGAGTTCGAATCACGCTGCATTTCTCACCTCAACTCTCAAACGACGACGACACTCTCCTTTCCATCTCCGGTCTGCACCTTTTGTTGAAATCGGTGAATTCTTCTCCATTTTGTACCATGTTTTTATATTTTAATTTTGTGTTCGTCCACATTTGTCTCGTAGCATACTGTGTTTGCTTTTTCTTTACATTTATTTTTTTTCCTCTTGAGGATAACGTCATTTCACAACTGGAGACATGAGTGGAGGAATTGAGGCAGAGAGATATGGAGAAATCTAGCGGAAAAAAAAAAAAAAAAAAAAAAAAAAAAAAAAAAAAAAAACAAAAAGAAGAAGCAGATGCGGAGGCAAAAACTCCTCACGCGGAGGCTTTCACCAGCCTCCTGTGAAGAGGCTGATGCCTCCGCACGCGGAGGCTGGAACCTCCGCGTCCAAAACAGGCAAGTCTCTTCAATTTTTCTGCTAACCTATTGCTAGAAAATGGAGCAAGCTTCTACACGTTTAATTTCAGCCCCCTTTTTGAAGGTATTTTGTTGGCAAAATGAAACTGGAATGCACAGCCTAATTGCCACTTTTGTTGACTTTTTGTAAATAATTTCATCCAAGGTTGAAAGTTAAAAACGGGTACAGGTTGTTTGGATAATGTGAATTTGGGCCAAATATTTATGCAAAGTTCACAATAGCTAATTTTTGTTGGGCCTCATAACTTAATAGTTCCAAAGGTGCTATATGATCAAAATTCTATATCCAATGAGAAAGTTTTGTATGATTTATTTAGTAAAATTTTCATATATATTCAACGTTAAGTGATGCATTCATTGTTCCAAATTACCCTTGAATTGACATGGTACTAATAGGACGGATTTGGATTATTGAAAATAACACACAAATTTGCAAAAATTTAATCCTTCCATCCCTTATTTTGGTAAAGAGTATGATTGTATTCGAATTTTCCATAAATGTAAAGATGGATCAAAGGGAGTGACAAAGAATCCAATATAGACTCCCCCAATTAGTTTATTGTTGTTGCCTATTAAGCATTATTTTCTGAAGGATACTTTGATAAAAGTAACAAGTGGACAACAATGACCATACAGAAAAATATTAATTATATGTCTTAACTACAACTCATTCAAGGGGATGTGGGTATGGGAGATAGGGGTTTTTTTTTTTTTTTGGTATGAAGGTTCCATTTCTTGGAATATTTAATATTTCATTGCTTGGTAAGGTCTTTAATTAATAAATTCGTGTTTCTTATCGAAAAAAAATAATAATAATACCTCTCATCCAATGAAACTTAAATATTTATAAGTTTAAGATCAAATTCTATATGTCTGTCTATTCTATTTCTTATTTTTAGATAGTTTCTAATTGATGCACTTTCCACTATACAGAATGCTAAACTTCTTACTTAAAACACCAAATTGTCATTTCAGGGTTATATTGCACGGTTGCACCAAGAAGAATTCTGGTATTATGTGAGATTCAGTTTAGATGTGCTTCAATTTAATATTTTTTTGTTCCTTCAATTTTTTTTTTTGGCATTCGGTAGGTATTTATATTAATAAATAAATTGAACACTAAACCCGGAGAAATAATCAACAAAGGTGGGGAAAAGTAGTGGGATATTATTATTATTATTATTATTATTATTATTATTATTATTATTATTATTATTATTATTTTGGTCTGTTTGAAATTGTTGTAGTTAATGTTATTACTTCTATGCTATATAACATATTCAAAGAGATTTGTACAGGAAAAAAATTAAGTAGAAATATATTTATAAATCACGAATTTGTAATTTCGGCGTTCTTTTCAAGCATTTGTATGCGATCTTCTAGATCCTGCAAGAGAGAAGGAGAATAAATTTAATTTTCTTTTGCAGCATTAAAAAAAAATAAAAAAATTGTTTTCAAAGAAGTTTTTCAAAATTTGAATTAGTTATGTGGTGTATATGTTTTTATTTAAAATTACACATTCACTCGCAAGTTAAATTTATGAAGTGTTTTGTATCTAATTGGATTGGAAAATCAATTAGCATATGTTTCTCATATTAGAATTGTTTATCACTTAATATAAATTTGTGCATTGCACGGGGGAAAGACTAGTTTGATTAAAATTGCTAATTCTTATTCCACATGGGAAATTTTGAAAAATATCGTTTGGTTTATATTATGAGAGATGATTGCTGATTTTCTTTAAACACCGTAGAAGGAGCAAATTCGTTTTAAGGACATATCATGAAGTCGAATCGAATTAAATTTTTTATCGTGTTCATCATCCTGTTACTCGGTTCAAGTTCCCGTCCTGATGATATGCAAGAGTAAGTATCTTCAGATTGTTTGAAGGAGAAAAATCGATACTCCAAATATTTTCACGATAATTTCACATTTCTGAGAATGTGGTGGAACCATTTCATCCATTCTTTTTATATTAGGCAATATACAACGTACTTTTATGCCTCTCTTTGTCGACCATTATTTGAAAACTCTTTTTTCTATATTCTCATTTTCAATCACACATTCACACAATAAAATATTCTACACGTAAACTCAAAAAAAAATCATACTTTTTAACCACACACATTCACTAAAAAAAATCACCATTCAAAACTCAATTTTACCCAAATAATGATTGTCAAACATGGGCTATAATGCAAGATCCAAGTTTGAAGTGTTCATTTTGATTATCGTGCAGAGTTTTGATCAAACTAGGCGTGGAAAACTCATACTCGACGAATACATATCTCTTTGTTTGTACAGCCATCAAGGTCAGTAAATCAATGAACCTTCAAAAGTGTCATCGCTGCATTTCTCAGTTGGGGTGTACGACGCATTAAGGTTGATAGAATGAGATTTTCTTTACATAATGGACTTGAAACAATTTGGTAACTTACTCTCAAGTAGATAGATCAATGTCTTCTTGGTTGCATCAACAAGCTACACACGCTAACACAACCACAACATACTCAGTCTCTGTCATGTTCTTTGCATCTTTTGTTCAATATGTGAACCTCATAAAGAGTAGTTTAAAGTGCTTTGTGGAATTGAATAATATATCAGGATTTTTTATTGTCATTGTTCTCTAAATGCTACTTTGACACACGATCTGACTTGATTGATTTTTTCTTACACTTTTTGTTCACGATATGACATAATACAAATGAATCTCATTGTTGTTGGTGTGTCCGACGACACCCTTCTATTTGCAGGTTTCGCCGAAAGATCATGCACTTTCGCTACTATTTTTTGGAATACAAGTTGGTATTATATAAACCCCGTATGCCCCTTTTCTCTGAAGACAAATGTCAGACTAAGCCCTTGTTTGGTCTTCATTATTTTTAAAATAATTTTTTTTCTCTTATTGCAATCACATATTTTTTAATAAAATAATATTACACGCAAACCCAAAATTTTTTCTTATTTTTTAATCACACATTCTCAATCAAATCACGGTACCAAAAAGCATTTTTGGCAAAAAAAAAAATCGGCTCATACAAGCTTTAAGTTAGAAAAACATCAAACAACTTTTCAACATTACGGGTAGGTATATTCTACTTTAAAAGATTTGTCAAATATTTTGTAGTATTACAATCTTAAAACATAGTTCTTTTGCTACTCAATTTTATCTTGTTGAATCTGACTAAATAAACATGGTTGAATTTCTTACTCCTTATTGAGGTCAAATATATTATTTATGTGATCATAGTGGACGAGGAAGATCACGTGGAAAGAAAGAGTTGTTCAACTATAGATACTCGTCGTGTCGAAACTTTATTGAACATTGCATTTGAGTGTCAATGGTAAGATTTCCCATTTTTAAATCAATTACCAATTTTTCACTTAGTAAACAAAGAAATCTCTATTGAACACTGTAGAGTACATAACTTCATTCACGAGTAAGATTTGGATGGTCTTTTCGCACAATATTCATCGAAAAAATATGGTATTTCAGGATGTGTGAGTCGAGTGAAGATTAAAATGTTATACAATTTAATACTTGTCAAATTTCTCAAATGGAGCAAGTCATAGATCAAATTGTTACATAAAATATCGAATAACTACTCTTAAGACTCATAAATGACTCCATGGATGTATTTTATTTTTTTAGTTTCCCAATTGTGTTTATTTCTGCTATCATTATTTAAGCATGTAATCTTAGTTCACTTGTTATTGAACTGTTTG
Source organism: Fraxinus americana (assembly GCA_035079005.1). Lineage (NCBI taxonomy): Eukaryota > Viridiplantae > Streptophyta > Magnoliopsida > Lamiales > Oleaceae > Fraxinus > Fraxinus americana. The sequence goes on from CM068710.1 coordinate 23,468,846, forward strand.
TTACAAACAATAAACATTTTGTAATTCTCTTTTCACAACAATAATTTTTATTTTTTTATTTCCTGTGTTTTACCAAGTCAATTTATTATTTATTTGTATTTTATTTTTTATACAGGGGAAAATATTATAAAATTTATCAATTTTAAAAATGTATATATTTCTTGATAATATATTTACATAAGATTATTTTATTTTACTAAATAATCAAAAATACATTGCATAAAATAATCTCTAAAAATTTTAAACCAAACATACTTTTCATTTTTCTGTTTTGAGAAAGAAATTTTCGTAATGACAAATCAAATGCATTTTTTGTAATCTTAAAACATATCCTAAAATAGAAAACTATAATAAATTCAAAACTTAAAATTGAAAACTGGAACGCAAATGAAAAAGGACCTAAGCATTGAGTTAGTAAATATTTTATTAATTAAAATAATTAAATTGCTTAGGGATTTATCCTTGAAAACACGATTACATCTCCGTCGAAATAAATTTTTTTACTCATAAATAACATATATATTTAAACATGTTTAAGATAAATTGAATAATGTTATATCACACGATTATATAGATTGTTGATCATCAGATGATAAATAATATTACTCTAAAATCTTTCTTACAAAAAAATGAAAAAAAAAATAAAAAAACTTTAACCTTATTCGAGCACGCTGGATATGACTACCCAATTTGTAAATTATGTTCGCTATTTACGACTTTTGAAGTACAATTTTTGATTCTAACATAGAAAATATTAATTTTGTTCCCGCTAAGTTTGACACCCAAAACAGTTGAAAAATTGAATGAGGCTGGCAGTCCAACATAGAATTGACTACTTGGCACGTGTGAAACCTTGAATTGAAAGTCACCAACCCTATTGGCTAATGCTCATAATATTATTATTATTAAGATGTGCAAATTACAATAAATAACTATAAATTACTTCCTGAAACTAGAAAGTGAGGAATTATTTCATAGTGATGATATCATATTCACCGTAGACAAGAGATCAACTATTCTCCTATTCATTGTAGACAGAAGATCAAACCCGTCATTTCATACCTAACGTGAAAAATGTACAGTTATTATAAATTGAATACTCAGCTACCCAATTTGATTTATTTTATGATGTTTTATAATTTGACAGTTCCTTTATAATTCATTTTTGAAAGAAGTAAATTTTATTCGAAGAGTATTTTATTACATTGGCTAAAACTTATTTATTTCTGTTCATTTTTATTGTAGCAAGATGGATTTCACCGAGATTGAGAATGGACAAACCTGCCCTTTAGCACAAATTTTGCTTTTTCATGAGGAACGACTCGTTTGGTAGGGCTTCTGTTTCTTGTAAAAGAATTTAATGAGAAAATTATTTTGGGTTTGATTCTCTGTACTTTACTTTAATTTATCTAATACTCATTTTCAACCACATATTCACGTAATAAAATATTTTACACATTAACATAAAACTTTTCCTACTTTTTAATCACACATTCTTAAAAAAATTACTATTCAAAAACATTTTTTTTAAATTTTAAGGCCACCAAACGGGGGCTTAGTGTTAAGAACTGTTTTTTTTTTTTTTAAAATCTTGTCGAATATGCCCTAATTCTTGAATTGAAATTTCTTAATCTATTATTAATAAATTGACTCCAACTTTCAAATAATTATAAATGGGTGCTCAATCTTTCATTATAGCTGTTTGCTAAAATAATATGCCGCAAGTGCATGGATCGCGTTCAAGTAATAAAGTGAATTTTTTGAGTTCGGGTTGTCGATCCCTCGAGGAATGCTTACTTTTAATTCCACAAATTTAGTCAATTTAATTTTGACAATAAGAACAAACACACAATAAAATTTGATTTTGGAAATTATGAGAAATTAACTAAAAATCTACAAAATATGAAAATGTAAACACTTGGAAAGTTTAGAGGGAAACGTGGTTTGGATTCATGGTTTCGCTTAACCGTCACCTAATTAATTTTTTCACAAACCAATTAATAAATTACTCATTTACAATGTTAGATCCGATTTTTCAATTTTAGCTAATTACCTCTTTCGAACGAAATTAACCCTAATTAATTTAGTTTAACCTTCTATATCCCTATGTTGATTTAAACCAAACAATTGCATTAATTTTTTTTGTGAAAATAACTCAATGGATTACCTAGGGTTAGTGGTATATCTCTATCCACTATACAAACATAGAGTTTCTACTATTTGGTCAAAAATGCACAATCTTTTCTCGAACGACGTACAAATCACTAAGCATAATCATTCATTTGCCATATAAATGAAAATGTAATAATAACAATAGTAGAAACACATGAAAATAAGTGAATTAACATCAAAAAGCAAATATTAAAATTAATTAAGATTAGGTAAAATTCTACCATAAATCTCAACGCAATAAATTTAGCCTATGTTATATAAATAATAGCAAATGAAAATATTTATCCAATGCATTACAAATGATAGAAAATAATAAAGAAAATACAAGATTAAAGATAAAATCCGTTTTTTATGGATTTGCTTGAATCTTGATTCCCCCACTTCTTCTCCACCTTTTCTTTGATTTATTCTCCTTGTTGTGCTCTTGATTTTGCACTCAAAATAACAAGACAAAAAAACAAAAGAGAAGAGAAGAAGAAACTGTAAAAAGAAAAGTAAAGAAAAATAAAAAGGCCAAAAAAAGACGTGCACAGCAACTCTCCTTCAAGAAAAGTTCAAGTGAGGCTTTAAAATCAAAACCTAGTGAAAATTGCAACTTTGGTCTCTAGGTTTTCAAAAAATAATTAAAATGATCTATAAGGTTGTGAATTTTCGAAATATTGCAGACCAGTCCTCCGGTAATTGCATATCAAGTCCCCACACTATGACTTTGTACAATTTGATCCTCGAATTGTGAAATTTATATCAATTTTGCCCTCCATAAATTGCATCATGAGTCCTCCAACTTTCTGCCCTTGATCATGTTGGTCCTCAACTTCACAATTTTGTGCACTTTTGATCCCTTTTCACTCATTTTGCCTTGTTCTCTTTCTTTGAGTAATTTTTTACCTACAAAAGTAAATATTACACAATTGTGAGTAGAAATTCACTCATTTTAATCAATAATTAGTTTGTTTAGATATTAAATAAGTGTTCAAAAACACACTTATCAATAGCTAGAGGTGAACTCAACTCAACCTGAACAATGAAATGACAGAATTGAGTTTAAAGGTTCAAAAAATCTATCCAAACCAACTCAAGTCAAGTTAGTTTAGTTGTCATTCAATGGTAATTTACCTCTGAATTCTTTTTTTACAACTCAGAGCCTAAAATCAACTTGACTATTTAGGGTCATGAGGTTTATGTCAAGTCCTAATTCTAGCTACATTTTCAATTTTAATTACAGAACATTTCGAAGTTTTATTAAGCCTCTATTTGACACACATTCTTTCAAAATATATTATTTTATAACTCATTTTTAACCACACATTTTTCAATAAAATAATATTTTTCATCACATCAATTACTTTTTATTACTTTTTAATTACATATTTCTCATCATATCACTATTTAAAATAAATTTTTTTCTCAATAATATACATCAAACACACCCTAAATTGTCGTGAGGTTTTCTAAATAAAATTTCACTTTAGATTTTCAAAAATCTATCTCAAATTCAAAAGTAAAATCCAGGTTCATAAATTTGAACATCCCCGTTACAATTTAATAGAGATTTAAACATTTTGTCATTGGGTATTTCTAACTGTATAGCTATATTTTTTTTAAAAGGACCAACTTGTTCCTTTCCTAAATGTTAGATACGAACCGTGCAATTTTTGTCTCTCTTAACGGCCATAAGACATTTGATTAAATTGAATTTGCTCCCCCATTCATGGCAGCTGTCAAAATAAATGGCTTGATTTATTGCCCCTCTCTCTCTCTCTCTCTTTCTCTCTCTCTCTCTAGAATTCTCATGTCTATGCAGAGAAAAATCTTCAGCAGCCTCAATTGGACCAACGGAGAGAGGTTTCTCGAGTCAAAAGCTTCATCAATTTTCTAACCTGTACATTTTCCTTTTCCCGTATAAGCGTACACAGTATTCTGACTAATATTTTTCTTCCAGTTCTGTTGTTGCACGTTCTTAAGCAAAAATGGGAAATAGAAAATCTTGATTTCAGGGTGGTTTATCGTGTTTTTCTTCTTCTTCTTCTTCTTTTCCAAGAGATGGGTATGTTAGAGTTCTATCTAATCGTGATCTTTGTTGGGTTTTGTTTGCAAGCTGGTGTTCTAAAGTCGCAGAACTTGATTTGCAACCCAAATGATTTGAAAGCACTGGAGGGTTTCTTGAGTAGGCTGGAGTTAGGTATTGAAGGATGGGACTTCAATTCATCTTCATCTAATTGCTGTAATTGGGTTGGAATCACTTGCCAATCTTTTGGTGTGAATGATTCCTTCAATTCTGATAGGGTTGTTAAATTGGAGCTTGGGAGAAAAAAGCTTGTTGGAAGCATCCATGAATCTTTAGGCAATTTGGAGCAACTGAAAACCCTTAATCTCTCCCACAATTCCTTCAAGGGGTTTATTCCTCTTTCACTGTTACATTTGCCAAAGTTAGAAATCTTGGACTTGGCCTACAATGAAATCTCTGGCTTATTTCCAAATAGCATAAACCTGCCTTCAATCAGAGTTCTAAACATTTCTCAGAATGTGATTCAGGGTCCAGTTCCTGTGGGCATCTGTAGCAACTCAACCCGGATATCGGTTTTGAATTTGGGATTCAATAACTTGAGTGGAAATCTGCCTCCTGGAATAGAGAATTGTACTTCATTGGAGGATCTCTGCCTTAGTTCCAATTTTCTCTCTGGTGGTTTACCTGAAAATCTGTTTCGGCTGCCAATATTAGCTAATTTGGCTCTTCAGGAGAATCGATTTTCTGGACAGCTGAGTGACTTTATTGGTAACCTCTCTAATCTTATTCGCGTGGATATATCTTTAAATGAGTTTTCAGGAAATTTGCCAGATGTTTTTCGTAGATTTGGAAAGTTGAAATATTTTTCAGCTGAGTCCAATGGTTTCACTGGTAAAATACCACAAACATTGGCGAATTCGCCTACTATCGTGTCACTTAGTTTGAGAAATAATTCCTTGAGTGGTATAATTGATCTTAATTGTTTGGCAATGACTAGTCTTGTTTCGCTTGATTTGGCTACCAATCGATTCCATGGGAAGATTCCTGTTAACTTACCTTCCTGTCCACGACTAAAGACTATAAATTTTGCGAAGATCAACTTCACTGGGCAAATCCCAGAAAGCTTCAAGAATTTTCAGAGTCTTTCTTACCTTTCCCTCTCAAACTCCAGTATTTCCAACCTTACAGCGGCTCTTGAAATTCTACAGCATTGTAAAAACTTGACCACTCTGGTTCTTACTTTGAATTTTCGAGATGAAGCAATGCCAACCTTTTCTAGTCTACAATTTACTGGGCTCAAGGCTCTTGTTATTGCCAACTGCAGACTCACGGGTATAATTCCTCAGTGGTTGAGTGGGTGTACAAAATTGCGACTGCTAGATTTGTCCTGGAACCGATTGGAGGGTACAATTCCACCTTGGTTCGTCAATTTCCAATTAATGTTCTACTTAGATTTATCGAACAACTCTTTTACGGGGGAGATTCCAAAAGAACTTACTAGACTACAGAGCCTCATCTCTGGCAATGTCTCATCGAAGGATCCATCCCTGGATTTCCCATTTTTCCTGAAAAAGAATGTCAGCCATGAAGCTTTACCATATAAACAAATTTTAAGCTTTCCTTCTACTTTGGAACTTGGTAATAACTTTTTCACCGGGCCAATTTGGCCAGAGTTTGGCAATCTGAAAGAATTACATATTTTGGATCTGAAATGCAACAATTTGTCGGGATCCATCCCCAGTGAACTTTCTCGTATGACAAGCTTAGAAACTTTAGATTTATCCCATAACAGTCTGAATGGGACGATACCTCTTTCTTTAGTTCGCCTCAGCTTTTTGTCAAAGTTCAGTGTTGCTTATAATAAACTGCGTGGAGCAATTCCTGCTGGAGGTCAGTTCATTACCTTTTCAAACTCAAGCTTTGAAGGGAACCCAGATCTCTGTGGTGAGCATGGTACTTGTCCCAATGGCAATCAAGTACCTGATCTATCAGCTAACAGATCAGGAAAACCTAGAGGCACTATTATTGCAATGGCTGTTGGAATTGGACTCGGAACTGTTTTTATTCTTGCTCTTTTGTCCTTGATCATTATGCGGGCTTGTAATCGAAAAGTTATTGATCCTGAATGGCAGGATGCTGATACTGTTGAGAAGGATTTGGAAGAACTAGGTTCGTCGAGTCTTGTTATACTTTTCCAAAACACAGAAACTAACAAAGAGATTTCACTTGGTGACCTTTTGAAAGCTACTAATGATTTCGATCAATCAAATATCATTGGTTGTGGAGGCTTCGGTTTGGTCTACAAGGCCATCCTTCCTGATGGTAAGAGGGTTGCTATTAAACGGCTTTCTGGTGAATATGGTCAGATGGAGAGAGAATTCCAAGCTGAAATAGAAACACTCTCGAGAGCTCAGCATCCAAATCTTGTTCATCTTCAGGGCTACTGCAAGTATAAGAATGACAGGCTTCTGATATACTCCTACATGGAGAATGGTAGCCTTGATTACTGGCTGCACGAGAAAGTTGATGGACCTTCGTCTTTGGATTGGGATATGAGGCTGCAGATTGCCAGAGGGTCGGCAAGAGCACTTGCTTACTTGCACCAATCTTGTGAACCTCATATCCTTCACCGAGATATAAAATCAAGCAATATCCTTTTAGATGAAAATTTTGAAGCTCGGCTGGCTGATTTTGGTCTTGCAAGGCTCATTTATCCCTATGACACTCATGTCTCAACTGATCTTGTTGGAACCTTAGGCTACATCCCTCCAGAGTATGGCCAGGCTTCTGTTGCAACCTATAAGGGCGATGTGTATAGTTTTGGAGTCGTTCTTTTGGAGCTTTTAACTGGGAAGAGGCCAATGGACATGTGCAAGCCGAAAGGCAGTCGTGATTTGATCTCTTGGGTGATTCAAATGAAAAGAGAAAAGAGGGAAACCGAAGTGTTCGATCCATTTATTTATAACAAAGAAAATGCTGAGGAAATGTTATGGGTTCTTGAGATTGCCTGCCTTTGCTTAAGTGAGATCCCAAAGATAAGGCCTTCTACAGAGCAGCTAGTTTCTTGGCTTGATTCAACATCTAGCTTTTCATCAGAGAGTGGGAAATTGTCATCTTTCTGCTAAGCAATAACTATTTGTATACTTCGTAATGAATTTCACAATCCTTTTCATTTTGGCAGAGGTCTAGTGTATATACTTTTGTGCATTAATTTAAATGTAAACATGAAGAGGGCGAGTAGTCTAACCCCCAGCAATGATACAAGCATCACTTCGTGTATCCTATATGTTTTCTTGATGGAGAATATGTTGTTTGTTAGCATATGCAAGTAAAATTCTTAAAATTCGAGGTCTTACAGTAACCAATTTGCATTACAAAGGGTAGGAAGTTGAAATTTCACTCAGTATCCTATTCTCAAATCCGCTTGAGAAGTTTGTTTCTATGTGGCACCGGAAACCACTGATGACAATTTTGTATTTTCATTTACTGTTTCCAGTTTTGTTGAGGCTGTGTGTCAACCTAGTCCGGCCGTCAAGGCCTGGATTGGCCCGACACAACTACACGCGTATTGTGTTGAATTGTGGAATGACTTGCCAAGCCTCCAAGGTAGCTATCCTTTTCTTCGAATTTGGCTTGGTGGTCGCACTACAGGTGATTATAGATCTCGTGCTTTTTTCCACGAACTGATTAGACCTGATATAGAAGTGTGAACTACACTATACCATTCAAGACTCTAGAGATGAGTCGTGGCAATTCTTTTTACCTGAAAGGCTGACATTTTTCAATAATGAATGTTACAATTGTCAAAAGCGAGGACTTATTATACAAAATTTGTAAGGTAGCTGCTATTTAGTAGTATCACGATGTTCTTGGAGTAAAAGTCTCAATCGGAAAATTAGCCCATGTTTGATACAAATTAAAATCTAGATTTTAATTTAAGTCAAAGTCAACAATGAATTTTAATTACATATTTCATAAGACCTATCACTTTTCTGCTACACATTTCATCAACTTTTATTAAAAATTATTAAAAATCTGATTTTAATCCCACCAAACAGGGAGTTAATATAAGAAAAATATTTGAAGGAAAATTTGGTTGGAGGGGACCGAGGGGTCCTCCCACAGGACAAATTGTATGGCTGGATGAACCGTTGACAGTTAAACAATTATTAAATCGTTCAATTTGTTCAAAACCTAACGTTGACAAAGTTCGTTCAATTAGATTCAATAATTAGCAAGCTTCCTGTACGACTTTCATGTTAAGCTGACAAAGTTAATGTCACACTTTGAGTTTTTATATTTTATTGAAAATAACAGAATTTCTTTTAAGAATTGGTTTGGATTATTAACAAAAAAAAGTCGCTACATTTGAAATTTATTGTTCAAAACGTATCAAGAATATATATATATATATATATATATATATATATATATATATATATACTAGGTGTAAGCAACGTGCAATGCACGTTTGCTTAGTTTATATTTAATATTTTTGTTTAATAATTAATTTGTTATTAATAAAGATGTAATTTTTTTTGGTTAATTAAGAACGTGTCTGGGCGCGCTGCAAGGAGGAAGGAACATTGATTATGTTACCATTTTTTTTTTCAAACCTACAGCCTTACAGTGAGAGAATTGGTCCAAAATTGCGGTTCCGAACGGCATGAATTGTGTTGCCAACGGCTTGATTTCTACTAAAAACAGAAACAGACACCCTATAAATAATTAATGATGTACTGTTTATGTGATTGATAAATAGTTAGATGTGTAATTTTGATATTGTGATGTAGGTTGGTGAAATTGAAGAAAATAAGCAAAAGTTGACAAATTTGGAGAAATGGCTAAATTGTAAGGGATCCAAAGTTCGGGAGCTAAAATGTAAATACTTAAAAGTTGTACCGAATCTCATGATGAAGATTTGAGAGTGCTCGGAGTCAATTGGATAAAGGAAGATGTCAAGGGGATCAAATTTAGTTTAAAGATGATCACAAATCAATTTTCAACGGAATAGTTATGCTCTAGTGTTTTAGTCTCATATTGAGACCTATTTTTGGCATAGGAAGTGATCGAATTGGAGATTGATGTCTGAATTAAAGTTGTAGCCAGATGAGTTAGATTTCCAACTCATTTTGCATCACCTCAATAGGATATCGGAATACAAAGTTATGATAAAAACACCGAAAGAAGGTGCAGCTACCTGTTTAAAATAAGAAATTCGGTTACATAGTCCGTTATATTGAGACCTATTTTTGACCTATAAAGTGGTCGAATTGGAGAATGATATCTGAACCAAAGTTGTAACCAAATGAGTTAGATTTTCAACGCATTTTGAATTGCCTCAATCGGATATCGGAATACAAAGTTATGATAAAAACACTGAAAGAAGGTGCAACTGCCGTTTAAAACAAGAAATTTCGTTATATAGTCCGTTATATTGAGACCTATTTTTGGCATAGAAAGTGATCGAATTGGAGAATGATTCCTCAGTCTAAGTTGTAGCCAGATGAGTTAGCTTTCCAAAACATTTTGAATCGCCTCAATCGGATATCAGAATACAAAGTTATAATAAAAACACTGAAAGAAGGTGCAACTGCATGTTTAAAACAAGAAATTTCGTTACATAGTCCGTTATATTGAGACCTATTTTTGGCATAAAAAGTGATCTAATTGGAGAATGATGTCTGAATCAAAGTTGTAGCCAGATGAGTTAGATTTTCAACGCATTTTGAATCTTCTCAATCGGACATCGAAACTTTTTATGTTGGGGGGGCACAATCAAACTTTCAAAAAGTGACGAAAAAATTAAAGTAAGAGATATTTTATTACAATTGCTCTCTACGTGTTCTCATATTTTGATAACATTCCATAATTAAAGTGGGAAATAGAGAAAAATTTAATGTAGTTTCATAATTCAAATAACAAAGAAATTGAGTATACAATCTTGGTCATCAAGAGCTACACAAACTTTAATAGAATCCAAGTCACAGATTTATATGTAAATTTCTTAAATTCTGAAACTTATATAACAGATGCAACAAGTAAATCAACAAGGGATAAGGAAATGGTAAGAGCCAGACTTATTTTTAATGCATCAAATACCCGAGAAACAATCATTGCTCGTTCAAGTTCAATCATATTGCATAACTCTTTCTTCTGATTACATTCAGTCGGACCAGATTCTCATAGGCTAAAAGGCTCTCGAAATTTCCTTAAAAATGTCACTTCAACTGAGAATTTCACTTGTGAATCTCATTTATTACAAAAACGTGACTAAATTCAACTAAGAATTCTTGTACTCCTATTCATTGATCTAATCCAAGTATACGATCAATTTACACTGATTACTTCGTTTAGTACTGGTTTCAGCACTATAGCTCACGGAAGCCTTGCCTACTAACTTTTCCTTGGGTCGGATTTTAGAATTTTTTGTCACGATTGAACTTGAAATGGCTATAGAATGGAGACAGATTTTTCACTGTTTTTACTAGACAATGCAATTTCCACTCTTTAAGAGTAATTATAAATCATTTAAACAAAGATAAATGAGATTTGAAGTTTTGAACTATTCTTGTTCAGTTATTCAGTATTATCACAACCATTTTCGTATCTATTTAACAATATACAACCTTAATTTTATCATGAATAAGAAGAGAGAAAAGGAGAAGAGGCTACTCAAGCGAGAGAAAACATTGGTTTGAAATGAATATTGATTCCTTTTCCTTTCATATAAAAAAAAATTCAAAAAAAAAAATTTTTTTTTGGGGAAGGGGGGCCCCTGCCCCCCAGGTCCGCCCCTGTATATATATATATTTTTTTATTATTATTATTTGCATTTTCACTCATATTTACACATTTTATTTCAAAAATCATCATTTTCATTAACTTTCATCCAATTTCTCAATAAAAAACTGTGAATTGACGAATAAATCCTCGTATTTAAATAAAATAAAACGAAAAAGAAAAACTAATTGTAATCATACTTTCGATTTTTTGAAAAAAAGTACAAACAAGTTTCAAATAAATTATTAAGAAATAAAAATAAATAAATATCTCTTCCTCCTCCTCGGATTAAAAAAGATTCCACCTAGTGTCCCGGGGCACATTCAAGATGGCAAAGACAGTGCAAGGCTGGGCTTGCAACCCCAATGTGGGGAGTTCGAATCACGGACAGAGCAGCCAAGTATTGTAATACTCAAACCATGTGGTGGAGCAACTTGGTGATGTAAATCCGGCGTATGAGGGCTCCCTTGGGGTCAGGAGTATAAAACTTGCATGGACACTGACTTAATTGGGTATAATCCGCGATTTACCTCCGCCCAGAGTTGAGGCATCGGTTCTGGGTGGTCTAAGATATAGTCTGGTGTAAGCTAGGAAATCTAGGTATAAAAAAAAAAAAAAAAGATTCCACCTACAAAAACCCAAATAATTACAGCAGTCAAACAATTTTAATTGCATGTTTTACAAAACCAATGAGATCAGACTCAAACTTCGTCGCATAATCCTCAGCCACCATTGACGTGCAGTCGCCTGCTTTAGCAACACTAGTAAGACAAGTTAATGTGGCCTACATTAATTAAAGTGGTTTATTATTACTAAAATTCTAATAGTTCATTGAGAAGTGACAGTTTTATAAATGTCAACTTTGATAGAAAGTGTGTAATTTTTACGGCTCATGAAACTGCGTCTCTCTCTGCCTATCAAATTAGTTCAATTTCAATTAAAGAAAGGTAAAGAGATGGAACGGTTTCTTGATTTTACTAATTTCTCTTTTTAAAGTTTAAATCTTTCAATTATTGTTATGAATCAAAGTATGTTTCTTGATCAATTAAATTAATATGTGAAAATCATGAATTCTAATGATGTTGGTACTATAGTTAATTAATTCCTTACGTGTGGTATCAGAGCTAAATTGTGGAATTCTTGATTTTCCTTTAAAGATTACCGTTTTTCATTTATCGATTCTAGATTTTAATTATCGGTTTATGAATCAATGTGTAAAATTAGAATAAAAGGGTCCAGAATGCGCTTTTGTTTTGACAACAAAAAATCGTTGTTAAACTGAATCATCAAAAATACTACTTGTTCAGTCATTAGAGAGCTGTAATTTTTATAGCTCTCTCTAATTAGTGTGGGGCATTAGAGAGGGCTGTAAAAATTACATCTCTCTAATGACTGTAAGTGTAGCAGTTTTCATGAATCTTTGCATCTTTTATTTTTCTGTCTACACCGAAAATAATTAGTGAAAAGTGCAGTTCCTTGTCTAATCAGAAAAATACAAAATCGCTTGCATTTATTATTAATTAGTGGGTCTCATATTAATTAAAGAGGGATGTAAAAATTACAGGCTTTACAGCTCTCTAATGGTCGTAAGTGTAGCAGTTTTCACGAATCATTACATCTTTTATTTTCCTGTCTGCACATAAAATAATTAGTGAAAAATGCAGTTCCCTGTGTTATAATCAGAAAAGCACATAATCGCTTGCATTTATTATTATCATGTGTCATGTAAATTAATGGTTCTCAAGATTTGGGGACATCCCTGTACAAAATGAAAAATGTTATTCATCCACAGTCTACGTGAATGTAAATGATAGGTGAAATGAAATGACTTATTTAATTTCACCTACATTTAATGCCACATTAATGCTACATAAATTGGGGATGCATCTCCACTGGGGATGAATAGCATTTCTAGTACAAAATATATAATTCTGCCATATTGTTGAATTGTGATTGGTTTAAGAAAAGATTGGTTTCTTGGTTTTCACAATCACAAATTACGTCATGCCGTCCATTGTGTAGATAATTTGGGACGATATATGCATAGATAGCCTAAAATCAAAGTCATATTTCAAGAATGGCTTTTGACTTTTTTAGAAAATTTAAACTACTTAAAATACCCCAAGAAAAATATTTATCTAAAGCTACCCAAATATGAAAAGAATACAATCAAGTCCTAAAGAATTAGATTATCATAAAATGACTTATAAAAAATCAAGATCTAAAAAATGACCATATAAAATTAAGAAAATTGCAAAAGATTAAAAAATTTTGAATTTAAAAATGAATTTGACAAAATTGGATATCAAGAACAATTAATCACATCAAAAAAAGTATTAAAATGTTTCAAAGAAAATATGATAGAAAATTTTGCTAAAGGTATTGTAAGATCTATAATAATAAAAAAATATACAGGATATAATAGATAAATTAGAAAAAAGAAGAAAGAATATTTTAAAATACGATATACCTTTTAATCCAAATATAGATATAATAACATATCTTGATATTATAAATTCTCAGATATTATTAGATTTTGAAGATTTACTTAACACGTTATAAATAATAGAACTTTTTACAAATAAATTACCTCATGCATAAAAATTTAAATATTTAAGTTAACATTATTTAAAAGTCCGTAAGAACCATTTTAAAGATTATTAGATTATTAGATTTTTTATTTTTAAGATTTTTCATTTTTGTTCGCTTATAGTAGAACCCCTCAAATTGGTATCGAGGCCATAGGATCTATAAAAACCTATAAAAATCATGAAAATACTATTATTAAGAGAGACAATCATTAAAATAAATAAATAAGGATAATTAAAATCGAAGATTTAGGAAATAGATATAGAATAATACAAGAAAGATTTAACATAATTATTACAAAACCAATATTAGGTAATGAAAGAGTAAAATTTGCATTAAAAGCACTTGAAAAATTACCTGTAGAAATAAGACAATTTATAATTGAAAAAATAAAATTAGGAATTGTTATAGATATTTATACTTATAAATGATATTAGAAACTTATGAAGAAAATATGTATAATCTAATTGTAGAAGAAATAAATAGGTATGAATAAGAATAGAAAAGTCATAGAAGTTATAATTACCAAAACAGATTGGTATTATATGTTAGAAGATAGTTAAGGAAATTATATAACAGAACCATTACCTAAAAAATTAAAAATGATAACATTAATTATAACTAAAGAATTACCTAGAGAGATAAGAAAACAAATATTAAATAAATTAGCAATAGGATATACACACACACACACACTAGATTTAAGCAACGTGCAATGCACGTTTGCTTAGTTTATATATAATTTTTTTGGTTAAGAATTAAATTTTTATTAATAAAGATGTAATTTTTTGGTTAATTAAATAACTAATTATGTAATGTTTATGTAATTGATAAATAATTACATATTGTGATTTATCAAAAAAGAGCATTAATAGAATCTATAGCATCGTCTTATATATAAATATCGCTCATAATTTTATGAAAGCTATTTGAGATAATTTTGATTCTAAGATAACGATTCAGCATTTTCCTCATCTTGCACTGCTTCAATAGAGATGACATTAAACTGCCTATATTTTTTCTCCTTTAGTTTCTCTGAATCTATATAAACTTGAATCTTCCAAATTTCTTTTAATAATTTCTCTGCAACGCTTTTAACATACGGTCGATTTTCCTACAAAATAAATTTTGAATATGTTTACATAATTAATAAAAAAAACCCAATTATTTTTAAATAACTCATTATAATAAAAATCAAGTTTTGAAGAAAAATTTAAGAAATACCTCTCCAGCATGTCCCATCAATTCAACTGTTGAACAATCAAGTGTATGTTTTGCTACTTCACCAAACATAGTATCAGCTAGTTTTCCAGTATTATCGTCCAATTGAACATATCCCCCAACACTTTAAATGCGTTGAATATATTAATTTTAATTTGAATAGTGTTAAATTCTAAATTAAATCAGACATCAATTTTAAATTAAAATTGTAAGATACATACAGTGGTTTGCAGACCCATTAGCTTTTGCAATATATACAAACGAAGTTTTTATTATATTTATATACAGTTCCTTTATTACAGTCAACGCATGACATGTAATAAAATACTTGGACAAACTCAATCGCATTTATTTTTGCCCATATCCAGAATTTTGCTTTCTACATTAAATCATAATCAATTTTTACAATGAATGTTAGTGTAAAGATGAAAAAATGTATAAGTTTGTGTTTCGTACTATTATATTATATCAAATTTTGCATTTAATCATGAACCTTTTGTACATAATAAAATAATAGATAACATTACATTACAATACAAAACTAAATAAATAAATATTTTTTCTTCATTAAGTTCAATGTACCTTACCAAATAAATTATTAGCATTTTTAAACTGATAATCTCCACGTCCATTTTATTTTTTTAGTTTAATTTTTTCCTAATGACTAAAATGTAGTAGTACAAAGCATTTTACATTTTCCATTCATTTATTATTAGATAATGGAATTTCAATAGACACAACATCAATTGCCACAAACGGTGGCTTAATTGCTATTTAATGGAAACAATAAAACTAACGGTGAAAAAAGATTTGCCGTTAAAACAAGAATTTCCGTTTAATAGGCATATATATATATATGTGTGTGTGTGTGTGTGTGTGTGTGTGTGTGTGTGTGTGTGTGTGTGTGTGTGTGTGTGTGTGTTAGGTGCAAGCAACGTGCAATGCACGTTTGCCTAGTTTATATTTAATAGTTTTGTTTAAGAATTAATTTGTTATTAATAAAGATGTAATTTTTTTGGTTAATTAAATAATTAATGATGTAATTTTTATGTAATTGATAAATAATTAGATGTGTGATTTTGATATTGTGATGTAAGTTGGTGAGATCGGAGAAAATAAGCAAAAGTTGACAAATTTGGAGAAATGGCTAAATTGTAAGGGATCCAACGTTCGGGGACTAAAATGTAAATATTTAAAAGTTGTGCCGAACCTCACGATGAAGATTTGAGAGTGCTCGGAGTCAATTGGATAAAGGAAGACATCAATGGAATCAAATTTAGTCAAAAGATGATCACAAATCAATTTCCAACCGAAAAGTTATACTCCGATGTTTTAGTCTCATATTGAGACCTATTTTTAGCATAGAAAGTGATCGAATTGGAGAATGATGTCTGAATCAAAGTTGTAACTAGATGAGTTAGCTTTCGAACGCATTTTGAATCGCTTCAATCAGATATCAGAATATAAAGTTATGATAAAAACACTGAAAAAAGGTGCAGCTGCCTGTTTAAAATAAGAAATTTCGTTACATAGTCCGTTAAAACAACAAATTCCGTTAGTTTTTCCGTTAAAAACAAGAAATTCCGTTACATAGCCACTTTTAATATATACTAGGTGCAAGCAACGTGCAATGCACGTTTGCTTAGTTTTTATTTAATATTTTTATTTAATAATTAATTTGTTATTAATAAAGATGTAATTTTTTTTGGTTAATTAAGGGAGTGTCTGGGCGCGCTGTAAGGAGGAAGGAAAATTGATTATGTTACCGGTTTTTTTCAAACCTACAACCCTACAGTGAGAGAATTGGTACAAAATTGCTGCTCCCAATGGCATGAATTGTGTTGCCAACGGCTTGATTTCTTCTGAAAAGCAGAAACAGACACCCTATAAATAATTAATGATATAATGTTTATGTAATTGATAAATAATTAGATGTGTGATTTTGATATTGTGATGTAGGTTGGTAAGATTGAAGAAAATAAGCAAAAGTAGACAAATTTGGAGAAATGGCTAAATTGTAAAGGATCCAAAGTTCGGGGGCTAAAATGTAAATACTTAAAAGTTGTACCGAATCTCATGATGAAGATTTGAGAGTGCTCGGAGTCAATTGGATAAAGGAAGATGTCAAGGGGGTCAAATTTAGTCAAAAGACGATCACAAATCAATTTCTAACCGAAAAGTTATGCTCCGGTGTTTTAGTCTCATATTGAGACCTATTTTTGGCATAAGAAGTGATCGAATTGGAGAATGATGTCTGAATTAAAGTTGTAGTCAGAGGAGTTAGCTTTCCAACGCATTTTGCATCGCCTCAATAGGGTATTTGAATACAAAGTTATGATAAAAACACTGAAAGAAGGTGCAGCTACCTGTTTAAAATAAGAAATTCCGTTACATAGTCCGTTATATTGAGACCTATTTTTGGCCTATAAAGTGGTCTAATTGGAAAATGATGTCTGAACCAAAGTTGTAGCCAAATGAGTTAGATTTCCAACGCATTTTGAATTGCCTCAATCGGATATCGGAATACAAAGTTATGATAAAAACACTAAAGGAAGGTGCAGCTGCCTGTTTAAAACAAGAAATTCTGTTACATAGTCCGTTATATTGAGACATATTTTTGGCATAGAAAGTGATCGAATTGGAGAATGATGTCTGAATAAAAGTTGTATCCAGATGAGTTAGCTTTCCAACTCATTTTTAATTGCCTCAATCGGATATCAGAATACAAAGTTATGATAAAAACACTGAAAGAAGGTGCGACTGCCTGTTTAAAACAAGAAATTCTGTTACATAGTCCGTTATATTGAGACCTATTTTTGGCACATAAAGTGATCGAATTGGAGAATGATGTCTGAACCAAAGTTGTATCCAGATGAGTTAGCTTTCCAACGCATTTTGAATCGTCTCAATCGGATATCGAAATACAAAGTTATGATAAAAACACTGAAAGAAGGTGCAGCTGCCTATTTAAAACAAAAAATTTCGTTACATAGTCCGTTATATTGAGACATATTTTTGAAATAGAAAGTGATCGAATTGGAGAATGATGTCTGAATCAAAGTTGTAGCCAAATGGGTTAGCTTTCCAACACATTTTTAATCGCCTCAATCGAATATCGAAATACAAAGTTATGATAAAAACACTGAAAGAAGGTGCAGCTACCTATTTAAAACAAGAAATTCCGTTACAAAATCCGTTAAAACAACAAATTCCGTTCGTTTTTCTGTTAAACCAACAAATTCCGTTAAATAGACACTTTATATATATACTAGGTGCAAGTAACGTGCAATGCACGTTTGCTTAGTTTATATTTAATAATTTTGTTGAAGAATGAATTTGTTATGATAGGCATTTGTGTCATTGACACCATATAAGTTAATTCATTGGCACCATAGAAGTTAAACAGAAGTGCATTCTTAATGGACTCAAATCTATTACTGCTCTTTAAAGTACGTTGAATACTCCGAGAGAAATTTTAGCATCTATACCAGTGCAGCAGTTAGTATTTTAGGATGGCGGCACAGGAACTTTAAAATAAAAAACATAAAAATTATTCTCTTCATCAATTCATACATAAAAAACTCATCACAATATGCAGGATTATGATTATCTCCGTAAGAAACACTTTATTATTTATCTTCATTGGCCATAGCATTTAGTGTTGCCTGAAGCAGTGTCCATAGGCTTCCAGTTCTGGCTAATGGGGGGCACAATATCTGACTGCCAAAAGGAAATGTAAACTAAGTTATGAACAATGCTAAATATGTTGAAATGTTGTGGTAATTAAAAACATAAAAATGAAGTAGTTATAAATGGAGAATTTTGCCTTCCTATGCCACGTAAAAAGTTCAGTGATGCATGGGTAACCAAGCTCTTAGGCTATGACTACGAAATTATCTACCGTCCTGGACGTGAGAATGCAGCTGCTGATGCTCTATCGCGTAAACAAGGCAGCCCTATTCTTCACCACATTTTTATGCCACAAGTTAGCTTATGGGAAGAGATCAAACAGGCCTCTAAGGAAGATTCTTACATTCAGTCCATGGGGCGAATGACAGAAACACATTCCGAGGGGCCTTATCAATGGCGCAATGAGTTACTTCTCTATAAGGGTAGAGTTGTCATTCCTGACAATCCATTGTTACGGGCTAAGTTATTGTATGAAATGCATGATACTAAAATTGGTGGCCATTCGGGGGTCTTACGGACGCTAAAAAAATTGGGGCAGCAATTTTACTGGCCTTCCATGCACAAATCAGTCCAGGAGTATGTAAAGAGATGCGAAGTTTGTCAAAAAGCTAAGACAGAAACTTTGCCTCCAGCAGGACTTCTCCAACCATTACCGATTCCTTGCCAGGTATGGGATGACATCACGTTAGACTTTATTGAAGGACTACCAACGTCACAAAATAAGGATACCATCTTGGTGGTTGTACCCCGCGGCCTGATATCTACTTTTCTCCTCAGAGAAGATGGACCTTCAACATTCTAACAAACAGTTGTAGTATGAATTTGATGCTGACAATTTGAAAGGCATCTACAAATAAGACCCGCCAAATCTCTTTGTTTGTATGTTTAGTATGATGAACAGAGAACTAAGCTACGCTTTGGCAAAGATCCTCTAGCACTCAAGGCAAGGACACATCAATTGTTGCATCATAATTATCTACTTCTTAAACAAGAAATAGCTGAATAGTTTAATATCAATCAGCAATTGCAGCAACCATACTGTCTGGTATATGGAAAATGAAATAATAATGGATCCAAAATAAATCAGAATATAAAATTCAGTTGGCACAAATCCCCAAAAGAACACTTAAAAAATCGATAATTTGTTGTGCAGCTAAAAGTCAGCTACCCAACTTCGCCACAATACTGGGAAGGAAAAATACTATAGACGCGAATCCCAAAATTAGCAAAAACTTATAATTTACTTTGTTACAGCCTACAGGCACCTAATTAAAAATCAACAAAAGACAAGAATTTTTTGTAACAGCGTATGCAAATTAAACATAAACCGGACAAGTCAGAGCATAAGTACAAATCTTAAGCAACATAAAATCCTAATTTTGTGAAAACGCCCATAAGGAAAAAAGAGAACTAAAAAGAAATCCAATGCACATTCCGAAGCTGATGAAGTTCAAGAGGATCTACGTCCAGGCAAGAGCTGCCTTTTACTAACTCGATCGCCTTAGGGTTTTTAGAGTCTCTAGGAATATAATAAAAAAATTATATTTCTTATGCAAGATTCAAGCACATAAATTTATTACATCCGCAATATTTATGCATGCAAAGATGCACTACTCCGAATCAGCATCAAATGAATTAAAATTCCTCAAGAACAAGAATTTCACACGTGAAAGTCTATAATGCCTTGTGCAAGATGGACCGATGTTAAGCATAGCTCAAGATGAACCTTCCGGAATTGGGAAATTTCCCCAATTCTGGTTTTAAACTAATTTGCTTCAGATAAATCAAGAAGAAATAATCAAAAAATGAAAAATATTTATGCGGGAAATAAATGAATTTAATTTGTAAATTTAATCGAATCAAGAAGACAAGAGACTAACGCAACAAATGATTCTATTCTTGAAATTAGCACCAAAATTAAGAAGAATCTAATTTTTCTAAAGAGAAAATTATGCATGGATGATCTTATATATATATTGTGTACAGATTTATATTTATAATTCAGATCAAATTAATCTAGAAGAATTACTCGAATAAAAGTATGCGTGCAATGTTAATACACTTGGAAGCAATATCAAATCAAGCAAAAATACCCAATATTGGTGGCACCCATAGCATCATCCGGCAAGAATTCCATCAAATCGTCGATGTTGAAGCTGGGTTCAATTTCATTTGCATTTCCTCTCCCTTCAGCCATCGGCGTGAAACTTATTCAAGAAATCCCCCCATTTATGTTAGAAAACAATTCAAGAATTGACCGTGCAAAATGGAAATGAACCCGAAAAAAAATATACGGAGGCGATAGTATCTAGATAGAAAATAAAGAAATTGCAAAATGAAAAAGCCGAGTGATCTGGGCATGATTATGTCTTTAATCTATCATATACACACACACTTGTATGTGTATTTATCCAGGTTGTATGTGACTTTAGTGCATTTCCGAATGTCTGTGGGTTTCTAGAGTTTTTTGGATGGATTTTGATGTGTTTTTGAATTTCTAGTGAGAAGGGAGAGCATTTGGGGGTAGAGAGAGAAAGTGGAAGGGTGAGAATGGTTAGGGTTTGGTTTAGGGTTTACGAAAATTCCGTTAGTTTTTCCGTTAAACCAAGAAATTCCGTTAGATACACACTTTTTATATATATATATATATATATATATATATATATATATATATATATATATAGTAAAGAAATTGAAAAAGAAGAAATAATGCTTTATTATAGATAAAAATATGAATTTTCATGAAAAATTAATGTTTAATATAGACAGATTTAAAAGTAAACTTGAAAAAGATTATAATATAATGCAAAGATTACACCAATAAATAAAGGATGTATTATAAATACCAGACCTACAAGAAGAAAATAGACCAAAAAAGTTGACAAGTAGTCAAAAAAAAAAAAAAAACAAATATTAAAATTAAGACAAGAAAAATCTAAAATAAAAGCTAGATATTATAAGAATTTAACACGACTCCCAATTACAGAATATTAAAAATTCTTATTTAATAAGAAAGCAATAGAATAAAAAAGATATTGAATGTAAATTAATTTATCTAACTCAATAAAAAAACAAGACCTAAGCATTAATATGGATAAACACATGAATGATCTTAAAGAATTAATAAAAATACTAATTAATGATGTTCAAGATTTAAGAAGTGAAATAAAAGAAACTAGAAATGATATAAACATATTAAAATTTGAAATTAGGGAATTAAAAGAAAACAATAATTGCAGAGACAAGAAAATAGATAAAAAATTTATAGAAAAAGAAATGTCAAGAATATGAAAGAAACACATAGAACAAGAAAACCTAATAATAGAAGCAAGAAGTATGGATGGTGTTAGAAAAATATTTTAACAAAAATATTAGAAGAAGAAAAAAATTTCAAAAAATTATTAGAAAAAAATGTAGAAGAAAATAAAGACGAACGAAGAACTAGATTTATTAATAGAAAATTTTGATCAATTAAACTTAGAAAATATAGATGAATACCAAGTTTTAATGAATATTGGATGAGGACCTACCAAAGCAGAAACCTCTAACCAAAAATTTGATCCAGATGAAAGTCATGCACCCATTTATAATAAACCATACAAGCAGTTCTATGATAGAGTAAGAGATAGACAACCACCCAAAGGAAATAAGTATAAAGATAGATTTGAATTAAATAATAAACATGTGGTCAAATTGATTTTTTTTTATCCACTAGTGTAATCAAAATGAAAGGCTTAGAACTATGGGTGCCAAAATGAAAAGTGGGATATAATCTACAACAATTTGGAAGATTTGGAACATCGGTTGAAATTCTATCTTAAATACATTATACAGTTTATGGTTATAGTTATGTATTAATCACAATCACAAACAGTCATAAATCACAAATTTTATAAGTCGCGATTTAATTATCGATTACAAATTATCAAAATAACTGGTAAGTATTATTTCTCGATCACAAATCACAATTTTATTAATCACAACTTATTTATCGACCACAGATTATTAAAATAATAGGTCATGTATTATTTTACGGTCACAAATTATCAAATTAATTGATCACAATTTAACGAATTATGAGTCACAATTATAAATTTTATTACAATCTCACATTTTTTAGGTCACATATTATTTATTTTATCAGTCACATATTACTTACCCCACCAATCAAACGTCGCGCCACCCCACCACCACCACCACTATTTGTGACCACATTTCACCACCACCATCAACACTACCACTGCCACTTCACCACCCCCACCACCATCTGTAATCCATTAACAAAAATCATCCCAAAAATTCGGATAATCAACATATCAGAGGAGGAAGACACCATCTCAAAATTACCCCCAAAACTTCATTGCCGATCCGTAGCAGCATCGTGAGTATCGCTACTCTTAGAACAATGCCTCTTAAAGAGTATATATAGAGAGGAGAGAGAGGGAAATGGTTAGGATTGGAAATTGAAATGTGGTGGGGGTGGGGTGAGTATGTAGATTAATTTAATTTTATAATATTATTAATATTAAAAATTTGAATTATCACCTTATTTTCGAATAAAAAATTTTAAACTTGATTTTTTAATTGAAAAATTAAAAAATATGTCTATATGTAATTTCCCCTTAAACAAATGCACTCTTAAAAGTTATGTTGCCATCAATTTTATATATATCAAATCTTTTGAATTAACAATCAAATAACTAACAACTTTTAAAAATATATATTAAAAAAAATATTTTATTATTAAAAGTTCTACTCAAAACTGTTGTGCTTACTACACTCGAATTTCAAATTTGTGGCATGGCAAAATCTTTTAATACATTCTTGGTGAATTTTCGAAAGTACCTTGAAAGAATAGAACAATTTTTCGCGTGTTTGTCAAAGTTTATAATTGCTTATAAGTTGATCAAATTCTGTTTTTTTAAACTACTTTTTTTATGATCCACTTCTTGTAAGCATGTAAAAGCTTAGCCAAACAAGTACTTAACAACAAACGTAAAAAAAAAAGTCATCAGAGTTTGATGTCAACATAATACATTGCAATTAAAAAATAGGAAAGTAATTATCTTAAAATCTCTTCTCCATTTTGTAAAATACAATATATATATATATATATATATATACACACACACACAATAAACATAGTAATTAACAAGTATTTGAAATTTTACAGAAATAAAGTTTTTACCAAAATAAATATAAGTTAAGAAACTTATTAGTTCAGAAGTCTACTAATTGCAAATCCATTTCTTTCTGAAAAAAGGAGTATAATGGGCCAAAGCACCCAATCTATGCCAACACAGCCCATGGACATGGGCCTCGTTTGTTACTGTTAAGGTCTTAAGGTTTTTTTGTACGGGCTGAAATGTGCCACGGCCCATGAACCATCCCATTGCCCACGTATTTTGACATCGAACTCATGGTGGCCATAGCCGGCGGCGCATGACGGCGGTCGGATTTATTCCTATTGACTACCTTTTTTTTTTTTTTCATTTCTGCGGATTGAGGATTGTTCTTCATTTTTGCAGATCTACTTTTAATTTTGACAGACGCGTTGCAAACCTTGAGACGAGAAATTTCAACTAGCAAATTGTGTATTGGTTGGTGTCATTATCTGAAGATAGCAAATTGTTTTGTTGAATTCTTTGTGTTGATTGTTATTTCTGTGATTAGTCCTCTATTTATGACTAATGTTGAAATTTTTGTACAGTTAATAATTGATTGATAATTTGTTGTGTTTATTTTTCTGTTGAAATTATAACTTATTTAACACATCTCCCAAAGTTGACCTTAAAACTTGATTCTTACATAATCTTGGGAGAGTAAGATATTTAGGGACTGTTCGGTACAATTAAAAATCCAATTAAAATTGAAAATATGGCCGTTATTGGGTCTCACTCGTCTAATAAAAGTCAACAATAACGGTTAGTTTTTCAATTTTAATCAAATTTTAATCTCTACCGAACACGCCCTTAACCTAAAAGTAAGAAATAATGATTTCTTGGTGATTTTTCTGATTTTGAATTTTCTTTTCTTTTCTTTTCTTTTCTTGATAGTGTCTTTGTGCCACAATGTGTGAAGTTAGAGTGATACTAGATGTACATAAAATGATTCACAGAACTTATACAGACTGCCACTTGACAATTTTTCATTGGGAAGAATACATAAATCATGTGTTTACTCTTACTCATTTCAAAAATACCAAAATATATTTCAAAATTCAAAAATCAGGTTTTTTTAAATTTTTAATTATGAAATAATAATTATTAAATTAATTTATTATTAATATTTAATTCTACTATAAAATAATTAACCCACCTCCACCTCCACCACCCTTACAACTCCGAGGATATTCCGGCGACCTTTCCGATCACCACTCTTCTCCGACGACCATTCCGGCGACTTCTCCAACGACTTTTCCGATTCCGACGAATATGTTAAGGTCACAAATCTATACAATTTGGTCACAATTCAAAATTTTTTAGGTCACAATTCAAAATTTTTGTAGGTCACAATTTGTTCATCGGTCACAACTTAAAAATTTAAAAGTCACAATTATTTCATCGGTCACAAATCACAAAATTTGAAAGTCACAATACTTATTTACGGTCACAAACATCCCATTAATTGAACATATATTATATTTTAGGTCACAATTTATCAAATTATTGGTCACAAATTAATAATTTTTAGGTCACAAAACATTTATTGGTCACCATTTATCTAATTCGTTGGTCACACAGCTAGTTCATTGGTCACAAACCAACCAAATTATTGGTCACAAACAAGCAAATCATTTGTGACCAACACCGAATCACATGTGACCACCACTTCGTCACTGTCTCCACTCACAGCACCACCACAGTCGTCGCATCTCCACCACCGTCGCACGCAGCATGACCACACCCGCCGCGCGCACACACACCCAACCATCGCATCGCAACACGGCAACCTTCGCACAGAAACACAACCACCGCACGTACAAAAACACACCCAAACTGCACAATCACCACCGCCGCGCACAAACCACCCAAACCACCACCGATCATCCCAAACCGCCAACAACAACAGATCTGTGGAATTTTGGAAACCACCAACACACCCAACAGATCTGATGAGATTACGACCGATCATCCCAAACCGCCAACAACAACAGATCTGTGGAATTTTGGAAACCACCAACACACCCAACATATCTGATGAGTGATATTTCCACAAAATCCAAATTCTGGAATCTGTCTAGGAAGGACTCGGCCCACTCCACTTCCGGCCACCATACCAGTCGGAACCACCCACTGGCCAACAGATCTGACCGTGATATTTCCAATCAAACCATCAAAGAAAATCTATTCGTCGTCTTCTCCGATGTCGTGTTTTGATTTCTCGTCCGTTATGCGTAAATCGGTCCCTGCATCCACCTCATGTTGTCGTTGGAATATTAAAATATGGAACGCGTAGGGCGTCGTCACCGACCGGATGCGCCTGCTATTTCGCCGGATCCAAATGAGAGAGAACAACGGTGAGGTAGAGGGAAAGAGACGGCTGGATTTGCGAAACCCTAGGGAAAGAGACGAGAGAAGAGTGAAGGTGAGAGGGGGAGAGGAGGGAGAGAAGAGCAGCCGCCGCCGACGCCGGCGCCGGCGTAGATCAGAGGGACCGGAGAAGAGGAGATGAGATTTGTGAATTGAATTTAGGGTTCGGTTGGGGTAGGGAATATATAAATTAATTTATAGTTAATATAGATATAAAAATAAAAAAATGTTTTTAAATTTTTAATTAAAACCTGATTTTTGCAATATGAAACTTAAGTCAAGATTTATGAAAATGGAATTCTAAAACCAGGCTTAGGTGTAATTTCCTCTTTTTCATTATCCTTAATCAAAAACACAAAAAAGGCATCATACAGGTGTTGTCCTGTGAATTTGTTCGCGAAGTTACTTGGGAAATCTTGTTGAATTAGTACTTTGTTTACTTGTATTAAGTTTTGGTTAAGATGAGTAACAAAAAACTGCTACACGTAGTTTTGATTTGGGGGTTTTCAATGGAAATTGTGATTTTTCTACTTGACAATAAAATATGTGGAAATTTTAGTACAGCAAACGTTTCTAGTCACATATGGTACTTTTGCTTTAGATGCGACTAACGATAGAAAAAAAAAATCTGATTAATTAACTTACACTTCCAATACTTTACAAATTTTAGATATTGTTTTGATTAAATATGTTAAACTTGATTTCCCAAAAGGACTTTGTAAAAAAAAAAAAATCTGTTAATTTTCATTTACAAAAGCTTTTGGTGAAATTTTAGTCTTCAATTTCAAGTGTTTGTTCCATGATCAAAGAAGCTCGAAATTCCAAGTTGAAAACATTGTAAAGTTCAATTAATAATTTAGAATAATGCTTAATGTACAACTTGGTGTACATACACCTTGACAGCCCCCTCACATAGGGAGTGGGGCCTGTGGATTTTAAAATTGTGGGCTCCACCCCCTTTGTGAGGGGGCTGTCGCCTGTGTAAAAGAAAAGAAAAAAATTTCGCCTACTCTATTGACCGTTTACGGAACGAAAATGACTTTATCGACTAAGAGACACATCAGATACTTACCTAAATCCCTACTATACTTTTACGGTAATATTTGTGTTCATCGAGGGAATTTTTTTTTTTTTTTGGAGGAATTGTACACCTCTAGATTATCAAGGTTACTTTTAAGTGAATTGAAGTGGATTAAGACTTGATCCATTCATGGAAATATGGTAGTTCAAATTACATTATGCACAAGACATAAATGACCTTTTCGATTAACACTTGGTCTTAACGAAATTAAACCAGATTTAATTAGTGGGACGGCATGACACGTGATTGTCACTTGGCCGCTTTTGACCTATTCTATATTTCCCATTTTTTTATTATCTTTAATTGTTTTCTTAATCACCATTAGCCATTGTTAAGTTCTCATACATATATTTCCTCCAAGGCTTCTTCAATATAACCGCCCCTACGAGGCTACGATTCCTACGCTCCTCTCTCTTTCTCTGTCAATTTCATTTATTCATCCCAAATGGAATTATCATGTGGAGGAGGAGAAAATGGTACCTCTGAACAACCCCGTGCAATTGAAGAAGAAGGGGGAGAAATTAATTCCCCCGAGAATGAAGGGAAAACGGATTCTAAAAGATATGCAAATTCCGATTCTAATGGAGAAGGGGAGAAGGAAGTCAATGGCCGTTCCAGTGAGATGATAGTATATTCAGAAAAAGCAATACAAGAAATGATACAACAGCCTCATTCTCAGCTGCCCAAGCCAG
This sequence comes from Fraxinus americana, assembly GCA_035079005.1. Classification (NCBI taxonomy): domain Eukaryota; kingdom Viridiplantae; phylum Streptophyta; class Magnoliopsida; order Lamiales; family Oleaceae; genus Fraxinus; species Fraxinus americana. The sequence goes on from CM068710.1 coordinate 23,496,614, forward strand.
AAGCGCCACCGGGGGTTAATAACATCCTATCGCCGAAGATGGAAAGGTCAGTTTCGGTGCCGGATAATTTTGAGATGCCGGCGATCGGGAAATTTATTCGCGACAAGAGTAATACCTTTTCCGCTGCCATAACAAGGCGATGGTCGTCGTTGAGAGAAGGAAGAAACGACGATGGAGACGAGGAGGCGGCTATAGTGAAGCCCGCGTCACATGTTACGGAATTCAATCTTTCAGGTCTGAAAGTGATCAAATCACTGAAAGAATCAGGTAAAATAGTGCTGAAAGGAAGAATTAGCTTTTTCTCGCGATCGAATTGTAGGGACTGTACTGCAGTGAGATCATTTTTGCGCGAAAAGAACCTGATTTTTGTGGAGATCAATATTGACGTGTATCCAACAAGAGAGAAGGAGTTAATTGAAAGGACAGGCAGTGGAACAGTGCCACAGATATTTTTCAACGAAAAGCTAATCGGAGGATTGGTTGTATTGAATTCTTTGAGGAATGGTGGGATGTTGGAGAAGAAAATGGAGGAAATGCTGGGGAGTAAGTGTCCCGATGATGCACCGGCACCACCAGTCTATGGCTTCGATGATCCAGAGGAGGAGGAGGAGGAGAGTTTAGATGAGATGGTGGTGATTGTTAGGGTTTTGCGGCAGAGACTGCCCATTCAGGATCGTCTGATGAAGATGAAGATTATCAGGAATTGCTTCAACGGAGCTGATCTTGTGGAGGTTCTAATAAACCACTTGGACTGCGGCAGGAAGAAGGTATGCCTCTATACTTTCACTCCATTTTTGTGATTCTTCTTCCTTTTTTAAATTATTAAATCTATCATTCGATGATTAAATTTCTTTATTACGGTTTTTTCCAAGACAGTTAGAAGTGAAATCAAGCCCTTGTTTGTTTTTTAAAAAAAAATCATTTTTTTAGTAATTTTTAAAGAAGTTGTGGCCCGTGGGATTAAAATTAATTTTTGACTTCAATTTAAAATTTTATCCATTTTTTTTAACTAAACCAAATAGCTATTAGTAGTGTTGAAATAATTATCTCGGACACCGATATCCGCATGTGAGGTCTATTTTCTTTACTATTTCTGTTACTCTTCTATAGGTTACTATGTTCATGATGGTCGATAGAGTAATCAAGCAACGTTTAATGTTGAAGTAGTGATCTCGAATCTTTGAAATTCGTGCGTGGGGTCCGTTAGTGCAATGCTATCAACTCATAGAAGGTAGTTAAACATCATTCTACCGATGAGTATGAAGTAATGATCGATGAATCAGCCATCAGGCAACTCTTCTACATTTTATTCATTACTCACATAATGAGTTGAATCGTCATCTTTGCTAGAACCGAGTGCCCCAAAATAAATCGCATTTTTAAGAATTCAAACTATTAGTTATTAAGCGCTTGTTTAGTGGGAATAGAAATCAGATTTTTAGTAATTTTTGATAAAAAATGATTAAATATATGATTGAAAATATGTGAATTTCATGAAATATATGGTTACAATTAATTGTTGAATTTAATTTAAAAGATTACTATAAGAAAAATGAATATTATTATTCATCATTATAAGAATCTATCATTGATGATGTGATGAATAGTATCATTCCTCTCAAGAAGTAGAAAGAGAATTATTTTATTTAAAGAACGAGAGAGGGAGTTGAAGTGCCATAATTAATCTAATCTATCTAATATATTTGGGGGTGGGAGTTGTAAAAAGTAAAAACGAGGAAAGCTGCTTTTTCATAATTAATTATAAGTTTGGGACCATCAATAACAGTAGTCAAATAAACGCGTTTTGAAGGAGCATGATGTGTGGACCAGTAAGTACCTCTCTTTTGTTTTAATTAAAAATTAAAATATGGGATTAGATTATGTTCTGTTATTTGGAAATCTGGACAGTTGGGAGGCGCTGACCAAATCGGTTTATTGATTAACTAATTGAAAAACAATTAATTAATTAATTAATTAATATTGTTGTGTGACGAATGAGATGTTTACTATTAGGGTTGGACAAAACACCCGAACCAAATCGGACCGAACCGAATTGAACTGAATCAAGGGATTTTTCATAAATTAAATACTCGAAAGGGTATCTGAATCGAGAACCGACTGATTTGGTTCTCTTCTAGACTCAGAACCGAATTTAAATAAATTTTTTAATTTTTTATATTGAATTAATTAATTTTTTTATTTTTTTCTAAACAAATTAGCAAATTAACTAATTTAGTAATTAATGTTCTAACTCTCAAACAAAGTCCATGCCTAACTAGTCCAACCCAACCCAATTTCTAAATTTAATTTTTTGGTCCAATTATCAATTTCATTCTTAGTTCAAGATCTAGGTCTTTTTTAAGTTTTTATCATTTCCTTTCCAATTTCACACTTTCATTTGGTAACCACTGAGTCACGACCTCAAATCATTTGATAAATTGAAAACCCATATCTACATGCCCAAATCGAAGCCACCAAGTCCAACTTCCCCTCTCCAACTGCCAATAGAAGTCGCGACCTCCAATCACGACCACCGGTCGTTGACCATTAGAAATCTGTTATAAAATTTAATTATGGTACGGAACCGAACTGAATGGTTCCATAATTATATTTGAACCCGACAGTTCCATTTATTAAATATCCGAAAATTGTAGCCCTATTTAGTATTTGGTTGTCCAGTGGATTACTAATAATAAAATTGCATTAACACTGAAGTTTGAATTACAAAATAGTAATTAAGGAAACATTTTAATGGAGAAATGTGTATTAGGAGCCAACATCAATAATTACAACCACATGCGGGAGGGATCACTATATGATGGCTGGCTGGCTTTTCCTCGTTATCAACACTCGTATATTTTGTTTAGTACGTAGTAGGAGTAATCATGTTGAGTTATGTTCTCAAAATGCACGGTCCAATTAAGATTTGTTTATGACCAAATTTTCCTACTTTCTATGTTTTCTTTTCCTCGTCCTTATTTTTTTTCTTTCTAATTCGCACGTTGTCGAAGAGTTTAAGCTTTACATAATCGGAGTTAAAGGTTCGTTAATTAAACAAGGCTCGATTAGCCATTAAAAATTGTTGTTATGCTCTTTATCTTACTATCATTTGACTATCGTAGAGGCAATAGAATTGAGACAAGGTTATCCTTCTAACGTAATTCGTAGTCAAATTTTGAATAATTCAATTCAAGGTCTGATTTGAGGAAAATATTTTTGGGCGACGTCAGTTTTTTGTTTAGAAAAGTAAGGGTTGTTTTTACTTTTAAGTTAGTTGAGTGGTCCCACTGTTGTCGCGTCAAACGTGGGTGATGTGAACAAAGGAAGGGCTTTAAGCCTTTTTCTTCGCTGCAGTGTTGGTGCAATTTTTCTACGTCAATCGATGTGTTGGAATGAATACAAGTTGATGTATCAACGAAAACGAAGAATGTAATTTCAAAAAAGCTAAACAAACGGGGTCAATGACCGGGTCATTTTCCAAGGAGTGAAACGGCAGTTTTTGATTGGCAATGTTTTCTTTTAACTGCTAATGAGAAAATGTCAAGTGTGTGTATTTTTTCGTGTCACTTATCCTGTCCCTATAGCATTTCTCATGTGATTTACTTGGTGTTTGGTGGGAATTAAAATTAGATTTTTAATAAATTGTGATAGAAGTTTTTGAAATGTGATTGAAAAGTTATGAGACTCATTAAAAATGTGATTAATATTGATTGTTTGACTTTGATTTAAATTAAAATTTGATTTTAATCTGAAACGAACAGGGTCCTAATATTCATTAATTCTTATTTTAATTTTAATTATAACGAATACTTCACAATCAAGAGTAATCTCTCAAATTATTGTTTATTCGAGAAAAGCAAAGCATCCAAACCATCGTCACTTGCGGCGGATTATATGAATAGCATAATGAAAACTGTACCCTTGGTCCCAGTTTTCCTACCTAACAAATTATAAAAGAACTTGGTAAGTAAATAAAAATATTAGAAATTTACTTGAGGCTTGTACTGTATCAAGAGTACTAAACAAATATTTTAAGCGTTTAATTTGTTGAATTCGGAAAAAATGAACACGAGACTCTGCTCACATTACACCAATCTTTCTTTTTTAATCCCATTTTTCGATGAATTCGCCATTTGAGGTGTAAAACTTAGCATCGCTTAGGTGTCGAGTGTTTCGACTCATCTAGAGAGGCGGACTGTGGCGAGCTTAGCTCTTTGAGCTCCTGTTTTACTTTTTTCTTTTATTCATAAATTTTTGGTTTCTCCATTTTTTGTTGTTCTTGAAAGATAAAGATAGTTGTTGGCTCCATTGACCTGCCCATGCAAATACACTACGGGTTCGTTTGATTTAGATTTTTTTGAGAATAGATTTCGTGAAAAATGATATTTTTTTTAAGAATGTGTAATTAAAAAATAGGAAAAGATATTAATCCGCATGTAAAATTATTTTATTGAGATAATGTATGATTTAAAACGAGTTTTAAATAAAAATTTACCAAATAGGCGCCACATTTCACGTTAAACCTCTTTAAGTATGATCTTAGGGGTTGTGCTGAGGCCAACCTATCTGGGGTCCATGGTCTCTCGAGGCCTTACCATAGTCACAAGTCCGTTTATATTCGCGACTCTTGTCATAGTCAACAAGGTTGAAACTTTCAAGGAAAAAGCTTCAAATTGGAGAACTGACCCATGTTTGACTACTTTTAAAAGTTGTCAAAGTAACTCTTTCTTTTAGGGAAGTTGTTAGTAACTTCTGTTGCAGCACAGTTTTGATGAAAGAAAAGTAAACCCAGGCCGATCCGTCTTAGATCTCAGGTCTCTTGCTTGTTTGGTTAAGTTTAAGAGTTACTTGTTAAGTAATTTTTTCCGCAATACACGTTTGCGACCAAAGTGAAATAACTGTTTGTACAGAAAAACTTATTTTTCAAACAATTACTTTTACATTGTTTGAACACCCTTTGACCCGTTTGATGAAGCTTTTTTAGATTATAAGTTGGTGGATCCGTTAAAAAGTTGATATAAATTGTGGGTCCAATGAAATGTGTGTTTTAAAAATGACGTTTGACCAATTTATAATCTCAAAAAAACTTTGTCAAACACGGCTTTATCTTACTTTGTGTTTACAAGTTGGATTGCTTCTTTTGTCAAGATTTATTTTTCTGCAGTTCTTTTTATTCTGTCATCATCTCAACTATTGTATTTGTATACACTCATAATAGATCACTCATTAGCAACACAACTACTTTTGGCCTAAAAAACAACCGAAGAAATTCAAAACCCACTCTCTCTATTCATTTGTATGATTAAAAACTCAACGGTTAAGCCAAACATGCAACTCTTTTGTTTTGTCTACAAGTTGTGCTATGGGTACGTAAGTGTACCCATACTTATGTACCCATAGCATTTTCCTTGTCTACAATTCTTCACCGATTAATGACTTTCATATTTTGTCTCACAACTCATATATATGTAGGCCATTGAGATTGGGAAGCAGCTGGCAAGAAAGCATTTCATTCATCATGTTTTTGGGTAAGAACAAGATAATGGGAACTTATAGCTTTCAAGTTTGAACCTACTTCGGTCTTACAGATATGATGTATTAATTGCAGTGAAAATGAATTTGAGGATGGGAACCACTCCTACCGATTGCTTGAGCACGAACCCTTCATTCCCAAATGCTATAATTTCAGAGGATCAGTAAATGACATTGAGCCCAAGAGCGCTGCTACTGTAAGCCAGAGGCTAGCCCGAATAATGTCCGCCATACTTGAGTCCTATGCTTCTGATGACAGACACCAACTTGATTATGTGGGCATCAGAAATAGTGAAGAATTAAGGAGGTAGTATAACCTGTGCATTAGTTGCATTTGAAATGATCCTTTGTGCATGCTACCATAGTCTGATATACGAGTATGACGTGCTGATCGAAATTGGTGTATTAAATTGCATTGAGAAAACTTGTAGATCCTTAGCTTTATGCTCTTAACAGGACTATGCTTTGAGTTAGATCAGTCTTGTTCAGCCTAAATCCTCTCTCCTTTTCGTTTCAGTTATAATTTACACGTCTTTCTTCTGGAGATTGGTCTTGATAAGTCGGATTGTTCAGGATCAAAACAAAGCTCTTTCAGCTTCATGACATCCGTTTTAGTTCATGTCTGTTTTCTTTTCTTATCGAACAGTTATTCTTGCAACAATGAAAATTTACAGATAAGAAAAGTTCATATTAACCTTTTTCACATATCTATTGGACCTCTTGATTAGCTACTTTAGCTTGTGTGATGCTTATTTACTTCCATTACAGTCATACTTGCGTCGTTCGTTGTTTGTCAAGTTTGAATAGACTCTGATTATAGGTTTGGGTTAAGGCGTTGTCATGCATTAGCAATATAAAACTGGCTACCTATATGATATGTAACTTTTTTCTGTACTGACTGATTATAAATGCAAGTGTAGTTGGCTAACGTCTGTCTTCATTTCTTTATGAATCCAGATACATAAGTTTAGTGCAGGATCTCCAGAGAATGAATATATCGACACTTTCAGGGGATGAGAAGTTGGCATTCTTCTTAAACCTGCATAACGCCATGGCTATTCACGCGGTCATTAGAATTGGTCATCCTGGAGGTATGATCGATAGGAGGGCTTTCTTTGACGATTTCATGTATGTGGTTGGGGGCTATCCCTATTCCATGAGCGCAATAAGAAATGGGATTCTTAGAAGCAATAAAAGAGCACCTTTCTCATTAGCAAAACCTTTTAGTGGTGGAGACAAGCGTCTAGAGGTAATTAACTTCAATTGTTTCCTTTCTCCTTGATAACCGAATCTTCTGCTGCATGATATTGTGAATTAAAGCCAGGATTTAACAAGTTCCTTTTGATCTCTGGACTTGTACATGAAACTGAAGCTGAACTTGTTCATTTTTCAAATCGTTTCCAGTTGGCGTTTCCAAAAGTGAATCTATTAATTCACTTCGGGCTCTACAATGCAACAAGGTCAAGTCCCGTGGTGAAATTCTTCACTGCTCAGGGAGTTGCATCAGAATTAAGATATGCTGCAAGGGAGTTTTTCCAAAGGGATGATGGAATGCACATAGATCTTGCCAAGAGGACCGTGTACCTCTCTCGTGTGATCAAATGGTGAGTCATTAATGAGGAAACTTTTTATTTATAATTGAAATCAAGATTTTCGTTGAAGATCGTTATGAAAGTCATGGTTTAACAAAATGCAGAATCTTAGCCTCTGTTTGACAAATATATAAATAGTTTATAAATAGGAATAGCAGTGGTCCCACGAGATGTGTGAAAAATAATGAATAGGAAATACAAATCTGTGTAGTGTTGAAATTAATGTTTGATTTGATAAATATGTATCCAAACGGTGGCTATACAATATAAACTTCATTAACTTTGCTTTTGTGGATCTTTTGTCCTACAGGTACAGTGCAGATTTTGGACAAGAAAAAGAAATTCCCAAGTGGATCATAAATTACTTGGATGCAACTAAGGCGGGCCTTTTGACACACCTTTTGAATGACGGGGGCCCAATTAATATTGTGTATCAAAATTTTGATTGGTCTCTGAATGCTGCCTGACCATTGTATGCCAAGGTTCACAGGATAAGAGCCAATACTCTCCACTTTTTAAATGTTATCTTTTAATTTCTCATTTTTTTTTTAATTAAAGTGAGTGATATAATACATTTATCTGATGGATAAGGGGGGTTTTGTATATATGGATATTGTTTTTGAAAAGGAAAAGGGGTTCTACTTTTGTTTGTCAAACATTAAAAGTCGTTAAAAAGTTACTTTTTTTTTTTTATTTAATCAAAGTCAAATATTAATTTTAACCACACATTTATAATTATTATACATTTATTAATCACATATTTCATGAAATACGATATTATTCTTCCTAAAAAGTTATTAATAATCTTACCTGAACACTCGGCTATATCTTGAATAAATTTTTCATGTTATTTTTCGTCATTGTCTAATACATCAATAGCTTGACATCTTCGGTGCAGTCATGTATTTCATCAGTTAAGATGAATTTCACATGTTCTTCACAATCCTTCTATTATGTCTTGTTGCTCTTTATTTATGAAAATTCTTCGCGTGAGGCCAGCCGTTGATTGAAAAGGAAAAAAAAGAAAAGAAAAAGTGTCTCGTCGTTCAACAGTATCTATTAGCCTAAAATATGAGAAGTTAGAAAAATGTCGATATCTACATAATTGTATACCTTCTTGATTTAAGAGAGGTAAGGCCATATTGAGAGGAAAAGAAACTAATGACTAACTAGGAAGCATGTTTAGTATATTGAGTTTCGTATGATTTTATAGGACCTAGGAGATCAAGTACACGACAAAATTCATAAGTTATCTTATCTAATTATATCAAATTAATTGCACGAAACATGGTACTGGAGCACTATAAGAGACGAGTTTCTCCTCCTCTACAACATTATGTCCTCCAACATATTATCTCCATTGTTGTAATGTCATAACATCGAGATATTCTATCGTTATATATTGAGTATCAGTTTATACATGCTATTACAAATTTTTTGACTCGACAATATCAAATTTTTTTGTCAAAGGAGTTGCTTTATTATCATATCTAGAACCTTACTAGACAATAACTAATCTCTAAGCTAAGGAGTTTTCGTAAGAAATATTTTAAATAGTCGTTATCCCAATAAATACGTTCCAAGCATACGATTTCTTGGCCGAGTTTGGTCTGATTTTGTGAACTCCCTCTAAAGTAAAACAAGAAAGAATTTATCACTTAATTCATCTGATCCCACATCACTATTTGGATCGGATGAAGTGTGAAGACACTCTCTCGGATCAGAAGGAACACTGGTTAAAACATGGAACAATATTAACAAGGACATTGTAATCAACAACACGATTACTCTTGGCATCAGTGAATACCATCCTTTATCCGGATTGGATCATGTGCAAGCTCGCTGCCACATAGCCAAGATAGTTGTTTTGAGGCTTTCGTGTATGCTTTAGTTGATGGAGAAAGCACAATTCCGATTCGTGTCACCCTCTTTTAGCCACTTAACCTGACTCTAATCACACTACGAGAATTCATCTCTCTTCAAAACGGTGTCCAAATCAGCACGAAAGCTGCAGCTCTTGCTGAAATAGGCTATCATTCACCCCAAAATATCCGAGGAATAAAACTAGTTGTACAACTTGGTTGACAGCTAGTGTGTTGAAAAGATTCTTACTGTTAATTTTAAAAACAATTTTTCAAATGAATGGATATAATGTTTGCCAACCATAGATTGTAAATCAAGTTGTAAACGAAGTTGTACAAATAGCATGATTGATATATGGGTTCTTACCCTGTCAATATCAAAATTCACATCACTAAATACCTTACGATTCTAGATCTTTAACTTGATAATCACCCTATTAATTGGGAACAATCTTTTTAGTGAACTCCATAAAACTGTGATCGATATTGATCACTTTTTGAATCGTCCTAATAAAAGTATACAATGTTGGAATAACTTATTAAGGAAGATGTTATTCAATGGGTACTGAATACACCTATTAACATGATTATGATTAAAATGATATTTGTGTTTCCAATTATTTATTCAAAAGAAGTCTTTCTAGTATTTTAACCTTAAATAAGTACTATATACAAAATGAAAAAAATAATTACAAAAATAACAAATGCAGTATACGTATTGCAAAAAATTAGGAATGAGTTTGAGTTTTGGTTTGAGAGTAATGAAAAAAGCAAACAACTTTATATGCATATTTCCAAAAGAAACCGTAATGAAAAAATAGATATTTTCAAGTAAAAAATCCCTAGCTTCTATTTGGTATCCAGATTTTAATTTAAATCAAAGCCAACCAATTTCAATCATACATTTTATGAGATTCAATACTTTTTAATCTTATATTTAATCAACTTTTATCAAAATTTTACTAAAAATCTGATTTTAATATCCACAAACAGGGGCTTAATTCGTAGTATGAAATCTTATGTATTTAACCAATTGTTATTTTATATTTTGCGTTGGGTTTTAAAAGATTTTAAATAAAATTATTCTATTATATGTTTAGTGAGATAATTAATTTAGTATACTGGCTTGAATCAAGATTGAAATTTTTTATAAGTATTAATTTATTGAACAATCATTTATCGATGTTTCACTATAACCTCTCTAAAATATTAATTTTTATATTTTAAAATTATTATTTTATAGAGATTTTAGAAGAAATTACACCCATTCATATATTTTAAGATCCGATTTCAAAAATAATGTCCAAAGCTTGTTTATTCAAAAATCAGGTTATAATTAAAAATTTTAATATAAATAATTATATTACAAAATCAAATTAATATGCATATAACCACCCAACCAAAACCCTAATTATTTACCGAATTCATTTTCTTTACTCTCTCTCTCTCTCTCTCTCTCTCTCCCTCCGACGAGATGACACTCTGGAGTAGAGGCGAGGCATTAGAGGCACAGCTGTCGGTTTCTCGCAACAGTAGCACGGTACTTTTGGCCACGGATGGGGGCAGCTCTAAGTAGAGTGCCACTGCATCTCTGCGATTTGGTGTGGGACGGTGGTGGTTATTTTTGTGCTATGGTCGGGATTGGTTGCGAGTCATGGTCCGAATTTACACCGCCGCGATTCAGTTAGTGGATGGGGGTTGTGGTGGTGTTTGAGTATCAACGATTATGTTGGATCTGGTGGTGGCTGTGGTTTTGTTGTTGTCTGTGGCAGTGAATCTTATTGTTAGCGGTGGTGGTTTTGAAGTTGAAAGTGGTAGTTTGTTGGAGGTGGTGACAGTGGTGCTGGGAGGTTGTGGTGTTGGTTTGTTTGAGGTGGTGATGTTGCTATTGGACGGCGACAGTGGTACTATTGGAGGCAGTGACGAGGTGATTGTCGCAAGTGTTGGAAGTGGTCACAGATTATTTGGTTGATTGTGACCATTAAATTTGTTAACCTATGACAAAATAAATAATATGTGACCAATAAAACAAGATTAATTGTGACCTAAAAAATGTTAATTTATGACCGTAATTTGATAATTTGTGATTGTATAATAAGTTATACTTATAATATTTGTGATTTGTCATTGATAAATAAATTGTGACTTTTAAATTTTTAATTTGTGATCAATAAACAAATTGTGACCTATAAATTTTTTGCATTGTGAAAGTAAAATAATTTGACACATATAAAAATTTTGATTTGTGATAAAAAAATATATATGACTAATTAAATGGTCAATTTGTGACCAAATTGTATAGATCTGTGACCTTGATATATTTAATTAATTAATTAAATCATAAATAAATTTTAATAGAAACTTGATTTTTGAAATTTAAAGCTTATATTCTTAATTTTGAAATTGATGATACTTAATCCTTTACTTATGAAAATTTTCCTAGATTTTCGCAAAAGAAGCTGTTAAATGTCCGTGGGCCTCCCACAGTTGGGCTCTGTTGGAGGCCCTAACCCAAAACTCATTTCCCCATACATTTATGCTCCCGCCAAAACTTGGCTAACTCTCCCTCCATCAATATAGATGACGGCATCTCAATTCTATTGTGAAAATTTGTGGAAAAATCCTAGAAATGGAGAAGAGTGGTGGCGCCGCCGCATCTGCAGCCCCAACTGGATGCTATAAGTGCGGCCGTCCAGGCCATTGGTCCCGTGATTGCCCTTCAAATCCCAATTCCAATATCCCACCATCTTCCAATTCCAATCCTGCTACTACCCACAACAATGCTAACCCTAGACCCACATCGAATAATTCAAAATCCACTGCTGAGAAGCCCAAGAAAGTACCCAGAAAGAGGCCGAAGCTAACCCCAGATCTCCTCCTCTCCAATGATGGGCTCGGCTACGTTCTTCGCCACTTTCCTCGCGCATTCAAATGCCGCGGCCGTGGTCACGAGGTCAATATTTCCCCAATAACTATTCTTTTTATATTTACTACTTCACGCTTCCTTCGTTGGTTAATTTGGTTGCCTTTCCCAGTAGAAATTGGAGTCATTGAAGTCAAATTTAATCCAAAATTTAGGTTTTTGTATGTTGTGTTGATGGAAATGTATTGTTTATGAGGTAGACTAATTGTCAGATAAAGTGAACGCTTTAAGTTATTAAAAATTCTTAAGGATCTTATCTCTTGGGGGATATTGAGGCAGATGTTATGAAGGAATTGGTACTACTTTAGGAATGGTTATTTATGGATAAATTGGCTGCTGATTTTTGTTGGACAACTAAATTTCAGCAATTGATGATGTTCAAGAGATTATAGTAGTGCAGACTCATAAAATTCGCTTCTTGCCTTTGGACTTTATCATACTCATTTAAAGCTTAATTGTTACCAATCAAAACTCCCAAGAGCATGCAATTGTGAGAACTGAAATTATTGAGAATTCAAATCGTGCCAAAGTAATAAGCTTGATATTGTCCTAGTGTTTCACAAAGTTAAAAATTGGAAAACTTTTAATGGTTACATGAATTTGAATGGCCACTTCATAAATTTATATAAACTGTGGAAAATTATGACTTATAGTTGTAGATGACAAGTGCATATAGCTATATAAGATTGTCAGTTGGTGCTGGTTTTTTCCCTTGACAAGTGGAATTCCCCAGCACTCATAGTTGAAAGATATTTAAACTTAAGGCCATCACGTGATACTTGAAAACTAGGATGAAGTATGCTGCAAATTCAAGTACTATTTTGGGAAAACCCTTCTGTTAGATGCTTGTCGATATTTTACTAGAATTCAAATAACGAGGTGGTTGAGTATCAGTTACAAAGATTTTAGGACATCGTCTTTTTTCGATCTGATTATTGCACGTCCACAGTTATAGATCCGATCTACAATCGTTTTTGCTTTTTGCAATAATTTTAAACAACTTCAGTTCTCTCCTTGTTTCCCAAATGGCCTTGTTAACAATTTTACCTGTGTCATCAGTAACTCCTGAGTTGGCGACCAATGCTTTTTGACTCACGCCATCTACACTGGCAAAGTAAACATACACGTTCTTCAAACTTTTTGGTTTCATTTTCTTAGAAATTTCTTGCTACAACTTCATGCCCTAGAATTGAAGAATCAAAGGCATTCTTAAACATAAAGTCAAATATCATGCAGTTTTCCTTAAAATTGTTTGTTACTGAAAGTTCGCCCTTTATGGTGTTATTGCCTTCATGAAAACCTTGTTTGTTTGTTGATTTTCTGTACATAATATCCGAGCCACAACAGGGAAGAGATATTCAGGATATGGTTATTTGTCTTGATCTTTCCCTTTCGTTTGGCTCACTGATGAGTCTTTCGCCTTTCAAGCATATTAACAACATTTCTGCAGGTTAATGATCTGCGGCACCTTCTTGGCCTATATGCTGAATGGCATTCACGTTTGCTCCCCTACTATTCCTTTGATCAATTTGTGCATAAGGTGGAACAAGTTGGAACGACAAACCGTGTCAAGGTAAGACATTTTTTACTTTTATTGAAATTTATTATGCATGTATAAGTGATTATTATTTGTCAGATGCACACATGCTACCCCTTTTCCTTTTCCTCTTTGCATGGTCATAGTTAAAGCTATTATTGATATGAGCAAAGAATTTGAACTAGGAGAATTACAAATGCTGTTTTATAATTGTTTTTCATGTTAAGGTTTTATGTTGTGTGCATGCATCAGAGATCGAGGATACTAGACATAAGATTAACAATACATTTTTGTCTTTTTGATAGTTGGAGTTTTTTTATTTTTTTTTCATCTTTAGCTAATTTTATATTCTTGGGGGCCTGAATTATTGTGCTCTTCATGAAGCATATGTAAAGGATCGAGATCTGTGTAGAAATGCCCCTTCTGTGAGATCTTTGTAAAACTATTGAATCATATGAGATCGAGAACTGCTTTTCCTGTATGGTTCTGAGAGCTGGGAAGGTTGTGATATGATTCATTGGGTAAAAGTTAAGAACCAAAGGTTGTGTCTCTCAATTTTGCTATAAATAATTATATGGTTAAACCTGTTGGAGACTCATAAAATAAGAAACTGCTATTCATCTACATTGAAAAATACAAATATGAAATCATTGTGACCTTTGACGTCTTGAAAATAATTTGCCATTTTATTTGTTTGGATTTGACAATTTCTTCAATTAGCGCTGCATAAGAGAATTACGAGACACGGTTGCCCATGGAGAAGATCTAGCAAAGCTGCATGAGCCTCAAGTTCAACAAGAAAACCCAAGTCACGATCAAGGTACCCAACACCATTTAGCTACCATTATAACAAGAGACTTGTTTTAGCCTTTACTATATTTAGTTGTTAATTGCTCAAATACAATGTATTTTAGAGAAAAAAAAATGAAATTTCATATGATTTCCTTTATCAGAGTAGATAGCCTGCGTATATTTTATCCTTCCCTTCAACAAGCATTTACCTGCTAATCATCCTGTCCCATTTTTCTTAGCATTCTTTCTGTTTCCTGTTCATGGTCTTTGAAATTCAATGTGTAATACCAAGTATAAACTGCAAAAAAGGGTAATTGATTTTATTTGTACAACAGTCTTTAAGCACCAACAGTCTCTAACGTGAGAAAGAAGAATAGTACTACCTAAAACAGAACGCTGAAGTTTCATAAGCCACGTTAGATGATGCAACAAAAGCTGGGCGAAAGTATAAACTCAATTGTCTCCAGAAGCAGCTATAAAATTAGATGAAGAAGAGACACATAGTGACCATGCTGTGGGTTTATCGAGCTAAACAATTTTCAAATGCTGTGGTTTGAAATATTTATTCCTACGTTAATTCATAAGAAATCTGGTTGTTGACAGAGGCGTGATATAGGAATATTATTCCACTTTTTAAGTACAAAATGTTAAGAGTATTGCTTAATTCACTCCTTGGCTGTGATACAACGTTGTTAAAATGTTGTTAGCTTGTTTAGTAGATGTGCTACTGACAGCCAAGTGTTTAACCATGCCTTTAAAGGGATTTTCGTACTTCAGTTTTGTACCAGTTGCCACAAGAAATTTGAAGGATGCAATCACTTTCTTAGGAATATGATTAATTTGGGATTGAAATAACTTTCATATTGTTGTGCTGATTCTTGCAGTTTCTCACCGAAAATTCCTGCTTTTACAGATGCTCAGGGTCCTCCAGAAGAGCCATTTTTTGTTGAGGAAGATACTTTGCCAAACCATGACACTGATAATTTTCAGGAAGATATTCCTCATGATATCTTGGACAAAGCCATTGAAGTGAGTTCAAAATGTTTCCTTCAATCTCTTCGCTATAGTCACTTGAATTTAAGAAACAAATTTATTTCACATTTGGATGCTTTCAGCTTAAATATGGGAGAGAATTTTTTATTGTGTATGGATCTATTAATCACCTGGCAGGAAGTATCTCAAGCCGGGAGTGTTAAGGCAGATACATCCGGAGGCAAAGAGAGCACAAATGAAACAGTAGAGGATAATAGAGGTAGTAGCAGTCGCAATCAAATTCAGATCTCAGAGGACCAGAAAGCTCGCATGGAAGCAAATAAATTGAAGGCATTAGAGAGAGCTGCTGCTCGAGCCAACAACTCTTAGCACCGTGCTCCTACTTGATGGTTTCAACTATATTATGATCTTTGATATATTGATGTTAATGAGAAATGACTTGGGATTTGAATGATAACTCGTTTTCAAATATTGCCTCTCGTTAATGGATATGCTCAAATTTCGAAACTTTGGGTTTAAACTCTTGTAATGTCCACGGGTGTTTCTATTTCATTTATGTTATATGAACACTGGTATCAATATGAATTTGAAAACTTGTAATACTCCAATCTGGTATTAAATTGCAGGACAATAAGCAAAACTGCAAGTAGACAGACAGATAAATTAAAGACCAAAAGTTGAACATAATTTATTAAACAGACGCCACCACCACCTGATAAACAGATGATGTGCTTATTCATAATCTCTGGTAGTAGGCCAGGTTATCACTGTAAAAACACACAATTCTGCCACCCCTTAATATGAGAGAGTTTGAATTTCACAGCGCTGGCGCGAACTGAAACAGCATTAACTAGGCAAACTCTGTCCAGTTTCCAGCATCTCTTTCACCTCTCTACCCTGAAATTCTCCTTTTTGCGTTTGTTACCTGCACTGCTCATCCATCTGCTCCAGCAGGTCGCAGCATCGAGGAAATTCTCCACGCTAACCACCTTGGCCTTCTATGAATTAGCTGCTTTGCCGGAGGTATTCCTGGCAGGAATTCAACTGCTGCTGACTTTGAATTTGTTGTTGACAGCTGCGATAAACCTAGCTTAGCATCGTTCATCTCCACCGTGGTGATGGAGGAGTAGTAGTTGGACGCTGCCAACGTTGGCGCAAAGGACTGAAAAAGTGACCGCAAAGCGCCATTATGAGAATCTGAGATGTTAACATTGTTTAGTAGAGGGAAATCTATATATGGAATCTAGGGGTCGCATGGCAAGTACTCGGCTCATGAAAACGTGCAATGGATGCCGTGAATTTGGCAGGTGGCTGTTTTGGAGTTTTGCATTGTGCATTGAGGTTTCCACGCGTAATTAATAACAGCTGAGCTGATACGCCCAGGTTTGATTTGAATATAAATTTGATTTTTAGTATATTTTGATAAAAGTTAATGATATGTAACTAAAAACTTGTAACTTCATAAAATGTGGTTCAAATCTTCGCATTTTCACGACGATGGAGGAGTTTGGAAGCTTGCGACTTGTGAATGTTCTATCGAAAGATGCGTAAGGTGCATCTGAGTAGCATGTGAGCGGTGGTTTTATGATTTTGTGAGGTAGATTGATTTGGAAATAAGTCTTGTACCTTTTTACTGGAGAATAAGTGAATATGTTGGAATGCTCTGGGATACATTAATGAAGACTCATGAAATTATGAACTTTCGGAATGCGGGGTATGATCATATATTTACACGATCTCTTTCAAATAGAGAATTTCAAAGTGACTGTGAGCAAGAAAGACACTTCACTTGATATATAATGACGAAGATTAAGGTTATGACACATGAAGTATAGTAGTTTAAGAATTTTGTTATATGTATATCAAGATTTACATAATAGATTACATAATGACACATGATGCTTTACCATTTGTCAATTTAAAACACAATCAAATTTTCCATCCAATATTTTCCCTCCCTATCATATTATGTAATCCATTATATACATTTTTTATATACAAATAGCAAAATTTATAGTTTAACCCGTTATTGTGCTCTCTGCCACTAAGTGAGATATGTTTTTATTTACCTTTTTTTGTATTATTTTTAAATTTTGTGATTAATAAAGCTTGTCATCTATAGAGTTTATTAAATTCTGATTTTAATCTAAATTTTTAAAAATGTGTTGTTGAAAAGATGTGGGGTCCATGAAAGATGTGGTTAATATTAATTGTTTGACTTTGATTTAAATTAAAATCAGATTTTAATCCGACCGAAACATGCCCTAATACAAGACAACATTAATCTTGTCAGGCAAACTACAATTTGACTGGTACGAAAATTTGAAGGGACCAATTGCACAACATTATTTATGACTAAATAATTACAAAAAGACAAATGCTCAAATTGAAATTTTGAATAATTATGGTCGAATACAAAATTCACGTGTCACTAGTCAACAATCATCATCTTTTAAAAATCAATTAGAAGATGTAGAAATTTGAAAAAAAAAATGATAACAATTAAAAAAAAAATTGGGATCATCATAAAATAATTTAGCAGCAATTTTGTCACGCCTATTACTTTCTAGATAGCCTTGCTCTAGTCTAGATGTGGATCAAAACAGAGTATCTTCAATTCATGCTAAATTTAAAAGCTTATCAAGCTGTGTCGAGTTTGTACGTGCATGTGATTTTTGCTAAGTTCATAGTTAGGCTGCTGTTTGGTTCGGATTAAAATTCAATTAAAATTTCAAATCAAAGTTAAAAATTAATTTTAATCACATATTTTATGATACTCACAACTTTTCAACTGCAAATTTCATCAACTTTTATCAAAATCTACTAAAAATCTTATTTTAATCTCTACAAAACAGGGACTGCGCGTTTGCTAAATTTAAAAACTTTTAAATGTACGTAATGACTATTAAAGAAAAAAGTGAACTAAAAAACCCGTCTTATTTTAATACTACTATCTATAACAAAATTCACAAGTTTTTTTTTTCTTCTCGTTGGTTATTCTTTGTTCTCTTCAAATAAGCACTCAAAACAATAAACGCACAATTTATTGATGTCGTGCTGTTACTTCTACATCCATCCAGTGTTGGAACATGCATCAAATGCTAGCTTTACTAATTGTCATGGAACTTTAAATGTTCTTCGAGTTGCCACTAAACTTTTTCAAATGTTTACCAGTTGCAGCTAAACTTTAAAATTCTTTGAATTGTTATTGAACTTACTAAAATGTAATTATATTCGTCACTCGTCTCTCGTTTTTAAAAGTCAATAAACATGATGAACTTGCTAAAACATTATTATATTTACCGTTTCATCTAGTAAGTTAACTTTTAAAATGGTGAATGACGAAGTGGCGAATCAGATAATATTATACCCTTGTTTGATTCTCATTAAACCCCCCCAAAAATATGAGTTTTGAGTAGTATTTTAGGAGAATCCGTGGTTAAAAAGTATGGAAAATTTTTGGAATTACATGTATAATATTTTATTGTGTGAATATCTAATTGAAAATGATCGTGTAGCAAAAATCGAAATAAATTAAAGGGTGTCAAACAAGGGTTATATCATTCCACCTATTATGTCACTACATTCGTAACTTCATATATGACATTTTAATATAGGCCCTGTTTGAGAAAGATTAAATTTTTCTACAGTAAATCAATTCTCATTTTCAATCACACATTTTTCAATAAAATAATATTTTCCATCACATCAATAATTTTTTCTTCTTTTTCAACCACACATTTCCCATCATATCACTATTCAAAATCAATTTTTCTCCCAAAAATCTCTCCCAAACAAGCTCATAATCAATAACAAGAGATCTTATGCCTCATCACTCAACCTTTCATGTGGCTCAGTCGACTCATTGGAGCACGTTCTGTCAGAGTCATGCGGCATTTGACATGGAGTAGGGTCACCACGTGGCGCAGCCAACCCATCGAAGCACCTTCTTCCAGACAATTAAACCGTCGAAGCCCATATGTTAAAAGACAAATCTAAGGCCTAAACAAAATTTGTTTGCCGAAGTGGCAATATACAACAAAGAAGAATAAGAGGCCCAACTAAGGCTTGTGTCGATCCACGTTTGAAGATTTTAAGTTTATGAAATCCTTTTAAAATGATTGATCAACTGTTGTAATGAATAAAAAAGTCAATCGTCAGCATAGGGTATGGGACGACTGTCTCCTTTTTTGTATATTTAATGTGCCACAGACTAGTGGAGTCAAAATTAATACCTAAGATGTGATGTTTTGATAAAGGAAATGAAACCACGTGTTCTCTCATCCAATGGTTACTATTGCAAATTTAACAATATAAATATCTCCATTTGTGCCATTTAGGGGCAATGCAAAATTATTGACTATAATCCATATATTTTCTTTCTTTTTGATTAATCCTGGGTTTCTAGTATATGAGGTGCGACTTGATTGTAAGTTTGGCTCTTAATTGATCGTTTATTATCGTGTATGTTATCTCATATATTTTGTCGGAGTCCGATCATTTCTGTTTCATGTTATAAAGCTTCCTCCACGTCTAAACCTTGTTTTATTGTCTATTGACAATCGTTCCACGCGTGTTGGAATTAGCTCGAGAGAACGCGAGTAGTTCAATATCCTTGTCTAAATTAACAGTGCAAAAAAAGAGGTCAACAAAAAAAATATTTGAAAAACTTATTCAATAAGTAATAACAATGAAATATCTAAAAAAGTTGAATGAAAATAGAGATATTTAACACTGCCACGTTGACGTTGTCTTGTTTTTGGACAATAATCTTGCGTCTTTTTCACGTGGGATGCGGCATTTGGACACTCAATCACCTCATTTGTCATCACTTGGGCCCACGACTCTTTCTTTTAAGTTTTCATCGCTGGCAACCACTTAAAAAGTAAATAAAAATGACTTTTAAGTATACTTAAGTCTTAAGTCTTTGCATTAAATTTCTCGGATTTTCAGTGAAATTTTAATTTGGATACAAAACTTTAATTTTAGTTTCAAATTGTACCACTTCGTCACGTGACTATTCTAAGGGTGTGTTTGATGAATATTATTTTGGAAGAATATATTTTGGAATGGTAGATTGATGGAAAATGTGTGGTTGAAAAAGAAGGAAAAGTTATTGATGTGATGGAAAATATTATTTTAATGAAGAATGTGTGGTTGAAAATGAGTAGAAGAATGAAAATGAAAATTTTAATGGGTACCAAACAGGGCCTAAATTGATAAAATTTACTTGATTAACAGTCTACCGCTATGGCCAATTTACCAACCGTTTTTTTCATGCAAATACTAAGAGCTTGTCTGTTTCCAATTTTGCAGTCAATTTCAATTGCTTTTTGGACCGTTGCAAGAGGAGCCAACTGATTTTTTTGACTTTTCATCTCACAATGAACCCCATATGCTGCCACAAAACGGTAAAAAAAAGCAATTTTTGAGATTAGAAAAGCTCTTTCAAACATGTCCTTAGTAATATGTCAATTCTACCATAACGTCACGTTATAAAAGTGTTAAAATAACAACACGCATTTAACTTTTTAATCTAGAATCCTACGAAGTGATTATTCAGAGAAAATTAATTATCATATGACTAATAACTATATAATATTCGCCAGTATAGACGATGATAGGTGCTAGAATGTGATAGAGTATTGAAATTCAATATGAAATTTAAATTTATTACCTAATTGAGATAAATTAAAGTTTAGATCTCAATTAAAATTTTACTAAAAGTTGAATGACTACCCTTTATTTATAAACATGTTTGTATTACTACTATAATATGTCATCTTTTCTTTAAATAAAGTAAATTACTTATTTCAAAAATAATTTTTAGATATTAACTTCAACTTATAATGGAATAAGAATTAACTTACAAGGTAAAGATTCGCCACCAAACATGGTGTAAGCATATTCTGTAATTTGTTCAAAGATCCCCAAAACGGTACCCTTAAAACCGCTCACTGTAATTCTTTGATATCTACGGCGTGCAACCTTGAATCTTCAGCTCACACATAGAGAGAACAAAACCTGTGGGCTGCTCCTCTACTTCAACTTCAAACTGTTCTGTGGTGATTGTAATTACTATTTTTACCTATTTTGCTAAGTTCATTCTGAATGCTATTTTCTCTCTTATATTGGTAATTTCTATTTTGTTTCTGTTTGAAATAGTTTTTTTGGTGGTTGTAGATCTGAAAGTTCTGTTGCCGTATTTTTATATGTTTTTTCGTTTTGATGAAATTCCTGTATTTTCTGTCAAGTCTTTGTATAATTCGTTTTTGTTTACGAAAACTGCCTTCTTATGAACCACCCACGTTTTAATTTTTATATTTTTGTTGATAACATGAAGTAAATGTAGAAAATTGTTACTTGTGAAAATCTCAGATCTTTCTTCAAATTTTATTTATGTACTGTTCTTCTACATTTCTTTTTGGGTCCGGGGTGGAATTTGTTGCTAAGGCAAGTTGGGCATGATAATTTTGATTCTGCAAAAGAATTTAAACTTTTATTTAAATCTTATACTTGACAAATTGCCCCCAAAATGAAAAGAAAACATCAATGAATATAATGACTTTAGTAGGATTCATGTATGATTTCGTTATCACTTGTTCGAATCTGTATTTCCTTTTCCAGTTTGCTTTTGTTACGTTGATAGTATCGATAGTAAGTTGTTTTGATCTTTATATTGCTAATATGAGTTTTTGCTCTTTCACTGATAGGTAGTGTACTGGACTGAATTCTGTGTGCCTTTAGAAAGACTGGGAAGTGAAAATGGCAAACATAGACATTGAGGGAATTTTGAAGGGGATTCCAAATGATGGCCGTCTCCCCAAGACAAAGATTGTGTGCACTTTGGGGCCAGCGTCTCGGTCAGTGCCAATGGCAGAGAAGCTCCTTAGAGCCGGAATGAACGTTGCCAGGTTCAACTTTTCGCATGGGACCCATGAGTACCACCAGGAGACTCTGGACAACCTCAGGATTGCTATGCAGAACACTCAAATCCTTTGTGCTGTCATGCTTGATACCAAGGTCTGTATTGCACTCACATTTGTGTATTGAGATCCATTTACCTAAATATGCACCTGTTTTTCACTATGTTTAGTTTTGTGATTTGAGCTGATGAACTTGATTTTTCTGCATAGCGTGTTTCTAAGATCTTATGTTAGTTTCATATTAATATATGTTTGTTCTAGCCCCCAAGGATAAATGACCTTTCTTATAGTTTGAATATTCAATGATGGAATCAATTATTGAAAATTCTTTTATGGCTAGAGATGATGTCGGGTAATTATATTAGACAAGGTGAGGTATTTATTTAGCCATTTTTCTATTTCTTATACAAGTCAGAATTTCTAAATCGAAGATGTAAATAATTTAGCCCGTGCTTTGTTAGGGTGGAAATCGAGAGGTAAGTAAAAGTGTCCGTAAAGGAACACACATAAAGGAACACATCACCTTGTTCAGTAATCGAGCAAAGAGGTTTGGTTGATTTTTGAGCTACTTTTAAAGGGCGTTATTCTTGGATAAATTAAAAGGGCTAGATGATTTTGACATCCACAAAGAATCGGGCATTATGTTCGTGATGTTGCCACTGCCAGCCACAATATATGATCGAAACTTGCTAGTTTTTTTCCTCAAAAGTTGCAAAAATGATATTAGGAGAAATGCTGCTTAGTTCTGAGACACAGAAAAAGGTGCTGAGAAAACACAAAACCTCATAGATTCTGAATCGCTCATTTCTTTCCTTTTTATCTTTGAACCATTTTTTTCGTTATTTTGTTGAAGATAACACCAAATTTGGATGCAGCCAAACTACAGAAATGTTTAAGAAAATCATCGTGGTTCCA
The DNA here is from genome assembly GCA_035079005.1 of Fraxinus americana. NCBI lineage: Eukaryota > Viridiplantae > Streptophyta > Magnoliopsida > Lamiales > Oleaceae > Fraxinus > Fraxinus americana. The sequence continues at coordinate 23,519,686 of CM068710.1, forward strand.
TCTACTTGGGGCAACGCTGCTTTTATTTTTGTTTAGACACAAAATTCTATCATTCCTTGCATTTCTCAATATATATATATATATATATATATATATATATATATATATATATATATATATATATATTATGATCAACCTCATCTGTTCTATTATATAGTTGTACATGAACCAATTATCCTTTTTTTTATAACAAATTTCAAGCATAGTTCAGCATTATATGACTTGTACATTTTTTGTCTAAAAACAAAAGGTGTGCTTAGTTTGCCGTTTTCAACTTTTCTTTTGCAAAACACCCACAATTTGTTTGGGCTGATATTTTTGAAAATGCATTTTGAAAACAACTCAAAATACATTTTTGATATTTTCAGTGAAAATTCTGAAAACATTCAAAATATGGGAAATAAGAGTTTAAATGAAATAATATTTACATAAAATTCTAAAAAATAAATTTATAATAAATAAAATTGAAAAAAATAAAAAATTATAAATTCTAATAAAAATTAAAAAAACTATAAATTGTGAAAAATTAAAATTCTAAAAAATTCTAGAAAAATAAAAAATAAAAATAGTTCAAGCTCTTTATTATTTACATAAATATTCTAAAAAAATGTATATAAATGAATATAGATAAAAAATTCTTAGTCTATGTCATTAATTTTATTTTTTATTTCCTATGTTTTGCAACTCAACTTGTTTTTTTGTTTTTGTCTTGCTATTGCTGCGGATAAAAAATATTGTAAGATTTACCAACTTTAAATGTATATATTACTAACATAAAATTGTTTTGAATAATCAAATTTCATACAATAAAATGTTATAAAACAATTTTTCAAAATTCAAAATCAAAAGTATTTTTTAGTTTTCTGTTTATTCAGACTGACAAATCAAATGCGTTTTTAGCAATCTCAAAACAGACTCTCAAAACAGAAAACTGAAAATGAACTCCAAACTAAAAATTGAAACACAAATCATACGGGTCCGAAGTGTTTCCATAAAGATTTTGAATTTTGTCTCGCCTTTGGATTGTGTGAGAATTAACCGACTGCCTGAAAACCATTTTCCACTTTTACACGTTTCGTACTTTTGGTCAGTTATATCCCTTTCATACCATGTTTATGAATGATAGATGTCTAATTTTTGGATTTGATCTTAATCTTATTGATTTAATTGATTCCATCCCTAGATAGCCTTTTTTTCCAGGATAACTGTAGACTGTCATTTTCAACTTTTTGTTACTGCTTGGAGCTGAACAGTGTCATTTTTTATGCAGGGACCTGAGATTCGAACTGGTTTCTTGAAGGATGGAAAGCCTATTCAACTCAAAGAAGGCCAGGAAATCACTGTGACCACTGATTACAGCATAAAAGGAGATGAAGAAATGATCTCCATGAGCTACCAGAAGTTGGCTATTGACTTGAAGCCTGGAAATACTATTCTCTGTGCAGATGGTACTATCACCCTTTCTGTTCTGTCATGTGATCCGGCTTCTGGAACTGTGAGGTGCCGTTGTGAAAATACTGCTATGCTAGGGGAGAGGAAAAATGTCAATTTACCTGGTGTGGTAGTGGATCTTCCTACACTTACAGATAAGGACAAGGAAGATATCCTGCAATGGGGTGTTCCTAATAACATTGATATGATTGCTCTATCATTTGTTCGCAAAGGCTCTGACCTGGTTAACGTACGTAAGGTTCTTGGTCCTCATGCCAAGCGTATACAGTTAATGTCAAAGGTATGTAAATTCTTTTCCAATTTTCTTTTGGGGATTTTTTATTTATGCTTTTTTTTGGAGGATAAGAGAACGGGAAGAAAAGACTAGCATATTGTGCCAATTGGTTACACATCCTTGTAGTAATATTTTATATCTCCTCATTCCTCCTAATAGTTTTCCATAGGGGATCGACCGGTTTTGGCAAGTGATAAAATGGATGGTCCCCCTTATAAGTTTCTTATTTATTTATTTGATTGTTGGATTTTATTTGAAGGTTGAAAATCAGGAGGGAGTGGTTAACTTTGATGAAATCCTTCGTGAGACGGATTCATTCATGGTTGCGCGTGGTGATCTTGGAATGGAAATTCCAGTTGAAAAGATTTTCCTGGCACAGAAAATGATGATATATAAGTGTAATCTTGTTGGCAAGCCTGTTGTGACTGCCACACAGATGCTTGAATCCATGATTAAGTCTCCAAGACCCACTCGTGCTGAAGCAACCGATGTAGCTAATGCCGTCCTGGATGGTACTGATTGTGTTATGCTAAGTGGGGAGAGTGCTGCTGGGGCTTATCCCGAGCTTGCTGTAAAAGTTATGGCTAAAATCTGTATCGAAGCAGAGTCTTCACTCGACTATGGAGCAATCTTCAAGGAGATGATTAGGTCCACCCCACTCCCAATGAGCCCATTAGAGTCTCTGGCATCATCAGCTGTGCGCACTGCAAACAAGGCTAGAGCTAAACTCATTGTAGTGATGACACGTGGTGGGACTACGGCGAAGTTAGTTGCAAAATATAGGCCAGCAGTTCCAATTTTATCAGTTGTTGTTCCAGTTCTCACCACAGATTCATTTGATTGGGCTGTCAGCGATGAAACGCCGGCTAGGCATAGTCTGATATACAGGGGATTGATTCCCATCCTTGCTGAAGGATCTGCAAAAGCAACTGATGCAGAATCAACTGAAGAAATCTTGGAAGCTGCCTTGAAATCTGCCACTAAGAAAGGACTGTGCCAGTCAGGCGATGCTGTTGTGGCCTTGCATCGAATTGGAGCTGCGTCTGTTATCAAGATATGCATAGTCAAGTGAATGTGGTGTGGTACAAACTTATACTTCTATTTTGCTTTATGCTTTAATATTGCTTAAATTTGGTCACACGCGTTACTATATACTTGATAAGCCCTGATTCTGGCATCTACGGTTGGGCATTTATTTCCTTTGTGACCTTCAGTCGATGTTTTTACGCATATTTTGCGACGTGCAACTGGAATAAAAAGTTCTTCCTTTTGAGTGCAGCTTAATTTTTTCACGTTTGTGTCAAACTTGATATCGTAGAAGAAAATAGAAATTAAAGGAAACTTATGAACTGATTCTCTGTTTTATAATTGCAGTTTTTGACTACTGTCCGAGTATCCTAGTTTTTTTCCCGCTCTTAAGAGTTCTTCATTTGCATTGCCACTTAGGAGAATTTAATCTGCTTCGATCTTGCGACATGTACATTAAAATTTACATAATGTCATATGTTATTCTGTCATTTGTCAATTTAAAACACAGTCAAATTTTCTATCCAATCTTTTTCATCCACATCATTTTATGCAATTCATTATGTACCTTTTTTTGTATATTTTTTTTATATATACAAGTATCATAATCCTAAATGGATGGATTAGTTGACCAAAAATGTTGACATTGACCAAATGTAAATCATTTTTAAAAGGGTAAGATAGTAACTTTACGTTTTAGATATAAAATAAGTTAAAAACATAAATAAAAAAACCAAAAAGAAAATGAGAGAAAATAACCCAACCCAAATCAAATCAAATGAAAACCACAAAATCATCGGACCATTGTCGGCCACCGCCGTCCCACACAGGAAAACGCCACCGCTATAATCACCTCAAATCTATACCTCCTTCTTCCACAATAGAATTCTCTCTGTGTAAATTGAAATTTGCAAAACAATCCTAAAAATTTTAGGTGCCATTGTCGGCTGTTTTAGGTCGTTTTTTGTTTTCAATTTTTCAAAACAATGAAAACGCGTTCTCTTTCCTATTTTCGAAAACACGTTTTTGAAAACGACCAAAAATTTGTACACAAAACACAAAATGATGAAAACATCATTTTCCACGTTTTCAACCAATTTCAAGCAAAAACACGACAAACACTCAAAACACGCAAAATGATTTTTGGGTACAGCAACTGAAACACCCAATCCATCCCCTCCCTTTTGTCTTCATATAATCCACGCCCTCTCTTCCTCCTCTCTAGATGCGGGTATCGGAGCCAGCGTGGGGAGACGACTTCCATGAACGCAGGGTCGCAACGCATTCTTCGCGACGCTGCTGTGGTTTGGCCCATCTTTGCCTCCTCTCTCTTCGACGTCGACGACGAATTGGTAGGGCAAAGGTAAAGTTCTCTCTCTTTTCGATCTGCAATTTTGAGATTTTTTGGGTTTTTCGATTTCGGTTGTGTTGATTGGTGACGACCCATTGATTTCGGTTGTGTTGATTGGAAATTGCATTGGTGGTTGTGATGGTAGTGGTGGTGGTGGTGATGGGCGGTGGGGGCTTTTTGGTTTTTTCAATGGTGGTGGCGATAGAAGTTCTCTCTTTTTGATCTGCTATGTGGGGGTTTTTTGGTTTTTTCAATGATGGTGGCTGGTTGTTGTTTGCAGTGGTGTTGGCAATGGTGGTGACCGGCGGTGGTGACTGGTTGATGTTTGCAGTGGTGGTTGATCTGCTATGTGGGGCTATGGTGGTAGTAGTGGCTGGTTGTTGTTTGTTTGGTGGTGGCGATGGTGGTGATAGTTGGTTGTTTGCAGTGGTGGTGGCGATGGTGGTGACCAGCGGTGGTGACTGGTTGTTGTTTGCAGTGGTGGTACTTGGTTGATTTCTCAAAATTCGAAAGGAAACGAGTTTTCTAAAGTTGTGTTTTCATAAACAATTTTTCGGAATGACAAAAAGAACACGTTTTTAATATTTTCAAAACAGACACTCAAAACACAAAACACAAAACGAATTCAAAACTCAAAATAGAAAACTGAAATGCAAAGAGAACGGCCCCTTAGATTCTAAAAAACCGCACAATTTGTTGTATCAGACTTCTTTTCTAATGTTTCACTCCCAATAAAGGTGCAATCCAATCTACAATTACATGATTTTTCTTTCAAATCCACCACATAGTCAGCAAATTTTATGCCTTTTTTGCATTGATTATTGTGTGAATGTGTTATTAGAAATGATCATATAATAAATCATAAAATAAATTAATGGTTGTCGCGTTAAATTAGAAAAGAAAATTATGACTAAATATTTGTTCCTTCAGTTAAAGCACATTAACTAGAACTATGGGGTAATTTTTGCTAATTAATAAAATGCAAGGGTAAAAATGTGATAAAAAAAAGTTACGGGCATGAATGAAACACCGAATAAAGATTAGAGACTTTCAATACAATTAAAATGTGTTGCATTTGTTAAACATATGATGTGAGCTTAACAGTCTATGATGAATGAATAATGATGATTTAACAGACTCAAAAATAGAGAAATGATGGACAGACTGACTTGATAGTACATGTTTCGGTATTTTTATTTTATTTTTATTTTTCAAACTGTTCAATCATGTGTTGACATGTGTCCCCCCTTTTTTTGAACCTATTTTTTTTAGCCTATTTGTGTAGCCTATTTCAAACGGTCTGTGATGAATGAAACCTGCTCAAAAGTAGAGAAATGATGCACAAACTGATTTGGCAATACGTGTTTCGGTATTTTTATTTTTCAAACTTTTCAATCATGTGTTGACATGTGTCCCCCCCACCCCCACCCCCACCCCGTCCCCCTCGCCCTCCCCCTCCCCCTTTTTTGAACCTATTTTTTAATCTATTTGTGTAGCATGATTGATGAAGAATTATTTTTATAATTAAAAATTAAGGGATTAATGACAAAAGGAAAATTCTAAGTACGAAATTGTCAATCATATCCAAATCTTTTATATATGGTAGATTGTAAATGTGTAGTTTAATTTTTATAGTTTACTTGAAATTTTTTCAGTCAAGTTTTACAAATATTTAATGTTTAATAAGTTAGAATATAAATAATCTAGTAATATTCTTCAAGTTTCAAATTTCAAAAAATAAAGGTTGCTTTAAAATACTTGATGGAAAGACGTGACGCAAAAAGTTTATCTTATGCATTATGAATTTTGAATTCTTGTTTGATATTGTTGTTTTATACAATACTAGTCTTAAACGAAGCGGGCATAGCCTTATGCATGGTGTACGAATAATTTAAGTAGTCGCATGATTAATGAGGATGATGGCGAGTAACACAATTAATGTTATTGTGATATATATATATATATATATATATATATATATATATATATATATATATATATATATATATATAATGTTTATGTAATTGATAAATAATTAGATGTGTGATTTTGATATTATGAGGTAAGTTGGTGAGATCGAAGAAAATAAGCAAAAGTTGACAAATTTGGAGAAATGGCTAAATTGTAAGGGATCCAAAGTTCGGGGACTAAAATGTAAATACTTAAAAGTTGTGCCGAACCTCACGATGAAGATTTGAGAGTGCTCGGAGTCAATGGGATAAAGGAAGACGTCAATGGAATCAAATTTAGTCAAAAGATGATCACAAATCAATTTCCAACCGAAAAGTTATGCTCCAATGTTTTAGTCTCATATTGAGACCTATTTTTGGCATAGAAAGTGATTGAATTGGAGAATGATGTCTGAATTAAAGTTGTAGCCAGATGAGTTAGCTTTCCAACGCATTTTGAATCGCCTCAATTGGATATCTGAATACAAAGTTATGATAAAAACGCTGAAGGAATGTGCAGCTGCCTGTTTAAAACAAGAAATTCCGTTACATAGTCCGTTAAAACAACAAATTCCGTTAGTTTTTCCGTTAAAAACAAGAAATTCCGTTACATAGCCACTTTTAATATATAGAAGATATTGTCTGTCATTTATAAAGTAAACAAAATGTTGCGAAGTAAGAACTAGACATTGATGTTATTATTTGTCACTTAAAATCACTTATTTCATTTTCTGAACCATATAGAAAAACTGAATTTTAATCGGACAAGATTAGTGCTAAAAAAATTGTTGCTAAAATGGAAGTCGAACTTACTTTTCATGAAAAGCTTATTTTTCATAAATAAACACTTTGATAAAAATGTTAAGAATGAGATAATACATTCAGTCGAAGAATATTTAAGAATCAATTATTTCTTATATATTGGTCAACCTATTTCTTCGCTGAAGTTAATGTTTGAATAATTTCAAAAATAAGATAATACTATTGAGTTTCTATTTGATTTAAAAAAATTGCGGACTGCATATGGTAATTGTTTGAAGTGTTGGTGTGATCAACTTGAATAATTTTTTAGGTATGACAAAAATTCAAATATTGAAGGGCGGGAGTTGTTTTTTTGAGCTGCAGATTGTTAGAAATTTTCCGTTAGAAAAGATCAAAAATGTGATCGAACTGTTAGACTACATAAAATGGACCATTGTTTCCCAAATGTGTAGACTACATATAGAATATTATTGACTATATCAGTTACTGTTGCATTCGTCAATATGGGCTTCTCAAAGTTGAAGTTGATAAAATCATACATTCGGTCAACAACAAGAAATGAATTGGCCATTGTGCATATTGAAAATTAAGTTCTAAAACAAATTGATTGTAATAAGGATAATTGTTGATTTACTATTATACATATATCTTAAATATTTACAGCGGCTCGTATTTGAAGATAGCCTAAGGCTCCCAAAATTTGGACTGGCCTATGCCAAATTGCATAGTTTTGTAAATATTCCATACAAATAAAAGTAACAAGTTTTAATATGATGTAAACTCATCGTTTCGTTGGGTGTAAGTTGGGATTAATTTATTGATCGTAGAACGTATAGTAAGATTATCCAGTAATAAATCAATCTGGGTATATTTTCCCAAACTGTCAATTATTCAATATTATACCGTGCACCAAATATAACCTCAAAGATTACAAGCAAGAACATTCTCGAAACTTTGACAAGACCTATGCGACTATGCTTTGTGCTAGAGAAATATTACAAGGATACATGCTCTGAACCTTTAATTACTGAAGATCTTGTTGGAATTTTGACTAGATCAATTATAGACTTTATTAATGGTGCTCTCTCTTTCTTTGGTCTATTTTGATGAAACATGAAATAAGTACTAGGCTATATTCAAATTGGGGATATCCATGTTATGAGCTATTGACTAGTCACATACCGTCAACTAAGCTAGAATACCATCTAACTGCTCTCTATAGCGATTAGGAACATCCCAACTTATCGCCAACATAACTTTGAGGCTAAATAACTTGATGCATGATTGTCACTTTCCTTCTCTAAGGCGATTTTTGAATTCTCAATACTTAATGAGATAACATAGGTTTCCATGCTCGAAGTGAAAATGATGATTCTTGACTTGTTAAGCCACGTAAAAAGATATTGATTTATTCCACTATCACCTCCACCATCGCCCTGTCATTACAAGCAAACCTCATTAAGCCACCATCATCGTGGGTCCAATCAAACGCCACAATGTGACAAGTGACACGTGAATCAAGATCAACAGCTGTAGTTAGGAATGATTAATGCGACTACTAATTGTAATTTCTTCCTTATATAGAGGGACTATTCTTCTTTTAGGGGCGGGGGGGGCGCAATAGAATAAAAAATTCTCGATTATTAATACATTTTAGTATTTAAACTTGATAAGTGTAGGTTCTACACTTATTCGAGACCCTAAATAATGATATTTTATTGTCATTTGGATAAAACTCTACCTAATTTATATTATGGCTCTGTCTGGGACGGATGAAAATGGAAATGTTGACCGTTGAAAATGGAAATTTTGACCGTTGGGATATATTTTAATTGGAAAATTGTGAAAAGTTACTGACCACTTTTCAGAGGACATGTACATTTTACACCCTTAATTCCAATTGCAATTCAAGCCTCAACCACCCTTGATACAAACTAAAAACCATTTTCACTAGGGATGAAACGGTACATTTTTGCTTCTTTGCCTGATTCACACAGCACACTTATTTTGGTGGGCCCTAGTGATGTGACCCAAAAATCAATTCCAGATTTGAAGAAAATTGCTCCCAGACACATGCCATATTGCATTTTATAGGTAAAACCTTATGTTTGATGAAGAATTTGAGAAAAGAATGCACAATAGTGAAAAAAAATGGAAAGATCCAAAGTATACGGACTAAATTGGCTATTGGATGTAAAGTTTGGAGATCAAATTTCATACTTTGGAAAGTGAAGGACTCGAAGGAGAATATATATACACGAAAAGGCGGCTTTGAATTGAAGGCACAAATTAAACACACACACAGAGGGAGGTAGGGAAAAGAAATGGGAGTTTTATTTTGATTTGAAGTCAAAAACGGCGGCTGAAAGAAAAGAGACAGAAAAGAAGAGAAAAAGAAAGAAGAGAAAGGAGAAAAAGGCGGCTGCTGAGGGGGAAATACACATACAGAGAGGAGAAAAAGGAATTGGAATTTTACATTGAAATGAAAAATTGCGGCTAGATATATATATGCACGCACACATACACATAGAAAAGAAGAGAAGAGGGCTGCGGCTGGAAAAATATATATAGCAGAAAACGCGGCTGCAAAGAGGAATTTATTCAAATAATTCGGTGATATATTCAAAGACAATTTTTTATCTTTATTTTTACATTATAAGTAACTATTTTTCATATTATGGTAAACAATGTAGTCGACATGTGATCATTTTTTTCTTTTAATCAAGATTTCTGTGATTATTTTTATATGTATTGGTTTTACTATTAGTTCAGTGCATTGAATTAATTGATCACTAATTTGATGATTATGTGAGTTTCTTACAAATCGAGAGGTAAGTTTGAGATTTAGATCAGATAGTAAAAGCTGGTAAATTAGTATAACGTGTAGAGATACATATACTAATTATTGTTGTCATAATATGAATTCTTAGAACTAGTGTTTCTTTTAACCAAAGTTGATTCACATGGAGATATGAAACTTAATTAATTAAATAGGTTAAAAGAGAACTCGAGAGTGGTAAATTGAATACAATAGAAGAATTCAATCGAACATTAAATTAGGTTATGAATCTTGAATTAAGAATTAAAGTGATCAATAGATGAAATTGTTATGCCCTGATATTTATCTCATATTTGAATTTTCAATCAACCGTTGTTTGCAAAATTTGATATCTTCAAGTAGTTAAAAAAAAAATTACAACTATCATAATTCTTTACTTGTTTTTATCAAATAGGAGTTAGAAAAATTAGATTAAGTCCTGCAGTTTAGTCATCGTGGGAACGATATCCGAATTCAAATGTTCACCATATTGTTTGTTACAATATCGTACACCTGCGATATAAAAAAAAAAAAAAGCAACAACACTTGCATACCTCCATTTGAGTTTGGAGTAATCCAAATTCCAATCCCTTCGTTTTTTTTTTCGTCTTTCCTTAGTTTCTTTTAAGTTGAGTTGATAGGTGCCACCTTACTCTTTGATATAAACAGGTAAATAACAAGTATCTACAATTTTATAGAATTAAACTTTTAATCAAAATGAAAATAAGTAAAGAAGCTTGTCTACTATTTGCACCATCATCTGTTGCAAATTCATTGAAGTTTCTGAAAAAAAAAAAGAAAAGGAATGTCAATGATTTTATCTATTGAAAATAATTAACTAAATATGATCAATGAAAATATCAACAGATGCTTCCATTTTGTAGTTAGCTGTAGAATTGCCTTTATGGTAATGGTAATGGTATGGTAGGTGAATATGTGATATTCGAGTGGTGGTTGTCATTGTCTATCCATATAAGACGTGGATGTTCACAGCTTCTAAAAACGTGCTATAAAGCGACAGCAGAGTCAACCACGATTTTGATAGCCCTCTTTAGCGTTCAATCATGCTCCAGACCTATCAACATCAAATTAGGTTACAAGAGGATAGTGGAAACACACAAAAATAATGGAAAAACTGTAAAAGTAAAATTATTTTTTCATTTAATACAAAAATTCAGCTTGTAAAGTAGAACACGATTGCATTATCAAACGTATCCATCAAACTCGAAGACAAAGTAAATATTTCTTCTGTATTCTCATTATTGTTTGGTTACATTTTCAAACGAGCTCACGACCCACGAGCTGCTCGATCGAGTTTTTTGGGGCTCAGCTCATAAATCGTGCTCGTTCCTAGGAACGAGCTCACGATCCACGAGCTGCTCGATCGAGTTTTTTGGGGCTCAGCTCATAAATCGTGCTTGTTCTCACGACCCACGAAGTGCTCGATCAAGTTTTTTGGGGCTCGGCTCGTGCTTGTTCCTAGACAAGTTCGAGCAGCTCATAAATCGAGCCTAGACGAGCTGAGCAAGCAAGTTGACAATCCGATCGACCCAATTGCTATCCCCAATTGGACCAAATTATGTGGAAGATGACCTAGAGGTACGCAAAAAGAATCAAAGTGGGGATCGTTTTCAACTTTTAGAGCCTATTTGGTGCACATTAAAATGAGAGAATGCATTTTTTTGAAGTGATGTGATGGGGAATATGTGGTTGAAAATGAAGGAAAAGTTATTGATGTGATGGAAAATATTATTTTATTAAAGAATGTGTGGTTAAAAATAAGTAGAAGAATGAGAATGAAAAAAATAATATGTGTCAAACAGGAACTTATATCTTTTTGAAACTTTTTGAACCGTCCAGAACCTCTTTTCTTTATTTATTATCTAGTCACGAGTACAGATGGGACAGAAGAAGAGGATTACTTTTGGCCAACTCAACTTACTTTTCCGTACAAAGCTATTGTATTTTTTTTATTTTTTATTTATATCCAATAAGATAAGTGAAGAAAAAAATAGTCCTAAACTTACAACTCTGTTTTATGTTAGCCATTCAATTTCATTTTAAATCTTTAAAAAAAAAAAAACTATTTCAATTGGATCACGAAACTTGTATGTTTATTTTAATTGACTTTCACGGTCCAACTCGTGAAATTCTTGATACAATTTATATTAGAAAAATGCTAGAAGTACACAAAGGTGTACATAAGGGTGTCCATAATGGACATTCGGCGCCCTCCCATTAGATGGAATGTTGGTGGGTCTGGCACTCCCTCCAATGGGAGGGAGTCGAGTGTCCATTATGGACACCTTTATGTACACCCTTGTGTACATGTAGCACATCTCTTTATATTATTGGCAAATCGTGTTATCAAGCATGTTCAGTTTCGAAATGTGAGTCCTCCATAATAATAAAGAGCTCTGCTTCTTGTACAGAAGCAAAGTGGCCAGACACTCACAACAGGGGAGGTGGTTTATTTTTTTCAATATTTTACTCACATGGGGCCCACTCCATGTGAGTTTTCTAGCCAAATTCTGTGGCCAATAATTTTGTACAAATAAAATTATTGAATAATAAATGACATGTATACTAGATCCGTTCTATTAATTGAATCAGAAATTCTATTGACGGCTATGCTATGTATTGCCATGTCATGGATCCTTTCATTTTGATAACGATTACATAGAATAATCAAAATGGAACAAAAGTATAACTTAGGTGATTCAATTGAAATAAATTGAAGTTTAATAACTAACATGCAAGAATTTTTGAGTTAGTGACTGTGATGAAATTTTCCCTCACCACATCGGTGACTAAGAGAATCTCTAGAAGATTATCATTTTTAAAAGAAAAATGCTACTTGTACATCAAGAATTGTACATAATGGTGTACATCTCACTCACATGGGGTGGAACTCACTTGTATAAAATATTTTTTTATTCAAGCGAGTCTCACCCCCATGTGAGAGGGGTGTACACCTCTATGTACACCTTGATATACCAATAGCAAAACCGTTTTTAAAAAGGGCACATTCTAGAATTTAGAGAGGGAAATTTGTTAAGTACTCAAACAAACTCTTTATATTGAACACTTAATTTTATTATTTCCAAAAAAAAATTATTATTTTTTTCTATCTTTTATTTTTACTAGTTTCCCTCTAAATTATTATTATTTTGTTCTTCCAAATACTTTTAAATATAGAGAGTGAGTTTAAGTTTTCAAATTTAGAGAGTCAAACTGACTTTTTAAATTAAAATATTAATTTAAAGCATCTTTTAGAGCATAATTTTAAGGGTTGAATATTTGAAATTGATAGTATGTTATGTTTAAAGAGCTTTTTGAAAATGCTCTAAGAGAACACTGTATATTTGACTAGATCGTCAACAATTTTTTCACGGGAGTCTTCATGCCACGTAAAAGCTTTTTTATTTTAACTTGTAAACAATTTAGTTTATAAATAAACGAAATTATGGATAAATGTATAGAAGTTTGGCGGTTTATAAATTTCGTAAAATATACTTCGAAAAACTTTTAATTAGACTTCCATCACGAGTCTCTTTTACAGGTCTTTTATAAAAAGTAAGGGTGTGTTTGAGCCACATTATTTTGAAAGAATGTATTTTTGAATAGTAGATTGATAGGGAATGTGTAGTTGAAAAAGAAGGAAAAGTTATTGATATAATGAAAAATATTATTTTATTGAAAAATGTGTGATTTAAAATGAGTAGAAGAATGAAAATGAAAATTTAATACGGCTAAATAACAACTCTAAACCTATAAAAACCAAATGAGATAGATGTAAGCATGATGAAATCATCACTCTAGCACAACTAAAATTATTTTTGACTATGTCAAAAGGTCGCCGGGGGGCGGGGGTGGGGAACCTTATCGAGGGCTTGTTTGAGCCCTTTTTTTTTTTTTCTAAATAAAGTATTTTTGAACAGTGCGTTGATGAAAAATATGTGGTTAAAAAATAAAGAAAATTTTTGAGTTTGCTTGTAATATTACTTTAGTGAAGAATGTGTGATTGAAATGAGACCAAAATACAATTAAAAAATGTATTTTATTTTATTTATTTTTTCAAAAAATGGGTCTAAAAGGGCTTAGCATCTTTAAATTTTTTTATTCTTATCCGGTTCTTGATTTGGGTCGAGAAAAACACGAGTACAATAATATGATCTTACGTACTATTGCAATTTCACTCGTGACTTACTTTTTTTAAAAGTCCACACGTTAAATTAAGAAATTGAAAAAATGCACTTAATTGTATTATTTATAGAATTTAAGATCCAAAAGATAAGAGTTCAAATCTTCATCTACAAAAGATACATGTGAGCAAGTTTGGACCAATTAAAGAAAAGTAAAATATGAAAATAAACTTAGCTTAGGTTTGATTCTCATTATCTCAAAACTTATTTTTTCAATTACACATATTCACAATAAAATATTTTGCACGTAAATTCAAAATTTATTCCTACTTTTTAACCACGAATTCTTTAAAAATTTACTATTACAAAATTCACTTTGATAAAATAATGAGCATCAAATATGGACTTAGACTTAAATAACATATTTTCATATAAAAAATTAAGCTCTTGTTTTGTTTGAATATGAGATTTTAATAGGATTTCTTATTACGTAACAGTAATAATTGTTAAAAAATTGAGGTGCATAGAAATGATGTCAAACACTTAGCCCTTGTTTGATACACATTCTCACAAAAATTCAACTTATTTTCAATCATACATTTTTTAATAAAATAATATTACACGTAAATTTCAAATTTTTTCTTATTTTTTAACTATATATTTTACATCACGTCACATCATAAAATACATTTTCTTCTCAATAATGTGCATCGAACACCTACTGTAAATTATCTAACATGAACATGGTAGAACAGTTAGGGTGTGTTTGATAACACCATTTTTCCTTGGAAAATGGAATGTCTTTTCCTTTTCCTTGCAAATGAGTTGTTTGATGGCAACTTTTTGCCATGGAATTTATCACCATTATTTTCCTTCCACGCGCCTATTTCTATGCGTGAAAGGAAAAAGTTTTCAGGTGGGAAAACAAATTTTGGAATCTGTCTTTTTTTTTTTTTTGGAAACAAATTTCATAATCAAGTGTAAAAAAAAATTTCACTTTCATGGACAATTTTGATGTAAACGAAGGCCAAACAAACACTAAATTTTGATTAAAAAAAAAATTTTAGGAAACATTTTTTTTTTCATTTTTTTTTTACTTTTTGGTAATGGAAACAAATTTTATAACCAATTGTGGAAATAATTATCACTTTAATGAACAATTTCCATGTAAAACAAAGCCAAACGAATAGAAAATTTAAAAATTTTCCGGGTGGGAAATTATACCAATCAAACACACTTGAAATCATTTTCCCTGAAAAATATTTTTTAGACAAATTTTTTCCCTATAAAATATTTTCTTTCCACCCATTTTTTATCATTGCAATCAAACGCACCCTAGATGGAACGGTAAATTGGAAAAGTGAATGTTCGTACCTGCCACTATATCTCCAAAAGTCAACAATGGAATGTGTTTTCTCTCGTACCAACCGACAAACACAATGCATTGAATGTTGTTCCACGGCGGCATAAAATGAATTTGGCCAATACTAATTTGTCTCAAGCTGCATTTTGCCCAATATATATTTTTTAATAATATTTTGATGGAGAATATGAAGTTAATAAATAAAAAAAAAATTTGAATTTGTGTGTAATATTATTTTATTGAAAAATATGTAATTGAAAATGAAAAAAAGAAAAATATATTTTGAAAATAATAGAGACCAAACAAGAGCTAAATATACTAACTTATAATTTCAAAAAACTTTGTCAAATATGGTTAGCCCCCGTTTGCTCTACATTATTATCTCATTTAAATGAAAAATATAACCGTTATTCATCATATTAACATTTAAATTTAAATTTTCTATCTCTTTTGTGAACTCCAATAACGACTATATTTTTCATTCTCATTCTACAATAATTTGGCTCAAATAAAGTAACTTTTTTTATACACATGTTTGTCAGAAAAAACCAACTTTTAATTCAATTTTTTAAATTTTTGGGAGTAAATTTATAATGTTGGGTACCTAAACCTTCTTTCAAGGGTCCCAAATCTTTTATAAGTATGATAATTATGTCTTAAACTTTTCATTTGAAGCACTCTTGTCCTCAATATTTTAATACTGTGTGAGTAGTATTACCATCTACTGAGTAATTTCTATTTAGATATTAAATATCCACGAAACGCGGACGTAATGCATGATTAAAATGGTAAAGATACGATCAAGTTTAGACCAATTAAAAGCAAGTAAAAGTATTTAAAATAGTAAGAGCGAAGATTATTGACCTAAGTTCAAACCTTCTTGAGGGTAAGGATGGATTTTTTTTTTTCAAAGAAGCATTTTTAAATTTAATAAAAAAATTGAGTATAAAAAGTAAAAGTAACTTTTTTCTTTCATAAGCATATTTGCCAGAGAAATATAACTTTAGATAACGAAGAAAAAAATAACTTTAAATTCAAAAATTTACTTTTTAAAAAGTAACCTTGTAACTTTTTACTTTGTCCCGTGCGGTTAAAAATCTGGACAGTAGTCAGTTAAATTTTAAAAAGTTCTAAATAATCGGTGTACTTCAAAGTTATTTTTCATCTCTCTCCTTACATTTGAAAATTAACAATTTTGATAACGTTGCGAACAAATCGTCGACTCTTCAAACAACACACGAGAGGACGTTAAAAGTTCACTTTTTTTTTTGATACCCAAGTGTCCACCTTCGACGATTAATCCTGGGGTCTACACCTTGGTCCTTTAAGACGCAGATCAAGTAAATCGCTAGATGTACCACAAACTGGCCAGGGTCTAAGAGCCTCCTCCACTGATCTATCAAAGTGTCGAACGAGTCAACACATATTGCACCTTGCTTTCCAACAGAGCTCCCGCCTTCTAGGATAAATCCTGCCTTCGGGAAAAAAAAAAGTTCACTTATTGCTAGAAAACAACTTTAAAAGTAAAGCAACTATTCGGGAAAAAATGTAAATTCATTAACTCTTGAAAAACAACTTTTAACTATTCC
Organism: Fraxinus americana; assembly: GCA_035079005.1. NCBI lineage: Eukaryota > Viridiplantae > Streptophyta > Magnoliopsida > Lamiales > Oleaceae > Fraxinus > Fraxinus americana. The sequence goes on from CM068710.1 coordinate 23,536,415, forward strand.
AAAAAAAAATTCTTCTCGGAAAAAAATGGTTTCTTGAAATTTAAATTCAAGCATTAATTTTAATCCACGTTTCATGTATCCAAATCAAATCCAAAAGGAGGCAATGTTCAATTCACCATTCAGGATTTTCTACCCCATGTTTTATGCTTACCCAAAACAGCCGAGGTCCTCTATAATAATCTCTTAATGCTATCCATTCATCCACAATTCACTACTGTGTGAGCAAGAAGAGTGTCAGTTATGGAGAGTAGATTGAGAATGTTAATATGTTTATTGCTAATCGGTGGTTTTATTTGTAATTGTTGTGCGTCCAAAAGCATGAGAATGCGGCTGTCTACTGAGCAAAAAATGGAGAATTTGCTCACCAGACGCAATCTTCTTTCCAATGGACTTGGCTCCACTCCTCCCATGGGGTAAATTTTTGCTTTCTGGTTTTTAGTTCCTTTATTTGAAGACTGCAAGGATTTTTTCTCATCTCTTAAATTTTTTACTTTAGAAAGGACCAAAGGGATTGATGGATGTGTATTGGTCTGTGTATACGTATAGCTCGTAGAGAAAACTTTTGGAATACTTGTCCATCTATATTGAACTTTGATTTCTCGTACTTTATTTAGGTGGAATAGTTGGAATCATTTCGCCTGCAATATCAATGAAAAAACCATCAAAAAAACTGGTAACTCCTTATCCTATCATTTAGTTTTCCTCCCTTGATTTCTATTAATGATGAATACCATCAAGATGTGCAAAAATGATGCAAAAACTTGTAATTTTGCTTCATCATTTTACTATTGGCATGTTATTTCTTGTATTAAGTGGTCATCATCAATAGATTTAGAAATAAACTCTGTGAATTTGAAGATTTATGTCCATCTTCACTTTTGTCTTCAATTCTGCTATTTTAATTATTCTTGACAGCTGATGCTCTGGTTTCAACTGGTCTTTCTAAGCTTGGATACATATATGTCAACATTGGTACAATTTCACCTCTAGCTTCTTTATTTTTTATGTTTTATGGTGCATTCTTATTGAATGGACATGAAGAATTAGAAGCTAATTGATATATCTAAATCTTTTCCTTTAGATGATTGCTGGGCTGAAAGTTCTCGTGACAAGAAGGTTTGCTTTGCCAGAGTTGTGTAATAATCATTTAATAACATTTTGGGAGTCGTGTTATTTGTTTTCTTACATCTTTTCTGTAAAAATCGATGTCAGGGTAGTCTAGTGGCTAAGAAATCCACATTCCCATCTGGCATTAAAGCTCTCGCAGACTATGTCCACAGAAAGGGTCTTAAGCTAGGAATTTACTCAGATGCAGGGTAATTTGGATCTGCTAATACATGATTTGAAGTCATACATGAATGCATAATAGTGAGAGTTCCATTTATAAATGCATTTACTTTGACTTGCAGCTATTACACTTGTAGCAAAAAACAGCCCGGTTCACTTGGTCATGAGGAACATGATGCCAAAACCTTTGCGTCATGGGTACAGTACTTACTACATGTTTGGTGTGCTAGATTAGGCGATGCTTTATGGCATTAGAGAATAGAAAGAATTTAAAATTGTCCATTGTCTTATAAAGTACTGCCCAATATTGCTAGATTAGGCAATGCTTTATTGTCTTATAAAGTACTGCCCAATTTAAAAGTGTTGGGAGAGTATAAATTCTCTGCTTCAGTGGAAGCAGCCATCAGTGGCCTTCCTTTCACTATACAAACAAAACTGAGTTAATCACTTGCTTTCTCTACTCTACAGGGCATAGATTACTTAAAGTATGACAATTGTAATAATGATTTCTCAAAGCCTACTCGACGGTACCAAACTGATTTCTACAATTCATTCAGACAATAATGTCTTCCTTTCTGATTAGGTTCAGTTGTTCTGAACATTGGTTCTGCTATTATTTTTCCTTGCGCAGGTACCCCGTGATGACCCGAGCGTTAATGAATTCAGGCCGACCGATCTTCTTTTCTCTCTGCGAATGGTGATTCTGTTTTTATATTATTATTGTTTCATATACTCGGCTTTACACAATCTGGATTTCAACATAATTTCCTGTGCTTGTAACAGGGGAGATCTGCACCCGGCTTTGTGGGGTTATAATGTAGGAAACAGCTGGAGAACTACTAATGATATCTCAGATAACTGGGATAGGTACTCTCTCTTAGGATTATTTGTTTTTTATAATTCGTCGTATACGTGAGGACTTGAACTGATTTTCCTTAAGAATATTCCTTCTCCTGCAGTATGGTCTCAAGAGCAGATCAGAATGAAGTCTATGCGGATCTTGCAAGGCCCGGTGGCTGGAATGGTTAGTTTTGCCTCTAGTCAGAACTTACAACTCGTATGGCTTATTTATCAGAAGCTCAATATTCTCGTGGCATGGCTTTGAACAGATCCCGACATGCTTGAAGTTGGAAATGGGGGGATGACAAAAGATGAATACATTATTCACTTTAGCATATGGGCTATTTCTAAGGTTCTCGATATATCACACATATGGCATGTTTATTAAGGTGGATTGGATAGTATTAGACATTATGACAGCAGAAAAAGAAGCTACATCCTGTCATACTATGCAGTCCTCGTGCCAAACGTACCCTTAAAGTTTACCTCTCATAATTGGCTTAATTTTGCTTTCTGATATTATATTTCATGCAACATAACTACAGGCACCTCTTCTCATTGGTTGTGACGTGAGCAATACAACAAAAGAAGTTATGGAAATCATTGCAAATAAGGAGGTGATTGCTGTGAATCAAGGTAAATACATCTACTGCCATCTAAACTTATTTTCAATTGCCGTTTTCCAAATACTTACGTTCTGGTAGTTGGTTTAAAACAGACAAGCTAGGTGTTCAGGCTAAAAAGGTTAGGATGGAAGGTGATCTTGAGGTAATCCTGCATTTTTTGTCTTGTGATATCGCAGTTTTGCCTTTTCATATTAGAAATTCATGATATTATGTGCCTCTTTCTTTTAATATATAGGTGTGGGCTGGACCGCTTTCAAACTACAGAGTGGCTGTAGTTCTGTTGAACCGTGGTGCTTTGCGAACTTCCATTATTGCTCACTGGGATGATATTGGGCTCCCTCCAAATATTGCAGTTACTGTAAGAGACCTTTGGAAGGTAACTCACTCGTCATACACACACATGCATATAATGATATGCATACCGGTTGTGTTACATGTATATAATAGTTCATATACATGATGTGGTGATATATGATTGTGTTAGAATTTATTCAAAAAAAAAAAAAAGCTTTCCCACTCTTTTTTAACACCCATCTGTATGTAAATCATTATGTATAAGTTGCATTATTGATTATTCTATGCATACTTACTGATCTTCCCTTCTTTTATGATTGGATTCACTATACAGCACAAGACTCAGAAGACAAAATTTGTTGGAAATTTGACAGCAACAGTGGATTCGCATGCATGCAAGATGTATATATTGAAACCGGTTTCTTGAGGATTAGCATTGCCTTCTTGTCAGCCAACATCACAATTAAGTTGTATTTTTCAAATAAAATTGGCAGCCAACATTCAAATCGTTTAATAAATTGTCAAACACGAAATCTTCCTTCAATCCTACTGTTCTTTGCGATTAACCAGTAACCAATGATTATATCTATGCCGATTTTTTGTGTTATTGACTTTATATGCTTGATAAGAGCGAATAACGGCATGAGAGAGAAATGATATCACCAATTAGATAAAGAGTTAATTTGCGTATTTATGACAAATAAATATAATGGACGTCAAAAACAAATAAAGAATAATACCATCTTCCACAGTGTATCAAGGAAGAGATAAGAGTCCATTGAGAGCATCTCCAATTAGGGGTGTAAGCGGTCGATTTTATCGATTTTTGACAAAATTTCAAATCAAACCGTTTCAGCCGGTTTGAGAAAAACTCAAACCTAAACCAAACCGTTTTGACCGGTTTGAAAAAAACTCAAACCTAAACCTAACGGTTTGGTCCGATTTTAAACCGCCGGTTTCGCTTATATTTTGTTACCGTCTAATGTCTACTTTTATGCCATTAATTCAATATATATTCATATCTTAGTCAATAAATTTAAAATAAACTAAATATATCTACTATAAATTTAAATACCAACAAAATCAAAGTAAAATCTCAATAAACTAAAATCACAGTCATATATTTTCAGAGACAATTTAGATGGTTTTCATGTTCAAGAATCAAGAACACGCAACTATGTAACTAAAATCACAAAATTTCGAAAATAGAAATAATTTACATGTCACAAAAAATCACGAATTTGAGGATTTTCAAGAATCGAGATGACAAACTATTTTAGTAATAATTTAGACGGTTTCCATGTTCAAAAATCAAGAACACGCAGTTATGTAACTAAAATCACAAAAAAAAAATAAAAAAAATCACAGAACTAACTCACATGTCACAAAAAATCACGCAGTCTTGCAACGAAATTGAAGGCTATCAGTTGTGACTAACCGTAGACTACCGACGACCATCACCGACAACTGAAAATTTTGACTGCAGACTATCGATTATTTGATGAAAATTCAGGAGCGAGAGAGAGATAGAAGGTTAGGGATTAGGGTTGTGTTTGTGAGAGTTTGAGTTCGTTTTTTTTTTTTTTTTTTTTTAATTAGGATAGCGGGTTGGGTTCGGATGGGATTTGGGCGGGTCGTAAATCGTAATAACTAATATGAAATTAGAAATTGACAAAAATAACAATAAAATGACAAAATTATTGAATTTACAAATTTGAAATTTTGGATAAATTTTCAAAAAAATCATTTTTTTATTTTTTATTTGATATATTTTTTCGTCGGGTTTGCTTTTAAACCGTAATTAAAATTCTCAAAACTAAACCAAACCGTTTTGACCGGTTTAGTTTGGTTCAAAACCATTTTGTTGATGGGCCCACGTGGCGTCAAACCGTCGATTTCGAAATTGAGGTTTCGGTTCGATTTTTCGATTTGACGGTTTTTGCTTACAGCCCTATCTCCAATTCTAATTTTAGATAGCATAAAAAAATATAGATATATATAAGAGAAACTAAAAGTCGGAAGACTGGACGAGAAAAGAGAAACAAAAGGTGAAAAGCAAAATTTTATTTTGAGAAAAGGTCTCATCCTTCAATATCGTGATTGGATCGATCATACTAGATCATGCGTAAAATAGAAAATTGCAAGTGTATATAGTCGCTCTAGTTGAAATACTTGGAATAATTCTACCAATTCTACTAAGAGTAGCGTTTTTAGCACTAGCTAAACGTAAAGTAATGACTTTTGCGCAACGTCACAATAGTCTCGATAAAGTGAGATAATTTCGATTGTTACAAACATGAGTGGGCAAAATAACTGAATTGGTGAAATTGAACCAAAACCGACTGATTTAGTTCAATTTTGCTTTAAAAGTTTTTGTTTCATAGAAAAAAGAACTGATTTTGATTTGATATATATATATACACATATATACATGGGAAAGTAGCTTTTCACTGTTGTTCCCCATATCTTTTTCTCATACCTCGATTTCTTCTTTTTCTTTTTCTTCTCTCAAAAATTCGAGGAACCACTAAGGCCATCTCTAACGCTGCACCAAAATTTTCACCATTTTGCACCAAATCTTGCACCAAACTAAAATTCATCTCCAACAATTACACTAATGATGACAAAAAAACTCATCTAGATGCTGCCCCGCCCTCAATGGGGGAAAAAAAAAACCCGCCCCGACGGGTTGGTGGGGCGGGGTAGGGGTGCCCCGCCCCAAACCCGCTCCGTGAAGAATAAAAAAAATAATTAACTACAAATTAAAAACAAAAAATAGTTAATTTGAAGTTTTTGAAAAAAAAAAATTAAACGGGGCAAGTCCACGCCCCGAACCCGTCCCCCCTCCCCCCCCGTCTAAGGTGGGGTGTGGCGGGATGGGGAGGGGGAGTGGCCCCTAACCCGCCCCGTTGCCATCTTTAAATTACACCAAATGAATGGTGTTTAATCATTTTCTTCTCTTTTTTTATTCTTAGTAATTTATTTATTGGAAATATTATTTATTTATTTTAGAAATACATAAATTACTAAATAAATAATTACGTTAAATTAAGGAAAATATTAAATTCATTAATAAATATATTATTAAAACATAATACAATTAGTAGAATCACTTCAAAAATGAAAAATGTTAAATAATGCCATTAAAAAATAATGCACTGCATTTCAAATTTGAATATTATGATATTATGAAGTCGAAATATCGTTGCAATTTAATTCTTGAAATTCTTATGTTCTTCCCACAAATGATCGATTAATGCATTTCGAAATGCAATGTGAGCCTCTTTATCCTTGATTTGTCTAGACGAGCAATGAATTCTTGAAAACGATGATTTTCGTCTTCAACCAACTCAACTTCTGGACTTGGCGCTTACGAAAGAGAGCTCAACAATAAGATAAATGACCTGAAAGTTCATCTGATTTGTTTGGAAATTATTTTCAGAATATTGGAGGATCTGGAAGTGATCTTCTAGATTACTATACTATGCAATTGTTTTTATGTATCGTTTTCTTTAAATAAAACTAGATTAATGTAGGTATGTGGTTGTTGTAATATATTTCGTATTAACTATAAATAATTGTGTTTTCTATATTTTAAAATTTTATTTTAATTAATTCAGTAATTATTATTTTTAACATTTAACATTTAAAATGTAAATAATAATAATAATAATAATAATAATAATAATTAAATGACACAAATACACCCCAACAATTCTTTTGACAAATGAAAAAATGGGCAAATTGGACTTTGCACCATTTTGAAAAAAGGGTTGTGCTACTTGTACATTATGGCATCCATAATGGATGACATAATGTACAAGTGGCAGTACATTATTGGAGGGTGTGCTGGCCCACCGACACACCCTCCAATAGGATAATTCCACTTGTACATTATGTCATCCATTATGGATGTCATAATGTACAAGTAGAATTATCCTTGAAAAAAATGGTGCAAAATTTAGTACCATATTTGAATACTTTTGCACCAAATTTTGGTGAAATTTTGTGTTGTGATTGGAGATGGCCTAATATATCTACCAAAAACCCTCAACGAAATTGCCTACAAATCTCATTTATAGTCGACCAAATCGAATATTCAGAATATCATTTTTCTCTTTTTGTGTATTGTTAGTGATGATTTTATTTTCTTACTTAATCGCTGGATTTTTTGTTATCTTCTTTTTTGACTTCCTTTCGCAAATTATGGGAACATTTCCACACGAAGTGGACAACAAAAGGGGATTTCTTGACGCGAAGTGGACTGTAGCAATCTACGGTTTTTTTCGGCCTTTGTTCGCATTTTTGTGATACTTTTAGAAAACCCACAAAAAGTGGATCGTATTGACCTCAAGTACCTTTGCCTCTTCTCTATCGTTGTGTACGTTTTTTGAGTTCCGAATTTTTGTTCCTGTTTGTTTGTCACTTCTCAATTCCCGTTTGTGTTCCTATGGATTTGTGTGAGTGTGATAGTTTCTTCAAAACTTGAAGAGGTTTTATATTTGCTTTACTTTATGATGTATGGCCTTTTGATTTCTTGTATGATCTTTTGATTTCTGAGTTAATTGTTTCAACACACAGCGAACTTTGAATAGTGTCATGTTTTACTATTTTAACTTACACCCCATTACTCATTGAACTTTACACAATTGCACTCCATTACTCACCAAGTCCATCCCGTCAATAAAAATTGCATATGTGGAGGACGGATTTTACACGTGACAGTTAAATGCAATGTCATTATCCCAACCTGACTCCCTAACACGCCTTACCCAAAAATTAGATTGAAGTCATGTAAACATAATCAAAAATATGTAAGTGGTAATTGAATGGCGGTAAGTGGTAACCCACATTTACTTCCAGGCAGCCAAGTGCTTTATCAACTGTTGTTTACAAAAAACAATCTGACAATTCATCTTTTCCTTGCTGACAGGAAAGTTAATTGTTGCCTCTTTTTTTCCTCCTCCTAATAAATTTAGTTGTTAGAACTTAACGTAGGGATTCTAGAAAAATAAAAAATAAACAGGACTAGAGACCCGTTGCCCGTCCCCATCCCTGGGCAAATTTACCCCTCCATCCCCTACTCGAATATTGGGTAATCCCCACCCCATTTGGGGGCCTCGCGAATATTGAGTTTGTCGGGTTTTTTTGCCATTCATATGAGAAATAATGCGTGATCAATTAATTTGATGATTCGTGATCGTTAAATAAGTTGCTACCTACAAAATTTGTGATTTATGATTGTGACTAGTACGTAACTGAGATCATAATAATTGTATAATATTGCGACCTTAATATATTTAATTATCTATTTAATTAATATAATACTTTTAATTATATGTCTAATTAATAAAATTTGAATTATGACCTGATATTTTAAACTTTAAAACAAGTTTTTAATTTTGAAATTGTATCTTGTAACTACCTTAGATATTTAGGGAAAATTACATAAAACCAGAGGTTTAATTTGACCTTTTAAAAAATCAGGTATACCTTTCTAAAACTCAGGTATTTCTTTTAAAAAATCAGGTTTTAAGTTTATTTTTGTAAAAATCAGGTACTATATAAACCCTAATTTATCAAACCCTAATTTACTAATCTTTCCCCTCCCCATCTCTCTCATCTCTCTCTCCATCTCTCTCTCTCCTTGGAGCGGCGATGAGCCCACTTCGTCCGCCTCCACAAGGTTTGGCGACCAAGACCCGATTCAGCGAGGACCTCAGCCGCAAATATTTCCAACAATTGATCTCTGCAATAGGTTATTGCCACTCATGCGGCGTTTTCCACCGTGATCTGAAACCGAAAAACCTGTTATTGGACGAGAATTGGGAACTCAAGGTTACAGATTTTGCGACGGGGGTTCAGGTTAGTCGGAGATGTAGGAGATAAAAATGGATCGATATTAATTATGGTTCTTGCAATTGCCATTTTTTAATTATGGGTGTTGGAGTGGTGGAATAGGGCGTGGGTGATGTTAGTGTTGTAGTGGCGGTGATGTCGACGGTGGTGGCAGTGGTGTGGTGCTTTATAGTGGTGGAATGTGGTGTGGGTGTTTGTGACGATTTGATTGGTTGATTGAAATTTGTAACCAATGTGGCGGTGGTTTTGTCGGTGACGGCGGTGGTGATGCTGTTAGAAATAACATTGAATTGGTGGTTGCAAGTGCTAACGATGGTCACAGATTAGACTAGCTTTGACCGCATAATGGGCTAACTGTGACCTTAAAATTCGATAATTTGTGACTAAAAATTAATCTGTAAACTGTAATTTTTTTATCCGTGACCTATAAAATTTTAGATTTGTGATCTCGAAATAATTTGTGACTTACAAAATTTTTGATCTGTGACCGATAAACAAATTGTGATTTATAAATTTTTTGATAAGCTGTGACCTAAAATTAATTTTTAACTAATTAATAAGATATCTGTAACCAAATTGCACAATTAAATATTTAATTAATTAATAAAAAGTAAAAACATGATTTTTGCAAGTGTCAAAGTTAATACCTGATCTATGAACTTTCCCAGATATGTATTGTTCCTTTCTCAAAAAATCTGAGCTTCAGCCGTGATCTATTTTTCACCAATTTCTTGATATGGGCCTCAATTTTGAGGCCCAACCATCAGCCTCTGTCGATTTTTGGTGCACCCACTTTTTTATTTGGGAAATATACATAAATCCTGCTTTTACTTATACACATTTCAAAATTAAGGTTTGATATTTTAAATTTCAAAAATCAGGTTTTTATTTAAAGTTATTTATGAATTAATTAATTAATTATATATTTTATTAATAAATATATAACGGTCACAGATCTATACAATTTGGTCACAATTCAAAAATTTTTAAGTCACAATTCAAAATTTTCATAGGTCACAATTTGTTCATCGATCACAACTTAAAATTTTTAAAGTCACAATTTTTTCATCGGTCACAAAATCACAAAATTTGTAAGTCTCAATACTTATTTACGGTCACAAATATCAATTTATTGGTCACAAATTAATAATTTTTAGGTCACAAATTAGTAATTTTTAGGTCACACAGCTTGTACTCGTCACGGTTTATTGAATTCATTGGTCACAAATTGTTTATTCGTCACAATCACAAAATTTCTATTGTGACCACCGAATTTTATGGTCACAGATTATTTTTCCACCACGAATTAAAATTTTTTATAGGTCACAGATTGAAAAAATCAAAATTTTTGTTGGTCACAACTCTGTTACAGTGAGTCACAGACACAATTTCTAGGTCACTGACACCGACCTTGCTAAATCCATCCACAAATCCATCCCAAATCACTACACAACCACCGTAGCCGCTCCAGCACCGCCTCCAACGCCACCTCAACAACACAAACCGCCACCACCACCATCCAAATCACACCACAACACAAACATCACTAAAAAATGGAATCGACTACAACCACCAGCGCAACCGCCAGTACACCACACCTCAAATCACTGCCACACCATCACCCCTTTCGCCACCGTCACTGCCTGTAGATTCACCAAACTCACGGTCACAACAACAGTGCCCGTAACAGCCACAAACCGATCTGAACATGTCACCACCTACCATCACCATCCTTACAGTCGCCGCCACAACCAGACCCACTCCATTGCAGCCAAACCACCAAAACCCCCCAACAGCACCGAAACCACCACCACCACCAGCATAAGCACCGCACCGCCCCTGCCACCACGATCTCCACAAATCCACCATATCCGCCAAATTGAAAACCAAAACACAGATCTCATTTGTCCAAAACCATCCAAACTCGAAAAATAAAAAAAAAACAAAAGGAAATAACAGATCGCGAACGGCAGTGTCGGCGGTGGAGCCCAGAAGAAAGAGATTAGAGAAGAGTGAAGATGAGAGATGGAGCGTCAGCATCGGCGACGGTGGACTGCAGCGTCGGCGGTGGACTGCAGAGAGAAACGGGGAGAGAATGGGAGACTGAGGGGAGAGGCGGGAGAGTTTGGAATGAATTCTAGGGTTAAGTTATTTTATTTTAATTGGGATGAAAATTATATAATTAATATTAAATTAAATATAAAAAACCTGATTTTTGAAATGTTAAAATGAAAAGTTGATTTGTGAAAATGGTATTTTAAATACCTGGCTGCCTGTAATTTCCTCTTTTTATTTCCTTTTGTTTTCCTTTTGGCCTTTTCAACTTTTCTATCTTATTTACTTTCAACCCTTAAACTACTGTTTTCATTTATTCCGGTCCTGCATTTTCAATCTCATCAATTTGTTCCTCCTACGTTTCATAAGTCCAAGTTCATCCCTCGATTTTTGATTTATTTCATTTTAATCCTTTAACGTTTGAGTTCATCCATTTTGTTCCCCAAACTTTTCAAAACATTCAATTTGATTCCCAAAATTTTATGAAGTCTTGCAATTGTCTTTCAAGCTTCATCCAATTTGAGTCCCAATACTTTTCGACATTGTGCAATTGCACCCCTTTTGTCCAAATTAAACTTCAAATCAATTAATGTTGCTTAATTAATCTTCAAATGGGTGTTTTTACCTATAAATGTAATATCTACACTAAATTAAATAGAAATTCGTTCAACTAATCAAATATCAAATAGATTTATGAGCTAAATGAGCGTGTAAAGCGTCCTTATGCGCACTCCCAAATTTACACTTTTACTAGTCTTGAACAAAATTATCTACTCAACCATTGTAACACGAGCAAGAAGACAATAAAGACTCACTTAGCTAGCTTACGACAAAGATTCCATATTCAAAATTAAGTAGGGATGACAACGGGGAGGGGAGGGGAGGGGAGGGGAGGGGCAGGGGGCCATCCCCGCCCCACTAAGAAATTCCCTTTCCTGTCCCCGCCCCATTACCCTTTTAAGGCGGGGCGGGGCGGGGCGGGGCGCGTTATCCATATTCAATAGATTTAGACAAATAATTTTAATTGTTATTTTCTATTTGAACTAATAAAAATTTTCATTTAAAGAATTGAATTCTAAAAAAAAGAAATAATTTTTTTTAATAGGACGGGGCGGGGACCCCGTTACTAGTCCCCACCCTAAGGCAAAATTCTCCTCCCCGTTCCCACCCCGTTACCCGTTTAAGCGGGTTTTCCTCGCCCTGTTCAGGGCGGGGCTCAGTAAGTTTCGAGTTTGTCAGATTTTTTTGCCATCTCTAAAATTAAGCAATTCATTATAAGTTCCTAAATAATGATACATAAGAATTGAATTTGTCCTACACTCAATGCGATCGATGTGTGTGCATAACCAAATTTAATCATCACCTAGATGTAGTCATAGTTATGCAAAAGAACGAATTAAAGTTGGTTCCATCCTGACCCTTAATTGTCTATAAGGATTGCTAGAAGATGAGTTGGAAGGAAATAATTTGATGAAAAAACTAATTGTATTTTAAACTGTTTAATTATAAAATGCCACGTGATATTATATAAATTATTATGTAAATTTTGATCTACATAAAGCAACATCGTTGCACGATAGTGGCCATCAAATTCGAACTTCTCTGCTCAATTCCAAGATCTGCCACAACGCACCCAAACATATTTACTTTTATATTTATTGATTCATTTTGGAGACACCCCACCGCCCCCACCCTTCTACTCCCTCTCACTCCCATTGGTGCAAGAACCCAACACCAAAAAGCATTTGCACAGTAGCAATGAACAGCTACAGAAGATGATGAGAAAGCCCATATAGCATTTCTGGTATATAAACCAAAATAAAAAAGGAAAAAGCTCCCCACTTTATAAAGGTATGCAGTAGCATCTTCCTTTACCCTTCTTCAACTATTGACTATTTGGATTTTTCACAACTATTTGGATTTTTTCTGTTCTTTATTTTTACAGCAGTTTGTAATGTGAATAGAAGCTACTTGAGGCGGATTATTTTCTGAAGTTATTGTGGAGGGCCGTAATTTCTTGAGCTGGAGGATTTAGGGGTTGGGTTTTATGGATTAATTGGTAAGAAACGAGTGATATTTGTATATTATGTATAACATGGAACCTGACAACGGAGGTTTTCATCACCAGCAGCATCAGCAGGGGACATCGTTCAAATCAGGGACGAGTAGCGGCGGCAGCTGCAGCTCTGGGGTGGTGTCTCCGATGATTTCCATGGGAAATTACTATAAGAACGCTGGGACTGACGGGAATTTAAGCTTAAATGATTGCGCAACTGGGGCAGCTGGGGGGATTATTTTTTCCTCGCCAGGGGCTGGAAATTACTACGGGTCGTCATTTCTTTTGGACTCTGTACCAGGGTTGAAGCACGATACGGGTTTGGCTGTTGAATGGTCCGTTGAGGAGCAGTACAAACTAGAAGAAGGACTTGACAAGTAGGTACTTTGTTCCAAAAAAAAAAAAAAAGAAAAGAAAAGAAAATGAAATGTTTAAAAAAATTCCTAATTTTTAACTGTCATAAGTTTTGATTTTCAATGAATGAGGTACAATAACATGGTATAGTATATATTTGTTCTGCACCAAACTTGTTCTTTTTGTGGATCTGAAGTGATCTTTGTGGACTTAGATATTGGAGAAGTTAAAATTGACTGAGGTGCTCTTTCACACTGGTTTAGTCTTTTATTTGATGGCTTTGTTTAGGGTAGGTTTGGCAAAAAAATGCTTGTAGGTAGAGTATGTTTTCATAAAATAGAAGATTACGAGGCTCGAAATGACGTGTCTTCTGTAGCGGGCTTGTTTGTGTGTATGTATGCACACACATTTAGGCTTCCTGGCATATTAATACACATCAGAGATTCCATGAAAATTTGTGCTTCTGCTTCTAATTCTGTATATGTAAAAAGAGTACTAACTCCAAATTTCACTCTAAAACCAAAGATCTAATATTCTCTAAGTTTACACAAGAAAAATGCTACTCACACAAGTCAACTTACTCCAATGATGGAGTAATGATTTATAAAATGGTCTAAGGAACTAATGTTTCTACCCAAAATGTGAGTAAAAAAGAATACACAATAAAAATGGATAAAACTGTACATCCAAGTGTTTAATTGAAACATTATTCATGTAATACCCAGACCAGGAAAGTTTAAAAAATTTGATAGGTACTACTCATACCAACAAGGTGCACCTTCTTTTCCGGAAGTCCATCGCTAGAAACTCCACGATTAAGCGTGCTTGGCTTGGAAAAATTCTATGATGGGTGACCCCCTGGGAAGTTTTCTCGGGAAGCGTGCAAGTGAGGACAAAGTATGCTGAAAAGACTCATATTGGTACAGTGGGGACAATACGTCGTCGATCTAACGGTCGGGACAACCCGTTAAGTGGGACCGGGTCGTTACAAATGGTATCAGAGCCCGATTGCCAGTCGAAAATTGGGAACTAAGTGCTATGCAGGACAAAGTGCTATGCCATAGGGCGGGAGCCACCTCTTGAACCCGTAAGAGCCACCTCTAGAATCCCAACGCCTGGCAACAGATCCTCAGATATATCAAGTGCGACGAGGACGTCGCGGGTCTAACGGGGGGTGATTGTAATACCCAGACCAGGAAAGTTTAAAAGATTTGATAGGTACTACTCATACCAACAAGGTGCACCTTCTTTTCCGGAAGTTCATCGTTAGAAACTCCACAGTTAAGCGTGCTTGGCTTGGAGCAATTCTATGATGGGCGATCCCATGGGAAGTTTTCTCGGGAAGCGTGCAAGTGAGGACAAAGCATGATGAAAAGACTCATGTTGGTACAGTGGTGACAGTACGCCCGTTAAGTAAGACCCAGGTCGTTACAATTCACTAATTCAAAAAATTGTAACTTGCTTCTGGGTTCTCATTCTTAAGATTAAGGTTTCTATTGCACCTAAATGATTATTGCATTGTTTGCCTATGTTTCATCAGGCATTTCAGTTTTTTTTTCCCCATTTTTAGTTGCATCATGTTGATTTATTACCATGGTGCAACTTTTTTGTTTAGTCTGGCTGGTTTTCGTATCTTGGGCTTAACTTGTATTTCCTTTTGTCTTCTGTTTTCTTATGAATTTCACTCCTGATTTAATTTAGTCAACATTTCTTAAAAACTTGTAGATATGTGAACGAACCCAATATCATGCGTTACATTAAGATCGCAGCCTCACTCCGTGACAAAAGTGTACGCGACGTTGCTCTTAGATGTAGATGGATGACGGTAAGTTCATTACCCATGAATCAACTTCAATTCATCATGAATTCTCATGTAAAAAAATAAAAAAAATATTCATGTTAGTTTTGTGCTTGTTAGAGTTGTCATCTCCTTTCCTGTTGTAAGTACTTTACTCGAAATAATGAAGCGTCATTATTTTGAGTGCTTATGACTTATTAGTAATAACTGTTTGTCAGAGGAAGAGAAGGAAACAGGAGGATAATATCTTGGCCAAAAAAGTAAAAGATAGGAAGGTATGGTGTTTTTAGTTTCATTAATATTAGACTTTGAGTTTTCCGTGTTGACTCTTGACTATGGCAGGAAGTGAGCTACCCAGTAACCAGTTATGCTTTTCCATGTATCCTAGATATTTCCAGTAATGATATATAGAAGATATCGAATTACAATACTTGCCAATTACGGCTTCCAGGAGATCTGTACTGTATACACTAGTAATACATTCCTTTCTAGTTACTTCGGTTGATTTCTCATCATCAAGTTTTGATCCTTCCGAGGCGTAAATGGGGTCACTCTTTGAAAAAACAGCAAAGTTGTCATTCTTTAGATGTTATTCGAGAAGCGGTGAAATGATTTTTTTACAACCATTTGTAAATTCCAAATATACGAAGTTAAAGTGCATTAATAAGAAAGTTAAAGCATGAAATAGGATTGTTTTAGCCTTTTGGACACAGCATGGAGGGAGAGAGTAACTGTCGTGATTTTTCATGTTATAATTTTCAGCTGTCTGTTATGCATAATATGAGGACTCATTTTCCTGCACGTCTGTGTTTCCTCTCATCCATAAATAATATTTATTAATTGCCAATTAACCCCTTGTTTGGGCTCCAATAAAAATGTATTTTGGAATAGTAAAGGCCCGATTGGTTTGTGTTTCGGTTTTTGGTGTTCGGTTTTGGATTTTGAGTTCATTTTCTATTTCGAGGGTCTATTTTAAGATTTTTAAAAATGCGTTTGGTTTGTTATTTTGAAAATTTATTTCTTGAAGACTGAAAATTAAAAAATACGATTGGTTTGAAATTTTTAAAAATTGTTTTATTACATTTAATTCTATTAATTTTGATTATTCAGTGAAAAAGGATCAATTTTACATTAATATATTATCAAGTATTATATACATTTTAAAGTTGGTAAATCTTATAATATTTTTTCTCACTAAACAAAAATGATAAATGATAAATTTATTTTAAAATTTAGAAAATAAAAATAAAAACTAAATGAGCGAACTTAAAATATTTTTGTCTATGTTCATTTAAATATATTTTTAAATTTTTTTATGTAAATAATCATTAAGAGATTTTTATTTTTATAATTTTTATAATCTTTATTTTTTCAGAATTTTAATTTTTTAGAATTTTAGAATTTATTTTTTAAAATTCTTATTTTTTAAAGTTTATCAATTTTATTTTTTGAATTTACTTTTTTGAATTTTAATTTTTTATAATTTTATTAATTAGAATTTTATATTTTTTAATAAAATTTTATTTAAATGCTTGTTTTCCATGTTTAGAGTGTTTCTAGAATTTTCACTTAGAACACTCAAAACGTCAAAAATGATTTTTTAGTTTTATGTTATAAATTTATAATTGTTTTCAAAAATAACAAACCAAACATGTTTTCAGTTCTTTGCAAAACTGAAAACTAAAAAAGGCTTGAAAAAAGTAAACCAAACGCACCCTAATTTTTTGGAGAATGCGTGGTTAAAATATAAGGAAAAGTTCTGGATTAACGTGTAATATTATTTTATTGGAGAATGTGTGGTTGAAAAGATGAGAGAAAAAATGTATTTTTTCCGAAGGGAGCCCAGATAGGGTCTAAAAGGTTTGAAAAACAAAATTAGGTGTTTTTTTTATTTTGTTTCTTAGTTTAAAAACAGAGCTTGTTTTTGAAAATATTGCTGATGTTAAATGGATTGTTAGTAGTGGCCCATAGGTAATGAACTTGTGGCTATTGCATTAAGAGGAGTAATGACTTTAAAGCATTCTCAGGTAGGATGTCAGTTGGAGATAAAATTCCTGAGTGTAATGAGTGATAGTATGACTGCATAGCAGACTTCTTGTTTACGTTATTTATTGTTGGAAGAATAAAGCATTTATTGTAGTATGGGAGATGGTCTGTGGTGAGGTGAGGATTAGAGTCAGACTATTTCGGAAATACTACTTTCATCATCTATGTTTGGAAAAGAGTTCTACTAAACCTACTTGTTCTTGATTTGTTGGATTGTGTTTCGGATCAGAGGATTAATTTTAGTGATTGGAGCAGCCTTTTGAGCTGGAAGATTAAACATGATATGGTGATGTTTTCTCTCTTTGTTGTTTTTGTTATGTAAAATTAGAAAAGAAACTGTTTTATGCAATCATCAGTAACTTGCTTTGGATGATAATTACCTCGTGACACACCATGATACCAATGACAACTAAAGTATCGTCCATGAAGTAATTTAGATTGATCATATGATTTCCACTGTATCTTTTGGTCATGTAACCATTTTCTTCTGTTGATTACTATATGATTGGCATGTCAAAGTGGTATCATTTAACTGCAGTTGCCTGATAGATGGTGGTTGCTGAGTACCTTGCCTCTTTTGTTTGTAAGTGAAACATTTTCTTTATCCATAATCACCATGGGTATATTTTGCATTTCCTGTGGTGAGTGATCAGAAGTATAGTGTGATGGATATTTGTATTTTTAAGGTCATATAAGGTGCCTTGTTTTTTGTAACTGACTATGTTAACGCCTCAAGAATCTCGAATTTTATTTTGAAAAACAGGCACTTTAAAGCTCATCTTTTTCAGGACAAATTTATGGAATCACCTTCAAAGAATAATATGTCTTCAGCTTCACCAATGAATATGGCTCCACATTCTCTATTTATAAATCATCTGGAACAGAGTGATTGCATGCCTTTTGAAGGTTTGTCACCATTGTTATTTGGAATATTAAAGCCCCATCTTTCTCTTCCAGAGAGTAAAATATTATACTTCTTTATGCAATTTTAAAAGTTTAGTCTTAAGGTCTCCATTCTACTCTGTTTACTTTCTTGCTATGATTCGTTAAACTTCTATGTTTCCATACGACATGTATATATATTTTTTGTCTTGTCACTTGAAGAAGCTCATCAAATCAAGAAACATTAGTCGAAAATAATCTGGTTATGATTTTAAAGTTATTTGTAAGAAGATTTTGTACTTGTGTCAAATCTGCTACATATGTTTATATTTTTGGGGTCTTCTATATATAGGTTCCTTATTATATAGCAACGATAAATTGTCCTAGAAATTCCCATTTTAATATATCTCTTTGTTAGAATGCAAACTCTGCCACTTGTTGCATTTGTATAAAAGGTTTCTATTCATGTAGACTAATCCTGACAGATAATTTGCTAATCCAAAAGGCACTTCTTCCATGGTTCTAGGCATGCGAACTTTTTGTGACACGTTATTACTTAATGAAAGAAGGTAGAACATTTGTTGTCGACACAATATAGTAAAGCTATGTTACATAGAAAATCATAGGTCCCCATAAATTAAAGAAACAAGGTTAAAACATGTGTTTGGTGCCAGGTCTGTGTATACTCAAATATGGAGATCCTATGAATCTAATATAGTACGATCAATTTCATGTGACATGAATTATGACGTGGCTTGCATATTAGTCACACATCAAAATGAAGACGCTGGGTCTTTATTCCTGTGACAAGGCATCAAGATAAACCTTGCATGTACCATAAACCGAGTAGCCTTTACCTTATGGGACCAGAAATTTCCAAATGGAAGAGGCTAGAGGAATCTGAGAGAATTATTAGAATGACAAAAGGGACAAAGGACTAGCAAGTAAATAGCTAAAACTAAGACTTGAGCAACAAGACTTTCCAGAATTTTGCGATCTTAGAGCTTTCAAAATACCAATAGAATGAAATTTAGATAACAATAGCATAGATAAAATTTGAAAGAAAAAAAAAAGAATCCTGAAATTGCACGTAAAAATAAGACGGAAATAGGGGTGCAATTCAACTCTAAAGTGGGCGGAGTGGTATTGGAGCTGAAAACTACATGAGCATGACACTTGAGCATTTTTCTCTGGAAAAAAAGAAGCTGGAGTTAAACAAATTGCAAAACCTCGTCTACTTCACCTTTAATTAATCCTTCTATGGGATACTGCATTTTATATGTTTTTCTGGTCTACAATCTATATAATATTTTGATAATATTTTGATAATTGTTCTTGCTGTTAGACAATATCAATACTTGGAAATCATGCAAAATAAGTCTTTCATGTCACAGGGAAATTCTATGTCTTAATATTTACTTGTGCAATCTTTACCAGCCTCTACAAAGCTTGCGGTTAAAGTGTATTGGTCAAATTTTTTTTTATGCAAATGAAAGCTTTATCATTAACTTTTATTTATATATTTTTAAGGCCTTGGTATTCAGGAGCTGCTATCTTGTAAAAAGTATTATATGATTTTTCGTTGTGCTTTTCATTCCCATCTCTTGTAAAATGTGCATATATGATCACATATGTGAACTGTTGATATTGTGAGAGCTTCTGGCAAGGAAACTCCTGCTAATGCACTAAATATGCATGTTGTTTCAGCATTAACTGGCAACACAAAACATCTTTTGGAAGAAAATAACCATGCTTTTGGTCGAATTTCAGCAAATATTTCTAACCTTAAGGTAAATATCTCTGTCCTCAAGGTAATTTGGATGATTTTACATGTCATGTTGGGCAAGTGGATGTCATTTCAAAAAAAAAAAAAAACCAGAGAGAAAGGATGGCAGCATTTATCATCTATTTATCGTTTTATATAATATTGTGGGGTCTACAATGCAGGATGCACATATTCCCCTGTGCTGGGGGTCGATTGGGGGCACTTATGTCTAAACTTCTCTCTCGTCCCACTTTAATTGTCACCCCTTGGATTTTTCGTCAATTTCACCATTTTTAACAAGAAGTTAAATTTGCTTAGTTCTTGGAACAACCTGAAAATTGTCTTCTGAACGTTCTATTAACACTAATTATGCCTCTGAATAAAGTTAGAATTGATTAAAAAAGGTCAACCTTATGTTGGACAGGATGGATCAATTAAAATGTTATTGGGGGTAACTTTCTTGGAAATTGCAGCAAACTGGTCCAAGGCTTCAGTGTCCTCAGCTTCTCCTCAATGCTCCACAAATGCTAATGCCGAATCTGGCTATTACATCTAAGAGTATCGTTCAAAAGTTACGCTAGCCAGCTTTACTTGAAATACCTACTCTTAAGCTATTTAATGGGATATTCTTTTTGAAGACTTGTAGAATTTTATTACGTGTTGATGCCAATATCGGTATCTGGAAATGATAATAAACAAAAATGAGGTGCAAAATTAATGTGTGTAGCAGAAATAAGTTAGTAATGTGCGGTAAAAAGAGTCTTTATCAGTATCTTCGATTTAAGTCACACTACATCTTTTGGAAGAAAATAACCAGGCTTGTGATCAGACTTCAGCAAATATTTCAGACCTCAAGGTAATGTATCTACCCTTAAGGTTGTTTAGAAGAAATGATTTTATTTTATGGTTTGCAAACTAGAAAATATTTAGAGGCGACTCGGAAAGGAAAGGAAGACAGTATCTTGTAAGGGAGGGAGTATTTATAATGTTTTTATTGTGTTACATTATTTTGGGATGCAGGAGAGTGTTTAATAACCTCCTATCTATCCTCCAGTCTACCAAATTTTATATCCTCCCCACTGCACATATTCCCATTAGTGTATTGAAGGCACTTGTGTCAGAACATATGCTCGACTTTTTAGTCAATTGTTAAATTGAAATGGACCTAGTTCTCAGAAATAACAATTAGCAAAATGTAAATTAAGGACTGAGTACTACTATTTGAAAAGATTGCAATAGAAAATACTAAATGAAACAGAACAAAATTTTCCTCTGTAAAAAGTTGGCAGTCTAAAAATGGCCAACGGTGACAAATGATGCTGGCCCAAGACAACTTTGTGTCCTCACACAGTCACACTCTCCTTGATGTTCTACTAATGTTGACGAATCTTGCTATAATATCAAGGTAGGTGAGGATTCTTGAATGGTTTTTGGGATGGTACCTGCTTATACTAATTTTGATTAGTTCTGAACGGTTCAAATTTGTTAGCTTCACAGGTATAAGTTAAGAACTGAATCAGGAAAAGAAGGGCTCGGTGTTTCTCCTGAAAACTGGGTTTTAGAAAAGATTATGTCGTGACGACATTGTTCCTATGCAACTTAAAGACTGTTCCAACTTCGTACTATGATTTTGACATTGGAACTATATAGGAAGTTGTCTATGAGGTCTGGAACTATGAGGAAGCTTGAATTTTGGAAACCTAACTTATTTCAAAGTGATGAACTCTTACATATCGGTTCTATTTTCATTTCCATGTTACTCTTGGGCTTCAGTCTCTTTTATCGTTTCCATATGGCGCTTATTTGGTCTGTGTTTGCAATCCAATAGGATTTCATTCCAAGCTTTTAGCAGTTCCTTCATTGGAACTTTCCTTTTATCTTTCATTTAGATGTCCATTTATTCTTTTATATGATGCTCTTTGACTGAGTTTATAGGATCTTGAACTTCCTTCACGACATCTTGAGTTTCCTTCATAAAATTGCTTGGGACGATGTTAGATCTCTGTTGATACAATATTTCAGCCTTCAGAGTTTGATCATTCTCACTTTAAGCTTGGGAGTTTCTTCACTATTACCATAGATGAAACATACTAACATAGACTTCTCTGAAGAAAAATTTCTTACTCCTTAAATATCTCTGCTTCATGATTAATAATCAAGCTTGGTTTGTTAACATCTAATGCAGGATTGAACTTCAATTTGTGCATTTATCCACGGTGAATCGGTGATTCTTTGGTTTTTCATTTTACATTTTGTTCTCTGAGTCCTAATTAATTGATTTATATGTTATTTATGAGGTATGGATTGACATCTTCTGTGTGAATTATGCAAATTTTATCTTTTTTCCCTTTTATATACTTCTGCTTTTATGCTTATTCTGATCCCAAAGTTTCTTATGATCAGTTGCAGGAGAATATAGACTTTATCATAATTAATTGATTTATATGTTATGTATGAGATATGGATTGACATCTTCTGTGTGTATTGATGCAAATTTTATCTTTTTTCCGTTTTATATACTTCTGCTTTTATGCTTATTCTGATCCCAAAGTTTCTTATGATCAGTTTCAGGAGAATCTTGTTCTCTTTTGTCGTGCAAGGAACAATATAACTACAGTGTTAAATGAGTAAGTGGTAAAAAAAAAAGAAAAAAGAAAAGAAAAAAAAAAAACCCTTTATTGCTGTCTCTGTGATGGTCTTGTGAAGCTACGAAGTTTTTGGTGCTTGCAGAATGAGAAGTATGCCTGGGATAATGAGTCGGATGCCTCCACTTCCTGTAATCATAAATGAGGAACTTGCAAGTAGTATTTTGCCAAGTTCATCTCAGGTGATTTTGCAGTCATTGCTTTTGAATATCTCGTTACACTGTGGATATCTTAGTTTCTCATAAAACATCTCACCCCTCTTAGTCACCAGAGGCTCTCCTCCCATTTTTTTCATGCATGAAGAGTGTGAGGTTTCCTTGCTTCCTCTCAATTTAATAACTTCAATCATACACCGTAGTGCAAGCTGACTAGTACTGCTTGATTATTACTTGATTTAAATTGAGATCTGGTGCAATGTTGAGTATAATATGATGCTGTGATGGAAAACATAAAAGACACTTCAAAGAATTTTTAATAATTCTTCCATTTCTTTAAAAGCACACAAGATAAAAACCACAGTGCTATAAATTTTTCTTCAGAGGCTGCTTCATTTGAATTGCGAAATTTTTGCCATAGCGTACATGTGAATTTTGCATTAGTTCATTTAAGAAACCAACCATTTAATTTTTAGTACAGGTATATCCATTGTATCACATCTGGTCTGCTGGTAACTTTTATTTTAACTTATTTTCTGGATGGTGCTTGTGAGAGTACTGACAGCTTGTTTATTGATGTTCACATGCACCGGAACATTTATGTTGTTTCTGTTGTCTGGACTTTTGCTTGTGGTTTATTTCATTTTTGTGCTGGAAATTGTTCAGTGTTATACTTTTTGGTTTCTGCTGCTGAGTAGGCAACGTTAGATTCCAGAAGTTTTGTATTGATATATCAATTTTGGATGTTTATTAACGTCGTTAATCTCTGCATGCTTTGGCCATCAACCAATTGTTGTTATAGTTCAATTTGCACAGTTTGTCTTAATCTAATCTTGCAATAATGCTCACTATATAAATTTTTCTTGGTTTCTTCAGTCTCCGATGTTTGGCTCGTCTGGTGGGATCTCTCTGAAGCAGGAGCCAGGATGCTGATTCAGAAATCTTGATGTCGAGTTCATAAATCTCTGATCTTTGTAAGTAGAGTCTGCTGTAAATGGGCGAGTATCTGGTCGTTTTTCCAGCTTAAATTTTACACCCCCCCAAACTCTGGATCCCGAGGTAACAATATCTTTCCAGTGCTCCCGTTTTTGGAAGCCATAATATTTGCTGGAGCTGATGCTAGAAAAAGAGAAGAAATGACAACAATATTGACACACCATTATCAGTTGAAAAGGCAGAGAGAAATCGACCAAGCCACTTTAAAAGTTAAATGTTTAGTTGCCATCTTGTATGTTTAGATTCAGAGAACTGAAAAAGTTTGGTTTTCCCCCTAGATTCAGAATCCTCGAGTCAATTTCAAGTTGTCATTTGTCTTGTAGTCTGATGCGTGCGTGTAATAATACTGATATTTTGAATGTAGTGGGATCAATTTGATAACAAGGACGTAAATAAGCACCAATTATCTTGTCTCAGTACTCGAAACTCGAAAGGCCTTTTGAAAACTGTTATTTTCATGACTTGAAAATTATAATATATTTAGTTTGTAGTACTTGAAAGGACTAAAATATGTGGCAATGATTCAAAAAGCAGCCACGTCTCATAAGAATTGTCAATATTTTTGATGCGGACATTATGATTTATGTTATTGTTGATTTTTATTAATTACGTTTTTCATTATTATTGGGCTTGTAGGAGTGGATAGACTCAAGCCCGGCACTACTAGGTTAGGTGTTTACTATTTATTGGATTTTTTTATTGTAGTTGAATTAATGAATGATTTGATAAAAATTAAGATTGGCCGTTGCCACGTTTTCCCTTTTCCCTACGTTTCTCTTTCTTCCCTGTCGGCTTCTTCCTTTCTTCTCATTCTTCTATTTTTTCTTTCTACTGTTATCAATTCTTGGTTTAAATTTCAATTGATTCTACATCAAATTGGCATTAGAGCCTAATGATCTCCTTTGGCTGAATTGTTGCTCTTGTAACCATAGCCAAAGCCACAACCACAACTTGCAAACGTCGCCCCAACCATAACCAGCAAATCCCGGCATCAACCACCTTAGCCAAAACTGCTTGCTGCAACACCTCGTCTACAATACCCAATACACAATTTCCTACCTGCATCTCGCCAAAACATACCTAAACCCGACGCCAGTTGATCCAACCCCTAGACGGTTCACCGCTGCTCATAGTTCCTACCCGAACTAGCATGCCGGTTGCCTCTATTACTAGTAACCACCACGAACCTATCTGTTGTCGTGTGTCACCACATAGGCCAAAAAAATCAAATCCATAACCAAAGTCGCTCCCACATAATTTGAGAGATATTATTGTAAGACATGGTTTTCAACTCATTCTTCATTGTATTAATTTTGAACTTATCAAGAATTAAATTCTTATGACGTCCAACAATTTAAGTAAGATTCATAAGTTTTGTAATCACGAGGTCAAGATATTGTCTTGGTTCTTTGGTTCAATAATTTATTAGGTCGAGCTTTTTAAACGTTGATTCTTGACTTTCTTGGGTTTGATCTAATTTGTCGTGGGTTTCGTAACTTCAATTGTTAAGTGGGTTCCTCGTCAGTTAGTATTAGAACTTAGACTCCAAAAATCAAGGTTATATCATTTAATTCCTTGTTTGGTCTCTTTTGTTTGAGTCTTCATCTTTGTATTCGCGTTCTCCATCTTTTAAATCATTCGATCCAATTAAAATATCAAAAAAATTCTAAAGTTGTTTGTGCGCAAAATTAGTGTATAAATCAATTTCTTTTTGATTTTTGGACTCTTTGTTAAATTCTCGCGCATTTAGCATAAAAAATCAAAATTTTCAAAAAGAAATAAAAATTATCTAGTGCAAATTCAAGAAAAACTTTCTTGAAATCATCCTTGATATTTCCATTCAAAGTTCAAATTCTCACTCCTAGAATCATTCTAGAATCATTTTCCTTATTCAATTCTTTGTTTGAACTCCACAAGGGTTGATTTTTCTTTTATTGAGATCGAAATAATTTTTTGAGGCGTTTGCAATGAATCATTGTGTGAAAAAAGTAAAGCGGTGAGACTAATAGAGGGGAAAAATCAATTGAGTGATACATGAGTGTACACACATCGGGCAAATATTACTCTAGATTTAGGATGTTTGACGGAAAAGATTCTACTTCAAGCAGGAAGAACATCCAAGTTACCATGACAAAGGACATGATACGACGATTTGAAAGGTTGTTTGGGGATATGAGAGATAAAAATGGATAGGCAAGAGGCCCGAATGGAAAGGCAAGACACATTGCTTGCTAATTTATGCAGCGATCAACTTAGAGAAGTTCTTAACACAAGGAGACAAGATAGGCGGGATCCTAGAGAGAATGTTGTTGGTCAAAATGAAGCGGGCAGTAGAATTGATGATGATGCATTATTGGAGGCTGAAATAGGAAGGATGGGGAATAGAGAAGATATGCATGATAGGAAGGCTAGAGATTATGTTAGAGATGAAGTTGATAGAAATATGGGCAATTTTAAGACGGCAATTCCTTCATTTAAAGGAAAGAGCGATCCGGAAGCATATTTGGAGTGGGAGAAGAAGATAGAGCTTATAATTTGATTGCCATAACTACTCGAGGAGAAAAAAAGTAAAACATGTTGTCGTTGAGTTTACTGATTATGCTATCATTTGGTGGGATCAAATAACAACATCTAGGAGGGGAAATCATGATATGTCTATTGAAATATGGGGAGAATTGAATGCTATCATGAGGAAGATGTTCGTTCCTAATCATTAATATATGGCTATTTATCAAAAATTACAAAGTCTTTATCAAAGATCTAGGAGTGTGGATGATTATTATAAGGAGATGGAGATTGTTATGATTATAGTGAATGTTGAGGAGGATCGGGAGGCCACTATGGCACGATTTTTGAATGTTTTAATATGGAAATAGCTAATGTGGTAGAACTACAACATTATGTGGAGTTGGAGGACATGCTGCATGTAGCTATGAAGGTGAAAATGCAGTTGAAGAAGAAGTTAGCAGTTAGATACCCATGGGTTCTTCGGGTTCTAACTCTTCTTGAAAATCAAAGTGAGATAACAATAAAGGTGATGTGGTTGTTTCAAAGAGTATAATTGAGCTATCGAAGGGAAGAGAGGAAGTTGCTAGCAAAGTTATACCCAAGGCGGATCCCCAACCCCTTAGGAATTGCGGTATCAAATGCTTTAGGTGCTTGAGATCGAGACACATTACTTCTCAATGTCCAAACAAAAGAGTGATGATCTTGCGAGATAATGGAGAAGTGGTGAGTGATAGTGATGGTGAATATGATGAAATGCCGAAATTGGAGGATAGCAATGATGGTGAGAAAGTGGAGTACGCAGTGGAAGAGCTGTTGGTTACAAGGCGAGCTCTTAGTGCTCAAATCAAAGTGGGTGATTTGGAGCAACGAAGGGAGAACATATTTTACACGAGATGCCATGTCAACAATAAGGTATGTAGTATGATTTTTGATGGGGTTAATTGTACCAATGTGGCTAGCACTACACTTGTTGAGAAATTGAGATTAATTATGCTAAAACATCCTAGGCCTTGCAAATTGCAATGATTGAATGAATGTGGAAAGGTTAAGGTGAATATGTGAGTGTTGGTGAGTTTCTCAATTGGAAGGTATCATGATGAGGTGATGTGTGATGTAGTTCCTATGCATATCGAGCATATTTTGGGGAAGTCATGGCAGTGTGATAGGAAGGTGATGCATGATGTGTACAAAAATATGTACAAATTTACTAAATATGGAAAATCTATTACTCTTGCGTCGTTAATACCAGCACAAGTTTATGAAAATCAAATCAAACTGAAAAGTGGGGAAGATAAAAGAATTAGAGAAAAAGAGAGTGAGATTGATCTTTCACGACAAGAAAGCAAGAGAGAAAAAAGGTGGCTAATTGCGAGAAAAAAAGAGGAGAGCCACAAGAGAGTAAAGAAAAAGAGTTTTCTAAAAGAAGAGAAAAATCGAAAGTGGATTTCTTTGGAAAATGGAGTGAGTTGAAGAGGCTAACGGTTGAGAACTAACCTATGCTCCCTAGTTTGGGATTTCTTTGTTGCAGGAATTCGAAGAATTGTTTTCGGAGGATCACCCATTGGAGGTATTGAGTATCAAATTGATTTCGTACCTGGAGCGTCATTTGAAACAGATTGGCTTATCGGAGTAATCTTGAGGAGACCGAGGAACTTTAAATGCAAGTGGAAAAATTGATGAACAAATGGTACGCAAGGAAAAGTATGAGTTCATGTGTCGTGCCGTGCTACTTGTGCCAAAAAAATATAGGACTTGGAAGATGTGCGTAGACTGTCGAGCGATCAACAACAAAACGGTAAAATATCGTCACCTTATACCTAGGTTAGATGGTATGTTAGATGAATTACGTGTATCGTGCATATTTAGTAGAATAAATCTTAAAAGTAGATATCATCAAATTACGATAGTTGGGAAAGCTACGAGCAAATGTATACTATAAAAAAAAAAAAAAAAAAAAGAACGAGTCGACTTGGCTCGCTAAGGCCCGAGCCAAAAGCTTGGGTCAAACCTCAATTTTTTTGCATCGACTCGACTCGTTGACATCCCTAGATTAGAACGTGTTATCTGGATCCGCGTCCCAGACCGATTTAGAGATCCAGACCAGCACATTTTTCCCTCAAAAATACTACTTGGATAGGGTAGGAGACATACTCAAAACCAGGGGTTTAAAAATTAATGTGAAGTGTCTATTATATCCTTATTCCTATATTATTTTCCGCTTCCCCTCAAAATTGGTATCAGAGCCAGTAACGAAATTGAAGAAGATTTTTAGAAATATATTATAGAATGGATAGAAAAGATAAAATGATTTTAGCATAATTACAAAATATTGGTATATTAACTAATACTAATAGTATTAAATTATAAGAATTAGCGACAAATTTAAGTACCAAATATAAATCTCTAAACAAAGAGATAAAACAAACAAATAATTCTCAACAATTAATTGAAATTAAAAATAAAGTATTACAAATTTTGGTAGATGAATCTCCTGAATATGAAGAAGATGATATTATAATAAATCAATTTTTAGAACTATGTGATAATTATGCTCAACCTTTAGAAAAAACAGATATTCAAGAAGTTATAACTTATATAAAAAATATTGAATCTAATTTAGAAATTGTAAATGACAATATCAAAATAGAACCAAAAATCCTATATAAACAAATTGAATCAAAATTTAAAAAATCAAAACTTAAAAATGATTTTTATATATCAATTGAACCATCCTTACCGGCATGTTATAGAAGAATTAGAAACAAAATTCTTTGAAACTACTGGAGAAGAATTAAAGGCTTATAAACAAAGCTTGGAACAATTAGCTATTCAAACTGAGAATATATATATAACTGATCCTCCACCCAAAGAAGAAACTACTGAAATTAATACTACACCTTTAAATCAACAAGTTGAAAATCAACAGTAGTTGGAGAAACTAGTAGAACTAATACAGATTGAACCCTAGTCGAATCTGATGACTGAAATTTTGAATGGGTGAAAGAACATGGAATGACAGAAGAACAAGAAAATTACAATTTTAGAAAAAGACTTAAAACTATTTCAACCAAGCCTATACACTTTAGGGAAAATAATCCAGTTAAACTATTTACTGAACCAATTCCTACAACAAGAATATGGTTAGATGTTGATGTTAGCAATAATAAAAGTAAAATTATTGACTCATGGGTAAAAACTACCGATTTAGCTGTTGCTTTTCATAAATGGAATACTACGCAAACATATAATTTTATAATCCACACCTTTAGAGAAATTATTTCAGATATCTGGAGAAGAACTTCTGAAGAAACAAAAATCAAATTAAATATGGAGAAAAATAATATACCACTACTATAGATAGCAATGAAAGTTTAGATGCTGAAAATTTTAAGGAAGTTTTAAAACAAATGGAAAATTTCTTTAGATACTTACTCTTAGAAGAAGTTATACCAGAAACTAAAATAGACATGATCACTCAAGAAGCCTTACAAGCAAAAAGATAAATGGAACTATTAAAAATCTGTGATATGCGTGAATTAAACAAATATACTAAGAAATTCGAAAAGATATATATATCCAAGCATCTAAATCCATAAAAAAATGGAATCTATCAGAAGAAGATAAAAAATTACTAAATAGATATTTTCTTAAACTACCCTGGCCATGGGGTCAGAAATTATTTGAAGATTACCAAATTTATTGGAAGAAAATAGAATGGAAAGATCATAACCACAAAGCTGATACATTGGGAATGAGAACTTCATTCGCTAAGAAAAAAATATCTGAATGGTGCAGAAATCTATGTACCAACACCTATTTAGAAAACATGGTAAGAAAGAAAATTTATGTTGTTATGGAGAAATAGTATTAGTACCACAATTTGATTGTTATCAACCATCTAAGAAACCATATTATAAAAGGAAATTTAAGAAATATCTTAAACATTGGAAGAAAAATAAAGGATTTAATAGCCACAAGAAATATTTTAAGAAAAAAAACCTTGGAAAAAAGAATATAACCAACATAATAAATCTCAGAAGAAATCTAAAGAAAAATTTTATAAAAAATGCAAATGCTTTACATGTATTGAAATATGACATGCATATATATATATATATATATATATATATATATATATATATATATATATATATATATATATATATATATATTTATTTATTTTTATTTTTTATTATTTATTATTTTTTTGAAATTCGACTTGTCCGGGCCAAAAATGGCTCGTGACACAAGCAGGCTCGGGTTCGAGCCGATGCCCCAAAATGGGGTTCGGCCCGAGCCGGGTTGCTCGGTGATCCCGAGCCACGAGCAGGGGCGGACCCAGCACCTGGCCAGCCCCCGCGGCCGCCCGTGCTGGGTCCTCCCGGAGCTTGAAGTTCCGCCGGGAAGAAGTGAAGAAGGCAGCGGCAGGTGATTTTTTTTTTTCCTCTGTTATTTTGTTTCAATTCAGTGTTTGGACCCATTTTTTTTTTTTTTTAAAAAAACAATAAGGCCCAATTCATTGGGCTAATTTGCAACCCATTAGCCACAAACAAAACCAATTCAAAGATTGTAAATCCCTAATTCCATAATTGAAAACCAACAATGCTGCTGTGATGTGCCTGTGCGTTGCTGTCTCAATGAAAATGTCACAGAGTTGGGATTAAAGGGTTGGGTTAGGAATAAGAGGGATGGTTCGGTTGAGGCTTTATTTTCTGGTTGTCCGAGAAGGTTCAGGAGATGGAGCAGCGATGCCGATTGCCGAAGGGGTCCACCAGACGCAATGGTCACTGGTCTTGACTCTTGAGGTCTTCCCTAGCACTGATGATCCGGGTACCAAATTTGAATGCAAACCAAATGTTTGATCAAATGATTTACTCGTTGAATAGTAATATGAATGTGATATGAAGTACGAACAATTTAATATGTATAATGTTTTGTTTGTTGACATATATGAGTGTGTTGTCAGTATTTCGTATTCTTTTGAATGGCTTTATGTTTGGCTATGATTTCCTACTTTTACGTTTTAGAGATATTGTATTTATCTAACAGATTCAGGCTAGTTGATTTCATTGTCTGCAACTAAAGTTGTGGCAGTTGTCTTTCCAAATCTAATGGTAAATCTGATATCATTTTGATATGCATAGTTTCAACATGTTACATGAGAAATTTTGAGGACAAGACTCTAAGATAAAGCTTGTGCCCTCTTATTATTATTATTATTATTATTATTATTATTATTATTATTATTATTATTATATTTTTTTCCTTTTGTGAAAGAGCGTGTATTCCATCTAGGTTGTCATTGAAGTATTAACATAGAACTAAAGCAATATAATTTGTTTACCAGTAAGAAGAACTATTAATGGCAAATGTTCGTAAGCAATTGTGTTAATAAACAAGTAGAAATTAGTGAGATAAGTGGGCAGTGTTAGGGGAAATTACACTAATGTGCATGAATTATATTCTCAAAACGTACATTTTACGTGCGCATAATCGAACATAGTTTCGACGTACCAAAATAGGATTTGAGAAGATGAAATGATAATTACTGAAGCCGAATGCGTGACGACGGATTTAATCATTTCCATTCTTCAACAAAAAAATAAAAATAAAAATAAATCCTATAATCAAAAGAATGGTTAGTTTTTATTAAATCAAATTTCAAATTCAAAGAAATCAAAAAATAGAATAGGAAATGCAAGTGATTGAGTAAATTTTAATATTATTTAATTAAATATTAATAAACGATCTCGCTCTTGCGATCGCTGATTGTCGACGTTGACCGGTCAACGTCCGCTCGGGCTGAGCTTCAATGCTGGGTCCGCCACTGGCCACGAGCTGACTCGGCTCAAACTTTCGTGGCCCGAGCCGACAAGCCACTTTGACATGCCTTAATTTGACCCATGTTTGGTGGGAATTAAAGAATAATATTATTATGATAATGAAATATAAGTGATGTGGTAATTTATATGGAATAATGAGATTGGACAATTCAAAATTTATGAGAGAAGGGGAAAATAGATAAATGAGAGGGATAATAGATTGTTATATTATCGATATTCCATCATGATAATGATAAATAGCATTACCTAGGATTAAAATCACATTTTTAGTAATTTTTAATAAAAATTGATGAAATATGTTGTTGAAAAATTGTGAATCCTATAAAATATGTGATTAAAATTAATCTTTGACTTTAATTTAGTTTAAAATTTTAATTTTAATCAGCACCAAAAAGGGGCTCAACATGAAAATTTGATCACAAAAAACCCGTGCTCCACAGCATCCCAACCCAAATGAAAAATATATTGTATGTATGGAAAATATGATTAGT
This sequence comes from Fraxinus americana, assembly GCA_035079005.1. Classification (NCBI taxonomy): domain Eukaryota; kingdom Viridiplantae; phylum Streptophyta; class Magnoliopsida; order Lamiales; family Oleaceae; genus Fraxinus; species Fraxinus americana. Next base: position 23,568,915 of record CM068710.1, read on the forward strand.
TTATGGGAAAATTTCAGTTTTACTACTTTATCTTTACCCTATTTCAAAAATAACAAATCAACTTTCACTTTTCAAAAATCAGAAATTTTGACCTATACATACACATATATAAATATTTATTTATATATATATATAAATATATATATATATATATATATATATATATATATATATATATATATATATATATAAAATTAACCCACCCCCACCCCACCTCCACGGCTCCACCACCCCCATCGGCGACCGCTCCGGCGACTGCTCCGGTGACCGTTCCGGCGACTACTCCGATTCCGGTGACCGTTCCGGCAACTATTCCGATTTCGGTGACCGTTCCGGCGACTGCTCCGATTCCGACTACTCAGGTCACAACTCAAGTCACGGGTCACAGTCCGGGTCACAACTCAGGTCACATGCTCCGATTCCGGTAACCGTTCCGGCGACTGCTCCGATTCCGACGACTCAGGTCACAGGTCACAGACCAGGTCACAGCACAGGCCACAACTCAGAATTTTGATCATAATCACAGCACAGGTGTGGATCAGATTAATATTTAGCCACTGCCACCACTAGATCTAATAAACCCTCTTTGTCCCACCACAACCCACAGCACCAGAACACAAACCTACAGCGGCTCAGATCCACCAACACTGCACATCATCACATACCACCCATTGCACACCTATCGCACATCCCCTATCGGCGCCTCCACCACCCCTACCTCACCATCTCCACACTACCACCACCACTACTCCGAACGAACCACAACCACCACACACAGATCAGCACATATACACCACAAATCACACATCATCACCACCAACAATCACTGCACCACCACTCAAAAAAAAAAAAAAGCACAGCGAGCGGATGATTTAGCGTTCACGGCGCCGGCAATGCCTGAGGAGAGAGAAGGAGAAGGGACGGGGCCGACGATTTTCTTCACCGCGGCTGCAGCAACGCCTGTCAGCGTCGCGCCCATGCTGTTGTGATTCACAGCAGCGTCGCGACTGCCGGCGTCGCGCGACGCTGCTGTGAATCACAGCAGCATCGCGCGACGCCGGCAGTCGCGACGCTGCTGTGGATTTGGGTGGAGACAGGAGGGGAGGGGGAGGTGGCGTAGAAGGCGGTCTGAAAATGTTGGTCGCCGGTGGCAGAGAGGGAGAGAAGCGAGAGACGGCGAGGCGACGGGCTGGCAAATGGAGAAGGGGAGGGAGAGAGAGGGAGGAGAGGAGAACTCACCGGCGGCAGCAACACGGTGGAGGTACTCGCCGGACAGCAGACAGAGAGAGAGAGATACGGGAGGAGGGATTTACGAATTAGGGATTTACAAATTAGGGATTTTATGTGGGGTGGGGTGATATAAATTAATTTTTATAATAATATTATTAATATTTAATTAAACTTAAAAAAACGTGTATGTATATATTAAATATCTGATTTTTGAATATTAAAAGTTGAAATTTGAATTTTGAATTTGTATCTTGAAAAGTAGGGTTAGCTGTAATTTTCACTTAGTTTATCGAAGATCTTCGGGATCCACTCTTGTATAAACAAACATAGGCTTTGGTCTTTTGGTCCGTAAACTACGGTAAAGTGTCATCCTTGATATCTTGGTAACCTTATGACACTTCAAATATGAGGCACCCGTGAATATTAAACCCCTGTTTGATAAAGATTATTTTTAGCATATTTTTATAAAAGTTGATAAAACGTGAGGTTGAAAAGTCATGAGGTATATGAAATATGTGATTAAAACTAATTGTTGATTATAATTGAAAAACAATTAAATACAATTAAAAAACAATTGAACATAATCTAAACAATTGGAAGATAAAATAAAAGATTTAAATTTCAGTATAAACATAAAAATGGAAAACGTGAATAATAAGTGGATCGGAAAATTTTCAAATCAGATTACATAACACATAGAGAAACATTAGTTTAATTAGAACATTCATCAATTCAATGATACTAAAAAAGTGAAAAAAAAAAAGGACAAATAAAATTAAATGCAAGAATCTAGAGAGAGAAATTGATACCAATATCTCTAGCAGCAGCTCCTTGAATAAGTGTGTAAGATTCACCATGAGAGTATTAAAAAAATTAATAATCATAAATTTTGAAGAGAGAACAATGAATTTTTTTTTTCTTGTTATGAAAAAAGAAAAATGATGGTTATGATGATAAATGGTTAAATTAATCATATATAGAAAAAGTAATGATTGTGATATATTTATGTGATGCATAAATGTCCGTTATAAGTTTTATGCCATTTATATGATTTTTTTAGAGATGTTTGTATTTTCAAAATATATTAGTTTATTGTGTTTGTTTATGATAATTCTAATTTAAAGAATTTCTTAATTATAATTTCCCCTTTTATTCAACCAGTCAATTAATTTTACATAATTTGGATCCTTCATCAAAGCGGGACCTTAGACGATTGTTTATGCCGCCTATAGTTAGGGTCGGCCTGCTAAAGTGCTTAGACCTTTTGGGGTGATTATGCGTGCGTATAATCAAAACTTTTAAATTATCAATTATTAGATTACGAGTATCCTTGTCGTGTATATCTAGATTAATCGATGTGCACGATTATTTGGGTGACTTTTTGTTTTGATTTTTGAGCATATTGCAGTTTATCCTAATTACTGGATAAATATTTCAACTTAACATGAGTTGACATTTTTAATTGGATTTTCATTTAGCCTCCGTTGGTAGGCATTATCTATGGCAAGAATGCATTTTTCTGTCAAATCGAGCGGGCTCTACCGCTGGCTACTTTGTTCCCAGGCTAATCAATTTCTCTGCTGAATTACTATAATGCCCTTTTGTGAAATTTGGTAAGTGAGTGGGTAAGAATTGATTGAGGGTAGAATGGAGAATGTTTACAAAATTATTCAAAGTGAGGGCACATGTTCTGTCAGACGGGTTTTATCGCAACGGCCGAAAAATGTCCACAAAATGGCAAGAATTGGTATCAAACAGAGGCTTATATTAAAATCATTAAGAAGCCTCGTGCTTAATATTTGCTTTCAAACGTAAAGGATTTTATGATTTTCATTATATGCAATCTTAAAAGTGATTATCAAATTTTATCATTGCTATTGTTATAATAGTATAAACCAGATTTTTCCTAAATATTTATTTGCGAACTTTCTATTCACCAAGTAAAGAGCTATATTTTCCCACAATTTATCTTCAAAAAGTGAGTTTTGAGCAGCTTTGAAGCATGTTGATTCATTGAGTTTAATCACGTGATATATTTAGTCCGTACGAATAGTAATTTCATCAAGGAGCTAATGTTCGTCACGTGGATTAAGCTGCATTTTCTGTAAATTCATGTACGTTTGGATTTTTTTTGTAAAAGTAGTAAAATGATCGAGTTTTTAATATATATCTTGATTAGCATGCATTAGAGGGATATATATATATATATATGTTTGAGAAATTTTGCTGCATTCATATTTGGTTTAGTCCAAATTATAGGAGGAACTTTGTATCAACTTAAATATCATTAAACCCCGTTCTAATCATAACACAATTTAAAATCAATAAATCTCCCATTCCATGTAGCAATGACAAATTACAAAAGAATAGCAACGAAAAACTCACGCTAATTGCAACATCTTGAACATAGAAAATTTCATTATCTTATTCTCAATTTAAGTTGCTAATTTTAATAACGATCGATACACAAAAAAAATTCAAGAAATTTTTATTTCTTAGATGGCAAAATATATTTTATTGATATATCCCTTTAATCCTCTGAAAAGTGCAAAATTACACATCAAACACAAGCTGGCCAAATATTAATTTGCTAATTTATAACTAACATCAAATAAGTTCTTTACCAACAAATACTCAAAACGTGCAAATTTCGTCTACAAAGTTCAAGTTCATTCAAGTTTAAATTTTTCGAGTCAAAATCAAGTTTACAAAGCAAGTTTTTATGTGCTTATCGAATGTTTTAAGAATTTTTTTTGTCTCAATGTTTGAATTACTCGTTAGGCTCGTGTTCAATTTTTTCTTTTATTTTTTGCTAAAATTATAAGTCAATAAAAATGAATTTTAAATAAGTTAGTACTTCTGGGTCTTACAAAATATGTATTTAAATCATCCCCTATTTGGTCAAATCACAAGCGAAATTATCGTACTTTGTCACACAAAGGAAATTAGGATATGGCAAAAAGCAAACAAAACAATTAAACAATGTCCTGATATTTTTGCTTTCCCTTTCCATTTTCCCGGTCCAAATACAAATTATTCATTTACTCTCTAGCTATTTCAGATCAGGATACAAATAGCAGCCACTTAAAGATCACGAACAGCTACTTCAAAAGGTCAAATATATTCTACGAAAGAGAAGAGAACCAACCATTTTGCTTCTGTCATACATCAATGCTGGGAAACCAGACCTCAAATACAAGGAACTTAAAATAGTGCGATAGTGAAGATCATTTCGGAGCAGTATATGCACATTTCATTCATTCTTCATAAGCAAGATGAAAAGCTCATCATCAGTTATCGCTCCCATCTCCATAGCCCTTTCCAAAGCTGTGAGGCCACCGTCATCCTTGATTGAGGCACTCGCACCTCTGTACAACATACACGTAACATACGACATAATTAGGCTATGGCAAAAAGCAAAAAAACAGAAGAAAGAAAGTCCAAGATTCAAGACGACTCAGTTTTTAATCTGCTGTCTTTTAGTTTTTTTAGTCACTGGAGGCAAAAAGTTATGACCATTCTTGCTGAAAACATCTAGAAAATATGATCTAAATACGTTAAAAACGCATTGGGGATACGAGTAGATTTTTACTACTGATATTTTAGAAACAGGTAACTGCATTTATTCATAAATCTGGGTGAAAAGCTTCACAAGTATTTATACATTTTACCAAAAAAAAAAACTTTACAACTTTATATCCTCAACCTGGAAAAAGAATCGTTATATGAATATTCTTATAGCAAAACACAACAGAGCAAAACTGAAAATAACATTCAACCAATGAAATATTTCAGTAAGATATTTTAGAAAGCTTCTGTAAAAATTAATGGATACAGAAATTGATGAACATACGATTGAAGAATGTAATAATGTGGAAGATACAAAATGTGATGAACTAGAAAGTAGAGGTACCAAAGGAGAAAGGAACTCGAAAATAGGAGCAGCCAAATCAATTTCACAGGGCTTTCAATTAAATTAACATGTTATAATTACTACCGTCTATTAATCCCAATAATTTTATGTAAAAAAGATTAATGCATATTGGCCAGCTATGAGACGCTCCTACAACTATTAGAAAAATAATTATCACATCAGAAACTTCAATACTTAATCCTCTTAACAATGACTAATATATTCCAGAATCCAGGCCATTCAGGACTCCAATTAACTTCAAGATAAACTAATCAAAGATAAGGACAATGATGAATATAGCTTAATATTTCGAGTCCTCTCAGGGCCATTGAGGTGAGTATCCGACCGTAAACTTCAGGGCCCCGTGGAATTAGTCGAGGTGTGCGCAAGCTGGCCTGGACATCCACGGTTATCAAAAAAAAAAATATATATATATATATATATAGCTTAATAAATATCATGCGTACAGGGATGATGGAATTTAACAAGATGCTTCCTTTGTTAGGATAAATTAAGCAATAGAGTATGAAATTTTCAATGAAGAGTCTTGACCATGAATGGATTTTACCTTCTAAGCAAAAACTTTGCCAATTGATTGTTTCCTTTAGATATGCAATGTTGCAGAGGCGTCCTTCCATGAAAGTCACACATATTTATGTCAGCACCAAACTGCAGCAACAGCTCAAGCATCACAAGATTTCCACCGTGGCACGCAAGATGCAATAGCGAACAGCCTTGAAGGCAATTTCCTGGATTGCTGGAAGACTTGATCATCTCACAGGATGCTGGATCGAATTGTTTCTTTTTAGAATCATGAACGCATTTTTGCAACCCTGGTCCATCATACGAATTGGAACCAACCAACTCGTCATAAGTTAAGTTTACAATATTCATTTCTGATGCTACAATAATTCGATATACTTCCCGCAGGTTGTTGGCCCGAACTGCTTCCCAGATAGCCGAGAAGTGAGAACAATCCCCAGGTGCGTTAACAACTTTATTTACTAGCAATTTCCCAGCATACTGAATTTCAAACAACGATCAAGTTTAAAGAGATGTATTGTAAGGAATGACACTAGGATAAATTATTATAGTGGTTCCCCCCACCCCCCGCCCCCCACAAAAAAATAAATAAAAAAAAAAATAATAAATTAAATAAAATAATAATAATAATAATAGAACAATTAATACAGTATCATTGAATTTGTTGAAATAAAAGCATGCTTGACAAGACATACGATTTTAAAACAAAAATATATCCACTTCCAGTCAAAGCTACTTCAACCCAAGTAACTAAAAACCAATGCATTTATGGTTCCATGCAATGAAAGAAAACCCACTTCCAGTCAAAGCTACTTCAACCCAAGTAACTAAAAACCAATGCATTTATGGTTCCATGCAATGAAGGAAAATTTTCATCAGGGAAAATGGAAAGTAGAAAAGTAAGTGCATTTCAACAAAATAATAATAATAAATAAATAAATAATAATAATAATAAAATAAACCATTAATGTCGTATCATTGAATTTGTTAAAATAAAAGCATGCTTGACAAGACATACGATTTTAAAACAAAAATATATCCTGACTGAAGTTTGTCTTAAAAACCCACTTCCAGTCAAAGCTACTTCAACCCAAGTAACTAAAAACCAATGCATTTATGGTTCCATGCAATGAATAAGAAAATTTTCATCAGGGAAAATGGAAAGCAGAAAAGTAAGTGCATTTCAACACAGTATAGTTCTTAATTAGTCCATAAGGTCTAATATTGTTTAGAGAAATATCAGGACACAGAGTAAGTCCCAAAAATTAATAAATGATGAACTTATAATAGTATACCTTTGCTTGAATGTACTTCTCCTTTTGGTGTGTAGCATCTTTGGGGTTAGGTTTTGTAACTGACGAGGGCAAGGCATCAATTTCAATCTTCCTGCATTATGTAAGAAGTCGGTAAAAAATAATGAGTTTCACAGCAATCTGGAAAAGCACAAGAGCTCAATAAATCAGCTAATTTGATGTGGACGCAATACTGACAAAAAGATTATCCATTTATCATTCATGAATTTAATCAGATTCAATTCTTCCATTCCAATAACATATAAAATTACCAACATCAATGCTTAGTTAATAGACCTCTATGTATGATACAGAATAATATATTGACAGATGAATATATTTTCACAACAATGAGTAAACCTTAATCTGCATAGCCTTCGGGTCCGCAACATAATCCCTTTTGGTCACTCCCTTTTGGTCTAACCTTACCTCCAGTGAAGTTTCAATAAAATCAAACCTTTTACAACAACCTTTGATAATACTACCTTTTATCTACCTCTTTTAACCTGTTGTAATGGAAGCACACCACTCTTGTGATGAGAACTCCATTTAGGCTTTATTATACAAGCCCGGGCAATATTAATAGTTGATGAGTGTATTTCACTCATAGTTTAGACATCATCTAAACTTGATATTTAACTAATTTCTATGAGTTTTAGAGCGTTTTAATGTGTGTTTTGATATTGTGATATATGTTGATTAAAATGATGGAAATAAGCAAAAGTTGACAAAATTGGATAAGATGACTAAATTGTAAGAGATCCAAACTTCGGGGACTAAAGTGAAAATAATCAAAAGTTGTGTCGGACCTCACAATGAAGATTCCAGAGTGCTAGGAGTCAATTGGATGAAGAAAGAAGTCAAATGGATGAAATATACGCGAAGTGTGATCACATATAAATTTCCAACCGAAAAAGTTATGCTCCGAATTTTTGGTCTCATATTGAGATACATTTTTGACATAGCAAACGTTCTATGATATCTAAAGCAAAGTTGTAGCCCTTAGAGTTGTCTTTCCGTCGGCATCTTGAATCGCTTCAATCAGACATCGAGAGAAAAAGTCATTATAAAAATACTAAAGTACGCACAATGCTGAATTTTCATCAGAAATTAGGCGCCGCAACGCCACCATTGCTGCAATCCAACGGCAACTAGGCGCCACAGTGCCACGATTGGGGCGACGCTGGGCAGAAAAAAGTTGAGTTTTTTTAGCTCTTTTCTTGGCTCAACACGACTCCAATCCTTCCAAGACTTCAAAATACTATAAATACAACCTTTAAGACCTAATTCTAGGGGGAGAACGGTTCAAGAGGCAAAGGGAAATTTAACACAATTCTTCAAGAAGGTAAGGAAAAAACAAGACAAAGAAAAACAAGAGAAAAAATTGAAGATCTACATCCTAGTTTTTCTATTCTCTTCCCTATGTCATTTTATATGAATTTTAGTATTTTCATAGATTACAACATCAGCTAAATTCATTATCTAGGGTTTGATTGTAGCAAAAAACTTGAGAATATGGATTGATTAATTTTAGTTATTTTTATTAGATTTTCTGCATGTGTTTATTTGTGTTATGATTTTAATACTTTCAATTAATTGGCCACTAATTGAATGATTTGATGCAAGTCAATTCCGGCACTCAAGAGAGGGGAGTTTAGGCGTTATCATAAGAATAACACAAAATAGGAAATTATAGGTTTCGAGAGAAAATATAATTCCTTTGAAGCATGTTCTATTTAAGAACCACGAACTTGATAAATTTTATATTTTAATTCGGAATAGAGATATTGGAATTGAAATATACTCGGCGCTCGAGAGAGGGAGTATAATTACGTTAGTGTTCTTGCTTATAAATTTTGAAAAATTGATTATAAATAATTATATAATTGAGAATCATACTTGATAGTTAGGTGAAATCGTAACCCTAGGCTTTTTCACTTGATTATTCTTCAAACTTGCATTTATTTGTTGAATCCGTCACCATATTAGTTTAAAAACATTGATTATAACATTCATTCATCTAGATAAAATAGAGGCTATAATTTGAATTACAATTCCTGTGGGTTCGACACTCTACCTCCATTATTATATTACAAAACTTGACACCGTACACTTGCGGTATAAATCACGTTATAGAAAAAGCGCGACAATCGTCCTTTGCTAAATTTATCTCTAATTGATGTTAACTCGACTTGTTGGAGTATTATATCCTATTCTTTATTTTGAACATTCTAGTATGGTTACAAGTATATCTTAACAACTTTAATTTTGCTACGATTACTTGTAAGTACTTGGTCCTTAAAGAGTCCAACAGAACATAGCATAAATTATAGGTGTTCTCTATCAATCTTGACCAAACTCCATTTCTATGACTGTTTTACATTTTACTTTCTCACTTTCATTTTTCACATATTAAGGAAAGGACCACACAAGTTGCCCAACTGCATAGGTGGTGCAACAAGCCATCATCCAAACCTGCCAAAGAGTTTTAACAAAAATGGTACTTAGGTAGATTAAAGTAGTGGGAGAAAGTGATGTCTCATGTCGGGAAAATAACTGAGACACCTATTGCTTAATGTCTAGGTCAAGTTTGGGTTCTGTACCTGTTTGTTAAGGCCAAGTCTATTACGGTGAACTCCTCGGCCTCACCCTACAAATGTTATCAAAACATCTGTTGTAGATATTCAGAGTTAGCATTAAATTGAATGTAGCAGATTTTAGGTTGAGACCCAAGATGATAATAGCACTCTGATGATGAAGCAAGAAAAGTCAGGTCGCTACTTTTACACAGGTTCAAAAGAGTGGATTTGGACTCTCTCAATAGTGCTGTGAAAAAGCCTGGATTGATAACATACTGTAATGACTCATGAGTGCATGGTCCAAGGCTCTAAGAGGAAATGCATGCATAAAGTGACTAGATGACCATATGTGACTAACTAGCAGGTGGCATATTTGTAGCCAAGCTGTGTCTTTCATCCATTCAATTGGTGAATGGTAAAATATCATAAAATCATCATATCAAAGAGTTGAAGATTATTGTTGAAGGTTTACTTGCGTAGGAATAGATAAATAGGTATCTGAAGTTCATAGGTTCGTGAAACTGACATTCCACATATAAAAGAAAACTAAAAAAGGAATGTTCAGTATAAACTTGGTCTAAATCTAATTAACCTATGTTTGGGCCAAGCTTGGGTCCCATGTTCTAGAAATCAGAAACCCAGACTCATGCAATAGCTTCAAGAGTATATTGCAATGGATAGGCAACTTTGGAAAAGGCACACAATTGCAAAGTGCAGTCGAAATGTCCTGAAACAGGTAAAAGAATTCCCTTACACAATTCTCCAATTATGAAGTTGAGGCATGGAAAAAACTATTCTGTGGGATCAGTGAATCTTTCGGATCTTATTGATAAGTTGCCATTGTATAGCTGACTGGATGTTGGGGGCACTTTGTGCTTATAAACAGGAATTGCACTGTCTAATAGCTTCAATTTTGTAAGTCGTGGAAAAGAATAATTTCTAACTAGGCACTGGTATTGTTTAAGTGCAGAAATATAAATATTTGTCCCTCTAAGCAATCGCTGGGATCAAATCAAACACTCACTGACTTTGTTTATTCTCAAACAACTCTCCACGCTTCATTTTATAAACAAATGAGCAAAATTCGAAGTTTCATGCTGGGATATACAACAGAACACAAAGGAGAAGGGTCAAAAAATTATAATTTAAAGTGGTAAAAATGGGTTTGATGAGAATACTGTAAATAACAAATAATAATATCAAAATTCACATGGGCACAAGGTCGGTACTACAAGAAGATTTACTAAGGATGTCATGGAAATTTAAGTCGAAAGATGGGTATGGTGGGAATATTGTTCAAGAAACGTATTAAGTTAATATCACAGCTTAAGAAAATATCATAACTTATAAAACATACATGCTTATTTAATCTGATCTAAAAAAAACCCAGAGTTAAAGAGTGCTTGTGAATGCATGTTAGAATTGTAAAATTCAAATCCATGAATACGAAGTTGTTCCTCAACTCCAAGCCTGTGCCTACAATTGCAATCTACAAAGTTCAATTAGTGTTCATGCCACATTTTCCAATAAAGACTAAATTCAAAATATCTCTGATCACACGAGCTCTTCAATATATACAGTAGACTGATAGCATATCAATTGTCTCAGGGTGGTATACAGTTCAAGGAACTTACCCATCTTTCTGAAGTAAAAGCAGCTCCTCCCAAACAGAATTACAATATTCATTACCGAGGGTTTGAAATAATCCCAAGACAGTAGGCTCCCAAACTTTGACATCTAAGGTGACTGACCTCACCTGTAATTGGTGGGACAAGCATTGGATTAGTCTACATTATGATATTCATTGAAATCTCATATAGGATCAATATAATTCATGTCCATGTCTTGGGTAAAAAACACAATAAATATGTTTTGAATTCAATTCATCTATAGTGTATTAAAATCATATTTAGCCCTGATTTAATTTAAATTTTTTCAAAATCTACTTTTCCTTAAACTTGTTTTTAACCTCACGTTCTCCCGCTAAAATAATTTTGCACGTGACTCCGTAACTTTTGCAGACATTTTAACCACAAATCCTCTAAAAAAACACTTTTCACAAAATCGCTTCTCAAAAAATCTACAACAAACAAGGGCTTAATTATATTTCTATATTTTTTTTTTATAGGTAATCACGTAAATTTTATAAATCAAAAATAAAAGATAACACACAAGGAGTGCATTATCAGGTTAAACAAGATATAAACGATAAAAAATTCGGCAACCCTTCTATCGGACTAATGGTTGCAGCCTTAAACCAGCTATACAAAGTCAAGTAAAACAATTCTCTAAATTGCTCTGTCGTCCGTATTTGGTCTTCAAAGCATCTGCCGTTTCTTTCTCTCCGCACGCACCACACGATGCATCCTGGAATGAGATCCCAAACAAACTTGCTATTCTTATCTCGAAACTTTCTCTTCCATGCCCACACCACCTCCTTGATACTCCTTGGGAACACCCAACTCATATGTTGCGACGCCAGAATATCATTCCACAGCCAACGAACACCTTCACAAACCGGTGAATAAGTGATCGATCGTTTCTCCATCCCTCTTACACAAATAGCACCATTCCATTATACAATATCCCTTTCTTCGAAGATTATCCGCTGTTAACACCTGTCCCCTCACAACCGTCTACAGTAAGAACGCCACCCTTGGAGGTAATTTACTTTGCTAGACCCTTTTCCAGGGGAATGAACTCTCAACAGGTTCTACTAAGGATCTGAAATAAGTACGAACAGAGAACAAACCATTCCGTGCCACCCTCACCTGCTACAATCATCTCTCCTACCTGAATGTGCGCCTCATACAGGGAGGCCAAAAACAATGCATAATCATCCAGCTCCCAATCATGTAAGCCCCTTCCGAAAACGATGTTCCAGCTAGGATTCCCATTAGATATAGCCATAGCATCACTCACCATAACCTGAGCTCCAGAGGCAATGCGATGTAAAGAGGGAAACCGCACTTTCAATGTTTGATCTCCGCACCAACAATCGTCCCATAATCTGACATTCATACCGTTCCCCACCACAAAAGCCAACCTATTCTGAAAATCACTCCATCCTTTCCTAATATACCTCCACAAGCTCATCCCATAAGAACCACGGCCCTCACCCGAGCACCACCCCCCCTCCAAGACACCATATTTCTCCCCACATATTCTCTCCGTAAGCTCTCCTCTCCATTCCAAATCGCCATTGTACCACTTGCCTAATAAAGCCTTCGTTATATAAAACAAGTGCTCCTCAAACCAAGACATCTCACCCTAACAAAGGGGAACAAACATCACCCCATTTGACCAAAACGAAACTTCCTCTCTTCCCCCAACCCCCGCCCAAAGAAAATCCCTCTCCGCATCTTCTCCAAAATATTTGCATTTCGCAACGGGAATAGGAAATGTTGATAGAAAATAGGTTGGAAGCGGTAGAAAGCGTGAATTTGATGAGAGTAAGTTGGCCTCCTTTAGAAAGATAAATATGCTTCTACCCCACTAACCTCCTCTCCATCCTTTCAAGAATATCACTCTAAATTTGTTTACTTTTAAACTTTGCTCCTAATGGAAGCCCAAGATATGACATGGGCAATTGTGCAACTCTACACTCCAATATGGCCGCCAATTCCTCCACATTAGCAACCTCTCCCACTGGAATAACCTCAGATTTGCCCAAATTTGCCTTCAAACCGGAAACCGCTTCGAAATACAGAAGTAATCGACGCAAATTCCTAATTTGCATATCATCTGCATCGCAAAAGATCAGTGTGTCGTCTGCAAATAACAAATGGGAGACTTGTAGATGACCGACCGCAAAACCTCCTAACATACCTTCCGTCACAGCTTTCTCAATCATTCTACTGAATGCCTCCATCACAATAACAAACAACAAGGGCGACAACGGATCGCCTTGCCTCAAACCTCTACTACTCCGAAAATAACCTTCAGGGTTACCATTAACTAAAACTGAGAACGAAACCGTAGAGATACGGAACTGAATCCACTTACACCACCTATCCCTGAATCTACATCGCCTGAGCATATACATAAGAAATCTCCAGTTGACATGATTATACGCCTTTTGAATATCAAGCTTACACAACATCCCTGGGATCCCCTAACGTATTCTTGAGTCAATGCATTCATTCGCTATAAGAACTGAATCCAAGATCTGGCGCCCCTTCACAAAAGCATTCTGGAACTTAGACACTACTTTTCCCAGAACCTCCTTTAATCTATTCGCCAAAACTTTAGCAATGATCTTATAAACCCCACTGACTAAGCTAATAGGACGATAGTCCTTAATATCAGTCGCTCCCGATTTCTTAGGAATAAGCACAATGAATGTGGCATTAAGACTTCATAAACTTGCCACGTTCAAAAAATAATTTACTGTATCCATAATGTCTGATCGCACAACCTCCCAACAAGCCTTATAGAATGAGAACAAGAACCCGTCCGGTCCAGGGGCCTTATCATCGTTCATATTAAACACCACATCCCTAACTTCATCCTCCTCAAATGGTCTCTCAACCCAACTAGCATCCTCTTCGCGATAGTGAAGAAGTTCAAATTTCTCCCTCCAACTCGTGCCTCCACTCAACCGCTCCCAGAGATTCTCGATAGAATATCACTCCGCCGAGTCACAATATCTTGCGGATCCTCATACGTTACTCCATCAACCTCCAGAATGTAATAGAGTTATTGCGCCGGTTGGAGTTAGCGACCCGATGAAAGAACTTTGTGCATTTGTCACCCTCCTTCAACCATAAGACCCTAGACTTTTGTCTCCAAGCAATCTCCTCCATCTCCACCAATTTCTCCAACTCTCCCCTTAGCCTTCCACGCCTCTCCCTTTCCTCCTCATCCAACCCTCGACTCTCCTCCTGCCTGTCCAACTCTCCTATGTCTGTCATACACTGATTCTTACGAACGTCTATGTCTCCCACCACCTCCCCATTCCACTTCTTTAAATCTCCCTTCAACGCCTTTAATTTCTGGTGAAAAACATAACTAGGAGACCCCCTGAAATCATAAGAGGCCCACCAAGTCCGAATTTGCTCCCCAAAACCTTCAACTTTCAACCACATCTTCTCAAATCTAAAAGGTTTTCTTCCACTACCCCTTCTAATCTCAGATAACGAAATAGGAAAATGGTCCGAGTACAATCTCCCCAATCTTCTCTGAGTGACATCAGGGTACTTAGCCTCCCACTCACCGCTAATCAGGAATCGATCTATCCGAGATTGAACAGGTTGATTTCGATTAGATGACCAAGTAAACTCTCCCCCCATCATAGGCAAATCCACCAACATATTTTCACTAATAAAATTTGAAAAATCCTCCATAGACCCTGTTAATCTCCCTCCACTCGACCTCTCAGAAGGAAACCTGACCACGTTAAAGTCACCCCCGATGCACACTAGTAAGTTCCACCAAGCCATCATCCAGCCAGTTCATCCCAAAGGCCACTTCTATGTACATCTGAATTTGGCCCATAAACTCCACTAAACATCCACTTAAATCCATCCCCCACATTACTGAAGGAAAGTGATAGAGAGAATATCCCTACACTAACCTCCTCCATTTCGAACACCCTAGTGTCCCACATGACAAGCACGCCTCCTGATGCCCCTGAAGCTCCAAGAAATTGATACCCAACATGCTGTCCCCCCCATAAAGAACTCACAACGGCCCTTGAGATGACCTCTAACTTCGTCTCCTGTAAACAGACAAGATCGGCCCGCCATCCCCTTAACAAATTCCGGATTCCTAACCTCTTCCCAACTTCGTTGAGCCCCCTCACATTCCAACTAATGATTTTTGGGATCATCTAAACTCTCCATCGTCCCTCCCCAACAACCCTTTCTTTGACACCCTCCCTTTGACATCATAGTTTATCGAACATTCGAGCCGCCTAAGCTCACGTTCCCCTTTTCTTTTTGCTCTTCCTCCTGGTGAATACATCTCATGTCCCCTACGAATCTCCAACTCCTCAAACAAATGCATAAGTTCATTTTCGTAACCATAGCATGACACACCCACCATCTTGCTGAATTCCTGAATTTTATGGAGAACCCAATTTGAAACCGGAGGTCTAACTTCAAGCACAGTACCTTCCACTATCTCCCCTGCATAGCAACATCCAATAGACTCAAGGAGCTGTCCTTCCCCCTCTTCCACCCGCACTGCACCCTTGTCCTTTATTCCTATTTTGGCGCTATCCTCCCACACTACTATCGCTTTTTCGTTCCCTAATTCGTTTTCATTAAAAGGCTTCTGATGTCTCCTATTGTAAGTGTTTACAATCATAGTATTCGAACCTCTCACCACTTGCTCTTGTGTCGGTGCCGGACTTAATTCCTCTGCCATCATTGTTCCGGTCTCTTTCTCCATCAACCCAACCCCCTCTGCAGCTATGGTCGTGTCTCCCTCAGTCACTACTACACCACTCTTCTCTAGAGTCTCGTTCAGTGTCATCACATCCATACTCTTCGTTCTCCGTTCCCCTCCCTTCGATGAAGGTTCCACCCCCCGTTGTGCCTCATTCCCCGAGTAGTTTTCATCCTTATCCCTCCCCACGATCTCTACTCCCTGGTCATCTCCATTACACTCCCCGTCATACAGTACAAAATTCTCTCTGGTGGGCTCAATCAACACCTGTGTTTGTTTAGATTGAACCAAGTTTGATTGTATCTCCCCAGCTGGATATTCAGGCATCCCTGCCCCGCATTTATGACAACAAATCATCTTGGAGCCCTCTAGGGCACCACCTCCAGTAGCCTCAACAATTCATCCACCTCACATTTCAACCCCTGGACGCGGGCCCTTATTTCAGCATTACTTAATGAACTATCCAAAGCAACTTCTGGCATTGTTTCCTTCAACTTATGTATCGATGGAAAACCCTCGTTGATTGAGGGTCGTGTGCGAGTATCATTCCCACAAACTTCGCTGTTCTTTTGTAACAGTACTGGCCTTTTCGTGTTCTGTTCGACCTGTCGGTTTGTCGTAACTTCAGCATAGGTCCTCCCTTGTTGATTGTTGACTCTAACTGTTTGACGCTTAACTTTGTCTCTAGTGACAAAAAAATCTACCACTGCCTGAAACATTCGAAGAACCGACGCCCATCCCGCTCCATTCGCACCTTCCAGTATCATCACTACACCTTTCCGACGCCTCTCCCCATATTGTGCGATCGTCAGATACCTACCCCGACTGTTTCCACAACGCTGTGCCATAAAAGCTCTCGATGACTCAGAGAACTTGGTAATAAACTCCTCCTGCTTGCTTGCCCTCCTTAATTTATCCACCATATTCAACATCCACAAAGCACCAAACCTCCCCATATATATTGTATTCGATGTCCTCGGTCCCCATTCGGTCAACCTAACAATATCGGATTCATTAATAGACACAAAAAACTCCTTTGATTCCACTCCAAATCGAAGATTAATCTCCTTTGTACCAAACATTTCCACATGTCGTTGAAATGGTGCGTCTGACAGTAGAACTGGGTGCTGGAATGACCTGGGCAGATCACGCAGATTCTGCCGTCTCCCAGTCGTCGGCGCGTGAGATTCACGCGATGCCGGAGCGCCGCCCAGAAACGGCGCCACCTTCTCCGGGCTCGGAATGGCCCGTTCTTCCCTTCGGTCAGGCGCATGGGGCCAGAAGGTGGGCTGTTGAAGAGGAACTCGAGCGGCGGCGCTAGGGTTTGCACCTAGGGCCTGCACCTAGGGCCGCCGCCTGCTCGTGTCTTCCAGGGCCGGAGCGGCCATGGTTTGGTGGCATGAGGCCGGTGTCTTGGTCGGGATCTATTGGGTTGGTGGGTGGGTAGGTGGTGGGCTTGGGTGTAGAGGTGGAAGGGTGACTCTCCATGCGAGAGTATTCTGCCCTTAAAGCAAGAATAAGTCCCAAAAAAAAAAGGTGTTGTAAGAATTGATAGAGCTATATTTCTATATCAGATCCATCATGCTGTGAAACAACAAGGAACATATTTAAGTCGATAATTATTGGATATGTCGGGAAATTTCTTAACATATTTTTCATTAATTGCTAACTTCATTAATAAAACAAATTCAAAATTTTGTTGGTGAGTGATCTGAAGAAGTTTGAGGAGTGTGTTGCACTAGTTAGCTCAGTAAGTTCATGCTGAGTCACATGCTCTTACTCATGAACTGATGTGTCAGTTAAGTATAGATTCGACGGTATAACTTTCCATATGAATACCTGAAAACGAGTTTTGGTACAAAGAATTGATTAATTGCATCATTATTATTCAATCCACTAGTGCAAGTGGAGGAATTACCTCTTTTGAACCGGAACGGGAAAGAGCTCATAATCACTACTTGTGAACGGCTGAAGCTTAGTTTTCCATCTGTATCTTTATGCTTGAAGAGAAAGTTAAAGATTTTCCTTATTTTTATTTTATTAAAGATTTTATCATTATGCTCATGAAAAATACTAATATATTTCTTGAAGATTCTAGTGCATCAATTAGGTAACGAATTGAAGAAAATTTTCGTGTCTAAGGAGAAAGAAAATTGACTCTAAATGGAATAGGGGATGGCGATTTCTCGTCAGTGTGAAGTCTATACATTCAAACTCATCCGTGAACTTGTGACTCAGTGAGTTCATATGTTAAGATTCACCAGTGAACAGATCAGTGCAACGTGAACTGACAGCCCAAATTTTGGGTAGGAATCTTATTTTCTTAGGGGTCTTTACCTTTAGCTAAGAGAGGACTCCAAGAAAATAATTAAACATCTTGAACAACAAAAAATTAGGCTACACGATTTTTTCAGAAGAATAGAAGAAGGCTCCTGGATTTGTATAGTACAAGTTTTTGGTGTTCTTTTGTTCCTTCAATTGGGATTGAAGGTCATAATTTTCCAAGAGGACATTGAATCCATATATAGCGAAGGAATTTCGACTTTGAAATAAGAACGGGGTTCTTATTATGATTTATGGTGAAGTCCGGGTGCAATTGTAGGAGTGATGGTAGGACAAGTTCGTTGGCTTGGTTCCACTCCTCAACAAATCAAGAAAGCTAAAAAACGTTTCCTGATTTTGTTTTGGTTTCGGTTTTAATTTGTAATTCCAAAGTTTCTTGAGACGATCATTTTTCAATATAGTGGATTATTTACCCGTGATACGGGGCCCTGAATGTTTTCCTAAAGGACTTACCACATTATATCGCATGTTCCTTATTTGTGTTTGTTATAAGTTACCTTTACATATATACATCAGATGAATATATAGTAGGATTATTTTCCTTATTAGATAGGATTATTTCCTAATGAGAAATATCCTCTCTATGTATATATATGTATAACCCATTTATGAAATTGATATCGAATAAGTTATTCTCCCAAATTAAATCTCGCAACATGGTATCAGAGCAAGGTTTCCAGGGTTTGGTATTTTTTCCACTTCCTTTTCTTTCCTCTTCTTCTTCTAAATTTTCTTTTCTGGTAGGGAGTGTTAGGTTAGTTGATATGGATTAAAGACAGCAGAACCTGAGTGTAGTTATGGTTGGAAGGATGCATGTTGTCGTCGATCGAGGTTGCTTCTGACGTCTGAGGAGTGTGTGATTGCGGGAGTAGTTGCCGATCGCCTGTTTAGTGTGTCGGCGGTATTAGGCTGGGATTTTTGTGCTAATCCTGTGGCAGTTCTATTCGGCAGTGTTCGACTGAGATTTCTGGCCGGCGATTTCTACAACGTAGCGAGCAGAGTTCAGGGAAGAGAAATAGAACTTGGGCTAAGGTTTGATACCGAGCAGAGTTAACTTCGGCTGAGGTTTGATAAAATTTTCCTTTGGGCTTTAAGGTGGGTCTATTTTTTTTATTGGTTTATTTTGTTTGGGTTGCTTTATTGGGCTTGCAATATTGTTGGATTTATATTATTATTGGGTCGCTTTGGGGTTCACTTGAGCTACTCTCTTTTAAATCCCTTTTAGTTATTTGTTAATTATGGCTGAAAGTAATAAGAAAATGGTGAATGAAATCACAATAACCCCATCCTCAAAATTCACAGAAAGAAAGTTAACGGGTAGTAGGAATTATGCTCAATAGAAGAGAATTGTCTGTAAGTATGTGTCAAGTTTAGATTTGGGTGATCATATGACTAATGATCCACCTCCACCATATGAAACTAATCCTGGGATTCGAAAAAAAAAAGGCTGATGGGGGATGATAAACTTTTTAATCAGATTCAAAATACTCTTGACCCGACGGTTGATGATGTCATTAATCATTGTGATACATTAAAAGAATTGTGGGACTATCTAGAATTTATGTATGCTAGTAAACAAGATGTATCGCATGTTCATGAACCGATGTTGAAGATTTATCGGGCTGAGCAAAAGGGGCGAAATCTGTTTCAATATTATACCGAGGTAAAACAGGCATTTGAAGAAAAGCGGGCCATGTTTCCTATTACTAGTGATGTGAAGATAATGCAAGAACAAGAGAAGCAGATTGTGGTCCAGTGTTTTCTTGCAGGTTTGGGTCCTGAATATGAGGTGACTCGTACTCAGTTACTTACCAGTAAGGCATCACCTTCGTTGAGTGATATATATGCTTGTCTCTTTCGGGTATGCAAGGACAATGACAAAGAGCAGAGTATAGTACCAAATGAGACGGTAGCTCTAGTTGGCACAAATTCAAAGTTAAATAACAATTATCATAATAAAAGAGGGGAAGGTAGTCGAGATAGAATTTCTGGTGGCGGTTCCCGTGGTTGTTATTACTACGGAGAGCAAGGACATATAAAAAGGAATTGTTGGAAATTGAATGGCAAACCATCAAGGTACACCTGTCAGACTTCTATGAGGACATTTGCCAATGTTGCCACTCATGATGGTCTTCTACCTATACCTCCTACACTTCTCTCATCATCAAATTACGATTCCAGCATATGAATATGCTCGCCTTACACAATTTTACGCTTCTCAACAGCCCGCTCCTCAAGAACCAGTTACACCTTCCACTTCCACTTCCACTTTAGCCAACACAGGTAATTCTGTAGCGTGTTTCTCTACCTCGTCCAGCAATTGGGTCATTGATTGCAGTGCCACGGATCATATGACTGGAAATACATGTATACTTTCATCTTTTCAGTCATCTTCTAATTTACCATGTGTCACTTTAGCTAATGGCTCTAAAACTCCTGTAGTCGGATGCGGTACAGCGCATCTAACAAACTCTTTACCATTGTCCTCTGTTTTATGTTTACCTCAATTTCCTTTCAATCTTTTATCTGTGAGTCAAATTACTAAATCCCTTAATTGTAGTGTTCTTTTCTTTCCTAACCACTGCATTTTTTAGGATCTTGGGGCGAAGCAGATTATTGATAGAGGTTGTGAGCTCAATGGCTTGTATGTGTTGGACTCTTCTCCTACACCGGTGCCAAGATCGATTGCATGCACTAGTACTTCTTCTCTTTTGCAGCTCCATTGTCGCTTTGGTCATCCTTCTCATCCTGTTTTGAAGAAATTATGTCCTAGTCTTGGTCCAGTGTCTCAATTAAATTGTGAGTCGTCTCAATTAGCAAAACACCACAAGGTGCCATATTTCCCTAGAATGAATAAACGGGCCGCGTCCTCTTTTGATTTAATACATTCTGATATTTGGGGTCCTTATCCTATATTATCTAAGACTGGTTTTCGCTACTTTGTTACCTTCGTGGATGATTATTCTCGGGTTACTTGGTTATATCTTATGAAAAACTATTCAGAATTTTTCAATTTTTTGTACCTTTTATGCTGAGATTAAAACTCAATTTGATAAATCTATACGTATCTTAAGGAGTGATAATGCCAATGAATATTTCTCATCCACATTTACTTCCATTCTTTCACAAAATAGCGTTCTTCATTCTTCGTGTGTCGTTACTCCGAAACAGAATGGCTTGGCAGAACGAAAGAATCGTCATTTATTAGAGGTTGCACGAGCTCTCATTTTCATATGAATGTTTCAAAAGAATTTTGGGCAGATGTAGTATCTACTGCATGTTACTTAATCAATCGTGTGCCTTCCTCTGTTTTGGATGGTAGGATCCCTTATTCTTTTCTGTTTCCCTCTCAGATTTTATTCTCTCTTGCTCTTAGAATATTTGGGTGCACTTGTTTTGTCCCAGATATGAGACTTCAAGTTTCCAAGCTTGATCCTAGATCCCTTAGGTGTATATTTTTGGGTTATTCTCGACATCAAAAAGGTTATCGATGTTTTTCGCCTTCCTTAGGAAGATACTTATTATCTGCTGATGTCACATTCTCAGAGTCCACACCCCTTGTCAATACTTCTGTGTCTTCTACTCCATCTTCTATTGAGTCTAAGGATGATTTCCTTATTTACACTGTGACTACACATGTGTTACCAGTATCTTCTCGTCCATCTATTCGAAA
Organism: Fraxinus americana; assembly: GCA_035079005.1. NCBI lineage: Eukaryota > Viridiplantae > Streptophyta > Magnoliopsida > Lamiales > Oleaceae > Fraxinus > Fraxinus americana. The sequence goes on from CM068710.1 coordinate 23,590,878, forward strand.
TGTTTACACTCGTCGTGTGCAACAATCTTCGGTGACACCTGCTACTAACCATGACTTATAACCTTTACCTACTGCTTCGCCTCCGAATTCATCACCCCATACTGATCCTAGTCTTGATCTTCCAATTGCCCTCTGAAAAGGTAAACTGTCTTATACTCATCCTGTCTCTTCTTTTGTTTCTTATCATGCATTGTCACCTTCTTCCAAGTCCTTCATTACTTCCTTAGAGCACGTGTCCTTACCGAAATCTATCTCTGAGGATGTCTCACAGTGGCTAGCGAGCGACCATGCAAGAAGAAATGCTAGCACTGGAACATAATCACACTTGGGATTTAGTTCCTTTACCCCTCAATAAACATGCAATCGGGTGTAAGTGGGTGTTTACAGTTAAGATGAATCCTAATGGTTCTGTTACTCGATTGAAGGCTCGTTTGGTTGCTAAGGGGTACGCTCAAACTTATGGTATAGATTACTCCGAAACTTTTTCTCATGTTGCTAAGCTCGCTTCTATTCGGTTATTCATTTCTCTTGCCGCTACCTATCATTGGCCGCTTCATCAGCTGGATGTTCAAAATGCATTCCTCCATGGTGATTTGCTCGAAGAAGTTTACATGGAGCAACCACAAGGGTTCGTTGCTCAGGGGGAGTCAGGGAAGGTATGCAAACTGCAAAAGTCGTATGGATTGAAGCAATCACCCGTGCCTGGTTTGGAAGATTTAGTAAAGCTGTGACTGGATTTGGCTTGCAAAGAAGTGCATATGATCACTCCGTATTCTTTAAACAATCTACAGTTGGGTGTATTTTGTTAGTGATGTATGTTGATGATATTGTAATTACTGATAGTGATAGCAATGACATAAGTATGCTGAAGGCTTTCCTCGGCACAAGGTTTTAGACAATGGAGTTAGGTCCTTTAAAATATTTTTTAGGGATAGAAATCTCTCAAAGTAGTAAAGGAATTTTTCTATCTCAAAGGAAATACGTCCTAGATGTACTGGATGAGACAGGTTTAGCTGAAGCAAAACCTTGTGATACCCCCATGATACCAAATGTGAAACTTGGAGCAAAAGATGGAGATGTTTTTGTTGATGCAAACAAGTACATGAGGGTAGTAGGAAAATTGAACTATCTCACAATTACTCGTCCAGATATTGCCTTTCCAGCAAGTGTTATTAGTCAGTTTATGTCGGCTCCTAGAACTTCACATTGGGATGTTGTAACTCATATGTTAAAAAATCTTAAAGGAGCTACAGGACGTGGGATTCTTTATAGAGATCATGGTCATTGTAAAGTTGAGGGTTTCTCATATGTTGACTGGGCAGGTTCTCCTGTAGATAGGCGCTCTACTACAGGGCATTGTGTTTTTGTTGGAGGTAATCTAGTCTCTTGGAAAAGTAAAAAACAAAGTGTTGTTGCTCGATCAAGTGCAGAATCTGAATATCAGGCTATGGCACAAGTGACTTGTGAACTTATGTGACTACATCACTTATTTGGAGAGATTGGCATTGATAAGTCTCACTCTATGAACTTGTGGTGTGATAGCTATTCACATTGCCACTAATCTGGTATTTCATGAGAGAACAAAGCACATAGAGGCAAACTGTTATTTTTTCGTGAAAAGTTACAACAAGGATTGATTTTGACTAAGCATGTCAAGACAGGGGATCAATTAGCTGATGTGTTCACTAAGGCCTTAAGTGGGAATCGAGTAAACTATAACAAGCTAGGCATGATTAATATCTATGATCCAGCTTGAAGAGGAGTGTTATAAGTTATCTTTACATATATACAACAGATGTATATATAGTAGTATTATTTTCCTTACTAGATAGGATTATTTCCTAATGAGAAATATCCTCTCTATGTATATATATATGTAACCCGTTTATGAAATTGATATCGAATAAGTTATTCTCCCAAATTAAATCTCACGACAGTGTTTATTTTCAGTGCAATATATTGACGCCATAATCTGAAAACATGAAATTTTGTAGGTTACGTACTAGTTAGAATATGAGGATGAACTATCAAGGTAGACGAGAACTGCAAAATTAATTAATTTTGAACTATGGTCATTAATCTGGTAGTTCATCAGACATATACAACCAACTTCGCTGAACTATCACACATATTAATAATTTAATCGGTAATTACCTAGAGTTCAAACTTTCACGTTACTTCAGAGAAGCCAATTAAATTATGCAAATAGTAATTGCCTAATTGGTCACATAAAAAGAAGTGATGCAGGATAAAATTAATGTGTCGTAATAAATGTCTCAAAATCAGGAAAAGTTCGTCTTTCTAGATTAAAATTAATATGCAATCAATGGATGTCTAGGAATTCTAAGTGACATGCGTGACTAGGGAAAAAAAACTTCTGAAATTTTATAGGTGAGCTAAATGGTAAATTTACCGTGCAAGGTAGTGGTTAGTGGATCAGTAAATAGCAGGAAGTCTTAGTCTTTATCTCTCCTTATGACAAACCACGAATCTTAGGAACAAGCAGGGGTTTTAAGGTATCCAAAACTTGTTACACAATCATTTGTGACCCTTGTTTAACATTCATTTTTTCTCATTCTCATTCTTATTTTTTTCTATTTCTTCATTTCAACCACATTTTATCAATAAAATAATATTACACATAAACCCTGTTAAAGGGTATTTAGGTCATTTATGTATTACCTAGGGTTTCCTACGGTTTTCCTATTTCTTATTATAAATAGTGGGACAGGCTAACACAATGTGTAAGCCTTCTCATTCTTTTACCAACAACAACATGGTATCAGAGCGAAGTTATGGAAAATTAATTCCATAAAATTGTTCAAACATTTTTTCCTTTTTCCTTTTTTTTCTGTTCTTCAAAACAAAAAAAACAAAACAGAAAAAAAAAAAAAAAACCCAACACCCGTCAACAACAGAAACCCTAGCTGCCTCGCCGTCACCAGCCCACTCAGTTCCGGCGTTGTCCCGGCCAAATCCGCACACGCCGTCACCAGCCCGCTCAGCTCCGCCCCCGTTCAGAGCTTCGCCGGCGCTTCCCCGGCTTTTCCAAGCTTCGCCGGCGCTTTCCAGTCAGTTCCGCTCCTCGCCGGATCTTCCCCCGTCAGTTCCACTCTTCGCTGACCTTCACCGGAGCTTCGCCGGACCTTCACTTGGGCCGTCCTCTCCTCTGCTGGTTTATGGCCTTCTGGTTCCTGGTTTTTTGCTCGTGAGCCACCCATCCATTTGTTTGTAAGTCTGGTTATGGTTATCCAGTCGTTTGTTTAAACCCTAAAGTTATTCGTATTGTTGGTTGTTTCCCTTGTGCAAGTTGTTAATTACCTATTGAATTGGAGAGTACCAATGTCGACGCCTACACCTCAACCCTTAACACCCCGTAAGTTGAATGGAACCAATTATTTAAATTGGTCCAAGGCTGTGAAAATAGCCCTAACTGGACAAGGGAAACACCGTCACTTCACGGAATCCGCCGACAATGATGATAAACGATGCATGATGACGGATTCAAAGTTAATGCACGTATTGTAACATTGTTGTGGAATTCGATGGAGCACTCAAGTGGGCCGATCTCCGCTCATCTAGATACGTGCAAGGATATATGGGAGTATCTTCGTGTGTTATATTCTAGTAATATCACCAGGATGTATGATTTATCAGTGGAGTACTTCCAACTTCAAAGAAAGCACACAATCACGATCGATTATTATTTTGCCGCATTCAACCGCTTCTACGAGGAGATGAATACTATCCTACCACCGACTATCGATCCGAAAGAAATGCAAAAGCAACGGCAAATGGGTCATTGAAGTTCTTCGGGTCAAGTTACGTCCGGAAATTTGAACCGATCTCAGATCCTTTCGAGTGCTACTCTCCCCACCATCACTGAAATGTATTCTCGCGTTTCTCGTAGCACTACCAAGGACAATGTTTCTAGCTCGAGTTCGTCTATGTCATCTGAGCATTCGTCACTTATTACACAGATTCCTACTCAACACCGAGATGATCCACTTGGTGGTGGTCGTGGTGGTTTCTCTCGTGGTCGCCGTGGTAGTGGCCCTCGGGGTGGACGTAGTGGCCGTGGTCGTGGCTCCCTTCGTCAGTGTTCCTTTTGTGGATTGGATAATCATAATAGAGACACATGTTGGGATTTGGTTGGCCGTCCACCCAAATTTGCCAATGCAGTGACATCTGATCCAGATATTCCTATCATTCCAGTATCTCAGGCGGCTAAGGACATATCTGATGAGGAATATGCTCGATCCTTCAAGATAGGGCATCTCGTGCATCTCTTCCTATTGCTTTCTTTAGCTCAACGAGGTACTCCATTCCTTGTCTTTCCATTCGTCCATCCTCCTACACCCCGGGTCATACTCGCCGCCCGATCACATGTCGTACATCCTCTTTGTTTACGCATATTCAATCATCTTCTTCGTTGTCTCTGTTCACGGTTCTGTCGATGGTTCCACCGTCCCTATCAGTGCATTGGTACCACACCCTCACCCTCCTTATCTCTCTCCTCTGCCTTATATATTCCTTCGTTTTCCTTTAATTTGATGTCGCTAGTAAACTCACCAAACATCTTAATTGTTCTGCTTTCCTTTTTTCCCAATTCGTCATTCTCCAGGATTTGAGGACGCGGAAGACGATTCGCACAGTATGCGTGAGGAAAATGGCCTTTATTATCTTGATCATGACGAGAGTATCGCACACCCACCTACCGTATGTCCGTGTTGTCGTAACACTCGTATCCATCATTGTCGCCTTGGTCATCCATGCCTTGGTAACCTCAAGTTACTTTTTCCTAGTTTAAGTCATTTGTCTTCTTTAGTGATGCGAGTCTCACACCGGGGTAAGCATCATCGTGTTTCATTTGCTTCCCCTGCTCATGTTCGAGCATCGAGTCCTTTTAGTTTAGTTCATTCCGATATTTGGGGTCCTTCTCGTGTTACTTCTACATTGGGTTTTCGTTATTTTGCCACTTTTGTGGATGATTTTTCAAGACTTACTTGGCTTTATTTAATGAAAGATCGTTCAGAATTATTCTCTATTTTTCGCAGATTGCATTTGTCTTTGGTTAAAACTCAATTTAATGTACCCGTGCGTATTCTTCGTAGTGATAATGCTCGAGAGTACTTTTCTCAGCCCTTTACTTCATTTATGTCGCACTCTGGTATCCTGCATCAGTCTTCTTGTCCTCACACACCACAGCAAAATGGGGTTGCTGAGCGTAAGAATCGACATCTCCTAGAAGTGGCCCGTACACTTCTTTTTGAGATGAACGTTCCCAAATATTTCTGGGGCGATGCGGTTCTTACAGCCTGCTTCCTAATCAACCGGATGCCGTCATCTACCCTGCGAGGCACGGTTCCCCATTCTATTCTTTTTCCCCGTTCACCCTTGTTTAGTTAAACCTCCTCGCATATTTGGGTGTGTTTGTTTTGTTCATCAGTTGACTCCCGGCAGGGACAAGTTAGATCCCCGTGCTTTAAAATGCGTCTTCCTAGGCTATTCTCGCACGCAAAAAGGTTATCGATGTTATAGTCCATCCTTACGTCGCTCGTTTGTGTGTGCAGATGTTACATTCTTTGAGTCCACCCCGTACTTTTCTGCCCCATCCTCTCGAGTTGATCTGGATGTTACACTTCCTTTGCCAATTGACCCTACCCTTACGCCATCTTCCACCGCTCCAGATCCTATCTCCCCTAATCGTTCTTCGGCCCCTTTGCAGGTGTACTCTCGTCACCAGAAGGACGCCTCCGCTGTTGTGCCCATCGTTTCTGTGCCCTCGGATTCTTCTCCGAAGAAACTCGCCCATGTCCGATACATGGACATGCCCATGTCATCCCATGGGTAAGCGCACTTGTACTCACCATCCTATTTCTAACTTTGTCTCATATGCGCACATATCTCCTTCATACTCTTCTTTTGTTGCTTCTCTGTCTTCTATTTCTATTCCTAAGTCTGTTTCCGAAGCCCTTACTAACCCTGGTTGGGCAAAAGCAATGGTAGAAGAAACGATCGCTTTACATCGTAACGGCACTGGGATCTGTCTCGCTTCCGCTCGACAAAACTATAGTCGGATGTAAACGTGTACATGTTGGGCGTTCATCCGATGGCACGGTTGATCGACTCAAGTGCTCGCTTAGTTGTCAAAGGCTATACTCGATCTACGGTCTCGATTACTACGAGACCTTTTCTCCCGTTGCAAAGCTCGCTTCTGTTCGTTTGTTCATTTCTCTGGCTGCCACGTTTCATTGGCCACTACATCAGCTTGATATCAAGAATGCCTTCTTAAATGGCGATCTAACTGAGGAAGTTTATATGGAGCAACCTCCTGGGTTTGTTGCTCAGGGGGAGTCTGATTTGGTATGTCGTTTGAAAAAATCTATTTATGGCCTCGGCAAATCTCCTAGAGCATGGTTTGGAAGATTTAGTGAAGTGGTCACTGAATTTGGTCTTCAGCGTTGTGGAGTCGATCATTCTGTTTTCTACAAGCACAGTAAAGTCAGCAGAATATTGTTAATTGTGTATGTAGATGACATCGTAATTACTGGGGATGATCACAGTGGTATTCAAGAACTCAAAAGGTGTTTGCATAGTAAGTTCCAAACCAAAGATTTGGGGCACCTAAAATATTTCTTGGGGATTGAAGTTGCTCGATCAAGTCAAGGCATTTACCTGTCCCAGAGAAAATATGTCCTTGATCTATTGAGCGAAACAGAAATGCTAGGAGCAAAACCTATTGACTCACCTATGGATCCTAACACCAAATTATTGCCAGATCAGGGTATACCACTAACAGATTCAGCTCAATATAGGCGATTAGTTGGGAAGTTGAACTACCTGACAGTGACCAGACCAGATCTCCTTTGCTGTTAGTGTTATCAGTCAGTTCTTGGATCGTCCAATGACTTGTCATTGGGATGCGGTGATTCGTATTCTCCGATATCTGAAAGGTGCTCCCGGTTGTGGTTTGCTATATCAAAATTTTGGACATACTCAAATAAAGGGCTACACAGATGCAGATTGGGCCGGATCACCCCTTGATAGGAAATCTACCACTGGGTACTGTGTGTTTGTTGGTGGAAACCTTGTCTCCTGGAAAAGTAAAAAGCAGACGGTAGTAGCGCGGTCGAGTGTAGAGTCGGAATATAGGGCAATGGCGCATACCACTTGTGAGTTAACATGGTTGAAACATTTGTTGGAAGAACTTGAATTTGAACACACTTCACCAATGGACCTAGTATGTGATAATCAAGCAGCACTTCACATTGCATCCAACCCAATCTTCCATGAGAGAACGAAACACATTGAGGTTGACTGTCACTTTATTCGAGAAAAATTGTTGCAGAAGTAGATTGAGACTAAATATGTGAACTCAGCAGATCAGTTAGCTGATATATTTAATAAACCATTGGGGGGTTCAAGGATAAAGTATATTTGTAACAAGCTTGGAGCACACAATATATATGCTCCATCTTGAGGGGGAATGTTAAAGGGTATTTAGGTCATTTATGTATTACCTATGGTTTCCTACGGTTTTCCTATTTCTTATTATAAATAGTGGGACAGGCTAACACAATGTGTAAGCCTTCTCATTCTTTTACCAACAACAACAAACCCAAAAATTTTCCTTTTTGACCACACATTTTTCCATCAATCACTATTCCAAATCAAATTATTCTTAAAAAATGGATGTCAAACAAGGGCTTAGAGTAGTTTTAAGAAAAAATCATGATTTTGATTAAAAGACAGCGCAATAGAAATAACATAAGATCTTTGCCACGCCTCACTTAGCACTTTTTGATATTCTAAATGCTCCAACTAGTCATAACACAATATAGGTATCTACTTGCATAATGCTCTATAAAGATCAAAATCAAGTGGTTAGGACTTTACAGAATCGACTGAGCGATAATTACCGTCTAAACAAAAAATTCACGTCAGCCATGGGCTAGAATACAAATACATAGGCTCTGAGGCAAGTAAATATGCTTGTGCCCCTCAATATAAAGAAAAAAAGATGAGAAGAAAAAAGTATGATCATCAATCACTGTATTAAAACGAAAGAGAAAGGAAGCACCTTTGATATATGAACACCAAGATTCCGGTGAATGCCTGAGCATTCTATGCATATTAAAATGCCAAGATTTAAAGATGCCCAATCAGGTTCAGAGGCACTGCATTCTGCACACTGGTCATTACCAGGAATTTCCCTGAGAATTCTAGAAACAGAATCAGCTCGATTAACTCTCATGTTATCTGGCATATTTTCATTATTATCAAGTTCTTGATTGAAAGATGCCCCAGTGGAATCATTAGTTTCATCCATGTTTTCCCCGAGCTGTCAAACATAGAAGTTCTTGTTAAAATGGGAATTTTCACACCATATTTACAAATAATCAGAAGAAGTTCAAGTTCACCTGCTGCAGATGAGAATTCAAGAGGGATGCAATAGCACCTGTGATTTTGTCCATCCAGTCAATCCTCTCAGCTTCACTTTCAGCCTGTCCATAAGAACACAGAAAGGTCTACATAACTTGCAACCTGGTCCGATTACTTTACTAATTCATCCAGAGTAACTTGAAATATTGAAGGACTTTTGGCTTCTATGAAATTATACTACAATAGCAAATACTTTGGAGCACATCATCTAATAGTTAAAAATTCTAATAGATTTAAACACCAATTATTAGAGACACTCATCAATGTTTAAAAAGGCTAAATCGGGTATCGACGAGGCGCGGCATAAACCTTGAGGTGCTTTGAGGCACCGTCATTTTCAACATAAACACACAATAATTATGAAAATATAAATTACAAAGTTTTAATGGTAAAAATCTATAATGAAACATTCCAAAATTAGAAGTCTAAAATGCAGCTAGAAACATAAAATGAACCAAAAAAGACAGTAGTAACCACATAACAAGACTATTAATCCACAATGAGAACTAAAAGTCTAAACCAAACGAAATTACCAACTGGTTAAAGAATTTAGCTTAATTTAACTTTAAAAGGAAGAAAACCCACGGAAAGAAAAGAAAGCACATATATCGAAACAAGTACAAAAGAGGAATGAAATTTGTCTTGCAAATCCCCCGTCGACAGTTAACTGGCTCCCAAAAGTTGCAACTTGCGCTTTGGGCAATTCAGTTGTAGGACTAGAGAACTAGGGCAAACATGGGCTATTCATTTATTTTCTTCTCAAATCTTCAGTTCTTTTCTTTTCAGTTTTCAGGGCTAGTAAAAATGCCTAGAAAGGGCAAGACAAAACTGCACACTTCAACTACCCCAAGACTTACCCTAACGCTAGTATTTCAGTAATTCCAGGTGTAAACCTTGATAAAGGTCATTCAAAGCATAAGCTTTGAGGTTCCTAATGAACATGACGTACAATGCTCCTCAATGCATAAGCCTTAAATACTTTTAAAAACACAGAATGGAACTGGAGAATTTGAAGAAAAAGACAGCAAAGTTTTCAGCTCTTTATGGACTTCTACATTAAATGAGCTTTGGGTACTTCCCTTTGCACTTGTTTGATAAAGATTTTTAGACAAGTGATTCTTTCAAAAGTTTTTTTTTTTTGTTTTTTTTGTGGTTAAAAAATAGTGAAAAGTTAGAATGTGCGGTTGAAAATGAGGGTGGGAGAAAAGAAATTCGCAAAGAATCAAAATCAAACAAGGGCTTTATCTTTTCTACTTGTTGGTTCTCAAATATGTAATGCATTTTTTATTCTATCTTTATTACTTCTTTGTGTGTGTGTGTGTGTGTGTGTGTGTGTATTATAAAAGGATTCCTTGTTCCCTTGATTTATGTATTTCAAGTATTAAACTATGTTTCTTATTAAAAACAAATTATAAGGTCTCTATACACTTGCAATGATTAAAAACTAGTACACATTGGATGTTTCTTAATAAATAATATTACGGTCATTTTCATTAAGAAGTCATTAATCACTGGGCACTAAAAATATTGATTTTTAGACATCAAAATAAGTTGGTTTATGCAATCTTCATGAATAATTAGAGATTATTAACCTAATATGTATTAATTATTAGAGTGTCAACTACATTCTGTAATGATGCACTTGAAGAAATTAAAGGAAATCTCGATCTAGATTTAGCGAGTTCATTCTCCAATACAAAGCATATATTTTACAGAGCTTCAAACTAGTTAGCAAATCTACTTCAAGGGCAAAGTCTATATATAAATAATATAAGATCCCGTTTGAGGCCCATTTTTTCTCCAAAATGCATTTTGGAATAATATTTTGATGGAGAATGTTTGGTTAAAAAAAAAAAAGGAAAAGTTTTTGGTTTGCGTGTAATATTATTTTATTGAAGAATGTGATTGAAAATAAGAGAGAAAAATGTATTTTGGAAATAAAGGGAACCAAACAAGGGCTAAATTTCTATTATTAAGAAAACTGGTTTAAAACTCAATACCAATCTCAAAGATAAAACTGACAAAGTCTGAATTATCTTCCTGTTTGAGTCTGAATTATCTTCCTGTTTGAGGGTTCTTCCATTAAATAGAAATTGTGTACATCCTAATTATGGTAATGAAGCTAATTACAATAATTTACAATCAATTATATAAGTATTTATAGTAAGTGCAATCTCCGTAATCTTTATTCTTCAATCTCATTGACAACCAAATCAGTATATGAACTACAAAAGCAAATACAAGCATGCAATAGCATTAAAATGAAGGAAGGAAAGAAACAGAAATGTACCAGATATAGAAAGTACACTAGTTTCCAAATGAATTGAAGTATGCTTCAAACAAGTTCGGGTGGCAAATAACATTTAAACCGAAAAGGTTAAGTTAGACCAAAAGAAAATTAGAAAAACACGGGCATAAATATTATTACAAAATTTCGCTAAGTAATGCACAATAACCACAAATGACGGTAACGATAAAAAGCCATTTTCTCACTCGCCATAGCTAAAGTAGATTCCTTGTGAAATGACTAGAATAATGTAAAGTTAAAAAATAAGAAAATTAAACAAAGACTCCAACCACCATATGATCACAATTAAATGCCTGTCAATATATTACCCGCAACGTGTAAGTCTTCGATGGTGAGATTATTCTGAAACACAGGCGCAGATCTGCATCCTCAGCATCAATCTTAATTATTGACGCGTGCAAATCAATAATTTGACAGCCTAAACTTTCCTCGACAAAGGATGATGCTCGGTCATGCCTTGGCCGAAATCTACCAAATACACGACTATTATGTTCCACTAAGTTGGCAGAATGATATGGAGGAGAATTCTGGGAATAAGAAAAAATATTGGCTCAGTTGTTAGTACAGTAACTTCTTAAACATGATTATTGGATCAAGGAAAACAATCTAATATGTAAAAAATATTCATTAAAATGTTGAGGAATGAATAGAAATAAAGTGCGGACTCCATCAACTATCAATTAATTGCAATTAGTTGAAACCAAAATGACTTTTCATGTTTCCCTATCAGATTCCTGGGAGTATTCAGTGGCTTGAAAAGTTAGAAGTATCGCATGCAGACACAGAGTTCCATTGGCATGATATCATAAGACAATGCACTAGCACGCCTTGATATATCTGCAATGTAGCCTCCGTTTGGGAAGAATTAATAACCAATTTATTTTATAAATAGATAGAAATGGGTGGTGGATAAGTAGATAGTAGTTGTGGGTCCATTGGAATGTGTGGTTAAAAATTAAGTTTGACCAATTTATAAATTTTCCAAATGGAGGCATGGTTTTTAGGGCTCTGTTTGGAACAGATGATTGGTGGAAGAATGAAGAACGGGAAGGATCTTGAGCCCTTGTTTGCTAGGAAGGTACAAGGGGTGAAGGCAAAAAGGAGTCGGCGAATCTTTGCTGGTCTACATTCTCAATCCTTCCCCTCGCTCTTAATATTTCCCTAAATTCTCAAACATGGGGTATAGAGTTCACCAAATCATTTGCATATGAGCAGCCATGGGGATTTGAGATTTTATATGCTCATGGCTATCCAGAGGACAGGCATTAGCTGCTAATAATTCTTAATCATTACACTTCGTGCTCTGTCGAAGTGGAACATTAATTTTAATCATACATTTTATAGGACCCACAACTACTACCCACTTATCCACCACTCATTTCTATCAATTTAGAATTTCAAGGACTTGTAATTTCTCCAAACTAGGACTTTGATACTAACCTTACTAACAAGAAAGTGCATTTTTTAATAACTGGGCTCGGGCAGCATCTTTACAAGCTGCAGCTATTCCTGAGAATGCGCCAAATTACGGCAACCTTACTTTACTTCTGAGCTTCAAATACAATATAGACGTGATGGAGATCCTTGATGATACTATATTACCAAGACTAGATGACTTATTAAAACAATTATGGTTTAGTTGTAAAGATTTTCTAGCATTTTATATTATTTCTTCAGATGTTTCGTACTTAAATTGGACTTTGTAAAACCCTATATATAGAGAGGATGCTTTGTTTTAATTACACTTTGATTATTGAATAAAAGATACAAGATTCTCTCCCTCAAATCCTGTCTATCTCCCCATCTTCCTTTTTCTTCTCCTCTCTCTCCTCTTCTTATCTCTTCTTCTAAAGTTTTGGGTCTTGTTCGATTATGTCTGTCATCAAGAAATTTTCCTAAATGATGTTAAATGCAAGATCCCCCACCCCCACACACTCCAAGGTCTTCGCAGAGAGTAGAAAGTCTAAGGCAACATAAGTTAAAACATGAACAATGCTAGTAATTTGACCTGATATTGGTAAAAAACCTTAACATACCCCACGTTTGTCACCTTTTTGTCTATAATAGTATAACATCCCATGACTATCAAGTACAAAGAATCGCCTTTTCCAATCTGCCCTCAGGCTAGAAGATCTTTTCAAAAGATACCCCTGCTTTATTGTCTGCACCTGAAAAATGAATTTTTTTTACAATTACTAGATGATACAAGACATAAAATAATGGAAAGCTGAAAGTCAACAATTCATTAACTCTTAAAATTCAGGGAGTACATAAGTTAGAATTTAGAAAACCAAATAGATGTACTTGTCGTAGCTCTAATCTTTTTGACGAACTCAAGATTAGAATAGAATAATTTGTCATCCTCGCAACAGAAAACTGAGTGAAATATTACTCACCTCACCTTTAGCAGTGGACTGCACATTTCCCTCTATGCTTTTGTAACTACTCAAGTCTAATCCATTCATGCCAACAGAGCCCGTTGAAGTTGCCATGTTACTAGATGCTCGCAAATTGGCCAACTCCGTTCTTGTCCTGAACTCCTGGATTCTCTTTGCAAGTCTATCTTGTTCAATATTTGACTGTTCCTTTGATTGTTGTGCATAGGTTAACACCTGATTTCATAGAAGCGGCAGCTTAGTAAGTTACACGGGCCACTATATCAAAGCCAATTGATTTCAGTTTAATTGTATAATACAACAAGGGTTTATGTAAACTGAGTAGCTTAAATGGATCCCATTCAAAGCACTATCAAATCAGAGAGAGAGCCAAGAATTTATTGTGCTTCCAAGCACAGTTCAGTGTCAACTAGAAAAGATTTGGCATTCTAAGAAAACATTCAATGCATTCCACTTAGTAGTTTATAGAAGATTTTGTAAGGCCAAATGTTGGAAATTTTGGATAACAAAATAAATCTATTTGAGTTTGAATGTACGTGTTATCATGTAATATTGTAAGAGGACAACCTCGTGAATACACAATTCAGAGTATGATTCAATTCCCCTTTTTCAGTTAGCAACATATAGAAAGGACAAAGAGAAAAGGAAACAGAAATTATCTAAAATAAAGGATAGAAGCAATGACATCTGAATACTCTAGCACTCACAATAAAGGACAATGCACCACTCTCTCCACTGAAACTGCCCAGGTTGGGCTGATATTATTATTTGTCGCTCAAATTTTGTTACATATTTGTGAATTCACTTATTCTGATTTATGAAACAAAATTGTATACCCTCCATCGTAATTTTTGTCAAGATTATAATCTACAAACTCATCGTCTAGTTTTGTGGGCATTTACAAATTAAAAGAGAATATGAAGGCAAAAAGGGAATACAGTGGTGGAGAACCAGGAGTGCTTTAAAAAAAAAAAAAAAAAACTCAAAAGCAAGGGTTTTAAAATGCATTAAAATGGTAGAGAACCAGGAGTGCTCAAAAACAAACACTGAAAATGCAAGAGTTTAGTGAAAAATAAAAAAACTTCCCCAGCTTCCCCCGGCACTGCATGTCTGCTAAAGCCAGTTCCAACCGAAGCAACAGTCTAAACCACAAAGAAGACAGAAACACCACTAAATCCTATAGCCAGTAAGTATTGATGCACTCATTTCTAAAGATGATCAAAGATGCTTTGGTAAGACAACCAATTCTTCAGAGAACAAAACATCTCAACCATATCACTTCAGTGAAACTGAGATTCAAGAACCTATGACTGGCTGATTTGCTACTTAGCAAGCACATAACATTTTGTGAAACACTTACGCAGCATTAGTCCTCAAAGAAAGAGGAGAAAGTGTCCTCTACAATTTTATTATGAAAAATACAAAAGAATACGCAAATTAGATAGGAGAAAATTACAATCAATCAGCCATTGTTCCTCCTTGATTCTAGCTTCTAATAACATGTGCAAAACAATCAAATATTAATTCAACTAAAATAGATCAAAATGCCAAGATTCCCTCAAATCACTCTTGAAATTAGGGCTATGAAATCAGATTTCCAAACTCCTGCAATACATCTTATGTGTTAATTTTTCATGAACCAAAGAAGTTTGCCTTTGACTTTGAAGGAACTTTGGCAATTCATCTGGAAAATGTTAAAAGGGAAAAGAGAAGACAAAGAGGATGACTTGCAGATAATGAGGGTGTTTGGTAGAGATTAAAATTGAATTAAAATTGAAAAACTAGCCGTTATTGTTGACTTTTATTAGATGAGTGGGACCCAATAACGGCTATATTTTCAATTTTAATTGGATTTTGAGCCATACCAAACATGCCCAATATATTGAAACTATCGAGAGTTTCCAAGCTATAAAATCTAGACAAGAAAAAAAGAAAAAAAAATCATACCATATTTATGAATTTTAACAGATTATCTATTTCACAAGATTGAGGTAAAAAGGGAATGAAAATTCGAAGAGATTGAACTCCCTCGGTGCATTAGAAATTAGTAGTCAAACCATTTGTTGAAGTATAAATAGTTGTAGCTACAGGAAAACATCCAACCGTTTATCTCTGCAAAAGTAATTTATGGATCCATCTTCTACTTTTAGGCATAGATGCTAAACAAAGGGACAATTCGAGAAATAACGACACAACCAGATTATTTTAATCTTTAAAGGTAGAATTATATTCGGAGGGAGTTTGGTGGGAATTAAAATTAGATTTTTAGTATATTGTGATAGAAATTTTTGAAATGTGTGGTTGAAAAGTTGTGGGACCATGAAAGATGTAGTTAATATTGATTGTTTGACTTTGACTTAGATTAAAATCTGATTTTAATCAGAAACAAACAAGGCCTCAATTTTGTAAGGTGCATGTGCTAAAAATGATGTAAGAGGATTCAAGAGAACAAGGACTAATATGAAAGGAAAGCCTGAACAGATTTGAAAGAGAGAGAGATGCATAGAAAAAGAAAGAGAGAAATTAGAACATGAAATATTAATGAAGAGAATTTCATGAATATATCAACCTGCTGTTGCACAATTACAGCTGAACGCTCGTTTTTCCAAAATCATTTTTAAAGGGAAACAAGTATAACCATTATACCTCATGAATAAAAGGCTCCATCTGGCTCAAAAGGTCATATCCCTAAAAAATAAATGGTCTATTAGTCTGACAGAAGAAAACAATAGCATCTATTAGCACTGGAGTGTAAATAGTAACTTAAATACGCACCAACTTAAAATATCTCAGATGAGCATCCATGATGGCGCTAAAAGATTCCAAGAACTCATACTTCTTTTTAGCTTCAATATTCATGAGAGCATTTACCTGGAATCCTTAAAACCAACAAGGAAATATAGTAACCCAAAAAGATGGAAGACAAAGAATGTCAAAAACAAGCGCAAGCAAAAAGAGCAATTGTACATTAGACATACTAGATTAAAGCGGCTTCTCTCGAATGCTGACTTCGAATTGTGTAGATCCTATCACCAATTGGACAAAAAGTTTCTATGTCATAAAGAATAAGATACGGACAACAAATTTGTGCATACAAAAAATTCATTCAACGGTTTCAATTAGGTGGAACAAATATTTTATTTCATGCAAGCAAGATGGAAGGCTAAACCTTAGCATCACATTGAATAGTCAGAGACAAGAAAAATAGAAGAGCACAAAGTCACATCCTCCCAAAATTGTTTTAAAATTGGATCTCCAATACTATCTCAGCCAAGGTTCAGTGAAAATTTCTATTTCCGAGTCTATTTTATAAAACTTAACTATGTCTCACTAAAGCTACTATATAAAATATATGAAAAATATCCAGTTTCTATTTCCAGTCATCATCATATTCTCCATGAAAGAACTTGCCTTGTTGGAAGAGAAGTTTTTACACTACGCGAAGTAAGCAAAAGAATATGCATTACCCATGTCAGTCTTGTTCTGTTACATTGTTCACACCCTTTTTTATGCTTAAATTGAGCATTTCATATTTTTAACTTCATCATATACCAATAAAAACAGCTCAATTAAAGATCCATATATTAGTGTGTCACGAGGATGTCTCAACTAAAAGACACATCAGCCCATAAGGAAGCAAGCAAGGGAGCGGCAGAAGATGTCGCTACGGCTTGCCATTCTAGATCTTTAAACTTACAGTGTAGAATCTGCATAAGACAAGGAACCAAGCACTCCCTTTAAAACAATTGTCTTCCTGTACATTAAAGGGTGATTATGAAATATAATCAAAGTTTTATCTTTTGGGGGTTGCGACTTTGTGCTCCTAAAACACACAAAAACTCTAATACAAAGCTTAAGATCTAAGAAAAACTTCAGTATATTTTAGCAAAAGGTGCTCTCACACACCGGAATTAGTTTTGTGTAGAATTGGTTGGAAGACCACTAAAGTTTTTGGAACGTTGTGCAGATTTTAAGAATATTTCCATGATTTATGACATGAATTTTTCCCTCTACTGTGAATAATTAAAAGTATGATCCTACGTGCTTTCGTTGATGCTCTCAAGCTTAACGGGTGTCAAAAAACAGGAAACCTATATACACACAAAAGTAACCTAAATAATGTGAACTAGAAGCAAATAAAATATGATTAACAAACCAAGAAACTGTATTCGCGCTGCAATAAACAGAGTTGCTTCTAATTTAGAACATGTTACAGAGAATATAGTGAAATCGAAGAATATACTTCTTCTACTTCAGTAACAACTTCTTCACGTGTACTCTTCTTCAAAGAGGCAAACCTTTCACGTGCCTGGCAATTGTACAATAAGCAATAAGTTAAAACTTGAAGAATTATTAGTGATGCACTATGCATGTATAGGCAAAAAGATAAAAAATATATGAGTTTCCAGAATCTGGTAATCATATTCAAATCTGTTTCAAATGGCAAACAAAATATAACAGAAAGTGAAAATCTTTTATTTGAAAACAAGAAGCAGGTAGGGAAATGATCTGTTCCACCCCCACCCCCACCCATCCCCATCCCCTTCTCTTATAAATTATGATATTCTGGGTCTTGATTCCAATTGTAACATCTGCATTAGTGTATAGTGAATGTTCTGGACAAGTTGTAATACTCGGGAGTCTAATTTCTCTAATTCTTTTGCAGGGAATAAAGGCTATCGCCATACTTACTATGAAGATGAAACCAAAAGGAAAACCGATTTCTTCCTTCAACACCACCCTATACCTCTATGAAAATTCCATGGCTATCCTGTCCTATCAGACAAAATCATTAGTCCAGAAAGCCCCTAAACTCCATAGGGATTGTCCTCTAGCACATGAAATAAAAATCCTGAAATACTCGTCCTCAAAGCTCTCACAATCTCCAAAATTTACTCAGATAAATGATGTTGAACCGAAACTACAGACCATTCTTTACTGTTGCATTCAATGGTGACGTACTTTTACAGTAGATATTAATCTGTTCTGTCAAATGTCAGTCCTGTTACTTGCTCAACGATGACGATAATGTTAAAATAGTTCCTTTTAGGGAATAATGCGAGCCTGTCCATTATACTAGATGGGCATTGGAACTAAAGACCTCAAAGTAATATCCTTGAGCTAATGCTGTTTCTCAGCATACACTTCGAATATAATAGTTTTTGTTGCTTGTGACAGCAATAGTAGTAGAAAGAAATGGGGAATAGATCAACATATATATGATATCATCGTTCTATTACGTATATTTTAATACTTCAAGGACAAATGCATGGAAGCCAGAAGTCTTCTCTTGAAAAATCATCAGTACCTGGTCATATGCATATGTGGCCTTGTCAAATCGGCGACGGCATTCCTGCAGAAATGGAATCCAAATGATAAGCGTCAATAACAAGATCTCTATGTGTCTGTCTCTAGGCCAGCATGTGCTTGGAGAGAGAAGCCAGAAGTACATTAAGATCAATTGGCTGAAACCAAGGGAGGAGAAGGTCAAAGAGGGCATTAAAAAATTTTCAATATCAGCTTAATCAAAACTTTTAGTTGCTTCAAAGCTAGTCTTCCTTCTAAATTTTAAATCTTGTTGTTTCAGGTTTTTACGTTGTTCATTTTTTATTTTGCCAGCTTGGAACTATGGACAAGCAGAGGATAAGCTGGGGAGGTATGTCAAGGGGCGTGTACTCTTATAACATTTAAGGAAATGTAATTTTGAAAAGAAAAGAAATGAACTAGAACGTATTATAAATGACTTTTGGAAGTAGAGGCTCACCTAAGGTCAAATAGGGAATTAAAAATGGAAAATGACAGAGAAATCACACCAACAATACCTCAAGTTACTGTCACTGTTTAATTACCTGTAATTAGCTCCATCTAATAATCTTTTTTCTCTTGTTCGATAATTTAATTCATATTTTTCTTTCGATAATAATTAGTTTCTCTATCATTATGACCATATTGGACTTCTAGCTTAAGTTTTGAAATAATTGCTAAAGAATGAAACAGAAATATATTATTCAACATGCCCTAACCCGATGTGTCCTACTTTAGAAAAAAATGTCATTTTTGCATGTCGACATCTCTTCATGTCCATGTCCATGTCCATGTCCATGTCCATGTCCATGTGTCTTAGGTCACGGGCATTAGAGAGAGCCAAACCCCACCAAGATTAAGACTCCATTAGGGAACATGGACTTCATAACTAAGTGTCAGAACATAATAAGACTCCGAAAGACTTTTTTTTTTAATATCAAATTTCAGTTCCTGATAAGATAGAACATAGTGAAATGTTCAACGAGTACCAAATCGGAAAAAGGCATGATAAATATTAAAAATGGCCAAACAACTAAGCTGTGAAATTTTCCCATGGACTAGATGTCGAGGATAATCCAGATTCTAAATTTTGGCCGCCATTTTTAAATTATTGAAGCTCTAGTGGACTGCATCAAGGGGATTACCTTCGCATCTTGCAAATCGACGGACATAATTTGGGTTAATTGGTCTACCAGCACATGCTCAACCTGTAATAACAATATTTGGTCATATTGCAATATAAAACAGTGCCTCCCCAAGAGAGTGATCAACTAGAACAATAACTATGCTGTTCATTAATCTTCCATATGCAACCTTGCAAGGACAAGGATGTGCCTCTCAAACAACTTGAGAAAGAAAAAAGAACGGAGCTTAAAGTTGCTTAGCTTTAACAGAGTCTCAATTGGCATCATTTATTGACCATCTTATCATAACTTTACAGTCAATACTTCCCCTTGGTGAATTTCAAAAATCAGCCACTTACTAGCACAGAGCAGATCCAAAGCCACTAGAAAGTAGAAATTCACACCTAAATTGAAGTGACAAAACACCACATAGGCTGGTGATGCCCTCTCTCGAATGCTAAATGAAGTGCACCAATTTTATAGAATTGAAAATGGTGTCTTTCAGTTTTTAATGTAGCGTGAATGACATTTCACATCGAAATAAAACGTATCCACTTACTTGAGATCGAAGAAATTCCTTGTATGTAGCAAGCTCACGCAATGCATTATTGAATTTCGTTATGATTGGGCCTGTGATGAAGGAAGCAAGCAAAAACAAGAATGAACAATAACTCTTCCATAATGGATATATCATTCACACACCTCAACTGACGAAGTCCATATTATGGCACCACGATTTTCACAACACTAGAAAATCAATTCTACAACATTAAGAAATGGTGCTACTTAAAGAGTAAAGGAACAGATGTCATCAGCTCTAAATAGCCAACAAATGGTTGATATTCACCCAACCACTAATCTGTTCCTAAAGACAACATAAAAGTAGTAAAATTATTTCAAAACGAGCACTCATCCTAAAACTGCAAGGTGATGGCGTTTCAGTACATATTCATAACTGCATGGTCTAATCCACCAAAATATAGTGACTCCCTTGTTCAACTGTTATATCACTGAAATATGAATATGCTCAGGGCACTTTCATTTAGCTATCCAATTTAAGATACCTCCTATGGACACGCTGATAGGATCATCTAGACCACCACCAAATGCTTCTAAGGATTCCGCAAAGACAATATCACCATTATATGATTCTCCAAGCGCTTCCCTGGAATCAAAAGTCAGTTGAATCAGTTATGTTTATGTCAGTTAGCAATGTCTTAGAAGAAAGTATCCATTTATATCCAATGTTGGTGGAAAAACATCACAAACACAGTAAAATTCACCCACGTGCGTTTAGACCCCAAAAAAACAAGTTCTAGTAACCATAGCAGACAAAGAACGCTCATTTACATGTTCTTACACGGACACTTCGATACAAATCCAAACCCATTGAAAGGATACTGCTAGGTAATTCAAGAAACGGCAATTTTTATTTGTTGAAACCCTTAATAACTTAAAGGTTCTACCTGTGTTCTAAATCTATACATCTACTCGTAATTATAAGTATATAATTTAACACTTACACGAACTTCTTACAGCCTTTGTATAGTTTCTGACATCGATCTCGTAGTTCATCAGTCGTCTGTTCCAGAGATCGCACCTAAATATCCATTCAACAAATCACAAAATCAGAATCACAACACAAAAGGCACGATACAAAACCCAAAATAAATTCAAATTTAACAATAAAAAATAAACGAATGGCATTGCTTAACCTGTTTCTGGAACATTGGCGAGTCCTCGAGCTTAATAAAAGCCGCCATTAATTTTTATTTTCTGTTTTCTTCTTTGCAAAATTGATTTCAGTATTGTCGTCTGTAGATCGAGGGAAGATTTGAGAAGGAAATAGGTGGCCTTTTTGTAATTTCGTAATAAATAAATATAAAATGGAAGAAATGCGATAACTAGCTGGTAAATCACTTTTTTATGCCCAGCTGTCAACTGTCTAGCGTCAAACTGATCTTTCTTTGGAGGATGCTACAAGTACCCACACCCGAGGCTCCAATACATGGCCGCCACTTGGCCATGTAGTAATCCATGGAGTAAACCATGGAGTACATCTAGTTTAATCCTCTTTGTAATATATAAAGGGACAATTGCAGCGGAGGTCCCAAATCTTTCAATTTGCTGCAAACTACGCCTTGACCTTTTATTTCTGAGGCCATAGTTCCAAACCTTTCACTTTAACTGCAGTCGGAGTCAATTGGATAGAATCTGTCAATTAAATTGTTAGGCCATGTTTGATTGCAACGAATTTCATGAAAAATGTTACATCCGAGGAAGACGAATTCCACTTGATTGTTTGATTGCATCGTGGAAATTGAAACCGAATTCCAAGGTACAACCATTTTAAACTGCATTTTCTTTGTTTTCATGGAAAACAAAATCCTATGAATTTGATGAGTTTTTATTTTCCAACTAATATGGAATTGGAATTCATTTCCACATTTACTTATCAAACGGATCCGTAGACACCCTTGAAATTAGAAGTTTTACTTAGGTCATATTTGATTGCAACGAATTTCATGGAAAATGTCATATTCAAAAAAAACGAATCCCACTTTGGTCATTTGATTGCAACGTGAAAATGGAAATCGAATTTCAAGGTACAATCACTTTAAGTTACTTTCATGGAAAATGAATTCCTATGAATTTGGTTTTTGAGAATTTTGCTTTACCAAGAGCCGATAGGTTACTTCAACTATGTGTGTGTGATTTGTTTTCCACTTCATATAGTTTTATACGAGGGGTGTTGGGTGGGGAAGGAATTATGGAATTAAAATTATTATATTTGTATCACAACAATAAATAAATTATGTAACCCTAATTTTTAGAATTGGATCGGGATTTGATTTGGTATTGGTAATGAGTTCGATACGAAGGCGATGCGACGGTGACTGGATTTCTGTTTAGTTAAAGTATCGTACTATCATATTCAAAATAGTGTTACTTTTTACTTTTAATACACCCTTTTTTTTAATTAAAGGATGATGAAAAAGAAATGGGGAAATTACTAAAGAGTTCCTAACTTGAGCCTTTGTGAAAATAGATCTCAATCTTTAAATCTTGACATGCATAATCAATATTTCATATATTGTAATATGGATAATACTCATTGAAGAATTTCGGTGGATGAGAAGTTAAATAGGTATATGAGATGTCAAAGTCAAGATTTCATATTTGTAGCAGGAATATTATGAATTTGTTGAATATGAGATTAGGCATGTGAGGCTTGAGCTTTACCATCTTACTTTTTAGATTGGGTTGTTAAGTCTCTCTTTAGCCCCTTTAAAATTATAATACATTTTCTCTCTTTTTTTAAATCGCACATTTAAAAAATATATATATTACACATGAATCGAAAATTTTCCTTCTTTTTCAATCAATCATTCTCCAAAAAAATACTATTTTAAAAATTATAATGCTAACTAATGGGGAAGGTCTATTGTTACTGTATTGTCTTTGGTGCATGATCGTATTGAAGAAGTCAATCGTGCTACATCTACATCATCGTTTACACCGTAACTTATAGAATTTACACTTGACATCATCTCAAGACATCATTTACAAATAATACTTTTCATTCTCGCTTATCTTTCACCACATACGCATCTGTAAGATAAAGTACATTGTCACGCGTTTTCTATAACGTGAATTTATGCCGCAAGTGTACGGTGTCAAGTTTTGTAATATAATATGAAAGTTAGGATGTCGAACCCATAAGGATTGTAATTTAATTCCACTAAGTATTATAATTATGCAACTTCTATTTTATCTAGACAATTGATGAATGATTGGTTGATTGTTTTAAACTAAAGTAATGAAATTGGTTGAGACAAAATTGAGGAATATAAATTATCAAAATGAAGAAGCCTAGAGAATGATTTCACCAACTTTCAATTATGATTCAATGATATCAAATTATCCAATTAATTTTCCAATATTTAAAAGCAAGAATCCAATTGTATTTATCTCCCCTCTCTCGAGTGCCGGTTAGAAATTAATCCTACAATTCAATCTCAATATCTCTATTCCGAATTAAAGTCTATAATTTATGAAAGTCCCAATTCTTTTGTGAAGTAAGCTTCATAGATTTTACACTTTCTCTCGAAACCCATAAAACCTACGTTGCGTCAATCCTATGATCACGCCTAAATTCCCCTCTCTCGAGTGCCGGAATTGACTAGCATCTATTCATTCAATTATTGATCAGGTAATTGAAAGCATTAAATTCATGACACAATTAAATACACGTAGGAAATCCAAAGGAAGCAATTATAAATTCATCAAATCATAATCTCAAGTGGCTACATCAAACCCTAGATAAATTATTTAGTTCATGAAGAAATTCATAAAATTTAAACAATCTACAATGAAAAACATAAAGGAGGAGGTAAGAAAAACTCTCTTTGGAGTGTTGATCGAAATCCCCTTTGATGTTTCCACCCTTTCTTTACTTGATTTCTTCAAATCATTCTTCTTATTGTCCTTGAAGATTTAGCCGTTTTGTATCTTTTTCCTCCTTCTCCAACCTCTTAAATTAGGTCTTTATGGTGGTATTTATAGTGTCCACAAGTTGCAAGACGGAATATGGTTGGACCGGGCCGAAAATCTTTTAAAATTTCCATTTTTTCTCTTTCTCGGTATCGGGCGCCTGGGCGCCGCATAGTCTGCTGATTTTCAGCATTGTGGGCGCCAAGGAGCCCACCTTGAGCGCCAAGGCGCCCGGTTCGCTGAAATTCAGTTTACGCTTCTTTCAGTATTTTTAACATAACTATTTCTCCTGATATCCGATTGAGATGATTCAAGTTGCGTTGGAAAGCTAACTCAAAGGCCTAAAACTTTGATTCAGACATCGTTCTCCAATTCAATCGTTTACTATGTCAAAAATGAGTCTCAATATGAGACTAAAAATTTGGAGCAAAACTTTTCGGTTGTAAATTGATTTGTGATCATATTTTGACTAAATTCGATCCTTTGACATCTTTCCTCATCCAATTGGCTCTGATCACTCTCAAATCTTCATCGTGACGCTCGGTATAACTTTTCAATATTTGTACTTTAGTCCCCGAACTTTAGATCTCTTACAATTTAGCCATTTCCTTTCCAACTTTTGTTTATTTTCTTCAATCTCATCAACCTACATCACAACATCAAAACACACATAAAAACACTCTAAAACTCTCTCAAGAATGACAAAATAACGAATTAAGTGACATAAATATCATGAGTGTAGAACACTCATCATACATCCACCCTCAAAGAAGTACATGTATTTAGAAGTGAAAATACTATAACAATGCTTTTGGCTACACTTAAAAAAGAAAAAGTAAAATTTATTTATGTAAATATTACGTTCGCTTGTGCATTTCTTCTCTTACTTTTTAGTGAAAGAGTTAGTTTTTCAAAGACAACTCTTGTATTTAAGTAATTTAGTTAGCGGCTAGCCCCTATTTTGTTCAAATAAAAATTAGAATTTTAATAAAAGTTAATGAAATGCGTAATTGAAAAATTGTAGGTCTCGTAAAAGTATGATTAAAATTAATTATTGACTTTAACTTGAATTCTAATCCGCTCTTTTAGTAGAATCAAACAGAGGTTTAGAAGTTGTTTGAGTCTCATTTTTAGACAAAAATATATTTTGAAATAGTGATTTAATGAAAAATGTGTGATTGAAAAATAAGGAAATTTTTTTTGTTTGAATTTAATATTATTTTATTAAAGAATGTATAGTTGAGAATAAGAAAAAGAAAAATGTATTTTGAAAATAATGGAAAATAAACAGTGGCATACTTTAAATTTGATTTATAGAAGAATATTTATTTTAAAACCTTACTAAGAAAAATTACTTATGTATTTATAATTAGATTTACTTTTTCTGTATGCACGTGTTTGATTAAAACATTATTCTCCTACTATTGAGCAAACAAATTATTTTCTCTAAACGTAACTCTTACACTAGTGTTAATTAACTGGATTATTTTTAATTTTGATTAATGAAGAAAGTTATTATATTAAAATTTATTTACTTTCAAGAAGATTTACTTATTTACTTACAAGTAAGAATTATTTTTTCTTATATATTTAAATAACTTTTAGTAAAAGTAAATTTTACGCTACTATCGAAATAAATAATTTACATTTTTAATTGTCGATTAATAAAAATTATTTATTAAACATTAATTTACTTACAGTCAATCTGTGCTTGGTCCTTGTTTTCTCAAACTCATTTTTTCTCAACTCATTTTCAACTAAATATTCTTTCAATAAAATAATTTTACATATAAATTAAAAAAAAATCTTAATTTTTAATCATGTATTTTTCACAAAATCACTTTTCAAAAAATGTCTACCAAAAAGATTACTTTATCCATCCAAGCGATCCTCGTTCATATAAATATTAAGAAGTCGAACTTTAAAAAAAATAGAGAAAAACAATACAAAGATTATATGAAAACTTCAAAATAGAAGGAAAAAATGCGAAAAATGACATTAATATTTCTATCTATCTACCTATATTAAAAGAGTGAAGGAAGTTTTCACTATTCAAAGCCACTATTCCTAAGCACTATTCCTAAGCATTATTCATAAGGAGCCGGCTCGGCTTGGCTCGGCTAATTTTTTTTTTTTTTTTTTTTGCTTTTTTTTTCCTTTTCTCTACCAAGCCGAGCCGATAGACCTTTCGTCTCGGCTCGGCTAAGCCACAGAACATATATATATATTTTTTTTTTTTTGTACGTTTGATTCAATATTGTAGGTTTAATCTCGGCTCGGCTAAGCCGTTGAACCGATTTTTTTTTTTTTTTTTTACATTTGATTCAATATTTTAGGTTCTAAATATGCGTTCTAAGCGATTTAATTTTTTTTTTTTTAAATTTTGAAGTGCGGTCATCCTAAATATATGGTCGACTCGACCAAACTTTTTTTTTTAATTACGTTTGATTTTGATTCCAAATGACTTTATGGGTCGACTCGCCCAAGGCTTTTTTTTTTCTTTTTTGTTATATAGGTTGGCTCGATTACGCTTTTTTTTAACGTTTGATTAAGTATTTTAAATTACGAATATTCGTTTTAAGCGATTTAAAAATTTATTTTTGATGTCAAAAATAATTTTACGTTAATTATGAAAACCCCTTCTTTTTTAGTCCGATTCAGAATTTTAAGTTAATTTCTCTTTTCTAACCCACATTGAACCCCATACTTACACCAATTTCTCCCAATTTCATTTTTCTTAAATTTCTGCATTTAAAAATGGTAAATTTATTGCGTCAAAAATGGATTTTTATTGAACATATCACTATAATAAATATTATTTATTATCAACCTATTTGAATCTATTGCACATGATCATATCATTTTTTTGGACTGATGTCATCAAATTTTATCATTCAATTAAAGAATTGGCATGAGAAGAAACATAAGAAAAAAAGAGGATAAACTCAGTTGGCCGAGCAACACCGATGTAGACGATCCACGAACTTTCTTTTATTTACATTTGATTCAGTATTTTAAATTACGAATATTCGTTTTAAGCGATTTAAAAATTTGTGGGGGATGTCAAAAATAATTTTACATTAATTATGAAACGTAAAGTCGTTATTGTTTATTTTACGTGTAATATTATTTTATTGAAAATGTTTAATTATAAATAAGAGGAAAAAAATATACTTTAGATCAATGTGTGTAACTCTTTCCCCTTTTCTGCACTCTTCCCCCATCTCTACACGCAACAACCCATACTCTCCTGCCAACCCCAACACCCTCTCAACTAACACACCAAGAAAATTGTCAATTTGAAAACCTAAAATCACAGGTCAAATCGTATAATCCACCATTTTTTTACGCGGACCGTGTGATCTATTTGTTTCTCATTTTCGACATATTTCTCTTGGTCTTACAAGTTAAGCATGTGTTTCAGCATTGAAACGATATTCTTTTCCATTTATGCTCCTTCGTCTTTTTTTTTTTTTGTTGCTAGAGGTTGGTCTATGGAACCAAAGCTGAAACTGCTATTGCCATTGAATTTGATGATTTTTTTGCAGACACCTTGAGAGGTACCGGGTTTACCAAAAAACTCACATGGAGATCAAGATAGTTGACGACAAAAGAGACCATCATAACAGAGCAAGTATTTGAGAAAACAAAGGCAAAATTTCAACTGTATTTTATCTCTAACATAAGGTGTTGATCTACATGGTGGTTTTCATAGGGATCAAAGTGGAGATTTTGAGAAATATTAAGTGGATTGATTAGTTATTTTCCTCACTTTTTTTCTCTCTCTCTTTTTTTTTTTTTTTGGGTGGTGGGGTGATAAAATTTGCGATGAATAGGAATATATGTACAATTCACATTTAAAGCTCCTGATCTAAAGCCAAATATCGTCACTTTCACAGCAGTGGTTAGTGTACCAGTTTTGGCATGTGTCCCTTTCATGTACGCCCCCCCCCCCCCCAATTTTTATTTTGGTCGGGATTCAAATACTTTTTAATTAATTGTGAAACATAAAGTCGTGATTGTTTCTTTTACGTAAAGTTGTTTTTTTTTTTTTTTCCATTTTTACGTTTGATTCGGTATTTTAAGTTACAAATTATCACTAAATTTTGAAACTTTTGTGAATTTCCTTTGGGATTTTGCTGTAAAAATTAATTATGCTCCTATTTACTTTGCTGTATGCCAATGCGGTGAGATTCATCCTCAGTTTTTTTTTTTTTTTTTGAAAAGATCACGATATTTAGTAGCCAACTACACCACTAACACGTGCATCGCACGTGCATCTAACTAGTATTATATAAAAAATGATTTCAATAGTATAAAATCATTTGTTCACCCAACTCTTTAAGTATCATAAGAAAATAATAAGTTGTACTACTCTCACAAATGTATACTATTTGTACAAGCTCGAATAAAAAGAAAAAATTAAAGTAATTATATTCACGCCACAATTTTTATTTCTTACACTTAAAGTTTTTAATGTTTGCTCGTTATAGCATTTATGTCTCTAATGATTTTTCATGTCATTCATACCTTCAAACTTTCTACTAGTTAATGTCTTTTATATTTGATAGTAACAGTTTTCAATTCAAAAATCAGTTGAAATGGCGTAAACAACTTATTTTCTCATCATATTTTTAAAAAATAAATAAATAAAAAATGTGAAAAAATAGTTTCCCTCACTTCAATCATGAAAACAAAATATTTAATATAAATTTTCATCAAGGACGAGGCATACTAATTAATGAAAAGTTGAACATAAGAATTCGACGGAAAATTTTTAAAGAAATAATTGCTATAATAAACAAAGATTGATGAGTTAACTGCAATTGAATTGTGGTGTATCGAATAAAAATTATAGCAATACAATCACCCAAAATTAAAATGTAAAACTCAGATTTTTTTTTTTCTTCCTAAAACTCCCTTTTATTGTGTGCTGCATAGTGAAGGGTTGGTTATATTCACTTCACATTTTTCTTTTATAAATACACCACATTTTAATTACATTGAAGGTCATTAACATTTATTCATTATCACACTTATATTCTTAAAATTTTTCCTTCATTGTATTCTTATATTTAACAAATCTTGTCCTTAATAATGATTTTCATTCAAAACTATTGTTAACATGTTTTAAAATGAGCGTCAAATATTTAATTACATTTTTGCATTATTGTTTGTTATGCTTATTAAAAAATACAATAGGCAAATGAGTTTTTTTATTCTATATTAAATAAAATTTTGGAGGGAATCCATAGTGAGGAATAATTTACATTAATTTTTGCTCCTTGCTCGCAAAGCGGCATACCGATGTTCTCTGTCCACGAAGATGCATTGTTAAGTACTCCACTTTCTTTTCCTATTGAGGTTGAAACTAAACTTGTGCTCGAGAGATATTTGTCCATACGATGATAAGGGATGTATGGATTCTCGAGAATATAAGAGTCACGATAGTCCCCTTAAATCACTCGAATCCCATGAGTGAATCAAAAGTTGAATCTTCATTGACTCTCACCCGAATCACTCTATCTATCCTCCTGATGAAAGGTTTGGTTTCAAACCTCATTTTGAACATGAGGATTTACTTTCTATCTAGCTACTCTGGGCTGGGGATGTGATAATGTGTAAATGTTATGAATTTCTTATGCAATTAAAACATCATTTAATTATTAAAAATTGTGGTCTGAATATATGTAACCCAATGAAAAACCTCATCAGTTATATACTTTATTGAGATATTATGTTAGTAATTTACCTAAGCTAAAATTATCCCATGCATTTAGCCGGGGCGGTTTTAATGTGGGGCAGTGGGGTCGCTGCCTACCTACTAAATTTAGAATTTCAAATTTTGCCCATTAATTTTTCAAGTTTTTCAAAAAAAAAAAAAATCTTTGTAATTTTCAATTTTTGTCTCCACGATTAATTGTTTTTGTAATTTGTCCCTACAAATCTTTTCTTCTAGCTCCGCCCTACATTCCGCTGCAACAACATGGGAATTCGCTATTTTATTCTTGCCAAATTTCCTTGCTAGTATATAAACTTTGTCGTCTTTTCCATGATTAAAAATGAAAGCCATCATGCACGAGGCAATGATCATCCCAATATTATTTTTCTTCAAATAATTAATGTCCCTCTCTAATCTTGATGAGTAACAAAACAACTTTCTCAACAATCATCGCCTCAGCAAGAAAAGCAAAAATTATGGTATTTCTTTTACAACTTTTGATCATAAATTTTTTTTAAAACTTTGATGGTTAATTAACGTACTTTACCATGAAAAGTATACGCACTTGGAATTAACGAGTTATAATAATCTTATCGGATCGTGTCAAAAAAACCTATTGAAAATATTGAACAACGCCCGTGTTTGACTTGCCCAAGAGTTCATTAGTCATCGATTTAAATTTTACCATACTCTGCATCAAATGCCAAACCAATATCTTTGTGCAAGCTTATGAACCCGCTAAAAGTAATAAATAGTAACTAGCGACGTACCATGATGATAAACATACACTTTTTTAGTTGATATCACTGTCGCTAGTAAAAGAATAGATGTGTTGGCAACACTGTCCCTATATGAGTTTGAATGGTTAGCCAAATTTAAAAGGGAATCAAGATGTGATCTTCTCTACATTGTATACGAAGTCACAAAATGTATCCCGACTATCAAATTTTTAATATCATGTAATCAATTTACATGAGCTGAAGCATAATGGTAAGAAATTATTTATAACATATTCCACTATTCTCATCGTCCTCCTCCATAATACACCATAATACTAACTGTAGTCTGTAGACATCCCTAGAAGCTGCAAACCGACATCAAATTTATATATACGAGCTTTTGGATAAAAAATAACAACGATAGGATGTCTTTATAACTATACTCAAAAACGATAACAACTTCCGCCATAATTTTTTGTTGAGAAGGAGCAACCATGTTGATATTGAGAATTGGAACTAGTGTATGTTAATAATTCACTATTAGGGCATGTTTGAGCCCCATTTTTAGTAGAATGCATTTTTGAATAATAGATTAATGGAGAATATGTGGTTAAAAGTGAAGGAAAATGTTTTGGGTTGCGTGCAATATTATTTTATTGAAAAATGTGTTATTGAAAAAGAAGATAGAAAAAATGTATTTAAAAAAAAAAATAGGGATCAAGCAAGAGCTTAATTCTTATTTGGTATTACATTCAAACTCAAAAATCTTAGTTATGTTATGAAAATTAAAAAGAGGCTGAGCCCCTTTGGTAAATTTATAACCTTATATAAATTGATCAAATTTCATTTTTAACCACACATTTCAATAAGTTCACAAGTACTAACAATCTATCAATCACTTATTTTTATCTATTCGTGAATTCATCCCGAATGAAGGTTAAGCAAGTCGTATTTCGAATTTTTTTTTTCAATATTAATGATGGAAAACGGTATAAAAAAAATTCAATTCAAAATGTTTATGGTAACATACATGATAAATTACTTGTATATGACACAATCAATCGAATAAAATTGCACGCTCTAGAGCGACGGGTCATGTAAAACCCTAAAATTAAGTGGAAATGACATGAAACCAGATGTCATTTCAAAAATCAGATTTAAAGTTTATTTATACAAAACTTAGATAATTCAATATTAATAATAATATTATAAAATTAAATTTCAAACCCATTTCGTTTTTTTTCTCTCTCTTTCCATTATATCCCTACCATTTCCTATTTCATTTTTCTTCTCTCTCTCTCTACTACATCTTATACCCATTTTTTTCTCTTTCACCGACCGTTATTTTTCTTCTTTCATCCTCTTCTACCCATTTTTTTCTTCCTCATCGGCGGGTGCAGATGAGGCAGTGTATCCATTGTGCTGATGAACGGCCATTGTGAGCGGCAAACCTATTATCGTTCACCGCTATGTGCGACACTGTGATCTTGTCGCACGCAACGGTGAGCTCAAAGAATGTCGTTGTTGATCTGCGTTGATAAAGATGCTTGTTGGTCTATACAATAAAGATGTTTATTGATCTGCGTTGATAAGTTCTACAAAATCTTTAAGATATCGATAATTTAGAAATTGAGTTATTATAGCTGAAAATCACTGATTTGGAGATAGTATATACTGCAAAGACATGTGCAAAAATTATTAAAAAAAGGGTTATTCAAAATTTGATTGAAGCAAGAAACAAAGTTAATAAATATCAAAATAATTATTTAATTGAAAAGGAAACAAGACATCAGCAAAAACTCACAACAACCTTTGGTTTGAAATAACTCATTATTTAAGAGTTTTTAGCAGGAAATGAATAATTAACAACAAAGCATCATGCATACTGAATAGAAAGGAAAATATTGAATGAAGTCTGAATCCATTGGTCAACATAATCACACTTGTGATAATACATAAAATGGTTACAATCATGTTTAAACACACAAAAGATGATATTTAGTAGCCTTGAACTAGAAACATTATCAATTGATGTGGTGATTCAACCTCTACGAGTTATTAAAGATCTCTTCTGAGTATTATCCGCATACACATCAACACATCCAACATTGTAATTGCACTAAATATGCTTCCATCCATGAACATGCACGCCTCTTATAAAAATTACAAGACTTGATAATGCTGTAGATTATTACACTTTCTTCATATATGATCTTATTTAATTATTACACAATAAAATCAAACTTATCTAATTCTTCGTTTATTGATTGTTACCCAATAAAGCAAAGCAAAAGCTAATCACTATTTACAACTTAAAATCAATACTAAATAGAAGTAAACAAGGAAGCGAAGTTGTAACCCCTAACTACAACCTAAACTTGCAATTGGTAGTCCATTCTAAAAAACGAAAGACCAAACCTTGAATGTGTTTTTTTTTTTAAATAATAAGAGATTGAAGGATCTAAAATTAATTCATTCACCTACGGCCATGGGCAGACGTGGGGGGTAAGTCCCCCCCCCCCCCCCAACTTTTGAGAATTTTTTTTTATATAAAATCGTGTTTAGTATCGATTGAAATCTAAATTTTAATCTAAATCAAAGTTAACAATTAATTTTAATAATATATTTCATGAAATCCATATCTGTTTAATTTTTATCAAAATTTCATAAAAATTTGATTTTAATATTCACTAAATAGGGGCAAAATCACGATAAATTTGAATTTCGATGACATGCTAATTTTAAAAATTCTCCGACAATTGTACACTAATCGAATTTATAAATTGCTTATGTCATCTCAAAACTTATTTCGAAAACTACATTATGGGTATACCGAATAGTCCAAATAGATATAAAAAATAGTTAAAAATACGTTAAACGTGAGTCTTAAAAAAGACTTCTAACTCGAATTTTTTTTAAAAAAATCAATTATTTCATTAACATTTATTGTTTTTGCGATACAAATTTCTCAATATAATTTTCATCATGTTATTAAGAAATTTTATATAGAATACGACATCAAAAAGTTTCGAAATTTTACATTCGAAAAAGTCATATCTCATGTAAATTTTCGAATGTAAAATTACATAGGGTATGATTTTTTTGGACGTAAATTTTCGATTGTAAAATTTCTCCCAACTTTTTTATAAGTTCGATTACTCTCCTAACTTTTAAAGTTTGCGTCCGCCCCTTCCTGCAGCTAGATAATTATTTGCAACAGATTTTAATTTATTTGCTTCCATTATGTTCTAATTTTAGTTAAATGTCCTCAATCTTTATTCACTATAAGAATTATATCCTCAACTTGTTTCTTTTGCACTTCGATTAATTTAACACATTTCATCTTTACTTGTTTTGATAATACGCACTACTATCAAATTTCTTTACTTGTTTTGATAATCTCAATAGATTAGTTACCACACACCCTGAAAATAAAATATTTTACATGTAAACCAATAAATTTTTTCTACATTATAATGATACTTCTCCAAAAAATTATTATTTCAAAACTCATTTTTCCAAAAAAATTACACGGGCACCGAACAGGGGCTAAAAATGTATTTTCACACTTTTCTTAACATATAATACATAGATGAAGCCAAAACAAAATACTAAGTTATTACACAATTTTATAAACCCCTCGTTGAGTTGGGGTTTATTATTTCCATCAGATTTTATTTTCTGGGAGTATAAAAATTATCTGTTCATCAAGAAAATTAAGGAAAAAAATATAATGCGAACAAGAGACTCGGATTCTTGTTTTGATAATCCTAACATAAAATATAGCCATTGATGTTTTCAATTGAAGAAAAGAAAAGAAATTAGTATTGAAATTCAACTTAGAATACATCGTTGGGAAGAGAAAAGAAAACAAGTTTGGGGTATGTGAATCCCACGAGTGAAGTAAGGAAATATTTGACTTTTAAGGTCGGGAATTGGATCGACTTATAATTGTACAGTGCTACACTTGATTCTCCACACACACACCCGTTTTGCATTGAATATGTGAGAATTTAACTTATGCATTATAGTTTTGAAGTGATTCATGAAATTGATGCTATGTTTTCAATCCTGAGTTATGAAGACAGATATCTGCACATTTTTATTTTAAGTGATTTTGTTCGTATTTATTTGTTTGTGTGTTTGTTAGTGATTTTCTTTAATTTGGTGTTTGCTCGAGAACAAACAAAATATTAAGTTTGGGAGTATACGAAGTGTAAATAAGGAGACTTTGCACTATCAGGAATTTCAGCATTTACATTCATCGACCCTTTCGGGGGAAATAATTTTTGAGCCCGATTTCAATATAATTAGGAAGTGAGCATGTGATGAACCTCTTTTTTAGAATTCAATAACACACACACACACACACATATGTAGCCACTAGTCCAAATAGACGTTTTTCGAATAAATCATTTTTCAACTCTTCTAATTTTGCTCTAAAGATGCGAGAGACCAAATCACGTCTATTTTGAACTTCATCACAATATTTTAATTCTTGCTCAATTTCAATCGAATTGAAATTGCATGTAATTGTTAAAAAGATGTCAGAATTTCCAAAATTTTGAACTAATGTCATCGCATCCATGTATCTTTTATTCAAATCCTTATGACCACCTACGAATGACGATGGCAAAATAATCCTTCGACCTACATTGGAACCTCTGGTTTCACCATTTTGTACACTGTCAACAATTCCTTGGTAAAGCTCACTACGTTTTTATGTTTGATTATTACGGAAGTAATCTAATCTAGAAAATTCAACTTTAACATACACGTCAACTACATATTGTTGTAAAAGGCGACCATCATGTAGTAATATGGAAGGATCCAATGATATTACCTGTAGTTTATAGTAATAGTATTCACGACAAGACACTTGCAATCGTTTTTGCTTTTTGTGTAAAACTGAAAATGTAGGAAACAAAATAAATCTTAATAATAAACAAACCGAATAAAGAAATTAAAATCAAGCAACAATTTATTTTTCAAACCTATAATTTCATTGTTCAATATTTCTTCAGAAGAATCAGCATAATAGGCATCAAGCATAACGTCAGTAGAACAAACATTATAATCTCTATCCTGTCTAGTAGCTCTTTCAATACCTTGATGCCAGCCACTGTCTCCATTAGGGAATAACAAAGGGTACTGGAGAGGATCATAACATCCAAAATAATAGTTTACTCTATGCTTACTACCATAATAAGTATAAATAGATATATCACGAATCCCAAAATTTGATGGTTCGTCATTTACCCAAATTGCAGCAACTTGTGATACTGTCGGAGTATTATAAACTTTTTGATCCATACCCAAAGTACATGCAATTTGTATTTCACGGTTTTCCAAATCAACAACATTGGTTAAACCCCGAAATTTTTTTGCATATGGATTTATTTCTAAAATGTGAACTAATTTTTCAACAATTGATAGTGATAGCTTATCTGATATTTTAAGCGATTTTGTATCTCATTTTCAGTATCGTAAAAATAAGTTGTAAATAAGAAGATCTAGAATCCATCGAAAGAAGTTCATTTAGGTAATGATATATTTGTCATTGAATTCTAAAAGTATATATTCCTTTATTCCTTTGGCATAAGTCTTTATCATACTTTACACCAAATGAAGTAAAAGAATAATTACAATTGTAACTTCGAATATAAGTCCTAAATTCAATTGATACGTCAGATTTGGATGTAAATAAACAATGCAATTCTGGAGGTACATCATTGATTTTTAGTTTAACACTCCCATCACAATAGCAAAAACCTTTACTTTCTTTATGAAATTTTTTTGCTCCACAGAAATCACAAATTCTTGGTATAGGCAAGTAGTAACATTTGGTTGGAATTTGCTGTAAAATATTGGAAGTATTCTCTAATATTTGGAATCCTGGCAAGGCAGCAAAACCTAGTGAAAGAAATAAACAAACTATAAACTCCGGCGCACAATACTAAACTGAAAGTATAAATCACACAATACTAAACTGAAAGTATAAGTTACACGTCTGTTGAATATCATCAATACTTCTAGTTGACACATGATACAACATCGCAAAAAACAATTTAGATAAGAAAAATTCAAAATAGATGCATACAGCAAAAAAGTAGTAGTAAGCGAAGTAATATAACTAATTAATCACCACAATTATATAAAAAAAAAAAAACTCACAGGTTGCATCTCTAGGTAACAATGGTTTTCCTAAAGCACTACATGTAGAACTACCATCTTCTACTGAATCCAGATAATGTGAAGTTCTAGGCACTCTTTTTTTAGCATAAAATTGTTTCGACATACATTACGCAATTGTCGTGCTTGAGCGTACAATTCTCTACGCCATGCATTAGTAGATTGTTTTAATTGAGCATATATCGCTTGGCAACGCTTCTTTTCTAGCTCACAACCTCCAACACCAACCTCAACAGCACCACCCTCAACAGTATCCATAACCCAAAAAACTATATACAATAAAAACAAAATAAAATGTAAGAAAACAATGCAGCATAACTAAAATTCGACTACAAAGATTAAGAATTCCACTCTGCTAAATTCATTAACAAAGAATACATCTGTCATCCTATACAGAAAGTGAAAAAAATTTATAAATCAAAATATTGCCAAGAGGAAGCCCTTGGGAAAAAAAAGTATATATACAATTTATCTTAAATATCATCTTGAATATCCTTTCCAAGTTTGAATGGAACGTTTCATTTGTTGCAATAAAACTTAAATTTGCCCATTTTGTTTGAAGAACGGAAAAGTCAAAAAAATTTGAAGGATAACCCCAAATCTAAAATTCCAATAGTGACTAACCATAAAACTTGGGGAAAAATTCACTTTCCCTACTTTATCTTTACCCTATTTCAAAAATAACAAAACAACTTTTACATTTCAAAAATCAGATTTTTTAACCTATATATACACATATTTATAAATATTTATTTATTTATTTAAATATATAAAAAGATATAAATAAATAAATAAATATATAATATATATATAAAATTAACCCACCCCCACCACCACGCCGGCGACTGCTCCGGCGACGTCTCCGATTCCGGCGACGTCTCCGGCGACCACTCCGATTCCGGTATCGTTCGGCGATCGTTCCGATCGCTCCGATTCCGACGACTATTCCGATGACATGAATTTTTTGTACGGTCACAGTCCAGGTCACAAGTCACAGTCCAGGTCACAGCCCAGGTCACAAGTCACAGTCCAGGTCACAGCCAAGGTCACATGTCATAACACATGATTTTTTGTTTATAATAATTGATAACACAATAAGGCTCACGTCTCACATTTTTATCACGTCTCACATTTTTATTAATAGTCACAGATTATTTTCAAATGGTCATAGTATCGGTCACAGTACATATATTGCACATGGCTAAGGTCACAGTTTTGTTAATAGTCCCATTTTATTTTCAAATGACTCAGATTCTTATTGATAGTCACAGGTTTATCTCAAATGGCCACAACACAGGTCACAGAATATTTTTTTAGGCATGGTTCACGTTTTTAGTGATAGTCACAGCATCGGTCACAGTATATGGCTAAGGTCACAGCATCGGTCACTTCTGTGACCACCATTGTTACCACCACCGACTTCCGTGACCACCATTGTGACCATCCTTACCCGCTAACCGCCGCCACCATAACAACAGCACCACCACCAACAAATAGCCACGTCGCCGAAACCACCACCACCACCTCTCGGCAATAAACCATCATCTAAAAATATCGACATCACCACGACCACTACTACACACCAACAGCACCCACTCCCCATCCCGCCACTAAGCACCAACCACCGCCAACCACAACCAGTAACTACCATCGCGACGAGCATCACACCGCCAACAGAGAAACTCAAACCACAAAAACCACTTCACTTCACTTCACAAAAACCACTTCACAAAAACCACTTCACTTCAAACCACAAAAACTCAGATCTGCCACCGTCAACCACCGTCAGCACCACCACCAACTAAAAACACCGCCACCATTTACAACCGCCACCAACTACCCCAACCCATCACTCCAGATTTTCACCACCATTTACAACCACCACCAGCAACGGCACACACGCCCACCACCATCACTGCCCAAACACCCATCGCAAACGACACAACGGATTTACCACCACAAACCGCCGCCTCCGCATCATCTCCAGCACCACCACACAAATTACACAACATCGATCTCCATAGAAATCTGCTAACACACGACTTCAATCACACACGATCTCCATCGAAATCGCTCGAATCGAAATCGCCGATTTCCATGGGCGAGCGCTGCGACGCCGCCGCGAATTAGGCGAGTCAAATCGCCGGTAGCAGCGCCGCGAAGAGAAGGGGAGAAAGAGGTCGTCGAAGAGAAGTCGCCGGCACAACGTGGAGATGGATCGGGAACGAGAGAAGGCCCGATGTGCCATCGCGGTTTGCTGGTGGCGACCTTCCTCCGATGACTGCTATTTTGGGGGGAGAGAGGGGGAGGGAGGGAGAAGTGAGAGAAAATGAGGAGAGAAATAGGTGACGGGAAAGAGAGAGAAGTGAATTTAGGGTTTGTTTTTAGATGAAATTAATTGGGATGAAGATTTTATAATTAATATTTAATTATATAATTGTAATCTATATCTATTCAAAAATGTCTGATTTTTGAAACTTAAAACTTGAAATGTGATTTTAGAATTAGGATCTCCAAAAGTAGGGAAATAGGTAATTATCACTAAAACTTAAAACAAAGCCCAAGTGTCCAAGTACCTAAACCTCGAAGAAATCCCAAACTCACTAAATCAGTATCAATTAACATCTATCCATATCGACGAAACTTAAAAAGAAAACAAATACTATATATTTTGTTACAAGATTACATTCTAGGCAAATTGGACCTAACAGGATACCCAACCTCAACAAAGATGCGAAATCGCTACACAACCGAAATTCTAAAATTGAAAGACCGAGAATGTGTGAAAACTTATGTTGATGTTTCTCTATGCAAAGTTTGTGCAAGAGAGAGGGATAAAGATTGCGGGTTCGGATCAAACACACAAAAGAAACAGGTTAAAAGAACGGAATAAAGATACGAAGTTCTGGTATTCTGGTCTGGTTTCTCTGAGTTCGTGAAGTTCTGAAATTCTAGGTTTTGGTTTAGTTTATGAATGAAAAGAGAGATAGATATATCGATCTACAAAAGAACTAAAAAAATCGAAAGAAAAAAAAAATTCAAATTATGTCGACGACAGGAAATAGTGACACGTGGTGCCAAGATTTTTGGCTCTTTTATATTGTAGTGATTAACACACCGAGCCTTGTTTGGGTTCCATTTTTTTCCAAGAGAATTTATTTTGGAACAATAACAAGTTGGAGAACATGAATAAAAAGTAAGAATTTTTTTTTAATTTACGTGTAAAATTATTCTAGAGGAGAACATCTAGTTTGAAAATCAACTTCAACTTAAAAAAAAAGAAAAAAGAAGGGTTTTTATAAAAATAGAGCCAAACATGGCTGAGTGAGAGAACATTTACCATAGCTCTTCATCGCGAGCTCGCACTACTGCCTAAACCCTAAACCCTCCCTCCATCACCGAACCCGCCATTTCGAATCTCCCCTGAAGGAGATGTAAAATAATACGTAGTGTTGTAGTAAATATCTCTTCTTTCTCAAGATACCAATGAATGTTCGGATTCTTGATTTAACTGAAGTCAATGTCTAAAGAAGCTACTCTTTTTACACGTTTCCTTACATTTTTTTGTAGCCATGTTATTTCTATTCCGCAGTCTTATGGGCGTCAGACTAAGAAACCTGCATAATCATATCGTAAGCACGTCCAAATCTACTGCTTCTGGTAATTCAATTTCATACATTTTCCTTTTACGGGTATCTGATTTTTTCTGTTTTTTTCGGTACCCATACTCCACAAAAGCAAATCTTAGCAGTTTTGACCGATTTTTTGATAAAGAATCGATGAGGAAAATTATAAGTGAAGAGAAATGGGATGATTTTAGGATAGTGGGTTGCTTTGAATCAACTCTAGCTCCTGTTTGGGTGTCCAGAATCTTAATTGAACTAAAACAGGAACCTAGATTAGCTTTCAAGTTATTCAAGTGGGCCCAAATACGAAAGGGGTTTCAGCATACCACAGAAAATTATTGTGTCATGGCTCATATTTTGTTCTGTTCAAGAATGTACAACGATGCCCATAATGTTCTAAGACAACTGGTGAGTTTGAATAAAAGCAATGATGACATTAAGATAAAAATATTTCCTTGTGATATATTTGATGCGTTGTGGTTGACAAGAAATGTTTGTGTTCCGGGTTATGGAGTTTTTGATGCTTTCTTTAGCGTGTTGGTTGAGGTGGGATTACTAGAGGAAGCAAGGGAGTGTTTTACGAGGATGATAAGGTTTAGAGTGCCGCCAAAAACCTGGTCTTGTAATTTTCTTTTGCATGGACTTGCAAAGGCTGGGGAAGGAGAGTTGGCGAAGAAGTGCTTCATAGATATGGTTGGGGCTGGAATTGAACCGTCTGTGTATACATATAATATAATGATTGGTTATATGTGTAATGAAGGTGATATGAAGGCTGCTACATGTCTGTTTGCAAGGATGAAGGAGATAGGCATTATTCCGGATGTTATTACATATAATTCCCTAATTGATGGGCATGGGAAGCTAGGAGAATTGGATAATATGCTTTGTATATATGAGGAAATGCAGGCAGTAGGCTGTTCTCCGGACGTCATAACATACAATACTTTGATTAATTGTTTTTGTAAATTTGAAGAGATGCCCCGGGCATTTGGATTTCTCCGGGAGATGAAACAAAGAGGTCTGAAACCTAATGTTGTAACTTATAGCACATTCATAGATGCTTTTTGTAAAGAAGGAATGTTGCCACAGGCAATTAAATTTTTTGTTGACATGCGGAGAGTTGGTCTTACTCCAAATGAATTTACATATACTTCTTTGATTGACGCAAATTGTAAAGTGGGTAATCTAGACAATGCTCTGAAGTTGGTCAAAGAGATGTTGGAAGCAGCCGTCAAGTTAAATGTTGTTACCTACACGGCGTTGCTTGATGGATTATGTGAAGAAGGGAAGATAAAGGAAGCGGAAGAAGTTTTTAGGGTGATGCGGAAAGATGGTGTAGTCCCCAATGAGAAAAGCTATACAGCTCTTGTTCATGGGTATGTTAAAGCAGAAAGGATGGCTGATGCCATGGATGTTATGACACAAATGAGTGAAAATAAGATTAAACTTGATTTGTTGCTCTATGGAACTATAGTCTGGGGCCTTTGCAACCAGGGAAAGTTTGAAGATGTGAAAGTTTTGCTTGATGAAATGCAGGCGCGCGGTAGAGAGTTGAATCATGTAATATATACAACACTAATTGACGCATACTTTAAGGCTGGCAAAGCCACAGAAGCACGAAAACTGCTAAATGAAATGCAAGAAAAAGGTGTGGCCCTTACTATTGTGACATATTGCTCATTGATTGATGGATTGTGTGGATTGGGATGTGTTGAGGAAGCAATTGATCATTTCTATAACATGCAAAGCATTGGCTTGCAACCTAATATTGTGGCCTATACAGCACTAGTTGATGGCCTTTGCAAAAATAAACATTTGGATGCCGCTCAAGAGCTTTTTCTTGAAATGCTTGATAAGGCCATGCTTCCAGATAAAATTGCTTATACATCGCTGATTAATGGAAACTTAAAGCAGGGAAATGTTCAAGAAGCCTTGGATCTGGTGAAGAGAATGATTGAAACAGGTGTGGAGCTGGATCTTCATACTTATACATCCTTGATTTCTGGGCTCTCTAGAAATGGTCAAGTGCAGCAAGCAAGGGATTTGCTTGATGAGATGATTGAAAAAGGAGTCCATCCTGATGAGGTTGTGTATGGTTGTCTCATCAGAAAGTATCATGAGCTTGGAAATGTCGAAGAAGCTAATTTCTTGCAAAATGAAATGATGAAAAGGGGCCTTGTTACCGTCACAAGTGAATGTTCTGCACAAAATGTGCAAAACTAAGCATTTCTAGACCTTGTATTCATTGTGATAATTTGAGTTTCCTATCTTGGAATGAAGCGTAAGAGCTCTGCATAAAGAAGCTGCAAGCTTTTTTCCTTTCAGACCTTCTCATCTCCAAATTGCGGTGAGTTATGCTGAGCTTTTTGGCTTCTTCTTCTTTGCCCTGCAATCACTGTGTATCATCTAGATTTAAGTTCTGAATATTATTTGGTTATATCATATTTCAAATTGGTCTTATAGTCTTGCAAGTACAATCTTTTGATTCTATTTCCTTCAACTCTCTTACTGCTATTCTGCCAACAATAACTTTCCAAGCATGCCTGAGAAAACATATTTCCGATTTGTATAGATAATATGCCTTGCTATTTACAAGGCATGCCTTGATATTTGTTAATGTATATCACGTATCCATGTGTTCTTAAGTATTTTAATTACTTCTGTATCTTTTAAATGGAAGCTTGATCGGAAGCATGGTAAGTACTTAAAAACTTGTTAAATATCTGTAGCGGGTAACCCAGTAACCACATAGGAAAATACGGTGACTGTAAAATGGTGCTCCAGGACAGTATGAGGACTCCATGCTGTTTGTTGGCCTTTTTGGGGATGCTCTCTGTAAAGAAGGTGAACCAATGTCAAAATAGATAGAAGATCTGGGATCTGAAGTGGCCAAGATTAATAAGCTATAAAACTGTCAATTCATACCTTGGAAATTAGGATTGCTACTATAAAGAGATCTCCTTAGCATGCAAACTTCTCCGCAACCTTAAGATTCCTTGGGACCTTGTGGCAGGTCCAAGAGGTGTTTTTTTGTTTCTAATATAAACACTTAAGGCTGTAGAAAAGTTGCCTTGTGGGGCTAAAAAACAAGAGGGTGTAAGATTTGACATATTTTTATCTGATTCGTAAATATGTGCAGTAGCTCTACTTGTTCTTTTGTGAAAAATTTGAATCTGATCTTCTAGAGCTAGCTTCTCTCACATAACTTTGTGTTTTCTCGTTTTGCAATTTTTCTGTAAGTATCCAACATTTTTCTGTGGTATGCCTTGATTCATTGCAGCCTTGATTCATTACATTCATGCTCTCTTCCCCACAACATAGGAACGCTTAACGAATACAAGGGAGAGGTTCTTTCCAAGTAGTCTACCCCTTCATGTATTTTGAATTGAGTCTTGCAAGAAAAAACCCGTTCCTTTTCTAGCATCTTGTTATCGCACACTCCCATGCAGCATCAAT
Organism: Fraxinus americana; assembly: GCA_035079005.1. Lineage (NCBI taxonomy): Eukaryota > Viridiplantae > Streptophyta > Magnoliopsida > Lamiales > Oleaceae > Fraxinus > Fraxinus americana. The sequence goes on from CM068710.1 coordinate 23,634,664, forward strand.
ATACTTGTGTAGTTCCTGCCATAGCTCCTTTAACATGCTGTAATATGTATTCCACTTTGGCTCCTTTGTTCCATATCACGATTGCAGGTTTTAACATTTGACCTGGTTTTCCCAAGTCCAAGCAGTTTTCAGCTACAACATCCCATATCTCATTTGCTCTTGATAAGAAGGGCTATGATCGGCCAATAATAGGTTCCATCGAGTTGGCCAGCTATGCCATAACTATGAACTTCTCTGCTTTCGATGTTTGAAGCTCCAACTAATTCTTGAATTTCGATGCTTTATGGAATGGATAAGATAACCAAACTTTTCTTTCCCATAAATAAACATGTTCTGGAATTGAGACCATTGCAGACAGTTCTGCTCATCCAACTTACGAATTGTGATCTGAAGCCATGAGTTTTGTTAAAAATCTGCAGTATCAACCTCAGAGGCTATTAAGAATTATTCTCGGATCTCTCTTCCCATGTTACTTGTGGAAGAAATAGAACTAATGGAAGAACTTTAGGATCACAGAGTACTCTAATAGCATGAAACCAGGTTTGGAAACCATGAACATTTTTCTATATTCAACGAGAAAAAAATAAGAATAGGATAGGTGTGCAAATTAGGGCTAGTATGAGCCATATCTAGGATCTGTTACAACAACTTACAAAATTGTAAGTATGTTACTGATAAGAAACAGAGAAATAACTAGTTATAACGAGTTTATCCCAGCAAATCTTCCTAGTAACAAGCTCCTAAAATACCTAAATACTCCAACATTGTTATTCCAAAAACTTAACGCTTTACCTTTGTAAACAGAGAAAGTTCTTGGTATTTTTGGAGGCATCAAAAGTTTTAAGATGTATACACGTATATTATGCAAGTAATTTAATTTAATTAATTTATTGGGTGGTATGTGAAGTTGCCAGGGGGAGATGTAGCTGCATATACAGCAATGATGGACAGAGTTCAAGGCATATTTTTCGCGAACAGTACATGAACTCTGTTTGTTTTTTCAACTCAACAAAAAGCGTTTTTTGATTGATGGAGATTAACTTCTGGCCACTGCTTCAGTTGGAAATGCTCATTGATTGGCAAGTGTCCCAATTCTCCTAATTGATTCTATAGCCTTTAGGATAAACTGTTTTTGTCATATCTCTGCTGAAAACTGATAAATATGTATTCAACAGTTTATCTCATAAGGAAAAACATCAGATCAAGTCTCCATGGAAGAGATATTATTTACTATATGCACTATGTGAGATTGAATGCATGATTGTTGATTAAGTTGCATTAACTATGCTGCATGTAAACCACTGGTTTTGATGCTTGGAAGTTGAATAATTACTTTACATATAGTTGCTGTAAAGTTTAACTTAAAGAAGGGTCAAAATATGAAGTGTGTGGTTGCTGGGGAGTAAATTGGTTTGATCTAGCACCATTTAACTAGGCAACTGCTTCATGCAGTTTGTGGTTTCATCTGAACTAGGTGGTGAACCTAAGCGTCATTAACCTTTTTTAACTAGGCAACTACTACGTGAAATTTGGGTTATTGTTCCCTTGGAACATAAGCATGAACTGTGGCAGTTTATTGACTTGATGTTGCAACTTATTCAATACTCTGGTTTAGAGCTAATAGCCTAATATGGATAGGTGAGATTTAGTCATACTTGTTTAAATTGGGAGTTTATAATTTCAGTGGATCATACCATAGATTCTGATAGGATCCTCTGCTGCTGTGGATTATGAATGTAAGAAGAACACAGATTGGTATTGATTATTGTATTGAAATGAAACTGGAATTGAAATGAACTGAACAATTCCAAGGCATTCGAGAGGCCTGGATTCTCTCTTACTTGGCAGAGCCAACTACTCAATATTTTGCATGCCCTAAATGAAACATTGCCCACATATTTATAGGCAACAGCCTATTCAAGTTATTATATTAATCCCCACGATACCCTTGCATAATTGACATTTGAACAAATTAGTAATTTGGGGTTCTATCAATACCCTCCCCTTGAAATTCACCTTGTCCTCAAGGTGTGTTTGATCCACATTATTTTGGAAGAATGTATTCTGGAATAATAGATTGATGGAGAATTTGTGGTTGAAAAAGAAGGAAAAGTTATTGATGTGATGGAAAATATTATTTTATTGAAAAATGTGTGGTTGAAAATGAGTAGAAGAATGAGAATGAAAATTTTAATGTGTATCAAACAGAGGCTCAAGGTGAAAAACATGGTCAATTTCCAAAATTCTGTACAATCGAACTATTTCCTGTGCTAGGGCCATCACGACCAGAGCAGAAAAAGGATATCTCAACCCGAAGAATTTGGCTGATTAACTACGAGTAGTATATTATCCATGAAAATTCCATAACCAGTCGCACCCCTTTGCGAGCTTTCCAAAAAATCAACCCGGCCAAACGGAATACAACGGTGGATAGTACCACAATTGATGAGCATCACGATCTCTTCTTTTTGTGCAATCTGCATTATTTTTGTCTTTTGCACCATTCCAAACACCGAATTAATTATAAATCCTGTTTTCTACACCTTTGCCTCCTCGGACCCATCCCAGTTCGACTATTTCTCCTAGCTCGTAGTTCTTCTCTTTGTCTTCTAATTGTATTAGATGGGTATAACTCGGGCTCGAACTCGGAATGTAATAGGTTCTAGAATTGTAATTAGTTGTTGGGCCCTTTACCTTTACTTTGTTTAGGCCCATTCTTCCTCGGTCTTGATTATTAAAACAAATGGATTCCATTTGTTGGGCCACCTTCCTGTCAAGGCCAAACCCCATAAAATCCTGTAATTTCCCTTTTTTCTTCTTCTCCAACTTCAGCGACATGCCCTTCACCGCACGCGCAGATCTCTCCTCCTCCAGCAATGGTGATTGCGCTGGGTGCCCCTCCAATTGAAACCAATGTTCTTCAACTGCTGTCTCCACGTTTTCCACATCCCAACGCTTCTCCGCTGGAATTTCTTCCCCAATGAAGACATCATTCCCACCAAACCGAGCCGATACTGAGGCCTTCAATTCTTCCCAGGTTTGTATTGGGCGGTATCACGGTGATCTTCTATCCATTGAAACCATGCCCATGCCTCTCCATCAAAGCACGCAACTGCAGCTTCAACCTTTTCCCTCTCCGACAATGTACGGTTCGTGGCTAGATATTGCTCCGCCCTAAACAACCACAGATCTAGATTTTCACCATAGAATATTGATGTTTTCAGTCGACCTTGTGAATCCAATCCTAACTCCGCTTCTCGGTCTCCCTCTTCTAGCCGCCTTATCATCTAGTCCAGCCGATCAAATATAGAACCCCAACTCTCCTGCAATTCTTTACTGAAATTTGTTGCCATTACCCTAAGATCGATGCTCTGATACCAATTTGATAGGATCCCCTATTGGTACTGATTATTATATTGAAATGAAACTGGAATTGAAATGAACTGAACGATTCCAAGGCATTCGAGAGGCCTGGATTCTCTCCTACTTGGCTCAGCCAACTACTCAATATTTTGCATGCCCCAAATGAAACATTGCCCACCTATTTATAGGCAACAGCCTATACAAGTTATTAATCCCCACGATACCCTTGCATAATTGACATTTGAACAAATTAGTAATTTGGGGTTCTATCAGATTCTTAACTTTCCATTTCATATTATAAGATTCCTCTTTCTTTGATAGGTTTTTTTTAGCACTTGAGGTCCGTATCCTTGATATAGCAACAAAAACAAACTAAGCTTTATACTCACAATGTGTGTTGAATCTATTTTGTACCTCTGATTCATTGCTGCTTACAGGAGTTCATGTCCCAGCTACTGCAATCAAATGTATCAAGTGTTCACAAGTAGTCACGCACCATAATATAGCAGAAAAACTTTTTGATAACCATCCTATGATACATAGTAAGTTCCATTGGATGGAATCCTGGCTTACAAATTCTATAGACGGCATGAAACATATTTCCTTTCTTCTGTAATTCATGATTTACATATCTGAACCAGTAGAGCAAAAGTTCTCTGATGATTTTAACATTGAACAATTTCAAGATATCTTGTTTCTCTTCTCCTTAGGAGTATGCCAATGTAACTTCTGGTGGTACAGTCAATTGGAGAAAGGACGCAGTGCTTCACCTTCTTTCGTAGATGAAACATGTGGTAAGCTTGATTTGTTGATCCTGATAATGATAGTGATATGCGGGACAAACATGGTTATAACTTATCCAAGTTGAAAAGAAATAGTTCATTTTGTCTCAGATGCTATGGGAAAATAATTTAAGAACAGAAGCAGCGATGGAACAGGTCGATAATCGAACTGTCAGGTAACAATCTTCTCCTACAAAATAGCTATAGTTATGTAGGATATTGATACTATTAGTGTCACAGGAATTGCTGCAACCATTCGGAAAATCATCAATGATGCTGTTTAGCTAGCTAAGTTGTACAATATGCTATTTATTCAACCTCATAATGGGTTCGTTCTACTGAAAATCACGCAAAATTACATACATGATTCACAACAACACTTGGACATTGCAATACCATTTTTGGACACGGAATAGTGCTAGGATATCAACCTTATAGGCTCTGATATATTACATACAATAATTGAAATTCCATTCAAGAATTTCTTACTTTGAAGTAGAATTGTCAATGTACTCCAAATCTGCACTTTCTTGTATTACAGTGGGATAAAACTCAATTTAAATGTAAAGGGTTCTATTTCCGTAATCCTAGTGCCTCTCACACTTAATTAAATGTGAAACCCTTTCAAGTTTTGGTGCATGTTTGTGTACGAATTTCTATTTATTTTCATCATCTGTAGTGTCTTTCTCTTGTAGGGCATTGAGAAAAGTTTTGACGGAGTTAGAAGTTTGAATCTCAACTTTAATTACTCTTTCCATACCTTCATTAATGCTTGCGGGTTGGGTCGGTCCTCATAACTCCATTTTCCAGCACCTTTATTTTTGAAAGTGCTATGTTTGACTAGAAGAAATTTTAAAGAAAGTTGACATAAGATAAGTTTTTCAAGAAATTCTTTCATAAGAAGCAAAAGTTCTACCAAGCGGATCTTTAGTCCATTGTTTGTATGTATGAACCGAGCTGCAGTGTTAAGGGGGCGTCACACCCTTCATGATAGAACACACGCATTGGGGGAGGGAAGCATTTTTTTTCATTTTTCATTTCATGCGGGTCTCACGTCGGTCTCACACTCATGTGAGGTTAGGTCAATCAGATGGACAAATTAATTCGGGCAAACTAGCTTAATTCTTTTATATATAGCGGACAACCCAGAGACAGTGGCTTGATTAAGGAAATCTATCGTAACAAGAGCGGGTCTTCATAGGGCAATTCATGGCTTCTTTTAAATTTTAGTTCAATTCGAAGCAATGAATAGGAGGTTGGTTCGCTTGGCTATAAAGACTTCTCAACAACCCTGTAAGGTAGGGCCCATAATGTAATGAATGAGCTATGATTATAGAAAGCAGCAGTACTACATGAGTGACCTGTAACATGCGTGTGAGATGGGGTCCACCCTAGATTTGCCACCGTTTTCAGATCTAACTTGCTCCCCGACCAATCTAACAGAGTTAAAATTGGCACTTCACTTGTTGGAGTAGGATAAAAAATTTTACGGGTTTGCTATTTGTACACCTGAGTTAGATTTTTTTAGAAATTTTATTATTTGTACATCAAGGTTAAAACCTGATATACATACAGCAAAGCCAAATTTTTAGCCTTTGTTTTGGTTCCATTTTGAGAGAAAAATATATTTTTGAATAGCGATTTTTGAAGAATGTGTAGTTAAAAATTAAGAAATTTTTTTCGATTTACGTATAGTATTATTTTACTTAAGAATATGTAGTTAAAAATGATTTTTTGATAAAATAGAGCTCAAACAAAGGCTGGCAAGAGAATCATAAAGAATACGGTAAAATACTTAAAAAAAATATACTCTTTAAATTTATAGATACTCTCTAAATTGTAAAACGTGCTCTTTAAAAATAGAGAGCATTTTGAAGATGCTCTAAGTTAAGGCCCTGTTTGGGAGAAATTTTAATCAAGATTTTAATTAAAATTCTAGCCGTTAACTATCAAATCAGCCACCATTTTTGACTTTTCCTCTCATAGGTGGAGCCCACAAGTTGACTATAACGACTATAATTTTGATTAAAATCCCACAAAAATTGCTCCCAAACACGCTCTAAGTAAAATATATGAATTATTTGCATCTTAAATAAATATGGTTCACCATATTCTAAATGAAATGAATTTAAGTTTCAAAAAGCATGTGAATGTTTGGTCGCTGTCCCGTGATTCTGTAAATGTGCAAGTCAACTAATTGAAGTCAATTGAAGTCAATGCTTGATTATTTTTTCATTATTTACGACTAAGAATTAATTAAAATATTTCCTTTTTGTCCCCCAATCATTAGATTTTATAAATTCATTCTAAATTCAGATCTATGTATCATCGAAAACCAACCTTTAGTCGATGGTAAAGTGTAAACGAAACGGTAAATGGGTTAAAACTTTTATCCAATACGATAGTGAGTTCATGTTTGTTTGAGCTAAAAAAAACTAAATTAAAAATCAAGTCAAAGCGACAGTTTAATTTTAACCACACACAGGGGTGGAGTTAGCCGTTGAAGTTGGGGGGTCCCAGAATTGAAGATATATAGATGAAGGGATGGGGGGGAGCTGTCCCCCGAATTTTTTTTTTTTTTTTGATACCTTATTAACAAAAAAATCAAAAAACATATAAACGAAAGTACTAATATTTAATTTAGTAAAATCATACTTTATTACAAGTGTTCCTTTCTAGTTTTCATACTTTGAAGACGGAAACGAAAAATGAAATTGGTAGAGTTTAATATTTTTATTCAATTTGAGGATAAAATGGTAACGGTAAATACAAAAAGAACCAAAAAATAAAATTTTAAAATAAAAAAAAAAGTTGTCAAAGATTTGGGGGGGTTCGAGTCCCCTCTACCTCCGTCAGTGACTACATATTTTATGGAATTCACAACTTTCAAATACACATTTCTTCATTTTATATCAAATCTTGATTTGCTTAATCTTATCGAATGAATTTTGTGTGCGGAGTTAGGGTACTAGCAATAAATTAAAATTCCAAAAGTTTCTGCATATCAATTTGGAACTGATTCTATAAGAAATACTTGCATAAATTGGTCCTCAACTTATTATATACCCTCAAATAAAAAAGAAAAGGAAAATAGAAATGAAAAGTTCATCGGCTTCACCAAACTCAAAAACCCCCACCACACCCATTACATTAAATATTTTCTTATTGAATATTGATTAATTATATTATTATTAATAACAATACAAAATCTTGTTTTTGCTAAAAAGAATTACACGTCTTTGTATTTGCATTCTCGATTTCCTTATAATATTTTTTTCTCCAAGAATAGAAATACCAGATTCATTCTGGCATGGCTGCAAATTTTTGTTCTACACTATATTGATTGTTTGGTTGGTAAGCATGGGATGGGATGGATCCAATGCTTTGGGTTGGAGTCCTAAAAAATAAATGTTTTTAGCAGCCGATGTGTTCATATAATGTCTTGTACTAGCATAGAAGTTTGAGCAGAAATTATTTTATACACACGAATCATTGTCTGTCTTGAGAAACCATAAAAAAATATATTGCTCTGAGCTGATTTCACGTGAAGCTTCACCCATATGTCCGTGAGCAAAAGAAGTTGATGAAAAAACTAAATGCACACGCTTCTTAGAGAGAGAAACTGAAAAAGTTGATGAAATATTTAATGCCTCCTCACTTCTTTTTACAGAGAGAGAAAAACTGGGTTCTGCTGCAACTCCATTGTTGAAGAAGAAGAAGAATAGTTTTTTGTTACTACATAAATTTTGCTTCTAAGCTTGTTTTGTTTTCTGGGTGTTGCGTCGGTGTTTTCTTTTCTTGTAAAACATTTTATTGTATTGGTCAAACGTTAGGCGCTGATAATGACACTAATTGGGGGCCCCAACCCAATGATATACAAACACAATATTAATCCTGTCATTTCATGTAAATCATACCCTCTTTTGAAAGTGCTAGCTCTGGAGATGGGTTTCTCATGATGAAAGTGATTATCTTAAAAGCAAAGACAGAAAAGCCAAATGTCTTTTGGATTCTATTTTAGCATCCAGCCTGCCTTCAACATTCTGTGAGCATTTTTGCTCATCAAAGCCCCATTTCTTCTTGATTTGATTACCATTTGTCTGCCTTTTAATTGTGGAAATCAAGATTTGATTTTTGATATATAGTAAAGAGCTGCCTTTATTAAACTCCATCAATGGGTTTCTCCGACCTCTTCTTGTTCTCATTATTATATATAGTAAAGAGCTGCCTTTATTAAACTCCATCAATGGGTTTCTCAGACCTCTTCTTGTTCTCATTATTGTTATTCGTTGCATTCCCACAAGTAAGATCAGGAGATGCAGATGCACTTCTTGCATTAAAGGTTGTAATCGACCCATTGGGTTTTCTTCAATGGGGAAGAGGAACTGATTTCTGCAGGTGGGAAGGGGTTAAAGAATGCATGAATGGAAGGGTCATTAGGCTTGTGATTGAAAGACTAAATTTGAGTGGCACTCTGGATGGGAAAAGCCTGAATCAGTTGGATCAGCTTAGGGTTTTGAGCTTTAAAGAGAACTCTCTTTCTGGGTCAATTCCACAACTCTCTGGCCTAGCAAATCTGAAATCTCTTTACCTCAATGATAATAAGTTTTCCGGTGAAATCCCGGCTGGGATTTCAGTCCTTCACCGCCTGAAAGTTGTGGTTCTTTCTGGTAACAGACTATCCGGTCACATTCCTCTGTCCTTCGCTGTTACGAACAGATTATATGTTCTTTATTTGCAGGATAATCAATTGACTGGTGATATTCCACCTTTTAATCAGACTAGTTTAAGATTCTTTAACGTGTCTAATAATTTACTCTCTGGTGAAATCCCTGTGACCAATTCATTGGTTAGGTTTAATCAATCCTCATTCAGAGGTAACATTGATTTATGCAGTGATCGAATTCAAAAACCGTGTAATTTTGTTCCATCGTATCCAATCCCGCCCACTAACAAATCGGGGCATCATAAGAGGAATAAGAAGCTTATTGTTATAATTGTTTCATGTATTGGTGGATTTGTGTTGTGCATTTTACTTATACTTCTGATTGCATGTTTGAGGAAGAGAAGAAAGAAAGAGGAGACAAAGAGTAAAGTGGTCGCACGAGCAGTTGATGAAGGGACTACAAGTGCGGGTAGGGACGGTGATGATGGGGGAAAACAAGGAGTATTCTCGTGGGACCAAGGGGGTGAAGGACCAGGGAGTTTGGTGTTCCTCGGACCAGGCGATCAGCAAATGAGCTTTAGTTTGGAGGATTTGTTGAAGGCGTCAGCCGAGACGTTGGGTAGGGGGAGCATGGGGAGCACGTACAAAGCAGTGATGGAGTCGGGTTACATTGTTACTGTTAAGAGGCTAAAGGATGCTAGGTATCCAAGGATGGAGGAGTTCAGGCGACATATTGAAATTATTGGGGGGTTAAGGCATCCCAATCTTGTTCCACTCAGGGCTTATTTCCAGGCTAGGGAAGAACGCCTGCTTGTGTATGATTATTTTCCCAATGGCAGTCTCTTCACTCTCATTCACGGTACGTTCTTTTCTTTCAGATATCGTCTGTATTTTTACCTTCCGTGTATAACATATAAGCCTACATTTATTGCTTTGTAGTGTGTGTTTTTGCATGATGTTTCGACCTTTTTAGTTTCTTTTATATATAAATTGGACATTATTCATTGCACATATGAAGTGTTTCTCCTGATCACTGCCAAGGGAACTTCTGATCTAATGTTGAATTGCAATAGGACCTTATATGCTTCCCAAAACAAATCGCAAGATGTTCATCAAAGATATATGAAGTTCTTACATAGATGGGCTAATTTAGGAAATTTTCTCCTAGTCTGTGTTGGATGCATGGATAACTTACAAATCAATATGATCTGTTCTAGATACTTCTTTATAATATACATTTTGTTGCAAACTGTAATTATTTCATTTACGGATGATACTTAGAATCCTACTCATTTTTCATCTTTTGCAAGATTGAATTTCGATGGGGATTAACCTTTTTACTCAATCTGTCTACTGCAATAAGTGACGATATAACTCAAGTCTTCGGTCACATCAGTTAAATATTCAACAAAATGCAACCCTGCGTAAATGTATGACTTGTTCACTTTTTATTTCTCATCCTATATGTTCCAGGTCAAACCTTTTCAGTTCACTTGCTATAGATAATGTTTTTTCCTCAATTTAATTTCGATGAGATATTTGTTTTCCAATGCCTTATGAATCCAATAAATACCATTTCAAATGGTCCTTGTCATCATGCATTATACTTATTTCTGTTGAACAGTTGTGTCTCTTGAAGCGTCAGCGTCACCTAATGTCTCTTAGCAGCTAACTGAAGGGTGTATTTTCCATTTTGAGCTGGCGTTTTGTGAAGTAAAATTTTTACTTGAGTCGGCTTTTAACAGCAATTCTGTCACTTCCTTATATGCTCATTTCCTTAACCTTATATAGTTGGTATGAGCTCCGACCAATTATAGCATGCCTAGTAAATTATGAAGAAGTTTTAGTAACTTTCTCATTATGCCCTCATATTCCATTCCCCTCTGGCTAATGGTTCCTCAATTCTTGCAAGAAGAGCATTTTTTGTCTTATTCTCGTACTGTTTTGCTTAGTGGGGAGATGAAAATAGTTTAGCAAATGAATTACTTGAATTGGGATTGCAACAAGTTCCCAACTCAACCCCACTGGGGAGTAATTAGTATAGGTATGAGAAAAAATCTCAACGTTGGTTCACGTGCATGTGGACTTTCATCTTAAACCTGTTATGTTCAGGATATGTTACTTCAAAACTTTTAAAGAAGATACCAAGTAATATATAAAGTAATGTAGTTTGTTTACAGATGTTACTTGCAAGAGAATTTGAAATTTAGCTATGTGCACCTCCAGCATAAACCATATACGTGGTTCGCCAAAATGAACTGAACAGTAAGGATTACTAAATATCACTTCAATTCGAATGCATTTAGTACTTGTACAGTTTTACCTGGTTGAATTTGTGATGTCTTTGCCTTGACGACCTCTTTTTTGATCTATAGCAGTTATCAAATTGATTGAGTAGGAATTCACTGTCAAAAAGCAAATTATTAGATAACAAAAGATTGAAAATAAACAATTATTAGTTTTCTGGTTTCAACTTTTAAGAACAAGTTATGTTACAAGCATTCAACTTTGAACTCGAAGGAGATTCCATAAGAAGCCTTGAAACCGGTGGACCTTCTTTTCAAACTTGTTATCTATTCAAACTATATTCAACTTTGTTGGAGGTAAAAGGTAAGGAAAAAAGGGAAACAAATGCATTCATCTTTATATCTGAGTTGGAAATGTGGAATCTAATAGAGCGAAATGAAGTGCTGATTATTTGCAAATTTACTTCTTATATCAAGATTGTCAATTATGCTAGTATTATGAGAAATGAATGGTAAATTCCCGATCAAAGACGAAACGTGGCATGTCTTAGGCTGTTTCAATATTTCTGCCTTCACGAACAATTACTGTAATTACTTTGCAGGATCAAGAGCTTTAGGTGGTTCAAAGCCTCTTCATTGGACATCCTGCCTTAAAATAGCAGAGGATTTGGCAACTGGACTGCTTTGTATCCATCAGAACCCTGGTTTAACTCATGGGAACTTAAAATCGTCAAACATACTTTTGGGGTCGGATTTCGAGTCCTGTCTCACAGATTACGGTCTAACACCTTTTAGAAACATAGATTCCGTTGAGGAATCGAGTGCTTCTTCCCACTTTTACCGAGCCCCCGAATGTCGTGATGTGCGAAGGCCACTAACACAACTAGCTGATATCTATAGCTTTGGCATCCTTCTCCTCGAGCTCCTGACAGGAAAGACTCCTTCCCAAGACCATGTTGAAGAATACGGCTCTGATATCCCTAAATGGGTGCGATCAGTACGTGGAGAAGAGACAGGGTCAGGCGATGACCCTACATCATCTAGCAATGAAACTTCAGAGGAAAAGCTCGGCGCACTTCTGAACGTTGCAGTGGCTTGTATTTCTGTTGCACCAGAAAACCGTCCTGCTGCAGGGGAGGTTTTAACGATGATTAGAGAGGCTAGAGCAAAAGCGCAACTGTCTTCTAATAGTAGTGACCATTCACCAGGAAGATGGTCAGATACTGTTCAAAGCTTGCCTCGAGAAGAACATTTGAGTATTTGACTTGATGATGATTAAAACACTCGTACTTATGTATTCTAATTGATTTTCCTCCAAATTGAATTCGTCCACTTGGCAGGGCCGAGCTTTTGCCGTTTCGTCTCTCCCTCTTTCTGCTTCCTTCTTGTAGTTTTAGCTACTTGTTCGTCATCGGAGTAATCTGGAGATAGAACTCCATTTTGCACTCATTTTTAGGCATGATTTATTGATCATTCTCTTTAAATGGGTAGGATAAGAATTTCTTTTTCTTCCATGTTCTCGAGGCAAACAAAGTTGGATCTCTCCTATGCTGTCATAATACATCACAATTTTGTCTTTTGCGCATTTTGTTCAAATTACCTGGCTGGCTCGAGCGTCGTAAGGCCTCTATCAGGCACTTAATCTCTGCATTTGGCTTGTAAGTTTTTTAGAGGTAGCCCCTAACAGAAATGTTCTTTTGTCCACAGTGAAAATTTTTATCTTACTCACTTGGAGAGAATCCTATTTACGGTTCTCACATTTGAAAAGAATCGTAAGTAAGGTTCTTCTATTACATCAACAAGTAGACAATCTTATCTTGTCTATTGTGGACATGAGAATAATTTCGTAGTCCCTGAATCGACATATTAAAAGTCTTGTGTATTTTAATAGTTGGCAGATTTTGATGTCAACTTTTTGCTGACTTTAATGCAATTCTTGATCCAACTCAGATACTAGAACTGCATCTCGAGTTCTCCAAATTCTTTGTGCCTTTAACTTTGTATTAGGATGCAACTGTCCATCCAGACTCATCTTTTTAATTTCTCTTGTTCCTTAACTATATTGAATATTGACCAATTCTTTTTCGAACTCTATGAATTTGCAATAATTTCAAAATAGCCAAGGTGACATGGTCGCCTACCGTTAGGACAATATGATAAATCATGTAAATCAACACATCAAGATGCAATTATTTATGTTTAGGTGTCTTGTGCAATTACATAATTATTTGACCCATTTTACTTTTTTCAAAATTCTCAGACATATTTCCTTTGATGATAAAACATCTAAGCCTCTGTTTGAAAAGAACGTATGACTGGTTTAATTGATAGATAGTTAGAAATGAACGATGGATATGTGAATAATACTTATGAATTTTGACTATTTTATATATTGATCTATAAGTTACGGATGCTAAAACGCTTGAGTCTTTCAAAATTTAACATAGTTATGTTGCTTTTTGAATTACACTATGTCCCTGTTTGTCTACCATTAATCCAAAAAATTATTTGCTACAGTAAAATTCTCCACCACACATTCACCCAATAAAATATTCTACACACAAATCAATAAAATTACTTTAATTTTCAACCACACATTCTCCAAAAAATACTATTCATCACACTAATTTTCTCCCAATAATGGGAGACAAACAAGCTCTATTTTCTTAATCTAAGTTGCAACATATAAGAGATCAAGACCTAACTTAAATAATAAGAGCAAAAATTTACCACATCGCCAACTTAGGTGGATGGTGAAACTTTAAAAATAAAAATAAAATTACAAAATACATTGAACTTTTAATCTAGTCATGGAAGATCAAAATCAAAATCTTCATGAAATCAGTTAATGGTGGGTGCAATAATCATATTTTTCTGATAGTTTTCCAATTTATAACGACTGATCTAAGGAAAATGTATCTAAAGTGACAAAACAGCAAATCAAAACAAAGCCTGCAAAGCTTCTAAACAAATTGGATTAACAGCAAAAGCCATAAATCCAACATTTATCCTCCTCAAGAGTACATGACACCCATCTTCTTTGCAAATTCGTCTCCATCTTCATCATCAGGGTATTCCTCTTCAGCTTCTCCATTTTCACCTTCATCAAAGTCCTCATAATATTCTCCATCCACTTGCTCGTAATCAGACGCACCATCCCTCTGCTCATATGCTTCATGTTCTTGCTCATCTAACCGATCCATAACTATCATTCCATCTTCAGCTTCAAGCTCTCTAGCATCACTTAACCCATATTTTTCTGCTCCACCATTATCACCTGATGCAGACTTGGAGTCCTCATTAACAGGTGCGGAGGAAAGAGCAAGCTGATCCTCCACAGTCGAAGTAATCTTTGTCATTTTCCGCGATCCTTCTTCCTTTTGATCATTGTCTTTATAATTACCTGAGGAAGCTATTTCACCTCTTTTCTGCTTCAGAATCTCTTCCAGAGGCTTGGGGCCTTCAAATGGGAGATCACCACCAGTTTGTCGATAGCCATCAAGCATATTGTGTTTTCTCTTCCCAAGTGATTGCTGCTCGCTAGTCTCACCATTTTTCTTGCTTTTAAGCTCTGCAAGACTTTTTGGACGAGCAAAGTCAGTAATATTGTCACCCTTCATTTCTCTTCTCACACCTCTATTATTCTTCCCACTAGTATTAAAATCATCTTCCTCCTTCCCCTTTACTCTGTCTCCAAGCCTTCCATGGTGAGAGGACTGTTGTGTCCTTCCATAAGATGATCTACCATGATCTGGTCCTCTATTTATTTCCCTATCACCACGCAAGTCCCTTCCATCTAAAGGAGAAGATCTCCCTGGAAGCTTTATTCTTCCTCGAAGGCGACTGCTAAGAGAACTTTCCTGTGGGGGTAAATACTGTGTGTCCCTACTTGTAACCTTGTATCCTTGATCCTCGTGTCTGTCACGTGCATATTCTTGACTGATGACAGACCTCAAACCATTACCTCTTCTGTGCTTTGATAAATGATTCCTTAGATCTGCTTCACTAACTGGATCAGGGCTACTGACTCTAGCATGCCTCCTTTTCTGGTAAGCAGACCCTCCTGACATCCTCTCAGATGAAGCCCTGTGCTGCTCCCAAGCATATTGACCTTGAAGGGGCTCATATGAGTCATAACCACGAGGATCACGATACATATCATGGTCAACATCAACAATTGAATTGTAATCGGCAGCACGGCCAATGTCATATTCATTCCTACCTTCGTGATCCCCAGTCATTCCATACTGATCTTCACCGGGATAGTAATCAGAATCTCTTAGTTCATCATCCACGAGAACATCAAAACCAGGGGAAGGCTCTCTCGAAATTTCTTCTGCGTCCTTACTGTTCACACTAACATGTTCATCCAACGGATGAGACTGCTTAACAGAGATAGTCCTGCTGGTTTGCTTTCCATTATTAGCAGGTGATATACTTGTTGGTATGTAGCTGGAAAACTCTTCATTCATCTCCAATGTCGTTAGTGTCTTTTTGCCTACAGCAAATTCATTCCTCGGTGGAGCAGGTTCCACTTTCATAGTTGGTTTTGTATGTAAAGGTAACTCACCAGATTTTTCTACAGTTTTAGATGGGACTTTCTTTCCTTGTGTCCACTTTTCAGGTCCACCAAAAGTATTCTGAAAAGATGCAGGGTCAGCAGTAGACATTCCTGACGCCTGTGTATTTTTGTTACTCACAGAATTCGGTGCGTGCAAAAATGGACACCAGTCACCTTTTAAACAGTATCCTTTCTGGAAGAATATGCAGGGCACCCCTTGTTTACCCGAGGCATTTGGAACATGAGAAGGTGTAGAGGCAGTCTGCAATGGAGGTACAGCAGATGGAGCAGAAGTTGGAGCTTGTGTCCCCAGCAGTCCATCCAGCGGCTGAAGAACAAAAGACGATCAATACCCATTTACTAATAGTTAAAAATAGTGATATCACCAAAAAATATCAATTTACATTTGCATGATTTCAATCTACTTAAAGCACAAAGTTGATAAAATAATACCATCTACTTCAAGAAAGAGAATACTCACCGGATGACGAAACCCACACTTGGGATTCAGGCAATTACTATGTAACCAGAACCAACAGTCCCTTGGGTTTACCCTTGCAACGTCACTGTGGCGATACTCACACTCACTTCCCTGTTGTCAAAGAATAAGTGGAACGTAAATATTAAGGGAAATAGATCGGGCAGCAGAACTTATTCCAGCATGATACAGAATGCAACATAAGCTTTTGCAAGTGACAATAATGTACTGACCCACTAAACATCACTCATATTTCATCGTGATGGAAATAATGCCAACAGAAATCATTTAATTGGAAAGGATATTTCAGATTAACAAAGAATACATATAGGATTCAAAATAGTCAATAAAAAGGTGGAAATTATAATCACAGTCAGTAATTACTGGCATTTCAGCAAATGTACGTCTTGTGAACCAATATCTGAAGTAACAGGCTTAATCTGCTGAATTCATTTTATTTTTTAGTGCACTGGTGGTCAGAGGCAAGAAATTTCTAACCAAAGCATATCATTCGGCAGACAATAATAATAACTAATGCTGAGACCAGGGAGCCAGATTCCATGCAACCCTTAATTTGGGCAAGAGCGTGCAATCAATTATCGCATTAAACATGAAAAGCGACAAACATCAGTTAGCAGGAAACTGGAACAATTAATAGGCTGCATAAATAGCAAATCGACAAAACCAACAAACTCACAATAAGAACAAATATACATGCAGCACATAATGTTTTTATGAGTAATCGACAAACCTAATTTGTGATCAATCATTGTATTGGTCAATTTTACAACTGCCCGCCGATATTCTGTGTTTTTAATTCCCAAACAAGAAAACTTGCCTAAAATAGAAACAAATAAATTTTATACACAATGGAATTTCATTCCAAGAATTGAACCTCACACACCAGCACTTTCTTAATAGAGACACGCTCAATAACACTAGAACATATACATGCATATATAATACATAAATACACACAAGCGTCGTAGATATATTCTAAGATACATGAGCGCGTTGTCAAAGGGGTTTGCAGTTATTGTGAAAAATTCATTATTGTAGGGTGGATCTCGAAAGATATGAATTGGATGGATGGAGAGATCTATATCTTATACTCGTAAATTGATAGGCGTTCTGAAAAAAACAAAAGAATCCATCAGTATAAGAAAATCATACACAATAATTTATAACCTTAAATATTAAAAGACTAGAAGAAAAGAAATCAAGCAAAATTGTGGGGTTTTTCAAGAATGAAACTAAACCTCACGTAATCCATCACCTAAGGAGAAAAATCCAACACCTAAGGTACTCATACAATTCATATACAAAAGTAATATGAAAAAACCTTAAATCCCTAAGAACTTCACAGATCCTCAACCATTAATTTCAATATATCTCCTGAAAAGATCTAACACGTGCAGAAAATTTATATAAATTCATTCATGCATAAATACATACTCCGAGTAAAATAAATGATTTCAACAAAAAACATAAAAAAGAACCTTTTTGCAAGTTAAAGGAGAAGCGAGAAAGTAAACGCAATCTGTGTTTCTCTTAATCGCTTCTTCTTCAGCTGATGCTGTCGCTGTCTGTGGTGGTGGTGCAGCAGCTGATTCAATCTGCGGTGTTGGGCCCACCATGGTGGCTCTTAGAAACCCTATAAACTTGCAGATCCTTAACAAAACCAATTATTCTACAAAAAATTGTAGGGATCTAGGGTTTCTTGAGGCGGCTGAGCGATCTCAGTACGAATCCAATCACCGCCTCATTAGATTAACTTTTTTCTGAATTTTGACAGAGGGTTTTCTTCGGATTATAGGGAGGGGGAGAGAGCTAAGGGCCGTAAGGCTTTAGGATAAGCGAAAAGGTTTCAATTGCCGCATTTCATTTATTTATATTTCGTTTGTGTAAGAGAGAGGCTCAATGATGATGAGTGATGACGCATGGTAAAGGTCATAAAAAGCATTTTAGAAAGGTGTGGAGGTCAAATTATAAATCTTACCATTTGTTTTTCAATTTTTAATATTGCAGATTAAGAGGATGTTTGGAGGGAATTTTAATTCAATTAAAATTGAAAATATAGTCGTTATTGGGTCTCACTTATCTAACGACTAATTTTTCAATTTTAATTCATCCCAAACAAGTTCTAATAATATATTTGTAGAAATTTCATACATAGCTTTAAGAGGGACGCAATTCGATTTTGTACCATTCTAAATAGAACGGAATCGAGCACCGATGAGTTTTTTGGAAATGGAATCATATTTCCATCATAAAGTATATAATCGAGTAGTTCAATTCTAATTCAATACAGTTCTTTATATTAACTTCTCAAATTCACTAACACGTGTATGTGAAGTATTTAACTATACAAGTTTTTATTATTTTATACTACATTTTTTTTAGTATTTTAGTTCTTTATAATCTATTGTCAAATACAAGTTTTTAAGCTACAATTTTTTGGTATTTTAATTATTTATTAAAGCAATTTACAATTAAGTCATGTTGCCAGAAAGAATTTGACATCTTAGATGACCTACTCTCACATGTGCAAGGGCCTCCCATGGGACCCACGTGAATATAAAATGCAAAAAAATCCCCATGTCCACCTCCAACTGTGAGTGTATGTCACATAGGGTGTTAAATTCTCTCGACACCCTAGCATGATTGAACAATTTATATAGATAATTCTTCTTGTACATTAGGGGTGCCATAATGGTGTCCATAATGGACACATGGCACTCCACCATTGGAGAGTGTGTTGGCCCACCAATTTATATGCATTTTTTAAGTTTAACTAAATACGACAATTTACATCACGTGCTTAACTATTTACTTGAATGAGATCTTTAAAAACGTCTTTCAATATCACTTCTATTTTTCTTATACTTTGAAGGGCAAAAAATGCTAATTTGAAAATAATAAAAGGAACGCAAGACTCTTATCAATCTAAAATTACATTTATGGAAATTAGCGGATCATTTTGTTTTGAGTTTATAAATAATATCACTTTAAATTGAATTGCCTTTGATGTATTATGTGAAACTCAAGAGAAAAAAATCATATCAAAATGGTTGATCCCAATCCTCTGATGAGGTACAATAATTTGACAACTTTTGTCCATTCTTATATATTTTTCAAGTTTTCAATGAACACGTAACTCTTGAAATCATAGATATTTCAAATTAATGATACTATGTTGGATTTGGATTGTAGTTATTATTATTTTATTTTATTTTTACTTTTATTTCATTTTTATGCTTTAGCAATGATGTTAAGTTGGATTTCAAAACAAGAAAAATATACCTATCAGTAAAAGGTGTGCCTTAGGCGGTCAACGTAAAGTCAATTATCTAGTTTTCAGCCTAGGAGTGAGACGCGATGTTCTTTTCGAGCCTCGAGCCTAGTAGGAGTATAAGTGGACATTTTAGAATACGGAATATGCTAGATGTACATACAATACTTTATCAAATGGATTACACATCCCTCACATGAAGGGGGGTCCACGAATATTTTATTGTGTGTGGGCCCTCTCCATGTGGGTGGGTGGGGGGGTGTAATCCATTTGATAAAGTATTGTGTACATTTAGACTAATTCTTAGAGTACTAATGTTAGAGTTTAATTTATTTTCAAATATTCATTTTTTTTTTAAGTTTATAGGTAAAAATAGTAATTATTTTACAAATATAGTGTGTACATACTAATTTTACTTAATAAAAAAATTAAAATTTCAAGATAAAAGATAACAAAATTTGATAGAAAATTAAAATTCCATTAATGACGAGATCAACAAAGAAGTTAGCTTAATTATCAATAATTTTGGAATCAATTACGTGTATGATCTTTTTTCAATATATTTGACTTTATTACACATTAAAGATGTAATGGAACCGAAAGTGTTTCAATTATAAACTTCAATGTCGATTTTGCTTTACATGTCCTTGGTATGCACGTTCTTGACAATATATCATCCTTTTTGCGAGTGAATGGGGATTGGACATGGAACAGGTTAGAAGTAGGGATGACAACGTGGCTAAGCTAGTGCAAGCATCCCTATTCTATTCCTGGGATATTTGGAGGTGGGGATGATGGAGATCAAAATATTCCCACTTATCTTTCTATAGGTAGAGTTGGACAAAGAATTGTCTAGAAGTAAATGCAGTAACGGATGCATCCATCCCTATCCCAATCTCGTTGTAAATTTTGTGGAAGCAAGGAGGGCATGGATTATTATATTCCTATTTACTGTCTCGTTTAATTTCAACTTTCAAATTCGGTTAAAATAAAGAAGTTCAGACAAGGATATTTTATTTATTACTAATTTAGTATAGGGAATGAAAGACTAGAAGAGAATGCCTGGTATTCACATGGCTTAAATTGTACTAATACGAAGAAATGCACACACGCATATTGGTCCTCGCGAGATACTCGGTGTAACTTTTCTACCAATGTCCAACTTGCTCATGCCTGGATGACCTCATCATGACTTTATTTAGCCCTTGATTGCTCTCCATTACATTATGAGCAGATTTTTTGAAAATTCATTTTAACTATACATTTTTCAATAAAATAATATTATACGTAAATAAAAAAAAATTAAATTTTTAACCACACATTCTTCAAAAATACATTTTTTTTTCTCTCAAGATGTGACTCAAACAATGGCTATATTTTTCTCTATTCTCATTTTAACAACATATTCTTGAATAAGATAATATTATAAATAAACCTAAAATTTTTATTTCTTTTTTAATCACACATTTTTTTATTAAAAAAATCACTATTCTAAATTACGTTATCCCAAACAAGAAATTCATTATAATGAATCCCAAATGGGGGTTAATTGTGCCCCTTCTTTATTAGGGTATTGCTATTTGTACATTATGATATACAAATCGATGAGCAGAATGATGACATTGACAATATAAATACGATCAACTAATTTCCCTGACCGAGTCATGATTTCTATACCTAAATTCACTAGTTTTGATGCACAAAATGGAGTAAAAGGGGAATTGGCTAGTTAGGAGAGAGATATTTGATTTTGCACGCCTCCTTTCTCTTAAGATGGAGTATTTATAGATTTTTCTAGGGACTTTGGGTCATTTTAGAAAGTGACAAGTGGCAATCATTTAGTGGTGGGTTGTTAACCAATTCTGCTATGAATTCACGTGTTATTCATTTGGTTTGAAAGTCGTGCTTTTCAAACATTGTCCACGTGTGTTTAAATAACGGTTTTTTCCTTCATAAAGGGATAGTTCGCCTTGCCTCCTTTGCGAGCCTTCTTTGTTTTTAGCCGCCTTAGTTCTTTTAGACTTGGCCTAGAGGGTTGAGTTCGCAAGATAGACTTCTTTATTCAACTTCAACAACATGGAAGAGAGAACAAAAAAATAGAGAGAAAAAGAAGTCAATTCATATAATCCGCATTATCATTTTGTAAATCAATTTGTAAACCATGATGTAGAAATAATATTACTCGTTATTGAATTCTTTTTTTTTTTTCAATAAATTGTTTTGTAATACGATTCCAATTTGGGTAAGATTTTTCTACTAATTACGTTTACTTATACTCGTCGTAGAAGAATAGGTAGGTCTAACACGAAGTTGGTATCTTTTAAAAATCTTGAGTGGATTACAAAGTTAATTTAAAATAGGGTAATGCTACATGTACACACACACTTTTACACAATCTTTTACACATCTCTCATATGGAGGGGGGTCCACGATTATTTTATTATGTGTGGGGCCCCCTCCATGTGAGGTGGGTGTAAAAAATTGTGTAAAACATTGTGTACAATTAGCATTATTCTTTAAAATATGATCCCATGTCTTTATATATGATATATCTAGGAAGTTCTAGGTCAAAACAGTACTCTCTTCGTCACATAAAGATAGAGCAATTTTCATTTTCACAAATATTAAGAAAATATAATTAATATACTTGAAAAAATAAATATATTTTACATTTTCCCCCAAATCTGGCCTAAATTCAGGGCAAAATGCTACTGTGCAATTGACTATGTGAGTCAATGACTCGAAAAAGAATAATCAACCAAATGGGCAATCGAGCTACTGCATTTCTTTTTTTCAAGAGCTACTGTTGGTATTGGAAACGTCCTCAGTTCATCGATTCAATTCCTAGCGCTAAATTTCTATCTTGATCATATAGGTCTTTTCTATCTATTTTCTTTCTTTTCTGAAAAAAATCAAAAAACCTAATAGATCGAACTTGAACTTGAAGTGGCTGGATTGTCCCGACAGGTGTGACGATGACTTTGCAACAGAACATTTCGGTAAATACCTTTTACACTAAATAATGATTTAAATATGAGTAATTCATATTTATTGATAATAAGTACATTAAATAGAGTATAATAGAAAATATAAAAATCAATTATACTCTCGACAAGAAAAGTAACATATAATTTGAGGTAGACAAAAATGAAAGTATGACTATCTTTATGGGACAAAGAAAGCAGATAAAAATCGAACTTTGATTTTATTACAAATACAATGATTTAATAACATATATAATTATCATTCTTGGGAAAAAAAAGGTCTATTAGCGGTATGCTAACATCTAGTGAAATTCCCAATCATCACGCATTAAATCCAAGTCATCTTCTTTCTATATTCCATCACGATCATAATAATAGAAAAAGTGGAAAATGATAGAGCCTAGATCGAGACAATTTGGAGTTTGTACACGAAAAATGTTTTAAGCGAGACATCTCCTTCGAATGTGAACTAATTACATTGCTCATAAATTTGAATTGCAAGTTCAAAACTTATTTAATCAAGAAATTCAAATGAAGTTTAAGAAAATGGCTTTTAAGTTTTAATAAAAAAGTTGATATCCAATAAAGTAATGAGGAAGAAATGGGTTACAAGTTTTTTTTTTTGGAGTAATAAAGAAAGTTTATTTCGTTTAGCAAAGGAGTTGTAATATTTAGGAAAACTCCAATTAAAAACTCACTAAATTGGTTTCATAAGGTGATCAAACGTCCAATTTATTATTGAATTATCAATAAATTTAAATTACATATTTACTTAGGGCGTGTTCAGTAGATATTAAAATCCGATTAAAATTGAAAAACTAGTCGTTATTGTTGACTTTTATTAGACGAGTGGAACCCAATAAAGGCCATATTTTCAATTTTAATTGGATTTTAATCGTAAACAAATAGGCTCTTAGTATGGAGTGAGAATGGATGTTTCTAAGAACTTGACTTAAACCCACAATTAAATAAATATCCTCTACATATATAAAAGAGGAGGATTCTTGTCACTGTTTCTAAGCCATTTGGCCACCTCCAGCCGAGCCGTTTTCGAGCCGGGCCATATAAGCCGAGTCCAGCCATTTTTTATTCCTGCCATTTTTGCCTTTTTCTCGGTACTCTAAGCTTTCTCTATCCATTTTCACACGCCAACTCCCATCCTCCTCCACTCTTCTTCTTTCTCTACCTGACATTTCTCCATACTCCTCCCATACTTTGTCTCGACGTTTCTCTCTCTAACTTTCCATTTCCATTTTCTCCCCCTATCGACCGAAACCCTCGGTACCTTTCATCGGACCTCCTATGCCGCTTTACAAAGCTTCTTCGTGTTTTCTCGCCACCCATTACACTGAGACGGACCCAGCACTTCAAATCTTCAGGCGCCGAGTCTTGATTAACCAATGTTTCTCTGCCTTTCCACTCCCAAAAACTGATTTTCAGTAAATCGGACCTCCTATGCCGCTTCCCAAAGCTTCTTCGTGGTTTCTCGCCACCCATTACACTGAGACGGACCCAGCACTTCAAATCTTCAGGCGCCGAGTCTTGATTAACCAATGTTTCTCTGCCTTCCACTCCCAAAAACTGATTTTCAGTAAATGTGTCCTTTGATCGACTCCCCACCAAATCGGTTTTTACTATTATTTGCCATCGACTCCCCACCAAATCAGTTTGCATTTCAACCACTCCCAAAAATCCAAATCTCCAATTTCAAAATTTCAGAGATGGAAGAACAGTCGATCTCGTCAATTTGTATTTTGCTACAAAAAACTCGGCCAACTTGATTTTATAATTGGGCTAATTTTTTTAAATCATACATATGTTTTCTTCTTCCGTTAACTCCCCATTCGGTTCATTTCTCGACTTTTTCCATATTGTCGGGTCGATTTTCTTGAAATAGGATTGGGTTTTGATGTATTTTATGAACTGGATTTCGATATATATGTGAATGTTGGTGTAAATTGGTATAATCACATATGTGTTCAAATTGATTATAGTAAGAAAATTATTGCTGCGTTTAGTTGATTGATTGAGGTGATGAGAAATAGTGCTGCGTTTAGTTGATTTTTTTCACATGTTTTAGCCACAAGTTATCTCTGTTCTACTGCTTGAATCTTGTTACGAAGTTGTAAATTTTGATTGGTAAGTTCATTTCTGATCCGATTTGTCCTCACTTTTATATAGGTGTTCTTTTTTTTAAGAGGAAATTGGAGATTTCAGACAGTAGGGATTTTGGACCAGACTTATAAGATTATCCTAAGAAAGGGAGCAAAAATTGTGAATTCTTTGCATCTGTAAGTTCCTGCCTTTTGATGTAGTTTGGAGATATATTGTACATATGTCAACTCACAATTATTTGACTCTATCCTTACTTTTCTCAGGAAGTAATATGTGCAAAGCTTTAGGTTTTTAATTTTCTAAAGGACACCGTTTGCAGGGTTCTTGATTTAGGTGCTTCAGATGCTTTTGCTGAGGATACATCTACAGCCAAAAGAAGGTTTGTGAAGCTATAAGATTCTTGCTTTCTTATCTGTTATGATATTTGAAAATTGAGATTAAATTACTTGTATTTTCCTCATACAGGAAAATCTCAGGAAATGAAGAACATGGCAATGATGATAAATTGAAAAGAGCTCAAGTGGTAAGCTAATTTTTTATAATGATATATCTTGAATTTTAATGTCTAATAAAATGATTTGCTTCCCATTCAAAATTTGTTGCAAAAATATATAATTCAAGTAGTTTTTATTCTTCAATTTGACACCACTGTCTATTTCTTATCTTCTATTTTTAACTTTTCATTTGAAGTTTGTATTAAAGAAAAGAATATTCGACATTATTCATTCAAGTTCTTGAATTGTAGAAACGAATAAAAAACTCTATGGCAATACACTTGTTAAGATAGAAATGATATGTTAGTTGGTTTGAAATATATCAATTTTGAATTTCTCATGAGGCATTTATAACTCTTGAGAAATAAATCACTTTCATTTTTGAATATGTTTTTACTTGTAACATTGGAACTTGGTAATTGTTTCTTGGAAATATAAAATTAATGTTTGTTCCTCTTAACCTTATATCCCGCTCCCAAAAAAAAAATAAAAAAAAAATAGAAATGAAACGGAGTCTAAAATAAGAGTCGAGGAACTGGAACCATCTCTTGGGAAGCCGTAAGGGCAGATTAAGGCGGTATTAATAGTAATTGGGATTCATGTAAATATTTTTTTCCACCATATTCATCCATCGATGTTTTTCTGTATCTTTTTTGTGAATTACCTTATTGTTGTTTTTAATTTTCCGAGAATGCACAGCTTAGAGAAGGAGTCCTGCTCGATCATTTTTAAGTAACAAAAAATGCTAATCTTATGAATCACATCATTACTTTTTTGTACAGTGACCTAATAGTAATGGTGACATTTTCAGTGAACTAGCTTTTAGAATCTAATATGGGAAAACTATTAGATATCTTTTTAAGGAGATAGATAAACAAGTGGCAACTTGGCAATTGTAATTATTTACTTTTAGTTGTTAGGCGATGGTGGAAGGTGAGCCTTCGATTTCTTCGATAACGATAGGTATGATTTCTGCATCTGCTTGTGCTTTATAATGGGTTTCTTTTCAATATTCTTTAGTGACTTGCTTTTGGATATACGGTTGGATTAGTATATTTCGTTTTGGATTTTTATTAAATTTTCTTTTTGGTAAATTGTATAGTGGACATGATGCTATTCTTTAATGCTTTCAGGATGAATCATATGTTGACAGCTATATTAGCACCATTGGAGTGGCTTTTGTGAGTTTTATTCTCATAATTCCTTTATTTTTGTTTATGTTGATTAGATTGCAAAATAGTTTACTTATTTTCAGGTCTTTGGCTCTGTTTTTATTGGGGTCACAAATTATGACGCATTATCGTACTAAAGTGTTTTTTACTTATCAGGGAACTGAATGATAAATTGATTGTTGGGAATGTTCCACCAGAACTTGGGAAGCTCACAGATTTATTTGACTTGTATATCATTTTTCTTATGACTGATTGGTATGTTGTGTGCACCCACTTTTGCTAAGAATTTGTGTTCTTCCATTTTTTTTTATCAAGCACATTCGTGGTTATTGACTGCCAGGGAGTCTTATTTTACATGGTTGCAGCCGTTTATTTGTGATTGCATCAATGTGTTTTTGATGTCAAGCAGCAATTTTGTGTAGTAGCGTTAAATTTTTGTGATAATGTCTTATTGCGGGATTTTGATTTTGATTTGCGTTTTCCATTTATGTTACAGATTTAAGTACAACCATGGCTGACGAGGAAAATCAAAACAAAGTTCAGGAGGTTCAAGAGGAGGCAGGGGATGTAAGTTTCTATTTCATGTTATAGTTTTATGATGTTGTACCGACAACTTTCTCATTCTTTCTTGTAATTGTTCACTTTATAACTTATATAATTGTATTTCTTTTATAATTGTTTTTGGTCCAAATTCGCCATCAGTTGCTTAACCAAGAACCTCCCGAGCCTGATTCCAAACCAGATTTGGGTATCCTACATTTCCTCTTCTTCATGCTCCTTATTTTTGGTAATTGTTCATATATTCGTGTAAATCTATGGTTGTACGTCTATTTTCAGATTTATTGGAATTAATAATTAATGGCATGCTTAATAAATTTTTAACTTTATTGTAGAGATCATTTATTAGATCTTTGAACTGGACACATCACTTAAAGGTTTGTACATGGGGGTTCTTTGAACATAAAGGACAGCAAGAGACATTATCAACTATATATATATATATTTTGATGCAGACAATATCAACTATACATAGTTTTGCACTAATTGAATACCTTAGCAATGAACACACCTGTTTTATATAATATCAGCTATATGATATTGTCCCATTGTTTCACTTTCATTTTAGTGAAGCAAGTAGTGTTTGTTTCTGAGACTTCCTTTTCTCTAATACCAGGGATATCATTGTGGGTAGCATTACTCTCTGGGCCATGATTTCATTTGCCCAACAACCCATTTAGTCCCATACTGGTTTTTTTGTAGATTTGATATCTAGATTTTTAACGTGTAAATTGTATTCAGCTTGTCGGAGATTGGCTAAGGCAGCAAATAGAGTATTTTGCAAATTGGAGATTTGGTTTGCCTTATTAAGACTTATTAGCTATGCTTCGCTAATCTTTCTTCTCCGTGATATTTCCAATAACCCCTGGCATTATGTCACATTCTGTTAACACATGATAACACATTGGTCGAAGTAAATTATCTTTATATAATTTTATTCACACTCGATTTGATAGAGGTATAGTGGCTACTTGCTTTAGAAAAAAGATTCTTGGAAGAGAGTGTTGAGTAGTGACTATATGGATGGACAATCTAATCTCAGGACTGAACTATCATGGAGAGCAAAATTGGAGGGCTCTTAATATGTTCCTTATTTAACCTTTCATAAAATTTTGAAAGGACTTGTTCGATATTTTTTTTCCTATTATTATGTCAGGCATACTTGCATTGGGTTTCTGATTCAATTCAATGGCTACTTTCTTTTAGTGGTGTAAGGTCATTTGGAGTCTCTCTCTTGGTTGCGGGGTTTGACGACAAGGAGCCACAACTATATCATGTATGTCAGTCATTTATTTGTGGCATTATCCTTGGATTTCCTATTCCTTTTTCCTTACGAAACTCATTTCTAATTTCTTTATAAACTATTGCAGATTGTGTGTTCTGCATTTTGGCATCAATTGCTTCTCAAATTATGCCATCTAACAATTTTTTTGACACTGCGTTTCTTAACAATCTATCAGATATCATGTTATGCATTTCAGCATGAATTGCTTCTCAAATTACCTTTTAATTGTTCTTCTTTTTTTTGATGTTGAAACATCTATTGTAAAAGTGGTAGCATAAGCTATTTCAAATTACTTTACAAGAATCTAGCAAGAAAATCTCCTCTACATGTTTCAACACTGCAATTTTATTTGCATTATGTTGGAGAATCCCTTTTAAGGGCACACGAAACTCTATCCTCTCACCTTTGAATAGTTTTTGTCAATTGTGTAATTCTTAAATTATCTTATACTTAATTTATTTTTAAGGTGGAAGAATCCAAATATTTGTTTGAGGCAAAGACTATTCAGAGAATGGAGCTTTTGGTGCTTTCTACTCTCAAATGGAAGATGAATCCCGTGACTCCAATTTCATTCTTTGACCATACTTTTAAGGAGATTTGGATTGATGACTAACCTACACTGGAAATTTATGAGGAGGTGTGAGAGATTCATTCTCTCAATCATCTGTTGCTTTGGAATTTTGATAAGTGTACATGATCCCATTTTTTTGTGATGTCTTTTGCAATTTCAGATTTATAGGATTTAATCAGGAATGGTTACTCAAGTAATACATTCACAAAACTATAGTGACTGCATTTTAGGGAGGTGTTCTGCTGTATCGTTTCCCCAAGATTATGCTGTATTGTCCTCATTTTAGGGAGGTGTTCTGTTGTATTGCAATCTAAATATGGGACTTTCTTTTACTGTAATTATGCCATATTTCTTTCATACTATTGCTGGAGGAGACCAATCATGATATTGACATAGCATTTTCTAAGGAAGCAAAAGAAAACATTTTAAATAGTATAGGAATTTTTAGTACTTGAAACAATATCATGTTATTTTTACCATTGTTCAATTCTGGAATTACAAAAATTATAACGGTTATCGTGCAACGCACGATCCCCACTAGTAGAATACTAGTTTCGAGTTTAAGTGAGTTGGCTCGTGCTCAACTCAATTCACCCCATGTGCAAGTGCGAACCAGCTTGATCGGTGAGCCAATTGGATCTTGATGGCAGACGAGTCAAGTGACTCGACTCTATCCATTTGACACCCCTAGTAGAATGACCGCATAAGCAAAAGGGAAATTACAAGCATAAGCAAATTGGTCTTGTTTTTAAATTGAAAGAGTGAAAATTTATAACAATTGGTAGAGATCGTATCTTGATACTATCTTCTATCTAGAGATGGCAAATGGATTGAGCCGCTCGGCTCGTCGCCTTAGCTCATCTGGGCTTGACCCATGAGTCCCTCGAGCTTGTATATGGACGAAACAAGGATATAGCCATAAAAGAAAATTAGAAAAAAAAAAATTGAAGAACTGAGCAGGGGCAAGCCCACGAGCCGGCCAAGTCAACGAGAAGTGTCCACGAGCCTGTCGGGTCATGAGCTGTGACCATTGGCCAATGATCATATTTTAGACTTTTTTTTGAAAAAAGAAAATTTGGAAAGGTTTTTTGTTTCCATAAATATCCCCTCCCCACTTCATTTTTCCTAACACTAGTAACTTCGACAAAAATTTTGATGCCTCCAACAAACCATAAAGTGCTCCGACTCCATCATTAGATCACAATTTTAGTGGCCTTAACAAGCCATTATAATTTCCTCTTCAATGTACACTAAAATTCGATATTTGAAATGTGAAATTAGAAGCATTAACTTGAAGTAGTGAAGCGTCAGAATTCCCTCAATTGGATTAGATCGATCACATCAATTATTCATTTTATAACTCAATTGGAGAATTTTCATCCAAACTCTCTAATCGGATGATTTGTCGTAAAAACCAATTTAATTTACAAATGTAATCCTAAAATCTAGATTTATGATATATTTGCACAATTCATTGGAACAAGATCAAAGATCGACAATATATATCAAGTATAAGACGATAATCAATCTGTCAATAAAGTAATATTGAGATTAAAATTCAATAATTATTTCAATCATTCAATAGAAAGAGCACGACTAGATCTATAAAAGACTTGATAAAAGTTAAACCAATCTCAACAATAAGTAATTGAAATTGAAACTCGACAAATAGTTTAATTTAACAATGGAAAAAGTATTACTAAATCCATGAAAAATCTTGTAAATGTTAAACCAATTTCAATGTAGATTAATGAAAAGAAAAGTCTAAATACTAAAATTTTTCAACAATGAAAAGAGCAACTACATGAATAAATTGATGCGAAATCTCGGAATCCAACGAGTTCCTTCCTTGATTCACCTTGATTTTTAGTTCCTCATGAATTTCTTGAACAAAAAGAGATGAAAGAATGATAAATAATCCGCCTCCCCTCGTTCTGGGACGTTTTAGGGTTTTAAAAGACATCCCAAGATTCGTTTCCATAAGAACTCTATTGAAATAAGGAAACCATAATTTTTTCACGATTTGACCTTGGCGGGCGCCCTGTACAGAATGGGGCGACAGCCTATGCATAAAAAATGGTTCCTGTTAATTCGGTTGAGGGTCGGACGGCCGCCCAACAAATATAACTGGGCGGCTGCCCAATTATAAAACTTTCATAAATTTTCTTTTCAGTCATTTTCTTCATTCTTTCTTTTATCTGGTGCTCCATATCAAATTACTTCTATGTAATCTACGTTTCATCCATTTGACTTCTTTCCTAACTCCCAATCTTCACTCCATCGCTAGTCACATGAATGGATTATTTGCAACTTGGTCCCTGAACTTCTATTTTCCTTCATTTTGGTCTATTTTTCACTTGTTTTTCCTTATTTCCACTACATTCATTAAACTATATTCCAACATATTAATAAACAATTTTTCATGTTTAGACAGTACGATCAGTGTGTAAAAATGCACATTTCAAATTCCCCCAAACTTTAACTATTGTTTGTTCTCAAACAAAAGAATATAACTCAACTCTATGTATAACATGGTCCAACAACATGTCATGTCTCAGGATTCGAATTCGGTAACTAAACAAATGAACAATTATAACGGTGCAAAAATTAAATAAATCTCCACCTATTATATGCATAATCCGACTTTTGTGTGTGAAAACTCATGTCAACATATTAAGATTATGATTGGTTCAACGTCTGACCCATAGTAGTCAAATATATCCTTACCTCGCTCGAGAGATACACACCCCCAAACTTATACTTTTCATTCAATTTTTTCGGAGTGCATCCTAAGTTTAACTTATTCAATTATATTTTTACCATCTCTTAGTATGGATAAACTTCACTCTTACAAGTTCACACTTCAACAAGTCGAGATTCTCCTATATTTTTTATTGTTTCAACCCTCAAGACTAAACTAAGTTACTTACTTCTCATCAAATGTGTAGTTTTGTCAACCAAATGTTTAAGGCTTAATCAATGTCTTTGAATATATTTTTTTTCATTTTCATGGTTTCTTTTTTTTTTTTTTTAACATCTTTTCATTTGCTTTCTATACAACTTATGTTGTGAGTTTTAGGCCGATGACTCCCAAGTCATATGACCATATAGCACCAAGTTTTAAATCACCCTCACATGTTTAATCACCAGAGTTATTTATGATCGAAAAGATGCTTTTATTCACTCAAAAATTAATGCAATGCTCCTTTTCTTTTTGAAATTCAGTTTCTAAAACTAACCTTTAACTTAAAATTTTCACCTCGTTTTCATCTCATTGGGTTTTGAACAATCCACACAAGAGTTTCATGCACAAAATTCCTACTCATCTCAATGTTTCCCTGTAACAGTTCAATCTAATACTAAAAGATAAAAGTTAGAAATAAACGAATTTTTTCACACAAACATGCAAATATTACAGTAAAATGACGAATATTTCACCCCCAAAGATAATTGAAACTCCATGATATTTATGCAAATCACATGCAATTCACAACAAAATCCAACAAATTCTCCCCCAACTAAATTTTTGCATTGTCCTTAATGCATAATCATGAAAGTCAAATGAAGAGATATCACAAAAATGATGCATTGAATCAACATAAACTTGAATGATAGGAAGCACGAAAGTACTCAATAGACTGGTAATGCAAAGAAAATGACAAAAATTAACTAGAATATAAATGTAAAAGTAAAATAGCAAAAGAAATGAACGAACTCCAATTAGGTTGCCTCTCAAGCAGTGTCTTTGTTTATTGTCGTTGGCTCGACCCAAAGTTTCCTCCTTCAGCCCTCATCCAACAAGCGTGGTTTTAATTTTCTTTGCAATGCACTAAGTTCCTTGGACATAATCACCAACGATGTTTCTCCGCCTCAATCAAATACACGTGTGAGGTGACTAGAGAAAAGCTTAAAATCAGGAGTGAGAGCCCGCAACACAAAAGGTAAAGTCCTCTCGTTAGAAATTAGTAAAGTAAAATAAAATCTATTACCTAACTCTTGATCCTCCATTTCAAGATATTTATTGATGGCGACGTCCAATCCATCCGGTTCTAGAATTTTCTATATTGGTCCAAGAAATATATTATTAGCTACCTCCTGAGTGAGTGTATCAATCATGTAGGTTTGATTACACTCATCATCTTCCATTGGCTGTTTTGTGATGTGGAAAATATTGACTTCTAAAGTCATATTCCCAAATGATAGTTTCATAAGACAATTCATACAATTAATCAGAATATTAACAGTAGCAAGGAAATGTCTACCAAGAATAATAGAAATTTTAGAATCAACATTCATATCAACTTTTACATCCAAAACCAAGAAATCAATGGGGTAGTAAACTTTATCAATTTGAGCTAAGACATCCTCAACCACTCTCCTAGGTCTAATAGTGGACCTATCAACTAATTGTAGAGTTACAGATGTAGGCTTCATCTCACCCAATCCTAACGACAAGTAAATAGCATAAGACATGAGATTAACACTAGCCCCTAAATCAAGAAGAGCTTGTCCAAACTCATGACTCCCGATGATGCAAGAAATTGTAGGACAACCAAGTCCTTATATTTTGGTGGGACTCTTTGTTCAATCACAGTGCTCGCTTGCTTAGTCAAGAAAGCGATTTTCTTGACATGGTGTTTCCTTTTGACGGTGCATAAGTTATTAAGGATTTTAGCATAAGTAGGAACCTGTGAGATCACATGCAAAAGAGGCAAATTGATTTTCACTTACTTTAGGTGTTCTAAAATCTCACTATGATGGCCAGCATATTTCAAGGTAGACTTAAGAGATTGGGGGAAAAGTACTCTCACTGGATTTGCTACTACCTCCTCACTAGGGTCATTCTCTTCCGGCTTACGAGACTTTTTTTCAGTTTTCCTAGGTTGGAAAGTTGGTTCTATGACTTTCCCTGATCTAGTGGTTATGTCATTCACTTCCCTAAAATTATTTTCATTTGAATTCGAGGTTTGTGCATGTGTTGCCCTTTAGGATTTGGTTGAGATTGAGTTGGGAATTTTCCTCGTTCTACTACAGCTAAGGCACTAGTTAATTTGGACATATGATTTGTTTTATTTCCTTATTTTCCTCAACAATTTGGGTAATCATAATTTCAAATTTTTTATTGATTTTACTTTGTGCCTCAATGAATGCATGTAGGGTGTCTTTTAAGGAGTTCCTAGACGTTGTGGGCTGGTATGAAGGTGTATTAAAAACTCTCGGTGGTTGGGTAGGTTGCTGGTTTTCAGATTTCCAGCCGAAGTTGGGATGATTCCACCATCCCTAATTATATGTATCAGAAAAGGGAACATAAGATTTGTTATATGTGCTTAAGGCATTGCAATGTTCCTCATAAACCCCATGTCATCTCAGTGAGAGCAAAACACTCATGCGCCGGATGATCAATTGCACTATACACACAACATGGTCCAGAAGATTCAACATGGGAAACGGTAAGTGTAGGCTTTGAGTTCTTAGTGCGTAGGGTTTCAATTTCTCTAGTTAAAGCTTCCACTTTAGCCCTGAGACTATCTTCTTCTCTAATATGATAAATGCTTGCACTAGAAGAATTTCCTACGGGTCGTGACCTATTAGTGTTATTAGTGGCGCTAGGCTCAGTCCAAGTATGAGCTTTTCAGCTAGATCATCTAAGTACTCTATAGCCTCGTCACGATGTTTTTTTAAAAATTCACCGTTGCACATCTTCTCAATAAATTGATGCTCCCTAGATGTTAGTCCCTCATAGAAATAACTCACTATTTGCCAACTCTCATAACCATCATGGGGGCAAAGAGCTTGTAATTCTTGGCATCGATCCCATGCTTGGTACAATGTTTCACTGTCTTTTTGAGTGAATGAAAAAATTTGTTTCTTTAAAGCACCAGTTTTATGATGGAGAAAATATTTGCTGAAGAAAATTTGAGTCAATTCACCCCATTTTCCAATCGAACGTGGTCTCAGCGAATACATCCAGCTTTTTGCTCTATCTTTAAGTGAAAATGGGAAAAATTTAAGCTAGAATGCATCCGCTGTACCATGTTGATTGTGGAAGGTTGCAACCACCTCCTCAAATTCCCTAATATGCACGTATGGATTCTCATTTTCGAGTCCATGAAAAGTGGGAAGAAGTTGAATCATTACCGGTTTAAGGTCCATACGTGGCATATTAGGTGAAAAAATAATACATGATTGTATGGATATGGGTGTGGGATAAAGATAATCCTGTAAAGTCTTAAAAGGTGTGTCTGCTCACTATCAGACATGGTGTTGTGTGATGAAATATTAGTTTTAACAGATGCATAATCAAAAGCAGGGTTAAAAAGATATTCGAACTCTATATTATGTTTGTCAGCAGATATTCCTTGCTCTCCTCGATACCTGCTCATGAAATACAAATAAAAATAAAATAAGGTGAAAATAAAGAATAACAAAGAAAATCATAACTTGAAATAAAAGAGTTAGGAAAGGAACGTAGTCACCCTTTCACAATTGAATTCCTTAATTTCTTGTACCGTCTCCTTGACAACGGTGCCAAAATTTGATTACGCCCAAAAAATAATGCGGTAGTTGCAGTGCAGTTTTGGGTTATTGTATCCACAAGAAGATAGAAAAATTATCAAGAATTCCAAAAAAAGGATGAATTGTCCTCTTCAATGTGTAGTAAAATTCAATGTTTGAAATGTGAAAGTAGAATCAATAACTTGAAGTAGTGAAGCGTCAAAATTCCCTTAATTGGATTAGATCGACCACATCAATTATTCATTTTATAACTCAATTAGAGAATTTTCATCCCAACTCTATAATCGGATGATTTATCATGAAAACCAATTTAATTTACAAATGTAATTCTAGAATCTAGACTTATAATATATTCACACAATTTCTTTGGAATAAGATCAAAGATCAACCATATACATCAAGTATAAGGCCGTAATCAATCCACCAATAAAGTAATATTGAGATTAAAATTCAACAATTATTTCAATCATTCAATAGAAAGAGCACGACTAGATCTATAAAGGACTTGATAAAAGTTAAACCAATCTCAACAATAAGTAATTGAAATTGAAACTCAACAAATAGTTTAATTTAACATTGGAAAAACATGATTGAATCCATGAAAAATCTTGTAAATGTTAAACCAATTTCAATGTAGATTAATGAAAAGAAAAGTCTAAATACTAGAATTTTTCAACAATGAAAATAGCAATTACATGAATAAGTTGATGAAAAATCTCGAAATCCAACGAGTTCCTTCCTTACTTCACCTTGATTTTTAGTTCCTCATGAGTTTCTAGAACAAAAAGAGATGAACGAATGATGAATAATCCACCTCCACCCGTTCTGGGACGTTCTAAGGTTTTAAAAGACGCTCCAAAATTCGTTTCCATAAGAGTTCTATTGAAATAAGGAAATCAGAAATTTTTTTCGTGATTTGGCCTGGGCGGGAGCCCAGTACAAAATGGGGCGACCGTCAAGGCATAAAAAATGGTTCCTGTTAATTCGGTTGAGGGTCGGGTTACCGCCCAACAAATATAACTGGGCGGCTGCCCAGTTATAAAACTTTCGTAAATTTTCTTTTTAGTCATTTTCTTCATTTTTTCTTCCACTCGATCCTCCACATCAAATTACTTCTATATAATCTACGTTTCATCTCTTTGACTTCTTTCCTCGTCTGATTGATCTCTAACTCCCTCAATATTCACTTCATTGCCAATCACATCAATGGATTATTTGCAACTTGGTCCATGGACTTCTATTTTCCTTCATTTTGGTTACTTTTCACTTGTTTCTCCTTATTTTCGTTACATTCATCATTTTGTCCTGCAAAACGTAGATTATATATAATTAAGTTATATTTCAACATATTAATCAACAATTTTTCATGTTTAGACAGTATGATAAGTGTGTAAAAACGCACATATCAATACTACCTAGATAAAATGTAGTTATGCACAATAAACTTTAATTTAGAGTAATTGAATATGAGCTTCAAATATTTTAATAAACATAGTTAGAGGATTTATTTGTGAGAAAAAAATTCATAATTTTTCATTTGACAATGCGACGATCAACAGAATAGTAGTTGATAAATTAGCACAACAACTTAACCCCGATTATTGTGGTAATTACATTCATTGAAATTGTCATATTTTTAGTTTAATCACGAAAGATGGCCTAACATTGATTGAAATGCAGTTAGAAAAAATTAGGAGTGTTCTCAGCTTTATTACGATATCCCCCAGTAGAAAAATGTATTCGATGAATTTTGGAGTAAAATGGACAAACCGTTAAAATAGTTGTTATGAATGTATGTGATAGATGAAATTCAACTTATCTTATGATACATTTTTGTGAAGGCTACGAAAATATTACTACTACTTATTACAGCACTCGTCATGACAAGGTCCAAAATTTGGTTTACAAGAAGATGATCGAAAATTTCATTTTATATGAGAAATTTTTTTAAAGTTTTCTTCGACGCATATTATCCCACTAATCCACTCGTTCTTACTCACTTTTATCAGATTGCTAAAAAAGTTAGAAAGTATAAAATATTAACCATCCTTTTGATATTGTAGAAGGGATGGAACTTATTCAAAAAATATTGGGAGGATTTGCCTATATTGTCCCGTTAGTTTATGTAATGGACCATTAATTTAATTTAGAGGGTACAAAACTTATTATAAACCAAATTTCAAGTACATTAAATTGTGGATCTATAATTACACGTGGTAGAATAGAGTGAAGTTTATGTGAGATGTATTCTTAAAGGACCATAGGAATGTTGATGGCCCCCGTACCATGGGCTAGCGAAATCTGTCGTCACGTAAAATTTGAAGATAACGATTTAATTTAAATGACGAGATACGTACAAGTGGAATACCTTTGGAACTAACTCTGTGTTTAAAGGATTAGGACGATGCAAAGTTTCGAATTCAAGAAAAATGAACAAATAAATAGTGGAACATCTTCAAGATCTGAGTTCATTTAAATTTCTAAGTATTATTTATGTTACTTTTTAAAAAATTATTATACCTATAAGAACTTGTTAGTGTATAATTTAAAAATTATCGTAATCGATGAATAAACTCCCAAACATGTCCTCAGCTTTTAACGTATTACTTCCTTATCAAGAGACGTTTATCCAGTCCGTTTACCAAATTGCATACACTACCCAAACCCACCGAAGAAAACCCACAGCGAGCTTACTCCCCCACTTGTTTCCTGAAATTTTCTAATTATAAAAATCCTGCTATTTCAGTATTTTGCGACCAATTTTTGAGGAAAAAGGAAACATCAATGGAGGGTATTTTGTCTACGACAGACCAGCAAAGCATGGTCTCTTCGTTTCTTGAAATCGCAGTCGGTCAAACAGCCGATACCGCCCGTCAGTTCCTTCAGGTTCAAGACGCGTTTTTATGCAATTTCTTGTGTGAAACTACAAATTAGTCTTTTTTTAAAAATTTTTTTCGGATTTATGGGATACGCATTGTTAATTTTATGTTCCAAGATGTGTTCTTTTCTTTAAATCAGAAGTTTCTGTCTTCATGCGGGAACCATCTAATTCAAGTTGGTATCACATCGATGTGCAAGTGACTGAAAAATGTGGGAAAAAGAATTGGAGGAGACTCATGTTAGGGCTTTGTTCCGTCTCTTTCGCAAGGAGGGATAACCCTGTATTCTTGATGTGCATTAATTAGGTTTGCTTAGATATTCATTGTTGTATGGATCATAGAATGTAACACAATCATTAGAAATTAAAGAATTAAGGATAATCTTCTCCTGGAGCACTGATTACTTAATGGTTGATTGAGCTGGGAAAAAGTTATCCCTTATATTTCGTGCATATGAATATCGTTTACATCTTTACTCGAATTTTGGAGTAAGCTAGCTATCTATGTGATCTCTCAAGTAATTTTGTGAATCCCGCTATCCTAACTGGAGGATGAAAGATGAAGGATGAAAAGATATATGATGACTTTTATAATGAAAGAAAAAAATTCCTTCAATGATAATGAACTTTGGGGATCCAGTGCAATATATTAATTCTATGATCTTGTAGATTGCCTAAAATATAGAGCAAGATAATAGAGTGAAATAAAGTATCAGTTGCAGATTTAGGATTTGAAGTAGAAAGCACTATCTTTTGACTTCTCCATTCGACGAATAGGCTAAAGGGGGTGTCTAAATGTAAACATAATGCCTTTATCGAGCTCGGTCATTCTTATTTGCCCATTTAAATCCAAAGAATAATTTCATATTATTCATCTACCTCAAAGGGTGGGAATGTTTTTGCATTGTAAATGTTAAAGAAATCTAGTTTACTTATCAGTTGATTCGTAATGGTTAGATTACATTTTGCTGTATAATTATGAAATGAATATGTTGTTCATCGCAAATATGATCATAATTGCCCTCTATGTGATTTTGTTTCTGCTGGAAGTATTGAAAGTTATATAAACTCATAAATAAGTGTGAAGTCCTGAAATTATTGAGTTGAACAGGTAGCACGTCTCAGGTACAAGATATGTGATTGAAGTGCAACCAAAGTATTGGGCTGTGTAAAATTGCTACAGTAGCTTAAATTTTTTGCAGTTTCTGTATATACATAAATACATGAACTTCATACACTTATTGATTCGTTAACAGTAAATAAAGAGTCTGAGTTAAGATTTGCCTTCTAGCCATCATGTCAACCTTATTGTATCATCGACCATCCATCAAGATTAGTGTTGTGTCTGTCTTGTCTACCCGTAAGGTTTATTCTATTGAAAGGTCATCTCTTGAATTCGAGCAACAAAAGGAGGATGATAGCCACACCACAATACCTTATTTATACACTTGCATAGACAGTCCTCTCAGTGGGCAATTCATCCCAAAAGGTTCGAAGGAGGAACATGATAAGAGTAAATAACCAACCATCAATTTGTACTAAAACAAAATGCTAATAGATTTTCGATAACGCGAACTTAAGTTTTTGGACAAATTACGGCGTTGCATTGAATTTGGCATTTGGTATGACCTATTGGAGCAAGTGTCTCATCTATAGTCTTAAAAAAAAAAAAAAGAATCTTTGGGTTTTGCTTTTGCATATCAAGTTAAACAAGTTGGTGCTGCTGAGAAGATCTGTTGATTGAGATTTAACTTGAAAAGCACGAGCATGAAGATTCCTTAATTTGAAAAGAGTTTTGAAAAGAAAATAATTATGAAATTAGAGACGGAAAGAGAAAAGAGATAGAAACCAGTGAGAAGAATTATTCCAAATGATTAGATAAAAGCTCTATAAGGAGAATTTGATATTTCTTTATTTATTATGGAACTGTTAAAAGATTGAGAACAATAACCCCTTAAATTGAAATGAGAGCGGATGAGTAAATAATCACGACATCAGAGATTAAAAAGGAAAATAGAGGGAAAAAATTAGAAAAAAATATTGCATGTGATTAGAAAAAGCGTACTAAGAGAATCTGATGTTTATTTTTGGAGTGAGGACTATGATTCAATTTACTGAATGTTCTTTGTACTCTTTTCCATTGTAAATCTTTTTATGCAATAGGGAGTATGCCAACACATATCTCAAAGTACAATATGTTTGGAAGGGTCTTTTGTTACTTCCATAATATTATATTGCATTTGACGTTTTCTTTTCTTGCCCGGTTCCTTGCCGGATTATGTTGGCTTATCTGTTTTGTAACTTTTTGCCACCTAACTTCTTGAAAGTGGTGTTGCTTAGCTAAATCCTTTCGAGTTAATGTGGTGCAGGCCACAAGCTGGAAACTTGAGGATGCTATTCAACTTTTTTATTTAGGAAATGAAGGTGGGGCTGCTGCGCCATCTTTCTATCCCTCAGAGCTTGAAAATGATGTACCTCTGCATGATTCGATTGTAAGGCATGTAATGTGAACACAACTTAAATATGTAGTTCTCTTTTTTAATCTCTATATCTTATTTACTTGTCTTTTGTTATTTAACGCAGTGGACTAGAAAAGGATGAGGGAGATCAAGATGGGAGACAAGTTGACGGAGATGATGTACGACCACCTCTACCTGTGAAAAGGGAGGTTCTCTATGATGGTTCAATGCTTCATGGGTATATTATTTCTCTCTCTTTTATTAAGAAACATGCTGCTTGTCTGCCTTTATGGATTGTTGGAGACTATGATGCACTGATACTCCTAATGAGCGGGGTGTGTTTGTGTCGTATATGACAGTCCTTGGGTACTTTAGGATATGCGTCCGACGCTATGCGGCGTGTTCTATTATTTAAATATTCTTTGAACTTTTCAACACTCAGACGAACACTTCCAAGACATGCTTCGGGCACGTGTCTGACAGACCATGATATTCTTTATAGTTCGAATACAAGAGAGAAACATATCCTGATAGAACCCTCTTTACTCAGCATCAATGTTAGCTTCCCTGCTGGAAATCTGCAATTCAGCAACTCTAATTGACTGAAGAAATCAATAAGATGTTGATGAAGGTGATTTAATTGAACTATGATCGGATTGACCTATATTGTATGTGTCGTACATGACAGTCCTTGGGCACTTTAGAATATGTGTCCGACGCTATGTGGCGTGTTCTATTATTTAAATATTCTTTGAACTTTTCAACACTCAGACGAACACTTCCAAGACATGCTTCGAGCACGTGTCTGACACACCATGATATTCTTTATAGTTCGAATACAAGAGAGAAACATATCCTGATAGAACCCTCTTCACTCAGCATCAATGTTAGCTTCCCTGCTGGAAATCTGCAATTCAGCACTCTAATTGACTGAAGAAATCAATAAGATGTTGATGAAGGTCATTTAATTGAACTATGGTCGAATTGACCTATATTTATATTTGATCCATTTAGTTAACGGATTATCGGATTTGAAACTTGATCGGATTATCGGACTGAGACTCTGAATCCATCTCCTATTAATTTCATAGGATTCGGATCGGATTCGAATCAAAATCCAATATATTGACAGCCATACTCCTAGGTTTTAGCATCAAAACGTCAGCCCTAATGACTAGGTTCAGCTTATTAATAAAGCTGCCTTCCATCACCGCTTCAGAACTTGCCCGTAATGGAGCTTCAATTACTTCGAATTGCCTTCGGTAATCCCTGACTGTCCCCTCTTGCCTGAACGCCAAAAACTTCTCCAGAATTGTCCCTTCGATTGACGGTTGAAAGTGTTCGAGCAACAATATCTTTAGTTCTTCCCAACTTTTCAATGGCTGCCGGATTTCTTCTCGAAAAAACCTGCTGGCGATATTATCTCCCACGAACACCGGCATTTCCAGTGGACGACTTCGGTTTTCTACTTTCCCAGATTCCTCGCGACGAATCCTTACTGCTACGCTTTCTCCTGCCTCGTGGGTTTTAGCAGAATCTCAGAATTAACTATGGTTTCAGTCAAATTGGTTGTGAGTCCCTTTTCCTTCCTGTCCTGTTCTAGTCCTTCCTTCTTCATCATGACTTCAAACTTCTCCAGCAACCTGGACATATCCTTTTGAATCTCGGACTTAA
The DNA here is from genome assembly GCA_035079005.1 of Fraxinus americana. Taxonomy (NCBI): domain Eukaryota; kingdom Viridiplantae; phylum Streptophyta; class Magnoliopsida; order Lamiales; family Oleaceae; genus Fraxinus; species Fraxinus americana. The sequence goes on from CM068710.1 coordinate 23,676,758, forward strand.
TTACCTCAAGCTCTTCCAGGAAATGTGATTGCAGTTCATCAATCCTTGATTCCAAATTATTAACCTGGACTTCTAATTGCTTTTCTTCATCAGATATAATATCCCAGAATGGTTGCTCTGATACCATTTTGATAGAACCCGTCTTTACTCAGCTTCAGTGTTAGCTTCCCTGCTGTAAATCTGCAATTCAGCACTCTAATTGACTGAAGAAATCAATAAGATGTTTATGAGGGAGATTTAATTGAACTCAAGCAAAAGACAAATTCCAAGGCTGTTAAAGAGGCCCGGTCTCTCCCCCTTTTCCTAACAAAAAATCACTACTTCCATGCCATTCGCAGCCCCCTTTCCCCTCCATATTTATTGCATTTCTGTTAGGGTCTAAAAGGGCGGGATTCCAATCCCCATTAAGCCTGGGCTTTTGGGATCAATGGTTGGGTCCTTAACAATTGGTATCAGAGCACCCCCACGTCAAGGGTTCGAATCCCGGAAGGGGCGACACAAGCAAAGTGCCGAATGCCAGCAGTTCGGATCTGGGCCGGCTGGTAAAGCGAAGGTTGCCTTGTAGTGGGCCGCCGTGGACGTCGAATCTTGGGCCGTGGGGTAATGTTAGGGTCTAAAAGGGCGGGATTCCAATCCCCATTAAGCCTGAGCTTTTAGGATCAATGGTTGGGTCCTTAACAATTTCCTACTACAAGACTATTATGCTTTTACCCTGCTAAATAACTAACTATTGAACCTTCTAGACTAACAAATTACGTGGCAGCAACTATGTGAACTGGATTGGGATCTATCGTATCCTCAACACATCAAGGACATGGAAATCCCCATTTTATGAATCTTTGAAAATAAAATTAGGGAGATTTTAAATTTTTGAACATTTTTGTAAAAAAAGTTAGAATAACGTGAGAAAAGTTCTACAAGCTTCATATCAAATTTATGTAATTAATTTTTGAAACCAGAGAGAATTTTTCAAATTTTGGAGGTCTTTTTAAGTGACCCCAAAGGATAAAGACGACTCAACACGAGTCTTCTAAAAGCTCATTGCTGATTTACAAGTATTCTTAGGTTTTCTTGTTTTTATTATCTAATCCTCTCATAGATTTTCTGTCCGTCTATTATATGACATGCTTCTGTCTTCTTACGCTTATAATGAACGCTACCTTGATGAAGTCTGGATGTTAAGTTACTGAGCATAGAAATTTTACTCCTATTTTCTTTATTGTGATTTTTTGATGCACTTAATTAATACTTCAAGGTAGTGAACCCTGTTATGTTTTGTTTTTGTGTCACTAGCTCATCAAGAATGGGAGGTTTGCCACGTGAAGCTCAGCGTCACCCCATAGATCCATTCCGCAATTTTGAGGAGGAAATGAGACGCCCAGGAGTGTGGGAAGGGGAACAAGGTTCTTCCTCTGTGACCGATAGAGTTCGAGATAATCTTGCTTCCTTGTATCGTCAACCTTTTGCTTTAATGATCAATGGGCCCTTTGAAAAGGTAAGCAGGTTTCTTGTTTTTGGGAAATCTATTTCATTTTCTGTAAGCTGGCTCTCTCAGGTTCTAGTAACAATGTATGTAGCTATTAGAGCTAAATAACGATAGATCCAAGGAAAAAATCAGAACAAAGAAATCCAGGCTAATTACATATGGCAAATATACAACTTATCCTAATTACAATTTGGCACCCTAGTTAGGTTTAGGTGCAGTTGGAGGGAGATGTTGTAAATTGTAATTGCTGTTCTGCTTTGATGTACTTGACATCTTCTGTTCTTCACTATTGTAATCTTTTACTTCTGCTATTGAGTTATTCTCTTACTGAAAAAAGAAATCACTGCCGTTCTGGTTAGGTGAAACATATCTCTTTCCCTTCTGTTCTTTTACACAATAGCGTTTATTGCTTCATGTTCTCTTGTTTATGATGGTATTTTTTGGTTCTTTTCGGTTGGCTTGATATTCTTTTTGATAGTTGATATTGACATTCTGCTGGTAGTCATGAACATGACGAACATCCACTTGAACATTGTATTGGAGAATGTTTTAGTTTATTTTCTGGGAACTTATCTCCTACAGCCATTGCTGATCTCTCCTGGCTTCAAATTCCTAAAAAAAACTGTTTAATTCCTGTGCTCTTTCTGTTAATATTGTATTATTTGTGTAGGCAAAAGATATTGCAAGAATGCAGAACAAATGGCTCGTGGTTAACATACAGTCCACCACAGAATTCAGCTCTCACATGGTAGTGTTTTAATCCTTGTCTCTCTCCCTCATTCATAGACATATCATTCGATACTTGTTCTCAATTTAATCTACGTTCTGTCTCTGTTTTGAAGCTAAACCGAGACACATGGGCAAATGAAGCTGTCGAACAAACCATCAAAACTAACTTCATCTTCTGGCAGGTTCGTTTTATTATTCTGTTTCAAGCAATCCATTTTGGTCTCAGTGCACTTCTCTTTTCGTGGGCATGTCTAGTTATGCTCTTTCATTTTGGATATCATGACACTAGTATCTCTTTTTTATGATGCTTAGTTCGTACTATCAATCACTGCCACTGGATGATTCTCAATTCTGTACATTTTATTATGCCAGCAAGACATGAAATTTAATGAACTTAAGATTTGCCCAGAGAAGTTACATTCTGAACTGTGAATGTCCAGGATTAATTTTGAGAAGTTATGTGAATCTGTGTGACTAATGTATCAATCTTCATCTTCACGATTCTAAACACAGCTGTTAAAGTAAAAGAATTAGAAGGCTTCACAATAGTGTTAGCCTCTCCCACTATTTATAATAAGAGTTAGGAAAACCTTAGGAAACCCTAGGTATTACATAAAAGACCTAAATACCCTTTAACACTCCCCCTCAAGATGGAGCATATATATTGTGTGCTCCAAGCTTGTTACAAATGTACTTTATCCTTGAGCCCCCCAACGGTTTAGTAAATATATCGACTAAGCGATCATGAGTTTACATATTTAGTCTCAATCTTCGCAACAATTTTTCTCGAATAAAGTGACATCAACTTCAATGTGCTTCGTTCTCTCATGGAAGACCGGGTTGGATGCAATGTGAAGTCTTTGCTTGATTATCACATACCAGTTCCATCGGTGAAGTGTGTTCAAATCCAAGTTCTTCAAACAAATGTTTCAACCATGTTAACTCACAAGTGGTATGCGCCATTGCCACGTATTCCGATTCTCGCACTCGACCGCGCCACTACCGTCGCTTTTTACTCTTCCAAGAGACAAGGTTACCACCAACAAACACACAATGCCCAGTAGTAGATTTCCTATCTAGGGGTGATCCACCCCGCATCTCGTAGCCACTTTATTTGAGTATGTCCAAAATTTTGATATAACAAACCACAACCAGGAGCGCCTTTCAGATATCGGAGAATACGAATCACTGCATCCCAGTGACAAATCATTGGACGACCCAAGAACTGACTAATAACACTAACAGCAAAGGAGATATCTGGTCTAGTAACTGTCAGGTAGTTCAACTTTCCAACTAACCGTCTATATTGAAAGAATCATCGGTGGTATACCCTGATCTGGCAATAATTTGGTGTTTGGATCCATTGGCGAGTCAATAGGTTTTGCTCCTAGCATTCCTGTTTCGCTCAATAGATCAATGACATATTTTCTCTGGGACAGGTAAATGCCCTGACTTGATCGAGCAACTTCAATCCCCAAGAAATACTTTAAGTGCCCCAAATCTTTGGTTTGGAACTTACTATGCAAACACTTTTTGAGTTCTTGAATACCACTGTGATCATCTCCAGTAATCACGATGTCATCCACATAAACAATTAACAATATTTTGCCGACTTTACTGTGCTTGTAGAAGACAGAATGATCGACTCCACAACGCTGAAGACCAAATTCAATGACCACTTCACTAAATCTTCCAAACCATGCTCTAGGAGGGCTTGAGGCCATAAATAGACTTCTTCAAACGACATACCAAATCGGACTCCCCCGAGCAACAAACCCAGGAGGTTGCTCCATATAAACTTCCTCGCCGTATCGCCATTTAAGAAAGCATTCTTAATATCGAGTGATGTAAGGGCCAAAGAAAAGTGGCGACGGAGAGATGAACAAACGAACGAGCGAGCTTGGCAACGGGAGAAAAGGTCTCATAGTAATCAAGACCGTAGACACGAGTATAGCCTTTAGCAACTAAGCGAGCCTTAAGTCGATCAATGGTGCCGTCCGGATGAACACTATGTACACCCATTTACATCCAACCGTAGTTTTGTCGGGCGGAAGCGAGACAAGATCCCAAGTGCCATTCTCGATGTAAAGTCATTTCTTCCTCCATTGCTTTTGCCCAACCGGGGAGAATGAGGGCCTCGAAACGGACTTAGGAACGAAACGAGAGACGGAGAAGCAACAAAAGAGGAGTATGAAGGAGATAGGTGCGCATATGAGACAAAGTTAGAAATAGGATGGGTAGTACAGGTGCGCTTACCTTTCCGAATGGCAATGGGCACGTCCATGTCAGACATGGGCGGAACTGCTGGAGAAGAATTTGAGGGCACAGAATCGATGGGCACAGCAGCGGAGGCGTCCTTCTGGCGACGAGAGTATACCTGCAAAGGGGCCGAAGAACGATTGGAGGGGATAGGATCTGGAGCGGAGGAAGATAGCGTAGGGGTAGGGTCAATGGGCAAAGGAAGTGTAACATCTAGATCAACTTGAGATGATGGGGTAGAAAAGTAAGGGGTGGACTCAAAGAATGTAACATCGGCACACACAAATGAGCGACGTAATGATGGACTATAACATCGATAACCTTTTTGCGTGCGAGAATAGCCGAGGAAGACACATTTTAAAGCACGGGGATCTAACTTGTCCATGCCGGGAGTCAACTGATGAACAAAACAAACACACCCAAATATGCGAGGAGGTAAGCTAAATAAGGGTGAACGGGGAAAAAGAATGGAATGGGGAACCGTGCCTCGCAGGGTAGAGGATGGCATCCGGTTGATTAGGAAACAAGCTGTAAGAACCGCATCGCCCCAGAAATGTTTGGGAACGTTCATCTCAAAAAGGAGAGTACGGCCCACTTCTAGGAGATGTCGATTCTTACGCTCAGCAACCCCATTTTCCTGTGGTGTGTGAGGGCAAAAGACCGATGTAGGATACCAGTTGCGACATATAGGAAGTAAAGGGTGAGAAAAGTATTCTCGAGCATTATCACTACGAAGAATACGCACGGTACATTAAATTGGGTTTGAACTTCAAAGACAAAATGCACTAAAAATAGAGAATAATTCGGAACGATCTTTCATTAAATAAAGCCAAGTAACTCTTGAAAAATCATCCACAAAAGTGACAAAATAACGAAAACCAATTGTAGAAGTAACACGAGAAGGACCCCAAACATCTGAATGAACTAAACAAAAAGGAATCGATGATCGAACATGTGTCGGGGACGCAAATCAAACACGACGAGCCTTCCCCAATTGACAAGACTCGCACTCTAAAGAAGACAAATGGATGAAACTAGGAAAGAGTAACTTAAGGTTGCAAGCGAGGATGACCAAGACGACAATGGATTTGGTGAGCGAGATGCAACGAGACATGCGGTAGGAAGGTGTGCAGGACTCTCATCACGATCAAGGTAATAAAGGCCATTGTCCTCACGCCCTGTGCCAATCGTCTTCCGCGTCCTCAAATCCTGGAGAATGACAGAATCAGGAAAAAATGAGACAGAACAATTAAGATGTTTGGTGAGTTTACTAACTGACATCAAATTAAAGGAAAACGAAGGAATATACAAGACGGAGGAGAGAGATAAGGAAGGTGAGGGGTCCACTGTACCAATGCCACGGATAGGGATAGTGGAACCATCAGCAACCGTAACAGGAGACAACGAAGAAGAGGACTGAATATGCGTAAATAAAGAGGATGTACCTGACATATGATCAGTGGCTGCGGAATCTATGACCCAGGGTGATGGAGGGGATGGACGAATGGAAAGACAAGCAGAAGAAGTACCTCGTTGAGCTAAAGAAGCAATAGGAAGAGATGCCTGCTGAGATGCCCTATACTGAAGGATCTGAGCATATTCCTCATCAGATATGTCCTTAGCCGCCTGAGATACTGGAATGGTAGGAATATCTGGATCAGATGTTACTGCATTGGCAAATTTGGGTGGACGGCCAACCAAATCCCAACATGTGTCTCGACTATGATTCTCCAACCCACAAAAGGAGCACTGACGAATGGAGACACGACCACGTCCACTACGTCCACCCCGAGGGCCACTAACACGGCGACCACGAGAGAAACTACCACGACCACCACTAAGTGGATCATCTCGATTTCGCGTGGGAATCTGTGTAACAAGTGCCGAATGCTCAGATGACGTAGACAAACCCGAGCCAGAAACATTGTCCTTGGTAGTACTACGGGAAACGCGAGAATACATTTCAGTGATGGTCGGGAGGGTAGCACTTGAAAGAATCTGAGATCGGATCGGTTCAAGTACGGACGTAACCCAAAGAACCTCATGATGACCATCTCGCTTTCACGTTGCTTTTGCATTTCCTTCGGATCGATAGTCAATGGTAGGATAGTATTCATCTCCTCGTAGAGGCGGTTGAATGTGCAAAATAATCAGTAACGGATTGCGTGCCTTCTTTGAAGTTGGAAGTACTCCACTGATAAATCATACATCCTGGTGAGATTACTAGAATATAATACACGAAGATACTCCCATATATCTTTGCATGTATCTAGATGAGTACAGAGATCAGCCACCTGAGGCTCCATTGACTTCCACAACAATGTTACAATCGCATCGGCTGAATCCGGTCGTCATACTTTTTATCATCTGTTGCCGGGGCGGATTCCGTAATGTGAAGATGTTTTCCCTGTCCAGTTAGGGCTATTTTCACAGCTTTAAACCAATTTAAATAATTGGTTCCGTTCAACTTACGGGTTGTTAATGGTTGAGGTGTAGTCATCGATATTAATACCTTCCAATTCAACAAGTAATAAACAGCTCGCACAAGGGAACAAACCAACAATACAAACAACTGTAGGGCTTAAACGAAGAACGTGAGAGTCATAACCAGACTTACGAACATTTGTAGTACTGTCATACGAACAATAACCAATAACCAGAAGCAGATCTGAAATTAGCAGATTGAACACTGACCAAAAACTAGCCGGATGAACAGTAACCGCTGATGAACAGTACCGGCACGATGAACAGTAATCTCGGATGAACAGTACCCGCGCGGATGAACAGTAACGGAATTTTTTTTTTTTTTTTAAGATGGAAGAAAAAAAATGTTTGAACAAAGCTTATGGAATTAATCTCCCATAACCTTGCTCTGATACCATGTTAAAGTAAAAGAATTAGAAGGCTTCACAATAGTGTTAGCCTCTCCCACTATTTATAATAAGAGTTAGGAAAACCTTAGGAAACCCTAGGTATTACATAAAAGACCTAAATACCCTTTAACAACAGCAATTGACACGACACCAAGTTTGTCCTACACGTACTGCTTGCAGCCTGTGAGCTCTTCAAGGGTACTCTAGCCATAGTTAATCCTCCTGCTCCTCTTTCCTACTACCTCTTTAAAATAAAGTTTGGCATGGTTGATGATACCTAAAGCTTTTTTAGTTAGCTGGATCAGTAAATTGAATATTTTTGGAGAAGTGAGACCTACCACTTAGCCACGACCAAAGGTACTTATTGGCATGTTTTGATCCTTGGACACTGGGCAAGAGAAATGTGGTTAAGCCAAAATGGGTTTTGGTAAATACCAAGGAATTTACATGAACATAAGCAATAATAAAGAGCTAATGAGACAAGCCATCACACGTGAATCTAGCTGGCACATTAATTTCTCAATGTGCACATGTATTTGGCATTTTGAGATAGTGAAGAAATGCATTTGCATTCTTTAAGTTTTCATATGTTAATGCCTTTGAATCAATATAATAATGATGTGTGAGTTATTTTTAGATTAAGATTATGTTTGAGCCCCATTTTTTGTGAAAAATGAGTTTTGTAATAGTTATTTTTTTGGGAGAATGTGTGGTTAAAAAAATGAGAAAATTTTTGGGTTTACGAGCATAATTATTTTTTTGGGAGAATGCATGGTTGAAAATGGGTTTGGGGAAAAATGAGTTTTTAGAGAATTGTGCTCATATTTCTTCTCCTTTTAGATGTTATTTATAGGAGGTCAATGGAGGAATGTTTAGTTTCATTACATTTTTACTTCTTGTTAGATGTATTATCTCGTTGCATTGAGTCTTACCATTCACCCCATGTGCATATAGGTAAATGACGATGAAGAAGAAGGCAGCAAGGTTTGTACCTATTACAAATTAGACTCTATCCCCGTCATTCTGGTAATTGACCCAATAACGGGGCAGAAAATGCGCTCTTGGCTTGGAATGGTTCAGCCAGAAAATCTTTTAGAGGTACATGAACTAGATCCCCGTGTAGTTTATACAGCATCTTTCTATCTTTTATCGACCAAAATAAGTTTAAGCCCTTCGGGGTGTTTGAAGCTTCTAATTACTGAACTAGAATTTCCTGTTGCTGACTCTAGCCCTTTGTTGCTTCTGTAGGACCTCTTGCCATTCATGGATAATTGCCCCTCAGATCACATCAGTCTGTCTCATAAACGTCCAAGAGGAAGTTTTCAAGCACCACCTTCTGGTGTTCAAGGTGTACCAGGTAAGACTGTTTTTTGGCATAATTTTCTAAATCTGCTAATGCTGGAAATATTAGTTCTACTTACATTGCTTCAACATAGTACAAGAGGCAACATATTTCAAATGGTATGAAATGGTATAAGCTTGAAGAAGCTAGTGGACAATTAATTATATGGCTATATGTCAGGAATAGTGTGGAGGGCAAAGGCATATCATTAATATCTGTTACTTCACCAATCAATTTTACTGCTGCGTCTCACAGCTTTTAAAATGTTTTGTAGTACGTTAATACTAAAATATGAGAATTTTAATTACGGAATACCCTTGTTACATGGTTTGCTTCAACTTCTAAGAGTGATCTTATTGTGAATGGGTTAGTTTTCAAATAGACTGACTGTCCTAGTTTATTTTGCAAATCCTAGGTTTCATAGACCTCGAAGTGCAACAGCAAACTACCTTATTCCTATTCATAAGGGTTGGCTATATAAAAGAGATCGAAATTACTCCCATAAAAAAATATTGAAGAGACCAAATCTGTGCAATTTCTTTTTGAAATGTCATTGTAATAATAAATTAAAAAAAAAAAACCAAATTAGAAAACTGTTCCATGAAGTCCTGAACCTTTATGATCTTGAGAGATGGGGGATATTTGTATGTAATTATAATAACTCTCATGTGGTATTGCATAGAAAAAAATGGGTACACATGCATAGCAGTGGTCACATTATTGTGCCATTCTTTTATGTACAACGGAGAAAAAAGAGAGAATGCTGTGTAATCCGTGGAGTCCTGGACCTTTATGATCTTTGGACAACCATTCATCTGATGAGAAGATATACCATTTGAAACATTTTGGTCTAGCAGTGGTTAATGTCAAGAATAAAAGGCCGTGGATGCTTCAATACAAATGCTTTAACATATATGCAATACATTGATACAATTGTTTGATGTTACTTGCTGCTTACATTTGTGACTTCTCAACCCTTTTCAGAAAAATCAGACAGAAAAATGTATTCACCTGTCTTCAGATCTGTATGTCGTCATTAAAATGTATCTGGAAATTTCCTTATGTCTCCATGCAGATGACAGTTGTCTGTTGAGTATTTGTTGTCTCGAGCGAATTAAGTGATTAGATGTAGTCAATATACCCGCGGTTACTTAGTCAAAGAGTAATTCTTTCTACCCCAGGTCGCACAGCGAGTTTTCTTATTCTTCGAAGAAATAAAAATCTAGTTGCTGAATTTCATTTTATTACCCGATAGGAAGTGGAGGTGAGGAGGCGTCGATAGGCAGGACTTGAGTGATAATTGCTGATAACTTAATATAGTTGTCGTATTATCAAAACAATAAATAGAGAAGAAGCTCCCAAAAGTATAAGCGCCAGAAGGATGTGACATAGTAGTATCTAAATGACCTGACTGTTCATCTGTACGTCTCTACATTTCTGTTTCATATACTTTGTCTGTTTCTTCTCTTATTCCCTTCCCTTTTCTAGTTTTCTTTATACAACATCATTGTGTCTTCTAGCGTATAAAGGAGAATTAAATTTAGATTGTTGGTTATCTGCAGCAGATGAAAGCAATGAAGAAGAAGTTTCATTTCAACGAGCATTGGCAGCTTCTATGGAAGTCATTAAGGGAACTGATGAAGGTACCCCAAAAGAAGTGGACGAAACCATTTCGGAGAAGGTGGAAACATGCTTAATGAAGAAGCCTGCTTATCCACCGTTACCTGAAGAACCCAAGGGTGATCGAAACCTGCTTTGCAGGGTTGGAGTCCGTTTTCCAGATGGACACAGAGTTCAGAGGAACTTCCTCCGCACTGATCCAATTCAGGTAAAAGTTTTTTTATTAGCTTACTCCATTAGATTATCCTATATTTGCTTTGTCATATTACCTTCTATCTGTTGATCTGTTAGGCAAAGGTGTCAAACGCATAACTTATTATTTTTATTTTTTTGGGAAGGATTTTTTTACCTGGTCATTTGAATATTGCGTCTTTGCCTTGATGTGGGGTATGTTGTCGTACTAGAGTTTCTTAGCCTTGATTTGCTTGCAGGGGAATCAGAAGTTATATATATATATATATATATATATATATGTAGGCTGTGTGTGCGCATGTGTCAAATATAGGCCATGTCATTGTGGTTAATTCTCCGTCTCCTCCTTAATTAGGTAATATTTTTCTATTTTCTTTTACTAGCAAATCGTACCACCCCTTTTTGTTATGAGGATATATAGCATATGGGTTTTTGGGAGTCAGTTTTTAGTTTTGACAAAAGTTAAACTAGTGAGCCCCTAGAATCAAATAAAATTAGTGTCTTCAGTTGAAATTTTGCGTGAATAGATGCATGTATACGACTCTTTGCATATGTACAGAGTTTATGTACCTCTATGAATTAGTCTGTTTTCCCTGTTACCTCATTCATGTACTAGTTTTACGTAGTCTTGATGGCGATTAGTTCTTTTGATTTTTTTTTAAAGATTCCATGCAGTTTCCAGGGAGCAAGTTTATAGTTTTGACTTAAAATAGTGAGGTTAGTGTAATCAAGACTTGGAATAGTTTCTAGAGTGATATTTTGTATTTCGGTGTATTTGTTTTCTATTGCAAACTCTGAGAACTACAATATTCCAAAAGGGAATATTGTCATGTACCCTGAACCATTAATGCTTTAAATCTTGTAAAGAAATTCTTTCGCCTGATTTTCCTGCAGTTTATTCAAGGTATGATTTTACACAAGGTGGTGCAAGTTCCCCTGACAGTTCCCTTCTGAATCTGCGACTGGCTGTCCAATATAACTTCCATGCAATATAATTTGAAGTGCTTCATTCTCATTTTTTTTTTTTTTGTCATCAACTACCTGCGTACCTATGTTATCAGAGCATCCCACGTTGCTCCAGCTGCTGAACTGTCTTCTGTGCAAATCATGTTTCTTCATCCCCTTTGGATTTTTCCAATTTCAGTTCTATCGTAAGACATGAACCAATTAATTATTGTCTAACTCGAAACTAAGTTTTTATTATATTGGATTTTCGAAATTGAAAATTGAAATTAATGATGTGACACGTAGACTCCAATTTTCTGTTGCACTTCTTACTGCATCTAGAATCAACCATTCTCCTTCTGCATAGCTGAACTTCCAAATTTACTTTTCAGTTCCTTTTTCTTATATTTTGTGATTTTGTTCTCAAGTAAAAACTCCTCTCTCAATCCATTGCTGGTTGTGTACATACAGTGATTTGTGAAATATTTTTCAAGTGGCTTCTGTTTATTTTTTGATATGTGCTTTCAGTTGCTGTGGTCTTTCTGCTACTCTGAGCTGAAGGAAGCTGATATGCGGCCATTTCGTCTTGCACAAGCCATTCCTGGGCAAACTAAATCTCTGGAATACGATAGTAGTTTGACGTTTGGGGAGTCTGATCTTGCCAACTCAATGATTTCAGTTACTTGGGAGTGAAGATGCGAGTCTGATGTTTTACTGTGTCAAGGTCATAAAAACTTGCATCATCGAAGAATTTTTGTTTCGACTGCTGAAGCTTTGCATCCCATATTTTTATTGCTTGCGTTTGAAGAAACAAAAGTTTGTATGGAATAAAATAACTATTATCTATCATGTATATATTCCATACCAGAGCATGGAAGAAGCAATGGGATATTTATATTATGAAGTTTTATATATTCGTGTATATATAATTTTTCTTCAATTGGTATAATATGTTGTTTTTGTTTTTTGGTTATAGATTATTTGATCAGTCAAAAGCATAAACGAGTCCATGAATTTGATTCATATGCCCTAATGAATCGACATGTTGTCAATGCATATTATCGATCTAAAGCTCAAACAAGCACACAAATATGATGGGCGTGCTCCAATGGAGCCACTATCTTGCATGGTATGATAAAAGATAAATCTCATGTCGAATAGGAATGAAAATATTAATCGAAGTATAAGGTGCTTTGGTTATCGATGTTTAAGAATAAAATCTCAAATCTTAATACTATACAACGTTGAATGTAAAACTCGTAAATTGTAACTGTAAAATAATAATATTTATATTTACCATGATAGAGTATAAAGAAATGGGAATTAGAAAATTGAGTGAGATTTGGCATCACCATCATAGGATTATAAACAGGGGCGGAGCCCAGTATGGTCCAGTGTGGGCATGAATTGAGTGAGATTTGGCATCACCATCATAGGATTATAAACAGGGGCGGAGCCCAGTATGGTCCAGTGTGGGCACATGCCCACACCGGACTTCTGGGCTCGAAAATTTGGACTCATTTTTTTTTTTAGTTAGAACCCAGGCCCTAGCTTCCAAGTCCAAAAAATTGTCATTTTTCCTCCTTTCCACTGAAGCCCAGAAGCTCCAAGCCAAGTGGCCCAATCCCTCCCACCGAATCACTCCCCAGTCTCCAAATCACCAAATCCCTCACCCCCTGCTCCCACCGACTGACGCTCTTCACTTCTTCTCTTCTCCCCTTCTTCGTTTGAGCAGTCGCATCTTGTTGGACCAGTTCCAGACTTCCAATTGAAGACAAAAACCAAGCCTGGAGTCTCCATTTCAGCCTCCACTTCACTGAGATCCATTTATAAATATAATTTATAAATTTATATTTTTTACGTTAAAGTAAAAGGCAATAAAAAATTTGGTGTCACCATCATTTACATGTTGAAGACACAAATATTAGTGGACGGAGTAGGACTAGGAAAAAAGTGTAAAAAGCCACACCTAACTAATATTCATTATTAAAATAAATTAAAAAGACGTTTTTGAGTACTTATGGACAAAAATAAGTCAACATATTTATTATTATTATTTACTATCTTGTAAAGAGAGTGTGACAGCAAGTGGTGAAAAATATGTACAACCCAACAATCGACCAACATTTTTAAATTGAAAGGTTCGTAAATAAAATAATTTTAAATTCTTGAGACGTGTCAAAAAGGATTGAATTATCCCATTATTAACTAAACTAAAGCGTGTCTAGTCTACAACTATTGTCCATACATGATATGACGAACTGTCAATTCTATTTTCTCTATACTTTGACAATCCATTTGAGATGTAGAGTCTTTCAGCGGTATGTTTCGGTCTTCTTCCCCCATTACTTAAAAGAAAATGAGCTATCGATTTAGGTACAAGATATTATCATTACCAGCTTGACAATTAGTCATCCAACCCGTAATCGCAATATATCCCCCGAGTCAAGTTAAGGCAATCGAGTCTTTCAGTGGATCTTTGCCTTGGAATGAAACATTAGGACGAAAAGTACACACAAATCTAAAGATGTACAACCATGATGGGATTTATGGAAGGTATTTATTATTGTGGAAAGATTTAAACCTTAATCGTCTCAAATCGTGTAGGTTTATCATCTTGGGCTCCAAGAAAGAAGGGTAATCTAGAAACAATTTTGTTTAATAGAGTTTAAATAATCTATGGTGCCTCGTTTGTGCCTTGTGGGACTCTTCTTTCGATGATGACGACAATCCGGATTTTAGGACGAATCTTTTCTTACTAGGGAGAATAGTGTAATGGTGTATACATTGGTATACTGGGAGAAATCCGAGAGTCGATTATAGAATTTCAATACAAAAAAGTTGAATACATTTGAAATGAGGATTATTTAAATTAGAGTCGTCTAACCTATCGTGGTTATGCAAACTTGGATCGTCAGTCTCTCATACCTAATTTCTGTGTCGTCAAGTCGTCAAGATTAATGTTAAGAAATGGCTGAGAATTTAGATTAATGGATAAAATAAGTTTGAAGGCGGCTTCCTAAAAGAGCAATAGCAATAAAGTAGAAACACATGGAAGTTGACTATGATTGATGTTGAGAGTCACCTTATATGTTTTTTAAAAACCACCAATATACCATTTTCGAGGGCAATGGAATATACCAAAGACTCTTTTGAATGTAAGGAAGTCATCGAGTTCTCGAACTTAAGTTTCATAATACGTTTATTTTATCTCTTTTAAGTAACGAGTACGAAATGGACCAAAAGTCATAAAGACACTACACTTGGCATATAATCACGAGGAGTATGACTAGGTCAATGAAGTATAGATTTTCGAATTTATGATATTTTCTTCTATAGCCGGACATCATGCCGAGTCTCCTCCAAAATTCGTAGTGCGCTTATTCTTTATTAATAGAACACGTGTTGATAAGTGTGTTTTTACATACTTATTTTACTGTCAAAACATGAGCAATCGTTGATTAAAATGTTGGAATATAGCTTAACTCTATGCAATTTATGTTTTGCAGAACAAAGTGATGAATGTAGCGAAATTGAGGTGAACCAAGCGAAAAATGACCAAATTGGAAGAAAGTGAAAGTTCAAGGATTGAAGTGCAAATACTCTTAACCTATTTCTAACCTTGTGATGAAGATTCAAGAGTCTTAGAGGTCAATTGGATGAAGCAAGGAGTCAAAGGGGTGAAAGAATAGCCAAAACATTATCAAATATCAACTTTCAAGGTGAAACGTTTCGCACCGGTTTTCAGCCTCCTATTGAGACCAGTGTTTGATATGGAAAACAATCGAATTCGAAGATAGAATCTGAAGCAAAGTTGTAGCCCTTTGAGTTAGCTTTCCAACGCATCTTGAATCACCTTGATCGGACATCGGTAGAGAAAGTTATGACCCAAATACTAAAATCTATCTGGCAGGAAAACATTATAACCATGCGGCCGCATGGTTATAAAACCCATGCAGCCGCATGGGCACTTACCGAGACTTCAAGGGCATCAATTTTTTGTTCCATGCAGCCGCATGGGTTTGTACCTTGCGGCCGCATGGGGTTAAATTTGGACGAAATTTCTGGTTTCCTTATACGACTCAAACTCCTTTGGCAACATATCTTGCACGACTTTTCAACCCTAAATACATCCCAAAACACCCCAGAACGCCTCCTAACCATTCATTCTTCATTCTACACCATTCTTTCATTGATTTTGGCTCAAGAAACCTATGACGAACTAAACTAAAGGTGAAGCAAGGGAGGAACTCAATTGGATTCGGGGATTTCAACATCATTTATTCATGCTCTTTGGTATTTATTTTGCTAAACATTTCTAGATCTAGATTTTCATATTTATGAATTAATTTTGAAATTGATTTAACATGTATTAAGTTTTTCATAGAATCAATCTTGTTTTTTCTATCGAACAATTGAACTATGTGTTGAATCTTTATTTCATTAAATCTATTGGTGTGATTATTTACTTTCTTATGCTACATGTATATGAACGATTTATAATCTGATTTCAATAGATGATTGTGATAATTGTTAAGGAGATCTAGAATTTAGGATGTGTATTTCATTGTTTAAATAATTCTAGGGTTTATATTTTCCCGTATTTTGAATTAGATTTGAGTTAGATTTAACATTTATTCAGATTTTCATGGATTTAATCATGTTTCTTCCATTGAATAATTAAAATACTTGTTCAAATTTGATTTTCAAATCATTTATTGGTATGATTTAATTACTGCTATATGTTAGAGATATATAGTCGCTCTTTAAGTCTGATTTCAATAAATTGATGTATGATTATATTTTGGGAAACATAAATTCTAGGATTACATGTGCAATTAAATTGGTTTGTATCGTTTAAATCATCCGATTAGAAAGTTAGGACAGAAACTTCTAATTGAGTAGAGAATGCATGAATTGTTAATGTTGATTGATCCAATCTAATTGAGGGAACCCCGAAACTTCACTATTTTACATATTATATTAAATTTCATCATTATTTTCGGCGACATTTACATTTGAATGCAATAAACAAATTCCCTTCATCAAATTCACGAGAACCCAAAGTTATTGAACCTCTTAATTCACTTTTCCATCTCCCTGTGGATACGACACCCCAAAGCTATACTACAACACCGCATAACACTTTGGGCGTAATCAAATTTTGGCGCCGTTGCCGGGGAGACGGTACAACAAATTAAGGGATTCGATTGCAAAAGGGTGACTTCGTTCCTTTTTCAATCTTCCATTTCAATTGATTATTTTCTTTAGTATTTTGCATTTTAATTTTGTTTTACTCGTGTTTTATGAGCAGGTATCGAGACTAGCGAGGAAGATTTGTGGAAACACCTCTCATAGAGTTTGAATATCTCTTTAACCCTATTTTTGATTCTGCATCTATTAACACGAACACCACATCACATAATACAATGTCTGACAGTGAGCATGATGTACCTTTTAGGACTTTACATGATTATTTGCATCCCACACGTACATCTACACCTTCATGCATTATGTTTCCACCTAACATGCCACGTTTAGATTTTAAACCGGGAATGATTCAACTTCTTCCAAACTTTCATGGGCTTGAAAATGAAAACCCGTATGTGCATGTTAGGGAATTCGAGGAGGTTGTAGCTACCTTCCACAATCAACATGGTACACTGGATGCAATTAGGCTCAAATTCTTTCCATTTTCCCTTAAGGAAAAGGCTAAGAGCTGGTTGTATTCATTGAGACCACATTCGATTGGGACTTGGGCTGAAATGACTCAAGCGTTCTTTGGTAAGTACTTTCCCCACCACAAAACTACTGCTTTGAAAAAACAGATCTCTTCTTTTATCCAAAAGGAGAGTGAAACTTTATATCAAGCGTGGGAAAGGTACAAAGAATTGCAAGCTCTCTGTCCGCACCATGGTTATGAGAGTTGGCGCATTGTGAGCTATTTCTATGAAAGGTTAACATCTAGAGAGCGTCAGTTTATTGAAATGATGTGTAATGGTGATTTCTTACAAAAAGATCCAGATGAGGCTATAGGATATTTAGATGACTTAGCTGAGAAAGCCCACACTTGGACTGGCCCTAGTGCCACTGATAGCACCAATAGGTCACGAGCCTTAGGAAATCCTCCTAGTGCAGGCATCTATCATCTTAGGGAAGAAGACAACCTTAGAGCTAAGGTAGAAACCCTCACTAGAGAACTAGAAGCCCTATGTACTAAGGAATCAAAACCACTCGATCACATTTCCGTCTTTGAGACCTTAGAGCCTTGTTTTGTGTGTGGAGGAAGTAACCACCTAGCGCAAATGTGCCTTATCTTGAGATGAGGGCTTTATGAGAACACTGCTGTAATGCTTAGGCATATATCAAAAGCCCTACACTCCCTACTCAAGGACCTATAACCCAGGGGTGGCGGAATCATCCCAATTTTAGTTGGAAATCTGAAAACCAACAATCCACCCAACAAAATCGAGCTTACAATGCACCTCCACATCAAATCACGACCTCTAGGAATTCCTTAGAAGACACCTTACATGCATTTATCGAGGCACAGGGTAAAATGAACCAAAAGTTTGAGACTATGATTGGCCAGATAGTTGAGGAAAACAAGGAGATAAAGAGTCATATGTCTAAATTAACCAATGCCTTGGGTTTGTGGGGGAACGTGGGAAATTTCCAGCTCAAACTCAACCAAATCCTAAGGGGCAATACATGGCACAAACCTTAGGATCTAATGTAAACAATCTTAGGGAGGTAAATGCCATAACCACTAGGTCAGGGAACGTCATAGAACCAACCTCTAAACCTATGGAAATTGAAAAAGAGTCTAGTGAGCCTGAAGAGGGTAGCCCTAGGAAGGAAGTGATGACAAATCCAGTGAGAGCACCTTTCCCACTAGCTCTTAAGTCCACCTCAAAATCTGCTGGTCAATATAGTGAAGTCTTAGAGCATCTAAAGCAGGTAAAAATCAATTTGCCCTTTTTGCATGTGATTTCACAGATTCCTACATATGCTAAAGTCCTTAAGGATTTATGCACTATCAAAAGGAAACATAATGTCAAGAAAACCGCTTTCTTGGTGAGCAAGTGAGTCTTTGTGATTGAACAAAAGACCCCACCGAAGTATAAGGATCCTGGTTGTCCCTCTTGTTTAGGTGCATCATTGGGAACCATGAGATGAGACAATCTCTTCTTGATCTAGGGGCCAGTGTCAACATCATGCCTTATGCAATCTACTTGTCATTAGGTTTAGGTGAGATGAAACCCACATCTGTAAGTCTACAATTGGCTGATCGGTCCACTATAATACCAAGAGGTGTAGTTGATGATGTCCTAGTACAAATCGATAAATTTTACTACCCTGTTGATTTCTTGATTTTAGACTTAAAAGAGGATATAAATGTTAATTCTAAGACTCCTATCATTCTTGGTAGACCATTCCTTGCTACAGCTAATGCTCTTATAAATTGTAGGAACGGTCTAATGAAACTATCATTTGGGAATATGACCTTAGACGTTAACATCTTTCATGTCACTAAGCAGGTTGAGGAAGATGATGCGTGTGACCAAACATACGTGATTGATGCACTCACTCAGGAGGTAGCTGATGATATGTTTCTTGGACCACCGCAAGAACTAGAACTAGATGAATTGGATGCAGTTGTCGATGAACATGCCTCTACTCCAGATTTTGAATTTTTCCCTAGTAACCCTACACATGTACGAGATGGAGGTGGAGGAGCCATACCAATGGTTATGTCCAATGAGTTCGGTGCACTACAAGGAAACTTGGGATCGCCCTTACTTGATGCAGGTTAAGGAGGAAACATTGGGTCGAGCCAAAGACAATAAACAAAGGCGCTGCTTGGGAGGCAACCCAAGGGGAGTTCATTCTTTTTCTTCTGCTTTTTACTTTTGCATTTTTTATTTTAGTTAATTTTGTCATTTTCTTTGTTTTACCATTCCATTGAGTGCTTTCGGCTCTTAAATTTATGTTGATTCACTGCATTATTATGTGATATTTATCGTCCCCTTCATTTGTCTTTCATGTTTATGCATTGAGGACAATGCAAGATTTAGTTGGGGGGAGGATTCTGTTGGATTTTGTTGTGAATTTGCATAAGTAATATCATGGAGTTTCAAAATTATTGAGAATTTGTTTAACAAATGTGCTGGTTATTATGTGACTATTGGAATAGGTGTCAGTTATGAATGATGAAAATGGTGTGTTATCGGATTAGTCTATACTTGTTTATGTACAACTTGACATTTTCTATGCACGACACTTATGTTAGCATTTTGAGTTAGTGATGCGGTTCAATATGTAGAGGATAGTGGAACTTAGTGATACAACCAAATAACCTCTAGTGTCATATTCCATAAATCCAATTATAGGTCAGTTTGGAGATGATTGAACTGTTACAGGGAAACACTGAGATAAATAGGGATTCCATGCATGAAAATCTTGTGTGGATTGTCTGAAACCTATTGAGATGAAAACGAGGTGAAAGTTTTAAGTTAGAGGCTTGTTTTAGAAGCTGGATGTCTGAAAGAAAAGAGGGCATTGTACTAATCTTTGGATACATAAAAGTATCTTTTCGAGCCTGTATAACTCGAGTGATTAAGCCTGTGAAGGTGATTTAAAACCTGGTGCCCTATGGTCATCTGACTTGGGAGTTATCGGCCTAAAGCTCGCTACATGGGTTATACAGAAAGCAAATGACAAGATACTAAAAAAAAAAAAAAAAAAAAAGATATGCAAAAAAAAAATATGAAAAAAAAAAATTCCATTCAAATACATTGATTATGCCCCAGGCATCCCGTTGACAAAACTTTACCTTTAATGAGAAGCAAGCAACTTAGTCTAATCTCAATGGTAGAAGCAATCAAAAATATAGGAGAATCTCGATTTGTTGAAGTGTGAACTTGTAAGAGTAAAGTTTATCCAAACTATGAGAGAGTAAGGAATAGAATTGAAAAGTTGAACCTAGGATGCACCCCGGGAAAAATGAGTGAAAATCATAAGTTTGGGGGTGTGTGAATCTCTCGAGCGAGGAAATGATATATTGGACTACTTTGGGACAAATCTTGAACCAATCACAAACCTTAAGATGTTGACATGAGTTTTCACACACACGTCGAGGTTATGCATGTAGCAATGTGGAGACTGATTTAATTTTTACACCGTTGTAATTATTCACTTGTTTGATTACCGAATTCCAAACCTGAGACACGGCATATTGTTAAACCATGTTGTTTCTAGAGTTGAGTTATGTTGTTGTTTGAGGACAAACAATAGTTCAAGTTTGGGGGAGTTTGATAAGTGTGTTTTTACATACTTATTTTACTGTCAAAACATGAGCAATCGTTGATTAAAATGTTGGAATATAGCTTAACTCTATGCAATTTATGTTTTGCAAAACAAAGTGATGAATGTAGCGAAATTGAGGTGAACCAAGCGAAAAAGGACCAAATTGGAAGAAAGTGAAAGTTCAAGGATTGAAGTACAAATACTCTTAACCTATTTCTAACCTTGTGATGAAGATTCAAGAGTCTTAGAGGTCAATTGGATGAAGCAAGGAGTCAAAGGGGTGAAAGAATAGCCAAAACATTATCAAATATCAACTTTCAAGGTGAAAAGTTTCGCACCGGTTTTCAGCCTCCTATTGAGACCAGTGTTTGATATGGAAAACAATCGAATTCGAAGATAGAATCTGAAGCAAAGTTGTAGCCCTTTGAGTTAGCTTTCCAACGCATCTTGAATCACCTTGATCGGACATCGGTAGAGAAAGTTATGACCCAAATACTAAAATCTATCTGGCAGGAAAACATTATAACCATGCGGCCGCATGGTTATAAAACCTACCATGCAGCCGCATGGGCACTTACTGAGACTTCAAGGGCATCAATTTTTTGTTCCATGCAGCCGCATGGGTTTGTACCTTGCGGCCGCATGGGGTTAAATTTGGGACGAAATTTACGGTTTCCTTATACGACTCAAACTCCTTTGGCAACATATCTTCGCACGACTTTTCAACCCTAAATACATCCCAAAACACCCCAGAACGCCTCCTAACCATTCATTCTTCATTCTACACCATTCTTTCATTGATTTTGGCTCAAGAAACCTATGACGAACTAAACTAAAGGTGAAGCAAGGGAGGAACTCAATTGGATTCGGGGATTTCAACATCATTTATTCATGCTCTTTGGTATTTATTTTGCTAAACATTTCTAGATCTAGATTTTCATATTTATGAATTAATTTTGAAATTGATTTAACATGTATTAAGTTTTTCATAGAATCAATCTTGTTTTTTCTATCGAACAATTGAACTATGTGTTGAATCTTTATTTCATTAAATCTATTGGTGTGATTATTTACTTTCTTATGCTACATGTATATGAACGATTTATAATCTGATTTCAATAGATGATTGTGACAATTGTTAAGGAGATCTAGAATTTAGGATGTGTATTTCATTGTTTAAATAATTCTAGGGTTTATATTTTCCCGTATTTTGAATTAGATTTGAGTTAGATTTAACATTTATTCAGATTTTCATGGATTTAATCATGTTTCTTCCATTGAATAATTAAAATACTTGTTCAAATTTGATTTTCAAATCATTTATTGGTATGATTTAATTACTGCTATATGTTAGAGATATATAGTCGCTCTTTAAGTCTGATTTCAATAAATTGATGTATGATTATATTTTGGGAAACATAAATTCTAGGATTACATGTGCAATTAAATTGGTTTGTATCGTTTAAATCATCCGATTAGAAAGTTAGGACAGAAACTTCTAATTGAGTAGAGAATGCATGAATTGTTGATGTTGATTGATCCAATCTAATTGAGGGAACCCCGAAACTTCACTATTTTACATATTATATTAAATTTCATCATTATTTTCGGCGACATTTACATTTGAATGCAATAAACAAATTCCCTTCATCAAATTCACGAGAACCCAAAGTTATTGAACCTCTTAATTCACTTTTCCATCTCCCTGTGGATACGACACCCCAAAGCTATACTACAACACCGCATAACACTTTGGGCGTAATCACGTGTTCTCAAGCGATTTTATTTATAAAAAAAACCCACCAACGTAGTACGTGCGAGACAAGATTAACTTTCGTTAAATCGTAGAATACTGAAAACAAACAAAGAAGAATTTAGGTCAAGAAAACTACATGGAAAAAGGCATTTATATAAAGTGAAATATGCATTAATATTTCTAGCTGGTAGTGACCAACTATGGAAGGTCTCATTGATACAAGTACAAAAACTTTTCCAAGGAAGAAGAACAATGAAAAATGCTTCTCAATATTTAGTTGATATTTCAAAAGCAAAACAAAACTGAAACCTAAATACATATAATTGCACATTTAGTCCCTTGTTTCTTCTAGTTATTAGTTGATAGGTTCGAACTTTAATAGAATAACCAAAACAGTACAATTAAATAAAACTAAAAGGAATTCCACCAGCCTCGATATTTGATCTGCACGCTAAATCTGGATTAACCAAAAGTAATTTTATGTAGTCCATTATACCCTTATATTCATGTATTAATGTCAAATTATTAATAATGCAGATGTATAACATCCTTCCTTTTCTTTTCTTTTTCATTTTCGAAGACTTTTGTTTGATTTAAATGTGAATGTTGGGTTTTGATATCCCATAAATCTCGGGTGATGATGTTACACCAATGTTGGATAAATTGAAATATTGACGCCTCAATGGAATGATCCAAACTTAGAACTTCTTGGACTATTGGAGGTAGCCTTATTTAGTTAGAGCGGCTCGTGCCCATTTTCCCACTGGACGGCTTATAAATGTTTGCCTATGTATTGATTTGGACTTGACATTTTTCTCTCCATACCTAATGTAACATTTATATATGTTGCCCATTTTTGTGATGTTTACGTGTGTTATTTTCCCTTCCTCAAAAGAGAAAATCCGGCTGCTTCTTCATTGTCTCTTTCATTCGGCTTTTCTCGTTCTTTTTGCCTTTGTGGCTGTTTGAATGGGTGCCTTTGTGACTGTAATAACATCGTCACTTTGTGTCCTCTGTGGATGCAACCATATCAACCGAAGTGTGGAAAAATAGTTGTGGTTCTTGAGTCGTTAATTGAGTGGTTGATTTCGTTTAGATAGATAAACTGAGCCCGAATTCACCAAATCGAATGTCCATTTCTCTACGGTGAACTTTACTTTTAGTTAAGAGAATGGCGTTTTAAATTTTTGTAATAATATTCAAATAAATGATGAAATAAAATTTATTTATGAAAAAAAATCTAATTATTCAAATATTAATTGACAACATTTTATTTGCTTGCAAATATTTAAGAAATTAATATAAAATTTAAATTACAATTAAATAAATCTGATTATAATATGGATTGAATAGGTCAAGTATGAATAATTAAAGAGTTAATGTTCAAAAATATTTTTGAGATGTAATTATTTGTGCAAAATTAAATAGGAAAGGATGCTTCTAAGCTAAACCTAACTTTCTTATATATATATATATATATATATATATATATATATATATATATATATATATATATATATATATGAGAATAAAACTAAATAAAATTTCATCACTCTAAATAATAGCTCTGTGTTAGGATGGAAAAATTATTCAATCACTACGTACGAAGTTGTATAGAAGGAAATTATTTAACCACATATCAATTTTGTGTACTTGCTAATCCTGTATTTCCCTTGTTTTTCTTATAACACGAGTAAAAAATTTGGTGGAGTTTACTTTCAATTAGTTTTGAAATTAATGAGAACGTTTTACACAAAATGAGGACCTTGACAACATGAACTATATATATATGTTAGAATTAGGGTATAATTCGAATTCTATTTTGAAGATGATTGAGAATTTTAATTAAGGTCGACATTAAGAGGAATTCTGTTTGTCGGAATGTTTTTGAAATCCTATTCGAAGCTTATTTGGTAAATTCTCGTTAAAATTTGAAATTTGCGTCAGACTTGAAGAGATCAAGATATGAACCATGTAGGACTTTTCGGCTCAATTATCCAAATTCTAGCCGGACGCTCAAGCGTCGGGGCACGCCCACCTAGCTCTCGAGTACCATATTCTTTCGGCCCAGTCCCATTCCATCTATAACTCTAATTTTAGGGTTTGAAATATTCATGTATATATTTGGCTCTGCATTGAATTTCAAAATAAGTTAGACAAATCATAAATACAAAATCATTGTATTATTTTTTCCATATTTTAGTGAAATCTCAATTCCTCTGTCAATTATTTTATATTGTGTCATTATTTTCTCGTCTATTATTACAATAAATTGGTATCTAAATTATCCGATATTTTTTATGTTGTTTATAACAATATATATGGCTCTAATCACATATAGGGAGTGTGTAATTGATTTGTTTTCCATTGAGCACTTTGACTTGGGAAGTAGTTCAAAAGACAATTATTACTGCAACCATAATGTCGTATTTTAGTTTGGAAAATAATATATGTACAGAAAAAGGCCTTAGAGAATTTTCGAGATGCTGTGATGGCATCATTTGAAATTTTAAATCTTATGTTATTTGCGGTTGAAGTTTTAACCTTAATTGTTTCTAGAGGTAAGTGACGAAAATAATATCTCCCAAAAAATATTGATTCATTTTTACTTTTTCCATTAAAGAATTGGATAAAGAAAACCGTGCTTTCTTTTCATTTTTCTTTCCAAAATTAGTTTATTCTAGGAGACAACTACCTTGGATTTCTTTCCATTTTTTCGTACCATTAATATAAACGGTTGCTATACTTTCAAATAGAAATCATTTTCAAGAATGGAGCAAGTAAATAACATCATCATTTTCATTCTTGAACATGTATTCTACTTCAACATCACCATCCATCACATTTTCTTCCAATTCATGATTTTTGTCGAGCCAAGGTTTGGCTAACTAACAAGGTGTATAATTTTGGTATGTCTTAAATTTCATAATGTTAGAGGTTTGATTTAATAACATTAGGCAGAACTACTAGGAAAACATCTTAAAATTATATCTTTGGCATATTTTTTTGTTTTTTTGTAGGTATTTCACGTTGAAAACTTTCACAAATCAACTTCTTTCGATTTTTTTTTTTTTCTAAAAAATCTCGATTAGATGGCTCTCTATAAGTCTTGCTGCTTTACGTTCGGGGAATGAAGTAGCTCATAAATTGGCTTCATTAGCTACTGTTTCATGTGCCCATGTTCACCGCTGGTTAGATTGTGTACCTATTTCTATTTGGCCCGCAGTTTATTGAGACTCAGGGAGTGTTTGACACCCATTCTAATTTGTTGAAAAATTTTGGAATAGTGATTGATGAGAGAATGTGTGGTGGAAAAGTGATGAAAAGTTTTAAATTTGTGTGTAATATTATTTTATTTGGAGATTGTGTGGTTGAAATGAAAAAGGAGAATGAGAATGAGAAAGAGAATGGGTGTCAAACAGGGGCTCAATCTAATAAGAATTTACTATTAAAAAAAAAAAGAAAAAGAATGAGCTCTTTATGATTATTTTCTAGTCTCACGGAGTCTTAGGGAGCGTTTGATTGTAAGAGTGGAAAATAGGTGGAAAGAAAATGTTTTACAGGGAAAAGATTTGCCTAGAAAATGTTTTGTAGGGAAAATGATTTAAAGTGTATTTGATTGGTATAATTTTCCACCCGGAAAATTTTTAAATTTTCTATTCGTTTGACTTTGTTTTACATGAAAATTGTCCATTAAAGTGATATTTTTTTTCACAATTTGTTATAAAATTTGTTTCCATTGCCAAAAAGTAAAAAAAAAAAATGAAAAAAAAATTATTTCCTAAAAAATCATTTTTTTAATCAAAGTTTAGTGTTCGTTTGACTTTATTTTACATGGAAATTGTCCATTAAAGTGAATTTTTTTTTTTTACAATTGGTCATGACATTTGTTTCCATTGCCAAAAAAAAAAAAAAAAAAAAAAAATTGAGCAGCCGGCCCGAAAATATGTTCCCACCAAAATGGTGGGAAAATATTTTCAAGGATTTCGTGGAAAATGCTGACGTGGCGGGTGGGGGTGGGGGGAAATATTTTCCGTGGAAAATTTAGGCTATCAAACAGCGCAAAAGATGGAAAATAGAAATCATTTTCTATGGAAATTGTGGCTAATCAAACGGAGCCTTAGTTTATTTTCCTATCCTTCAACAGGAAAAAAAAAAAAAACTACAATATCAACTATATGATAGAACTATTTAGGATTCTCTTTGCGTGTAAAAAGGAAACTCCAGAGTTACAATGGCATTCCCTTGCAGTTAGAGAACTATTTTGGATTCTTTTTGCATGTAAAAAAGAAACTCCAGAGTAACAATGACATTCTCTTTCAGTTAGGGATTACTGTGCAAGTTTAAGGTTTTTGTGTTTTTTATGGTATTTTAGATTTTTTTTTATTAAGGTTTTTCTTAGCTAGTATTCCAGTAGTTATCTATCTATTATTAGGATTTTTAAAATGGTAGCTTAGGATTTTGATAAGTGCATTTTGTACACTTATTTAGATTGTCAAAACATGGATATTCATTAGTATTTGGATTGAATTGGGGCTAAATTTGTTGTTTATTTTATGTTTTACTTTCACATCGATAAATAAACGGAAATTGGAGAAAATGATCAAGAAATGGAATTAACTGACACAAATAGGACTAAAATGCAAATAATTGAAACTTAGTTTGGAGCGAGAAACGAAAGTCAAGAGTGAAATGATTCGATTGGACATGAAGAGAAGAACATCGATTTGATAAAAGTAGAAAATGATACAAAAAAGGAAGCTTATGGAAATTTGAGGGGCCAAAACGCAATTGGCCCCAAAGTGAGCCCCTCACACCAAGGCAGCCTCAGTTGAGGCTGCCCAAACACCTAAGGCACTCGCCTCAAGGCAAATCGGGAAAAAAAATCTTCTTTCCTTATTTTGTTTTGGTAATGTTTTAGGGCAATCTTTTGAGGTATAATAAAAGGAGAATTCCGTGACTTGAGGGTGGAGAGCAGTATTTTGAGCAGAAAAGAGAGAGAACTTACATCGAAGAATAAGGAATTCACCGTTGGGATCCTATTATGAAAGCTTGAAGAGAAAATTTTCAGATTTTCTTCATATTTATATAATTCGAGTGATGACTTCCTTTTATTTTTTGTGTATTTCTTATATTAATATGCTAGGATAAATTTAATTATATTGGATGGATTATGAAACTCTTTGATTTTTAGTTTTTAAATCGAGACTTGTTATTTTTGGTTTAATTATCGCGTTTTGATTCCATAAACATGCTTATTCATATTGTTTTAATGCTCGCATACCATTAGGGCAATAAGTTGCTTATTCATAGTATTGAAATACTCACAATAAGTAAAACACTATTTATAGAACACATGAATAATAAGTATTAGGAATAATATTTATGAAGTGTGCGATCTTATTTGATAATCCTAAATTTTAATGTATGATTGTCATATGAATGCGGACTAGGAATATGAACGTATCGTGACAAACATTAGTTTACTTAAATTGGGAAATAATAGTAAATAGAAGTGAAATTATCGATTGTCACAACTGCAAGGATTGAATTAATTATCACAAGTTGAGAATTGAAGTTAAGAGTCGATTAGTGGAGTCGGGAATCCAATACATTCATCACTTTTAATTTAAACAAATATTAATCGCTCGCATAACTATAAAACGTAGTTAGATATAAATCAAATATATTTTGTTATAATCATGAATTTACATATATCGAAGACACTATAATTAAGATTTACTCCACGTGGGACGATAAATCTTTCATCACGATTATTACTTGTACAACAAACTCGTATGCTTGGGAGATTATTTTGTAACATATTACTTTATAGAATCGTATAGACTTATGAAATAAAAAACCGAGTTTTTCAATTATGTGTCCAATTCTCAATATTTTGTACGAATTATAAAGTTCAAAGTCTCTGTATTAAACGCTAATCAACTAGTTTTTTGGTGTATAATTTTGTAGTATTCATGAAAGGATTAACAAAAATTATAAAGTTGGTCGCGAGTTCCGTGTTTTCATACTTCCTACGTGCTAGACCGCTACCCCCACATTATTATGCTAGTTAGTAGGTAAAATTTTAACACTTTGAGATCAAAACTGTGTGTATACACTCTCGAGGCACTAGAAAGTTGTTGAAGATCCTACTTCATTGAAAGTGGTTTTGGAAGATGAAGTCTTCAATTTGAAAACTTAAAAGTCTTGGCAAGAGAAACAAGATCGAGTAACTGTGAAAACAACATATATTGAATTGTCTTTTGGTGAGCCACTCTTTGGTAGACTCATTTAGAATACTCTTTGACTTTATATAGAGAACTGAAATTGTTGTGTTGAACAATCAAGAATGAAGTGAGCAAAAAACCAAATCGCTAGAAATAAAAAGTATATTGCAGCAATTTTTGTAACTAAAACTTAATCTTGAGCTGTTGCACCAATTATATACTTTTCCGGAGCAAAGTTGTAGATGTTTGGTTACAATGTATTCTAGTTTTTGGGGTTGTTCGATAAAGATTTTGATAACAATTTAAGCAAACTTAGATAAAAATTGATGAAATATGTGATTGAAAAGTCGATAAAATGTGAAAGTACCATGAATTCTGTTGTTAAAATTATAAATTCTCGACTTCGAACTCAACTTTTTGGCAATCTCTTGAGCTCTCCCTTAATTCCCATGTCTTGTTTGCTAAAGTTATAAGTTAAAATCCCTTCAAGAAAAATATAATTACTCGTATGTGCGTCTTATCCATTTTATTTCGTATATTTTAAACATGTAGAGGTGGATAAAAAGACAGACCAACAAGAACACAGAAAACACAACGAAACTAAGGTGGCCCAACCCCAATTATAATATTAGCGCACAAACTTGAGTGGAAATTTTGCCAGAAAAAAGAAACACGGCTTGTGGAGACCTAAGATTGCTTATTTTATTATCTGTCTTCAAAATTTATTTCAACCTCACCATCAAATGCATCCTTATATTCAAAGCCCCCACTGAATGCAAACACAGAAATTATAGAAAACCCCTATACCATTTCAGTATTCTTAAAGATATGGCTGAAGAATGTCATGAAAGTTCTGCTGCTGCTGCCACCTCCTCCTCTTTGTATAATTGGTGGCCAGATCTCCATGCAAATTCTTTATCTTCTTGGAGTACTACAGATAATCCATGGAACCAACAAAATAACAGCTCCAATTCTTCTGGTGAAGAGGATGTTTCCATGTTTACGACGTACACAAATGTTTCTAATCAGTCTGGTTTCAGTGTCGAGTCGTCGCGCAGACTGGTAGGAAGTGTTTCGACTGATGAGCTGGTTGGCGAAACGCGTTCTGATAATCAATCCTGGAGCCACGTTGTTTTGTAAGTATATATGACAATTGTTGGATCCTGATAAAAAAAAAAATTTAATTTCATTCCAAGATTTTGGATTTATCCTTGTGTTGCCATTATTTTGTCTTATCTTTAATTTCTTGTTTAGAAGTGGCATCCCTATAGCTATTTTTTGTTAATTTTGGTAGGTGAGAAGAACATGCTTTATTCCCAAGAATAGAAGAGATGTTTAGTTTATTGGGTTGGTGAAGATAGCTTGAGTGATCAATCATATAGTTCCTAAACTATTCTATTCGAATAATACTACATACATAGCATCACTAGTGTTAAGCACCTTTATATGTAACTTTTATTGTAGAGAAATGAACCTTCAATTTGTGAAATTTGGGTTCAGTTCAACATACCAATATCAAACCATAATCAATTGACTCCAACCCACAACTACTCCTATCACTTTGGTTGCCGCTTCTAATATACCCGTAAGGAACACAAGTATGGTGATGTTTGCAAAGGCTACAAAGGCAGAGAGAAGGCAAAGGCACGAAGAAGGAGACGAGAAGCAACCACAATTTCTCTCTAATATGTTTACAAAGCGCACACACGTTTCCAACACTATGAAAGTGGGTATGTATAGATTAGTTTAGGTTACCAAGACTTGGGCCAATATTATCCAACAAATGAGTCAACACTAAGATAATTGGGCCATCACATTAAAACGATCATCCAAGAGTTATAGTGGTCATCGACAACATTACCTAATTAGGTTGCTTTCAATGACCCGAGTTATTTTCGGGTTAAGCCTATAAATTGATTGTGTTGATAGTTAATTCACTAATACCTATGAAATATAATCTAAACTGTTTAACATTATTATTCGGAATTTATTGGGTATCTCATTCTTAAGCACAAATTTAAACCATTGCTTCTATTAATCTTTCTATATATAAAAAGTGCATATTTAACGGAATTTGTTGGTTTAACGGAAAAACTAACGGAATTTGTTGTTTTAACGGATTATGTAATGGAATTTCTTGTTTTAAACAAGCAGCTGCACCTTTTTTCAGTATTTTTATCATAACTTTGTATTCCGATGTTCGATTGACACCGGCAGAATAGTGATTATTCTGCAGGATGGAATCAATTGACAAAAATAGAGAAGAACGCAAGAGAAACACAAAGAAAAACGAGAAATATCTTTATTATTAAACATCTGAATGAAAATAACCCACAAGCCGGGTTAAATAGCCAGAAAATAATAATAATCAGAATTTTGCCAAAAATAGCAAAATTCTATTATTCATACCAAAATAAAATACTTAATAAAAGAAATAATATCACCAAAATCCGGCTCAAATCGAGCAATTATTCTATGTCAAAAAGGAAATCGAAATATTACCTTAAATGGCAAAAAAATAACTTAAATCGATGATTCGGAAGGGAAAACAGCTGAATTTGACCTCGAAACCGACGTGTCAACCGTAGCCAAAGTTATGGCCAAAATACCAAAACGTGTTCAAAATTGACCCCAATTAGGAAATGTCGTCGATTACTTTCCATTCTTACGCCGATCCGCCAACTCATGGTACGTTAGCGCCATCAACGAGTTATCTGACAACTCAGCTTTGTCTGACTCGGACCCTCCTGCATCATCGATTGAGGCGATTCAAAATGCGTTGAAAAGTTAACCCATCTAGCTACAACTTTGATTCAGACATCATTCTCCAATTCGATCACTTTCTATGCCAAAAATATGTCTCAATATAACGGACTATGTAACGGAATGTTTTGTTTTAAACAGGCAGTTGCACCTTCTTTCAGTGTTTTTATCATAACTTTGTATTTCGATATCCGATTGAGGCGATTCAAAATGAGTTGGAAAGCTAACTCATCTAACTACAACTTTGATTCAGACATCATTCTCTAATTGGATCAAGTTCTATGCCAAAAATAGGTCTCAATATAACGGACTATGTAACGAAATTTCTTGTTTTAAACAGGCAGCTGCACCTTCTTTCAATATTTTTATTATAACTTTGTATTCTGATGTTCGATTGAGGCGATTCAAAATGAGTTGGAAAGATAACTCATCTGGATACAATTTTGATTCAGACATCATTCTCCAATTCGATCATTTTCTATGCCAAAAATATGTCTCAATATAACGGATTATGTAACAAAATTTCTTGTTTTAAACAAGCAGCTGCACATTCCTTCAATGTTTTTATCATAACTTTGTATATCGATATCTGATTGAGGAAAATTCAAAATGTGTTGGAAATCTAACTCATTTGGTTACAACTTTGGTTCAGACATTATTCTCCAATTCGACCATTTTATATACTAAAAATAGGTCTCAATATAACGGATTATGTAACGGAATTTCTTGTTTTAAACAGGCAGCTGCACCTTCTTTCAGTGTTTTTATCATAACTTTGTATTCTGATATCCTATTGAAGCGATGCAAAATGCATTGGAAAGCTAATTCATCTAACTACAACTTTAATTCAGACATCATTCTTCAATTCGATCAATTCTATGCCAAAAATAGGTTTCAATATGAGACTAAAACACCGGAGCATAACTTTTCGGTTGGAAATTGATTTATGATCATCTTTTGACTAAATTTGATCCTCTTGACATCTTCCTTTATCCAATTGACTCCGAGCACTCTCAAATCTTCATCGTGAGATTCGACACAACTTTTAAGTATTTACATTTTAGCCCCTGAACTTTGGATCCCTTACAATTTAGCCCTTTTTCCAAATTTGTCTACTTTTGCTTATTTTCTTCAATCTCACCAACCTACATCACAATATCAAAATCACACATCTAATTATTTATCAATTATATAAACATTACATCATTAATTATTTATAGGGTGTCTACATTTTACGCTTTTGTGAAATCAAGTCGTTGGCAACATAATTCATGCAGTTGGGAGCGACAATTTTGGACCAATTCTCTCACTGTAGGGCTGTAGGTTTGAAAAAAAAACGGTAACATAATCAATTTTCCTTCCTCCTTGCAGCGTGTCTAGACACGCCCTTAATTAACTAAAAAAATTTACATCTTTATTAATAACAAATTAATTATTAAACAAAAATATTAAATATAAACTAAGCAAACGTGTATTGCACGTTGCTTGCACCTAGTTTAATGACAAGTGTTAAAGAGATGTTAAGGGCATGGGGAATATTACGATAAAAGAACTAATTAAATATAGGCACCTGAAAATTTTAATTTGAACAAATTAGACATAATTGTCTCAATTAGCCATTCTTAGTTACTTGTATAATTAAGATGTATTCATCATATGCTTTCTGTCGAACCATCTCGATCAAAAGTTTAAGTTATTAGAGAAGCGACCTGTTTATTTATCTAAATTTAACTTACCTGGCCTGGAGGAAGAGCAAAATTCAATCTTAGGCAATTTGTGTGATATGCAGAAGCAATGGAGACTTGCAGAATAGTAAAGATGTTGGAGAGAATCTACTAGATGAATTTTCTTCGAAAAACTTGCCGGTTAGAATGTTTGATCCTCAATATGACTACTTGAAGAAAATGGACAATGGATGTGATATCAATAATTTCCGATATTTAAACTGTACCAACAAACAGTTAAACGAGAGCTCGGTTGAAGCTGAAAGGCTAAACAAGTTATCAAATTCAGACTGCAATCAGTGTACAGCATCCAATAACCATCAGTTTGGTTTATGTTCATGCAATACATCATTAAGTTTCATATTAAAGCATAGTGGCAACAGTTTGATGTCGTCTGGAGGAAACATGGATAGTAATTTCAGCTCAATGTCACGTCGAAATGGTCATGAAATGAAAGTAGAAAATATAGGAGGAGGCAGTGGGGCAACAGGGACTGCATTTCCTAGGTTGTTCAGCAGTACTAATGAAGGGACTAAATATCAAGTGACCTCTATCAAGAACACAGCCACAGGGGGTGATCATGGCAGATGCCACAGGGGATTAGCTTTACAAGATACTCAATGGAATAATTCAAAAAATTTGGCTGATCTTGTAACTTTTAGCTGTTATTCAAACAAGCCATTGATCGATGTCAATCCATCTAAATCCGACCTCGAAACTGTGAATATATCAGATTCTAAGAAGAGGCTGCAACAAACTTCCTATCCAGTAAGCTCTCCTGTCATATATATTCTTCTTCCTCCTCGACCAATACTAATTAATATTAAGTGAAAATTTTTAAATAGTAAAAGCAACCAGAGTACTATATATCTAAAACCATGAAATTAATTTACCTTATTTTTAAAATTTTTTTCCTGGTCTTCCTGAAAAAAGTTTCAGTCTCCAATAGCAACAAGCTCTACAGTAACAAGAAGCAACGTGAGGGCACAAAGAATTAGAAATCATGAAGGAAAGAAGAAAAGAAGTGAAGAGAGTTCAGAAACAAGCACAGTTGTGAAGAAGCCTATGCTTCAACATCCAACAGTCTCATCACCAAAGGTAAATGCAATTTAACCAATTATCAAAATTATCTGGCCTTCAGTGTTAGAAATCCGTCGTGTAAGGGACAGAGCCACGAATTCAGTCTAATGGAACATAACAGAAGTAAATAATCAAGAATATTAAATAGTGTCCTTTAATGGTTTCCATTATTCAAAAACGTTGCATAATGACTTTAATACCATGCTTCTTGTGAAATGGTTTTGTTCATATTTAGACACAGGCTCCCAAAGTAAAGTTTACAGACAAAATCACAGTTCTTCAGCAAATCGTGTCGCCGTTCGGAAAGGTTAGATACTAACATTAATATATGAAGACTAGCTAGCTAGATATTATTTTCATGAATTGTTGATTTACAATTTGCTGGTTTAATGTTTTAGACTGACACAGCATCTGTTTTATGGGAGACAATTTGCTATATAAGGTTTCTACAAGAACAAATACAGGTAATCACAGCATCGAAACAGACTCTTCCTATTTTCATAATTATTTTAGATTTCCATTAGGTGAAATCAAAGGGCAACTAGAATATATGGCATTCTTTTACTTGAAAATATACTTCATAATTTATTTGTAATTCATTTCTTTCTGCAGCTATTGAGCAGCCCCTACTTGAAGAACAACTCATGCAAGGTGATCATTTAAAACAAGCATTATAGAGGAAGGGAGGGGGGGGGGGAGGAAATCCACATTGTTTTTCTAGATGAAAAAAAGACACTCATTTTTCAGAACCCAACGAAAACTTTAATAATGTGTGGGGAAAGCTTCGACTAGAGAAGACATATTTATATGTATTTAATTTTGTGTGTGTATGCGAATGCGCAGGATCCATGGGGAGGATTGGATACGGGAGACATGGAGGTAGATCTGAGGAGTCGAGGTCTTTGTTTAGTTCCGGTTTCGTGGACACCTCAAATATATGGCGACAACAATGGGTCTGACTACTTTACTCCACCGTATAGAGGATGTTTGTACAGATGAAATAATTACTATGGAGGCAAAGGTTGATGTTTAAAAATAAATTTATCTGTGGAAACTGGAAAGTATGATTGTTCTTAATGAATTTATTGATGTAGTAAGCTAGCTTCCATTGTATACGTTGTAATAAATTTCGAACTGTATCGCCAATGTATAAACTTAATATTACATATTCTATGTTGGAGAGATTCTTGAGATTATCTTTTAATTAATGCTATTCATCTCCAGTGGGGTTGTAACTCCAGTCTATATGGCTATAAATGATTGGCTAAGTGAAAGGTGAAATCTATCATTTAATGTCACATTAACACCACTTAGACTGGGGTTGTAACCCCAGTGGGGCTAAATAGCATTACTCTTATCTTTTTGTTGTGGTGTGATCCAAATTACATGTAATTTGGTGTTTGGTTGAATAGAAGAAGTCTAAAGAGTTTGAGTTTTTGGAGAGTCCTAATTAATGAAAATCAAATTTCATGAAGAATTAGGAGTTTGACTTGGAAAAGGATTTTGAGATGAAGAAAAACAACTTGGAGTAAAAAAGGACAGCAAGCCAGGCTGCAGCGCAGGCATGGGGCGCCTCGGCGCCGGTGCTCCTAAATTATACAAAACGCGGAGTCGTAGGCGCCGGCTCCGGTGAGTTCTTTTTGTTCATTGAGGAGGGGCCTTATCCTGTCCTCTAGTCTGCGAAAATGGTTGTAGGTGAATTACTTATGTCCTTTTTATGTCATCATTATATAGAGAAGTGTCCTCAATAAAAACTAGCACTTTCTCATATTCAAGCCTCTCATTCTCTAGAAAGTTGTATGGTATCTGAAATTCTTTCAAATTTTTTTTCTTGTAGATTTCTAAGGTCCGCCTACATTTACCTAATAAAGATTGAAAAAATTATTTTTATAAGCGTTGAGTCCCTTAACCCTTTTAATAAATATAATTTTTATTGGATAATATTTATTGAATTGTTGAGTAAAATCTATTATATTTTTCTTAAGTATCCAAATATATAATATTTATGTTTATTAATAAATTTTAAACATCAAGTTATTTAAAACTCCAAATGCTAAGGCCCGGTTCTCTTTCCCGTTTTCAACCCGTTTTCTGTTTTCAATTTTTCGAAACGGCGAAAACGCGTTCTCTTTTCCATTTCTGAAAACAAGTTTTCGAAAACGGCTAATTTTTTTTCAAAGAAAATGGAAAACGAGGTTTTCCACGTTTTCAGAATTTTCAACCAAAACACGGCCAAAAAGGCCAAAGCGCGGTACTGTTCAGAAACAAGTGAAATCGGCTGGAACCCTATTCCTCTTTCCCATCGTCTTCCGCTTTGCCCTTTCTTCCTCACGCCGTTTCCAAAATCGACCAGCTCCCACTGCAGACTCTCCGCCGCGTGCGAAATCAGTTTGCCGTCTAGTTCTTTGCTGGATATTTTTGTGCTGTATGTTATAGATGTTCGATTATATTTTCCTTGGGTCGATTTCGCACCGCGTGTTCGATCCCATCTCTTCCTCTGCGTGTTCTCGTTTCGGTTCGTGGACATGGGGGGCGATTTTGATTTAATTGGATGGTATATCTTTGTGTGTTTGTGTAAGAAACCGAATTTTGGTCGGTGCGTGATTTCTGTGCAATTTCGAACCTTCGAACCTTCTTCTTCATGGGGGGCGATTTTGATTTAATTGGATGATATTCTGCTTGTTCGAACCTTCTTCTTCATTATGACTGCTCCATTTGTGACCTGCTCCATATGTTCATGTGAAACTTGGGAAAATCTAGTTCCTTTTTTCTGAAATTGCTTACCATAAGTGCATGCTTATTAGAGGTTCAGGAATGAAGTAGTATGGATGAAAATATAACCAACCTGTAATGTGTTGTTCAGGTTGTATTTGCTAGTTCATTTTCATCTTCGTTTGTAATACCACATCTTGTTCATTTTCCTCTTCTTGACAAAATGGCCATTTCCTGAAATCTCACCAGTGATCTTCTGAATCTGTGCTTTTATATTTGCAAATTGCTTCATCAATTCCTGTTTCTTTAGTGTCAAATCCTCTACAAGTGCCGCGACGAGGAAAAATGATCTTTCAATGATTTTCGCTTTCTTCTCTCCGATCGATCCGTTAAGTTCACAAATAGCTCACCAATGAGCAATGTCATCTCGACATTTAGAAAAAATCGAACCTTGGAATTTTGAATAATATGACAAGTTTAACAAAATTGAACTCCTAGTTTACCTTTTTCTATCAAAGATTCTTGAGGTATATCCTTTTGTAATCCCTTGAACCAAAATCTCTTAAGCATTATCTGAAGGATCTCGCAATTCCTGATGGTCTGAGACCACCTGTTTTCTATGTTTGAAATTTTTTATTGAATTTATGACATTAGACAGTTTTGACGAGTGTTTTCGTTGTTTCGGTTTGTAGATATGGGTGATGGCTGTCTCCTTGGAAAAGTGGTAGAACTTGTTGTCTCGGTATTCCCTTTCAAAGAAAGAACCGCACCAGCCTTGACCTACCAAACAGATGGGGGCCCCGCTCGGTAAAGTTGTTCGTAGGTTTCGGGGGTGTTTCAAGTGGAAAACTGGGGTACAATAGGTCGCTGGTTGAGGCCGAACTCGTGGGACCAGTGGAGCTCGGGCGGGAAACCGAAGCAAGATTCGCCTTGCAAGAGTACGTCCTCCCGAGGGCCAAGGTCCCGTTATTGCGAGATATAGACGGTGCCGGGTTTCGACGAGTAGGTGTTGAAGGCCTTGATGTTGATCGACTACCAATAGAGTTCATGTTGGCAGAGACATGTGGCCCGGAACGAGTAGAAGGTCTCTGAAGCTTTTGGGATGGTCTCGGTTTCTCAGCCGGGAAGGTATGTTAAAAGGTGATGGACTTTACAAGGAGTTGAAGATCTTGAGACCTTTGACCGGGTAAGGGGTTGAAGATCTTGTAATGTATGAAGAGGCAACGATTAGGGAGTGGAAGATCTAAT
This sequence comes from Fraxinus americana, assembly GCA_035079005.1. NCBI lineage: Eukaryota > Viridiplantae > Streptophyta > Magnoliopsida > Lamiales > Oleaceae > Fraxinus > Fraxinus americana. The sequence continues at coordinate 23,715,026 of CM068710.1, forward strand.
ATAAGATGACACCGGCGATGCGTAGCTCGTGGTTAAGGACGGAGTTCGATTTATTCGAATTGATACTATACTGAAACTAGAGACAGAGGGACGAGTTGTCGAATCGTTTCGTGTTGGTCTTGCAGGACGGCTGCTCTCTGATTGAGACGCTGAAAGCTGAAATAAGAAAAATTATACCATAATTGTTGACTGGTTTGAAGCAACCATTGCCAATAAGGAGGATGTCGAAGAAGGCTTGTGATGTCACTAGGAAGAGGAGGTGATGATGCCAATCCCACCAGGTGAGGGACCAAGGTTAATGCTGTGGATCCTGACTACCAATAGAGTTCATGTTGGCAGATTGAATTTTAGATTTTGAAGTCACAAGGATGAAAATAAGTTCTTTACGTTTTTTGTGATGATGAATGTTATCTTATGAAATAACACCAGCATCTTAGGACATCTTTTTAATTTGTGTTGGGATTATAATTTTTTTCTTACAAATTTCAAGGAAATTTGATGAACATTTTTTTGAATTTATGCATTTTTAATTAATGGAGCAACGAGACATTTGTGTTATTGGGAGGCATTTTGGCATTAGTTTTGGATATAAAAACTTAATGGGAGCTATCGTATTTTTCTCACTCAACTCACTACAATTCATTTTGTTACCCAACTCATTTTTATAATTTGCCTTGATGGGAGCTATTGATCCGTAGTGGTTGATAAATTTGATACATTGATGTCTAGTGATGTTGGTTGTGTAGTTAATGGAATGTAGAGGAAGATAATGTCCATTAGGCTTGATGAAGTCTTTATAATTATATTAGTTATAATTTTATATCATCCTTCCGAGTTTGATGCAAACAATAGATGAATGTAAGATTCAATGAACAAAATTGCTTTCAAAAATGTTTACAGAGGAACTGAGAACAAATGGATAAAATCTCAATTAAGATTAATTCCATTAAAACATCTATCCAAACTTGGTTGTGACTTGATACTTGTTAATTCTTGTCATAAGTTATGTACAAGGACAAAAATAAAAATTTGTCAAATTTAATTTAATTTGTATTTTTTATACTTGGAAACAAATATTTCAAGTTTCACCAACTTAAAAAAGAATATGTTATTTAATACTATATTAAAATCAAACTATTAAAATTTATTGAATAATCAGATTTTTTGAATCAAATATTATAAAAAAATATATTCTCAAAATTTCAAAGCAAACGCGTTTTCCATTTTCATGTTTTGAGAAACAGTTTCTCAGAATAACAAAAAGAACGCGTTTTCAGAAATTTCAAAACAGACACTCAAAACACAAAACACAAAACACAAAATGAATTCAAAACTCAAAACACAAAACTGAAACACAAAGAGAACAGCCCCTAAATTATTTAAACGTTATTAATAAACTATTTTATTTACCTCTTTGAAATATATTTTTTTAAATTTAATAAATTATTATACAATTTGTTTGGATAAAATTATAATGGGATTAAAATAAAAATGAATAATGGGTCCCACAGAATATGTATTTAATAAATGAGCAATAATTGTGAATATACAATTAACTTTTATGAAAACAACGTTGAATTCATTTAACAATTTGTTAATTTTTTTTTTTTTTTTAAGTTGAACTATTATGGATTTGATATTTTAATAAGTTTCATATAATTATATTGGTAAGGTATTCTAGTCCTTTCTTTTATTAGAGCGCATAAAAAGAATGAGAAACAACTACAATAATTAGTCACTAAACTTTAAGTATATCATTTTGTTATATGTGATTCAATTGTTGGATAATTGTTGGATATCATTTTGTTACATGTGATTTAACTGCTATGGTGGTTCGATTTAATTAGGAAAATTGTAGAGCCTGTAATAAAATGTCGTACGAAAATTTGAGATGACGCTCTTGAGAAGTCCATGTTGTAAATTTCCCTTAATTTAATAACTTGTTTAAACGATCAATTTAAAGATACTAATGCAAAAATAAAATTGGATTACTGACAAAATATATTATCAAGCCGAGTGGTGCTCAGTCCATCTACACATGAGCTCGGTTCGGCCCACAAGTTTGTAACCTCAGGAGCCCAGCCCAGCCCACGAGTTTCTTTTTTTAATTTTTTAATTTTTGTTTACATTTTTCTTCACATTTTTTACGAACCCATGATCTTGGCTCGTGAACTTTAGGTTCGTGGGCATGGCCCATGAGCTGTTCGCGAGATTGATGAGCCGAGCAAGAGTCCGGCTCGGCTTGGGCTCGTGCTCATCCTGAAACTAGCTCGACCGTTCATGGACCGAGCTTTGACTAGCTGAGCCGACGAACTATTCGGTAATTTTGCCACCCCTAGTCAAGTCTTCACTTTTGAACTCAATATTGGAAGTAATACCAAACGTTAATAACACTAATAAGAGGTGGCTTAATCTCTAGATAAACGAGGCGGGTGCCAAAGCCTCCAAATTTTAGAAAATTTATTTTCAAATATTTTTATCATGAAAATGATCGAGCCATATTTTTCCTTCTATAATAATTACATACTTATTTCAATTTAATTTATTGATAGAAGTTATGTCCCATATTACTTGCGAAGAAAAATATTTAATAGAGTAACTCTATTATAATATACTTAACCTATAAATATTATCTCTATGCCAATCAGAATATATACTATCCTTTAAAAAATTTCGAACATCTAAGAACCTAGCAGACGACAAGGCATGGGTGTAAATATGTATCTCACCATCCATAATACTAACCCAATGGTATCTTTGCAAACAATCATTTTCGAAACAATATATAAGTATTCAAGCCTTAGGACAAGCTTTTCAATTGCCAACTCGTTCACTAGAACTAACAAACTGTAAAATAGTTTGATTTGACATTCTCAAAAGAGTCATCATTTTGCGGGACGTGTTAAACACAAATCCTACATTAATTTAAAAATCAACATACAAATCCTACGTTAATTACTTTTTGTTTGTTTTTCATTATAATGCAAATTCTTACCGTTGCAACAGGGTTTAGCCGCATTTTTTGACAATTTTCTTACAGTGGGACCCACTTCTTTGAAAAAAAAGTCAAAAAAAATGCATTTTCCACCTTAAATAATGGGAAACGAACATGTTTTTAGTATCGAAATTAAAATCAACATATAAGTATTTGAGTCATTCCTCTTAATAAGATTGATTTCATAATACTAAATCTCTTTATATGTTAGAGTATAATCTTACATCGAATAAATTTGAAACAAACAAACAAGAAATTGGGATAGTCTTTTTAACAAGTTCGATTTTTTTTAGAATAGAACGCAAGTCTTAAGTTTAGCCTAAGATATTAAAAAAAATTGGACTATAAATATATGTCAAAACCCCCCAATGTAAAAAATTCTAATAATATTTTTGTTTGGGCAGGGGTTACACTACAAGGGGAAACCCCAACCTCCTTCCCCCAAAAATCACCCCTTAGTATACATTAATACTGATCAAGAAAATAGAATTTTGGGCAAATTCCACCACTTTCATGGGATTGTACAAAAGTTTTCTAAGCCTTGCACTATTTGTTCAAACTTTCTATTACGTATTTGTTGCAACTAGTAGAGCACCTGGCGCATTACCCTAAGGGTGCCCTAAAGTTCCTCTACCGAACTTAGCCCTTTTGGTGTGAAAACAAAAAAATTTGTGACGCTAAATGCATATACATATAGTATACCACATGGATACAAGTTATCCAATCCGTCGTAATAAACAATAACGGGAAAGGGTATCCTTTCCTTCTGAGTACCAATCACTATTATTTTCAAATAAAAACCGTTGTTTAAACTTTTTGGATGAAGTCATCAGCGTATGGCGTTATGAACCCAATATCTTGCATATTAGGTCTCTACATATTATATAAGATAGGTAAACTTAATTATATCTAACGGTGCAAAAAGATATTTTCTCATACGAATAAATTATCTCATAAACATTATAATAAATCTTTAATACTTAATTATTCAATATTTTATAGTATAATTAATTTACACTGGAGCATTAAAAATAGCATTACAATGATACTGAGAACAAATTAACAAAATGCCTAAATCAACATTAAACATAAAACGAAAGTCATACATTGAAACTCTGTGGTGTTTGACATTGACTTCTTATACAAAGAGTCAATGGAGTATTCTTCTAATCTATGGGTGGCAATTTGGCTCGTCAGCTCGAGCGGTCCATGGTTCGATCTGATCGACTCGTGGCTCTGGCTTAGTCCCACTTTGGATAGTCGACTCGAGCCCGTATGGCTCGATGAGCCACACGGGCGGCCCGTGACAAGCCGAGCCACAAAAAAAATGTAAAACTTTAAAAAAAGAAAAAAAAAAATTCAAAGTCTAATGCAAGCTGCCTTGTCAAGGCAGCTACAATGTAGCTACACGTATATTTTTACAGTGTCAATTCGTGTCAAAATTCAAATTTGGAATTTGAATTTTGGTTGAAATGGATATATTTTTTTTGTTATAAATATGAGGTAAAATTTTAAGTTTAATATCAATTTAATTCAATCAGTTTTAATTTACAATATTCTAGCATCGGCAAAGGCGACGGCAACGAATTAGAGAATTTTTTTGGTGGGTGCGATGGTTGTGGTGGGGTGGTTGAGTGTGGTGCTGGCGAGGTGGTGGTGGCAGACGGCTAGAGAGGAGAGAGTAGGATGGATAGAAAATAGAGATGATGAAAATGATTAGGGTTTTGGTGTGTGTAGTTGGATATGCTGAACATGTATATTTAATTTTTAATATAATTATTAATATTTAAAATTTTAATTATTATCTGATTTTTGTAATAAAAACTTGTAAATCTTAATTTATGGGAAGTTTAAATTTCTGGTGGGCTATAATTTCCACACTAAAAATTTGCCTCACATTCAAAGGAGAAAGATTTAGCCAATGTTTGATCCATTTTACCAGAATGGATTTTGGGAAAATTGACTTTTTAATGAATGTATGGTTACTTGCCCCTTTATATGACTCTTTTTGTTACCCTTTCTGCATGAATCTAATCAATATAGTGAGAATTAATAACAATAGACCTCAAGCATCTAAATTCTATTTTGTTAGAATAATGAGACTAAAATCAGATCGGGCCTGTTGAGGAAAGAATTACTCACCATTGCAACTTTTCAATTTCTACAACTTCATAGTAGTTATTTTTCATTTCGTCACTTTGCTTGTCATGCACACACCGAAAAAAGATCGTAAAAAGGAAACTCAAAAACACAGGAAAGAATGAAAGCCATGAATTATGAGAGAACAATGAGACAACTTTCACACATTTCACCATTTTCTATTAGTTCACAATTCACTGAAGATCTACAATTTGTGAAGTGCGAACAAACTTAACAGTTCAAGAGACATTACTCGCCAAACTGGCGACCGTTTCAGGCAGAGGTTTGTCTTAAATGCCAACTTATCCATCAGCCAACTCCATATTTTTCCCATCATTTAACATCTCTTTGCCATCAATGGAAGGGCTGATATTGTGTGACTAAGCGTTTTGGAGGCAACTTCCTCAGTATGAAGAGGACAAGCGAAGAAGGTATTATCTCTACTAACTGCAAATCAATGTAGTTCATATTAGAATTGTCATATCAGACATGCTAAAAATGTTAATTAGAAAATAAGAACACATCAAGCAGCAATAAGAAAACAGCACATTTTATAAGACAGTTTTAAGAACTATGTAGCACCACTGGTGTTTAGCAAAAGTCTAGGTGGCAGTGGGGTCCCACTGCTTCATTGTTCAATGTAATGCATTTTGATTCATTGGAAAATCATTAGAGAATGAATTAGTGCAATGCATTTTGGTTCTTTGGAGAATACCATAAGAAGCTAAGACATTTCCAAACTCATATTTACCATGTCAATTCCCCGCGATAACCGATCCCCCCTCCCCCAAACCAACAGCACCACCCACACACCAATATTCCACTTTAAAATTGTCTTCGTAGGACTGGAGCATATTGGTGGATATTTGTGCTCTCATAGAGAATCTAATTCTTAATCGATACCCTGTTCCATCACCTAAATACTGCACTCTTCCTTCTCTAACATAGTCCCTGTTTGGTATGGATTAAAAATCTTGATAAAAATTTAAAAGTCCACAATTAATTTTAACCACAACTTTTCAACCATACATTTCATCAACTTTTATCAATATATACTAAAAATTTGACTTTTAGCTACAAAAAACAGAGGCATAATATCCAAATCAAAGAGAAATACAATAGAAAATTAAGAAGTAAGAAATAAGTTCAACTAGAATAACCTCTAGACGCGAGAATGTTCGAACCTTCAAACAAAAAGAAAGGAAAGGAAAAAAAAATCTGAATGTGTCTTGAATATTTGTCTTCCCTTGTTTTTGAATATTAATAAATTTCCAAAATTAGAATAAAGTTCTCATCCACCGTGCCCAGATAATAGGAAGTCAACATGAAATTACATCACTACCCGAGCAAGAATGTCATTCGTACAAAAGGTTGCTTGAAATCTTGATAGTTATTCTACCTAACTACCTACCAGTATTATTGTATTGACACCAACCTCCTACCATATAAAAATAAAAAGAACTAGTTTTAGTAATTCACAAAGTTTACCAGGTAATATATAAAGTTTAAAACAGGATGATCCAAAACATCCAGATCTGTGGCTTTGTCAAATGCATTAAAGCATATCTGTAGACAATGACACAGTAATAGAAACATAAGTCGGATACTTCGAGAAATAATGATTTAAGAATGCTTATATTATGTGCTTCATCAACAGCAGCATCTCATTTAGGATTTGTAATAAAACAAGTTTATTAACGCTTTACTCCTCCAGTTCAACCACAAAATAAGATGCTAAGTAATGAAGAACACTGGACTTACCATAATACAGCGAATGAGAAAACATGTAAAACATATTGTGGTTACGTAGCCAACCTGAATGTGTGAAGAAGTTAGGGGAAACGAAAGTTAAAAACCTAAACGCTTGAAGAGATAAGAAAATGTCATGTAACTTGGAACATACCTCCTGTAGCTTCTTGCGCCTCCCTTTTGATTCTACAGGGAATCGCTGTAACATTAAGAACAACCTGCATGAAGAAGGCAATAAGAGTTAAAAATTACACTGGTTATATAAAGCATCGACAATACCCTTGTACCCAGCAGATACCAAATATATAGCCACAGATCAACCAAATTCTACAATTACATTGAGTCCTATGAGAATCACTCGTAGGAATCTCGGTCATAAGGATATTGACAAGTAGAAAAGCATCAATTTCTCTTAAGCCCCCCTCATTCAGACATTTGTTCTTTTCCTTTCTGATCAACATATGTGTTCACAGTTGGAATAATACTCCATTACGAGATTATCGTTATTGCCAATGGCTGGTGCATGGATAATTAACATAACCACAGTAGAAGCCAGCTTTTTATCTTGAGGAACCTTCTGTACACCATATTATTGTGCTTCCAGTAGAAAAAGATGTGCAAGGAAGCAAGTTTTTTGGCCATAGAAACAAATTTATGATTTAAAAGTTTACTGAGTACTAACCAATAGGAGAACATAAATAAAACTCAATAAATCATTGGAAGGTGATAGTGCATATGATTGTGTGCCAACTTTGTACTTTATTTACATTGTTCAAAAAGCTCACTTCCAGAACCAGAGTCAAATGTCAAAGTGAGGAAACATAATTACCTTCCACCATAAACAAGAAATCCCAGAGCTGCAAATAAAGACACGCCTGCCAATGGATGTATGCTTTTAGCACCTTGAAGTTAATTATGCATACACAATATAATTTAATGGAAAATATAAAATATAAACCTGCAAAGAACATCTTTGACATGATTATCAGAACTGGGACGGGCTTCCACCATATAATTAGCCACAAAAGCATCTGAAAGAAATTATAATATACAGTTAGTCAACCAATAAATGCAAACTTCAGATGGATACATATAGCAATTCATATAAACATTGTATCCTCTCAATTGATTAGCATTTTGCCACACCATCACATTCTAATATACGCAAAGTATATATGACTTGCAACATAACTACAGATAACAATGAAAATTTGATCAACTATTTAGTAATTAATGAAGTCCTACTTTAGAGTGGCTTCAAACTTAATTAATAAACGTAAAATAATTTTACTGAAGTTTCTTTTTTATTTGAGTGTCACCTTTACACTAACTAAAATGAAATCATACAGAAATTTTCTGTTTTGAAAATAGAGGTATCTTAAACACATCACAATGTCAACCCATCATAACTATCCTTTCAGTCATCTCAAGAAGTCATAATTGATGTAGATAAGTTATAGTAATTTGATATTACTTAGAAGAGAAATTTAAGCCATAAGAGTCTTTGAACCATGATTAAAAGTTTCGACCATGTTTCCACTATGGAAATTATAGAAAAGAAACACAAGGTGAAGAAACGGAATTAACTGATTTTTAAAATCTACAAAGTTTCAATTGCATAGAAATGAAACTTAAAACCATGTTCAGATAAAAAAATTTACGCGAAAGCTGTCATAAAGGTTCCAAGAACAACTGAATTTGAATAATGGTCAGTATGTGCCTCCCAGACTCCCTTCTTGTACACACTATTCCATGACCGGAACAGGCGAGGATACACGTTACCCCACGATTTTGAATCAGAAGGGAAGATTTAAAGAAATGGGAGATCTATTCGCTCTATCAATAACCTAGCCGGATCTGCTGTATAAGGATTTGTCTAGTATCATATCGCACATCTTCTCCTGACCTCAGAAGGTCACAACAACATATAAACAGAAGGAAAAGCCAGAACAGATTCCACTCAATACTCTCCAAGTTTTAACCATATGAAAGTTCAAAAGATCAACTTTCATGACAATCCAAATCACATTGCTTATTCTTATCTCCACAGCCATATGCAATAGTTGCACCTGGCAACATATCGAGCTAATTCAAATGTCATCACAAGAAGACACCAGCCTCATACAAACCAGAACACCGCAAATTTGACCTAACCAACTGCCAATGGGTTTCTTTCTAGATATATTACTGTCAAGGTAAACCAAAAAGGGATGTAAAGTAGTAGCCATTTGATGTATAGACTTCAAGATGGTCAAATCCTCTTCAAGGCTATGTTAGAGGATCCCAACTGGCATAAATAAAAGGACTGCCACAATAAATGCTTCAAGAAAAGAAATTAAGAGGAAATTGACAATACTAGGATAACACAGAAGACAAAGAACAAAGTTTTAGACAGCAACGAAATATTTAGAAGAACAATAGAAGGAAATTAATTAAGCAATCACACCAAAGGTGTAAGCACAATATCCAACAGCAGATGCATCCAATGTGAACATAAATCAACAAGTTGCTTTAGCATATAGAGAAAACATACAAAAGATTAAAGGAACGGCAGATGCATTAAGCTCCCATTTGGCCCCCATTATTTGAGATTATAATTTTTGGAACAGTGGTTTTTATAAGAATGTGTGGTTAAAAAAGAGTAATGTCATTTATCATCATGATGATGGAATATCGGTGATTTAACAACTCATTATGCCTCACATTTATCTCTCTCTCCTCCCCCTCTCTTCTCATAAAAATTGAACTGACCAAACCCATTATTTCACATAAGCCATCACATCGCCGATATTCTATAATCATAATGATAAATAGCATTATTCAAATGTTTTGGGTTTACGTATAATATTATTTTATTGGAAAATGTATGGTTGATAAGAAGAGAGAGAATGAATTATAATTTTAATGGGGCCAAACAGGGGTTAAAAGTGAACATAACTCAAGTACTCAACAAGTTGCATTTGCATATAGAGATGTATACAAAAGATAAAAAATAACCTCCTAGCCAAGCTGCATCATATATAACATTATCCATAAAGCGAAGGCAAAGATACACTAAAAACATCCTAAAGATACATACTTCAAGAAAGTATCATAATGGAAGCCCACTTAATGCACATTACTGAAAGAACGTCTCCCCTCACCACACCACACCACCTCTTCCCCCTCCCTCCAACATAAAAGGAAAAGGAAGAGACAGAAGAGGGATAACTGTGGCTGAATTTCACTGATCGTTGTATGTTTTTGTTATTCCTTTTAAACATTGTGTATCCAATGATGGTTCTTTAATTATTCTCTGCATCGATAGAACAAACAAAATAGCAGTATAACAAGATCTAAGTGGGAGAGGAAAATGAAAAAGCTGACAAGAAAATCCATTTTTGGAACCATCTATGCCTCATAGATTGCATTCTTATCCAAACCATCCCACTTACTGGAACATATTTGGGTGAGAGTTTTCACCTGAATGGCATATACCACTATATTAATTGTGTAGAACGTAGGCCTCAGACCGTCCGTTGATACAGCACGTGCCTACCAAAAAATTAAAAATAAATAAATAAAAATTAGACTAATTCATTGTTAAGTAATGACAAAATGCATTAAAAATAAATGTAAGTAATCCAACCTGGTAATAAATTTCTGCCCAGAACAACACTAGGAGTGCATATGTTGAGAAGAACACAAGACTTGGCATATCAAGCAAGATATGTTGCACAATCTATCAAAAACATAATAGCAAACAATATATCAGACAACTATCAATAATCGAATACAAACAAAACCAATAACATGTTTTAAAGTAGATATTGATTATTTCCTACCTCTGGATTCAACTTTTGTACGTTCCAGCGAAATGCAAATATTAAGCATCGAACTAAACAAACAGAAAAGGGATTTTCAGTTTAAAGCCAACAAATCGTACCCAAATCAGAATCATGAATACAAAACTTATAAGCCTAAAGGCACAAACCTGCATTGACAAAGAAATTGAGAAAATGGAAGACTTTCTGTGTGGTCCAACCATACTCTGGCACTCTCCATTGTATCCTTACCAATTGTACCTAGGATGATCATGTTCCAGTTTAGTAAAAACTATAAATACAGAAGAGTGAAGCGCTTGAAAATCAATTTCATAGAGATAGGTAATAAGTAATTTTATTCAAATAAAGAAAACGAAGATTTTTCACATTCCTTGTATTCATGTCAACAGGTTGCTAGAGATCGATTCAAACAAAAATAAACCCATAGCCGAGGTCGAGAATTTTCAGGTAATTGCCCACCCTCACATCAAATTTTAAAGCAACTTATAGGGAAATTATCAAATATTTTATTGACTAGCTGAAAATTACAGTTTATTTTGTGAAATCAAGACAAAGAAAAGCTTAATCCTTCTTTCTCTCTCACTTTTCTTTTCAAATTTATGGCTTCGAGTGAAACGTTTATTAAAAGAAAAAACCAGTAATTTTACCTGGTAATTAAAAATTAAATGCATTTTGTTTTCTTTTTATTCATTCATAGAAAGAAGAATTCAACTTCAATTCACAACAAAATATTTATACGAAAAAGGGAAAGGGAAATAATATGAAAAAACATTGAAAAGGAAACTTAAAATTCACATCCTCAAACATTCGACGATCAATTAATGAATAAAAAATTATGCTTGACATAAAAAGGAATGAATTTAATTACAAGAGCAACGGCGGCGACGATTCCAGAAAGGCCAGCGAGGACGTGAAATATGCGATCCTGCCAAACGGGTGACTCATTCATAACATCCCACCAACTCGTGGCATCTTTAAGGCTTAGCATCACCGTAGCCACCGATGTGCCATCCATCTCTGCTCCAGCAAGTGACATCGCCGGAGACCTGTAACAGAAGTTTATTCTCCGATTATCGAAGAAGGAATGATTAGATTGATTGTGCCTCGAAAAGCGGAAACTTACAATTTAATCTTTTTCCTTGTTGAGAATCAATATCGTTGTGATAAATGGATTTGGGGGAAATTCGAAGGCGATGAGAGATCGAACGCGAGGAGAGAACGCCCTGAGAGGCGACTACACGAGGCTGGGCGCGCGTGTGTTGGGCGGGGGGTTAGGTGGTTCTTTAGAGAGAAGACAGAGAATATTCATGTGGTTCATGTATATTTGTTGCCCGTGCATTCCACGGGATGTGGTTTTTTAAAGGTATTGTTAACGTGCCAAATGTTAATGAAAATTCAAACAATTCTTTTAAGTCAGAAATATATGATAAAGAATTAAAACCAGAGAAGAGGTTTCAAGGACACACTTTCCTTGTGGATTCCATCTCATTATCTGCTGAATCCCAACTACTTTCATTGTTATCACCAAATGTGGTTTATCTTTTCAAGTTGTGCTTCTCCTTGGCGGCTACTAAGGAATTTCACATCTCTCCAACATGCGTATTGAATTCTTTTCTTACCACGTCTAACACAATATCACTATATCGATCACACCATAATTTGAAATAACCAAGAAAGATTTTAGCATGGACATAGAGCTGTTGGGAATTTACAGCCTATATGCGGAAACCAATACAAGCATAAATAAGTTCTAAGCTCATCTAAACCAATGAACAAGTTCAATATACCCAATCCGAACCACAACATTTACGACGATCTGAAAGCACAAGAATACTATCCCAGCATACAATGTAATCTAACATTACAATATATAATCAATACATAGCAACTGAAATTAAGCAGGATACTGTCTAACCATAAACCGAAATCAGAACTGAAAATAGAACATCTACTGGGCATAATCAAGAGTTAAAAAGAAGACAGGAACTTCCCTGTCTTACGTGCAGCTTCCTCTTCGGCCAGCGTTCTTCTTCCTTTGTTTTCTACGAAATGTAGGCTCGAACGACTTCCATGTCTTGCAAAATCACCATCCATAGAGAGTAGAGAACCAGCTAGAACAACCAATATGTGGCTTGGATCATCGATAAATATATCTACCAAAAACAGCCAACATACAACCTCCAAACCAAACCTAAGACCTTCGAGAAAACACCAACAAGCTCAACCCTATTTCATGTCTAAGCTATACCCAGGTTTTTCCCCCTTTAATGGCTTAAAGGATTGGTTTTAGTTGCTAGGAAGGAAGGAGAGCAATGAAACTCTCTGCTCTCTTAAATGTAAAGGGGACGGGCCAAGCATTTTGAAAGAGAGAGAGAGAGAGAGAGAGCCAAAGTCAAGGGAAAGTTGGTCTAACTTCTATTATTTTATTCAAAGGTCTTGTCCCAATTTTGAATTGAATGGCACGTGCAAGAAGCTTCCAAGACAAGCCAAATGATAAAATATCTTTCATGATTAAATCCTAGCCCTCCAATCTATCAATGGCCACAAATGGTTCAAACCAAATGACTAGGAGAACCACACAAGTCAACATTCTTCACCTTGGTTCTCATAACACTCACTCTCTCGGTTGCGAATTTGCACATGGAAGGACTGTTCATCATCATCGCCCACTACCTGCAAGAAAAATTAACCAGTATCAATATGCAACAAAGATAAGCATAATTTAAATTTACCTGCAGGCAGAATTTTTGATCCCACATCAAAGGGATTCCAATCAGTGTGAATCTTAACAAGTTTGACTTCACCTAGAGACAGCTTCTCACTAATGATATGATACCTCACCTCTATATGTATAGATCTCTCATGATAAACAAAGTTCTTACTAAGTGACAACGCACTTTGACTATCTATAAACATCATAGGTGTATCATACATGAAGTCCAAATCTTTTAAGATTCCTTTAAGCCAGATACATTCCTTAACCGTCTCGGTTATGGCAACATGTTCTGCTTCCGTACTAGACATAATCACTAAAGGCTGCAGCTGAGATCTCCAAGTCATGCAGTTATCACCTAGGGTAAAGAAACACGCTATAGTTGATTTCCTACTGTCTTTATCTCCATCAAAGTCAGCATCAACATAGTCCTTGAGAGTTAACTTCTCAAATCTTTTCTCATCAAACCCTATCTTTAGTACATAGGCATCAAACCTCTCGTACCATTGTCTTGGGCTCTGTTTCAGCCCGTACAAAAATTCATCTAACTTGCACACATAATCAGATTCCCCTCTAGCTACAAACCCTTGTGGTTGGCTCATGAAAATATCATCTTCCAACTCACCATGTAAAAATGTAGATTTTACATCGAATTGTTCAAGTTCCCATTTGAATTGAACAACAGGAGCCAACACCAGTCTGATCGTCTTGTACTTAACCACGGGTGAAAATATCTCATTATAGTCCACACCCCCACTTTGAGTATAACCCCCAGCCACTAATCTAGTCTCGAACCTCACAGGATTATTAGTGCTTAAATCTTCTTCTAACCAGGTTTTGTTATCACTCAAAGATTTCTTTTCCTGCATAGCTTTTATCCAATTCTTAGCATATTTTCCATTAATAGCTTCTTCATAATTGGTAGGTTCTATCTGTTCAAGGGCTTCACCTGAAACTAATGCAAACTCAGTCAAATTTAGGGATTCGTACCTAGGGTTCGGCCTAATCTGCCGTCTCGCCCTATCCCTAGTGAGTTGATAATCTTGATTAGGTGGCTGATCATTAAAATGTTCAATTTCAATTGGTTCAGTGTTATCTTGAAGTTCAGTCACCTCTTCATTTTCAGTTTCAGTTTCAGGTTCTTGATGTGTAGGGTCATTATCATCGTTCCCAGGTGTAGGTGAATCAAGCTCAATAAGCTTCACCTCCATCTGAACACTCCTCTCAGTTTCAGATTTGTTAGCTTCTTCAGTTTTCTGTTTTAGACATGGCATTTCAGATTCATTAAAGACCACATTCCTGCTGTTAATAATCTTAATGCCTTGAACCCCTAAAACCCATAACCTATAGCCCTTCACACCCTCGGGATACCCTAACATCACACACTTGACCGCACTCGGCTCAAGTTTCCCTTCAGATTGATGTGCATATGCCGCACAACCAAACACTCTCAAGTGTTCCAGATTTGGAGGCTCACCCGTCCACAACTCCTGTGGGGTCTTAAACCCTATACTGCTGGACGGAGACCTATTAATCAGATAAGTTGCGGTACTAGCAGCTTCAACCCAAAACCCTTTGGCAAGGCCCGAGCTAATCAACATACACCTAACTTTGTTCATTATGGTTCTATTCATTCTCTCAGCGACCCCATTCTGTTCAGGTGTGTATTTAACGGTTTTGTGTCTTGTTATCCCTTTCTGCTTACAGAAATTGTCAAATTCGAAATTGCAGAATTCAAGCCCGTTATCAGTTCTTAATGTTTTAAGTTTCTTTTCTAACTGATTCTCAACCGACTTTAACCAAATTCTGAATTTCCCAAAAGTTTCCAACTTAGCCTTAAGAGGATAAATCCAAACTTTTCTTGAGTAATCATCCACTAAGGACAAGAAGTACTTACTTCCACCAAATGTGGAATGCTTCTCAGGACCCCATAGATCAGCATGAATATAGTCCAATGGAGCTTGGTCTGTGAGCTAGCTTCAAAGCTAACCTTATGAGATTTACCCAAAACACATGTTTCACAGAAGTCCATTGATTCAATATCATCTTTTCCAAACAATTTTTGATTACTTAAAGATTTTAGCCCCTTAAACCCAATGTGACCCATTCTGTTATGCCAAAGTTTAGTTTTGTCCTTACTCACTGTAAGAAGACTCGAATCAGGTGTAGCCTCAGTTCTACCCTCCAGATAGTACAGTCCATTCCTCTTGGGTCCTTTCATAACTATCAGAGACCCCTTGAAGATTTTCAAGACACCATTCTCGGATTTAAAAGTAAATCCCTCATCTTCAAGAGTACCTAAGGAAATGAGGTTCCTTTTCAAATTTGGCACGTATCTAACCTCCCTGAGTTGCCTGACAACCCCATCGTACATCCTGATGGCTATGTTACCAACTCCAACTACATCTTGAGAGTTGTTATCTCCCATGTAGACTTTCCTAGGCTCAACTTCTCTATAGTTATAGAACCAAGACCTTTCAGGGCACATGTGAAAGGTGCACCCCGTGTCTAGGATCCAATTATCATCAAATTCCCCCTCAGACACATTCAGAACATGTAGACTATCAAATTCAGAAACAACAGCAGCGTTGTTCTGATCAGTGTTATTCAAGTCTCTTTGTTTCTTTTTCCAGTCAAAGCAGTCTTTCTTGTAATGTCCCAACTTTCCATAGTTGTAGCATTTCAGATCGCTTTTGTCTTTAGATTTTGATCTAATCTTAGACTTTTCTCTCTCCTTTTTGTTCCGGAAGTTAGATTCTGTCTTATCATTTCTTCCCCTAACAAATAAGGCTTCTTCTCTCACAATTGTTCTGTTCTCTTGTTTTAGTTCAAATTCTCTCGATTTCAACGCATCTATCACAATAGCCTGCGTAAGAGTATCCCTGCCATATTTAATTGCATTTCTGATTTCTTTATATGATTCGGGCAATGAATTTAACAATATGACCGCTAAATCCTCATCATCGAACTTCTTATCATTATGAGCCAAACTCTTCACAATTATGCTATATTCGCTTAAATTTCCTTCTATATCCTTCCCCGGGTCCATCTTAAAACTAAACAGCTTTTCTAACAGATAGATCTTGTTAGGAAAAGTCTTAGTCAAGAATAAGGCATCTAAGGCAGTCCATAACGTCCTAGCATCTTTAGCATGATCAACTTGTCTAACAGTGTTATCAAATAAATGCAAGATTATGGAACTGTATGCAATTTCATTCATATCTTCGATTTCAATTGGTTTAGCTTTTAACTGGTCAGAATAAGTAGAAGGATCATCAAGAGCTTTAGCAACTCTCTGTTGGACCAAAATGGCCCTCATTTTCTGTTTTCAAATTGAGTAGTCCCCATTTCCATCGAATTGCGATAATTCGACCCTCGAACCCATTCCAGGTTCTGTAAAAGAGTGGCCCGTACTCATGGACACAACAGAAAATGTTTTGAAAAAATCTTTTCCAGATGATCAACACACAGTATGAATGCAGAGTTAAAACCAATTTTCAGAAATGAAGCACAACAATGAAACAATCCAACCACGAAACCTCTATGTGATGTGTGTGCCGGTGTGATTCAAACTTAGGCAATGCACAGGTATATAATGCAGATAAACGTGCTTTTCAGGTTACAAATTAATCACAAGAATTCAGTCAACATAATTCACAAATAGGCAACCAAGCAATCATGCATAAACCAAGGTAGATTACCAAACCTAACTCAAAGATTAGTTTGGAACGATCTTACCAAACCACTGTTGAAAAACAGTAACAATATACCACCAACCCTCGAGGTCGATCAAGCCAGCCAGTTTCCAGAATCACCCAATCCAGCCACCAACATGCACAACAGAAAGTTTCAAAATAATCAGTATCGAGTTAGAAACCCTAGAATGCCAACAACAATCAATTGACCCAAATAGCACATTCAAAATGCCTAAATCAATGAAGGATAAAAAAGCCCTAGACCTACAGCCTAAGCTCTGATACCAGATGTTGGGAATTTACAGCCTAATATGCGGAATCAATACAAGCATAAACAAGTTCTAAGCTCATCTAAACCAATGAACAAGTTCAATATACCCAATCCGAACCACAACATTTACAGCAGTACAGAAATCACAAGAATACTATCCCAGCATACAATGTAATCTAACATTACAATATATAATCAATACATAGCAACTGAAATTAAGCAGGATACTGTCTACCCATAAACCGAAATCAGAATTGAAAATAGAACATCTACTGGGCAGAATCAAGAGTTAAAAAGAAGACAGGAACTTCCCTGTCTTACGTGCAGCTTCCTCTTCGGCCATCGTTCTTCTTCCTTTGTTTTCGGCTGAAATGTAGGCTCAGGAACAGCTTCCATGTCTTGCAAAATCACCATCCATAGAGAGTAGAGAACCAGCTAGAACAACCAATATGTGGCTTGGATCATCGATAAATATATCTATCAAAAACAGCCAACATACAACCTCCAAACCAAACCTAAGACCTTCGAGAAAACACCAACAAGCTCAACCCTATTTCATGTCTAAGCTATACCCAGGTTTTTCCCCCTTTAATGGCTTAAAGGATTGGTTTTAGTTGCTAGGAAGGAAGGAGAGCAATGAAACTCTCTGCTCTCTTAAATGTAAAGGGGACGGGCCAAGCATTTTGAAAGAGAGAGAGAGAGAGAGAGAGAGAGAGAGCCAAAGTCAAGGGAAAGTTGGTCTAGCTTCTATTATTTTATTCAAAGGTCTTGTCCCAATTTTGAATTGAATGGCACGTGCAAGAAGCTTCCAAGACAAGCCAAATGATAAAATATCTTTCATGATTAAATCCTAGCCCTCCAATCTATCAATGGCCACAAATGGTTCAAACCAAATGACTAGGAGAACCACACAAGTCAACAAGAGCGTTTCTGCAATAACTTAAAACAGAATGATTATTTCATTCCAATTAACTAAGTTCATTGGATCAACATAAGTATTTGAATCAAGAAATCAGAAAGAAAAAAAAAGTGCAAGAAGCACTACTTGGGGAAAAACCTTTTCAGGTCAGCCTTATCAACCGGAAGCCTTATTGAGATTGCTTCAAATCGAACATCTCCGGTTAATCATAGCAAGTAATTAGTTAGTCTATGTAATAATGGTGCCACTATGAAAATGCAAATTAATTAGTAGTGTAACGTATTCAAAATTCGAAAAGAGAGCTGAAAATAAAAGAAATACTTATTACAAATTAAAATTTAGATTTTTGGCACCAAGCTGTTTAGATTCGAGACAGCTCATTCTTTATGTTCTCTCACAAAACCTACAATTTTCATAAAGATAATGCAGAAAAGAAGCAGTAAACAGATAAGTTTCAAGCTCCAATATAATCCACTAACGAAATTCAACAATCCATATTTCAAGTTACAACACCTTTGGAGAGTAAAATGTTATACCTTTTCGACAAAGAAATCTGAAGGTGTACCGTCAGTATAGAATTTTATCTTGATTTGCTCGGTAACTGATCCCTCTGCAGCTAGCGAGCCTGTCAGTGTAACTTTCACCATCCAATTTTTCATTGAAAGACATGGAATTTTTTCATCCTTGGAATCATTTTTCTTTCATTTCTTGAATCCATCAAATTCCCATCGCTTCTTTCCCGATTTCATCTTTTCTTTTTCCTCGTGTTCTGGACCATGATCAACACTACCATTCATCGTTCCTCTATCTAAAGCAGGTTCTAAAAGGTTTATTTGTGGGTTTATCACCAATACTTCGCTTGTTAATCTTCACATAATTTGCTAGCAAGCTCTTTGTCATGAGAATGGACTTTGTTTCACTCCCTTTTTCATTCAAATTACTATATGAGAAAAGGATTTTCAGTAGAAAGCCCAACTTAAAAGGAGTTTCAGTAGAAAGCACAACTTCATTCTTCATAAAGCTTGAGGTACTTACTTTTTGATCAAATGGTAATGTCCACAAATTGTTATCATCATTTTCTTCGTTCGACTTGAAACTTTTAATGGGTGATACAAAGCCAAATGCAGATGCAGCTCCTTTAATTTGCTATACTGTTGAACCCAGTTTCAATTTATTCTTTAAAATTAAGTACCCTGGACTAACCAGCATTTCTCCTCCTTCAAATCGATAACTGACCACTCTTCATTTGAAACCTCGATCTTTCTGTGTCCTTACTATGACATCTTGTGCATTAAGCTCGATTCCTTGAATTGCTAATCTCTGTAATAATGATCTTTTGTATGTATGATACTCATCCTCTGAAATATATTTGGCATAGAACAGCTCCTACAAGAAAGCCATATAATTTTCTGTAATTTTGATATTTGCACAAACATAGATGAATTAAATTTGAAAGCAATATATGAATTAAATCTAGTTCATGCTATATACTCATAACCATACAGTTAATTTTCATACATAACACCATTGAATATTTTACAACTTAATTGAAAAAGGCACTAAATTAATTTGAGAAATTACTTTATGAGGCCATACGAGAAATAAAAAATGAAAAAAAAAATCAGATGCCTTGTAAAATCAGCACCAATACTCACTTGCAAGAAGATCAGCATGTCCCTTAAAATGACGGTTGGCTCGTGATCTATAGGTGAAGCTAAGAGTCTCCGGAAGATATTGATCGCCCAAGAATAACTAACAAAGAAGAAGGTGAATTGATTTTTCCAACTTTTTCGAAGCATTAATCTAAATTCAACCAAGTAAAGATTAAATAGATTAATTCAAATAGTAAGCACAAATATGAAAGCAATAAGTAAAGAAGGATAGAGAGTGCAAACGATATAATTATGGAGGTTTGATCCAACGCAATGATTTACGTCCTCGTTACCAAGCTACCTGGCACGGGCAAAGTCAATTTCACTATGTTTATTGACTTGTGGTGCAATATAACCATTTACAAAGCCTCCGGTGACTTACAAGTAAAGAACATCGACCCTTTTATAACGTTGAACTTTACAAGACATCAACACGACCCACAATTCAAATAAATTTACAGGTGAAATATTCTCTTCTTACTGAATGATAAATTCAAAGTTGAGTACAAGAGGAAAAGTAGGTTAATACTTTAATAGATAGCAATGAATGAAGCTCAAGTATTAGGTATGAAAAACTTTGATGTATAAAATGATTTTCAAGAGTTAATTTGATCAAAGATTTTTGAGCACCAAAATGATTTGATAATAAATGATATGAGAGATCAATACAAATTTTGGCTCAAAAGAAACTCAATTGAATGCTCTAAAGTCATTGTAATAAATGATAAGAGAATTGGTATTTATAGAAATGAAAAATGTTAAAAATTTCTGTTAAATCGGATGACCGGTTTTGTTGATCATTGATTTTCGGATGACCAATATGACCGTTTGTACATGAAAAATCAGACGTCAAAATCATCAAATTTTGGACCATTGGAGTTTTTCCGGTCGACCGCCATTATAGTGGCGGTCCACTTTTTGACCGCTTTGTTTTGCTTTGAGACTTTTGAAAAGTATGGTCTCTTAGTGAGCATTTTTTCACTAACTTTTTAAGATAAAAAATTATTTTACAAGTCCAAAGTTAATATTTAAAAGTCATTTTTCATTTGATCAAAACATCGTATTCGAATTGCTTTTTAATGTACTAAGTAGTTTTTAATCTATGGAACGGTTTTAAGCTATTGTCATTCATGTCATATATCAAAGTGTTAGTACCTTTACATTCTTAGCTAAGAAACGAGTATTTGATCTTGCTTCGAAATTTGGCTCTTCATATCTTGAATGTGGCTTCGATCTTGATTTCTTTCAAGATTCCGATTTGTGATGATAGCTTTTGGTCTTTTGACGACCATTGATCGATTTTCCTTTGTACGCATTTGAAAAACTACAATCACTTGAAAACAACTCGTTAGTAAATAAGACCAACTTGTTTGTTATAATCAAAACTTTGCGATTTCAAATTAACCATATGTCAACAATTTTTCCCTTTTTGATTATAACAAATAAGATGATTTGCAAAATAATTTTGAACAATTGCTAAGGAATATAAATTCTAAAATTTTCATGTAATCCATATATTCTTCCTTTCGTTTACAAACCAATAATCGAAACACTTTGAAACATATGTTTATGAAGGCAAAACATTTTCCATTATTATCTCAAGTATTCAAGCATTATATCATCATCTCATCATCATCATCAAGCATATCATCATATCATATTTTTCCCCTATTGTCGTAAGCGAAAAGAATTTAAGATTATAACATAGGATATTGCATAGATAAGTTAAAGCATAAGTTAACGAACAGTAACAATACAAAGAGGATAGAGCAACACAAGGTCTAAGATACTTATGCATAAAATATATCTAAGAATCTGGAGGAGGCGGGGGAGGACAGAGTGCATCGAACTGAGCATAAAAGGAGTTCTGTTGAGCCTGCATTGCCTCTTGTTGAGTGGAGTAATAAATATAGAAGGCATCTTACTGGGCTTGCATTGCCACTTGTTGAGCTTGCAAATAGTGAAACATTCCGCCAAGCCCGTCGACGAAGGATGTGAGGGAATCGATGCGACCGTTGAGAAGATTGTAGTGATCCTCCGTAAAAGAAAGCCTCCGATAAGTGAGGGAGCACTCGATCCTGAGATGTTAAGAAGAGAAGTAGGAATTTGTGGCACGTCATCCTCACGATCATCTCAAACCTCGTCCTCAGCTCATTTGAGAGGTAGATTCGAAGGTCCAGAGTCCGGATCAAATCCCTTAGTAAGGCCACCTATTGCCCATGTTCCTTGACAATTTTCATCGCTTAAGAGTGTAAATATTGATAGTGTCGATGGGCCAGAGGGAGTTGAATACCTCACCATCGAGAGAGATTTCAAAAATTTTAAAAAGGTTAATGAAGAGCATGCCATATGGTAAGGCCTTGATACGAGTAGTGGAGTGGACAATTTTCATGTGACCCATGGCAATTATTGAAAAATCCAATTTTCGTCCAACTAGGAAGGAATCAAGAAGGAATAGGTCGAGTAACCTTATCAAGATGACCCTTCCTAAAGAGGATAATGTGAGCAATGATAAGATGTAAAACTTTGCAAGGTAATGTAAGTTGGTGGGAATCGAGTTTTGTCGGATGTTCAAAATGTTTTCCGGTAACTCTCCGACAAGCAATGATTGGATTGTAGTTATCACATCGTAGGTGAGCCATATGATAAAATATTTAGTTTGTACATTCTTCCAACCCAAGAAGTGAACGTTATTTATCATAAATCGGTTTCCTTTTAAAAAAGAAGAAATGCTACCCGTACGAGGAATGTATACCATATTTTTGTAAAAATCTCTCATTAGTTTAGGATAAGCATATTTTCCAACGAAGTTTTTTTTCTTGCTAAACCATGATACAAGTGCAAAGCCCAGAAATGACATGTTCCATTAGTTCTTTTACAATCGATTGTGCATCCGGCATCCGAATATCTAAATAGATCAATGTGAGTGCCCTTAGGATACCAAAACCCTAAAGTTCTAGTGCCACTAAGATATCTAAAGATTCGCTTCACGGCATTGAGATGTGACTCTTTAGGATTTGATTAAAATCTAGCACATAAACACACACTAAAGATGATATTGGGTCTACTTGCGGTTAAATAAAAAAGGGATCCGATCATACCTCGATATTTTATTTTATCAACGAACGTACCTTGATTGTCCTTATCCAATTTTATGGATGTGCTCATAGGGGTGTTCATTGACTTCAAATCATCCATGTTGAATCTCTTGAGTATATCCAAAATGTACTCACTTTTATTGATGAAGATTCACAAGTTTACTTAATTTGGAGATCGAGGAAGAATTTAAGTTCTCTCATTATGCTCATTTCAAATTCCATGTTCATGCACTTAGAAAATTCTTCAAAAAGATAAATATTAGTGGCACCAAAAATTAATATCATCAATATAAATTTGAACAATGATCATATCGTTCTTATGAGTTTTAAGAAAAAGTGTGGTGTCCGCTTTTCCAGTTGAAAAACCATTTGAAATTAGAAACTTGTTCAATCGTTTGTACCAAACCCTAAGAGCTTGTTTTAGTCCATAAGGAGCTTTTAGAAATTTGAAAATGTAGTTAAGATTTTTATGATCTTTAAAATCGGGAGATTTTTCAACAAAAAACTTCTTCTTGAATGAAACCATTTAGAAAGACACTTTTAACATCCATTTGATAAAGAGTGAAATTTTTATAGCAAGCAAAAGCAATAAGCATGCAGATGGATTCTAATCTAACAACCGGTGCAAATGTTTTCTCATAATTGATGTCTTCTTCTTGATTGTAACATTGGGCCACCAATCTAGTCTTGTTACGTACAATTATTCCATTTTCATCCCATTTATTCTAAAAACTCATTTTGTATCAATTACGGTTTGATCATTTGGTCCAGCAATTAAATCTCAAACATGATTTCTTTCAAATTGATTTAGTTCTTCTTGCATTATTAGTATTCAAAATTCATCAAATTCGACTTCTTTAAAAATTTTGGGTTCAATTTGTGAAAGGAATGCACAACTTTCTGAATGATTTCTAAGAGAGGTTCTAGTGGTGATACATTTGGATGGATTGTCTATTATTATTTCCTTTGGATGAGATGGAACAAATTTCCATTCATTTGGTAGCGGGGGAATCACTTTGATCATTGGTTGATCTTTCTTCACTTTCTTCAATATTGGGTTCTTTCATTTGTTCTTCGTTAGATACTTCCTTGTTTTAATCTTGAATGTTCATTTGTTCGAATGGAGCTTCCAAACATACATCATCATCAATACATTTCTCATGATCAAGTAAGTTAGCCTCATCAAATGTGATGTGCATGGATTCTTCAACAACTAGAGTTCTTTTGTTAAATACTCTATAAATTTTGCTAGTCGATAAATATCCTTAGGAAAATACCAATATCAGATTTTGAATCAAATTTTTCCAAATTATCTTTTGTATTCAAAATAAAGTATTTGCAACCGAAGATTTTAAAGTAGCTAATATTGGAAATTCTATTTTTCCAAAGCTCATACGGAGTTTTGGTTTTCTTACAACTAACCAAGACTCTATTTACAATGTAACAAGCGGTATTAAAGGTTTCGACCCAAAAGTATTTTGGTAAGTTATTTTCTTTAAGCATGAATCTAGCCATCTCTTGTAATATACGATTCTTCCTTTCTATTACATCATTTTGTTGAGGAGTTCTAGGAGTCAAAAAGTTATGTTCATATCAATTTTCATTATAACAATTATCAAAATCAATATTTTCAAATTCTTCATCATGGTCACTTCTAATAGTTGTAATGGTATAACCTTTTTCATTTTGGACTTTCTTACAAAAATGTTTAAAAGCTTTTAAAGCTTCATCTTTTAGACTCAAAAATATGACCCAAGTGAATTTAGAAAAATCGTCAACAATTACAAAAGCATAATGTTTACCACCCAAGCTAGTGATTCTAGATGGTCCAAAAAGATCTACGCATAGAAGTTGTAATGGTTTTGTAGTCGAAGAGTATAATTCGTGTTTAAATGATCTTTTTACTTGTTTACCAAATTGACATGCATCTTCAAATTTTGTCTTTTTCAAATATCAAATTTAGTAATCCTTTGACAAAAACATTTTTTGAGATTTTTGAAAGAAGATCCATGCCAACGTGACCTAATATTCTATGTCATAGCCAAGTATCATCTTTCAAATTTACTAGGCATTTTTCATCATTTTCAAAATCGATATTTATGATATAAATATCTTTGCTTCGGCTTCCTATAAACAATGCATCTTTAGATGTAGCATCTTTAATATGATATTTAGAATAATCGAATTTAATGTGGTAGCCTTTATCACATAATTAATATGATAAGAAACAAATATTTAATCTTACTTCGAAATTTGGCTCTTCATATCTTAAATGTGGCTTCGATCTTGACTTCTTTCAAGATTCTGATTTGTGACGATAGCTTTTGGTCTTTTGACGACCATTGATCAATTTTCCTTTGTACGCTTTTGGAAGAATATAATAACTTGAAAACAACTCGTTAGTAAATAAGATCAACTTGTTTGTTATAATCAAAACTTTGCGGTCTCAAATTAACCATATGTCAACAAATGTGTGTTGAAAACAGAGACCTTGGTAGACTAGAACTTTGGAGCATCAACAACCAACAATTTCCATGGAAGATCTGACTGAAAATTATTAAAGGAAGTTAGATTTATATGATTTGTGTTTAAAAAACAAAAAAATCTTAGGCCCTGTTCTCTTTGTCGTTTTCAAGTCGTTTTCTGTTTTTAATTTTCCAAAACAGTAAAAACGCGTTCTCTTCCTTATTTTCGAAAACGCGTTTTTGAAAATGAAAAAAAAAAACCAAAGAAAACACAAAATGACTAAATCCTCGTTTTGGAAAAACTTGCAACAAAACAAGCAAATTGGCCAAAACACGGGAAACGCATTTCTGAATTCTCTCTCTCTATCTCTCCCCTCTCCCGTAATGTAAGACGCTCTGGATTTCCTCTCTCACAAACCCACAGGCCACAACCCAAAATTGAAAACATATCGTGTTGCCAAATCGAAGGGTTCTCTACGGGATCTTCAAATGAAGGTTTTGAGCTCGCCTTTCCGAATCGAAGGCTTCTCTTTCCGTTCTGATCTAGAGTATTCATATTCTCTATATATTATTGTCCTGTTAATTTATTTACTTCAAGATGTTGTGATTTTTATGCATTTTTGATTGAATTATTCGTTCAATTTGGTACAGGATCTAGTTCCGATTCTTTACTTGACAAAGCGGAGGCAAATTTTGGTTTTATTCGGGTAAATTACGAGATCCCTTTTTGATCATTTGTACTAAATTTTGATAAATTTGGTAAAGGTTGAATATTGAATTGTGGGTTTTACTTGTTTTGAAAATTGGGGTAATAGGAAAACAATAGAATGTTGAATTTCAGGTTTGCTTCGTTCGAAAACTGTGGCAAAATGGAAAAAGATCGAACTTTCACTTGTGGGGTTTGCATATTTGGGTGTATTGGTTGAAATGTAAATGAATGTAGCTAATGTACTCGTTTATGAGAAGAATTTTATTATTTGCTCAATTAATAATTTTAAAAAAAATAAAAGTTGAATTTTATAGCTTTTCTGCAATTTATACCCTAAGGAAGCATTTTGAAACAATGAGAGTTTATTCTTTAGCAATGATGATTTAGTTATTACATTGTTTTGAAATTTCAAATATTGATTATACCAGCTAGAAAAGTATCGATTTCACTTGAATTTCTTCTTCTTTTTTCCGAATGTAGATTGCTTCATTTATTCTTTAAGTAGTCTAAGATTTCTTTCCGTGGATACAGCTGCAACCTAAGTCATTATGTAGACCTTTTGTTTCTTGCCAGAATTTCATGAATACAGGTCAAAAGTGATTTCATCATGCTTTCATTTTAGTGAATTATTGCAATTTTTCATTTTTGGTTAAATATTTTTTTCTGGTCTTTTGTTTATGTTGATGATTAATTTTTGGATTTTAATGCAGCAAACTTTGGATGATTTGCATTGAAATCAGAAGTTAGTGAGTATGTTTGATTAATCTGATTGATTGATTTTGTGTGTGTTCTTGATTTGGATTTGTTGTTAAATTAATTTAGATTGATTGAGCTGGCTTAGAAATGAAATAGCAATGGTATAATTGTTTTTATTGATCTTTTTTGGCATGTTTAAGGATGAAAATGGAGTTAAAATCTTGTTCACGATAGTGTCCGATATATATAAGATTCTTGAAGTTTTGGCAATCTTCTATTTTGCAGATGAAAAATGGCGTCAATGGTGGTGAAGGATTGTAGTTATAGTTCCAGTCAAATTCCAGTTATGACAGTCGAAGAAAAAGGAAGTAGGAACAAGAGAAAATCTCGAGCAGATCTGCCTCTAGCAGACCCTACTAAGATCTTCCCTTCACCTCCAAATGAATGCACAAGTTTCGAATTCTCAACTGAAAAGTTGGAGATTCCCCGAAGTCGTGGGCATGCAAACAGTTGTGACATGTGTTGCATGACCTGTGATAAATCTGATGCTTTGAAACTTGATCTAAGATTGTCATGTGCGGTGGAAACATTGGAAGTGGGGCCAAGACAACCTCAAGAGGAGATGGAAACATTATCGAATGAGTACAATGGTGCTAATTGGAGTAAATCTTACAGAATCCCTGCTAGAGGACTTGTTTTGAGTGATTTGGATGCAATTTTCAAGAGTGCAATTAAGAAAATAATTGCTTGTGGTTATAGTGAAGAAATTGCTACAAAGGCTGTTTTGAGATTTGGCCTTTGCTATGGGTGCAAGGACACTGCATCAAATATTGTGGATAATACTTTAGCATTTCTTAGAAGTGGCCGAGATGTTGATTACTCAAGGGAGCATTGTTTTGAGGATTTGCAGAAGATGGACAAGTATATTTTGGCCGAGTTGGTTTGTCTTCTAAAAGAGGTTAGACCTTTTTTCAGCACAGGGGACACAATGTGGTGCTTGTTGATATGTGATATGAACGTGTCGGCATAGAATAATTGTCCATATGAATTCAGAGGAAGATGCAAGTCCAAGTGAAAATTTTGCTCTGGAAGTCATTTGTACATTGGTTCTCATATTGTGCATATTATTATTTAGTCATGTCTGGTAGCAATGAAAATAGCAATGACATATTCATTTTGTTCCAAATGACTATGTGAAGCCAACTGATTGATTTTTAGATATTGACAATATTTGTGATCTGTCTTTTTACTTGTAAGTAGTTTATCTATAATCAAGGAGTAATGTTATTTATTATCACTTATGATAGTCATCGTATTTAGACAATCAAAATTGTATTTGACAAGAATTGTGAGAACTAACATGAACTTGATAAAATTGATTTCAAAATATTTATTAACATGTCAACATGAGATTAGTCCTCCCCTTTTTTGCAACTTGATTAAGTTTGATTGTGACTTGATGCTAATTAATTATTGTCACAAGTTACGTACAAGGACAAAAATAAGGATTTGTCAAATTTAATTTAGGTTATGTTTTTTATATTTGGAAAAAAAATATTTCAAGATTCATCAACTTCAAAATTTATATGTTATTTAATACTATATTAACATTAAACTATTAAAACTTATTGAATAATTAGATTTCTTGAATAAAATATTATTAAAAAAATTCTCAAAATTTTAAAGTAAACGCATTTTCCATTTTTATGTTTTCAGAAACAGTTTTTGAAAATGACAAAAAGAACACATTTTCAAAAATTTCAAAATAGACACTCAAAACACAAAACACAAAATGAATTCAAAACTCAAAACACAAAACTGAAACACAAAGAGAACAGGGCCTTACCTTTTCACAAAACATGTAGACTTCGCAACATGAAATCCACAGAAGATCAACATGAACCAATGAGAGACAGATTAGGGAGCAAAAAACACGAGTTGCAGAGAATGAATCACATGAACCACCAATATCAAACCAAAAAATGAAATAG
This sequence comes from Fraxinus americana, assembly GCA_035079005.1. Lineage (NCBI taxonomy): Eukaryota > Viridiplantae > Streptophyta > Magnoliopsida > Lamiales > Oleaceae > Fraxinus > Fraxinus americana. Next base: position 23,743,942 of record CM068710.1, read on the forward strand.
AGAAATCAAATAAAATATAGATACATGTGTAACTGTGAAATATAACATTACCATGTTAATATGCAAAAATTTCTATCGAAGAGCTACAGAAACAGAATAAAGTGCAAACGTGTACTTGAAGTTAGAGTTGCTTTAGGTACTCAATTGCTTCTCCACGCTGCGCAAAGTGATCTCTGTGCAGCGTGAAGACTCACTCCGCGCGGCGCAAAGACTCGTGTCTCTACATGCTTCGCGCTGTGCTGAGAAGCCTTTGTGTGCACAGAGACTCCATCAGCGCTACGCGCAGACTCGTGTCTCTACGTGCTTCGCGCTACGCAGAGATCTCTCTGCATAGTGGCAAACCATTTGCACAACAACAATAAACACATAAATTAATTGTGAAAAATATCTAACAAGAAGTATTCCTGAATTATTCAACCATTTCATTTTTCCAAGTTCAATTCTAGCTGGTCTAGTCAACATTTATATATTTCGATGCAACAATAAGATGTTATTTGTATACAAATTTTAAAATATACAACAGATGGAAATTAAATTTGAAGCTCATTACATTTTAAAAAAAAAAGGAAACATATCGGGTAACAGAGCAAAAATCAACATGAAGAACAACGTTTCTTTTAGAAAACCTTAGTAAAGACAATATAGCTACAATAATGAATCTCATTAATTGTGAACCTAAAGTAAAAGAAATATATTTTTTTTTACTTCCTAAAGAAAGTTTTGCAAGGCCTGAAACATACAAAAAATGAAGACAATATCATTGTGTTGGTCACAATAATAATGATGCTCTGACCAACAACTTACAATTAAAGTAGTATTAATTAGAGATCCTAGAGGAACAATCAGCATTTAGGTTTTCTTGACACTTCACCAAAATTATGAAATTGTAAAAAATAAGGAGATAAAGATTTGTGCAAATTAAATACAGCAAATAGAGATTAAAAGGATTGGTAAATAGTTTTTGATAAATGCGAGGTGTAGGAGGAAAGCTTACGGAATTATATTTGATTTGTGTAAACTTCTTCGCTTTTGTACAGATACACAATTTTTGTTTCTCTTTATTTGCTTGAAAATTCGCTTGATTATTGCTCAGAAATTTCCTCTTCTATGGTGGCGATTTCTTAAATTTTTCTACGGGAAAATGATGTTGAAAGCGCTCCTTGCAGAAGAAGAGCAAAAGGGTATTCTGAAGATTGAATTTCGTCGACTATAGTTGAGATTTCTAGAGAATTTGATTGAGGGTTTTCTGTAGATTGGGGGAGGGGGTTGTGTAATAGTTGTGAGAAAAATAAGAAGTTCCCATTTATATACCACTTGCAAACCATCAATTTGTTAGCAAACCAGATAATTAACAATAGTAACCTGTTTAGATGTGAAAATGACGCCTCATGAATAAACAGTGAAATGTCTATCCTCTTTCAATTAGTGTATGATATGATATGATATGATTAGGGAAAATTTTGAAAATGGAGCTTAGTCAAGTCAATAAATACGGCGTGCTTTTCTTCTTTTTTTTTTTTCCCACATATGAAACAGTGATATGTGAGGAGAAATCACAAATGAATATTAATTCTCAAAGTCCCTCTTTTAAGATAGAGTAAATTATCGACAATCGTCCTACATAATATACATATAACGATTTATGATTTAGATACATAAGTCAATAAAAAGCTATCACTTTAATCTATCAAATTACAACCCATCACGTGTATGAAAGACTATCGATAATTTTTACTACGATTACCATTGCTCTCTCCTCTTTTTTTTTTTTTTTTTTTTCCATTCTCAATCTATCAAGGGTTATAAGTAATTTCCCAAAATCTAGTACACATAGTATTGGGACATTGAAGGCAAACTCAACAGCGTAATATTTATGACGTCACCCTAACAGTAAAAGTGAAAAACTTCTTGTTAAACTTGCTATTATAATATAGAGAGTAAAAAATTGGATTCATTTATTAATAGCTTAATTATGAGTTAAAGTAGTGGTCTAAAAATTCTAATTCATCAATTAGTTTTTGGGCTAATAATTCTGCGTGATTTTTTTATTTTTTATTTTTAAGTCGTGATCGATTGTTGAATTTCTTATTTTGTTTTCAATGTAAAATTGAGAATTTTGGAGGTAGTAATAGTTATTTGATATTAGAAAAAATTGGTCGACGTTATTCAATGGGTTTATTATTTCGTAGCTGGGATCGTTTATTCGATTTTTAGGGTTTCAATATACCGGCGATGCTTATTGGAGATTCCATTGATTATTGAAGCTTTATGGGTGGATTCAATTTCAATGGTGTAGCTTTAAGAATTGAAAGATTGTTGTCACTTCAAAAGCACGGAGTTTTGGCTGCCCAATTTCTTCAAAGCAAATGAGTAAACCTTATTTGAAGAATTCAAAGAAACGACATTTGAAAGAATCAAAGAGCAGTAAATCTTCGGATCGAATTAGTGAGTTGTACGACTCGTTAATCTCCGCTAAATTATTACTCGTCTATGGAATATGTTGTCAAGACAGCCATTCTTTCTAGACGATGGAAAAACCTCTGGACCTTTCTTTTGTGCCTTAATTTTGACCAACGTCTCAGTGAAGATCGGAGACTTTGCTAATTGAACTCCAATGCTTTGGAAAGGTAAAAAGATTCAGAAATTCACTGTTGAATGTAATAAATCTGAGCACTGCTATGAGTACAGAGTTTTTGAACAAAAAACATACAGGAATTTGAAATGAATGGAAAGGATTGAAAGATTGGAGGAGGGAAAAAATACACACATGGACATGATTCATTCATTTCAAAATTCTGGCAGAATTCTGGCAAAAATTCCTGTACTTAAGGAGTTTTTCAATAAATCTACACGTCAGAGCTATGCTCAGAGCATGGCGATGAAAATGAAACACTGGATGCTTCGAATCTAGGGGTTTAAGTGAGGCCAGGACAAGCGAGCCATTTGGTCCGACCACCATTGGGCTCAATTCGACCCACCAAGCAAGCCAACTTGCGCTCATATATAAGGCGAGGCAAGCCAACACAATCTAACTCGTCTTTTTTTTTTTCTGTAAAATATAGAAAATTACATTTTTGCCCCCAAATTGTAATGAAATATAGTCAAAAGAATTATAAAGTATGAAAGTCATACTTCTTTATCCGAACTTGATATCCACTATATAATATGCAGACGAGTTAAAATTGTACACGAATTAACATTATGTGTACAGTATCTTGTACAAAAAAATGTAATAAATATGATATAGTAACAAATAGAAAAACGAAATATACTTAAAAACATTACCTTAATAGTATGCAATTATATTAAGAGAAGCAAAAAAAGTCACCATCTTTCTGAAGTCACTAGCATACACAAACATGTGTTTCTATTTGGACTTTTCACTATAGACCTTAGGTTTGTGAGTGTTGATAGAGTCACTGGTGTTGTGAACAAGTCCTAGGCCAAACAGTGATACCGTTATGCATTCCACCATTGAATTAAACGGAAGAAGTTGACCCCCTACTAACGTTTCGTCCCGTGTAGGTACCAAGCATGCGAGTTCCATATATTTTTGAACTTCGAGAAAGTTAAATTTGCATAGTACAAATCAGTGTACGAATAACGCAATTCTATCATTCTTTCTTGTAGTGGGAGACATTTGTTTTAAAACTAAAATTTAAATTATTTTGAAGTAAGCAATATTCGGCCCTGCGTAATTTGAGATGAGAGTAATGTTCAGCCATCATAATTTGAGATGGGAATGGAACATTGCTGCTAGGAAAATAACTGGTATATGTCGAATAATATTTTTGAAGGTATTTTTCATCATGGCAATACTTGGGATAACGAATAATCTTCACCCCCGAACTATATGAAGGTTAAAAAAATATTAAATAATGAGGGTAAAACATATTTAAATTGAAAAAAATGGGACATTGCATGAAAGATGGAATATGTTTAACATTTTATATTTTATAATTTTATATTTCCAACAATGTGTGATCGCCTTTAATAATGCATGTAACTCAATAGTGAGAGCAATATCAATTTAGAACAAATAAAATTTATAAGTTCATATTCTAGCTTAAATCAAGCTGTTAAATCATCCATGCTTTTTGTAAACAACAATTCATACAGAAGTGCGTGATCTTCTTAAATAAAAAGTGTCATATCAACTCGCTTACTAACGTAGAACTTTAATTCATATTCATATTTACATTTCCACGGACAACTTGTATGTATTTCCGTGATTTATTTCCACACAACTTGTAGTGACCGAAATATTAGACCACCATAGTCACAAGACTTAATTGACGACCACGGATCCAAAGTTAATTTTTCATATATACTAACACAAGCAAAAATCTAAAATTCGTAATGAAAATGCAGCAATTGTTGGCAAAGTAGATTGAAATGGTAATTTACCTGAAAAATGAACTACTAATTATGATCGGAGAATAAAATTGTACTAGGGGATGATATCATTACTAATATGTTACGATTTTTAATCATTTTAACACTAGTTACATTGTAAATCCCTTTATTTAATGACTTTTCAAAAAATTCCTACTTTTTAATGTATTTATCCATGTTCTAAAAAGCGCCAAAATGCGCCGCCTAAGCGCGATGCGGACCGAAAAGGCGTCGAATTCGAAAAATGCGCGAAAAATGCGTTTTCCATCTAAAAGGCGCGCCTAGGAGCGCCTAATGCGCGCAAAATGGGCGCCTAGGCATGCATTATCCCGCCTAATCCCTTTTTCTAAATTTTTTTTTTTTTTATGATATATTAAAAAATCTATTTTTTTTATATAAAAATATATTTAATACCTTAAAAATACGAAACGCATTATGACGCTTATTCTTCGCATTGACACGCATAAACTTGTAATTCTTGATTCTCGGCCTCGACGCATCGCAACGCATTACCCATTTTAGAACACTGGTATTTATATACTTGTTTCACTCGACTAGTAAAAAAAACTCTCAAGCAACCTTAAATGCATTTGACTGCGACTATTTTCTAGAGAAAATTGCCTCAACCCTTGCATTTTAAGTTTCAATTTCGAAAAGTAGGTGTTTCAATTTAAAAAATCAGATACAATATTTAATTATTATTTTAAAATTTATATACCATTTCTCTATCTACTTTCTCTCTACAGCAACTACCTTCGTCCTCTCCATATCCACCTTTAGACTTCCAAAGCCAGCGGTGGTTCTGCGATCATTACCACGGGCATTCATCCCTTGCACAACTCTTAACACTGAAGTATGCACAAGTTCCCGAATCCCAAACTCCACAACAACCTCACCAAAGGTAAAATAAAAATCTACCTTTGAGGTTGCCATTGGTGTGCAACTTGCAACTGAGAGAGGTGGAGAGAGAGATCAGACCTCCTTAGAGGCTATCAATCATGTGCAACTTGCGGCTGAGAGAGGTGAAGAGAGTATTAGATTATTGGCATTGATACTTTTGTTGTCATTAGTCCTATGTTTTTTGATGTAATTAATCCTAGCTTAAGTTACATTTTATAAGCTAAGAAAAGCATGGCCGTGCAAGTCACATATCTGCCATCTATTGTGTCAAGTTGTAGTAGGTAGAATAGTGATGGCTAGTCTCTTTTGTGATGTAATAGAGTATGACTCTATATATGGAGGTGTTGTTTACATTCAATATAATTTTGAATAAAAAGTATCTCTCTTCCAATCCCTTTGATCTCATATTACTACAGTGGTATCAGAGCTGAAGAAATTGATCTTAGAAAGGGTGGGAATCGCTGAAAAATCAGTGAAAAAAAAACAGAAGAAAAAAATAGAGTAAATCTGTGCAAAACCGGTAAGCAGGTTGCGAATCCGGTGAGTTCAGCTCCTTGTTTCTCCCTCCTTCACCCTTCTTAACAACCAAAAAATTTGAGAGAAAACAAGCAAGGAATCTTTACTAGTCAAACGAGTGAGTAAGTGATATGGTTTCCAGTGGATTTACAGCACCTCTTCCCTTAGCCTTCAATGGAGAAAATTATAATTTTTAGGTAGCAAAGATGAAGTCTTATCTCAAGGCTTATGACCTTTGGGAGATAACCAAATCAGGCATCGAACCTCTACCTTTGAGAGCTAACCCAACGGTTGTTCAAATCAAACAACATAGTGAAGATGTTGCCAAGAAATTCAAGGCTCTCTCTTGCATTCAGTCATCTGTTACATATGTTATTTTCACAAGGATAATAACTTGTGAAACGGAAAAAGAAGCTTGGGATAGACTCAAGGAGGAATTCCAAGGAAGTGAGAGAACTAGACAGATGCAAGTGCTCAACTTGAGAAGGGAGTTTGAGTCTTTGAAAATAAAGGAAATGGAGGTAGTAAAAGACTATGCGACAGGCTGTTAAAAATGGTGAATCAGATTAGATTGTTCGGAGATGATTTGCCAGACAATAGAGTGGTGGAGAAGGTGTTAATTAGTTTGCCAGAGAAGTTTGAATCCAAGATTTCGTCGCTTGAAGATTCAAGAGACTTGGCTAGCATATCCTTATCTGAACTGATAAATGCTCTTCAAGCCACAGAGCAAAGGAGATCATTAAGGCAAGATGAGCAAGTTGAAGGTGCTTTATTTGGAAAGGGAAAGCATAATGCTCAAACGAGCTATGCAGTTAAGAAACCAGCAAATGAGAAGAAGGAACCTGAGAACAAGAAAGAAGTTGCTAAAGGAGGAAAATATCTACCTTGTCCACATTGCAAGAGGATAGGACATGCACCAAAATGGCGCTGGTTCAGGCCAGGTGTGCAATGTAAGGCCTGTAAGCAATTTGGCCATATAGAAAAAGTCTGCAAGAATCAGAAACAAGCGCAGGAATCTCAGCAAGCCAAAGTTGCAGAGAATCACCAGCAGGAGGATCACCTGTTCACAGCTTTAAACTTGATGGTCTACAACAATGATGAAGCTTGGTTATTGGACAGTGGCTGCACACATCATATGACCTCCAGTCCTAACATATTTGTTGAGTTGAATAATGCATATAGATCAAGAGTTAAAGTGGAGAATGGAGAGTTTGTTGAAGTCAAGGGTGTTGGTGAAATCTCTGTGCAAACTTCTGCATGTACCAGGTATATATCTGATGTTTTATATGTTCCAAACATTGATCAAGACTTGATAAGTGTTGGTCAATTGATAAGATTATACTTTGGTATTTAAAGACAAGGAATGTACTATACTTGATCCTAAAAATCAAGAAGTAATGACTATTGGGATGAGGAATAGGAGTTTCCCACTAGAATGGAAAAATGTAGAAGATAAGGCACTTGCTGGAACTGTCATTGATTCTGTTTTATGACATAAAAGGTTTGGTTGTGCTAACTACACTTCACTTAAGCAAATGCATGATCTAAGATTGGTTGACAATGTTCCTGAAATCAACCATGATAGTTGTATGCCAACTCAAGAAACATACTAGATTGCCTTTTCCCAAAAATCAAGCAAAAAGGGCTTTAAAAAGACTTGAGCTGATTCACTCAGATGTCTGTGGACCAATGAGGACATCAACTTTGAATGGAAGTGAATGTTTTGTTCTCTTCATTGATGATATGTCTAGGATGTGCTGGGTATACTTCTTGAAAATGAAATCAGAAGTGTCAAGTGTATTTCAGAGATTCAAAAGCTTGGTGAAAAATGAATGTGATAGCAAAATTAAAGCCATCAGGTCTGATAATGGAAAGGAGTATTGCTGCAGCTTAGTTTTGATAAATTTTGTAAAGAAATGGGGATAAAACATCAACTAACTGTTCCTTATTCTCTACAACAAAATGGAGTATGTGAAAGAAAGAATAGAACAGTTATGGAGATGGCTAGATGCTTAATGATTGAGAAGAAAGTTCCAAGGGAGTTCTGGGCAGAAGCAGTGAATACATCTGTGTATCTACTTAACAAATTGCCTACAAAATCATTGGATAAAAAGACTCCATTTGAAGCTTGGTATGGAACTAAACCAAATGTCTCTAATTTGAAAGTGTTTACGAGTCTTTGCTATACACATGTACCTGAAGAAAAAAGAGACAAGCTAAGTCAAAAAGCTAAGGTTGGGGTTCTAGTAGGCTACTGCAGCAATGCAAAAGGCTATAGAGTTTAAAATCCTCATACCAAGAAGATAATCTCTAGTAGGGATATTAAAGTTGATGAAGAAGCCTCTTAGAATTGGGAATCGACTGGTGATAGTCAATAATGAGGAAATTAGGCCCAGTACGGCCTAAAATCAGTGAAATCGAATAATACGTTTAATTAATAATTTATCATCTAACCACGCAATTAATACGTCCTAAAAGCCCCAAACCCCTATTGAAACCCACTCATCATCACTTCAAAACGGGAATATATATGGAAACCAGGAAGATCCAGATCTCCCAGAGGTCCAAACACTAGCACTGATCATACCGAGCACATACAACAAACAGTGGTTGAGGAAAATTAGGCAGGCAAATCAAATTCAACCATCATCTCGACGAATTTTTTTGGTAAATTTACCCTTTTTCTTTTAATTTCCTTTCATCTCAATGTCATAAGTTTTATTCTGGATCTGAAATTTCATGGCTTAATTCCATGTATGTAATGTAAGCATCAAACCCAACAAACTTTCGACAAATATTTAGATAACCCACTTTCATTTGGTGTCTCTTGAATTGGACAATGTAATCATTCGCCACTCTTTCGTGTTGTTTTGGGTGGGTTGTGGATTATGTTTATTGGCACGGATCTACTATTTGAATGATAAGTTCAATTTTTCAAGGTCCCAACATTTTATTTCTTCAATTTCTATAGATTAGCGGTTGTATAACTTGTATTACATGTGATGGGAAATTATTATTAGGGGAGGAAGTAACTAGGTTGAGCATCATTATGTTTCGATCAATCTTCTCCCATGCAATATTTTATTTTCGGAAATTTTGCTGTAATGTGTTGATAATGTGGCGAAAATTTTGACATTTCTAGATAACGAATGCGAAATGGAGAAATCATGCTCTTTGCTGGTACACTTTAACAAGGGCACACTGGCACTTGCCAATGAGATCAAGAAGGCATTTGAAGGGAACGATGTTCCTACTAAAATTGATGCCATGAAAAACGCAATTATGCTTTTGCTGAATGGTGAAACTCAACCTCAGCTCTTCGTCACCAGACTTTTGGATACTTTTTATCAGATCCAAGCAGCTAGAGTTTGTTCATGAGCTCTTTGGATCATAAGAGAGTATTGCCTATCTCTATTAGAAGTTGAGAGTGGATTGCAACCATAAAGCAGTGCCTTGGAGACCTACCTTTTTTTCAATTTCAGAAGAAGCGGAGGTTACTGGCTCTACAAAGAAATCCCAGCAGGCAAACTCCATTATTGTTTCATCTAAAAGGCCAGCTATCCTTGCTAATGGGACGTATGCAACTCAAAGTGTTGCCTCTGAAACTACTTTCTCCCCTCATACTATAGTTCAGGGATAGTTATTGGGCTGGGGATTACCCATCCTTTATTCATATATTTCTTCAGAGTGAAGTTATTGAATTAATAAAATTACTCTGCATTTCTTGTTTGATTTTGCTTCTTGTTTGAGATTACAAAGGTAATATGAAGTAATCAATGAATTCATAGTGATAAATGAAGATTTGCTCCAAAGACATCATTTTTGGTAGCTTGATTGAGTTCGTTTTGGTTTTTGTCATTTTTTTGAGTTTTTATCACTTTTTTAATTTGTCTTACTTTATTGAATTAATTCCAAATTTTTTATTTGTGTTTTGTCACTTTTTTCGTATTGTCACTTTTATGAGTTTTGTCATTTTATTGAACTAATTCTAAGGTTTTGATTATTGTTTTGCTACATTTTTGAATGTTTGTCACTGTTTTTAATTTCTGTCACTTTTTTGAATATTTGTCTTTTTTTTTTAATTCTATCACTTTTTAAAGTGTTTCACTTTTTCTATCACTTTTTTGATATTTTTGTCACTTTTTGAGTGAAAAACGTCATTTTTTTTAATAAAAGTAACATTGTATCACTTTTTTAAAAGTAACATTGCTCGTCAATTTTATAAAGGGACATTGAGTCACTTTTTTGGTATGTGTCACTTTTTTAGTATGTATCACTTTTTTTGAATTTGTCACTTTTTGAGTTTGTATCACTTTTTGAGTGTGTTATTTTTTTTTTTTTTTTTTTTTTTTGAGTTTTGTCATTTTTTTAAAAAAAAAAAAAAGTAAAAAAGTGACAATTTTTATATAAAAAAAATGATATTGTGTCATTTTTCATTTTACAAAGTATTTTTTACTTCCTAAAAAACTTTCATATGATTTTTCAAAATATCCCTAATTTTAAGAGTATTTTTGTAAGTTCCCCATTTATAATTAAATATATAATTGTGATCCACAAATTATGTTTATGTGACTTTGACATTGTGGGATTTGTGATTAGTACGTGACATAGTCATAAATTGTACGTTATTATGAGCATGACATGTTTATTAAATTACAGAATTGGTCTTGAGGGTGCGCGAGTTGAGTCGATTGCACACGATCTCAGCATTATAAGGGTACCAAAAAATTTTTGTCATAGGTATGTGTGTGTAAATTATATATTCAAAATGTTTTATTAATTTTAAAATTTTATTACTATGTTAAGTTAAAGTGCACAATATTTTTTAAAAAAAGTAAAAAGATTTATTTTACTTTAATATATTATTGAAAAAAAATATGTATTTTAAATTTTAAACTATCTTGCTTTCAAAGAAAAAAAATATTGTAAGTGGAAATAACATGGAATTAGAATTTTTAAGTTTCAATTTAAAAAATCAGATTTTGAGTTTGTTTATACAAAAATTATGTTAATTCAAACTTTTAATATTAATAATAATATTATAAAATCTGTATAGTTATCCTACCTCTTCCACCTACACGCATAAATTCAATCGTAAACCCAAATCATTTCTCATATATTTTCTCTCTCCATCCCTCACTTATCTCTTCTGATGACGATGTCACCACTGTTGCCGTCGCTGTGAAGTGCAACCACCACCGAGCCACATTACTATGAAGCAGTAGCGCCACTTTGAAGACATTGTTGTAGCCCATAACTTTGAAGCAACCAACACGGATGTGCGATACCGAGATGCCGAACGACCATTACAGGCGCACGAAGGGCCACTACGTGCAAGGTCACCAGATGACTCAGGATATCGTAGGTATTGTGTTGTGCAAAGCAGCATCATGTAGCACCTCTACACACAACACCGCATCTTGATCTACGCAACTTTGGGGTTATGTTGATCGTCAATGTCAAACCAATATTGTGGGTTGTAATTTATAGTTCGTGATTGAGCGCCGATGATGTTAGATCTATTGGTTAAGCATCAATAGTGTTTGTAGTTTGTGGTTTCTGACGATAAGCGTCGCTACTAGGGTTTTTTTGTCAAGTCGCCACTTCCGCAAGCAACGTAGTATTTAGATACTGTTGTATAGGTTGTGTTAGTGCTGGTAGATCTGTTGTGTTGTGTTGTTTTTTGGGGGTGCGTTTCCGCATCCACTGTAATTTTTATGGTTTTTTTCTAGCAATGATGGTGGTGGATTCTGGCATTGGTGAGGTGGTGTGGTGGTAGATCTAATGCTATTGGGGTGGTGGTCACAAACAGTTGTGGTTCAGATTGTGTTGGTGATGGTGATGGTTTTGAAGTTCAAAATGGTAGTTTGTTGGAGGTGACAGCGGTGGTGCCTAGAGGTGGCAATGTTGCTTTGTTTAGGAAGGTGATGTGGTTGATACGACGGTGATGGTTATTGCTGATACAAGCGGTGGTGATAGTGCTAGCGACTGATTTGGAGATTTTTTTGGTGGGGGTTGTGGTTATGGAGTGGTAGGTTGGTGGTGGTGTTGGTTGCGGTGTTTAAGATGACGATTTTGCTGCCGGAGATGGTGGTGGCGATTCTGGCTGCGGTGTTTTCGACGGCGATGCGGCTATTTACAGTGGTGTGGTGATGGTCACAAATGATTTGATTGTTTGTGGCCAATAAATTGGTTAATGTGTAATCAATAAATAATATGTGACCAATGAAATGGATAAATTATGACCAATAAATAATGTGTGACCTAAAAGAATTTTACTTTGTAATCAATAATTTGATAATTTGTGGCCAATTAATTTGATATTGTGACTTATAAAATTTGACAATGAAATAAGTTATGATCAACAAATAATACGTGACCTATTAATTTGATAAATTTGTGACCTTGAAATAATTTGTGTCCAATAAAATTTTTAATTGTGACCGAGAAATTATTTGTGACCAAATTGTATAAACTTGTAATCTTATATTTAATTTATAAAATATATTTTTAATTAATTAATTAAAAATAAAATTTAATAAATATCCGATTTTTGAAATTTTAAATATTTTATCTTAATTTTGAAATGAGTTGTAGTTAAACTCTTATTTATAAATTTTTCCCATATTTTAAGCTATCTATTTTAGCAGCCCAATCTCAAATGCCCAATTAGTTTCATTAGCCGAATATCAACCAAAAATTCAAATAGTAAAGTGAAGAGTGAAAAATTAACCCCAAATCCATTTTAGTCATTTCACTCTCTCCAACCATTTAACCCTGAAGAATAGTCAAACAAAGAAGATAATAAACTTTATCGTTAGTATTTGTTGCTTGCTCTACAATAATATGATCTATATCGTAACATCACCATTTTATTGGTATCAGTTGTCCACTTTTTATTGTTATGTTGTTGTTGTTGTTATTATTATTATTATTATGTTCTGGAATAGTAAAATTTGTTGGGCGATAATTGGTAAGTGATTACATTCAATTTTTTCCCTTTTAAGTTTTGCCTTTTCAATTTGTCACCCATGATCCGTGATAAGACAAAGAGACAAATAATGACTCTTATTTGACATCATAGTATTTCTTATTTCTTATTCCTTATTCTTTTACATTTTCGTTTGATTGGTGGTACACATGTTTTTGAAGAATCAAGATAGTTTTAATTAAGATTTTAAAGTTTTTGTCAGTATAATTTTTAATCAGGTGCTATCTTCTATTTTTTATTTTTATTTTTATTTCATTTGGACTTTATATACTTTTATAATTTTTATTGTTGTAATAAAATAAAAGTTCAAAATGTATCTAGAAAACAACAATCAAATTTGGAAAATGAATGAGAAAGAGAAAAAATGAGTTGATAGTCTCCAGAAGGTGGTCTTGGTAGATTTATTGTTAAATAATCTAAAATTGTGGACCAAGTACTTGGAAGTAATAAAAATGAAAATGATGAAAATGAAGATGTTGAGGAAATGAGACAAATTGAAAATGATAAAAATGACAATATTGATGATGAACTTCCTAAGGAAAATGATACTATAAAAGATGTTGATGATAAATACCTTAAGGAAAATGATAGTAATGAAGATGTAGATGGTTTAATTCATAGTAGGTCCATTTGCCTCCGCATCTATGATCCAAGAATTTGGGATAATCTTGACATAAAATCTAGAGAATTGCTAGTGATAAATGGTCTTACAACATCTATGATCCAAGAATTTGGGATAATCTTGACATAAAATCTAGAGAATGGCTAGTGATAAATGGTCTTACAAGAAACATTTCACTAGAAAAAAGTCCTAAAGATAATTTATCTAGACATTTCTCTTCAAACTATTACACTTGTTATTTATCAAATGGCGAGAAACATTTTAGGCCATGGCCGGTGTATTCGGATGACCTTGATAGAGTTTTTTAATTTTTGTTGCAAGTTATTTAAACGAGGGTTACAAAAGGCCGATTAATGAATTAACCATGTCAATAAAGAAGTTTTTGTTGTTTTTGCGATCAACCATTTTACATAAATAATTGAATGGGTAACCTTTGATATCTATTGAACAAGATTTACTAGAATATATTAATAACGAAAGTTTAATTAGTGAGCTTGGTTCTACAAATGTGAGAATAAATATTTCAACATAATTTGTTACATTTCAAAGTTTACACATAATATTTGCTATTTTTTTCTTTCAACATTTGCTCATATGAAATTGCACGAAGAGGTTAGTAACTTGGATGGTTCTTTATTGATGACGTATGAATTTTGATGAAAGTTGGGAGATGATTTTGAGCTTTACTTTTATTTTTCTTATTCACTACACGTAAAAAATTAAACAAATATTTAAATGTTATATTTTTTCAATAACATAATATTATAAAAATATATTTCTTAATTACATGAAAGTGACGACATTTTAAAATGTCATATACGGCAACCAAAATATCACACAAATGTGATCATCTGATTTTTTTTTTCCTTAATTTTTATTGTTTTTGAAATTACATTCTGAGCATGTTTGAGTCCCATTTTTTTGGAACTAATAAATTTTGAAATAGTATTTTGATAGATAATTTGTGACTAAAATATATATAAAAAAATTGAATTTTTGTATAATTTTATTTTATTAAAAAATATATAATTAAAAATAAGAAAGAAAAAAATATATTTTGAAAATAATGAATCGCTTTGAAACGTTGGTATGGCAGATTTTCCCTATTTTTTATTTATTTATTACGACCTTTCCCCCATTTTCTTGCATTCCGTTTCTTAAGTATATAAGGCCTTGTTTGGCCAGTGGCGAATTGGATTCGAAAGTGGAAAATCCCATTGATTCGAGCATCGAGACGAAGAGAAAGGAGGAGGACATCTTTTCCCTCCCTTTCCCTTCATCTTCACGAGTGCACTCTGTATCTAATTTAGGGTTTCATAACTCCCAAATTGGAGTAGAAATGAAACGAGAACGAGAATTCATAGAAGTCTCAGACGACGAATGGTCCCTTCACTCCGATTCCTTTAAACCCTCTCGCGTCCTCAATCCCCAATCCAAGCCTCCTCCTATTGAATCATTCGCTTACACCAATAATAATACTAGTACCAGCAACAACAACAACAACAACCATAATTATAATCCTAATGGTATTGATGATTCAATTTGCATTTTAGACAGTTCATCTTCAGAGGAGGGAAATCAAAATGTTGCTGACAACTTGGAGGATGAAGATGTTTACCTGGAGGTCAGTAAGCCTTCAACAACGGTTAATCGTGGCCGTCGATTTGTGATTGAGGATGATGAAGATGAGGAGGAAGAAGTAGCTGTGGATGCAGTCGGGCTAGATGATTTTGATGATGGTTCTGATTTTTCCGGGTTTGAGGAAGAGGAGCAGAACCTAGACGAGGCCGATGATGACGTCGTCAAGAAGGCGCTACGCAAGTGTGGCAAGATATCGGCGGAGCTCAAGGAGGAGTTGTACGGTACAAGTGCTGCACAGTTCGATCACTACTCTGAAGTCGAGGAGGCCTCTGCTGTAAAAATTGTCACTCAGGTACAGTTTGGTAGTGCGTCAAAGTGCAACACCGTGTTAAATAATTTTACAATCTATATGACAGTCTTATGAGTTGAAAAAAAATTACATATTTTGTTCACGCTTGGATGTAAAAACAATATATGCATGCAAATTTAAAACCCTATGTTTTCTCAACTAAGAGGAAATATTGGAAAAGCACAGTAAAACTGGTTATGCATACAGCACTAATTCAGCATCACAAGACATAGAATAAGTACAAAATTTCTTGTCACATTTGCAATGTCAGTTTTACTGGATGCGTCTTTACCATGCTATTCTGCTGTAAAACTCAAAAAGAAGATTATAGAACATGGAATTCAGGAATTTGAGCTCTTCCTCCCCCAATTGTAGGGTGATGTAAACGAGGCGTGTGGGGCTGATCATTCAGACCCGATGCTAAAGCCCTACCAACTTGTTGGAGTCAACTTTCTTCTTCTGCTGTACAGAAAGAAAATTGCTGGAGGTATTTTTCTTTTATGAATTCACATTGTGATGTGTTTCTCTGTTTTTAGATTTGTTTTATTTAAGTTATCTATTGAAGCAACGGTTTTCAGAGGCTGAAGATTTGACATTACACGCATCCTTTGACACTTTCGCGATATTAATGGGATTGCTGGATGTAGATCTTTTAAGTTTCCACGTTATTGTCGTGTTGAACCCTACTTGAGAAGGAAATGTTTATGAAGGCTCACCATTTGTTTGACCTTTAGAATGACTAAGATAGAAAAAGATCCTGATTACAATACCATAGTGGAATCTATTGTGGCTATCGATAAGGTTTTGAATGGTAGATTTTGGGTTTTAGAATTCTGGAGATCATTGGATGTACCACATGAGAAAGATCCCAGCCTCTCAGGATAGCACTTTATGAATATTCCACATTTCAATTTTGCATACTAATTCAACTTTTACATGTACACTAACATACTGGACATTTGATGCTTGCGTTTTTATTAAACGGAAGCTACGAGAGTTGCACTAGGAGATGAAACTTTCAAGGAAATGATGAATATAGAAAAAAGATGTTCAGTCTTACCCTTGCACAAATCAAGAAGCTAAGTGCAATCATTGAAAATGTGTGGGTGCAAGTTTATGATAGCCTTAATGGACGAAGTTAATAACTGTAGGGATGATTGCCGAGGATAATGAAAAATAGCAAAACTTGGACAAAGATTTTACTCAAGAAATAATGCGGCTTTACTATAAAATAGGAATAGAGGATTACAAGATGAGTTTCGAATAAGAGTTACAAAGCATCTGAAGCTTTCTATTTCTCTCAATAACAAACTTTATCTTTCTCAAATCCTCAATTAGTGCTCATTTGTTTTTGGCACTCGCTCATTGAATACACATATATGATAAACATATCCTAAGGCCTATTTATAAATTTTGTAAGGCAATTTATCATTTAACAAATACAACTTAAATTCCTCCTTTAGAAGTTGAAAAATCAAACATGAACTCGATCAACCAATAAGCATTTTTGACTTGGTAGATTTACTTAGTTGAATTTTCTACTTAGTAGCAAAGAACAATTTGATAACTACAATTTATCTTTTGAGGAGGTAAAATTCAACTTTGCTTCCACCTCTAT
Organism: Fraxinus americana; assembly: GCA_035079005.1. Classification (NCBI taxonomy): domain Eukaryota; kingdom Viridiplantae; phylum Streptophyta; class Magnoliopsida; order Lamiales; family Oleaceae; genus Fraxinus; species Fraxinus americana. Next base: position 23,760,914 of record CM068710.1, read on the forward strand.
TATCTTTTAACCTTATCTCGAAGTAAAATCAAAATTTGTCTTTACCTCTAACAATCTCCCACTTGGAGACAAATATCAGGTTGTAGTGGAACTCCGCCTTCATCATCAAGTACTAAAACCGACTGAAGTTGAACAGGACTTCAGTTTTTCGATAGTAATACTACCTTTGTTAACATATCTGCAGGATTTTCTTAGTGTGAATCTTCTCCAAACTGATTTTACCACCCTCTAAGAGCGAACGAACAAAATGGTATTTATTGTCAATATGTTTCGTTCTTGAGTGAAATGCAGAATTCTTTTCGAGATGTATAGCACTTTGACTATCACTATACAACTTGCAGTCATCAAGATTCTTGCTCAATTTACTCGAGAAATTTTGAAACCATACAATTTCCTTGCAAGCTTCTATCATTGCTACATACTTTGCTTCTGTAGTACAAATGGTTATAATCTTTTGTAACTAAGAGGCCTAGATAATTGCAGCACTTCCAAGAGAGAACACATATCCACTTGTGCTCTTTCTGCTGGCAATTTCTCCTACAAAATCATAATCAACATACCCATGCAAGCCTATCTTTGAGCCATCCTAACACAGCCATATCCCGAGTACCTTTCAGATATCGCAATATTCACTTGACTGCTTCCCAATGCTCTTTGCCAGGTTTATTCATAAATTTACTAACAACTCTCACTGCATGAACAATATCTGGTCTTGTACAGACCATAGCATACATCAAGCTCCCAATGGCTGAGGCATAATGGACCTTAGCCAGCCTCAGCCATGTACTCTTTCTCCTCGTGTGTTATTGCTACTTGTTCCTTCGTCAATCTGAAGTGACCTGCTATTGTGGACTTTCCATGTTGAATCTCTTGAGGACTTTACCAACATATTCTGCATGTGATAACTTTAATATCTTGTTCTCCCCGTCTCTACGAATTCGCATTTCAAGAATTTGTTTTGTCACACCCAAATCTTTAATTGCGAATTCTTTAGACAACTACCCCTTGAGCTTAATAATGTCATCCATGCTTGAACCTGCAACAAGCATATCATCTATGTACAAGAGAAGTCAAATACTAAGTGTCCAGCTTTTTGTAACGACAACAATGATCACCATGGCACCTATGGAAGCCTGCACTTGTCATGAAGTTATCAAATTTCTTATACCACTGCTTGGGCGCCTATTTTAGCCAATATAAACTCTTCCATACTCTCCTTTCCTGTAACCACGGACTTGAGGTTGATGCATATAAATATCCTATTCCAAATTACCATGAAGGAATGTAGTTTTAACATCTAACTACTCCAAATGCAAATCCTCAACCGACACAATGCTAAGCACAGTTCCGATGGTAGAAATTTTAACAACTGGAGAGAAAATCTAAGTGTAATCGATACCTGCCTTCTATTGGAAACTTTTTACAACCAACTTGGCCTTGTATCATTTGGTGCCATCGAGTTCTTCTTTCAAGCGATAAACCCACTTATTTTGTAAAGCAGATTTTCCTTCTGGCAATAGAATTAGTTCCCACGTCTAATTCGTTAAGAGAGATTCCACCTTATCATTCATTGTCGGCTCCTACTTTTCTCTCTTCTCAACCTGTAATGCTTCCTCATAACACTCAAGTTCACCATTGTCAGTCAGTAATAAATAATGCAAGGAAGGCAAATAGCGAACTACACGCCTAATAGTTCTTGTAGACCTCCTCACAGGAATTGGGGTTGGCATCTCTATCCACGTCAACTGGATATTCGTATCTTGGGGTTTTAACACATCTCTACTAAAGATTTTCCCGAGTTCCACTGTTCCTTAGTCTTGTCATCAAGTCTATCCTTGTACATGATTTTCATAATCCCAAAATCGATAACCATAATTATCAATGCCATAACCAATAAAGATGCATTTACAAGACTTAGGATCAAGCTTATTCCTATACTTAGGCTCAATGTGAACATAAGAGATGCAACCAAATGTTTTTAAATGCGATGAGTTCATCTCTTTTCTCGTCCACGCCTCCTCTGGGATTCCGCAATTCAAGGGAATTGAAGGACCTCTATTAATAAAGTAAGCAGCTATGCTTACTGCATCTGCCCAAAACTGTTTTGGTAAACCAGAATTAATCCTCATACTTCTAGCACGTCCAAGGATTGTTTGTTAATGCGTTCTGCAACACCATTTTGTCGTGGTTTTCCTGAAATTGTCGGTACTTGTCGAATTCCATTTTCTGCACAATTTCAACTTTAAACCTGTCTCATTTTCAACGAGGACTTTCCGCTTTTTGATGACACCAAATAAATTAGATTTGTTTTTCATAAAGTAAACCCATAGCTTTCAAGTTGTATTATCAATAAAAGTAACAAAGTAGTGAGAGCCACCAAGAGATGCTACCTGAGATGGTCCCGAAGTGGGAGATTGTTAGAGATGGAGACAAATTTTGATTTTACTTCTTAGAGATAAGATTGGAAGATAATAAAGGTGGAAACAAAGTTGAATTTTACCTCCTTAAAGGATAAGTTGTAATTATCAAATTACTCTTTACTACTAAGAAAAAAAATTCAAACAAGTAAATCTATCAAGTCAAGTAAGGAAATGAAGTTTTTTGGTAGATCAAGTTCATGTTTGATTTTTGAACTTCTTGAGGAGGAATTAAAGTTGTATTTGTCAAATGATAAACCGCCTTACAAAATCTATAAATAGATATTAAGATATGTTCATCATATATGTGTGTTCAATGAGCGAGTGCCAAAAACAATTGAAAGCTAGGTGAGGATTTGAGAAATGTAGAGTTTGTATTGAGAGAAATAGAGAGTTTGAGATGCTTTGTAACTCTTATTTGAAACTCATCTTGTAATCCCATGTTCCTATTTTATAGTAAAGCCGCATTATTGCTTAAGTAAAATCTTTGTCCAAGTTTTGCTAATTTTTATTATCTTGGGCAGCCATCCCCTACAATAACGTACAACTGAAAGGGTTCAAGCTCCAACTTGGAAATTATTCAGAGTATTGGTTGCTTTTGATACCAAAAAGAGCTTCATACAAATTGCACTATTTCTTGATAATTACAAACAAGTTGCGGTAAGTCTAAATCAAATAAACTTAGAATTATGTGAATTCGTTTTTGCCATTGCATTTGCCTCATCCCTACAGCTACTAGGTCTTTTGTGTCAACAACTGGTAATGTTTATTTTGGTTACCCTCTTTCTCTCTTACACGTAGAGATGGCAATGGGGTGGGTTCCCGCCCCACCCTGCCCCGCCACTCCCCCACCCCATCCCGCCCCATCTTAGACGGGGTGGGGCTGGTTCGGGGCGCGAGCCTGGCCCGTTTCCTGCCCCGTTTATTTTTATTATTTTTTTAAAACTTCCAATTAACTATTTTTTGTTTTTAATTTGTAGTTAATTATTTTTTTTATTCTTCACGGGGCGCGTTCGGGGGGCTTCGGGGTGCCCCGCCCCGCCTTGCCCCGCCCCGCCCAACCAACCCGTTGGGGCGGGTTTTTTTCGCCCCATTCGGGGCGGGGCGAGGCTTTTTGTCATCACTACTTACACGTTCTGTCAAGATTGCAAGGGGGAAGGAGGAATCTGTCTCTACTGTAGTTGGTCTTGTCTTTATGGTCGGTAAAAAACGAGACCATTAGCACATTACCTATTAACCTTCTCTCTCTTATAAAGAATCACCATTGTGAACAGCAATTTCTTTAGGTGTGCACAAGACATGCTCTAATCACCTAAGTTGTGCTTCCCTCACTTTATTTTCAATCAGTGCCACCTTCATTTGGTAGCATATTATCATTCCTTACATAGCATGCAATACCTTGAAGAATAGCAAGTCTAATATGTGTGATTGAATTGACTAAACCTTATAGAATATTCTATCACTTAGAATCCTTGGAACACTTATCCCTTTCATCTAGCCTGCTCTAATTCAATGTATTGTCTCCTCTTTGTACGTGCCACATTAGCAGTAAATAGAAAATGCACTTATGTTCTTATGATGTTAGACATATGGTTGTGCGTATATCAATATAAGGCATTCCTTTCAAGCTGATGTCATGCGAATTGCATTTTTATGTTGCATTGCTTCTGATGTGGTTTTTCAATACTAGTTGTAGATATACTTTATCGTGTCATGTAATTTCCGTTGCTATTTTCTTGAGGTAGCATACCCGAATGTGTTATTTGTCACATGCTTCCATGGATAGTTTTAAGAGTCCTTAGTAACCTTTTTGGCATTTCATACAGCTATATTGGCAGATGAGATGGGTCTTGGTAAGACTGTTCAGGTATGTGGTTCCAGTCTTTTCTTGACGGAACACTTGCACTTTTAATTTATAGTTTTGAATAATCTTAATTACATTCTCAGGCCATAACATATCTGGCCCTGCTGAAGCACTTGGAAGATGACCCTGGTCCCCATTTGATAGTATGTCCTGCATCTGTTTTGGAGAATTGGGAAAGAGAGCTAAAAAAGTGGATTCCATCCTTCACCACACTCCAATATCATGGTGCTTCACGATCAGCTTACTCAAAGGAGCTGAGCTCAATGTCCAAGGCTGGATTGCCACCTCCGTTCAATGTCATTCTTGTGTGCTACTCGCTTTTTGAACGTCACAGGTTTGCCTCATGAGTTTGATAAATTCATTATTTTGCAGTTTCATCTTCTCTTTTATGTCTGATAGTCATTGTTCAGTGCACAGCAGAAAGATGACCGTAAAATTCTGAAACGTTGGCGGTGGAGTTGTGTGATAATGGATGAGGCTCATGCTTTAAAGGATAAGAACAGCTACAGATGGAAAAATCTCATGACAGTTGCACGAAATGCAAATCAACGTCTGATGCTTACTGGGACACCTCTGCAGAACGATTTGCATGTATGGTACCTGTAACCTATTTTTTAGTTCAAGTCAACATCATAGATTGGACATTCTTCTATACAAAAGCCATATATGAGATCCTTGATCAAACTTACAAAAGATTTGGTCAAATACTTTTGGACAATGATATAGTGCATTGCATCACAAGGGTGGACTAGTAGTTATTTGATTCTTGAGGTACCAAAATTTTAAAGCAATAAATAAAAAGAAAAAAAAAACCTAATTATACTGGATAGTTCAGATATTATGAACATTGACAGTTATTTCTTGAATAAAGTAGCTGGAGAAAATTACCTAATATGGTTTCATGATTCTCTGTCATTTGTTCATTAAAATGGAGTATGAAACATGCGGCGGATAGTTTTAACAGCTGTAGTGCGTTTATGAGCCTGAAGTAGTGAATGGCAACAAGAACATTCTTGGATTGTAACTAATTGGCAGTACAATAGCACTTTCTGAGGAATCTCTTGCGTGTTATGAAATATCTTACCAGCTTGACTAGTAGCCCTGCTTTGGTGTATGCTTTATATTGCTTGTAATTTCCATGTATAGTGACTTCTCTACTTTTGTCTAGTCTTGTTGCTGAATGAAATATTGCATTATATGGAATTCAGTTTAACCTTGGTTCTGTATTTTGGTTTGCCTTTGAGGCATCTGTTTCTCTCATTTTCCCACACTAGTAGACTCTGATCTCAATATTTGAGCTTCGGCTGTGTCCTCAAATTGTACTTGACCACGTGTTAATCCATTTTTGATCGATGAGATCTGACAGTTTAACTATGATACGTTGTTATGATAAGTTGTCAAACACACCCTACTACCCTAATGTGCCATGGTTACAGACTTGCAGTTTCCGGTTGTAATTTTAGCCCCTATTTGACAACTTTTTTTTTTTCGAACTCATTTTGAATCACACATCCTCACAATAAAATATTTTGCATGTAAACTCAATTTTTTTTCCTACTTTTTAACCACACATTCTCCAAAAATCATTTTCCCCAAAAAAACTCTTTATAATGATTGTCAAAGAATGGCTTAATCATATAGACTAATTTATTGTTGCAATAGCCCAACATTTATATTTAATGAGTGATAAAATATCAATAGATCGATTGAATCCCTAAATTAATTAATCTCATTTATCTTTCTATTCTCGAAACTATTTTGATACTGCTTGGTTTCTCTGAAGTGCCTTTGTTTGTTCATTCTCAGGAGCTATGGTCAATGCTGGAGTTTATGATGCCTGATCTCTTCGAAACAGGAGATGTTGACTTAAGAAAGCTTTTAAATGCCGAAGACATGGATTTAATAGCTCGAATGAAATCCATCTTGGGACCATTTATCCTCAGAAGGTTAAAATCGAATGTCATGCAGCAATTAGTCCCAAAGATGCAGATGGTATCATACTGTTATTTTGAATTTATTTGGTACTACTAAGTTATTTCATCAGTTATGCTTCACAGAATCTGAATAAGGCCCTAATGTTCTTCAGATTGAGTATGTACACATGGAAAGAGCACAAGAAGACGCTTACACAGAAGCAATTGAAAATTATCGTGTAGCATCTCAAACTCGTATCTCAAAGTCTTCAAGAATGAACTCCAATAATGTCGCTGGTGTACTTCCTCGGCGTCAGATTTCCAATTATTTTCTTCAATTTCGTAAGGTGCTGGGGAATAACTTTCAATTTGTTCACTTTAGTTGCTTAATTTCTGTAATACATGTCACTTGGAAGGATGGTTATGTTTTATCTATTTTCAGATTGCAAATCATCCATTGTTGGTGAGACGCATTTTCACAGATGATGATGTTGTCTGTTTTGCTAAAATGTTGCATCCAAAAGGTGTGTTTGGCTTCGAGTGTACAATGGAAAGAGTAATTGAGGAGCTTAAGAGTTACAATGACTTCTCTATTCACCGGGTAATTTTTATTTTATTTTTTTCAAATATTATGGCCCTTCCTTATTTATTCAGTAATTGACTTTTTAGTCAATTGACATGGCACTTGACTATCCATGAATTATTACTGAGAGATTTTCGACTTACATGGACCTTGTCAGAATGAGCTAAAAATTAATAGGACATTTAAACTAAGAAAATAGAACTTTTAATATGCTGCATGTCGGTTATAGCATGATGCCTTTGTCATTAAGCCAAGAACAAATAGTGATCCCATTACAAATTAAAACAGGAAATGAATCGGAATGATTTGATTCCAGAATATCTGACTAAATATAGAAGGCCAAATATTGGGAAAATAGACATCAAGGTTTACCTCCACAATAACTTGACATCTATCCCAAAAATTTAATCTAAATCATCATACGTATTTTCTTCCTTTTACTTCTGTCACAGGTAATTAGCACATGAATCCAAGAAAAAATTTGACCCCACTACAAATTAATACAGGAAATGAATCAGAATAATTTGATTCGGAAGATCTGATTAAATATAAAAGGCCAAATATCAGGAAAATAGACATCAAGGTTCACCTCCATGAGAACTTGACATCTATTTGGTAATCAGCTCCCAATAACTTAAACTACAATATTATATGTATTTTTTCATTTTACTTCTGTCACGAGTAATTAGCATTAATATTGATTGAGATGGGTGAGCAAGGAGATACAATTTGACTGTTTTTTGCAGCTTTTACTATATTATGGAGACACTGGTATGAAGGGAATGCTCTCTGATGAACATGTTATGATTTCAGCAAAATGTCGGGTATGTTTTCAGTAACTTGCATGATCTACCGAGTTTTTGAGGTGAAGTAACCTATAAGAAGGTGATATTTAGTGCTTGTTTGTCAACCATTATTGAGAAGAAAATGGTGTAATGAATAGTATTTTTTGGAAAATGTGTGGTTGAAATTGAAAGAAACTTTATCGGTTTATGTGTAAAATATTTTATTATTTGAATGTGTGGTAGAGATTTATTACTGTAGAAAACAATTTTTTGAAAAATGGTAGACAAACAGGGGCTTAATATATCGTGCTCACATAATGACTGAAGTGCTCATGCATGTGTTTTAGGCATTAGCGGAACTTCTTCCCAAGCTAAAGCTTTCTGGACATCGGGTTCTTATTTTTAGCCAGTGGACATCAATGCTTGATATATTGGAGTGGACCTTGGATGTAATTGGGGTCACTTACAGGCGCCTTGATGGAAGGTAAGATTGCGTTTCTCAAAATATTTAGCTACAGTTTCCCAGTATTTAAAAAGGCAAAATCAGGTACCAAGGTGTTTTTTTTGTTGTGAGGTGAGGAGTAAACCTCTCCTTGAGCCAAAAATTAGTCAAAAAAAATTCAAAAATACAAAAATATGCAATACAAGTTTAAGCCTCTTTAATCATACTAAATGTTCGTGCCTCAAATCAAAATCACTACTTATCTACCCTGATTGAATCAATAGCAAGGGATGACAAGGATGGCAGGGGCAGCTTATGATGATAATGATTCACGCTCAGTTATTGTGAGACCTAATTTAAAGATTACACTACTGCCAGGATTCTAGAAAGTGGTTTACTTCGGAGAACCCTTTATCAAAGCACAACTACTAAGATCAGGGTATAGAAAAATTCTCGATCTATAACAAGAATGAAAGTGACAGTACAGAGAGGTCTGTCAATATTGACAGAAACAAAGGGAGGCCTAGGACACAACCAAAGAGCACCAAGACTACAATCTTTGGGCTTGGTAAAAGTTAAAACAGTCCTTTCAACTATGAAACTGTATATGTATATCAGTAGACAGAGGGTTTTAAGGATTCATTGATGGTTGGAGTGAAGAGGAATCTTGTTCAAGTAGGGAGGGAAATAATAAAGAAAAACTCAACCAAAGAACTGAATTCCAGAAGAGCAGTTGGTTCTCTGATTCTGCCATTCATTCAGTTCATGACTAAGTAGCTCTTAGTTAAATTGCTCGTCTTGATGATTGGGTCTGGTTAATTTTATTATTGTCATTACAGATGGCACTGTGAATTAGATGTTATTATTCAAAACCGCATCATTAATTTATTGAATTCATTTTTATTTTTATATCCTTGTCAGTACGCAGGTAACGGAGAGGCAGACAATTGTCGATACCTTCAATAAGGATGCTTCAATATTTGCATGCTTGCTGTCTACAAGAGCTGGAGGACAAGGATTGAACTTGACCGGAGCTGATACTGTCATAATTCACGACATGGATTTTAACCCACAGATTGACAGACAGGCTGAAGATCGCTGTCATCGCATTGGGCAAACCAAACCTGTTACAGTATACAGGTAGCAGCACTCTCTCCATTTGCATTTTTGTTGTCAGAAGGTTTCAAATTACATTTAATGTTCTGTTTTTTATTTCCAAGGCTGGTGACGAAAGATACCGTTGACGAGAATATTTACGAGATTGCAAAACGAAAGCTGACATTGGATGCTGCTGTCCTCGAGTCTGGAGCAGAAGTTGACAACGAAGGTCAGATGCCTGATAAGACTATGGCAGAAATATTATCGTCATTGTTGATGCATTGAATTCACCATCAGGCAGAAATTCTGTTAGTGCCCATTGGTTTCTTTGTTTTTGAGTATTTTGTTTCGTTAGGGAGTGAGGGAAGGAGGTTAAGGGAGAGCGCTTAATAAGCTCGTTGTACTGTTTAGGTTCATATAAAAATGAAGTTTGGATTCAAAGTTGAATATTGTATGCCCAGTGCTGGCAGTACAGATGTAGATTTATATTATTACCAGATCATTTATTAAAATAGGTTTCGAAATATAAGCATGCTCAGGCAATACACAAAATTGCTTGCGGAAAATATAGATGGCAAAATTTCCCGTCCGCATCTCGCCCTGTATTGCACCGTTCTGTTCAGACATGCAAATACACAAAATAGCTTGCAGAAATAGCAATGGTAAAGTCGTCGTCCCTAACTTGCTGCACATTGCCCTAGTGTGAACGTGTCCCGAATTTTTTTATCTCATTTAATGTTTTTCGATTATATTCTATAAAATTTAAATAATAAAAATTAATTAATTAAACACATTAATTTGGATATTTTAAACCTTGTTACGTCTTGCCTTGGTACTTCAAATAATTCTCTTAAGGGGCGGGAATGGGAATGTTTGTCCTATCCTAGTCCTGCTCCGTACTATTACCGTTCCTAGCAAAAAAGGAAAGTGTATTTCAGTCTAGGTAGATTGTAGTGGTCCTTTACATTTTTTAATGTAAGTGGTTTCTAAAAGGTTGAACCCCAACCTTGAGGGCCCCCACCGACCCTGCCATGGGCCATTGTGGAGGAGGTAAATCGCAGGATGTGCCTCCCAGGAGCCAGGGTGGAGAGAGCATGGATGAGCGCAGGCTATTAACGCATGGTAACTCCCGCTTGCAACAAAGCCAATTCCACCTTACGGGGAATCGAACTCTGCACACTACCGCGCTGAGCCCTAACCGCCCTCCCCTTTGCCACTGGGAGATATGCCCTGGGGGCAATGTAAGTGGTTTCTAGTTTGAACGTTGATGGGGTCACTTGATTTTAGTTGGACTCGCTGGGGCTGAGTTAGGTTTTACAGCTAAGGTCGAGAGACTACATAGTTCCATCAATCGATGAAACGATACTTGCATCAAACTTGAGTTACTTAAACAATTCATTATAGATTACGAAGCATAAAATTTGCTTTATTTTAGATTAAGTAAAATACAAGTATATCGAGAAGATATCTCTGGAGTTTTAGCCCCTGTTTGATCCCCATTTTTTGGGTAAAATGTATTATAAAATAATAATTTTTTTAAAGAATATGTGGTTAAAATTTAAGAAATTTTGTTTAAAATACGTGTATAAGTATTTTATGGGAGAATGTGTGGTTGAAAATGAATTTTAAAAAAATATATTCTCGAAATAATGGGACTCAAACACGCATACATGTTTATTATTCATTTCTTTCACTTTCTTCCCCTTCTGCAGTTTTATTCATCAATTAGTTTTCACTTTTTGATGTAAAAAAAAAAAGAAAAAAGAAAAAGAAAAAGAAAAAAGATTGGACATGCATTCGAAAATAGTTTTGACTTTTTAACTTGTGGCGAAGTTCCCAAAAAAAGGTGCGAGTGCCTTTGAACGCTTTGTACTTTTTTCAATATTGTACCAACCGTGACTTATATGCCTAAGTATGCAAGGTCCCAATGACACAGACACCCGTGACTCAGCATAGCTTATTCTAGATTCAAAAATGAAATCTTATTAAAATTTTCCATATTCGGTTCATCATTAGAAATCCAATCACAACTCGAATATGACGAAATAGGATGAATTGAGACAATATTTTGTAAATACGTAACTCAGATCATTTTGTCCGTTCATCTTCGATGCAAGAGCACTTGATTAATGAGCTATTACGCACTCCTTCAAAAATGGCTGATTCTAGTTAAATCTCCAAGAGATACTTTTCTTCTTAAAAAGGGGAGTTTGCACAAATGTTCTTTACCTATGAGGTTGCTGTGTAAATGATCCTTAACCTTCAAATTTTAGCACAAACATTCCTAATCTTCCACTTAATAGGAGCAACCTAATCATTCCCATGGTTTTTAATCAAATAGTCTTTAAAAAATGTCATTTTAAAAAAAAAGATGTGTTTGAAAAAATGTCATTTTTAAAAAAAAAGATGTGATTTTTAATCAAATAGTCTTTAAAAAATGTCCTTATTTTAGTTAAATTAGTAAAATAAGTAAAAATGACAACTAAAAAAATAAAAGATGTGTTTGAAAAAATTCCTCTTCAACGCAAGTTGTGATCATCTAGGTGACAACATGTTACTTCACCGTCTTGGAAGCATTTGTTGACTAGAGGCGATGGGGTGTCACTTCATCGGCCCAAAAAGTGCTAACATAACATTTTATTTAGCTAACAGTCACGTGAATTGCTACGCTGGTAAAAGTGTAAGAACGTCATAAAAGATTTTCTATATTAAAAAAAAATGTTGAAACAACAAAACTCCATATGTTGCAAATCTTTTCGAATTAGGAATTTGGTACCTTTGAATTTTTCAGGTAGATATATGGTGTAACTATGTTTAAAATCATATAGAATTGTTGTTTCCTAACAATTCTTTTCCTGAGTGGTCATGCTGGTAATCTTTAGTTTTCTATAATTATTATTTTCAACAACAAATTCGATATCGTCTTTCATAAAATTTCAAAGAAAAAACGAAATATAAAACCTTTTTTTCTAGAAGTTAATTCCTCCCTTGTCTATTTTTTTTTTTTTTTTTTCTGAAAATTTAAGAAAACACGAAGAAAGTTGCACAAAAGTTATACATAAACAAGTTGTCCTGCTAAGTTTATCATAATCACGACTTTCTACTTGTCTTTCAATAGATATATATCTTGACGACCAAAACATCTTCTTCAAAGTCGGCTTGGCTCCATCGACAAAGCAAGCATCATCTTGAACAAAGTCGAAGTTCCTGCAATGATCATAAAAAGCATGTCGACGCTGATTATTTCCTAAGAATAAATTTCATACGAAATAAAATATCAAAGCTAAGTAATATAAATTTGCTTTGCATTCTTTACAATATCGTACGAAGGTGAAAAATGTGCCAAAGAATCTAATAAGGTCCCAAGAACACAGCGCCCGTGACTTGTAAAGGACAGTGCATTGAGTTCAGGTAAAGACAGGAACCAAAATGCAAGGAAAATAATTACTGAGAAGGACGAGACATCATGGAATGGGAGAAAAAGGGATAATTACATAAAGAGTCCCTAATGTTTTCAAAAAATTCTCTAACACCCTTTTACTTTGTCTTAAGTAGATATTAGGCTACTAATATCATCTTTAAACTTAATTTGTTACTAATATGATATTTCTACACATGTAAGTTATGAACACAGTAATCAGATTACAACAACCTTGAGAAATGAGAACAAACAATTGTCCAGATTTAAATATTCAAAATTTATTGCAATAATTTTTGGAAAAAAATAATTTCATGAATAAAAAATCGTTCAAATAAATATTTGAAGGTTCAAAATTTTAGTTTTACGTTCAATAAGAAAATATTATTGTAAAAGAAAATATGAAATATTTATTTTTCTTGATAAAGGTGTAAAACCATATATATGGCTCTGTTTAGTGGCGATTAAAATTTTAATTTTTATTTAAGTTAAAGTTAACAATTAATTTTAACCACACATTTAATGAAACCCATAACTTTTCAATTACATTTCATTAACTTTTATCAAAATCTGATTTTAACCGCGTCAAACGAGGGCATGGTCTCAAAAGATATAAAAGGTGTATTTTCTTGTCATACACATGAATTTCATCAAATAGGGTTTTGTGCATTGATGGTCATTATTTCAAAAGAAAAAAAGAAAGTTCTGCATACTCATTTTATATCATATATTTACACAATAAAATATTATTTACGTAAATCCAATTTTTTTCATATTTCTTAACCACACATTCTCCTAATAATCACTATTCAAAACATTATTTTTCCCAAATAATGGCCATCAAACAGGGGCATAGTTTCGAAACCAAAAATAATTTTTCAATTTCAATGTCTTGATTAAACCATAAAAACCTAAACTAATTTCACTACTCATCAACCCTACAAGTATGAAACTAGCATAAAAGTAGAGATCAATTTCTAAACAAACATGATATGCTATGTGATTATCAGCAAAAAAGGACTATAATGCAAAAACAAACAAGAAAAACAACTGACTCACTCCAAATAAGACTGACAAAAACAAAAAGTTAAAATTCGTGTGAAGTAGATTCCAGTTCTTCTTCTTCTTTTCCTTCTTTTTTTAATACTGAAATCATAGCAAAAAGCAAATTATTTGACGCACCTGGTACTTTCATGCTTTCTCTTGTTCATATTTTTTTCTTCATTGAAAGTGCCCGCCTCCAAAAGGTTGGCTTTTCGGCGCAGTCTTTCCTTCTAAATCCAATGAACTCAAACTCTTGCCATGTTGCTGTTCTCTCTGCCCAAATCCACCGCTTACATTTCTCACTATCTCGCCGACAAGCCCGACTCCAAGAAAATCTCTTGTCAATCTACCTTGCTCCATGTTGCTGAAACTTGGACTCTGGTGTTTCTCCAATGGCTGCTCAAAGCTGAGTTTATTTGTGGTGTTGTATCCTCCATAGTCATTCTCTTGTTCATTACCACCATATGGATGAGTGTTGACCCCTCCGGGGGTGCCTCCGAAAATGGATGAGTTTCCACCAGTTATGGAACTCATTAGGTCATTGAAATGATTCCCATTATTCTCCCCAAAGACCATTCCAAAGTTGGTCGCAGAATGAAGAGGATAATCGCATTTTGTGCCGCTTGAGGATGAGGTGCCGAAGCTTTTCAGTAGTGAAGCACTGGTGTTGCTTGTTGTCGAACCCAGTTGAGCAGCCTTCTGAAGAAGTGCAGTTGCAGACATTTGTGTCGCACTGACTGAGTGGCTTTGAAGGGATGTGATATAGAGGGAAGGGATAGAAACACTCATATGATCAGTATTCATGAGATTACCTGCAGAGAAAAGGCTCGATCCTTCTCCGCCTCCACCGCCACTGGAATGTCCATTGTTGAAATGATTAGGTAACAATAAGGATGAAGATATGTTGCTGCTGTTATTGCTATTTCCAAGGCTATCGTTATTGTCGATGCCACTAGTGTTCGAAAAGAAGCTGAGGTTAAACGGACTGGTTGTTGACGAAGATGTGTTGGGATTTTTCTGAAGCTCAGGAAGTTGCATTAGGCCATGAAGCGACTTGTTCGACATGAGTAGTCCATGTGAAGATTGACTATCATGGCTCGATTCGGGCAGGAAGAGAGCTGAAGAAGGCAGTGTTTGGGACGGCTGAAAGGTCGAGCCGATGAGGGAATCGAATTGGCCAGATCTTCCACTACCCAAGTGTAGTAAATCAGCTGATGCTTGCTGCTGGTTTTGATCTTGTCCAGTGGACATTTGGGAGATGCCTAAGCTCATATTGCTACTGCCAAATAAATGGCTGCTTATGCTTCTTAAGGAGGTTGTATTGAGGTTTCTTGCACTCTCTTGAGCAAGTGCATCGCAGAAGGCCCTATGGGTGATGAAACTGTCACGCCTGCGACAATATACTTAGTTAAAAGATGATCATTAGGCAGTAGTTCCACAATTTTTCTTCTGAAAAAACAGTCGATCGGAGAGGCACATCTCCGTCTCAACGGTATCATTAATTAGGGTTCACTAAGAAACAAGAACTATACAAAGGTTTTTCACTCAAACTGATTGACACAGATAAGAGGGCAAAGCATGTTAGTTTGACCTAATAATGAGGTTTAAATTTATAATATAAAATAAACTTGTTTTGTTCCATAGTCTTGAAGTAGAGAATCCTTACAGAATATAGTTGGTAGAATAAGTTTGATATTTGAAGATAGTTAATCACTTTCAGAAGTATATAAGGAAAAAATTGAGATTGAAAGATGTTAGGTGACATAATTTCTAAAATTCTTAAATGATTAATCAATCAACAAAGTCCTACCATAAGTAGACTAAAAAAACTAGCAGAATCATACATATGGTGAAAATAATCAATCAAACAGTCATTTAGGTATTGAATTAAAGTACTCCACAAGTTAAGAACACAATTCTTGGTACCAAAAAAAAATAAAAAAATACACAGCTTCAAAACCAAATGATTGCATTGTGTCACTGTACATGTGAGTATGTGACTGAGAGATGATAGATGAATTAGATTATAGTCTCAAAATGTTATCATGAAAAGTGGTATCTGCAAGAATACAGACCTGAACGCATCTAGCCAACCCATAAGACAACAAACCTGGTAAAGATTAAAGTTTTACTCGTTGAATAAGTAAAAAAGTTAAAAACCTCAATGGGACAAAGGATAGTTGTCCCCAGGCAGGCAAGGTAGAGAGATATACATCTGTTTTTTTGACAACCATGGCGTTTTTTCCAAAGACAAATTCACGTGTAGTCATTTTTTTCTCCACAAATGATCCAAACAAGAGAAAATCTAAATACAACTCAAAAATCAGCCAAAAGTTTGTACAGAGATAGAAAGAAAGGGCCTTTTTCATGAGAATCCGTAAGTGATTACTTGAAACAATCAAAGGCCCTAAAACCGAAGAAAAAGAGCCTTTCTCTCTTTACCTCTACATCTGTGTACTCCATGCTTACTTATTTAGCATCTTTCTTGAATGAATTTGAAACCAAACCCAACAAATAAATGACTATTAGTGTAAAGAATTGAATTAGTTAAAAAAAAAAAAAAAAACCAGATTGATTTGATTTATTAATCAATTTTACCTTGAGAAAAGAGTGCCACAGTCACATCTGTACTCCCTAGTACCACAGGTTTTTGTGTGAGCTTTCCAATCAGAATGCACTGCATATTTCTTAGAGCACTTTTCACACTTGTACTTCTTCTCACCATGTTTTCTTGAGTAATGCTTCTTAATACCAGTGAGGTCTCCAAGTGCTCTTGAATGGTCATGGTGTACACATGTGGGCTCTGGACACAAATACACCTTACGCTTAACCTCTTTTGTTGTCTTCTGCTTTAGTTTCCAAGGCAGATTGTGTCCTCTTCTGTGCAGTTGAAGGTTTTGCTCCCTTTGAAACCCTTTGTTGCAAACCTCACAAACAAACCTGTTTGTAGCCATTAGGGTCTTGGGAGATAGTGCTATCACCTCTGCATCTAGATCTGTTATCAAATTAATTTTAAAAAATTAAAAATAACATCCATTTAAATTCTTGTTTGAACCTTTAAAATTTAGGGTTTCCTTGAAATGAAAACTGAAAGCTATCAGATAATTGAATCCAAGTTTTTGGCACTTGCTTGACGTTCCAGTCTGATTTTTTCTTTTCTTTGGCGGCGGGGGCGGTGGAGCGGTTGATGAAGATGGTGCTGATGAATGTTGTTTTTTCATCTGATTCTGATCTTGGTCTCTCATTGCAAGAAAAGGTGCTGCTGCTGATGAAGAAGCTGCCATTGAATCAATCCCTTGTCGAGTACTAATTTATCAAACCCGTCAATATTCAATTGCAACCCCACATGCAATTTGAGAACTTTCCAAATCTTACTCAGAATTCATGGACAACTTCTTCTTCTCAACTCCTAGCTATGCAAATTAATCAAAAATAAAATCAAAAAGATATAATCTGAACTATATATATAAGCAACCAAAACCAAGGCAAAATATCAAAAGATAAACAGAGATAGAGAGAGACGTATATATCAACCCATGGCTGGCTGGCTAGCTTGTGCTAGAGCTTAAAAAACTATCTTCCTTTTCCTTAAATGAAATGAAGTTTTCGAAAAAGATGCTGAGCTCAGGTTCATCTATACGCCTTGGTGTCAAGTCCACACAAACACACACATCCACAGCATTTATTTCTTTTTACCCTCTTTTTATTTCATAAATGTATCTCATCTTAAACACACAAAAATAAGTAGAGAGAGAAAATGAGAGAGAGAGGCAGCAGAAGGGGCGGGGGGGGGGGGGGTGCAGCGGCGCTTTCAAGCTGAGCCCCACGCCCCATAGTGTGTCCATATGCGGCGAAGGATTGGGTCCACCGCCTGTACGTCATTGCCCCCGCTATCTTTTCTCTCTCCCTCTCTCTCGTTTCAGTATCTTTTTGCTCACTTTTGGACAAATATATCTTCGTCACCCAGCACGGTAAAAGAATTTAAATAAATTTTAATATTACCAGTAGTCACCAAGAATTATTAAATATTCTCGAATGCTTAGAATATGTAAATTTTGTCGTCGATATAGATGTTTTCTTTTTCTTCCAAACAAAACACAACAAACGAACATTTATTAGGTAAGTAATTATGGAACCTGTTGGCTTAAGAACAGGCATAGTAACATTAATTCTAGAAAATAAAAACAATTTGATGAAAATGATATATGTGTAGCCCACAAAATGTTTGATTTTCCAGTTACCATCTTGTACTTGTTGACTCACTTTCTGCCAATGCATGTAGATTGTGCAAGTTTTTGTACATGTTTGACGGAGATTTTTTAGCAAAGAAAGTTAATAAAAATTGGTGAATCTCATTAAATGTATAGTTAAAAGGTGAATATAAGGTAATGGCGAAAAGAAACGTGAGATTAGAAATTCAATTTGACCAATTTTTCAACAAAAAATAATTTTATCGAACAAACCTTACACGACGTTAGGTCCAATTTAAATTAAAATAAAATATAGTTGAGTAAATTAAGACCAAACTATCGAAATTTTTAAATGGTGTATTTACGAGTCTTCAACCTTCAAAAGTATAATTTTCGGAATTACACATTTTATAGAATTCATGACTTTTCAACCACACACTTATCAAAATTTAATAAAAAACTATTTTTAATCTACACCAAATAGGTGCCTAAATTGGTGAATCTAAGTCCCAAGTGACCGTGACATTAAAATTTCACATGACTTTCACACAACTAATAATTATAGGACAAAATCATCAAATCATTTAATATTTATCTCCAATTCGACTGATAGTTGCATGTAATTTTAGGCCTTTTTGTAGAATGAGAATGAAAAATATAGTTGTTATTGGGGCCCACACAAGAGATAAAAAATTTGAATTTAAATGTTGATGTGATGGATAACGGTCATATTTTTCATTTTAATGAGAAAATAAGGTGGCCCAAACGGGGGCTTAATATCTAATTTGACGATTTTCATCATGTAAGGATCGAAATTATACATTCAAATAAGTTGGAGACTTGAAACCTTACTTTTGAAGGTTATGACACATATCCACGCTCAATGAAAAATTGGGGAGCCAAATTCTAAATTCCTAATTTAGATAGCTCGTGTTTGGTTTACATAAAAATTAATTTTTTAATAAATTTTGATAAAAATTGATAGAATATGTCGTTGAAAAATTGTAAGTCCCATTAAAATTTTACATGTGTATTTAAAATTAATTATTAATATTAATTTTAATCAATTTTTTAGCTAACTAAGCGTTTGACAACCACGAAAAAAAAAACTCAACTCATTTTCTTTCAAACTCATTTTCGACAACACATTCTCATAATAAAATATTATGCATGTAAACCCAAAACTTATTCCTACTTTCTAACTATACATTCTTAAAATAAATTACTATTTAAATATTTATTTATTTTTTCATTTTAATGGTCCAACATGGCTAAATATGACATAATATTTTAAGGAATAATTGCAGCAAAAGTCTCAAACATTTGAAACATTATCAGATTTTTCCAAAACCTTTAATTTGTTGCAACCGTCGCTCCTAACATTTCCAACAATTGCATGTGAGGCCATTTTGGATAGTTTCCATCCATTTTTCTGTCAGTTGATTCAAAAATTAAATTTGACCATATTTTTAATCAATTAAAATTGGGCAAAATGGTAAATATCTATTGAAATAATTAAAATTGTTATCTGACCCCTGAATGATAATTGCAGCTGAAGCTTTAAATTTAACAAATTTCATATAACCCCCCATCCCCAAACTTGATTCAACTGAACTGTAGCCCAGTTTCATCCAATAGTATCCTATCTTTAAATAGAACATGCTTAAATAAAGATTTTAGGAAAGTCTGCTAATATTTCAAAATTTTGGAGTTTTTGCTGTA
This sequence comes from Fraxinus americana, assembly GCA_035079005.1. Taxonomy (NCBI): domain Eukaryota; kingdom Viridiplantae; phylum Streptophyta; class Magnoliopsida; order Lamiales; family Oleaceae; genus Fraxinus; species Fraxinus americana. The sequence continues at coordinate 23,780,390 of CM068710.1, forward strand.
ATTATTCCTATTTTTAATACGAATGAAGGGAAGGGTGTGTGGAGGGGGTGGGGGGTGGGGGTAGTCACATCTTGATATGGTAGGGGTTAATTGTGCTCTTGACAATCGTGACCCACGGAAGACCTAATGGTCCTAATCCAACCATATCATCACACGGAAAACTAGACACTAATTATGCCACTTAAGATTAGGTCTTATCGTACTCTCCAATCACGAGAAAATAATAAACGATGTAAAAATTTAATCATTTCGTTTAAAAGTTGATTAATCATCTAACACTAATAACTTTTAGTGATCCGCAACCACATTGTTGGAAAGTAAGAACCGACAATTTTTTTTTATTTGGATTTTATCCTCAATAGAAATATAAGTGAGATAAGGTTATAACGATTTAATTTTCCCTACACGCAGCAAAATTTATGCGTTCTCAACTCAATTACAGTTGATTCTCGATAATTTAGTGCCATATGAATTAATAATGTCAATGAAATAATATTTTTGATCAAGAATATTAAACAAATACATAGAATTGTTAATTTCTAAAACGATAAACTAAATAGATTCTATAATATTTAAGAAAATAAAGAAAACCGTAATAAATTGATGATTTAATCGATAGATAAATATATTTTAGATTTTCTTTTTTCCCAAAACTATAAATATTTAACTGTGTATCAAACTATAAATACATTTTTCGTGTTAATAAATTTTGGAATAATGATTTTTTAGAGAATGTGTAATTAAAAAGTAAGAATTTTTTTTTAAAATTTACGTATAAAATTATTTAATTGAGAGAATGTATGATTAAAAATAAATTTTGAAAAAATGAAACTCGAATAAGTATTTAATGAAATTAAAGTTTCGGTTACGACTTATTTGTCGAGACTCGTAGCCTTTGCCCCCATTTCGTGACAACGCAACAGTGACCATGGACCCGCTGCAGCATGTTCAACAACGACGGCCCTTTTTCATTTTATTATTCTTCTCATTGTCCCTCACAAATTCCAAATACCCCACCATGTCCCTCTCCCTCTCCCTCTAACTAATTAATTCTTGTAAGTTGTACCTACTCAAATTCAAATAGGTCAAATCTTTTCAACCTTGACGGTTACAAAGCCTTGTAACACATGTGAAGCATTAATTAATGTCTAGCTCGAGTAACAATGATAAAATTTAAAAAGTAATGTCATTGATATTTAACATCAGTTTAGATGGTTAAACAATCCAAAGAAATAAAGAAAAAGAAGATGAGACTATGGTTTCATTAATTCTGCATAATGCAATTGAATACAAAAGAACGATTTAACCTAGAAAAAAATAGACTATATATAGGCTAAATAAAGGAAATTGAAAAGACGATTATACCCTTAATAAACAATAAAATAAAATAATCATATATTTCTTAACATCTCCTCCCAAACTCATGATGCTGCTGCAAGAAGCATTGAGAGTTTGCTAAGCAAGAAACAAAACGATGAACCGGATGTGACTTCTTGAAGAAGTTAGCAAGTTGCAACGATGAAGAGACAAAAGGTAGGGAAATAGTGTCAGTCTACATAAATCAAATCTTCAAAATTGCTTGTATGTCAATCAAGCCGAACAAAGAACTCAAAGTTGATGATAATGAAAAATCATCATCCACCAATCTAACCAAACCGATGCAAATTTCAAATTCTAGCTCCACAAATACCAAATAAACTGAATGCAAATTTCAAATTTCGGATACATCAAACCAACACCAAATCAAATTCCAGTTGAATTGGACATGTACCAAACCAAATTCCAGATAAACTGGACATGTACCAAACCAAATTCTCAATCTCGTGAACCGAGCATATACCAATCCAAATTCCCAATCCCGTGAACCGAGCATATACCAAACCAAATTTCCAATCCCATGAATTGGGCATATACTAAACCAAATTCCAGATTACCTACTATAACCAAAATCTTAAAAAAAAAAAAACTCCAAACAAGTTTAAAAAGAGAAAGGACCCAACTCCGAACAAAAGCCACCAACAACAACTCTCGCGGCCCAAAAACAAAAGACTCAATAGCCAACAAAACCCATAGCCCAAATCAAAATTTTCAGCCCAGACAAGCTAACAGTCCACAATAAAATTAAACCAATTAAATAATTGGTCCAATTACTCCAATACCCCCAATAAACAAAAACAACTCACAAAAGAAGCTAGATTGCAATCCCAAACAAATTATCACTCAAAAACAGTCCACACTAAATAGCAAACCTAATATAACAAGCCCAACCTTTTCCATAAAAACATCTCCTTGGACTATTTTATGCCCTGGAGCTTCAATAATAACATTATAATCAGCTTTCACCTCCCCATCCACATACTTGTTCTTCTCAATGTCATTCTCTACTTCAAAAGTGACAATGTTTTCCTCTGTTTTACTTGCTTCAGCAAACTCATCACCATTTTTATCTTCTTTCCCGTCAACAATTTCTCTGTTCTCCTCATTGTTATCAGTTTCAATCAATCCAACATTATTACTCTCTACTTTCACTGGACAAAGACTTAATTTGAGGCTGATTTTGAATTACTTCCTCAATACGTTAAAAGGAACGTGTACAGAAAAAGGAAACAATTGATTTAATTTCACGAAGACTATATCTCTATCTCCCACCAATCTGTCTGTCATTCTTCCTTCAAATTTCATCTATCTCAATAATATTGTAGCCCAATAATACGACCAACAAACAAACCCACAAAAATAATTAAATAGCGCAACTAAAATTATGGCTCAAGTCAAATGCAAGCCCAAATCAAACATTTAATCAGCTCAAATCATCCACAGTAAATCCTTAATCAGCCCAAAATAACAACAACAAACCAAATAGCAATTCACGACACCAAAATGACAAATTACCAAATCAATTGCCGATATCTAAGAACGTAGGTTGTCGGAAGCAAGAGATTGTTGAACAGATTACTGAGTTCTCCAACCAAACTTGCCTACAGCCCGAATTAAGAATAAACCCTTGGGGTTAAGATGAAGTATACCACAAGGTAAATCCATGTCAACGTGAAACGCTAGCACTGATTGAGAGAATTATTGAAATACGAAGAGACTGGACGGAAGTAGAGATGGCAATTTTCCCTGCCCCGCCCCGTCTCGTCCCGTCCCGTCCCATCCCGTCCCCGTGGGGCCCCGCCCCGAACGGGTTGACGGGGCGGGGTGAGGTTCGCCGCCCCGTCACGGGTCGTGGGGCCGCCCTGAACCCACCCCGTAAAGAATTAAAAAAAAAAAATTTGTTTTGGACATTATTTGTTTTAGACATTTTTTTGTTTCAAGTGCTTACTTTGAATATTGATATAGTTAGTTTGAACATTATTTGTTTTGAATTTTAAAATTTTGAATTTGTATTTTAAATAAAAATAATAAATAATAAATGGGGCAGGAAACGGGGCAAGTCCTCGCCTCGCCCCCGCCCAGCCCCGTCTAAGGCGGGGTGGGGAGCGGGGCGAGGAGGGGGAGTGGCGTGGTGGGGCGGGGCGGGGCGGGGTGGGGTGAGGGTGCCCTGCCCCGCCCCGAACCTGCCCCATTGCCATCACTAGACGGAAGGAGCTTTTTGTTTTTTTAGCTCCTCCCGCCCTGAGAAAAACCAAACCAAGAAAAAAGAGAAAATTCTACGGAATTGGCTCTGATACCATGTTAAACAATCCAAAGAAATAAAGAAAAAGAAGAAGAGGCTAGGGTTTCATTAATTCTGCATAATGCAATTGAATACAAAAGAATGATTTAACTTAGAAACAAATAGACTATATATACGCTAAATAAAGAAAATTGAAAAGACGATTCTACCCTTAATAAATAATAAAATAAAATAACCATTTATTTCTTAATATAGATAATAGCACTATTGACATTAAATTATACGTTTGATTAATTATTAATAGCTATGACTCATTTAATACGACTTATAGCTGACAATCAACATCATTAGTGTTAAATAATATTTTCAAATTTAAATTGGCAACTTGGGTTTGAGTCTCATTTGGGAGAGAAAATTGAAACAAAAAAAAATATTAATACATAAAATTTTGATTTCTTTTTGTTCTATAGGTCTTTCAAAACATACCAACAAAAAATCATTTGAGTAAGAAGAGAAGACATAAAACTTTGAGCGTGAGTGTCGTAGGTAGGCTTGTGGAGCAGAGGATGTCATGTGTAATGAAGCTATGGAAGAGCATTTGATAAATTTACGAGCACGGGTGTGTTTGACATGGTTAACTACAAGTAGAAGACGTCACATGTAACAAATGTATGAAATGATAATTGATGAAATTAATGACAAAAATGTTGATTTTTTGTGTGTCTGAAATATTTATCTATTTTTGTCATGTTGGAATATATATATATATATATATATATATATATATATATATATATATATATATATATCAATCAGAAATGATCTAATGAGCACCGGTGCTCATCTTATCCTCAGCACCAATGAGTTGGCACATTAATTCATTGGTGGATTGGAACTCACAAAATCTTTATCCACCAATGAATTAATGTGCCAACTCATCGGTGCTTAGGATAAGATGAGTACCGGTGCTCATTAGATATATATATATATATATATATATATATATATATATATATATATATATATATATATATATATATATATATGTCTATATATAAAAAGTGCATATTTAACGGAATTTGTTGATTTAACGGAAAAACTAACGGAATTTGTTGTTTTAAACAGGCAGCTGCACCTTCTTTCAGTGTTTTTATCATAACTTTGTAATCCGATTTTCGATTGAAGCGATTCAAAATGCGTTGGAAAGCTAACCCATCTGGCTACAACTTTGATTCAGATATCATTCTCCAATTCGATCACTTTCTATACCAAAAATATGTCTCAATATAACGGACTATGTAACGGAATTTTTTGTTTTAAACAGGCAGCTGCACCTTTTTTCAGTGTTTTTATCATAACTTTGTATTTTGATATCCAATTGAGCCGATTCAAAATGAGTTAGAAAGCTAACTTATCTGGCTATAACTTTGATTCAGACATCATTCTCCAATTCGATCACTTTCTATGCCAAAAATAGGTCTCAATATAACGGACTATGTAACGAAATTTCTTATTTTAAACAGGCAGTTGCACCTTCTTTCAGTGTGTTTATTATAACTTTGTATTCTGATATCCGATTGAGGCTATTCAAAATGATTTGGAAAGCTAACTCATCTGGCTACAACTTTGATTCAATATCATTCTCCAATTCGATCACTTTCTATGTCAAAAATATGTGTCAATATGAGACTAAAATATCGGAGCATAACTTTTCGGTTGGAAATTGATTTGTGATCTTCTTTTGACTAAATTTGATCCCCTTGACATCTTCCTTTATCCAATTGACTCCGAGCACTCTCAAATCTTCATTGTGAGATTCAACACAACTTTTAAATATTTACATTTTAGCCCCTGAACTTTGGATCCCTTACAATTTAGCTCTTTCTCCAAATTTGTCTACTTTTACTTATTTTCTTCAATCTCACCAACTTACATTACAATATCAAAATGACACATCTAATTATTTATCAATTATATAAACATTACGTCATTAATTATTTATAGGGTGTCTGTTTCTGCTTTTCAATAGAAATCAAGCCGTTGGCAATACAATTCATATCGTTGGGAGCAGCAATTTTGGACCAATTCTCTCACTGTAGGGCTGTAGGTTTGAAAAAAAAAAAGGTAACATAATCAATTTTCCCTCCTCCTTGCAGGGCGACCAGATACGCCCTTAATTAACAAAAAAAAATTACATCTTTATTAATAAAAAATTAATTATTAAAAAAAAATATTAAATATAAACTAAGCAAACGTGCATTTCATGTTGTTTGCACCTAGTGTATATATATATATATATATATGATTTTAACCACACCGCACAAACTTCACACATATGCCACATCATATTGTATAAAGTTTCAGGCTATTAAATTGATATATTGAATTGGCACGTAACAAAAAACGTTTGCATATCTACAAGTCTTTTTATATGTGTGTGAAGTTTGTGTGGTTAAAATATCTTAACACTCTTAGATATGCAAACATTATTTGTTACTGGCAATTCAATATATCAATTTAATAGCCTGAAACTTTATACAATATGATGTGGCATATGTGTGAAGTTTGTGTGGTGTGGTTAAAATGACCCCCCCCCCCCCCCCCACCCCCACCCACTACAAAAAAATTTATTTTACATTTAAATTCATTCATTACATAAATAATCATGTCTCGACTTGGGAGACGTAGGGAACCATCTCAAAGATCTCTCAAACTCGTCTGAAACTCATGAAGCCGACGCTGTCTCTTATAATAGATTCGAAATTTTTTTAGAAGTGATTAATGTAACATTTGTAATAAAGTTTGTCATTGTATCAGCCTATTGTATAGAGCGGCTGACCCCTTATCAATGTATTAATTGCATGAATAGATAGTGATGTGAAGCCTCAATTAGGAAGTGAGGCCACGTGGTTCTGATCCAACGGTCACCACGTCGTCCAAGACAGTATAAATGGGTTCTCTTTGTAACAAAAAGAGGGTTGGGTTGTTAATTGGAATTTTAACATTCATATATTCTAAATATACACTTGAACTCTCGAAAAGTTCATAAAAACACTTGGTTAAATATTTTTCATCTTCTTTACAAGTTTATTGAACATAAATCTCAACATATAACATAGCAACTTCTATACTATCCTTCCACATATTCCCTTTTGTCACTACAAAGATTAGTTTGGTTTCCGCCCGGTGATCGTTGTTAGTACGATCGCCTTTGTTTCTTCCGACGTAACTTGAGCATTTTTGTTTCTCGCCTCAAAGCACCCCCCGCATCCATTTCCTCCTTGTTACTGTCTTTACTCCGGTAGGAATGCGTCGAAGTAGTGCCTGACTTGGCGTGAGTGGACCAACATCTGTTGGCACATTTTTGGAGGTCAACGGTTTGCATAGAATTTTTTTGTCAATTAAGTGCCAATATTTTAGTCATCTTCGGTAGAAATTAAAATTCAGATTTTAATTTAAATTAAAGTCAACAATTAATTTTAATTACATATTTTATGGGATTATAACTTTTCAACCACACATTTCATCAAATTTTATCAGAATCTATTAAAAATCTAATTTTAACCCCCGTCAATGAGCTAAGAAACATGCTTTTGACCTAGAAAATAATAAATCCCTTACGATTAGAGAAGGATAGTGTCATCTTGTGAGGCTTCTAAGAACTTAGGGACTAGTTTACTGGTTTAAGAAGATTCAAGAACCACCTTTTTGAACTTTTGGCAATTTTGAGGAGTTGTAAGTATAATAAATTACATTTTTGGACTTCTTTTAAATTTTTTGGACATTTTGGTGTGAAAATGTAAACTTGGGGGTTTGAAAAAACGGAGAGGTTTCGAACTTAGCCAAGACAATTGCACAATTCGACCAGTATGGTCCAACTAAAGCCAAAACTTTTCCATCGTAGTATAGAGAGTGAAAAATGAAAAATATGAGTTTTAATTGAAAATGGATATTCAAACTCCTAGTCCAATTAGAAAACCACCGATAATTCTTGTCAGAATGGAACTTCAAACCAGGGGCGGAGCCAGAAATTCATCGTATGGGGGGCTAAATTTTGTAAAATGTAATGTACGAATAAAATTTATATATAACTAGAAAAATTGTTATATAACGTTACATATTACAATTGTACATGACGATGTTTTAAAGCATAAAATTCATCTATAATAGAATCTAGATATAAATTAATACTAAATTCTCGTTTAGTGCTTGGTGTTAAACAATCGGCAAGAAAATCATCATCCATTTTGTTACGAATTTGCTATTGGGTAAATTCCCAAACTAACACTTCCTAAATAAATTCAAATTATTCAATGGAGTATTATACATTGTCTAATGTGGCCAAATTCAAGTGAACAAGTTACAACTTACAAGTGTAAATAATCTAAGTATCTAACCAAACATACCTCAATGCCTCATCACAAGCCGCAAATGAAGGCTGAAGCAGAACCAAAAGCACAACTGCACTGCACACTCCAGAGCCGAATCGACACTGAAAGTTTGAAACCAAACGAGAGTTACAAGACATAACAAAATTGAAACTGAAACAAGATATTAAACACAAAAAATTAACCCTTAAAAAAATTAATTACTGATGCACGGAAGAGGTAGTGGTAGACCATCTCTATTCTCTAATGAAACCAACTCCAAACAAGAGAATGCACACATAACACAGCACACGTCAATCACATGATTCCCATCTCAGCATCTCTATTCTCTAATTAATTAATAACTTTGATAAAAATAACTAAAGCTAAGCAACACTTAAAAATAATTAGAGCTAAGGCTAAGCACAAAGCACACTGCACACATCAATCCTTATCCCATGATTCCCAGAATCCCATCTCTATTCTCAAGTGCTGAAGTGCAATGGTCCAACGGATATTCCTCTGAATGAATCCCTTGATTCCCCTCATACATCCATAAATCCGCGCGTCAAAGAAAGTTTTCAGTTTTAACTTTTAACCTTCTATATATTTCTTTGTATTAAAAGAAAAACAAAGATAATAATTAATTACCGACCTCAACAATGGTATCTGTAGGTTCGGAATCGGCTGATAGTGGGCGGATTTCGACAGTAAGCAATCGACGTTTAAGGGTTTCGCTTTCGCACCTTCGGTAATGGGTGACAGGGCAAGAATTGGAAGAAATTGTAGAAGAGCCGTGCACAGGTAAAGAAATGCAAATTGGGTGGGTTTAATTTTATATAAAAAGCAAATTAGGTTGGACATTTTTCCAATTGGGCTTGAACAGTGGGCTGGATGGTTGGACAGTAGGCTACCATGGGTTGGATTGTGGAAAAATTGGCTGTAAAAAAAATTTGTTTTTTTTTTTGTTAGAGGACCTGGGCTTGGACAAGGGTGGGCTACAGCCCACCCCTATCTCCGCCCATGCTTCAAACCATATGTTTTAGTAGAGTTGCCTAGTTTAGAGACAGGCCCTCACATTAAAAAAAATGAAAATAATAAAAAAAATCATATTAACCTCCCTGATTTCTAGTTTTAAGTATCACGTACAATCCTAACTATTTCTTAAAGTCATATATCTTTTAAAGCGAGATTAATATATCCAAAAGAGTGATGCTTGAAGTACAGGCAATTTTTCCACGGGAGGTTTACAGGCAAGACACGTGGTGGGACCCGCGCAATTTTTATTTTTATTTTAATACACGTGGGGTCCCCCCCCCCCCCCCCCGCGAACGTAGGGCATTAGCCTATCCAAAATGTCCTTGTCAAAAGAAATGAAGAAATCTTCTACATTTAGTTTTTAGTTAACTTCGTCGAAGTAAACTATAAGAATGTAAATTTATACATTATATAAAGAGCTATAGTTTAAATTTTAGAGCCTGTTTAATTCTCATTAATTGGGAAAAAATGAGTTTTGAATAGTATTTTTTGAAGAATGCGGAGTTAAAAAGTAGATAAAAGTTTTTTGTATGTGTAAAAATATTTTACTGTGTGAATGTATGATTGAAAATGATTTTATAGTAAATTATAAAATACATTAATGGGTGTCAAACAAACACTTAATCATATAAAATTTACTTATATTTAAGTGGCATTGTTTTTCTGAATATATACTATTAGATGAGTTATGTATGAACAATTAAAGAGGTATTATGATATTATTTTGAAATATTATAATGATTAATGTATCAGATTATCATAGAATTCCTATTATGCCCCTGTTTTGGTGATTTTTTTTGATTTTTTTGGAAAAATATTTTTTAAATAATGTTTTTTTTTTTTAGAATATGTGGTTAAAAGTGGGAAATTTTTTTGGACTTATATGTAGAATATTCTATTATATAAATGTATTGTTAAAAATAAGTAAGTAGAAAAATGAGATTTGAAAGAACGAGACACAAACAAGGGCTATATAACGTGATCATCAATCAGGGTATGTTTGCTTGATATTATTGAAGAAAAATGTATTTTAAATAGTGATATGATGGGAAATATGTGGTTAAAAAATAAAGAAAAATTATTGATGTGATAAAAATATTATTTTATTGAAAAATGTGTGATTGAAAATGAGTTTTGAAAAAATATTTTTTTAAAGAATGTATGTCAAACATGGGCTTAATAATCAGGTTTGAAAATAGATAATGTTTAAATAACTAATAATAGTATTTCTAGCTAAACTTCATTTGAATTATAAAAAGTACTTGTTTATATTTAAAAAATTAACGTGAGTGAGGAAAGAGCTTGACTAATTATATGTAAAAAATAATAAACACTAAACAATTATTGAGATGAATATCAGGGGCAGACCCGGGGGGTCACATGACCCCCTAACTTTTGAGATTTGTTTTTATAAAATCATGTTTGATATCGATTGAAATCTAAATTTTAATCTAAATCAAAGTTAACAATTAATTTTAATAACATATTTCACGAAAACTATTTAACTTTTATTAAAATTTACTAAAAATATGATTTTAATCTCCACCAATTAGGGATAAAATCATAATAAATTTGAATTTCGATAACATGCTAATTTTAAAAATTTTCTAACGATCGTACGTTAATCGAATCTACAAATTGCTTAAATCATCTCAAAACTTATTTCGAGAACTACATTATAGGCATATCAAATAGTCCAAACAGATATTGAAAATAACTAAAAATACGTTAAACGTGAGTCTTAAAGAAAGACGTCTAAATCACATCTTTTTTAAAAATAATTAATTATTTCATTAACATTTATTTTAGTAATACAAATTTCTAAATATAATTTTAATCATTTTATTACGAAATTTCATATGAAATATGACATTAAAAAATTCCGAAATTTTACATCCGAAAAAGTCATATCCCATGTAAATTTTCGGATGCAAGATTATATGGAGTATGATTTTTTGGGACATAAATTTTCGATTGTAAAATTTCTCCCAACTTCTTTGCAAGTTCGATTGTGCCCCCCTAATTTTAAACTTTTGCGTCCGCTCCTGATGAATATATTATTTAATCATTGACATTTTCATCGAAGTACTTATTTCTATGAATAATACACTTTTTATGAAATGTATGTTTAACTTATATTTAAGCAAAAATTTCTTTAGTGGCGATCCTGTCAAGTTCAAATCTAGATCCTTCATTGTTTCAAGAAATTAAATAAACCTTTTGAAGTGACTTGTAACAACATTAATAGACACGTTCTCATTTTGTTCTTTGATTATTCTATTAATAGTAGACAATATATTGTACCAAATAATCATGTCAAACTAAAACTCAAAATTCATAATGCTAAAAGATAAACATTTAGCAGTTCTAAATGCCTTAGAATCACCACATCCGGGGAGGCAAGTCTGGGCTCCAGGCCCAATAATTTTCTAATGGCATTTTTTTTGTGAAAATTACATAAAATAAGAATTTTCAAGATTCAATTTCAAATTTCATATATTAGGAGCTTGTCTGGAGGTAATTAAAATTTACCAAAATTGATTTTTGGACCATTTGCCTTTGACCATCAGACACAAAAAGCAGCCACTTTGTTTGAATTATAATCGTTGCCCTCTTCAAAGTTCAAAAAAGCCAATTTTGGCTGATTTTCAGCCGAACCAGACAGTCTCTAAGTTTCACTTTTCAAAAATCAAATATTTTATTTTTAAATATTAAATATTAATTATACAATTTTCATTCTAAACCCTAATCAATTTCATTCCAAACTGGCAAACATTTTCTTCATCTTCCCTCGACTCTCTGTCTTCTTTCCTCTCACTATCTTCTCTCCGTCTTCTCACTTTCTCTTCTCTTCGTCACCACCGGAGGCGACATAGCAAACGCTGCCGCCGCAACCATAGCAGCCAGCGACGACGTCATCCCCCGTATTTTCTCTCCTCACTCTCTTTTCTCTGTCGCGGCGCAACGCAAACACGGAGCAGCAATACCGCTGAATGCTTGTGCTGGTGTCGCGGAGGTGTGAGTTATGATGATGCTAGTGGTGGTGGTGGTGCGGTTAGTGGAGGTTGGGTGCAACGGGGATGTTTTTAGGGTTTTGGGTTTCTTCCTCCGATCTGCTTCGACGGAGCTTTGGGGGTGCTTGCCAATGTTTTTTGTGGTTTTGAGTGGTAGCGATGCTGGCCTTTTTTTGAGGTAGTAGCAGTGCCGACGTGGTGTTGAAGTTTTTGGCGGTGGTGGGTTTGCTGTGGTGGTGGCGGTGGCCGTTCATGTTCCTGTGACGGCGACGACGATCATATATGGTAGGCGTTGTGGTGATGGCGTTTGTGGATCCGATTTGTTGGGTTTTTTTTGGACGGCTGTGGCGGTGATTTTCTTGGATCTTGTTGGTGGCTATGGTGGTGGTGATGCCGATTTTGGTGTTGTTTGGGCTGCGATTTTGTTGCTTGCGATTTGGTGTTTAGGCGACAATATTGGATAATGTTCGTGGTTGGGCAGTGATTTTATTGATTTTTGGGAAGCGATTTGGTGTTTGGGCAACGGTGTTAGATCTTGTTGGTGCGGTGGTGAGGATGGTTTTGTTGGTGGTTGTGGTGACAAGGTGGTGGCGGGGGTTCGATTGTCATGTTGTTGGTGGTAGTGATGAGGTGATGGTCACAAATATTGGTGGTGGTCACAGATTATTTGATCGTTTGTGACGATTAAATTTATTAATTTGTGATTGATGAACAATATATGACCAATAAAAAATATAAATTATGACCAAGAAATAATGTGTGACTTAAAAAATTGTTAATTTGTGATCGATAATTTGACAATTTGTGATTGTCTACTAAGTTGTGACTTATAATATTTGTGATTTGTGATCAATGAATAAGTTGTGACGTATAAATTATTTTATTGTGAACAATGAATAAATTGTGACTTATAAAATTTCTGAATTGTAAACCTAAAATAATTTGTGGTCTATAAAATTTCTGAATTGTAAACGTAAAATAATTTGTGACCTATAAAATTTCTGATTTGTGATCGTAAAATAATTTGTAACTTATAAATTTTTTGATTTGTGACGTTTTATTTTTTTGATAATTTACTTATGGCACTCTTTTATGTAAAATTTATAGTTTCCTTTTATATTGGAACGATTATCGTAATCCTAATCTCTTAAATTATCAATATCGAGTTCAAGTGTTTTTCAAAACATTTAAAATTCACTAAACAGTCCTTACCCTGATGTATCATTCACTTTAAGAAATCCCGAAAGAAGACATCTACATTCTTCCTATGAGAACCTCTTTGCTCTAACAAAACTATTAAGCATAGTTCTCATACTCGACCCGATTGTTGACCTGGACAAATAATCGGGTCATCGAGGTTAGTGGTTCAACCATTAGGTCAGTACAAAATCGAGTTTCAGTTAGAAAAAAATATTTAAGATCCTTCCTTCGAACATATTCAATTCGAACGATTATGTACCGGTTCAAGTGGCTCTTAATTGGTTCATTTGCTAAATCGTCTGTTCTCGAGGCCAAACCAACTGGTCCAATCTGTAGGAATATTGGTCTCCAATTGCACCCAAATACCGAGCTCAGATAAACCAAATCGAACCACCACAATCCGACCAAGAACCTCCAAAACGACACCACCCATTCACCGATTGCTTCAACAAGAATCAGCCCACTTAGGACTCGGTGTGAAGAGTTGGCAGCCTCAAGAAACAGCCACTAAGGTTAGAGAGGAAGGAGAACACAAGGCAAGTACATATCAAGACCCAAGGACACAAAGTCACGGCTCTCTCTCCCTCACTCACGGCTCCAACCTTTTTTCCACCCTTGAGAAACAAGAACCGGGTCAATATTAATAAGGCAAGGAATTGGGCTTTTAGGTCAAACACAAAGGGGCCCAATAGATAACTAAGTGGGCTTTCAACCTTAAAGCCGTCTAAGGTTATGGGTCGGGCCATGAGCAATACTAATCAAATTAGGCTACTTCAAATGACCCACTTAGGTTGTCGGGATGGTTCGTTCATTGTGGTGTCGACATTCCACTTCAATCATCGGCCGAGACCTATGAAGACTAATCCAACATAAACCGGTTTAACATCATCGTTCGGATTTATTGGGTATCAAAAAACCCAACACAATCCAATTTTAATAAATATGCCATCAAGCTTTGATCAATAATTTTTGAATTTTCTAGATCACTTATGTTTTAATGCAAATGCACACGTTATAAATTCATCTACATGTTGTTCATTTATATATTCATCCTTCAAATTTTCTAACTCACGATTCACTAAATTTTTTTACTCTCTATTTATATTATGTTAACTTTGAACCAGACATACAACACTTGGACAAAATGATTTCGGGTGGCATAATATTTAAAATTATAGGACAATCCTTCAAAAAACTCTGTTTTTAGTTTTACTGTAGAAATGAAAATATACTAGTAAATAGATATGAATAGAGTAGGAATTTATGTGCAAACCTAAAATGGTTTGAGTAAGTGAAAAATAATTTGATCTTTAGTATGAAGCAAGTTTCGAGACCACGAATAAGAATATTAGGTCCATGTTTGGTAATGATTAAAATTTCAATTTTAATCTAAAATGAAAATTTAATCTAAAATAAAGTCAACAATTAATTTTAATAACGTATTTCGTATGATCCACAATTTTTCAACCATATATTTTATCAACTTTTATTAAAATTTATTAAAAAAAACTAATTTTAACCCCACCAAACATGGGCTAATTATTGTTCCAATTGCCAAAAAAAGAAAAATAATTTAATAAAAATTAACATGCCGAATATCATTCGTTTGACTTTGTTTTGCATGGGAATTGTCAATAAAAGTGATAATTTTTTTTACCATTCTGTCTAGAATTTTTTCCAATTGCCCAAAAAAAAAAATAATAAAATAAAAAAACAGCAAAGCTGGAAAATGAAAATCCAGCTAAACCAAGGGAAAACATTTTCATTGATTTACATGAAAATTGGGGCGAAACGGCAGCTGTCAAAATGAATTCCTAGGAAAAAGCTGACAATCAAACATGTGCAAAGTGGGAAAATGGAAAGGAATGAGTGGTAAATTCCATTTTCCCTAGAAAAGGAGTGGTATCAAACACTGCTTAAAGCAATCCATATTCTAAAATCAGTACAAGATCAAAGTTTAAATTAATTGAGGAACAACAGGACTTGGTCCAAGATTTTCACTTAGATAAATAAATATTTTCTTTCAAATGCAAAATAATAAGAATGAGAGTCCATTAAGAAAATATTATTCATTAGAAAAGTATAGACTAATCAAATAATTAAGAGCTTAAATTAAATGTATCAAGAAGAAGAATTAACATATGTTCTTATCATTTTAATTCTTTTTGGATGAAAGCTAATATCAAGTGTCTCCATCCCTTAATCTATTCATTTTTTTTTCTTAAACCATCCAATTAGCCTTGCAAACTTAATTACTTATAGTTCTATTAGTTGCACCAAAGAAGATAAAATACCGAGTTACCACTCGAGTACAATTTACAAATAAAAAAAAATATGAAGAAAAAATTTCGAATAATATACTACTCTGGAAAGCTAATTGTAGAGAACGTGATTATAATCAGACCATTTTATTCTTTCAAACCAAAAATGAAAAACACCAAAAAGAAAAATAAAATATAATACAAGAGGACATAAAAAATTAAAGTAAAAAAAATCATTCATGTCAATGTTCTTATTAAAAATTTTAAAAGTAAGCTAGAGAACTTCAAAAGGGTGGAATTTGGGGATGAGAAATTGAGAATAATTAAACAAGCAGAGAAAATAAAGTAAAAGCTTAAATGTCAATTGATAAATAAAAGAAATGACAAAGAGAAAAAAGGAGAAAAATAAAATAGAGAAAACGAAGAATTAGCTTGTAAATGAGGAAAAAAAAGTGAACAAACGCGAATGTACAAAAAAAAAATACGCTTTGAAGAATAAAAATCATTTTTTGAAAAAAATTCTTTATTATTTATTAATATAATATATACAGAATAAAAAATTTGGAATTCTCATCAAAACAGGACCTTAGGCGATCGTCTATCTATCTACAGTAAAGACCAGCACCGATTGGAATCGAACAATATGCACAATGAATATGGCTTTAAGCCAAGACCATATGTCTAGTCATGGTTATGACTTGTGAGTACTCAAGTTAAAAAGAAAAAAAAAAAGAATCAAACTAGCGAATCCCTACTTTAACTAATCAACATCTTACATGAATGGCATCAAACGAGATGCATAAAAAATGTGGCTACAAGTTAATGGCATATGTCTAGTCATGAAATTATCAGTCCCGAGTGTTGCACGCAGCTTGAGCCCACCACGCGTTATTCAAAAAGTTTTAAAACAATTGAATGAAAAATATTTTAGATTACGATAAGCATTGTAAACAAACAATTAATGACACCCTTGTGAAAAATTGTAGAAGCTGAATTGATTTACCGGACGAAGTTGTGAAGCTGGTTGAGTAATGATTGAAAGAAATTGTAGGAATTGAACTTCGTTACTCGACAGGTTATCGAGTAAGTCTACGAGTTTCGAAGAGAATGAAATTGCGAAATAGACTCGCAACGACATAAAGTTTATTGATCAGTGGTCTAAGAGGGTGTTTGATGATGATTAAAATTTAATTTTTACTAGATTGTGATAAAAGTTTTTGAAATATGTGATTGAAAAGTTGTGTGCTAAAAGTAGTTGTGGCAATGGGCCGAGTTTCGACGAGCCGAACTCAAGCTCGTTTAAGCACGAGCCAAGCAGCTCGACCGCTCGGCTCAGGTAGTCCCGAAACGAGCCCGAGCCGTCAATGGGCCGAGCTTTAACTAGATGAGCCGAGCCGATGAGCTACTAGACTCTTTTGTCACCCCTATCTAAAAGTTGATGGTGGCTTCAGGGTCTGCTCCCTCTGATTTCTTGATGGATCTTTCAAGACAATGTTCTCTTATTTTATAGGATTTGTCTACACAACTATTTTTCCCTAATGCATTTATACCTGATGCTATGGCCTGAGTGTTTATTATGTTATTTAGAGCAATTGGGAATGTATTTGCTGGTCGACGTGCAAAAAATCTTGGAAAATCTGCTGAGAGTGGTTGATAGATAAATTTATTGTTTGCTATAACTTTTACCCTATATCTCCGTGCATCACGTAGATTTCCTCCGTGCTGCACGAAGAAAACCTATGTGCAATGTCTCCATGGAGGTTTTCTCCGTGCAGTACGGAGAAAACCTCCGTGCAGTGTCTCCATCTCCGTGCGCCCTTTTTTTTTTCAAAGTCAATAATTGTGGACTTGCATTTTTTTATTTTTTTTTGTTCACGTATGGAACAGTGATACGTGAGGAGAAATCACAAATGAATACTAATCCTCAAAGCCCATTATAAGAGAGGGTAGATTCAAAACTACAAAACTCAAGGCAAGAAAAATGAGATGCTGTGGGCAAGGTAATGATTTCTTTTAGAACAATTAACTTTTTTTAAGCTTAGCCAAACATGAGATGAAAATAGTTGGTAATATTTCACACTCCATCCCCTTTTTAGTCCCTTTTTAGGGTCCGTTTGGGAGTCATTCTTCTTTAAATAATACATTTTATCTTTCACATCAAGTGGGGTCTATGGAGAATGTGTGGTTGAAAAAGAAGGAAAAGTTATTGATGTGATGGAAAATATTATTTTATTGAAAAATGTGTGGTTAAAAATGAGTAGAAGAATGTGAATGAAAATTTTAATAGTTACCAAAGGCACGCTTAATAAATTTCCTCACTTACTGCCACCCTGATATTTCAGTGTCCGCCCAATTCTGCTGAAATTTTCTCCAGAATTCTCATTTCTTCTCCATGAATCTTTGCTATTCTATTTCAAGGAATCCTGATGTGGTGTCACGTGCCTCAATCTTCCCATTCACATTCTTCTCAATTTATGATGCTCGCACAAAACTTCAAACCAGATTGAGGTTGAGATTGGAATGCAATTCAAAGCCCATTAGAGTGGAATTGAGTTCCGAAGGCAGTAATACCAACGTTATTAACGCAAATGATAGTTTAGAGGAATTTGATAAGAGTAATAATAGTATATGGGAAGAATCTGAGTACGTGGAGGTGATTGGAATAGGAAGTCGAACAGATGCAGCGCTTGACTTCTGCTCTGGGTCCCTCATTCTTTCCCCTACTTTGAGATTTTGGTATGTTCGACAATACCATTTTCAAGTGCACTGTTATATGATTATACACTGGCATTTGGGTGTACTTTCTCGAGCTTTAGAACTTGGGTTTATGTTTTTGTGTTTATTTATGTTATGAGGCCTATGGAAATATGCCCGTAATTTCCTTATTTTTTGACTTATCGTTTAGCATCAAAGCATAGCATACAGATATGCAATGCTTCAGTTATTCTGAAATGGACATGAATTAATGTGATTTTTGTATTTTACTCGATAAGGGATTAGTCTTGGGCCTGGCACTATCATCTCCGTTTTGGAAATAATAACATTTTGTGAGGCAAGAGAATCAGTTTGTTTGTATTGGTGTTGTTTCTCAATTTCCAAAGTGTGTGCTGGTAAAAATGTGGATTATATATTTTCTAAGTAACAAATTATCAAACTGTTAACTTGATGAGTGACGAAAGTGCTGCTTCTGGAGGGAGATTATATGTAGACTAAGGTTTAAAGCTTCTGTATCTAACAATTTGTTTGAATGTATGCTAGGCAGGTAAACTATATTAGTCATATGTTTATTAAGACAGCTAACTGAAAGGTATTGGGGGAAAGAGAGGAATTACCCTCAGGACAATTACATGAAAGATGATGTACCTTGTGATACAATTTTTATGCATTTTTAGACGGCTAGTAATTGTCTTGTAAAAATTGCTGTGTCCTTCATAGGCTGATTTTCCTGTTTTCTTTTGTTCTGAGGATGTGATGTTTAGGTTCTCTGCCTTCTCAATTTTCACTGAGTTGTTTAATTTTGAATCTTACCTTGCTATTCCTGCTATTATATGTTATCTGACCTATAAGCTACATGATGTAGTGAACTATTAGCCTGTAAGCTTTCGAGGTGTATGTTGGGTTGTTGCATCTGTATCTTACAATTTACAATCTGAATGTTTTTGAATTGTGATTTAGCCCCCAGTACATACTTGAATTTGTCTGCTAATTCCAGTGAACTGTATTGCAGGAATATTATTAAAAAAGATTCAATGAAGGTGCTATTGAAACAAAGGTTCAGTACACAAGGTTGAGTGTCTGCACTTAGATGTTCTCTTCTCATAGAGTTTATTTTCAATATAGGGTTATTTGACTGACTAGTCGCATTGTTACACCTTAATGCAAAGCACTGTATAGCGTATAAAGTTTTGGTTATTTACTTTTATAACTGCTGGATGCTACTGAGTCCTGTGGATCTGTTGGCACTAGAACAGAATTGACCGTTTCTCAAGTATTTGGATGATTTGCATAGTAATTAGGATAGCCATTGGAGTAAATGTTAGGTAACAGACATAGTGCAAAGACACTTTTATTGCTGTATGGTTATGCTATTGGGAGCAAGCATAGGTGACTGGTCGAACCAGTTGTCCAAAATCTAAGACTAAATCCAAAACGAAGCTCCAGGAACAATTTCTTTTCGGTTGCATATCTTAATGATGACATTAACTCTCTTATCACTTGGATAAATCAAAACTTGAACCCTAGTTTAGTTCATGTCCTTCTATCAATAAGAGCTAATAAATTTAAATTATGTAGTCAACTATTTTCCTCTTAAAGATTGGCCCTTTTTCTTTTTTTACAATCCTTTTTTATTGGGGGTGGGTGACAATTCAACTATCTACTAAAAAGTTCCTATTTCTTATATTTCAGCCTTTTTTTTACGAAGTTAATTGTGTTCAATTGACTGCACTGAGATGGATATGAATCTTGTGATGAATATATAGGGGAACTGGCCATTTTCTACCTTTGTTTAGTGGGTCAGTTTTCACCTCTTCCCATTTCAACTTGCCTTACTTTTTCCTCCTCCATTTCTGTTTCAATCTGATTTCCCTGGCCATTTATGGGTCATGTTTTATGTATTTGTTTCCCAGGCCAAATATGTGACATATCCATTGCATTGTTAAAATGGCCACCAACCACTGGCACCATACACATTTTTCCCTTTTTTGGCACTCAAATCATTCTTTAACCTAGTATAAGTGTATAACAAGAATCGCTAATATAACACGGTCTTTGTACCCAAGCCGTTACATCATACGTACCATCCGCTTTGGGTGCGCCGTTACAGCTAACCTGCAATCTACTGTAAAATATACACTTCTTAAGATTCAGCCCCCATCCACCACCTTTTTCTTTGTGCCTAAAGATCTCCATCTATTTCATAAAATGGATGGCTCTCTCCTTTCATTTTTCTTGAAACTCGTAGTGAAGATTAAATAGTAATCAGAAACCTAAACAAATAATCTTAGTGCTGGACTGTCTTATTTACTGCCAAAGTTCTTTTGTGTTTCAAATGAAAAATAATCTCTCCTGGTATCTCTTAAGGTAACAAATTGATTTTCTTTCGCCAAAATAAATAAAAATGAAACTAAGAAGACAGAGAGACATTTTAAAGTATATACACCCACTAAATTTTCTGATTTGACCATTCAGAGGATATCTGTGTATTGTAGACTTCAATTTTTGTGTCCACACTGAAGATCATTGTTTATGTGGTGACACCTCCACATATGGTTTTGCTCAAAATCTTGTCCTTTTTTTTTCCATTGTGCAGATAATACTCCAAGAACTGTGGAAGCTCCCTCGACACCAATGTCATGTCATAAAGCAGTTATACTTGTTTGTACATTGCTTCTCTCACACTCTAATGATTTTATTATTTAGTATTTTTGCTTTTCTTAAATTCTCATTTTGAAGGGAAACCCCTTTAGACTGTATATTTCTGCATGCAGGCATGCTAGTTGAAAGAAAAACCATTGTCCAAACACAATACCGATTAATCATTGTCTGTCTGTTTATCCAAATATTTTTACTAGACACTAACATACTTCAATCTTAATAAGATATTATCTACACTACTACTCAAAAACTGCTAAGGCTTTACTAATTGGCTTTTCATTCCAAAACTACTCTTATTCAGTTTATCAAGTCTCAAAATGTCATTGGAAGTTCAAAATTGTGATAAGACTGGAGTTCTACAAACGTTCCATTTATGAATGTAATTTCTTGTACATTTCATTTACAATTGATTGAAGTGTAACTGTTATCTCCAGAGTCATGGATTTTTTTTTTTTTTTTGGATAACTGTATAAATATCAAAATGCAGAATTATGTGATCCGTAACTGATAAATATGTAGGAAATTTATAGACTGTGGTACAGTATTAGACTATTTCTTGTAAACTTCTATATGTGAATTAATTTAGGCATAAATTCTATTGCTCTAAACTTTTGGTGTTACAAGAAGGCTGTGCTTTTCTTACAAAATAAGAAGTGTGTCAAATTTACACCATCTCACCGCGTGTTATTTTCTCATTTGTTGGACACTTCTCTCCGTATTGTAGTGAGCATGAAGAAACATCTGGACTTTTTGAAAACATTTTGTTTGATTCATTTCCACTGCTTAAATATCTGTTTCTCTCTTCATCTAGTCCATTTGATTTTCTATAGGTGACCAGTGCAGCTTGTGGCACTTTCTCAAAACATTTTATTAGATTCTTTTCTGCTTCTTAAATGTCTGTGCATATGTCTTCATCTAGTCCATTTGATTTTCTGTAGGTTGCCAGTGCAGCTTATGGCTCAGATCACATTACAGCACTTGATATTCTTCGCAATATTAAGTCAGTAAATGGATTTGTGGTTGGTGTTATTTTGAAGCCATTCAGATTTGAAGGACAAAGGCGTCAATACGAGGTACCTCTTTTCCGTTTGCTTATTTGAGATTCATAGGTCCATATGGTTAGCAGGATATGCCCAATAAATGATGTAATCTGGATTACGTATTAAAAATTTTTAAAGTCATATCTTTTTCAAAGGTGAAAAACTGATGTGGAAGTTAGATATTGTAAAACCATGTCCATGCCTGACTCACTTGCATATTATCAATAACTAACATTTTATACATAAAATGAAAATGTTGTGATGATTCCATCTGCAGGTGAAGGATTTGGAGGACAAATTTCAAAAGCTTGCAAACTTGTGTATTGGTGAGTAAAATGTTGCCATAGAATACATTTGTTAGTATCTATATCCAGTTTGCTAACAAATTGAAGGAGCTTAAGATTTCTTCCTTATCTAATTATGTTTAATCTCTTAGACTGCAGCGGCTATCTAGTGCAAGGAAAATTGATTTATTATTAAACATGGAAGATGTAGCTGTAAGATAATTCAAGAAAATTTGAAAATTGCCTCTCTTTCTTAAGGATTTGAAAGTAACTTAGTGATTTTTTATCAGTAATTTAGAAACATGGAGGAACTGTATTGTAGTGTGCAATGGGACTTCTTTTTTTTATTCTCTGGCTGTGCTTGATCCTGTTTCCAAATGCTACTAAGTACCTAGCAGTCCAGGGTTTCCGAGCAAGTTTATTAATGCACGCATCAAACACAAAGATTGGAATTGGAAACTCAAATGCTACCGTTGGTATATTTCTTCCAAAATGTACCATGAGCATTACTTAAAAAATCAACTATTTGCTGCAAAAAATCATACCGTAATTTTAGTTGCTTTAAAGTTGATGAACATAAATATTAAGGAGACAAGGAAGGAAATTTATAAAGGATGTTCTGCAAAAATAATTTCGCCAACAAGACTTGCTTTTGAACATAAAATGGTTACAACACCATCTCTGATAGGATTGCTTCTAGTTTCAAATAGTCATTCAATTACTAATAGATTGCTATATTACAGAATTTCTTATGTTATTTTATGTTGGCCACAGTTGTTGACACAGATACTCTTCTGGAAAATGATCTGGTAACTCTGGACGAGGCTCTGAAGACCTATAATAATGCTGTTCTGATGGCTGTGAATGCCATTTCTGTTCTCGTATCTGTAAGCAAGCTTTTATAGTCCTTATTTTGATGCTCAAGTTTATTCCCTTTCCCGTCTTTGTTTTATTTAGCCCTGTTTGATGGTCATTATGTTGGCAAAATAATGTTTTGAATAGTAATTATTAGGAGAATGTGTAGTTAAAAAGTAGAGAAAAGTTTTTGATTTACGTGCAGAATATTTTTTTGTGAATGTGTAGTTGAAAAAAGAGTTTTCAAATAATGGTTGTCAAGCAGGGGCTTAGTAACTTACATTCATGTCATTAACAGGAGAAACACGTAAAGCTTCTAAATGAAACACACAATGATACCGAAGAACTTAAACTTCCGGAGTTCAGAAAAGTAAGTTCTTTTACAATCTGTGTTTTTACTGAGTAGATGGTTCTGTTTGTGTTACCTGCTGCATTTCTTAATTCAGGTTATGAAACAAGACTCTTTATATTGATTAGTGCAAATCCCATAAATGTTGCGGTTATCGGCACTCTTAGCAATCTTGTCCCTCTCTCATCTTATTTTTTTGTTTCATGATAAATATTGGATCTCATGGTTTCTGGGAGGAACTGTGGACATGGTTCCTCAGCTCTTCAGATCTTTTTGTTTCTTCAATGCTGGCCTAGTTGAGGTTTTAAATTTCAGAGATTGGACTCTCTTACTTTGATTAGCTCCCACTAGTCTGACATGTTATTGAATTTTTCCCCTTTGTCCATCTACATGAGGCTAAGGCTACACATTTACAGATTGTGGATAGATTTAAAGAAGCAAGAATTGGATTTGGAGCTGCTTATAATATCAGAAGTTCAATCCTGCAGGCTATATATGACTGCCCTTTCCTGGGTGTGGACCTTAAGGTTTGAACCATATAATCCTTTTTGGATGTTGAGTTACAGAAGTTGCATTCTTTTTTGCCTGTTCTCCTACACGTTTCTTAGCCAAGGCTCATAGATTCTTTTCTTTTTTGTAATATCATGTTGTAACTGAAATTCATAGTTTAAGTTCTTCAGACTTTTTCTCACATAATGTTTTGCCTTTATTTCATTTCTACTTTTGCACTCTGGCTTTACTGCTTGCATTTTTCTTGGCAGGACACTAATGGTGTAATACTATGCATCTTTGCAAGCTCAGGCATTGTTGAATGCAGTAATGTGAATATTCTTTTGCATAATTTTCGACTAACTACGCAATACCAGGGAAAGATAATTATATCTATAGTTCATGAACCCAGTCTAGAGCCTGATATAATTCTGACTACAGTAATTGCATTCGGGTAAGTTTCCTCATCTTCCAATAAATAACTGATAAACTATATATTCTGATAACATTGCTCTTAAACTGAAGTTCTCTTCTTTTGACCTTGTTATTCTTCTGTATTTTCTTCCAATAGGAATAGTAACTGAGATTTATATTTCATATCCATTTGACCTATCAAAAAAAAAAAAAAAAAATTTCATATCCATTTGAATGAAGCTAAATTATCTATAGATTAAAGCTATGACAAATTTCTTTCAAACCCTTTTTCCCCTAATTTTCTTTATTCTTTATGTATAAATAAAATTGACTTTGATGCTGTCATAAAATTGAAAATAATCATTATTAAGTATTTATTTATTGCTTGTAGCAGAAAAGAATTTTCTGCTTTTCACATTATGTTTGTGAATATGATCTTTCTCAGAGAATACAGTTTCTACAATTCTGGTTACCTCGTTATCCAGAATATTTTGTTGTTACCCTTTCTCGTCTTCCACCCTCCTTCCAGTTAGTTATTATGGTTCCAGCTTAAGTCAAGAACAATCTACACTAGCTTGTCATTTACTATGTCCGAGTTTGAAGAAAGTGACTTTATCTGAAAGTATACAAGCTTTTCGAGTTGTAGTTAAATCGAGGTTATGCCATATGAAATTTTGCTTACATTCTACTACTTAGATTTGATCTTCATTCTTGTATATGATGTGGTATCAGTTACTTCAGACAGCAGTTGGCTCGGAAAAATGGCATATTCTCTAACTTGGCCCAACATTTCCCTTTCATATTCAATATCTTCAAGAAGCAATATCCCCTACCTTTCAGCACTGAGCGTCCACATTCTTCTGAGGTGACAAACTCACCTGGCATTGGTGAAATGTCTGATATAAATTCCTTGAATGGGAAAACTGAAGATGCGGAGATTTACTTTGAAGAAATCCAAACACTATTGAGCAACAACGGTGAAGAAATCAGTTCTCTAAGGTTCTCTTTTCCCTTTGCATCATTCAATTTAGCCATGGCTTAGTTTTGTAATTTACCACTACTAAAACTCTTGTTGCGAAACAGTATTGGTTCTGGTGAAAACGAGGTAGAATTTTCAGAGGCTGATTCCTATTCTTCCACTCATGCCTTCAATTCTGCAGGTAGAATCTGAATAGTTTTCTTATCCGGTTTTAAATCATTTTTCATATAGTGATTCTGATGTCATTGGCTCATGTAATGAGCTAATTATAGTAATTGGTACAAATAAATTGTTATTTGCATTGCCTATTTTAGCAGTCCACTGATCACAATTAATATCAATCTTGGTTGCAATGCATTACCCAGGAGTACCTATGTTTAAGAGGGATCTTCTTAGTAGAGGAAATTTGTGGTCAGGTCATCCAAGTGAATGTGCCAAAGAAGCAGCTAACTTTTCGGAGGAAACTATGTTGGTTGACAACGTGTGCATCCAGAAACTTCCTGTTGGTGTGAAACATTTTGAACAGTCGGAAGACAGTCTTCTTGCCTCAAACATTATACAGGAAGGGGAGAGAATTGATGACAGTAAAAAGACACAGCCTCGTGCCTTGACAAGTGTGTCTTGGAATAGATTTTCAGATGCTGGTTTCCCTACAGGATCAGATTACAACAATAATGCATCTGTAATTGAAAAAGGAAATTCCATCAGCAATTCTAAGAAGCAGGGGGGTCTTTCTGTTCGTGCTGCATCTATGCTGGTAAATTTCATTTCTGGCCTAATCTTAATGTTTGTCCTTTCAACTTAATGAAAGAAACATGGTCTTGACTGGAGTTTTGTTCAATGTTACTATGTTCTTCCCTATTATTGGAATCTGTCTAGAAGAACATGCAGAAATGTCTAAGTTTGAGGCATAAACACTTCACTGTATCTATAACCTTTGTAAAACATGATTTCTTTTATTAAGAAAATAAAAATTTATGTGGATGTGTTTTCTTATTCTGTTGTAAATATATTTCTATCCTGCTTTAATTATAAAAAGATGCATTACTCATTAAGTAATAGGTCCCTACATTTTGCATAACATTAAAGCAAACTTCTTAGATACGTTAAAAAATATTTGTGATTTACCTTTCTTTCTTTCTTTCTATCTTTTTTATTTTTTAATGAATCAACATGAATGCAAATTCTTGCTTCTTCGTGTATCTCTTCCTTGGGAGCAGATTTTATTTCGTTATATCTTTATTATACTTCAGACTCACCTTGAGGGGAACCAAATCTTAGGAGTATTCCTATCTCATAGAATAGGTGGTACATTGAGGACTGAGATATATACTCTTTTCCACTTCGAATAGAACATAGAATTATCTATCTTGCAGCCTTCTGCCAAATTGGGATGCAAAATCATATTGCTTTCCACCATAGAAACATTTTAGGATATAAAGCTGTTTTGCATTTGAGAATCTCATTGATAATTATCTGAAATATATGAGAATATGACTGTCATTGGCAGCCCACAAGCCAAATACAATGGATACTGCCCCATACAAGATTATACAATTTTCTCTATGAAAATGTTTATTTTAATTTTGTTTAATATATTTTTTCCCATTCGTTGCTGTAATAACTGGACGTCTGGTTTATGTAGGAAGCAGAACGAGATTCAGAAAAAAATTGGAGTCCCATAGTGGAAATTAAGTATTGGGGAGGGATATATAGGGGGCGTATCCAAGGAGGACTTCCTGAAGGAAAGGTTATTGTTCAATCTCTGAAGAACTAGTAAAACTTATTTTCTGGGAGGTCATTTGATTCTTGATATAAGGATGAAATTAACCGTGAAACTCACAGGGTCGTTTGTTGCTTTGCGACGGAAACATCTATGATGGAATGTGGCGCTATGGGAAGAGATCAGGTCTAGGTACATTCTGCTTCAATAATGGAGATGTTTTCCAGGGATCATGGAGGGATGATGTAATGCATGGCAAGGTATAAGTATTGCTCCATGACACTTCTACGTTTGATTTTACATTAATCATACACATTATCTGTTGCAAGTGTTTCACTTCTTACTTCAAAGTTCTCCTAAACTGACTTTTTATGTAGGTGTTGCAATAATTTCAAACAAATATACACTCATGTTCCTGTTCGATGAGAGTGACTATCTAATTTTATCTTCTACAGACTTTTATTTCACTTGGAAGGAAATTTAATTCTGTCCATATTTAAATTACTTTGATTAAGTAGGGTACTAGATACTAGTTTTTTAATCTTGATTTATTTGGATTTGTTTCGCAGGGTTGGTTTTACTTTCATACTGGGGATAGATGGTTCATAAACTTTTGGAAGGGAAAGGCAAATGGAGAAGGTCGCTTCTATTCAAAGCTTGGTGATGTGTTTTTTGGTCACTTTAAAGACGGATGGCGGCATGGTGACTTTCTTTGTATCAATGTTGATGGGACAAGGTCTGTTCTCAATTTTAAATTCTGTTTAATTAAATGATCTTTTATGCACGTGGTTGATTCCTTGATATTGACTTTTTTTCTAAAGTACCATGTACATAGTATTATTTGCAAAAGAAAATTGAGCTAGGGTCCAGATTGAAATGGCTTAATCAGGATCTAATTAATATTTCCTCGAGTATCATATTGCCAACTTCAGATGCTACACAAGGTTCAAATTAGGAGTAACTTTTACATATTCTAGACCCACGAGTAATCTTACCTATTTTTGATTTGTTTACTAACTGTTTATAATCACTCAAACCACTTTTTATCCATATATTTCATTAGACCCACAAGTTTTATCCACTTATTTACATCTAAGTTCTATCTTTTTATAATTTATACCGTTTATAAACACTTTCCGAACGAGCTTTGAATTTTGATATTTTAAATTGGAACAGTTATTTTCAATATTCCCACCTCTATTCATTTTCTCCCATTCTCGTATTAATCCATTTAAATAAGAACAGGATTCATGGAATGGAAGGCTTACTTTTCCCCAAGTAGCTTTTATTTTTTTTCGTTTGCGAAAAGAAACGGGTTTGGCATAAATTAAGAGAAGAAGTTAAGTTTCTTCCTCCCCTCTGATTTCATTATGTAGAAAAAAAAAATATTACACGTTTGGTAACTTGGTATAAGAATGGAAACATAATAAACTCTAGTTATACTCTTGCTTAATTGACGTGATTTACTTCCTTAACACTCCCCCTCAAGTTGGAGCATATACATCATATAAGCCCAGCTTGGAACAAAGAAACTTCAACCTATTACCATTCCCTCAAGTTGGAGCATATACATCATATAAGCCCAGCTTGGAACAAAGAAACTTCAACATATTACCATTCAACGCCTTTGTAAACATAGCAAGTTGGTCTCCTGTCTTTACAAATGGTGTACATATATCACCACTCACTATTTTGTCCCCGGACAAAATGATAATCAACTTCGATATGTTTGGTCATCTCATGAAAAATTGGATTTGATGCAATATGTAGAGCAGCCTGGTTATCACAAAACATTGGAATTGGAGTGGACCTGAATAGCAGAGAGAGAACTTGAAGAAGAAAAGGATAAAAAGAAAAAAAAAATTGATTACGGGAGAAGAATACGCAGTAGGAAACACCAAACCCTAGAGGTATTGCTCTGATACCATGAAGAGAAACGAGTTTGGCATAAATTAAGAGAAGTTAAGTTTCTTCCTCTCCTCTGATTTCATTATATAGAAAAAATAGAGTATACGTTTGGTAACTTGGTACAAGAATGGAAACATAATAAACTCTAGTTACACTCTTGCCTAATTGATGTGATTTACTTCCTTAACAGTTTGAAAGCAATGAAGCATGTCAATTAGCTAAAATGTAGATACAATGACACGTAAGAAAGTTTGAAACTAAAGTTAAGGGCCTGTTTGGCATAACTTTTGCATCTGCTTCTCGTAGCATAGCTTCTTGAGGATGCTACCTTGTACTAATTTCCTCTAATAACTCTTCTAGCATGATATAACACTTTTAGAAAATGTTTTAAACAAGTCCAAAAGCAACTTCTTAATCTCAGAAGCAGCTTTTGGATTTTAAAAGCCCTACCCAATGGCTTGAGACATATAAATGAATGAAAGCATAAAGGAAATGTTTGTCATTTCAATCAATAGAGGTATCCAAGGACTTAATAATTTCAAGCATTATTTGAATTAGTTATCATCTGAAGTTTTTGATTCTTGAAGTATCAAATAATTGTACCGATAACAGATTTCTAAATATTATACTGCCAGTTGATTTTCTGAATATTATTGTATGCTTTATAATTTAAATAATTTTCTTACTCTATAGGTTTCATGAGGTATGGGATGAAGGTGTACTTGTAAGCCATAAGAAAGTGGATTCCGATGCTGGAGCTGGTTGATTTTTCGCTTCATTTATGATATCTGTAAATTTATCGTTTACTTAGCAAAATTTTATTCTCTTGCATTGCCACTTGAACACGTAAATAGTGTCTATTTTGTTGATACAGATGGAATTGGCACTTAATTTCACACTTGGCTGCTTTCCCATTACTCTTTTGGGGAAGTGCATATGTAACAGCATTCTCAATTGTGTATTTATAGAGAAGTCATGTATACATATTTATAGAAACTAGCAGTTTGGATTCAATTCGTAGACATGACATACCAGTGTTGATGATATAATTGTAAGCTTAGTGCTCTTCCACGGTGCATCAAGGAAAGAAAGGCAGCTTTATAGTGGTGAACTCGAGGTGAGATTAGAGTAGGAAGACCATGAGCGGTGAAGTTCTTTCCCAAGCCTCGTCCATTTGATAATTGTAATTTTTCTTATCATGGCAAAACTTTTTCAAAATTATAAGTTGGTCAAATATCATTATTTAGTAGGATCCACTTTTCATCTTAGGATTTATCACTTAAGGTCGTTTGGCATGACTTTTGAAGAGTCAAAATGAGATCCTAAAGCTGCTTTTGGATTCGTTAGACTAATTTTATAAAAGTATTTTTTCGAATCAGAAGAGCTTTTAGAGGAAGTTAATCAAATGTGTCTTCTTCTAAAAGTACTTCCGGAATATGAAGCTCCTTTAAAAGTTTGTTTTCAACAAAAATTGAAAGCTTTCTCCGAAAACTCTTCAACACGAAGTAATAGCAAAAGTAGAAATTATGTCAAACGGTTTCTTATAATCTACAAAATGCTTTACATAACATATATCGAGTGAAAGAGTCATTTGTCTGAATGGATATAACTCAAGAAAATGATCATCATAATGGTAACTTTAATTCAGCCCTCGTTTGAAATTGATTTAACAAATAAAAATAAAAAATTTTCCACTCATTCTTCAAAATAAAAAAATATTTTTCACATTTTCTCATAACTTTTCTCTATTTTGTAATCATATTCTCTAAAAATATTCAGGGCCGTTCTCTTTGTGTTTCAATTTTGCGTTTTGAGTTTTGAAATCATTTTGTATTTTATATTTTGAGAGTCCATTTTAAAATTTTTGAAAACGCGTTCTTTTTGGTATTTTGTAAAACTATTCCTCAAAATCATTTTCTCAAAACACGTTCACATGGGTTTTTGTTTTCCATTCTCCAGCCAGAAATCGCCCCACGCCTCCACCAGCGCCACAGCCTTCTACCTCACAAACCGACCACAACCCACCACCTAGACCACCAGATCCCAGCATCATTCCAACCCCCTGACCTCCCTCTACAACATCCACGGATTAATTGACCATAAATCAGTCGAAATCAGCCGAAATCGCCGCGCTACCACTCGTGGTTTCGGCCAATAAACACCGCCGCCGGCCACATTTCCGATCGCGGACCACCACCAATCCACTCCTCTCAACAAGGCGCATCCAATACTACCGTGGGTCACCTTCGATTGGCTGTAGAACTGGCTGATTCCTGCAGAAGCTAGGTGTGCTGAATCAGTTTTTTAGGTTTTTTTTCTTCGATTTTGTTGTATGACTGATTGTTGTTTGTGTGGTAATTGAAGAGGGGATTGAGGGCTTCACAGTGGTTTATTAATCCGGCCATTTTGGAGGAGGTTGGTCGGAGTTTGGGGGGTTTGAAAGTGGCGGTAGAGTGTGGTTGCAGCAGAAAGGAGGAAGGGGTTTGTTCGTGTTGCAGCAGAAAGGAGGAAATCGTTTTGGGCATTTCCCGTGTTTTCCATTTTCAGCTACATTTGTGAAGAAAACGTGGAAAACGGCTTTTTGGCCGTTTTCTATTTTCTTCACAATTTTTTTTTCCATTTTCGAAAATGACGAAGAGAACGCGTTTTCGCCGTTTTGAAAAATCGAAAACAGAAAACGACAAAGAGAACGCCACCTTCACTTTTCACAAGATCACTTCTCACAATATCTGGTACGCTTAAGGTTTCAATTGATTTTATAACATTAAACGTAAGTCTAATAATATTCAAAGTTGAACATTCTCCTCAGAATGCTTTTATAAAAGATATTAGGAGTTTACTTTTTATTTCAGCTTGGCTGCTCACTAAAATATATTAGAATAATTATGAATTTTTTTAACGAAATGTGTCATAAGAAGGGAAGGAGAAAGATAAATATAGGAGAACGTAAGTAAAGCTTTGTAATCAACAAGATTTTTTTTTTAAACAAAAATAAATATATAGTACTTGTAAACCTTACTAAATGAAGACTCGCTCTGCTACTTTCCTATTATAGTCATTACACCTATACTTAAAAACTACCGCAAAAGTCATCGTAGTTATTATTTTCCCTAGCCCTCTTAACAGAAAGAAGACAGAAGACAAGAGACGGCTATTTTACAACTTATCAAGGAAGGCAGCTCACCATTGAAAACATACATGCAATGTCACTGGAGCCAGCTATCAGTTAGGCAATTAGATTAGTTAATCAAGTCCATGTGTTCACCTCGTATTGATTTGTACAACTGAATTAGTTAGAGTTAGTTTGTTGATTTCATTTCTCTATTTATAACAACACTTTGTAATGTATGGTGGCAATATAATTGAATTCATTTTTCTTGCTTCAATTCTTCAA
This sequence comes from Fraxinus americana, assembly GCA_035079005.1. Taxonomy (NCBI): domain Eukaryota; kingdom Viridiplantae; phylum Streptophyta; class Magnoliopsida; order Lamiales; family Oleaceae; genus Fraxinus; species Fraxinus americana. The sequence continues at coordinate 23,812,700 of CM068710.1, forward strand.
TATGGTATCAAAGAATTGTATGCATCTATTGTCTGCTTCTTTACAATTCAATTGAATCTCTATTCTCTTCTGATCATATTACTTCTGGCCTGTTATGGCATTAGCAGTGAATGCACCAAGCCAGAACAATTCCATATCATTGAGTAATTCCGCCATTAATGATGGATCTAATCCTTATTACATTCATCATTTAGACAACTCGGGGCTTGTGCTCGTGTCACAACTTCTTACTGGTGACAATTATGCTTCATGGAGTCGAGCCATGGTGATTGCTCTATTCGTGAAGAACAAACTTGATTAACTAATCTAACTGCCTAACTGATAGCTGGCTCCAGTGACATTGCTTGCATGTGTTCAATGGTGAGCTGCCTTTCAATAGTGAACTGTCTTTCTTGATGAGTTGTAGAATAGCTATCTTCTGTTATGAGTTGCAGAATAGCAAGGTCACAAAAGGGGATCTTTATATCTCAACGACAGTAAACTCTGAAATTACTTAAGGACACTGAATTCCTGGCATGTAAACCAGTTGCATTGCCTATGGATCCTAAGTTGAAGCTCAGTTCATTTGAAGGAGAACTAAGGATCCGTTTGATTGCAAATATGGAAAATGGGTAGAAAGAAAATGTTTTACAGGAAAATGAATTGCTTAGAAATTGTTTTATTGAGAATTGTAATTAATTGTATTTGATTGGTATAATTTTCCACTTGAAAAATGTTGAAAGTTTGGTATCCGTTTGACTTCGTTTTTTATGAAAATTGTCCATTAAAGTGATAATTTTTTTTTACCATTGGGTCTAGAATTTGTTCCAATTGCCAAAAAAAATTAATATACTGAATGTCATTCGTTTGACTTTCTTTTACATGAAAATTGTCAATAAAAGTGAAATTTTTTTAACCATTATGTCTAGAATTTTTTTCAATTTCCAAAAAAATAAAAATAAAAATTTACTTGGACAACCATTTTCCACCTAAGTGGTGAGAAAATGATTTCAAGGAGAAGCAAGAAAATGTGATCGTGTGGCCTCAAGTGGGAAAACCATTTCCCTAGAAAATAAACGTATCAAACAAAGGAAAACTTGGAAAATGGAAAACTAATTATATTTTCCATGGAAAATGTGGTGTATCAAACACATCCTAATTGTTAAATGCACTAATTGTTGATGCATCCATGTACAACCTAATAAGTTTGAGTTTTGTCTAGTTTTATTCTTTCCTCTAAGTTTTCGCTAATTCACATACCATAAATGGTCATCTCTGACGTTCTAATACCATACGTAGCTCTCCAAATTTATGAGATTGAAGTGTTACTTAAATTTCGATGGGAATGGAAATGATTAAAACCCAAGGCAACCCCTCATGTGGTGCACAAAGAAGAAGATTTTAGAGAAAATTGTGATCAACGTGGGTAAAAATATTTTTGCAAAGAAGTTTGGTCAATTTTGAGAGAAAATTACCCAACGAACACTACAACATATTCAGTCATTTATAGCTTGCAAAAAATGTTATCTACCATGTTCTATAGCATTTTCCGAAATGCTATCGTATGTGGTGTTATTAAAAGTCATATCTCTATTATAGCGTTTTATAAATGTTATTATAAAATGCTATAAAATCTTTTACATAGCATTTTATTATTGTAATGGTTCGAGTATTTATAGCATTTTTTTGTACAATCTTTTTTAATTTGATAGCATTTTTTTTGCTATAATTTTGCCATTAATAACATTTTTTAATCGTCATGATTACATTTTCAATAGCATTCTTTTTACATCATAGCTTTTAAATATTTATAGCATTTATTGAATATAATGTAATGTTTTTTATAGCATTTTTATTATAATGTATACATATTACATAGCATTCCTCATTCCTTAATTATCAAACGTAAATATTCAATCCATTATGTTTTGGACTAAAAAAATTTAAACAACAATAACCAAGCCAATAATAAATTCCAAACAACCATCAATATTTTTTTGTAGAAATTTACAAATGTAGTTGTTCAATAGAGAAATCTAATTATGTTATGTCCCACAACAAATACTAATAGAATATATGCTTGAAAATGATATAAACACAATGAAATTAGAATGATATCATTCTAATTCTTTAAAATGAAATTTCTTGAACTCTTGCAACTTGTTTGGAGAACACATCCATCAAATCAATGATACATTTAAATCTAAAAATTAATAAAGTCATACAACTTGTTAGATTTTAAAATAACATAAAGTAAAAAAAAATAAATTCAAAACTCCAATTAGTGACCGAAGATAATAGGGTATAAAATTTGACCTTGTTGTCTATGTTGTTTACTCGATTACAACTTTATCACATGGCCATGCAACCGTGGTACCAATACATTCTTCAATACAAGTCATATCAGAAGTAGGCCTCCACAAAAATGCATCAGGTTTCATAGCTGCATCAACCCAAACTCTCATAGCATTAGGTTCTAAAGGAATGTGATGAACCAATATTTTTGGATCATTTGAAGACCAACGTCCTTCTGCCACCACTTCTCCTTTTCCGATCCAATCTAGTAACTTACACTTACTGTTGAGTGTATTAGTGTTTACACTCTTCAACAACACAAATTCAGGAGCCACATTATAGTCAACTTTAAAAATACATATATATTATCAATGAAAATGAATGATAAATTTTACCAATGAAGACGGTAGTTGAATATTAGATAATTCTTCACTTTGATTTTCCTGAACTTTCAAAGATAAAAAAATTTCAGAAACTAGCTACTAAATCGTGTGAATTAAAAGTGTATATGAGCTATATTTCACTTAAAGGAACTTATTAACCTGTTTTTTCAATAAGTCATTGATTGTCCTCTCCATATCTGCCACTTGAACCTTTAGTTGCTTTTGTTCTTCATTCAAATGAGCTATATTAGACTCCCTTTGAGTTAATATGAAATACTTTGTGTAGCAAACTCCACCTCCAGTCCCTCGTAATTGTCCACTATTCTCCGGACCAAGTACTTTTGAAAGAGCATCTTATTTTATATTAGTGTTAGAAGCATGCTGACTCGCATCTTTCAAATTTTCCTAAAAGACAATATATGAGTGTATATATGCGTGCACACACATGCACAATATATATAGAACTTAAAAAATAAATTATTTATACTTACGAGAGTCTCTTCAACAAGTTTGCATATAGGTTCACCATTCTTTTTTATGTGCTGCTGTCCAAACCTCTTTTCGACCTATAGAAGATGGATTGTTGCTCTTCTTTTACTAAGAAAATGAAGAATAATATAATAAGAATCTAGTGCAAATGATTTACTTTGTCAAATTAAAGATGGCTTGTGGAATATTACCATATCTTCACGCAATCCAGCATATCCCTTGCGACTACATGTATGTGGAATTTGTTTTTTCTTGAATTTCTCTAAACCTTTTGCTTTTAGTCTGATAATTAGATTTCCAAACTTATATTAGGTGAGCAATAATTAATCATAGCTTAGTACAGAATTGATATAAACAAAGGCAAAATGAAGAAGTGACCATAAATTTTGTACTTGTCTTTTCTTTCACAAATTTCTTCCATTGTTGTAGTTTAAGAATATTATCGGGTTTGAGTTTCATTCTTTCAGCTTCATTTGGTGCTTCTCTAATCTTTTTCACAAGTCAAGACTTTGATGCTCTCCAGAGTCCACCCATTTCTTTAAAAATGTAATCTTTTTGTCATTCATCATCAACTTTGAACATTTGCTGCAAGTTATAAATTTTCAATTTAATGCAATATCAAATTTATATTACATTGTATTGTATAACCATGAATTATTTTGAAGGATGTACCTGAATATATTTCCACATAACAAGTTTCATATCATTTGAAAGATACCGCCAATCAACAAGAGTATAAGGTACAATCTCCCTCACAAGACGGCCTAGAAAGGAAGATAAAGTGACCGATAGCGATTGTCCCATTTCATTAAACCTTACTTCAATTGGAGCAATGACTTCGTTCAAATGTTTCATCTTGGTAGGGTCCCCCTTCTTCTTTTGAACTTGTTGAGTCTCTCCTTGAGACGGTGCAATAATTTGTTGTAATAGACTCGTATCTTCATCACGTGTTCTTTGATTTTCATTACCACTCATGCCTATATCATCTTCTGGGGTAACCTCACTTTTAGGAGATTCCTTACTCATATTCAAGTTGCAGGAAGACCTCGTAGGAGCATCCAAAGAGTTTAAATGTGTTGGCTACTTTAACTTGTCCACTTGTAGTTTTTCGTACTGGTCTCTTTTTACGTGGAGCTTTTGAATCATCAACAATCTTCTTTCTGGTATTCACCATGATATCCTACCTATTTATTTAAAAAAATATGAAAATCATGATTAGCATTCTATGTCCAAAAAAACCAGAAAACTGACATTTAAAATGAATAAACAAAGCTCACCATTGTAAGGCAACAAAATATACAAACATAAATATAATATTAAGATTACAATACGAAAGCGGCTAAACAAGAAAACTCAAACAAATTGACAACAAAACAATGATTTTATTGATAAGCTAAAGTTTTGAATCATCAAATTAAAGTGCCCTTGCAATCCCCTCTTACATAGCTAACTTCCTCGTTCATATCATCAATGCTCAGTGAAACGCCATTTCCAACATTAACTTCCTCATTCTCATCATATATTTCTAGATCATGGAAACCTCGATGTGGTGCTTTCAAAACCGCATACCAATTAGATGAATTATTTTCTCTCCAATAAAACATTTGTTTAGCCTGTGGTGCTAAAATAAAAGGGTCTTTTAGAAAATTATTTTGACATTGGTGTAAATTAACAAGTGTAAAGCAATCATCCACTTTCACACCGTTACCAACATTTGCCCAGTCACACTTAAAGAGTGGAATCTTTATTACGTGGTAATCTAATGAAATTATTTCTCTAATGACTCCATAAAATACAACAACATCGGAAACTTGTGCATTATCCTTTGCACTAGCTCTACACATGGTCGTCGTTTCAATGGATAAACCGCTATTTTGTATAGATTTTTCAATGTCTTTTATGTAGAAATGTTGCCCTTTGCTAATATATCCAGTGTAGGAGACTGCTTGCATTTTAGGACCATATGCCAGCCATTTTAGAACATCTGACTCATTACTTATGGTGGAACCTATTTCAATCTGCAACAAAGTCAGACATGTATCAGTGATATTTATATTCAATATATATATATATATATATATATATATATATATATATATATATATATATATATATATATATATATATATATATATATATATATATTCTTAATGAGAAGATAAGAAATTATCGAGACTGTGTACAACATTCTCCTTTAACCAAACTGAAAATTTCTCAGTGTGCATTTTCCAAAGCAAGATTTCATTTTTTTCAAGGTTTCTATTACTTCGCTTCAGCTCCTCTTTATGCATTCTAACAATAAACAAGTTATTCAGGATTTCAAATTAATATATATTTTCTAAGCTTTACTTTATTAATAGAAAAGTGAATGACTTACTCCAGAAAAGGTTCCACAAAAGATGTATTAAATAACACGTAACGATGTGCTATCTCTAACAATTCTTACTTAATGTAATAAATTTTGGAGCAGAAATGGGACGTCCCTCGGTCATTTCATTGCTAACATAATCTTGATTGAGCCCATCTCGATGATTAATTTCTCTTGCTTGTTTCATGAACTCGGTACAAAAATTCATGCACTCATCCGCAAGATAGCATTCAGCTATGCAACCTTTGGGTCGTGCGCAATTTCTCACATGTCCTTTGAATATTTTCATATGTCTAGAATTAAAAAGAGTAAACAAATTAGTATCGAGAATGAAATTATGTGCATAAATTTATCAAATAATTGCGAATTTCTCACCTCTCAAAAGGATACATCCAACGATAATGAACTGGACCGCATAATCATACTTCTCTTCCCAAATGTATCATGATATCAAAAAATGCAGGAGGAAAGAATCTTTCAAGACTGCATAAGGTTTCAACTACTTCATCTTCTAGTATTGCTATTTTCTCCCTATCAACAACACGTTGGCATAATCTATTAAGAACGTACATAGTCTAAAAATTGCATTTCGTGGTCCTTTTGGAAGTAAACCTCTTAATGCTATAGTCAAGAGTTGTTGCGTGAGGACATGACAATCATGTGACTTGAGGCCAATAATTTTGCATTCATCTACTGATACAAAATTGGCTACATTTGAACTATACCCATCAGGTTACTTCAAGTTAAACAACCTCTTACAAAATGTTTGTTTCTCTGACCTTGATGACGTATGTGGAACAGGAGAAAGGTATGTCCTATTACCTCTGTCATCTGGATGTAACTCCTTCCTAATTCTCATGTCTTGTAAATCCTTACGAGCATTTAATCCATCTTTTGTTTTACCATTTATGTCTAACAATGTACCAAGGATGCTTTCACATATATTTTTCTCAACGTGAATTACATCCAAATTATGACGTAACGGTAGCATCTAATAATGTAACAAACCAAAAAGATGTTAGTTTCATGCAAAAAATATATTCAAATAATTGAAAGAAATTGAATAAGAGTTGAAAAATGCCAAAAATCTTACCTCCCAATATGGCAAGTTAAAAAAGATAGATATTTTTTTCCATGTTAGCATGCTCCCATCATCCTTATTTCTTTTTTGGTTATGAGATTTTCTAAAATTATTGACATAATCTTTAAGAGTAACCAGAATGTTCTACCAGACATAATTTTAGGCTTGGTTCCCTTTTCTTCATGTCCATCAAACCAAGATTTCTTTTTCCCAAACGGATGAGATGGTGCCAAAAATCTCATATGACCCATGTATGCAAATTTTCTACTAAATTTTAACCACTGTGAGTGAGTATTCTCAGAACATATAGGACAACATGTCCTACCCTTAATTTTACATCCTGCTAAATTTCCAAGAGCAGGTAAATCATTAATAGTCCACATTAGTATTGCTCTCAAATTGAAGACTGCATTAGTGTGTGTATCATATACATTCACCCCAATATTCCATAATTCGTTCAAGTCATCTATAAGTGGTTGCATATATATATCAATATCATTCACAGGCTAATTGGGCCCTGGAATTAACAATGACAACATGATATTTTCTTTTTTCCTGCATAACCATGGTGGTAGATTATAAATAACCAATATCACTAGCCAACAACTATAGGTAGAGCTAAAATGTTGAATGGATTGAAACCATCTATAGGAAGCCCAAGCCTAAGATTGCGTGAATCATTCGCAAACTCTGGCCACTTGTTGTCAAGTAAAGCCCAAAATGGAGAATCCACTGGATGTCGCATTTTACCATCAACACTCTGATTAGTTGAATGCCATGTTAATGATTCAACGATTTTTGGTGTACTGAACATCCTCTGGAATCTAGGTTTTATAGGAAAATATCTTAAGACTTTAGTAGGTACACCATTTTTACTCTTTCGTGTCTGCTTATCAACTTTCCATCTCGAAGAACCACATTTTGGACAATTGTCTAGTTCTTTTTTATCGTTTCTAAACAAACAGCAATCATTGACACATGCATGAATCTTCTCATATCCTAAATCAAATGTCTTAAGAAATTTTCTTACACATAGTGTGGATGAAAGAATTACATTACGTTCAGTTAACATATCATGTTATATGTTTATAAGTTCCGTAAAGCTATTATCTGATCAAACACTAATAGTTTTAAGCTTATATAAGATCACAATTGAAGATAGCTTTGTGTATTTTTCATTTCCTAAATACAAAGGAGTTTCAGCATACTTTACCAATCGACTAATGTTATCATCCAAATTCTCTTCAAAAACTTCTTTATTATATTCTTCATTTGTATGTGCAGCTTCAAACAAGTTAGAATATTTCAGTCTGACTTGTAGGATCAACACTACTAATGAGTTTTTCTCCATGGTGGAACCAATTTGTGTAAGTTGGATCCATTCCTCTTATGACTAGATGCTCGTGAACAATATTTACATATTGATGGATTAAGTTTCGACAACCTTTACAAGGACATAAAATCTTATCTGGTTTGCCTAAATTATGATGAGCGGTGTTCACAAAATTTTCTATAGCTTTTCTGTACTCCTATGAGGCCCTAATAATTTTAAAAGACAAGATTTTAAGATATAATCTGAAAATATAAAGTATATAAATTACATGACAAAGTACAAATCACCTGTTAAGACGCACCCATTCTTTATCAATAATTTGAGGGAACCCAAATATTATCCTAGTCTAACACAAGAACTGTTAATTGGTTTGTCTAACCAATCCTCCAAAGTAGACACAACTAACTAAGCCATGAATGGAAGTCGGGAAAATCATTCAAAACAAAGAAACTATCATGCAATAGATAGAATGAACATGACGAGGCTGAGTACCATATGTAATACCTCAATGACATAATTTCAGTGAATAAGACTAGGAAGAGTACAATTGGTAAGTTAGAACTTCGAACTTTGGAGAAGTACCTTGGTTTCATAAGGAGTTTCAATTAAGTAGAATGTGGAACTAAGATAGAATACATAGGCTTTCCTCTCAAACACGATAAGAATAAGGATGTAAGAAACAATCTATCCAAACAGTAACAACGACTGCTCTTTCCAATGCCATTTTCTGTAAATTTTCCTAAATAACCCTATTAAACCCACTCATGAGTTCAGAACAAAAGATAGGCTTCATCAGAAATTGGGGATACAGAAATTGGACGCCAATTTAAGAACCCAAAAATAGCAAAAATACCTTCGAAATTTTCAATTTCCCGATTCAATCTCTCCGAATTCCCAATTCAAACTGTATATACTTCAAAATTTCCCTTCCACAATTGAAACATGTAGAAACTGCAAACAAAGACGAAAATCATCAACAAGATATGAAAAATTGAGGATGAATTCGTTTCTATTTGGAGGGGGGATTTTCTGAAAAAATTACACAGAGAGGCAGAAGAGTGGAGAGGCTTGGAGAGGCAGAGGCGTGGAGAGGAGCTAGAGGCAGAGACCATGGAGATGAGAAAGAGAGTAATGGAACGGGAAGAGATAATTAAGGTAGAAAAAGCGGGATATAATATTTTGGTAAAATATGGAGGGAAGGATTTTGGGCTTTTTAATTTGGTGGCTTTAAAAAATGCTATTATATTGTATTTAGATAAAATTGAATTTTAATTTATTGCATTCTCAACAAGAATGCTATTTTTCAATGTTATAAAATGTGTAAATTGTTGTAGTGGAAAACACGTTTTTTTCCTTCTTTTTTTTTCTGGCAACTTTGTTTTTTTATGTGTCTATATTAAATAAATTCAAAATTCAATTAGTGTGAATTGATCCTGAAGATTTAGTTTTTCTCATTATTTTGATTTAATTTTCATTATTATCTTACTTTAAGGGTGTGTATGAGCCACATTATTTTGAAAAAATATATTTTGGAATAGTAGATTAATGGAGAATGTGTGGTTAAAAAGGAAGAAAAAATTATTGATGTGATGGAAAATATTATTTTATTGAAGAATATGTGGTTGAAAATTAGTAGAAGAAGGATAATGAAAATTTTAATGTGGCTCAAACATGCGCCAAATAAGAAAATATAATAAGAAATTGGTGGGGAATTGATGAAGACAAAATAATAATTCCATTTAATTTCATGTTTGTCCGTTTTTGGTGAATTGCTAGTCTAATTAGATTGGAAACGGGTTAATAATCACAATTCAGGGCTTTTGGCCCTGAAGCACGTCGGATTTTGGGCAGATTCCGTCGTTTAGACCTTCAATTAAGCGTTTTTGCCATTTATGGTACTTTTTGTTTTGGCAATATCTTAATCAAATAAACTCGAATTTGATTTTCGTTTGTTGGGGGATGATCCGGTGATTAGGAGAATCAAGATCCGTCATTATCTCAATTTTTTTCCATTTTTTGAAAAAATAATATTTTCTCATTATTATGTAATTTTTTCGAATTTTTTTAGGTTTTTCGCTATTTAAACGTTGTAAGCCCTTTGAGGCAACCCAATTTTGAATGAAATAAAATTTTCTAGAATTTATCTTCGTTGAAATTCTTTTTGTGTGGATTTTTGTCTTTCCTATAGAGCGTGTTTGAGAGCAATTTTTGTGGGATTTTAATCAAAATTATAGCCGTTATAGTCAACTTGTGGGCCCCACCTGTGAGAGGGAAAGTCAAAAATGGTGGCCGATTTGATAGTTAACGGTTAGAATTTTGATTAAAATCTTTGATTAAAATTTCTCCCAAACAGGGCCATAATCTTCCCCTGCATCAGGAATTTTCTCCCAGCTTTCTTTCTTGACAAGTTTGAGTTTCACGTACATTCATGTTATTTCGTATAAATTTCCATTAAGTCACCAAAAAACCTATTTTTAATTCAATAAACATGAAATTCATGAACAGCAAGAAATTTTTATCCACAATCCAAACACTCAAACACAACACCAACATGCCCATTGAACTTTTTTCAAGTAAATGAACAGAAACGATGACACATTTTACAAACATGGAAGTTCCACCGTTTCTCGTTATTTCAAGAATAATGCTATCTAATATTAGTGGTTGTGATCACTAATTTAGGTGATCATACTTGATAGATTCAATTAAATGAATTACATAGCACCAATGACGAACGTAGCTACGTTTTCCCACGACCCACATTAACTCCAAAGTTTACAGTAAAAAGAGTGAATGTTTTAAGAATCATCTAAACTGAATGTATAAATATTGAGTTCCTGTTAGAGTCACATTAAAATTTTCATTTTCATTCTTCTACTCATTTTCAACAACACATTTTTCAATAAAATAATATTTTCCATCACATCAATAAATTTTCCTTCTTTTTCAACCACATATTCTTCATCAATCTACTATTCCAAAATACATTCTTATAAAATAATGTGGCTCAAACACACCTTGAATGAGTTCAATTCCTAAAATAATGAATGCTCTTCAAACTCATTTTTAACCACACATTTCATGGTATTCACAACTTTTATTAAAATCTACTATAAATTTGATTTTTAGCTAAATCAGCTTAATGTTCAAATTTTTATCTAACCCCATGTTGATTAACCTCTTGTTTTTTTCATTTTCGCAATGACATTATTTCTTTGCTCCTCTTTTAAGCTTTGTTTGTCATTTTTTTTTTTTAAAAGTCATTTCTTTTCAAAAATTGTTTCAATTACAGGTATGAACTTCATTACTTTTTCTTCGCCATTTCTCTGTACGATTTTTCTTTTAAAAAAATCAATTTTTACCTTGAAAAAGTCTCCATCAAACGAGCTTTTGGTTTTAGACCTTCATAATTGAGTGAGAACCAATATGGATTTTTTTCAGCAAAAAATCTAAAGTCTATAATTATTCTTCATTAAATTCCCTACACGCAGGTCGAGGATCAATACGTACACGCCAAAAGTATACCTACTGCAAACCCTACTCTTTCTTGACGTGACGAGGTCAAACTTTTTGACATGATAGATTTTGTTCTTTTTCTGTAATTGAATCGCTTATTGTGTTTTAGCTATATTCTTTCTTTAGATTCTCATAGTTAGCATTGATTAAAATAAATTTTAATTTAAATAAAAGCCAAATAATCAATATTAACCACATATTCGTTGATCCCACAACTTTTTAACCACACATTCCATCAATTTTTATGAAAATTTACTACAAATTTAATTTAATATTCATCAAACAACCCCTTAGTATTTTCTTTTATCAGTTTTCTAATTTGTTTCCATTTTATTGCTGATAAGAAGTTCGTTTTTTCCCATGCATTTTATGTCTCCTGTTTTGTGGTCATTATTTTCAAATTTTTGAAGGGTAATTTTTAAGAGAATTTGTGGTTACAAAGTAAAGAATTTTTTTTAATTTATATGCAGAATATTTTTTGTGTGAATGTGTGGTTGAAAATGAGTATATAAAAAAAATTGAAAATAATGATTATCAAACAGAGGTTAAAATATTCTGAACGTAAATTCAAATTTTTTCTACTTTTTAACTATATATTCTCCAAAAAATATCACTATTTCGAAACAAATTTTCTCCAGAAAGCTCATTTTAATGGTTGCCAAACGAGGGCTCAAAATTGAACCAAATTAGATCTAAATTGAATCAACTAGTTCAATGGATTTCAAGTTTATCCATTCCTAGCCCTTGTTTAGTCTCCATTATTTTCAAAATACATTTTCCTCTCTTATTTTCAATCACATATTTTTTAATAAAATAATATTACACGTAAATTCAAAATTTTTTCTTATTTTTTAATCACACATTCTCCATCAAATCACTATTTCATAATGTTTTTTTTGTCGAAAAAAATGGGACTCAATAATCGCCTAAAAAAAGTAAATTCAAGTTTAGTTCGATTTGACTTTTATTTAAGATAAATTATGTTTTTTGTACCTTCTTTGTCGACATCAAATTTGACATCCTCTCTTAGTAGAAAATTTGGTCATTGATTAAAAAATGTATTGTTAAAATTAATGTACAATAATTTATCAACTCACATAATGTCAAACTTGATGTCGTCCATGTAACGTGATTGGTCAGAGAGGTGATGGTGAGTGTGATATTTGAAAAAAATGAGGCCATCATAATAATTCTTTTTGTCTGAGGGCAGACCAGTAGTTGCAGGGTGGGGGGATGTGAAGTGGAGAACGATAATAAATACTTGGTTTGGAGTTATTGAAGGGAAAAACAAAGAGTGAGTTGGGTCGTAGAGAAAGAGGCATCATTCCCTACTGCATCTGCATGCAGGAATTCCCATCATTCTCCTTCTCTGCCGTCCTATTTAATGCCCTGTTTGTCTCTTGCTCCCTCAAATCTCAAATCCCTACACACTCTTATGCTTTTTGCTCCCTCTCCCTCTTACATATCATCTCAATCAACCATATGGCCCCCTCAATTATGCTCCCTTTGCTCTTTGGTTTTGGGATGAAATTATTATTGATTTGCGAGTTGGATGCTGGTTTGGAAAAGAGTGATGTTACGCGAAAGTTTAACTACATTTTTAAAGATAGGACACTTGTTAATTTTTTATTGATTTTCATCAAAATAGATAAAAAAAATTGCATCATACAGAGATGCTATCAACATTGCACATGTATGGTGCCTAAGAAAAATTCCTCGTACACAGGGAATTATTCTTTGGAAAATTCACTTCAAAATATAATGAAATTATAATTAATTTTTCAAACAAGAAATCATAAATTGGTTTTCGACTTTGTATTGGACAAATATCTATCTTCAGTACACTTTCATATCTAATGCTTTCATCCAAAAACTATAGCGTAATGACATTTACAGTTGTTGGGGTTCGACCTCAACACAAGACCACATATCTACTTTTTAAAAATGATTAAAGGTATAAGACTTCCAAAACTTTGAAGGAGTTTGGCCAGTGAACACAGTCGACCCAACCAGGAGGTCGTTTCCAGAAACATAATTATCGTTGAACTGAAAGGTTGTTCCCTGATAATGTCGATACCTTCCCAACAACTACTCCAAACAAACAAGTGGCATATCTAAAGTTAGAACTTCACCATTCACCAATGAAAAGATAGTAAATAGTAATTGCCATGATCGAACTCATTAACCAATCATATTTCTTCAAACAAGATGATGGCACGCTATACGTTGTAAACAAACTTTTTACGATGCATTTCTTAAATAGCAAACTAATTTGTAGTATACAAAAGGTTGAGCTAAGCGATCTCTTGTAATACACTATTAGAACACCTAATGAGACCTCAAGCCCTTGACACAAGTCAGTCTCTATTCCCCCTCCCTCCAATCCCCTAGCTTTTCATGACATGGCGAGGAATGCTTATCGAGGTTCAGTTGGAAGAGAGTGAAGTATGAGTCTTGACCCATCTTGATCTTATTATACAATGATACGATCAAGTGCCTAAGTTGTGAGTTGTCCATGTGGAATATTACATATTTTTACCTCGAGGTTAGAATTGATCGATCATACTTATCGGCCTACCCAAACAATAATAAATGATAAAAGAGGAAAATTTAAAGAAAAAAAGTCGAACAATATTTTTAAAATATATGTTAGCAATATGATTTGTGATGATATGGTTTGACTAATAAGGATATTTAGGTCATTTTATTTGTTAAAATTTAAAATAAATAAGTTACCAGTAAATAGCTTCACTCAAAGAGTCCAAGAGGACAGTATAAAACTAGCACTCAGTTAACATAAATTCGACAAAAATATTTTACCCATGTTAACATAATATTTGGATAAAAATCATTATCACAGACAATATTTTTGACCAAAAATATGAAGATATTAGTGAAAATTTTGAATGCTTTCATTATGATTAAAATATGACGCAATTAACCAAGGGGGTTATATTCACACAACATTTTTTTTAGTCACGCATATTTTAATTACATCGAAGGCCATTAACTTTTATTCATTATTACATTTATATCCTTAATTTTTTTCTTTATCACAGTCTTATTTTTAACATTTCATTAATCAGAAAATCTTGTCCTTAATCATGATTTAAGTTCAATAATATTATTATTAACTTGCTTTAAATTGATGGTCAAATATTTAATCGCATTTTTGTATTATTATTTGTTTTGCTTGGTTAAAAATACGATTGGCAAATTTTATTCTATCTTAAAGAAAATTTTGGAAAAAAATATAATCAAGAACTATTTATGTTAATTTAAAAATAAGAAACTATTTATGTGAATTTAAGACATAAATGTAATAATATATAAATATTATCAACTTTTCATATAATTAAAATGTAGTCTAGTTATCAACAAATGATATACGAATATAGCAATTAACAAGTATATAATACCTATAAGTTAGAGTATGTTTGATGCACATTTTTTAGAAGAGAATGCATTTTTTTTATGTGATGGTGAATATGTGGTTGAACAAGAAGGTGAAGTTATTGATGTGATAAAAAATATTCTTTTATTAAAAAATGTATAGTTGAAAATGAGAAAGTGACTCAAATATGAGCTTAATTGACCAACTTTTCTAAACTAGCTTATAAGGGCCTGTTTGGTATGGATTTTGATTTTCTACAGTAAATCAATTCTCATTTTCAACCACACATTCTTTAATAAAATAATATTTTCCATCACATCAATAATTTTTCTTCTTTTTCAACCACACATTTCCCATCATATCACTATTCAAAAATCAATTCTTCCCCCCAAAAATCCCTACCAAACAGGCTAAAAAATAATTTATTGTATGAAATTAGACAAAGGTTTTGATGAGAGTACAGAGTACTGTCGCAAATATATATTTTTAAATGAAATGTACATATTCCTGGGCATTTTATGATCATGACGACGTTAGCGTATTCGCAAGATTCTAGAGAGAGAAAGGGGAAAAGAGTCAAAGCAGCTGCAGGAATGGCTCGGCGTTGCAGTTGGTATTTGTAATGGTAATCATTCGCGTTTGCAGGTGAAGATTAGAAGCTCGTGACCTGAATTTTTTCTTTTACAGCATTACAAATAGAAACACAGCTATATCATCAGTATCCTTCTTGAGGAATTTGCAGACACCCTCTTCTCCCTCTCCCTCTCCCTCTCCCTCTCCCTTTATTTTTTTGGGTCTTCATAGCCCTATATATACTGGAGCTATAAACCTCATCATTTTTAACTGGTTTGCCTGAAAAGGGAATTCTTTTGAAAGCCGAATATAAGAGGGTCCTTGCTCTCGTTGAAACTCTATGTAGAAAGACTCTTTCTTTTACCCTTTCTGTGGTGAAAGTCCTTTATTTGGAGAGGACCCTTTGGGATTTTAGTTTATTTTTCTTTGTTTCTGTGAGAAAGATTGAAGAATGGGTAGTTGTGGAAGAAACAGTGGGGTGAGGCAATACATAAGATCGAAGGTGCCTAGATTAAGATGGACTCCTGATCTTCATCACTGTTTTGTTCATGCCATAGAGAGGCTTGGAGGCCAGGACAGTAAGTTTTTTTTTTGGCTTTGTTTGCATTCTAGCAGGGGAATCTTGTCTAGTTTTGTTTTGTTGCTCAGGTCTTTGGTTTCCTTTTTAACTGATTGTTCTTGATCATGGTGTTCCTTTTTCTTGTAACTACATGTGCGTATGTCTGCACGTGAAAGGACTCACATTCTAATGTTAAAAAGTTATTATTTGGTCTTTGACATGATTCTCGTTTCTTGTGATGTACAGAGGCAACTCCAAAGCTTGTTCTTCAGTTGATGGATGTTAGAGGACTCACCATTTCTCATGTCAAAAGTCATCTTCAGGTTGGTTTATCTTCCACTTGCACTTTTTGGGGTTTTTTTTTTTTTTTAAAAAAAATTTCTGGGTTTTTCTCTCTTTGTTGCTGAACAGATGTACAGAGGCATGAAGTCTGATACGAGCAAACAAGGTACACATCTCTCCTATACTGAACAATTCAATTTTTATAGAGTTTGTTAAGGGATAAATCACATGTCATCTTAATATGGTATTAAAGACACTCAACGAGCAAATCTTATTCTAAGATTGTTCTTAAGCAAGCCACCATATCGGATTTTTTAAGGGAATCCTATGTTGGTTATAGATTTTATGAAGCAGTTTGGGAATGATGATGATTATTTCCTTTATTAGTTCACATCGATGTACCTTGTTAATGTTGATGACCTAGTATCTTTTAGAAATGAGTGGATATCTCCCTTCATTTATTACTTATTTCCCCATGAAGTTGCTTCCAAGAAGCATGAGAATGAACCCACGTTTCTTTAAAATCTTCTAATGTTGGCATTTTTAATGAAAAACACTGCCATTTTACTACTTTCCAAATCTCTTAACCAAATATCTTTTCTTCAAATGTAGATAGAAGCAGCAGTACACAGCAAAAGAAAAAGTTACTTGAAGAAGATCATCAAGAAGGGTGTGTTGAACAAGAAATTCCAATTGAAAGATCAGATTCACGACAGTTCATTTACTCTCCTCTACCTGTAAAAAAGTAAGCCTTCTTTTAGTTTTTACAGCCTCAACATTAGGCTCACATCTCAAAAAGGGTTGTAGCAAGAAACAATAGATTTGCATGTTGTGCTTTTATCTTTTAGAAATCATTTATTTATGCATGAATAGTCATGATATTCTTTTTGCTTTCACATATTGTGGTCAGAGCTCGAATCGAGAAGTTTAATTCTTTCTCAGAGAAGCAAAGAATACGTGAGTCAGTCGCCAATCCGTACTCTGATGATGATTACATGCAGACTAGGGCTGAGAAAAGTGACAATGAAGAGAGTAAATTCAAATGGCAGATTCAAGAAACACCTCAAATGTGCACTATTACTCCATTCTCTGTGCTACAGCAAGATTTCTTACACACCACCCTCAAACCTTATTCCATTGCAGGTTCACTAGTAGAATCTGAGTTTTTCAAGGTACAGTAGCTCCACTTTCTTCTGTTTTACCTCTTCCATTCTCTCTGAAAACCTATTTCTTTTGCACAGCTTTTTTAGTTGTGGATTGACAATTGAGTGCAACTCTCTCTCTCCACACTTCATGCATCTTTGAAGAAATGCAAAAATCTTAATTCTCGCTCTCATAATTAATGAATCTACTGCTAACTTTTGTACAATGGAATGACCCAAGATGGAAACAAAGAATGAGTTTCTTCTCGGGACAGGAAGCCATATTTTCTTATACTTTAAAATATATAATAAACTAACACATGCTTAGCCCAAAAAGTTGTTCAAGTTGGTGAGAAATGATTGAAAAGTGTGGCTAGGAGTTTGAAATCTTCTGCCCTAAATTCTCAATAATTCTCACCTTGCTTGCAGCTGGACTGTGACAAAATGTAGGATTACAGTTCTTTTGTTTGACTATAGAATTTAATGTGTAATTAATCTTTGTACCTAATCTTTTCCCAAGTGTTAAGTCTTTTGACTAACAATTCTTGCTTGAAAGTTTCCATGGTTTGACTAGTAAAAAATGCAATTTTGGGTCCATTATAATTGTGTCTATGAATTTTTAATAATGAAAAAAATATATTTTTTTTCTTGTTTGGCACGTGTACGTCACTCTGCTGCCCTATGGATAATTGCGTGTGCACGTTTAATAGTATATTAATGATCCCATGGTTAAATGGAAGACACCTAGGTTATGTGCAGTAAGTAGTACATATGAATATCTCACATTTTCAACTGTGGGGGTTTGTTTTCTTCTTGGGGGAATTTTCAGAATTCATAACGAGACATTTAATGCAATAGAATGGAGTAAGTTTGATAAATTAAGTCCCCATTTGGCACCCATTTTTTTCAAATTCTCATTTTCATTCTTTTTCTCTTCCTTCATTTCAACCACACATTCTATCAATAAAATAATATTACACATAAACCTAAAAATTCTCTTTACTTTTTAATCACACATTCTTCCATCAATCACTATTTAAAAACAAATTTTCTACTAAAATGGGTGTCAAACACCTCGTTCTTTTAGTATTCCGTGTGAAATAGAATTAGACAACATTAAGACTCGAAAATATGCAAGATATATGCTTCTCAAGCGAAACTAACGTCTTGTTGTTCGATAGGTGGTTCCGAACCAAGAGAAGGAAAAATGTGGATCATTTGA
This sequence comes from Fraxinus americana, assembly GCA_035079005.1. Lineage (NCBI taxonomy): Eukaryota > Viridiplantae > Streptophyta > Magnoliopsida > Lamiales > Oleaceae > Fraxinus > Fraxinus americana. The sequence goes on from CM068710.1 coordinate 23,831,316, forward strand.
GCAAAGGAAACTTGAGCGCTTCGGCCATATTCACACTGCAGGTGAGGAAATTGAGGGTTGTGAATTGTCGTTGTCCCTCTCATTGCCGGGAAGTGGTTGTTCCACGAGTGAAATTGTCAGTGAGGCAATATCGTCGACCTACACCAGCAGGGTCTAACATTAATCAGCACTCTGGCTTCTTCTTTGCGAAATCATAACGTTAATCTAGACCTTTCTATTGCTATATGTGTTACTTGATTTTGCAGTGTAAGAATTTGTATTTGACTCGTATTTTCTATATATTATATTTTATATTTTGGTCGACTAAAATTGTTTCTACACACTGTTTAGGTTTGTCTCAAATATCCTTGCATGGCCCTAGTTAAATTTCTGATTACCAACTATTTTGGTTAGGTAGACAAGTTTACCGAAAGTTGGTTTCCTTAAAAAGCAGGTTTTGGTCCTTATTGTAGAAGTTTATGATGCCTACCTGCTGGTGTATTTTAGTGTCCAGAAGTTCTTGGTTTCAAGCGCCCAAGGTCGTAACGATAGATTGGAATGTCGATAAATGGTTTTCTAAATTGTTCGTCCTATTCAGTATACGAGACATGCTAAACGCGCTATTAAAATTTTGGGAAATGCTATATGTACAAAACATGGATTACAACATTAGGTTACAACCTCTCACAAGGGAGGTGAGCTCCGCGATTAAAATACTAGTGGGTCACACCTCACTTGTGAGGAATTGTAACCCAATGTTGTAATCCAACATTGTACAACGATTATTATTCTAAAATTTTAATATATCAGCAATTTCAAAATTGTTAGGCCGTCGCATGGATAAAGTAAATGGTGCGCAGAATTCGATATTTGCGAAACAGCTAAGAATGAAAAGGGGAAGAAACAGTATTTTCCAATTTCAACAACTCCAGACAAAAGTCCAAATTATTGAAACTAGGAGAAACGATACAGTACTGCAGTCATTTTTTGCTTACTGGGTTCCATATTGGCAATAATAATATAAATAATAATTTCATGTTAATTCCCTCTTTCAACACCCGTTTTCTTGAATGTAAATGACGCAGAAATAACAAAGAAGGAAAAATTCAATTACTTGCTTTCATTCTGTCGTTTTTTCACCTCCGCGACGGAACAAGATGTACCTTGCGGGTGAAGACGAAGAGAAGAGAAAGTGTGCGAAGCTCGAAATTTAAATACAAGAATAGAAAATCTCGTTTAAAGTATTTAGCGAAGTACATCTTTTAGAGGCAAGATCGAGATGACTTGTAATGTTATTTGGCTTTTCGATGATCAAGCAACTCTTGTTGTTACTGAAGGTTTCCACAATGTGAACCGTGCTCGAGTTTTGATGATGTGATTAAAATCAGAGTATTATGTGCTTTATACCGTAAAACCTCCATAAAATAATAATAAAGAGGTTATATATTCATCGGTGAATGAATAATTATTACTCTATGGATAAATTACATGAAACGATTTTCTAGTCAATGAGTACAAAAATGTAAAGGATGTCGAGCTCCTCTTGAATTATCCTAATCCAGATACAATGATGGAATAGCCAATTAACGAAAAATTAATTTAAGTGGTACTATATACCTCGATTAAGGATAATCATGACTTCGATTACTGTAATGTTTTACCAACCGTTTCTCGGAAAAAAAAAGCCTTTCAACCATCGTAATATTAAATAATTATTTTTGACAAAATGGAAAAAATATATCAAACGTGGATGAGGTCGACTCGGTCACCACAAAGATCCAAAAGCTGGTAATGAACTACAAGGTGCACTAGATTTGGAATTTAGACCTATATGACTACGAATAAAGAACTCAAACTAGATGTTTGATGAAGTTACTGAAAAAGTTGGAAGATTTTCCACTTTGATTACCTTAACAAATTGCATTAAGGTTTGATTGGAAAATGAGCAGAAATTTATTATACGAGCAAATTACAGATGGATTATTATCGTTTAAAAATGGTTACACACTGTAACCAAATTCATATCTATATGTGAACTTAGTTAAATGAAACACCAGCCCTAAAAATTCATATTATGACTGCAATAATTAATATAGGTATCTCTACACGTTATACTAATTTAGAAGATTTTACTATATGATCTAAATCTCAAACCCATCTTTCGATTCATAAAAGACTCACATAATCATTAAATTAATGATCAATTAATTCAATGCATTAAAATTCATAGTAAAATCAACACACATAAGAATAAATCATATAAATTTTGAATAGAAAAATAAAGGATCACAAGTCAATTACATTGTTTTCTCTAATATGAAAATTAGTTATTCATACTGTAAAAATAAAAATATGAAAAATTGAAACGAGATCACCAAAAATTAACGAAACGTGAAATTGCTCTGTCTGTCGTCTCCTTTCATTTTTTTTTTCTTTTTTCTCTCTCATTCTCTCCTCTTTTCTCTCTGCATTTTCTCTCTCTCTCCTTTATGTTGCCTTTTTTTTTTTGACTTTTCTCATTCCAACTTCATTGACTCCCTCCTCCTTTCTTTTTCCCTCCTCTTTTACCTCTTGCTTCAGCTGCAATCTTTCTTCTCTTTCAATCGCGTTTTGACTTCTTCCCCGCATTTTATCTCGGGATTGAAATCATAGTCCCTATTTGGCACCCATCCTCTTTAATTTTTTTTATCTTTCTTCATTTCAACCATACATTTTTCAAATAAAATAATATAACACACAAATCTAAAACTTTTCATCACTTTTTCTTCAAACATTCTCCCACCAATCATTATTCCAAAATTTCTATTCCCATTAAAATGGGTGCCAAACACTCACATAATATCAAATCCATACACAACTTCAAAATCTAATTTTCTATTGTAAAATCGACGTGCACGCGTGTGAAGAATTAATCATAACATTATGAATTCATAAATTGTTTCAATTTTTGACCATCAATGGTCAAACATGTTTTTTTATCACTTATAAGATTCACACACCCATAAACTTACTATTTTCGCTATTTCCAGTGTATGAACTAAGGTTTGATTTTCTACTATTTTCACCTCTCTAATTTAGGTAAATCTTACCAATTGCAGTTCAATGTGACAGTAAATAAGGATTTTTCAATAAGTTTGATTGCTTCAATCTCTAAAACTTAATTGGGCTAACAATCTTTTATCAAAAGTTAAATTTTCTTGAATAAGTGTCTGAGATTTACTCAAGGCATGTGCTCCACTCGTTTGTGATTTCACCAATAGCTCTACCTTCTCTGTCAAAGTTTCCATCTACGCGCTCGTAGATACTTTACTACTTAATTCATACATCCCAGATGCTCTCGGTGGTACCACTCTTTCTGATGAAAACATTGAATGTGTAGTGCCAAATAACTCAAATAAATCCATTGTTTGTTGTATCGATTTTCTATGATCGATCCACTAGTAGAGGAATCCACTTGAGATTTTGACAGTGGTGAGAGTCCGGTATAAAAGTACTGCACTTGATTACTTATTGTGATTCCATGATTTGGATACTTTCGTATCAACTCTTTGAATCTGTTTCATGCCTCGTGATAGCTCTCTCCATATTTCTGTTAGAAAGTTGAAGTTTGCATTATGATTTTAGTTACTTTCACCTGTGTGAAGAATTTGTTACAGGATTTTCTAGTCAGTTCTTCCCATGTAGTAATGCTTCTATGAGGTTTGGCCCACTATAATACAATGCAGCATCTCTCAGTGTGTATGAAAATAATCTTGCATCTTCATTATCCCCCGAAGCATAGAGATTCTGACAATTTCTAAAAAATCGTAACAAGTAGTATAGTGGACCTTTGAGTCCGAATATCATTCCCACGAAAACTATACTTCAGGACTTAATAAAAAAAATTTAACTCTTATTTGACAAAAGCAAGTAAAGAATTATGATTGTTGTAATTATTTTTCCTAACTACTTTTAACTAATTGAAAATATAAAAAGATTGCAAACAACTGATAATTGAATATTCAAATATGTGATGAATATTAGGGCATAACAATTTCATCTATTGATCACCTTAATTTTTAATTCAAGATTCATAACCTAATATAGTGTTCGATTGAATTCTTCTATTGTATTCAATTTACTTCTCTCGAGTTCTTATTGAACCTATTTAACTAATTAAATTTCATATTTATATGTGAATCAACCATAATTAACGAAACATTATTTCTAAAAATTCATATTATGACCACAATAATTAGTATATGTATCTCTATACGTTATATTAATTTACCGAATTTTACTACATAGTCTAAATTTCAAACTTACCTCTCGATTCGTAAGAGATTCATATAATCCTCAAATTAGTGATCAAGTAATTTAATTCATTAAATTCATAGTAAAATCAACACATATAAGAATAAATCACATAAATTTTGAATAGAAAAATAAAGGATCACAAGTCGACTACATTTTTTCCCTAACATAAAAATGAATTATTCATATTCTAAAAATAAAAACACGCAAAAGTAGAACGACATCACCAAAAATTGACGAAACGTGAAATTTCTCGTGTCTGCATGTATATATATTTATTCGGCAGTGTTTTGACTTTTTTATAACTTGCTTCCTTCCCGTCCCTTTTCTCTGCGTGTGTGTATATATATATAATCAGCCATCAAATTTGACTTCCTTCTTCTCTCTTTTTTCTCCTCCTCTCTCTCCTCTCTGTTTGTATGTATTCTGTGTTTTTTTTTTTTTTTTGTAACTTTTCTTTTCTTTTTTCTTCTCTCTCTTTCTTTTCAGCGCCGCAGTTTTCTTTTCTTTTTTTTTCTCCCGTCTTCTTCCTGTACGTGTATTCTCCCCCTCTTAGCCGCCTTTTGTGAATATATATATATATATATATCTTCTATATATTAAAAGTGGCTATGTAACGGAATTTCTTGTTTTTAACGGAAAAACTAACGGAATTTGTTGTTTAAACGGACTATGTAACGGAATTTCTTATTTTAAATAGGCAGCTACACCTTATTTCAGTATTTTTATCATAACTTTGTATTCCGATGTCCGATTGAGGCGATTCAAAATGCATTGGAAAGCTAACTCATTTGCCTACAACTTTGATTCAGACATCATTCTCCAATTCGATCACTTTCTATGCCAAAAATAGGTCTCAATATGAGACTAAAATATCAGAGCATAACTTTTTGGTTGGAAATTGATTTGTGATCATATTTTGACTAAATTTAATTCCATTGATGTCTTCCTTTATCCAATTGACTCCGAGCACTCTCAAATCTTCATCGTGAGGTTCGGCACAACTTTTAAGTATTTACATTTTAGTGCCCGAACTTTGGATCCCTTACAATTTAGTACTTTTTCCGAATTTGTCAATTTTTGCTTATTTTCTTCGATCTCACCAACTTATATCACAACATCAAAATCACACATCTAATTATTTATCAATTACATAAATATTACATCATTAATTATTTAATTAACCAAAAAAATTACATCTTTATTAATAACAAATTAATTCTTAAACAAAACAATTAAATATAAACTACGCAAACGTGCATTACACGTTTCTTGCACCTAATCTTTCTATATATAAAAAGTGCCTATTTAACGGAATTTGTTGGTTTAACGGAAAAACTAACGGAATTTGTTGTTTTAACGGATTATGTAACGGAATTTCTTGTTTTAAACAGGCAGCTACACCTTCATTCAGTGTTTTTATCATAACTTTGTATTCCGATGTTCGATTGAGGCGATTCAAAATGCGTTGGAAAGCTAACCCATCTGGCTACAACTTTGATTCAGACATCATTCTCCAATTCGATCACTTTCTATACCAAAAATATGTCTCAATATAATGGACTATGTAACGGAATTTTTTGTTTTAAACAGGCAGCTGCACCTTCTTTCAGTATTTTTATTATAACTTTGTATTTTGATGTCCGATTGAGACGATTCAAAATGCGTTGGAAAACTAACTTATCTGGCTACAACTTTGATTTAGACATCATTCTCCAATTCGATCACTTTCTATGCCAAAAATAGGTTTCAACATAACGGACTATGTAACGAAATTTCTTGTTTTAAACAGGCAGCTGCACCTTCTTTCAGTGTTTTTATTATAACTTTGTATTCTGATATCCGATTGAGGCGATTCAAAATGAGTTGGAAAGCTAACTCATCTGGCTACAACTTTGATTCAGACATCATTCTCCAATTCGATCACTTTTTATGCCAAAAATATGTCTCAATATAACGGACTATGTAACAAAATTTTTTGTTTTAAACAGGCAGCTGCATCTTCCTTTAGTATTTTTATCATAACTTTGTATTCCGATATCCGATTGAGGCAATTCAAAATGCGTTGGAAATCTAACTTATTTAGTTACAACTTTGGTTCAGACATCATTCTCCAATTCGATCACTTTATATGCCAAAAATAGGTCTCAATATAACGGACTATGTAACGGAATTTCTTGTTTTAAACAGGCAGCTGCACCTTCCTTCAGTGTTTTTATCATAACTTTGTATTCCGATATCCTATTGAGGCGATGCAAAATGCGTTGGAAAGCTAACTCATCTAGCTACAACTTTAATTCAGACATCATTCTCCAATTCAATCACTTCCTATGCCAAAAATAGGTCTCAATATGAGACTAAAACACCGGAGCATAACTTTTCGGTTGGAAATTGATTTGTGATCATCTTTTGACTAAATTTGATCCCCTTGACATCTTCCTTTATCCAATTGACTCTGAGCACTCTCAAATCTTCATCGTGAGATTCGGCACAACTTTTAAATATTTACATTTTAGCCCCCGAATTTTGGATCCCTTACAATTTAGTCATTTCTCCAAATTTGTCTACTTTTGCTTATTTTCTTCAATCTCACCAACCTACATCACAATATCAAAATCACACATCTAATTATTTATCAATTACATAAACATTACATCATTAATTATTTATAGAGTGTCTGTTTCTACTTTTCAGTAGAAATCAAGCCGTTGGCAACACAATTCTTGCCGTTGGGAGCCGCAATTTTGGACCAATTCTCTCACTGTAGGGCTGTAGGTTTAAAAAAAAACGGTAACATAGTCAATTTTCCTTCCTCCTTGCAGGGCGCCCAGACACGCCCTTAATTAACCAAAAAAAATTATATCTTTATTAATAACAAATTAATTATTAAACAAAAATATTAAATATAAACTAAGCAAACGTGCATTGCACGTTGCTTGCACCTAGTATATATATATATATATATATATATATATATATATATATATATATATATAAGCCACAGCCCTTTTTCTTCCTCTCCTACGCCGGTGTAGTGTGTATATATAATGAGGAAATTACACCCCGGCCTGATTTTAAATTACCATTTTCATAAATCCTATAACAAGTTTAACTTTTCAAAAATCAGGTTATGATTAAAATATTTAATATTAATAATTAAATTACAAATTCCAATTAATCAATTTTCATTTCCCCCTCTCTCTGTACCCTCTCTCTCTCTCTCTCACCCGATTTCTCTACTCTCTGGCTCCGGCTCCTCTCTTTTCCCTCGCCGCCGACACTGGCGCTCGAAGCAGCGACCAACACAGATCGTGGCTACGGCGGCGTTGGTGAGTTTTTTTTGTTGTTCGATTTATTTTTCACTTTCCCCCAAACCCTCGCTCTCGTCGCCGTCTCGACAATTGGTTGAGTCTTTTTTCGGTGGTACTGTAGGCATTTGTGCTAAGGATCGACAGTGATGGTGGCTCTAAAGGTGGCGGGTTGGAGTTAGTGTTGGCACGGGATTTTTTTTTTTTTCTGTTTTTTGTTGGCGGCGGACGTAGTGTGGTTGGTTGTTCGTGTGTGTTCGGCGGTCGTGGAGGTGTGGATCTATTTGGGTGCGGTCAGATGTGTTCTGGCGACGGTTTTGGCGGATCTGGCAGTCGTTTTTTTATTATTATTTTTTTTTAGTTTCAAGTTTGATTTATTGGATGGGTATGGTGGCTGTTCGCGGTGGTTGCTGTGGTGGTTTTTCAACGACGCCGTGTTTGTTGGTGGCAGATCTGGAGATGGTCTCGGCAAGGTGTGGGGTCGTTGCAGACGGTGGTTTTCGGTGAGGTGTGGCTTTGTTTGTGGTGGTTTTTGTGGTGGGTGAAAGACAGTGGTGGTGCTTTTTTTTTTGGTGTTACAGTGCAGGCGGCGGCGGCTGTTGTGGTGGTAGTGTGACGGGGGGTGAAGGTGGTGGTTTGGGCGGTGTTGTGGCGAGGGCGAGGGCGGGGGCGGGGTAGTATTTGTGTATAATTATTTGGTTAGTTTGTGACCAAAACATTGGCGGAGGATCGAGACTGGGGTGGGGTGTTTGGTGTATGCGACCGATATTTTGGTTCATTGTGACCATCGATAAACTGTGACCTATAATTTTTTGATCCGTGACCAATGAATTAAATTGTGACTTATAAAATTTTAATTTATGACCTCGAAATAATTTTGTGACCAATTAATTTGATGTCTTGTGACCGTAAAATAAGTTGTGTGACTTATTAGTTTTGTGATTTTTGACCGATGAATAAATTATGACTTTAAAATTTTTAATTTGTGACCGATGAACGAACTTTGACCTATAAAAATTTGAATTGTAATCGATAAATAAATTATGACCTATGTAAATTTTGAATTGTGACCTAAAAAAAATATGTGACCAATTAATTTGGAAATCTGTGAGACCTATAAATTTTGATCTGTGACCACCTAATTTTGAAATCTGTGACCAACGAATTAATTGTGACCTACAAAAATTTTGAGCTGTGACCGGAATCGGAGCAATCGCCGGAACGGTCGCCGGAACAGTCACCAGAGAATAGTGGTGATCGGAAAATCGGTTAGGGTGGTGGAGGTGGGGTGGGGTAATTATATTAAATTAGAATTAAATATTTAATAAATAATTGATTTAATTATTCATTAATTATTAATTAAAAATTTAAAAACCTGATTTGTGAATTTTCAAACTTGTTTTTGTATTTAATATATAATTCCCTTTGGCAGCCCCAACTTGTGGAAGGAGAGTCCGCCCAATTAACCTTTTATTCCCATTTCAAGTCCAAGTGAAAAAGCCCAATTAGATTAATTACCCTTTTAATTTACATCTCTCTCCAAAATTTCCTCAATTTTACCATTTTTCGTCACCTTTTACATTTTTTTCTCTAATTCTTCATTAAACATAAAATTTTACTTATAGAATGCAATATAACATAAATTAAGTAGCATTTTATCCAAAAGACAATAAAACAACATGATTTAGGACATCGTTATTATCGTTTAAAAATGGTCACACAGTGGTAAGCAAATGATTCTTAAAACAAAACATTTATTAACGAACTAAAAAAGGAAAAGTATATATACAGTTCTAAATTAGTTGCTTTCTCGGTTAGAAGTCGATCAAGCAAGCAACGCCACTATTGTAAACTTCCATAGAAGTTGAACTAATAATCACTTATGAAGAATCAAAAACACCAACAGTTTTTTCAAAAAACATCGTAAAACAGACATCAAATATGTAATATTTATTGAATACCAGGGGAAAGTCAAGAGTAGTTTAGTATCATGTTTACATAACGCCAAAATAATTTCAAATTAAGTAGTCCGATGACTGCCACTGCCCACAGTATAGCTTCTTCCTGGAGAGCGAAGAAACCGCGAAAACTTCAATGAAGGAACTAAAAAGGAATTCCATGACATATTACATCGTTAGTAACAACAAAATCTCCTTTGCTATTGCAAATATGTTTCCTACAGAAAAGAAATAAAATAAAAATAAAAAAATGTAAGGGTAAAAAAGCAACTTGCTAGCTTCTTTCTTAGTTATAATTCCTGAATAACACAATGATATACAGGATATAAGGATAGACACATGCCAGGTTTCAAGATTCTTGTGGAAAAAATTAATTATCAAAGAACGAAATTGGCAAACATCAGAAGTACCTGAACTTCGGAAGTTGTTCCAGGACCATAATTTTGAAGTAGTCATTGAACACCAATTTTTTCCCATGAAGGTAATCCATACAAAATCACAAATTGGAAAGTGACTAGACTATTTTTGGAACTTGCCAAAAAGGAGGCACTGAATCTTTGGACAATAGCATTCTACTCAAAATCATTGCTCTTTCTAACATGTCACGAGATTTTTAACTTCTTAAAAATATTTTTTTTCCTGAAAGTAATTCTAGCAGGGCTTCTAGTTAAAGCCTGAAGATGACAATAATTAAAAAATAATTAGTAGGAAGACAGGCAGAAAATAAAGGGAAGTACACGATGATTTGCAAAGATGAAAATCACCTCGACCTTGTGATAATTAAACAAAACCAAACTGAAGTGGGAACATTCTAAAGAACTTTAAAAAAATCGTTTATATGATATTAGTCAATATAATCCAAGATAGTATTCGCTTAAACGTGGGTTTTTCCATGTATTATAGCTAATTGGTCCACAGAGTCTGTAACAGCCCATAGGATAATAGAACTCAGCCAAACGAGTTACTATAGTGTACATAATTCCCTTTTAAAGAGGATGTATTAAAACCTTGACATACCTTAAAGGAAAGAGAAACTAATTCTACAGGTAAATGAGCGAGGCATCATCTCTTCGATCAGAAGCCTTATGTTTTTTCCCTTTTCTGAGATTTTCTTATTTGGTCTCTGAAATTCAAAGGCTACTGCTCTGTATTTAGGTCTAAGCAAATTTGCTTCCTCCAAAACTTTTCACTCAATGCAAGATATAACCTGACCACTCAAAACCTATAAACGCTGAGGATATACAATACATGGCAGTGTCACAATGCTGCACATGCAACCTGACAGCCAACCATAGATCGAATCTTCCAATCCAAATCTGTACTGTATTAAGATAACCTTTCTGACTGAAACAAAAAGCTATTAAGACATGTATCCAGAAAGTGCCAAACTTGAAAATATAGGGTTAAAACCTAGTGACTTGACCTGAAATTTTCCATAAGCATCCTAGTACTGAAGAACTTGAATTCAGCAAAGGTCCAAATGATACATTGTCTTTATTGTTAACAGAATCTAGCAAAGAAACTATCATGGAACTGCTTAAAGATTTAATTAAATACCACCTTTTTTTTACATACAGATTAACAAAACAAATGAGAAAGAAGATATTTGGACATATACACCCATGGGGCATCAATTTGTATGTGTATCCCCAATTTAACAAACCTCCATTGATAAAATTTTCAAATTAGAAAAATCACTTAGAACTTAGCAAACATAGATGTGCAAAAAAATGCAACTGCAATATCCAACTCACAGAAACACAGGAAACAAATTGATCAATACTTCAAAAACATAATTTTTTTTTTTTGATAACCGTAGATGTCCGGGCCAGCCTACGCGCACCTCCACTAATCCCACATGGCCCTAAAGTTTACGGTTTGGTATTCACCTCAGTGGCCTGAGGGGATTCGAATTGGTGATCATTGAGGAGCAAACACAAGGTCTAACCAATTGAGCAACCCCTCAAGGTTAACATAAAATAAACTTATATGAGTGACCAAGTTCATAATTAAAGAATTCATAAAAACAAGAGAAGCCCATCAATAAGCTCAATGTGAAAATTGAGAAAAAAAACACTAAAGGTGTGTTTGATAGCATTACTTTCATGAAAAATGTCAATTTTCCACCCAAATTCCCACTTTGGAGTGCTTGATTGTTATTTTTTTTCCATTGAAAATATTTTCAAGCTTTTGAAAATATGCCTAGTTTTAGGTTTTTGTTTTTCTCAAAACAAGGAAAATATTTTCTCTTCTACGAGATATTTTATATGCCAATCAAACACCCACTCAGATAATTCCCAAAAAAAGAATTCATAAAAATAAGAGAGTCCTGTTAATCGAAAACTCAAACCCCGTTAATAAAAAAATCGAAGTAAACACGAGTTCAGGTACTACACTCGTCCAATCACAGAGAGGTAGGACTTCATAGAGCAGATTGGTTCTGCACATTAAGTTGTACCATAAGTTTAACAGATTGCGCCTTGACCTGGCAAGACGAAGTATTTTCTGGCAATATAATTTCGCATTCAAAAATCTCTTCAAAACTAAGGAAAACCCATATCCAACAATCAAAAACACAATTTAGGAAAAATACAAAATAAATGCACAATACTAATTCTTAAACAGCAATGTGTGATTGGCTATTTAAATGCATCATCATACTATTAATTTCACAGAACCTGCAATTGGATTTATCAAGGGCTTAAAGAAATCACCTTTCAGAGTCAAGCATCGGCTGTTTTGGGGATGAGAGGAATGGGCAACTGGCCTTTCTGAGAGCCCTTCATCTTGGCTTCTTGCTCACGGATCTTCTGCATCTGGAGCATTCTTTCCATGACAAGCTCATACTCGCACTTTTCATACGTGTGGCGCTCCGCCTCACACTTCCAGGGCAAATAGAACTCGGCCTGCCTGCACTTGTTCAGTGGGATCAGCAAATGGGCGCATTGGTCTCTGTATGGTATTGGCACCTTGGCCTCCACCATTTCTTCCTGTGTAGCTATCATCTTCTTTGATGAACCCGGCACCTCCATCGGAGTGAATGATGATTTAGTGATTCTTCGTTTTTGGGTGAAATTTCCTCAATTCGCCGGGAGACCCTTGAAAAGTTGAACCTTTGGGCCATTACTCTGACGTCGGGCCGGGTGGGTTGGATACGGTACGGTTTGGTGCACCACTGATTTTGCTCCTTGTACATAAAAAAGGGGGAAAAAATTATATTTAAGGTATATTCTTTACCTCAATTTAAAAATACGGTAAATAGTTTAAAAATTTAAAAATCAGGTATTTATTTAATTAATTAAAAATATTTATTAAATAAACATAATAAAGTCACATTTTGTGATTAATGGTCACATATTCATAATTTTAAGTTACAGATTTATTTACCGGTCACATATCGTCAAATTTTTTGATCCCAAATTATTTCGAGGTCACATATCAAAAAATTTGTACGTCACACATTATTTCGAGGTCATAGATTTTTAAATTAGTTGGTCACATATTATTTCGAGATCACAGATTTTTAAAGAGTCACGTATTATTATATTTTTAGGTCACATTTTGAGTAATTGGTCACAGATATTAACAAACATTTGATCACAGACTACCCAACATTTGGTCACAGACTACCGCCGTTTGGTCACAGGTCACAGATCGACCCAATGCTTGGTCACAGATTACCAAACATTTGGTCATGGACTACCGTCGCTTGGTCACAGGTCGCAGCAGTCACAAACCACCACACCCACAGCCATAGAACACACGCAATAGCAGATCCGCCCCCACCATCAATAGATCCGCCCCCACCTTGAGCGCGTGGCAATGCATTTGCCTCCCCAGTTCCAGAGCCTCTGTCGTTGCACAAGCTTGCAGCACACTAGCTAAAGTGAACTGATTAGGAGTAACCAATGATTTACTCATTTGAAGAAACAATTCCGAAGCCTCCTCACACCGGTCACTCTGTGAGTACCGGGCAATCATGAAACTCCACGGAACCACATCATCTTTACGAATCTCTTCAAGTACTTGCCTAGCATCCTCAATGTCTCCAGACCTGGTGTACAGATCAAGCAATGAAACACCCACATAACGATCCATCTCATAACTAGTCTTTAAAATAAAGCCATGAACACATTTGCCTGCACTAACAGCCGCAAGTCCAAGACATGCCTTAATCACACTTGCAAAAGTAAAATTATTCGGCTTCAACCCTACCATTGTCATTTCAGTAAAGAGATTCGATGCCTCTTTAAAACAATCATTCTCAGCATAACAAGCCACCATCCCTGTCCAAGTAATCATGTCCTTTTCAACAATCCTATGGAACACTTCTCTAGCAACATCCACAAACCCACAAACGGAATAATCATCAAAAAGTGCAGTACCAACAAAGGCATTAGCATCATGACCAAGCTTACAATTACAAGCATGAGCGCACCAGGCAAACTCTGACCACTCCATACTCACAAGAACCTTCAATATTGTAGTGAACACAAATGAATTAAGCTCATGACCCTCCCTATGTAACCTAACAAACAGCTCAACTGCCTCAATGTACTTTTCTGACTGGAAAAACCCCGTATCAAAGTAACAAAGGAAACCAAGTTTCTTTCCGGCATTTCATTGAACAGATTAACAGCATCGGCTAACAACTCATTTTTCACATAGAAATTTAGTAAAATATTGAGTGCAAATAGGTCTAAACACCCACCTCTCTTTAAAATGTGGCAGTGAAGGGCTTTTCCAGTGGTGAAATGGTAGTCTTTCACGCAATTCTAGAGCATGCCTGCATATACAAGGGAATCGAACTCTGAAGTTAGGAATCGTACTGTGTGCTGGTCTTTAGATAGTTGCGCAGCAAGAGATGAAAATGTTGATTTCAACAAACAGGAAAAATGGCGGGTTCGGGAGGATATCCATGGCATGGCGACTGGCGTTGTAGAATTTGCGTCTAATCAGACCTCCGGAAGAGAGAGGCGAGGCGACTGGCGAGAGAGAGAGAGAGAGGGGGGGAAGGGGAATTGATGAAAAATTAGGGTTTGAGTTTTTATATATCACCTGATTTTTGAAGAATTAAATTTCGTCCCTGATTTTTGAATTTGAAACTTTAAACACCTGAAATTGTGTAATTTCCTCCATAAAAAATGTACATAAGCGTTAGGGGGTGTAACCCACTTAAATACCACTAGCAAAACCCTACTTATAATAACCACATTTTTTTGTTACAAATGCATCGTGCTAAAATCCTTTGTAAATTCAGACGTTCTTTATCGAAAATTATCTGTACTCAATTTAGATTTTTAGAAAGTTAAAAATTATATGTATATTCAATCAAGACTACACAGAAGTCTTGAGGTATTCAATAAGGGTGTGTTTGATTGTCAATATTTTCCATGAAAAATGTCAACTTTCCACCAAAATTCCTACTTTTGTGCTGTTTGATTGCTAATTTTTTCCATGGAAAATAACTTCCTATTTTTGGTCACGTGATCATATTTTCCTTGAAAATAAAGAAAATATTTTCCTTGGGGGAGTAGGATTTTATTTTCCATATAATTTAATCTTTTCAAAAATTCCAGTTTATCTCTCCCTCTCTCACTTCTCAAAACTTTTTAAAAGTAACGAGTTACCCATAATATCAATGACTTTTCCTACACTATAAAAAGAGCAAGTTTGTGTGCTACTGTTCATAAGCCGTTTGGCCAGGTAAGCCAGCCATTTTCGAGCCATAGAAGCCGAGCCATAAAAGCCAAGCCATTTTCTGCCCTTTTTTTTTCCCTCAGTACGCTTCTCTCCCTTTTTTCTCTCAACTTTCAGTACTGTTCTCTCCCCAATTTTACACGCACACGCAAACTCCATACTCCTCCATTCTTCTGTCTTCACCCATCTCATTTCTCTCTCTCACACTTTCCCTTTTTCATTTTCTCTCTCTTAGTGGCCTTTACCATTCAACAAATCTCTCCTTCACGATGGAGAAAAATGATAGGTAAAAATAGGATTCGGGTTTGGATTCTGGAGTACCTGCAAGGTAAAAACACAATTTTCTTGAAATAGCCCAATAATCCTAGCAATTTTATGTCTTAGAGAAGTCTTCCCCTTCGACATCTAGAAACAAGCCCTCATCTTGAGTAATTTTTTGCACAGTTAGAGAGTTAGAAACGGTAGTGATTTTCATTTTGCCTCTTCTCATGTAGTGGGCACCGTCAGAGATTCTGTTATTTACTTCTAAATTCGGTATATCTGTGTTTATTCTTTCACTTTCATTCTAGCGAGACGATTTTAATTTTTTTTTTTCGTTATCTGTTTTTTTGGTATGTTCTATTAGGTTGTGGCATGATGCAGAGAACAGAATGCTACTGTCTAATTTACTGAAGAAAAATCCATTGCAGGTTTGAATTCCGTGTTGCTTAAATTTTCCTTCCTTTTCTTTTGTTTCTGTTTGGGGTTTCTTAGAAAATGTGGGAATGCGCACGGTAAACTAAAATGCACTGTCTCCGTTGAAGGTTTTCCACAAGAGGAAATTTGTGTATAAATTGGGGAATGACTAAATGAGTTTTTTAGTTCTCGTTTGTGCTTTCATATTTGTTTTATTGAGTTTCTGTTGATTGGTGCCTCTCGGAAAGCTGTCAATTTGGAATAATCGAAATAATAATATAGTATTAATCTTTTCTCTAATTTTCTGGAATTTGGTCTTCGTTCTGACGATTTCTTCTTCAAGCAAAGCTGCAGAGGACGATGCTTCTCTGCCTCGCACTCTTCCATATACACAGTAAAGCACAGGCGAAAACAATGGTCAGTTGTAACAGTTCGAAGATCATTTCTTGTGCGTGTTTTTACCTAATCTCATGACACCCAGTTAATTTCATGCTCTAAATTAATTTATTATGGCATCAAAGTATTATTTATGTGACTTATTGAAACAAGGCAATTTATTCGATGTGTTTGATTAAATACCTAAACTGACCTACTTTATTTCTTTATTGCCATTTTTATATTAAAAAAATTGATATATGGAGGGAGGAGAGATTGCGGAGGACGAGTGTTTAAATGACAATGATGATGGAGATTTTGGGAGGCAAGAGAAGTTGGATTCTGATGTTGAGTGGGGGGTCGACAAATTGAACGTTGCAAGAGATCTGCGCTTCAAGAGGTGTATTGATATTATTATTGATTTCGATTGATGTCTTTTTGCCCTTTTTTTTTGGTGATTATTGAGTAATTTGCAAACTAATGGTCTGAATGTAAATTATCAGTTTGTGCATTATGTAATCATGGACGGTTTGTGTTTCTTCATTATTGAGGAAGCATGGGTTGAAAAGGTAATAGTCATTGAAGCTTTTCCTTGCCACACCAATTTGATGGTTTCTTTTGATTCAGTCAATTATGAATATCATTGGAATTGTATTTTTTTAACTGAACTCTCGGTATCTGATGCTAATGTAGGGTTGCTATGTTTGCATTGGTACTTGCTACTGTGAGGGTGGTGACATGTGAGTTTTATACTATAATTTTTTAACTAGAACTAGAATGTGCTCAATAATGTAGTTATTTTGATGGGTTGTCTTCTTTCTCGAGATTTTATGAGCTATGGATGATTGACCTTTAACGGGGTTGAACTGAGGAAAAAAAAAAATCAAATGGCCAGTGCTTTCTAGAGGAGGTATGAATATTTGCCACTAAAAGTATATACTTTTTTTGCTAACTACAAATTTATGGAAAAGAATCTTCTATTTGTGGAGAACTTTTATTCGGCCACTACATTGTGGAACCTTTGTGTCACATGACGCGAGGGCATAATTTTAGGTGAGTAAACACCCATTGATAGATTTATGGATTGTAACTTTAGAAAACAATTGAAACTTTATCTTTCTTATCTTAAGCCACAAAGAGGGATTTCAATTTTTATTCTCATTGTTCTTTTTCTGGTGAGTAAATTAGTTGTGGTGATGAAAATCGTAGATCTTATTGCATGTACTTGGCCTCTTTGAGATAATGGGACTGATTTTGCCACAACGAAGGAAAGCGAGGTATGAAAATTGGGAAACTCACCAATTTTAAACGTTATTCAATGATGAGAAATTAACTCGACCTGTGTTTTTTCCCCCTTTCCCAATTTAGATAATAGTTTGTGAATTCTAGCATATTTCGTAGTAGAAAAGCTCAAGTAAAATGGAAAATCTAACTTGAGATGCATTTTGGCTTCATGTTTCCAAATTGTTACAATGATGCCAAGTTTTCTTTATTCCTCCTTAAAGTCTAATTCCTCAAAATAAGTCTGTAAGAGTTGATTGATTTCGCTTAATGATTCTGCCTGATTTGATTTCATGAAGTTTTGTATTCATATGCCTAATGCAAATCACACTAAAATGGGAAGTGGGCTATTGGTCTTTGATGTTCAGCTTGTGTCAATAAATTTTTTTGTCAATGTATACAAAAGTTAAAGCTGTAAATTAGCTTTTGGGTATTGAGTTTCTGGAGAAAAAAATGAAAAAAAAAAGAAGAGATGTTTCATCATTTAAATGTGAAATTCTTGTCTTCCTAAAGGTATTCAGGTGTTAGTGTATAAGAAAATTGAAGCTATAAGTTAGGATGGCATAACTGCAAATGGTTATGATTAAGTTTCTCATATAACCAGTTCCCCAGAAATGATGTTAGTAGTTTTACAGTCACTAAAAATTATATATTTGCACTCCTGTGTCTAAGCCTCTAAATTGATTTTTCTAAGCTTTTGAATATACCAATTTGTCATAAAGCATAACAAATTTCTGGTCTTGTTCATTAGCTAAGGACGTACAAAAATAAGTAGCAAGTGAAAGGGCTTGCGAAGGTGCAAGATGTGTGATATTTTTTTTATAGAGAATCTGAGGAGTTTGAAGCTGCATAATTAGCACATATGGCCTTGAGTCGATCTTTAGACAAAATACACATCATGTTCCGATACTTTGTTCCCCCAAACCCAAAGACCATGCAGTGTCTTTATACTAATATATGCTTTGTACATGTGGATGAGTGTTAATTTGGCAGGGGTCGGTTGTGGTAATTTCAACCTTTCTACATTATAATATGGAACCTTATTGATTGGTAGACAATGCATTGTAATAAAGCAAAAGTCTCAGAAAGCCATCAAATCAAATTAACCTCCCTTTTGAAAAGAAAAAAATAGGATAGAAAAAAACGAACAGAAAGTACTAATAGAAAGAAAAAGTTCGGGACAAGTAATTAATAAAAATACTATCTTTATAATTAGTTCTAGAGACAATGTTTCACAGAAGTTTGGTGTATTAACACAGTCAAGTATGATCTAATTTTGCTAACCAAACATGCAATTCCTTTGTTCAGGCCAATGAAGAGACTTTCTACTGCAATGTTCTGACATGCGGATGTGATTGTTTTGATCATCATATTTTAAGTTGTCTGTTCCTTGTGTCTATTGTTTACATAGTGTGGCGCGAGAAATGAATCTGAAAGGCTTGATTTATAGCTTTGTTGCAAAAGAAACTCTGGTCCTGGCATAACACACTCCCTACTCGGGAAACTTCAATACCATTGCCGTCTAATGCCTGCAAAAGTTGCCTTCCAACAGCACAAGTACACATACTCTTGCAATGTGCATACATTGAATTTCTTGATTGACAGTGGATTTGATATGTAGTTCTCCTCTAAATGTGCATATTGTGTAATTTTTACTATTTAAATAAACTGTAGATTCAATGATGCTGTTTGGTTCCACTTGAGCTTTCTTATGATACATTTTATGGATTCCAACAAAATATACTTGCTTTCTCTTAAACTAAAGAGTAAGCAAATGCTATAGACAAATGATCTCTCTCCAAATGTTAAAGAGTAAGCAAGTGCTATAGAGAACAAATGGCCTATCTGGAATTGCATCATCTTTGACCCCATCTCATTTAGCATCAAATGAAAGAGAATTTTGACCCCGCAAACCTCTCTAGAGAAATTCTTAGTTAGCTTAGACTTCCTACCATAGCTTCAATTAAGCTTTCTAGAAATGTCGGGTCTTCAATGGCATTATTTGTTCCAGAATCAAAATTTCCCAATAACTTTGGTCTACTTTAAGCGGAGAATTGCAGAGTCATTGGAATGCTTTCAGTAGAATTTCAAAGTGATCGTGCAATTTCAGGGCCTTTTTTAAATAATAACTCTTACTTCAACTGTGCTATTTAGTTAGGTAACTGTTTTATTCTTTTGAGATACCATGTTCTGATAAAAAACTTCGTGACGAATCTACTTCCTTGTTCTTTAAACTACTTGCTAGCGCATTTGTCTTCCTGTCTGAATTTAACCATTTTCAAGTGCAACTATGGGTTACTATTGATTTATGGATGATACATCACATAATTGGAAAGGTAGTATTTAAACCAGTTGGCTGGTTACGAAGTTGGGAGTTGAGACTGCATTGTGCTACTTATATAAATGCTACTTGATTTTCTTGTGGATTTTTCACATTACTGATTGAGGTTTTTCTTTTTTCACTTCCAATCTATCTCATTGTTTATGTAGACTTGCTTGCATATTTGTTTCTCATGTAGCGACATTACCAAGTGATTACAAAGTTCTGCTCAAAAGTCAAAACGTATTGCAAATTATGCCTTCCAGTATGCCTATCTCAATAACCGGAAGAAAGTGACTGCTGTGCATAAAGCAAACATAATGAAACTTGCAGATGGTCTTTTTTTTAGCCAGAGCAATTTCATGTCATGGTATGGACTATGGCAATCTACTCCTTTCGGTTCAATTATTCATTGGCTTGTTATTCTCCACTTGATGTTAATTGGTGGTTATTGTATTGAACTTGTGTTCCCTCAGTTTGCTTCAGGTTTTTATTGTTCCAAATATTGAAAAATACCATTTTCTCAATTAAACAGAACTTAATGATGATGTATTTTGATTTACCTATCGTACTCATTCTTAATTTTAACACTGAAACTAAGGAAATACTAATTGAAGATGTAGTTAAGTAAAGCAATATATCGATCCCTTCTTGAAAGTATGCTGACGTGGTGATAAAATGCTGGCATAGGTGCACATCAGTATTAATTCATTACTCTGTGATTGATCTTTAGAATTTAATGCTTGAAGAACATTGGCGAGTTTATTTTCTAAGCTCTATTGTCCAAATGTGGACAAAGATTTGGATTTAGTTGTCTGCGCAATCTCCAACTTTGCAGAGCTCATAACCTAACCTATTTGTTGGCTTATGGTCTATAGAATTGTTGAAAACGTTCATCTTTCTTTTTGCCATCAATGGTAGGGTCTAAGTGACAAGATCACAAAGTGATCGCCGATGGTGCATGACTGCCAATGAAGAAAGAAACTAGAGACCATTGATGGATTGAACGTTTGAAGCAAACCCGGATGCCACTGTTTGGTTTAAAGTATCTTACATATCTACATTTGAATAATGAATTTATAGAAGTACAGGGTTGAGCTGAGCACATGGTTATGATGTCAACACCATTGGATGTGTTTGAACTCATGTATAGACAATGAGTCAAGGCGAGTTTAAAAAATAGTTTAATTCAGCAATATATAGAATTAGTTACAGAATTCAGCAATATGTAAAATTAGTTACAGGTTTGTTGCGATTGCTTCACTGTGATTGCAAAACGACCTCAATCAACATGTACAAAACTACAAAAACGACTAAACATTCATCTAACCACGAACATATATTTCCTTTTGTTTCAATATAATTACAACACACTTTCAAAATTTTACCGAATGTAGTTGAAATCTTAGATCAAATAATTTTACCTATCTAAGCCTTCCTGAATTTTTTTTCCTTCAGAAAGCATAACGTTATTCAGTAGCCAACTACACCACGAGCACGTGCATCGCACGTGCATCCGACTAGTATAAAAAAAAATTTACGTACCAACTTTTAAGTTAAAATATAAATAAAAAATCTCATAAAAACACTATTATTCATCTCAAAATTTTGAAAGACTTCCGTAAAAAAAGCCTTGACTTGTGATTTCAAAAAATATATAAATTATTTTCTAAAATCAACTGTCCATATTTTTGTTGAAATTTTGACAGAATTTTTCACACTTTCAGAGGATTTTGGGTTTGTTTAGGATTTTTGAGAGGGCCAGCTTTCAATTTGCCTTGGTTCAAGACTTTTTTAGATAGTAGATATTTGGATCTTAGTCTTTCAATCATTTTTTTCTTTTTGTGTGCGAATGACCTTTTCTATAGACGATTTATAGGCATTTTTTATTATTTTTATGAGTTGACATTTCCTCATCATTGTGTTGGAAGTCAAGATTAAGTCAAATTTCAAAATTGTTGAGGCAAATGTTTTTTTGACATTTGTCAAGCAATTCATTGTATGCACGCATAAATTTATTGCACTAAATATGTATTGATTGTGTTAGAATCCACACTAATATTTTCATCCATATTAGAGGCTAGTCTATGAGGCCTCTGAACCGTTTGGTGATCGAGGTTTTTAATTGTATTCTTAGCCAAGTGTTTGGATTCCATGTCTTTCATTGCTGAATTATGTTTCGATGACAGAGACATCTTTTGCTTCAACTATGCCCCTTGGTCGAGGTGTAAAAATACAGAATCATGCGAACATACAATGGGACTTGTTACGCCTCACTTCACGAGGCCCCAAACATTCTACGTGGCGCCAAGCGTGGGGATCGCATTGCATCTAAATATCACGAAGCTGCTCTAATCGAACCCCTTTGGATGACTGAGCCTATGTGTTTACCAACCCCACTAGATTAGATTGACTCTGGGGGAAATGGTCGTACTACGAGTGGAGGCGAGGCCATGAAAAGAATTTAGCACAAGATCTCCCAAGCAATCTTTGGTATGTTATTGATGTGACAACCCACTTAGACGTCGTCCTTGCCACCCCCATCAGATCAAGGCCAAAGCTGCATGCTAGTCATTGTGGATGATAAAGTGGTATTAGCATTTAATGCTCATGACCATCTACCTCGGAAGTGGATCTCTTCGCATAAATGGATAGTAAATAGCTTCATGGGATTGTCATCAACATGTGTGGCCGTAATAAACCTTGACGGCTCCCCTTCTCCCGGAATGATATTGAACCCCTTACACTTTGGATATTCATTCAGATTTAATTATGGCGAGCCCATACAAAGATTACATTAAAAGGTGACCCATTTTTTAGTATGAACTTATGCTCAAATCTAATGGCAAAATTGTAGGTTCGCTAAATCACTATGGGACAATTCAGAATTATAACGCCAGCATTTGTTTCTTGAGGATTCGAGTTATTTAGTTGTGACTTAATTGTTAAAAGAGGACCAGTCAATTTACATCATACATTGAAACGCCAACAAACATATGGAAGAAAAGTGAAACAACTGAATAGAAAAAAATTCTTTTATATGAAGAACGAGTTGATTACAAAGGAAAGCTACATAAGATCAAAACAAATAAATTAAAGGCATAAGTCTAGGTGGCAGCTTTACCCTACTGAGGCTCTACTGGGCTATCAACTTCTTCTACAAAGTCTTCAGCTTCATCTGCATGAGTGGACGGCTCTACTGGAAAGAATTCCTTTTTTAAAAAAGGCAAGCCCACTTAGGGATATAGCGCAACAAACCTCCCAAAGACTTTATTGTACCTTCCTTCAGTACAAACAGAGGTCGTCATACTCAACCGTTTTATGAAATTGGGAAACATAGTCATTTACAGCTGCTTCCCTTGCCCCCACTCAGCTGCTGCCTCAAACGGAAGCCTCGGTAGTCAACTCATTGACTCGAGCCTTCAAATTTCCCATTTTCTTTATTTGCAGCCTCAAAGGCCGACGAAGCGATCCACTGCAGCTTATCAAAATTTTCGACCCGCTTCATCAAAGCATTAACTTTAGCTCTGCAGAGGTGGACTTACTTCTTCAACTTATTAGTCTCCTTGAAAAATGCCTTCACACTCGACTCTGTCTCAGCTTGCTAAACCTAAAGGCTTAAATGGCCTCATCAGCAGTAGATGTATCAGCGTTTACCTTATTCAGCTCTACCTCGGCATTAGAAGCCCTTCGAAGATATTCTTTATTAAGTCCATGCAGCCTCCTCATATCTATCGGGCATTTAAGAAGAAACCCTATAAGTGAGCCAGCAGACGAAGCCAGCTTCCAGCATATCAATTGAGTCACAAATCTTGGCATATGAAGAGTACTTATCAGTCCAGTTTTTAATGGTAAATTCTCGCAGTCGCTGGACGTCGACGGGTTGCATCTCCCAAATAGCACGAGCGATCTCGTCAGACCTACCTCCCAATAAATTTTAGGACCTTCCTAGGAATATCAACGAGTTGAGCCACGAGCCGAAACTCGAAGCTCTGGTTTGACTCAAGTAAAAATGGTTCGGATTTTTTTTTGCCTGAGCCCTGTCGAACTTTTGCTCGGTTAAAAAATTTAGGCTTGACCTGAGCTTTCGACTCAGGGCTCAGCGAGCCGAGACGGCTCAATTTTTATTTTTAATTCATGACGAATCTAAATTTTTTAAAAGAGATTAGAATCTGTGCAATTTATACGAATTATAAATTAAATAAAAATTAAAACTCTCATCCTCTTTTCGAGCTTGGGATCGGCTACAGTCAACGTAGGTGGAGTTAAAATTGTACACGAATAAAATATTTCATGTACAATTTTTCTTGAGACAAATAAATTTAAAAATTACGTATTTTTTTTGAAATTAATCAATTTAAAAACTTCTCAATATTTACAAAATTTTAACTACATAAAATAAACTAAATCAACAAAAATTGACAAATTCATATATTTATGAAATGTAGAAAAAATGTTGTAAAATAAGTGAATATATAAGGTAATAAACACCGCTACATTTAGTGGTGGCAATCGAGCCGAGCCGGCTCGTGGGCTCGGCTCGTTGCTACCGAGCCACAAGCCCAAGCACGAGCCGAGCGGCGGGCTGGCTCGTTTTTTCACGAGCAGTAGTGAAAAAAACACTAAAAAAATAAAAAAAAACTAAGAAAAGCTAAAAAAAATTGACCAGCTCAGCTCGCGAGCTCGTGGGCCGAGCTCGAGCAAACGAGCCACGAGCCGACTCGGCCCCTCGGTTCGTGAGCTAGTGGCTCGTTTCTCCACGAGTCACGAGTCGAGCTAAGCTCTTGGGTTTAAGGGTCGAGCTAAGCTCTTGGGTTTCTCCACGTGCCGGCTCGACGCTCGGCTCGCCCCATTGACATCTCTAGCTACATTCCTTTGTGGTATTGAAAAAACATTTTAATTCTTCACACAAAATGAAAGAGACCATTCTCAATCTTCAAAATTATGCTCAAGTCCATATGTACGATTGTCATTATAATATAGTGAAATAATTTTATCATAATTTTCACATGACTGTAACATAAGATATGTAAAATTTCATATATGTGTTACATTAGTGGCAAATGATTTCTCTTGTAAGTCACACTCTGCACACAAACTGTTAAATGCTTGCTTTCTTGCTGGTAACGCTGTGATAAAATTTATTTATTGTCTAATTTTATATAAATGCAATCTTATATGTTCTAATTCATCTTTTACAATCAAATTGATAATTTGACATACCCGTTGATAAAAAAATAAAACTTCCAAATATAGGGTTAAAATTATTAATAAATTTTTCAATAACAACTTTGTTCACATTAGCATTATCAAAAGTAAAATTTCAAACCTTCTGTATACCATATTTTTGAATAACATCTTTTTAAACCATGTATATATCAGTGGCATTATGAGAATATTCTACACATCTGAATGCAATGATCATTTTATGTAGAAGTCATAGGTGATCAATGTAATGAACTGTAGCAGCAATATAATATTTTTTTTATTATTACTGGTCCATAAATTCGAGGTAAACAATATAACACTATTAAAAGTTTTTATACTTTCAATAGCACTTTGTTTTTTTTTTTTTTTGTTAAATAATTTTATAGTATCCTAACAAAAAATATTTCTATAATAAGAATGATATATGGGTTGAAGATAATTCCGCAAGAGCTGGATAAAGTGTATTGAGTTTATCATCGTAAGCGGCATCTCTGCTGTAGTCACGTATCTAGCCATTCATTCACAAAATCTTTCATGTGAATATACAAAGGTGGAAAGAGTATAACCAAAATCGCTGAACACTAGTTCTGTCTGTATCGGGTCGAGACCGACTGATTTTGCTTTGCAACTCCTTAATACGTGCCTATTCAAATGCGCCGTGCTTGAATTGAGCTTCCATCTAAGTTCTTTGTTATAGTAATTGCAACATACATTCCAAATATTAACTCCATTTTGAACACCAACATTTTTACGTGTCATATGTTGCCAAATAATTCGATGATTCTTTTTTCGACATTTTAGTCTCAAGTACTTATTCATTTTCGATATTTTCCAAATTAATTGGAACATTTTGAGATGTATCGTAGTCGGATGGAATACTCGAACTACCATTAAATTGATTAATCTCATCACTAGTAAAATTCATCTATAACTATTAACAAAAGATACTAAATATTAGAGTAAAAGATACTGAATATTAGAGCTTAGAAAATGGAGATTAAAGTTGAAATTAGAATACTGCAAGTTTAAACTGATTGAAGTAAATTGATGTGTGCTTCCTTGTCGATGTAATTAATGCGGGCAGTTACTTTTTATTTTTTTTCAATTTTTTTAAAAGTTTTTTAGATTACTATTTATTCGGCTCGGTTCTACCGCTGCCCGACTCGAACTTTTCCTTGGCTGAGCCACGGATCGCCCTAGCCGACGAGCTACATTGTCATCCCTACTTCAGAAAGATCGTCCCCGTTGGCCGCCCTGCCCCTCATCCTTTTGATGAGGCTTACTTCCACGTCTATTATTTTTACAGAGGAAATGAGGTTAGCATTGATAGGCATTTTCAGCGACTCATCAATAGTCGTTTGGGGTTTGGAGAGAAGATGAGGTTCAATGTTCTTTGTCAAAATTAGCTTCCTTTTTTGGATCCTCTCTGCAGAAGGATCGACTTTTTATTTTCCCTTATCCCCATCTAATTCTTTTAAGTGGTAGAACTGATGCTTAATGGTTTTTTTTTGTTCGCCTCCCTCGGCGCCTCATAAAGAACATGTCAGGTTTCACATATTCTTTGTTGTCGTGTTGCTCTATAAAAGAAACAGGCGAGCTGTTAGTACTTTGCCGAAAATTTAAGTAAAATTATAAGAAGAGATAGCAAGGCATTAACTAATTACTCTTGTTCATCATTAGTAAGCGTGTTAAAAATTGGTCTCGTTTGCCAAGAATGTTTTTTAAGCACCTATTTTCTGACAACAGCTCGTAAATAGCTTTAACAAATAGCCCACTCGGACGGCTCGAGCTCGAAGCGATTAACTGCAGCTGCACAAAACACAATTTAGTTATATAACCCAACAAAAGCAGCAATAAACGAACGAACTTAACCAAGATAGACATACTATGCTCATGATACTGGGTCAACACAATTATTTTTGGGATTGCATTCCCCTTCACTGTGTGCCAACCCCTCATCTAGAACCAAGACGACTTCCAGTTCTTTATCAAGGTCAGAGTGCCCCAGTTAAAGCGTGAATGCAGATCCCAAGGGTTCAAACAATACCATCACTTGCAATCATTCCCTACTAGAGGCTCAGGGTTGAAATAAGGTTTGAAAGATGTGTGGAGGCATATCCTCGTCGATAGTGACCTCATTCCAAAGAAGAAAGGCCCTTACCAATTGGCTCCATGCATTTGAAACTAACTAGGTATGAGCTAAGTAATATTGTCTAAGTATATATCTGAAGAATTGATGCAATGGCAGTTTCATCCCACCATTCAGAATCGCATCGCTCACAACAACACACCCCTTCATGGGAAAACAAGCTCGCTCATCAGATGTGGGAACGAACACTTCAAAGGTTTCTAAGATCCTATATTACTCTTTAAAGGTTGCCATCGCACTCTCCTCCATACACATTGGCTACAAGGAAGCTCCTCACCCTATACTGTCTATGGAGCCCTCTTGCATCATTCATGCACTGTGTGGGGCACCCATTGCATCCCTTATCCTCTCAGTTGGGATTGATGGAGACAAACCAGCCTCAGCGCAAATAAGCGCCATATCCTTTCCTTCAGCAGACTCCCCTTAGATATTTTTTCTTGGAGACGAAGCCATTTGATGGTTATCTTAAACTACTAACGTGAAAGGAGACGAGATTTTGCTACCTACACGAGTCACGAACAAAAACGAAATGTCTAAATCCTATGAGTTTGTGACATGACATACAAGTCATCAACATGTAATTCACCAACTTGAAAATGGTTAAACATGCAATAATGATGTATCTTCAACTATAATGACGAAATAACATATGTACATCATTCTTCCATGTCGTACTTTAGTGTATGTACACACACTATGTAGGTCTTTTAGTGAAATCTCTCCATACATGTTTACAAACAATATGAGAATTAATATGTAGTACAACATTTTTAACTGGATTAAACTGGGATTTGGTGGCTGAAAAGACCTACTTTTAAATGATCTATCAATTATTTTATTAGTTATAAATTATTAGATTATCTGATGACAATTACCTAATTAATTGGTCACAAAATTATCTTTCACTTCACCCACCCCACTACCATCGGCACCACTCAAATCGTCATTGCTGCCGCAAATTTGAACCCACCTTGACATTGACAAACGACTATTTTCCCATTAATTTTCCTTTCCTTTAATGCCGGTATTTGGGAAGTTCAATTGATGAAACTGCCCTCCACGTAATTGAAGACATCTTAATGCAATTACATCAACATGGGTAGTTTCATCAATTGAACAAAAATGTCGAATTCAATTACACTGTTGGTGAGGGTTGTTGCAGCGGAGATGGAATATTGTAAAATATTTTGTCCCTGTTTGAGATTCATTTTTGGAGGAATTGTATTTTAAAATTGTGAATTTTTTGGAGAACATGTAATTAAAAAATAGGAAAAAAATTTGGGGTTACAAGTAAAATTATTTTATTGAAAATATGTGGTTGAAAATGAACTTTGAAAAAAAATGATTTTTGAGAAAAAATGATGATTAGACAGGAACATCAAAAAATGAATTTTGGGGCCTCTCGTTCGAAAATCAAAAAAGTGATTTTATAATTTCAGGAACATAAAAGGGCTTATTATGCAAAAGAATTATCATTATTTTTCAATTGATCTTTGATTCATCAAATACTTATATTATGTCAAATAAACACAAGAAAGATAATCTTTTTAGACGTTGGGGTTTTTTAAAAGGGGTAGAAGTGTTTGTTACATGGCTATCATTAGTGATCTCTCGAAGCATTGGTATTCATAATATTTGATATTTAATTTTGTTATTCTCAATCACCATAACACTTTTATTATTACTAATCGATGTCACGTGCGTTGTACGACTTTTGTATAAATTTTGTTTAGATTAGTGTACAAGGACTCAAGAATCCCTTGCATTTTTCGGGATAATTCTGATTATGATCTTCTTGTATTCTCTATTACAAACTTTATTTGATAATGATGAAACAATATTAATAAACTTTGCAACAAGAAAAACATATGAAAATCGCACAGATAATTTCATCATGTATCCAAATTCCAACGCCTCTCCCGACAACTGATCAGTAGAGAGAGTGATGAATGAAGTTAAGCCCAAGCAGCATACATTAACATGATATGAATCCTTAAGCAAGTCTCTCTGGCAGAAGGCGGAGGGAAAATAGAAAGAAATCTAAACAAGTGCATACCATTTAAAATTAGCCCGCACTACACTTTTTTTAATCTGTTCCAACTTTTGGAACCAAAGATTAAACATTTCTGTTGCAATGTTAAGCTTTTGCAGAACATTGAGCACAGCAACCTGAAAAAAGAAATTGATCATCAAATGGCCATGCCTCATTTTTCAAATGCTTGACAACCAGCAATCTCTCTCTATTAGTGACCCTGACAAATAAAATAGAGTAAAAAATGAAGCAAACAAGTAGCCATCAATGATAGCAGCTACATTCTCAGTTACACAAATGTATCTAGTTAATAAACTTTGCAACGATATAGTAAAAGTATTAAGTGTAGGCAGTACACAAAATTATGATAATCCTACGGTGTATCAAGATTGTTTGAAAACAATCTCACTGGAACAAAAAATAGCATACCCCATATTTTGGAAATCACGATTAATATAGAGCCAGCTATAAAAACAATGCAATAGAGAAAAAAAGTTATTTATTGCTGCTGCAATCTAAACCACCAAGGGGTCGACCATCTCCCAGATGAAAGGTTGCCTTTCACCAGCAGTTTATCCAATCATGATTCATGATGAGTGAATATTACATTTTAAAAAATAAAAGTCACCTTAATCAGATGTGAATGCAAAAATAAACAAGAAAGTCCAATGATGTCCAACAGAACTCTACAGTTAAAACAAATTGACTCCCTGAATCATGTCACACTCAATTACATAAAACAAAGAGAAAACAAGAATGGAGAAAAGAAAAAAAACAATCCTAAAAAGGTATAATTAGAAAAGTTGAACAATTCTAAAGATGGGAACATATATGAATATATACGTTCTTCTAAATTTCTTCGCCATGCATTGCACTCCTCAGTCATAAGAGAAAACATAGTGATAAATGGTAAAAGAATAAAGAGGTAAGTAAATTGGTATGCTACTCGTGTGCCCACACAACATTGAGTTCAAGTTGATGATAACCAGAACAAAATCAAATATGTTTCCGAAGACAATAGAGTTTTTTTTAATGAGACAAAATATACCTTTTTCCAATCACAATTATACTAATAACACCTCAACAGGGAGGGTGAAAAAGAGTGAAGAATTTGGGGCTGTATGATTTTTTATCTACAAGGAAAACGGTGGAAAAAATAGAAAATAATTGAGGAAATAATTTTTGTGGGCCACACTTGCTTAACTTCCCTCCAAAAAACTAATGCCACGTTGGAATAGTTGGGGTGTTATAATCGTGGTTGATGGTAGCATTTTTTCGGGAAGCGAATCGCAAGATAGGATTATCTTGATATCAACACAATTTTTGTATCATCACAATTTTCGTATCAAGAAATGAAGAAACTTGTAATAGGCATATCACAAATTTCAAATCTTAGCATAGCTAATAAACTATGATTTTTGTCATGCAATTTAGAAGGGGGATAAGGAAACACCTTGACGGAAAATCAGAACAAAGTTACCCAAGCCTTTGCAAACAATCCATTTAAATAATTAAAGATAAATAGAAAAAGGTACACAATTATTCTGAAGTTAATATTCCAGTTAGCATTGAGAAGGCAGGTTTTCCAACGAACAATCCTTATATAAATAGAGGAAATTTCCTAGACGAAACATAATGTAGATATTATACGACAAGTTTCATTCTCGTGTCCAGGGAAGTAGATAATTTATTCTTCATTAGTTGAGGCCTCATCAAATCCATTTACCAAACCAAATAATCAAAGAATGAGCCAAAGAGCTGAAATGCAGATAACATTTGTAAACCAAACCCCAAAGAAAGGACAAAGAAAAATGAATACCCAATGACAGAAGGACCTGATTCATGAAACAACCGCGTAAACCTTGCTTAATATTCCCAGAGCGAAGGAATGGACAAAATAGGCCAAAAGAAAATATAACTTCAGCACCACATCCTAAACGACAAGAAGTTTATAACGATACAGTTCAATGCCAATTTAAAATATAAATTAGGGCACATAGAGAAATGTTCAAAGCAAGAAGAAACACAGAAAAATTGGAGTTTTACAACTTACAAGTTAGCACGACGAGTATAAACTCAGGAACAATTTTGCACGGAAAATTCTCATAGACTATTATCTTGCACGGAAAATTCCTGAGCAAGGAAAATTATTTTCATATTTCTTTTTTCTAATATCTTCATAATTTGGTTGCATCAGCGTAGGAAACTCATAGATTATATAACTTTAAACTTGAAGCACTATCATTTCAATTGTGAGGCAGTTCACAAGTTCCAACCATGAGAGACTGCAACCAAGCCAAGGACAGCAATTCACCAAAATCCTTGCTTTCAATTTTTCTACTATCAAATGTAGCCTTACTAACCAGTATATGAGAATAAGATAAGCACTCATAATTTGGGTAGAAGTAAGCTATAATCTTAAACAAGGCACAAAAAGAGTGAACCCGAAAATCATAATTTTTCTAGCTTCTGGAAGATGACGAATAACCAAAGCTCAAGACACATAAAGAGATTAAATCAAATAAAATAAAATAATTGATTAATGACTTTGGGGGAGGCATGTAATAGGAACTCTCATAAAAAGAACACAAGCTAAAGTATAAAATAAAATAGAATTAAAAGCTCGCAAATTGAATCCATATGCATACAGCAAACAGAAGAAAAAACTAACTGTAACCACACTCTCATAAACAAGAACCAAAAGTGCGTCTCAGTTTATGAATATAATATCAAATATAGGTAGAAGAAAAGAAATTGAAAAAAATCTCAGAACACCAATTTAACAATACAGTTTATACATAATCCACCCAGAAAGCCCATACGCATACATAAGAAAGTTCTAAAATTACACAATAAAATAAACAATATCAGGAATATCAAGATTTGATTTTTAAATGCAGAAGTGAACAATATTTCGAAATCCTAACTTTCAAATTGCCAGACATGTAACCCCTGAATCAGGAATTGAAGTAGAAATTGAGAGCCTTAATATTTGGGTCCTTATTGAAGGATTTGTTTTTATTTCCAACAAATAGAAACCATAGGCTGTTTTAATTTGGTTAGGGAAAAAAAAGTTGAACTCTGCGTAGTGCGGAAAGATCCATCTCTCCGTGCAGTGCGAGCATGAAATTCAAAATACCAGGGGGCAATCGACTCGCTAAACATTACTCTTTTCAACAAGAATTTCTATGGCTTTGATATAAAGGTCCGAAGAAAAAAAGAAAAAAAAAAAGCAAATTTTACGTGATGGGATGATGTGGCTTATGAAAAAATGCAAAGTTAGCCGCCAATTTTTTAGCTCTCCCTTTTCAGCTCTTCCTATAAGGAGAGAGGTCGGCAGAAGAAATTTCAAGGGTTTGTACAGGAAATGAGTGGTTGTGGGTGAGAACTGTGAGAAATTGCAAGATAATAAATTTTAATTTCTTGAATGATGTCTCTTATACTCCCAAAACAAAAAAAAAAAAACCAAAAAAAAAAAGTCTCCGCGCGTGCGGAGACACCACGGACACAGTGTCTTCGCGCATCAGAGACCTTTTTTTTAGTTAAGATGTCTGGAACCAATTTTCAACATATAAAATTAAATTCATCAAAATAGAAAGACAAAATACACAACAAAGCAGTTAAAATTGAGTGACAATTCTTTTTTTAACATAGTAGCGAAATTTGGAGGACATAAGAGTGAAATCTGGAAAAATGAACGGTAACATCACATTGCTTTACCGTTGCATCTACAGTGATTCCAAAATTGGATTTTTTTATTATAGTAGGATAATTATTTTTTTGTTCTCTTGATTTCCCTCCCCATGAATTGATCTCGGGCTCCCGAGAATTATTGCTTTTGGACAATCTACTTGGATTGTGACAGTATACCGTTTGCCAAACAAAGAAATAAGGATGCTAGATTGCCTTTTCTTGTTGAAATGTAGGACGTGAAATTGTAGGGCAAGCGCGAGACAAGAAAATTCTTGATCTTTTTGCACGCACTTTACACGCTCTTCTATAATTTTCCAGTAATCAAAGCACTACAATTTTCACAAATGAACCTAACTTCTTGTTTGTTTCGGAAGTGACAAAGTATGTTTGGGCTTCGGCGGGCTAGAGCGAATATAGATTGTCATGAGGTTTGGTATGACAATATAAATCTAGACAAAAACAATCTATAAGGACTTACTTTGCCATAAATATGAAAATTAACAAAAACTTTACTGTCAATATTGTAGATCCCGAGAGTCATGACACAACACAAATAAAACAGCTAGGCTATAAAATTGATGTGCCAACGGGAGACGATGAATTTCTTCCTTTCTTTCGCATGTGCCTCTACAACTTTCAAGTAATTGCAATTTCTACAAATTACCTAACTTTTTATTTGTTTCGCAAGCGAGAAAGTGCACCTAAGTTTTGACGGGTACAACAAATCTAGGCTGTATTGGGAGTTGACACAACAAATGAGTGAGGAGATACTGATTTTTCTTTTTCTTTCCTTCTCTTTTATGTTTCCATGGTAAAATTATTCCTTTTTATTCATTTTATCTTATAAAACATTGATCTGCGCACCTTTCACATGCTTGCTCAAGGCCAATCTAGACAATAATGACCGATTTTGAATAATGATATCTAGCATTAATAGTGTTGAACATTGGTCTATGTGTCAACATATCATATATCCTAATAAAAGATGTACAAATCCTAGTATTTAATTGAACCTATAATTAATGGTACCCACCGGAGGTGTTGAATAGCATTATTCACCCTTTTTGTTATAAATTGAAAATTAGCGGAACTTTATTGTCAATATTTAAAGATAGAGGACTTATCCGCACAAAACGCATAGATTGCGACATCTGCTTCAATTTTCCTTGGAAGGCTTGAACTTTACAAGTAACGCAGAATTCACTCATTCTTCCCCTTTTCACCATCTAACTTCGATCTTACTTCCATAGTGACTATTCCTCTCCTCTCTTTGCCCGTTTGTCCAGAGATCCCCATTTCCAAGTAAAATCTTTGCCTATCTGTTTCTCCCTCGTCGAATAAATATTCTTGATTTGAGCCTTGGGATTTAATTTTTACCCAAAGCTAATTTCTCCTTTAGGTTACATCTGTATTTTGTATGCAGTATATGTATTTATTGAATTTGTATTCTCGTAGAAAATTTATAGAATTGCTTTAAGTTGAACTCATTTTTTTATGATTAATGGTCTGGGTAAAGGTAGATTTTGGTGACATGACGAAGTAACAATTTTTGGAAGTAATTTTTCCGATCGAATAAGATATTTAAAGAAGCATATAGAATATTTACATTCACTTTTGATTATTCGAATACAAGAGAGAGGGTAGGAGTGTAGAGGAGGGTGCAGGGTGGTTTAAGAGTTATTTTTAGATGGAGTAGACCAGGGGAAGGTCCCATTCCTTCCCAGAAACGATCCGACCCTGAGAACGTAGAGTAGCTGATACAATTATGCATGATTTTTTATTTTTACGATTGTTTTGTTTATTCCGAACTCAATAAAGAGAGAGAAAATATGTGATTGTCTTTGATATTCGCAAGTTCCAACAGAGTATAGGCGCTTGGAAATGTTGCAAAGCTAGAATTCCAAATGCTGAAGTATAACTAAATTTAAAGGAAATTAAGTCAGTTCTATTTTATAACAGGTAAATAGATAACGAAAAAGAATAAAAAGTTCACAAATTTGAGTTCCGTCTCATGTATGCTGGGTGATATTATTCTTTTGCTATAAATAGATAATGAAAAAGAATAAAAACTTTCTTAGCTTTTTTATTTCCCCACAGGTCTAGCAGAGTCGAAATCTACCTTCCTCCCCATCCAGGAAATTACTGAGAATTGGAATTTAAGCAGCAGAAGTAAGATGTCAAGGTCTTACATTGGTGGGAAAGTAGTGGACAGTGTCGATTTTTTGCAGAAGAGGCAATGGGCATGGCGTTTGGATTTGTGGCCGTTTGCTATTATTTATGGTGTGTGGCTGGCGGCTATAGTCCCTAGCTTGGATGCTGGGGATGCCTTTATAGTTCTGGGCAGCCTTGTAGCTATACACATTCTCGTTTTCCTGTTCACTGTTTGGTCTGTGGACTTCAAATGCTTTGTTCAATACTCCAAGGTTCACTTCATGTCCTAAAAATTACCGACTTCTAATATTTTCATTCTATTACTTTTTTCTAGCATTTAATTTGTCATCATTGGATTAAAAGATCTCTATTTGTCTGAATTTTAAAAAAATTGCTTGAAACTTGTGAGTAATTGTGAGTTGTGACTAAAAGTATATGAACAAAGCCTTGCTCTAGATCTAGGATTCTAGGCTCTAGTTCCAATGATTCATTTTGCATTTGAATTTCATGTTTTCTTTAGGAATTGAACAGTGGCTCTTACACCTCATTTTGGGTCCACTGGCACAGTGAAGATTGATCTAATTAAATAATTAATTTATGTATTTTCTCATCTCTCTAATTCTTAAGCAAGATCTTGTAACTAAACTTGTGTAGTTTCTCTTCCAATATTCCATGCATCTGGATTTATTAATCAAATTTTCATGTTTTACATGTCTGTAAATATTAACATTGTTAGTATTTGTAATGTTTATACAAGCATCATGATGAGGGGCGTATGTAGCCCAGGCCTTCCCCAGCCCATATATAAAATTAAGAGTAAAATGTAATTTTTTGGCCCAAATATTTGCGTTAGTCCAGCTGTAGCTTGAGTCCCAATCCAAGCCCAACGCTCAATTATCCAAAATTTTTAAAAGACTACAATTATTAAATATTCTTTTTATGACATTCATGCAACATGAATAGCTTATTACCAAATTAGTTATTTTATTTAATGCGTGTTTAACTAAATTTACTTATGATTATATAAGTAAATTTCATAATAAACGATTTGTATTGATAGAGATAAAAATAAATTAATTATTTTAATAGTAAGAGACACTACAAATTTGGCTAAGCTTAAAAGTAATTAATTTTTTGTTTCCACGTATGTTTTAATATATTACTTATTCATACTTATAAGAAAAATTACTTATTTTGACCATGAAATAAATGTTTTGATCAAAATAAATAACTTGCTCTAGATTTGATCTCATCAATAAAAAGAATACGTGTTAAAGCTTATTTAATTATAAACTAATTTGATTATAAATATATTCTTGAAGTTGGGCCAAACATGAACGTGAATTAAATCCAATTTCTTTAGACTCTCAGAATTCTTGTTCCGTTTTTTGATGGGATTCCTCACTAACTATGGAATGTGGTGGTATAGAAGACTGATCCCCACACCAAATATTATTTTGAGAACAATAACATATAATGTTTCATTGAGTTCATACACTCTTTGTCGTGAATGTTACGAGCTTAACCTTGTAAAATTTATCTCTTGTAGCATGAGTTCATTCATAATTTTTTTTAAATTTGAGCCCATCCTAATATCATTTTTTGGCTCTGCCTCTGATCGTGATGCAATGATTCACAGTGGAGTCAGTGAATTGAGCATCATAATTTCCTATCAAGGAGGTATCTTAGCCTCTCAAAGCACACCTCACTAATACATATTGCTACCTGCACACAATGTTACACGCTGCAGGAATTACATGACAAAATAATTTAGGACATTCCATCTTTAAAATGGCCGCTGATATGTTCCGACATATCAGGGCGCTTCTTATATGAAAGCTGATACTTTGGAATGTGCTTGTTAATTATTAATGTAACAGTCTAATGTCTTGATGATTTTATGTTCTTTTTCTGATTGTGTTTGTGCACATGTAACATGATTTACTAGTTAGTCTTTGGCTGAAAACATATAGCATTCTGCTTTAAATATATCATTAAAAAAATATTTTTTGATCGCTTTATTTGGCAGGTTAATGATATACACCGCGCAGATACATGCAAAGTTACTCCAGCTAAATTTTGTGGCTCTAAGGAAATTGTTCCCCTTCACTTTCGGAAGGTTGGATACTTGATAGCTCTCTCTTTCTCTCTCTCTGCATGCATGCGTGTGCTTACTTTCCATACTAGTTCATACTGAATAATAATAATGATTTTGTATGTCTCTATAAGTAAATATGTCAATAGTTGAATGGAAGCTCGTAAAATAGTTGACTGTAATTGTATCATATAGGTCTCACACTGTTCCTATACACGCACAGTTTATGCACATCTATGCATACATCTACGTCGAACAAAGATGTTTGTACATGTGCAAATTGTACTTGATGGCATTGAGGCCTGAGGGCGTGGTTGCAAGTTTGAATGTACCTGCTATCATGTTGTTTGAGAAGCAATTAAAAAATTCAATTGATTGAAGGTACTTATTAGGGCCGGGCAAAATGTTCGAACCGAACCGAGCGGGTTTTTTAAAATGAAATACTCGAATGGGTATTCGAATCGAGAACCGAATGGTTTGGTTCGGTTCTTCAGTTCTCGACCGAGAACCGAAGAACCGAATAAGAACCAATTTTTTTTTTTATATTGGATAAATCAATTTCTTTTATTTTTTCTAAACAAATCAATAATTTTTTTCTTATTAAATCTTATTAGTTGTACAATTTAGAGTTTATTTATGTTTATTAGTTGTGTTTTTTTCAATGTTTTCTTGTATAGTTTCTTAGTAGTTAGTATGGAAAGTCAACCAACTGATTATTACATTAAATAGTTGGTAAATATTATCAATACGTTAAAATATTTTATCTTTGTGACTTCTAATTTATATTTCACTTTTATGTAGACTTGAAAATTTGAAGCAAATGAATTATTGATATGAATATCGAAGTTTTATTGGTAATATTTACTTTTTGGTATTTGTATTTGACAACTTATTATTTATATGTTATTAAATTAGATTACGTTAATTTGTAAAAGTTAAGATTAAACTTGGTATTTGTATCTACTTTTTGTTATTAATATTGGTATCCACTTTCAGGTGTATTTATGTAGTATTATTTTAAATGTTAAAAAATTTAATTATAGTACGGAACCGAACAGAACCGAACCGAATCGAAACCGAACGGTTCCAAAATTATATTTGGAACCGACGGTTCCATTTACTAAAGACCCGAAAATTTCTGGAACCGAACCGACCCGACCCGACCCGCGCCCACCCCTAGTACTTATTCATCCAGTCCTTGTGGCCAAAAAATATAGAAACAAGCAATTGGATTGCCAACACGACAAAAATACGGAAAATGGTAACCATCTAACCATTCACGTTTCTCATCTCCTGTTTGCACAGGTCCCAGAGCGCCTAATTGTGTGCTAATCAGTGTAGGGTGAGGGTAATTGTGAATCATATAGTTCCTTCTCGGACCCACCAACATATTCTCACAAGTGTGAACTGCACTTAGTTAAGATCTTCTCCAACATGAGCCTGTTTCCTGGGGCTTGGTGAACAATTCAAGTAATGTTGGCTTGAGATTCTATCAAGAAATAACAAACAAACAAATAAAATAAAGCCTACAGAAGACTTTGGTTTTACAATTTATATGCCAAATATCTCCAGTTATAGAAATTTTTGTTCACGATAAATATGTTGCTCATTTTTACACCATGGGTATATTAGATTTCAGTTTATCATTTCTGGATTCTACCTTCACAAATTTTGTTGCAACTTCCACTAGAAGTTTTCCTTGAACTATACTCTTCATGAAAAGATAAATGAAATATGAATAAAAATGTGGTAATTTTTGCCCAGATTATTAACTCAATTTAACTTATTTGTTTCCACAGTTGGCGGGTTCATCAAATTCAGTAGACGTGGAAGAGATTTATTTTGATTTCAGGAAGCAAAGGTTCATCTATTCAAAAGAGAAAAATACCTTTTGCAAACTTCCTTATCCTTCAAAAGAAAAAATTGGGTATTATATAAAAAATACTGGCTATGGCACTGAAGCTAAAGTTGCTGCTGCTGCTGAGAAATGGGGAAGGAATGTGTATGTTTCACCTCTTTTATTATTATTATTATCGTCATTGTCAATTATAATGTTGATGACTGTCATTTTTGATTTGAAAAAAATTCATTTGTGAGAATGGAGATATTAGATATCAATTCCATCAGTTTCCTCTAGCCTTCCTAGGGGAAAAAAAAAATGGCAATAACATTTTATCTCTTTCCCAACGTTAGGTTTCCCTATTTCCTGTATTTCAAATGGAAACCATCATTTTGTATGGTTTCTTGATTTACAAAAGAGTCATGTTCTTTATAATATAATACACTCGCCAGATAAATTAGAAGTTGGACGCGCCTCTCTCTTTCTTTGATCAATTATATTAGGAGACACATCTGCTTATATTTGAATCTGCTCAAGTGCTATTCATTTTTCTAAATTGAGTACACTAATGTTGCAAATTATATACTAGCTTTAGTTGACTGAAATTAGTTGTGCAATTCGGCAGTTAATATTGGTGCTGTCTTCTTGTACATGACCATTGACAACTTCAAATTTTTGTCTGTGGATGTGATGCACTATGAAATTATGTTGAAATTAGTTGTATTTTTGTGTTCATCGTAACAACATCTTATTGACTCAGTATTCTAAATAAAATCTATGTTTATTAGAATTATTTAGTGGTATCTTTGCGTATTTTAATTATGTAGCGATATCCATGTTTTGTAATTGCTTCATTAACACATATCTGTCCTCCCTGTAAATTAATGCCGCTTAGTGGTAATGGAGATACCGTGTGTTTCAATTGTAGTAGCTTTAGTCTGCTCCTTATGTTGATCTTGATTATGTAGATTTGAATATCCTCAGCCGACATTCTCAAAATTGATGAAAGAGCAAATCATGGAACCATTTTTTGTATTTCAGGTTTGTTGTCCTTCTGACTTGCTTTTTCATTTCATCTTGATACGTTTTGTTCAAATATGAGTTACACTGACACATATCTGTATCTATATATTCTATTTCTATCTGTGCATTAAACTCCAAACTTCAATTCTGATCACCTCATTTAGGTCTTCTGTGTGGGGCTATGGTGCTTAGATGAGTACTGGTATTACAGTCTCTTCACCCTATTCATGTTGTTCATGTTTGAGTCTACTATGGCAAAAAGCCGTTTGAAGACCTTAACCGAGCTTAGACGCGTAAAAGTGGATAGCCAGACTCTGATGGTGTATCGTTCTGGGAAGTATGTTATGCAAAAATGCAATTGAAACATTGTCCCTCATTTTATTTTTTCATGTTCTATTTTACGGAGGATTGAATTTTTGTGCATGACTGTTTAAATTTGGAATTTAGGTGGGTGAAACTATCAGGGACTGAGCTTCTTCCTGGGGATGTTGTCTCAATTGGCCGTTCTACTAATCAGAGTGGAGAAGACAACTCTGTACCTGCAGATATGCTTATTTTAGCTGGGAGTGCTATCGTTAATGAAGCTATTTTAACTGGCGAGTCAACCCCGCAATGGAAGGTGGTATTCTATCTTTTTTTGGGGAATAAGTTTCCATCATTATCCACATGACTTATAAAGCTTGTGTTATTGGTCTTATGATAAATCCCATGTGTCTTATTTCGATATGATATTTTCTTGATTACATCTTATTTTTTGTGTATTTATATCTGTACCCATGGAGTTAGATACCTGTATCTGGACAAACTTAGAACCTTCATTCATGGGGTTAATATGGGGCACGCTCAAAATTGATATGCAGAATTGAAGATGGTTTTGAATTGTGATTTATTCTGTTGATCACACATAAGAAGTAAAGTATAATGCATGCTTTTAGCAAATTAGCAAGTAGCTTTTCACCAGGTTCAAGACCTGGGTTAGATTTATGTGCTGCTTAATTTCTGCATATTAGGACTAATGAGGACCAAAAAAAGACTTTGAACCAAGTCAATAGGCTTCTAAGAAAATGTCCCCTCCTTTATCTCTTGCCTCCAGGTGCCACAAAATGATTTTCTATATCTGCCCTGAGCCTCATTTAGAGGTTTTTGAGCACCACACGTCAACTCCATCGAACCCCACCCAAGCGCTGTGATTTCAATACTGCTTAAGCAAATCTGGAAAACTTATTTGTTGAAGAAAGTGCAACTGCAACTGAGTCTAATCTGGAACATCTTTGATGATGGTCATGATTTTGAAGCTATTATTTGCTTTATTCTTATCTAGAATTCTCATCTCAAAAATCAAGCAATTTTCAGGTTTCAGTAATGGGTAGAGGAATTGAAGAGAAACTGTCGCCTAGACGAGATAAAGCAAATGTTCTTTTTGGTGGTACAAAGATATTGCAGCACACACCGGATAAGGTGATGTTGTTCTCCATTGCCTTTCACATGGGTATCTAGAGACACAAATTTTAACATTTCGTCCCACCCCCCTGTTTTTCCCTCGAGACAGACATTTCATTTGAAAACCCCTGATGGTGGCTGCCTAGCAGTTGTTCTACGAACTGGATTTGAAACGAGTCAAGGGAAACTGATGCGAACTATACTATTTTCTACCGAGAGAGTAATTTTTTTTTTGGTGAATGATTTGATGCCAATTTATAGTATCTCTCTGTAATTTCTTTATGACGTTATGTTATATAGGTTACTGCTAACAGCTGGGAAAGTGGACTCTTTATTTTGTTCCTTGTAGTATTTGCTTTAATAGCTGCTGGATATGTTCTTAAGAAGGTAAAGATTCTGTATTTTATTAGGTTAAAATTTCAGATTTACTCAGAATTTGGCTTTCGTAACAAAATGTGCTCTGATGTAGGGTCTAGAGGACCCAACAAGGAGTAAATACAAGCTATTTCTGAGTTGTTCATTAATCATTACCTCTGTGATTCCCCCTGAACTGCCAATGGAGCTATCAATAGCTGTTAATACGTCGTTGATTGCACTTGCGCGTCGTGGGATATACTGTACGGAACCATTTCGAATTCCATTTGCTGGGAAGGTGTGTGCAAAGTTTTGGATGATCTTGTATGATAATAGCTATTATATGCTTACATTATCGCCAGAGATAATTCTAATGGCGTTTTCTTTGTCTCATACCATTATTTGTTATTTAACTGAACGCAGAGTCTTTTTGTAAGACATTATTTGTAATTCAGAATTATTTCAGGCAGGAGATATGATTTCCTGTTAACTTCTCTTTGATCATTTTGTTGCTTCCTCCTAGGGGTGGCAACTTTTTATTACACCCCCCTATCATTTGCCCATGCATGCTTGTGGTTCAGATTTTATATGGTTTATTTTGCTTAAAGTTAATATCATGGCTGGGACTCCATTAGATTACCTATAGTTACTTGACATGTTGTAGCATCAGAGTTGGAATCACAATGACCCATTATATCTGTTACAAAAGATGTCCTCTCTTCTTGAATTCTTTTCATTCTATAAAACAATAAGTGCAGTAATAAGCGAACCTTGACAGAGTTTGTTTGAAAACCAAAACGTTAATTATGATACAGGGGGTTGAGCCATGTTCAGATGCTATGCTTTAACGGATAAGGTTTCTTTGATTTAGCAAGTTGCAACTCGCAAGAATAGAAAACTTTCATTCTTTGCTTTTTAATGTCCGTGACCTCTGTAAAGTACTGCTTTTCTTTTTATCAGCGGTGTTGCTAACTTGCGGATTACCTGTTGTAAATGAGATTCTTAATGTTTCTTTAAATGGAGAGCAAACCAACCTTGATATGTAGTTGGGCTTGATCCAGTGTTGGTTTTACGATTCTTACAATCATGTAATTGTCTAACTCGCAATCTGTGGCATTCTGAATGAATGTAAACGTTTCCAGCTGTATCTGAAATCTAATATATACATGTTAAGTGGTGTTCTCTTGGTTTATAGAAAAGCAGGCCTTAATTACATCACTCCTCTTCTGTTGAATATATGCTTAATTGAAGTATTTTTACTGATGAATAATGTTACCCAAAACATCAATTTTAGCAAGCCATTGACTATATGAACTCTACTTCTGTTGATTCCATTCTGACGGTACTATTTACATGTACATTTTAAACGAGTTGTTCCTGGAGCTTCTTTTATCTTCTCTGGTAGCATCTAATCGATTTTCCCCATCACTTGCAGTGTTTTTAATATCTTACAATGTTACAACGTGATTTCAAAATTTATATAATCAATAAAATGAAGAAGGGAAATAAATATATATAAGTTTGTAGTTTAAATATTCATTTTACGGTATTTTTCTACATTATCCGATCTTTACCCTCTCGCAGGTTGATATATGCTGTTTTGATAAGACTGGAACATTAACATCTGATGACATGGTATTGCAACTCTTTAAGTTCCGATATATTATTCTAGTTCAAGAATTACCTTTTATGGTGATGTTTTATGCTCTGCTATTCAGGAATTTTCTGGAGTTGGCGGTTTGACGGCCAATGAGGACCTAGAAACAGATATCTCTAAATTGCCTACGCGTACTTTGGAAATTCTTGCTTCTTGTCATGCCCTGGTTTTTGTGGACAACAAGCTGGTATAATTTTTTATCACCGAACAAAAGTTGATGCTTATGAACTACTCCACGCTCTTATTTATTTATTTATTTTTGCGGCGTAGAAGCATTCCTTTTTGCTTTCTTCTTCCCATGGAATCAGCATTCCATCAGTGTCAAAGTGTATTTCTTCCCCTGGCATTTTTCAGTGTCAGCCTATTTCCTGGTTATCATAAAGCTCCAGATAATCTGAAGTTAATCAAAATCTCCTTCCAAGAGAAAATAACCACCACTTTATCTGATCGCTTGTTCTTCTGGTGTACACGGGGGTGGAAGGAAGTTGAAACAGCAAACCTTCTTGTGCTACACTAGTGACTCCTTAATTACTATTTACAGATTTGTTTAATGAGGACCAAGTTGGATAGAAAAAATGAAAAAAATATCACCGCTTACTAATTGTATGTAGAATAACCTCCTTTTCATTGAGATTTCCAAAGCACCTCATCTTCTTCATCACCCT
The DNA here is from genome assembly GCA_035079005.1 of Fraxinus americana. Classification (NCBI taxonomy): domain Eukaryota; kingdom Viridiplantae; phylum Streptophyta; class Magnoliopsida; order Lamiales; family Oleaceae; genus Fraxinus; species Fraxinus americana. Next base: position 23,875,512 of record CM068710.1, read on the forward strand.
TTACTCCAAGTCCAACCCTGCATCTCCCCTTCCCCCACTTGCCCGCCCCTTCCAGCTCACTGCATTATAATTGTTGAGGCCACACAGAAAGGAGTGATATATATTCAGTAGCATATCCGCAAACTTGAGTACAAAGGCACGAGTGAGTGTGATAGTGATAAAGTTTCCTAGAAAATGAATAAAAATTTATACATATTATTAAATCATTTAAGTGAAAGTTTTAACCAGAAGAATAGTGCCTGAAGTATTGCCAATACAAATAAAAGGCTGCCCTACCCCTTTTGAAAAATCCAGGCTGCAAAAAATGGTCCCTGCCTGCACAACGTATCTCCAAACATCAATATGCAATATAAGAACAAACGCAACTCATAAATAGAAGATAATGAAAAACAATGGAGCCTCACATTAATGCATATTGCACCTTTCTCAAATTTTCATCCAAAAACTTCTCTATGTGAATTAATTTGGAAGGCCAGTCCTTTGCTGCATTCCCCCTTCCCTCCCTGGCCCGATCCCTCAGCCCATCTGATACTCCGGAGATCCTCAGTAACAGGGGCCTTGGGGGAAAGGCAGCTGGGGTATGGGGTGGTGGGTGGGGATGACTTTTGAAGACGAAAGCGATTTTTAATAAGGTCAAATTACTCAGTTGATATATAAAGAAGGCCTTTTAATCGTAGAAATTTTAGTAAACATTTTTTTGCTCAAGCATTACAAGAGGGTTATTCTGAAAAATTTGTCATTGCAGTTTGCAGCCTATGACAATTTTTTGTTGATTTAACCATGAATGATGAAGGTAGTCTACTAGATCAATAGTAGTATATGTAATATGAGTGTGCCTCTGAGTTATTCTCTGGAAAATATAGTCGATTCCCTCTTCAAATGCATTATTTTGGCAACAGCATTAGTTGGAAGGTGAGAGACTCCCTATCAGCTCCCACAGCTTTGAAGGTTCAGTTACATATATTCTTGGCAAATCTGTATGGACTATTCGTCTTCTAATACCAGTTTCTTCTTGTTTCTTTTAATAGCCCTTACCATGTTCATTGAAATTCCTGGGCAGAGAACAAATATCTTTTGAGGTTGTCCTTCTTTGAGTGGTACTTAAAACTCTCGTGTTTTACAGTAGTTTTTCTCAACATCTGGATGTAGGTTGGTGATCCTCTTGAGAAGGCTGCTTTGAAAGGTATTGACTGGAGCTACAAATCAGATGAGAAGTCCATGCCAAAGAAGTATGCTACAACATTTGTTGTTTTTTTACATGTTTAAATGTGATTGATTGAACTTTGTTTAACTTTTCATGTATCTCTATAGTTGCATTACAAACGTTAAATGTCCTTGTTTCTTGTCTCCCCATTCTTCGTTTGTCAGAGCATTTTTGCCTCTAGAAAAAACATGTTGCTTGTTCAGGCTCTAGAGGAGAGTGTAAGTGAGAGAGAGCCTTTACTAAATCAAGGTCAAAGTTTGTCTAATCTAGAACAAGCAGACATTGTGCCTTCCACTATTGCACAGTGTTTTATGGAAAACCCAATTAGAGAGAGAAATATAAACGTTCTATTTCAGGTTTAAATAGGATCTATTGCATAATACTTTTTCCTACCGTCAGTCAATGTCTTTATTAGGACTTCTTTTTTCTAACTTGTATTTAAGTATATATATCCTTGAAGAATAAGTATATTAAAACTTTCTTTTTATAATGTCTGTATCACACTGATGGATTTGTACTCAAATCAATTGGGAGAGCAAATACATACTGTGCCGTGTTTGTGCCTCGTTTGGAAAGAGATGCCGAATTATGCATTACTAATTACAAAGTGGTCCTTTGGGCCTTCATGATGGTGTTTTCTTTGGTTTGGGCACTGGGAGGAGTCAAGTGTTTCATACTGGGACATTCTGTTTAGATTTGATGGTGTAACTTCGCTGTATGATAGACTGATCATATTTATTTCTTTATTCACAAACATTAATATTATTATAAATAGTTAAAAGTTGTAAGTTTTAAGGTTATGGCTTTTGGCTTTCATTAATTGGAATTAGTTCAGATATGCAAAATTGATCTAGAATGCTAGAATTTCAATCTTGCTTTTGATGCAAAAGACAAAAGATACTGCAGAGAGGTGTGTTACATTAATTAATGAATAGCATATAATTTCCCCCCTTTTTTGGGGAGAAGAGGATGTTAGGAGAAATTATTGTAAACGCTTCATGATTTTTTATATTGTGGAATCTATACAGGGGAGTAAATAATACCAATTATATTTGCAAGATGCCTATTGTGCTTTTTTCCCAAAATGTTTATGATCTGATCTTGAAAATTTACAAGTTTATATTTATCTAATTGATCTATTGTTAGTTAAATGTCTGGGGGATCCCTGTGTTCCAATTTTTCACTTAGTTCAACAAATGCAGGGGAGGTGGGAATGCTGTACAGATTGTGCAGAGACACCACTTTGCTTCTCACTTAAAAAGAATGGGAGTTGTCGTTCGTGTTCAGGAGCAATTCTTTGCTTTTGTGAAGGTTTAGCCTTACATTTTGTTTCTTATTGCATTATTGATTTAAGTTGATGTAGAAAATACAAATTTAAACTAGATGTATCCAAATGTTTGAAATATTATTTTGGCTTCTTAATACAGTTTTTTTAAAACGATAAATTCCTAATCGTTGAGGTCATGTACTTTTTCCAAGATACAATTTGAATGATATATTTGTGAATTGTTTGGTCTGTGATTCCATATGATGAATTATCACTAGGACACAGATGACTGTAATAATGCTACTGATTGCTCAATACAACTTATAAACAAAGACGCTACATGAAACTTAAAATTTAAATCACATTGAGAATTTGTCCAAGAGACGGTCTCACATTTTTCAATCAGAATAATGCCAGAGTAGTGCTGAATGGGCTAAAGCTATCGGAAACAGATGCCCTTTGCTGGCTTGGAGTTGGCCTATTTTACAATATTACAGTCAACTCAATTTTTTATGCCTCTCAATTCAGCTTGTATGAAAATGGGTTGGATGCCTAGGTTAAACATGGAGTCTGACTGCTTTTCTTCTCACCGTTTTTTGTGTATGAGTAAACATACCCAACATTTACCAGTATATATTTGCACCCATTTTTTTCTTCTCTTGAATTGATCATCATTTAATCTCGACTTAGATATACATATATTATTGACATGTGCTCATATAGTTTATGTTTCATTTTTAAGGTCTTATACTATATGGTTGTTTTTGAACAATTGCTATTTTGGGTTCCTTCTCATGTAGTGAAACGATTTTTGAATTTTCACTATGTTTCCTGAATAGGCTCCTGCAAGTATTTTTTATTGGCCCCTGGACTTTTGATCCGATGATGACAGGAAAATTATTGTGTATCTAATTTGTTCTAATTGGTTTAATTTTTATTATGTTTTCTTCTTTGATTTTACCGAATTTCATTGATTTTTTATTTATTTTTGAGCTGTGAAATTTCAGGGTGCGCCAGAAACTATTCAGGAAAGACTTGTTGATGTGCCAGCGTTCTACATGAAGACCTACAAGAAGCACACACGTCAAGGATCTCGTGTCCTGGCATTGGCCTACAAGTCTCTTCCAGAGATGACAGTAAGAATGCCCTGTTGGAACATTTTATCTTCACAGTATTCATCTTTTCTACCATTTCATAAATCTACATCTACATTGTTAATTTTCAATCTAGCATACATGTAGATGACAGCTATTTGTCTCTAAGAAACGGTTATGGGGAACACCTCTTTACCTGTATCTTGCATTTATTTGGTTTCTTCATTTTTCACCCGGACTTTGTTTGTACCTATTAATACTGCATCAATAGATAAACTGGTAAAGCGCAATATATCCTATGGTCTTGGATTTTTCCTTTTAAATGTTATATGACCACATCAATAAACAGGCCATTTATGTAGTCACTTATCCTCCCAAGGCATGTTGGGTAGGAGGGAAGTTGGGTGGAAGGAAAAGGCAGAGTGGGAAGTGTACTGGAAGTTGGGTTGGAAGGATCATAGAATGGGGTGGAAAGAGAATCTCTTATTTAGTTAAAGTAACTTGTTGCAAAATTTTAATTGAATTTCAGATATTTTTTACAATTATAATCCAAGGAGAGGGACAGTAGTTTTCCTAACAAGGGATGCAATTGAACTTCCTCCCATTCTTCCCATTTCCACTTAAAGGTTACTGTAATCTTTTGTGGTAGTCAATTGATATACTGTTGTATATTATCTACTTAATGACCTTGTATGAACCACATGACCTTGTTCAGTAGTTTTTTTTATTTAAAATGACCAGCACAATGAGTTATATTGTTACGTCTCTTTTGTTTGTATAATTTTCAAGTCCTGATTTCTTTGTAATCGAGCATGGCCTCAATTGCATATTCTTCTATGGGATGACATCCAGAGGTCTACAATTTTTTATTTTTTTATTTTTTCACTCCTGAAAAATGTGGATGCTTAGTTATTCATATATCCAGTATTTTCTGCTTATTCCTATATAAACATTTTCCTGTGTGTACAAAATTAAATCTTCACTTGTTCATTGATATGTGATAGGTTCACAGGGTGTTCTATGTGTGGTTTTCTTATCTGCGTATCTTCATTTCTCCCTGTAATTGTTTCATTTATGCCTGTTTAAGCTGATGACAATTACATTTACTGTTTGAAGGTTAGTGAAGCAAGAAGCTTAGAGAGAGAAGTGGTGGAAAGTGGTCTTACTTTTGCTGGTTTTGCGGTAAAAGATCTAATTCAAAGAATGCAATTTTCTGGAATACACAAAATTTGGAGAGAGCCTTAATATGCTCTCCTCTTTCTTGTTATGCCTTTGTTACTTTCTGATGCTCTTCTTGCATACTTCAGGTATTCAATTGTCCTATCAGAGGAGATTCGGCAACTATTTTATCTGAATTAAAAGGGTCATCACATGACTTGGTGAGTTTGATATACTTTCGAGTAATTTCATAATGTGCTTCTATCATCCACAGCATACCCGATATGTTTGCCTCAGTTTCAATGGAAAAATATGGAAATGGGAGAAAGGAAAAAGAAACGAAGAATATGGACACACCTTTTACAGTTAAAATATGAAAATCAGAGTTTCTTCCAAATAACCTACATGGTTTATAATAAGGAAATGCTAAGAAAGAAAAAAGAAGAATGCGTTCCTCGTATTTTTTGTTTGTACGTATCGAATTTTTGCCGAGGATCATATTAGGAAAGATACGAGGCTTTCCATTTTTGCTTGTGGGTTCATTCATTTCTCTGGATGAATGCAGCAAGTGTTTAATCATGCTTTTTATCCCAGTCCTGACAACAAACAAAAATGAGAAGCAATTTGGAAAAACCGAAACAACCACTGTAACTTCTGTCGTAAAACCAGCAATAAAAAGGCTTGCTCTTTTGTCACTTAAAGTTGATGTACAAGTAGCCTTTTCGTGTTTGCTCTGCTAAGTTTGCAAGTGTTACTAGAAATTATAAGATTAGTTCATTTTAGTTGATGATTCAGTTAAAGGAGACTGCTAAATGCAGGAAATCAGTTTTGGGAACTGCCCAGAGTACAATACAGACTGCAGATAAATGAATGGAAATTTTCAGTCGTTTTCATGTAATAGTATGGAGCCCCTTTCCCTAAAATCCAAAACCACCCAACCAACACTTACCCAGCCACCCTCCACCCAACAACCACCCATTCCGGCCGACGTTGTTGACGGCGAGAAGACATTGACAGAAAAACCTAACCCTACCGGCCCCACGCCACATATTTACCCACCTAGGTGGGAACCTTAGCGCCGCTGCTCGCTCCGATGCAGTGTCCTACCGTCGTGGGGACATCCGGCGACGGCATGAAGCAATCTGGGACCCAAACCCAGATCTACCAGAATCCGCCTACAGATCCGGCAGACGCGCTTGACCAGCGCTCCTTGCAGACCATTCCGATGCCGGAGGGACCACCACGCGTTGCTCCGGTGGCGGCCCTGCCGGCGAGTGTAGCCCACGCGCCGTCGCTGGAAATTTAGAAAATTCGGCAGGTCATCCCCAACGTCATCAGCAGGCCCATTTTGTCATCTGATGTGTCGGCTCTTCAAAATCAGAGGAAAAAGCGGGTGGATGCATATGGTATGGCATTTAATCGACGATTTTGAGTTGAGACGAAGGAGTTTGAGGTGTCTGTTAACGAATCAAGTACTGTTAGGATAATAGAGTGGGGCTCGAGGATGTCGACCGCTATCTATATGGGGAGGTTTGGTGTACTATGGATGGTGAATATGGTGGATAAGTTGAGAGGCTAGTAAGTCGGAGGATTTTGTTTCTAAGTTTAAAGAGTCTTCACGAGCTTTTTTGGCATAATGCTGTGCGAACAACCGTGGTAGGTACTTAACGTAGCACAATATGGAGGAAGGCGTCGGACAGGAATTGTGATGGTGTCGGAAGGTGTGAATGGTGAGGGATGGGCATCGTTTTCGAGGGTGTTTATGGTTGTTGATTCATTTGTTGCTGGAGATAAACCTAAATGCCGAACGATGGATGCAAGAAATTGACAAGGGATGACTTATGTCGAAATTACGGACAACTTACAGACATTGCATAAAGATGACCAACGGGGGATAGTGCGAAATGACAGAATGTATAATGTGAGGGAGTTTGACGATCATATTGGGGTGCCTAAGCCTATGGAGTCACATGCAGAAGGTTCACATGGTGGAATAATAAACAATGCTGAAATAAGGGCCTGCGTCCAGGTGTTGAAAGAAGAGTTGGATACTTTAATCAGGCTAGTGGTTGGTGAGTCACTTTAATAGTTTTTTGTCATCAGTGTGGGATTGGCGTGGATGACTCCCTAGTTAACGAAAAACAAAAAGCGGGCTTGGTTCCTAAGGAGTTATCACCGAATGCAGCTCACCTTAAAGACAAGCAGGGAAGGACTAAGCCTAATTGTGAGTATCAGGTACGAATTGAAGCAGTATACTCCGGAAATGATGAGGGGGTTGAAGTGGTGGAGTTGGATACGGATGAGAAAGTTTCGGGGTTCGCAGCAAATCGGAAGGGGGTCCCCTGGTCTAAGGAAGGGATGCCGAAGATCGTGAACCTGGAGTCAGCTACACTGGACGAGACGGATATGAATTGGTTGACCGATGGACTACCCTCAGTAGAGTAAGAGATGGCCCATGTTTTGGTGAAGTCAGCTTCGATAGTCCTGAAAGAGCACGAGGCGGTGTGTGAGGCAGTTATGGTTGGGAACACATATAACAAAAGACTTGTTAAGTCTCTAAAAGAAAAAGAATTAGAGACTGAAAAAGCTTTGGTGTTGTAGGTAAGAGGCGGCTAGAAGGGGGGGACTGACAATGGTATTGTACATGTGGAGGAAGTGGAGGGATATTCGTACGACCCTTTGGAGTGTTGTCTTGCAAAGGAAACAATGAAGGTGAATGCGATTGAAGCTGGACCCCAACCTTCAAATTAGGTCCTTCAAAAAATTTAGGAGTTCAGTAAGTTGGTTGGCGTGTCTTGCGATGGATACGAAAGTAGACTCATACAATTATTCGAAGAACTGGAGGCTAGTAGGGGGTAGGGGATGAGTACACAAGAAGGCAAGGCAAGAAGGAAGGGTGTTCGCGAACTTAAGCAGCTCGAACGGTCAGTCAATTATGATGCTAAGGGTGGAGAGTCAAGGATTGCTGGGGAGGGACGACGAAGTGTTTAAAATGACCCCAAATCATATTAGCTGGAATGTGAGGAGGCTTAATGAGGTTGGGAAAAGATTAGGTCTTCTAATTGGGATCAACCTGTTCTATCTCGTATAGACCAATTCTTGGTTAGCGGAGAGTGGGAGGCTAAGTACTCGGATGCAATTCAGAGGAGATTGGGAAGGGTGTATTCTGATCACTTCCCTATTTTGTTAACTGGGAACACTAGGGGTAGTGGTATAAGGCCTTTTAGGTTTGAGAAGATGTGGTCAAAAGTGGAAGACTTTAGGGAACGTGTACGAACTTGGTGGGCTTCTTATGATTTCCCAGGGTCTCCCAATTATGTGTTGGATTAGAAGTTGAGGGCATTAAAAAGGGATTTAAGAAGATGGAATGAGGAGGTGGTGGGAAATGTGAATTTTCGTAAGGTCCAGTGTCTTTCAGACATAGAAGAGTTGGATAAGATTGGGGAGAGTCGAGGGTTGAATGGGGAGGAGAAGAAGAGACGTGGTGTATTAAGGGAAGAGCTTGTGAGGATGGTGGAGATGGAAGAGATTGCTTGGCGCGCCAGAAATCTAGAGTCACGTGGTTGAAAGAGGGAGAAATGTACTAAGTTTTTCCACAGGGTCGCCAATTCTAACAGGCGCAACAATTTTGTCACAGTGTTGGAGGTAAATGAAGTTACTTATGAGGATCCACATGATATTGGGACCCAGATGGTGAGATTCTACCAAAATCTATATCGGGAGCAGTTTGAGTGGAGGCCAGAGTTGGAGGGATTGGAGTTTTCTACGGTTTCGGAGGAGGATGCCGGATGGTTGGAGTGACCATTTGGGGAGGATGAAATTAAGGAGGTGGTGTTTAGTATGAATGATGATAAGGCTCCAGGACCAGACGAGATTTCATTCTCTTTTTATAAGGCGTGTTGGGAGGTGGTGCGACAGAAGATTATTGATGTTTTCACTTACTTTTTTGATCGTGACAGGTTTTTGAGAAGTTCTAATGCAACATTTTTTGTGTTGATCCCTAAGAAACCATGAGCTACTGATATTAAGGATTTTTGCCCTATTAGCCTTGTCAGTGGGGTGTACAAGATTATTGCGAAAGTCTTGGCGAATTGACTCAATGAGGTGCTTGGGAAAGTGGTGTCTAATTTTCAGAATGCCTTCGTGAAAGATCGTCAAATTTTGGATCTGTTCTTATAGCGAATGAATGCATTGACCCAAGATTTTGCAAGCTTGATATTCAGAAGGGTTATGATCACGTGAATTGGAGATTCCTCCTGTATATGATTAGGCGATGGGGATTTGGGGATAAATGGTGTAAGTGAATTCAGTTTTGTATCTCAAGTGTTTCATTCTCCGTTCTGGTCAACGGTACCCCTGAGGGTTATTTTCGGAGCAGCAGAAGGTTAAGACAAGGGGATCCATTATCTCCATTGCTGTTTGTGATTGTAATAGAGACCTTCAGTAGGATGCTCGAGAAAACGAGGAGGGAGAATTTGATAAAGGGTTTTACGGTTGGTCAACTGCAAGTAGTGTTTGGATTGAAGATAAATATGAGGAGATCTGAGGGTATTACAATAGGGGAGGTCACTAACGTGGAGGAACTAGATGTTATTTTGGGTTGTAGGGTGACGCAATTACCTATGTCATATCTAGGACTCCCTTTATGGGCGCGGTTTTAAAATATTAATATTTGGAACACTATCGTGGAAAAGGTGGAAATGAGGTTAGCAGGGTGGAAGCGTATGTATCTCTCGAAGGAAGACCGTCTTACTCTCATTAAGTCTACCCTATTAAATATCCCTACTTTTTTTTTGTTACTGTTTCCGATTCGTGTTGTAGTGGCAAATAGATTAGAGATGATTCAAAGGGAATTTTTGTGGGCAGGGTTATGAGAGGAGAGGAAACTTCATTTGATCAATTGGGATGCTGTTTGCTCTCCTATGAGGATGGGGGGACTCATTTTGTTTAACAAGGCATTATTGGGTAAATGGCTGTGGCGGTTTGGTGTGGAGATGGAGAGCTTCTGGAGAGAAATCATTTGGGCGAAGTATGGAGTGATAGAGGGGGGTTGGTGTTCGGGTGAGGGTCATGGGTCTTACGAGGTGAGCTTGTGGAGGTATATTCGACAAGGTTGGAGCGACCTTCGGGACTTATTAACTTTTGTGGTAGGGAATGGTAATAATATCAGTTTTTGGGAGGACTGTTGGTGTGGAGATATACCGCTAAAAGTGAGATTTCCTTGTATCGCATAACTATGGTGTCATTTGCTATGGTGAAGGACGTTTTAGCCATCCACAATGGGAGTTACAGTTGGAATATTACCTTTCAGAGGGGTTTGCAGGATTGAGAATTAAATGATTATGTACTGTTTTTAGCCCAGTTGTATGATGTGAAAATTCGGGTTGGAGAGGAAGATCGTGGTTGATGGCGGTTGGCACGGAATGGTGTTTTTTCTGTTCACTCTTATTTTAGATCCCTTTTCAGTCCTGTGGAGAATTCATGCCTCTGGAAGATGGTGTGGCAATGTAAATTGCCTCCACGGGTGACATTTTTACTGTGGACGGTTGTCACACAAGCATTAACGATGGATAACCTCCGAAAAAAAGGCTTCTATGTAACCGAGTGGTACTATATGTGTAGGAGTGATAAAGAGACGCATGACCCCTTGTTCGTTCAATGTGACGGTGTTCGTTGGCTGTGGCATAATATTCTAGCTTCTCAACATATAGATTGGGTGTTGCCTAGATGTATAGAGGATGTGTTGCGGGCATGGAGAAGAATATTCGTGATAAAGATAGCAAGCTTGTTTGAAATTTTATCCCGGGATGCATTATATGGTGTCTGTGGAGAGAAAGGAACAACCGATGTTTTGAAGACCAATAACGGACCACAGAGCAATTTAGAGAATTCTTTTATCTGACTTTATATAGTACTAGTAATTCTATAGAGGGGTTGTCTAACTTCATGTCTTTTCTTTCTTATTTAAGTTGATAATACACTAATACACTCTATTTTTCTTTGATTAATAAAATTATTTGATTACCTATCAAAAAAAAGATAAATGGATGGAAAATCATTCTAGTGACTAAAATCACAAGCGCTCATGCTACAAATGCAGGCTATGCCAAATTTAGACTGCAAGCTAAAAATAGCTTTAGCATTAGCTATTCAGAAAACCAATGTGAACTGAGGTAGTTTGATTTTTCCCATCGACCTAGGTGGCTATTCAATGTACTTACCTGAAAAGATGCTAATTCTATGCGTGAAGATCGGTCTTCTCTCGAGTCTCTCATGCTGTCGAATTTCTTGAATTCAATCTGTATATCCCACTCGAGTGTAGTGAATCTGGAGTGGCTGAACAATTACAACTCACCACTGGACTAGGCATGGAATCATCTCTCCTTTTATAGCTTAAATTAAATGTTATGTCAGTTAGGGGAGAGCAGATATTTATTGAGCATCAATAACAATTTTTACAATGCAAATAAGAAAATTTGGTGTCTAGATTCCTTCTTTAGTATTTGTTTGTTTGAATTTGCCCGTGATGTTCATCATTCATGAGATGGCTATATCCAGATGTAGATGATGTTAATATTTGTCAGGTCATGATTACTGGCGATCAAGCTTTGACAGCTTGCCATGTTGCTGGCCAAGTTAATATTATTTCAAAACCAGCACTGATTCTCGGCAAGGGAAAGAACAGTGAAGAGTATGAGTGGGTGTCTCCTGACGAGACAGATATTATCAAGTACAGGTAAGAGCCTTTCTGATTTGAGGATGCTAAAATCAGTGTCAAAGTTGCTCCATTACTGTTTACCATGTTCTTCCATCAATTAGCTCTATTTTGTACACATCTCTTGACATTTTCTTCTACCTCATTTTGCATCATCTGCATGAAGCTTTTTTTGCCTTTAAGAGAAGTTTGCTCGATTGCTCCTTCCTTCAGCTGCCTCTAAACTGGGAAATAAAAATCTTGTTATTTCTTTCCCTTCAGCTATTCCAAATATTATTTTTTGTTAACAGTGAAAATGAGGCTGAAGCTCTATCAGAGTCATATGATCTTTGTATTGGAGGCGACTGCATTGAAATGTTGCAGCAAACTTCTGGTATTCTTAAAGTGATTCCATATGTAAAGGTTGCAAGTCTCTCTCTTCTCATTTCACACACTTGGTACTCCATTGGTTTCTCAATCTCACAAAATATATATCATCTCTTAGGTATTTGCTAGGGTGGCTCCTGAGCAAAAGGAACTCATTATGACCACTTTTAAATCAGTGGGAAGGGTAACACTGATGTGTGGTGATGGAACAAATGATGTTGGAGCTTTGAAGCAGGTATTACACGAATGCTATTCATCAAAGTTTCACCCTTAGATAACTCTAAGGGGTGGCTCAATTGGTCAGGCCTTGGGTTTGGGGACTCCCCAATGGTCACCAGTTCGAGTCTCCTCAGGGCCACTGAGGTGAGTATCCGGCCGTAAACTTCAGGGCCTCGTGGAATTAGTCGAGGTGCGCGCAAGCTGGCCCGGACATCCACGGTTATCAAAAAAAAAAAAAAAAAGTTTCACCCTTAGACACATGTTGAGTTTCACAGTATTGTTAGTCTGCCTGGAAGTTTTGTTAATAAGTTTTGTCCTTGTATATCCTATAATTTCTGAAGCTTACCTGAGTGTTGCATTCATTATGCAAATGGTAGGCATTAACCTATTTGAAGATTACTCATATAAAGGAGCTTATTAGTACAAATTGTTTATAATCCCTTTTCATTAATACATTACCAAGTTAGATGCAGGCATTCTTCTTACCAATTTGCTCGAGTACTCCCTCCTTCCAAAGGTTCCATTAGACTTTACTCTGGCACGTTAGACTTATTCTGGAGTAACTTTTTTCAGCAATATAAGGGCACTAATAACCGAATCCCTTTTCTCACTCCATGCTTGTGGTGAAATGCAGATTCCTTCTTTATCTCCTCGTTAATGGCTAGGACGTCTTCAAAAAAATTATTATTTTGTATCTGTTTTCTTATCTGTTGCTTTTGTTGACTTAAATGCCTCATTTAGAATAGTATATGATGTTATATATGTTACTCAGGCACATATAGGAGTAGCTCTACTCAATGCAATCCCCCCAGCACAAAAGGAGAAATCTTCCTCTGAAGCACCCTCTAAAAATGATTCTGCAAAATCTGGTAAAACAAAGAAACTAAAATCCATAGTTGAAAATGGAGAGGGTCCTTCAAAGAGCAGAGCTGTTTCAAGGTCAGAATCTACTAGCAACCAAGCTGGTAACCGCCATTTGACTGCTGCAGAGATGCAACGGGAAAAGCTGAAGAAACTCATGAACGAGCTAAATGAAGAGGGTGATGGTCGATCAGCTCCCATTGTTAAGCTCGGGGATGCCTCAATGGCATCACCATTTACAGCAAAGCATGCTTCGGTTGCCCCTACAACCGACGTAATCCGTCAAGGTCGAAGTACCCTAGTCACTACCCTACAGATGTTCAAGATTCTCGGACTCAATTGCCTTGCAACTGCCTACGTCCTGAGTGTAATGAATTTGGACGGTGTGAAACTGGGCGATGTTCAAGCTACAATTAGTGGGGTTTTTACAGCTGCTTTCTTTCTGTTTATCTCACATGCTCGGCCCCTTCCTACCCTCTCAGCTGAACGGCCTCATCCCAACATCTTCTGCTCTTATGTCTTCCTCTCTCTCCTAGGACAATTTGCAGTTCACCTTTTCTTCTTAATTTCTTCCGTGAAAGAGGCTGAAAAGTACATGCCAGATGAATGTATCGAACCGGACTCAAATTTCCATCCCAACCTTGTGAATACAGTTTCATACATGGTGGGCATGATGCTACAGGTAGCCACTTTTGCTGTGAACTACATGGGTCATCCTTTCAATCAGAGCATCTCAGAAAACAAACCATTTTTGTATGCCCTTCTGGCTTCTGTTGGCTTTTTTACAGTTATAACCTCCGATTTATTCAGGGATTTGAATGATTGGTTGAAGTTAGTTCCTCTGCCAAGAGCCTTGAGAGATAAGCTGATGATCTGGGCTTTGCTCATGTTCCTTTGTTGCTACACGTGGGAAAGATTGTTGAGATGGGCCTTTCCTGGTAAGATGCCCGCTTGGAGGAAGCGGCAACAGCATGTTGCAGCAACCATAGAAAAGAAGAAGAGTCTATAAGCATGTTGAGAGGGGTAGTGGTATCCCCAGGAGAACAGAAAAGAATTGATCGACTTCTTTGCAAGAGAAGTCAAATCGTTTCACAAGTTATGATGCTTCAGTTTATGTATCGTTATAGTCCAAGCTTCCTTCCAAGAAAAGAAGTTTTTACTGAATTTCTCTCAATTTTTGCAGTCACAGAGAGCATTGGAGAAAGCTCACTCAGGTTTTTGGGTTGTGTAAGATCATTATTATTGCTTACTGTACTCCTTTTACTCTCTGGTAGAGCAACTTTGCCTTTAGAAACAATGATTTACATTCTGAATTTTGTTAATTTCAAATCAGTGACAAGAAACCTTTGGAAATGTGGACTCGTCTAGATTGGTGCCATGTTATGGTTGGAGGATAGTTGGAACAATCAAATTTATGTATTTGGGAGTCTTTTCAAGCTACTCCTAGGAGAATGAAGCTGCAAATGCTACTTTAATTTTTCTCGTTAAAATTATTTACATGAAAGTTGAAATGAAGATGGAGAAGACTGGCTAATGGAAAACTTGTGCATGTCAATTTGTTCAGACAATTCAAATTATCGCAAGCATCTAATCCAGCTAGGGGTGTCCAAAAGTCCTGAACTGGATCGAACTCGAATCGAATCGAGCGGTTCTTGATAAGTTAAATACCCGAACGGGTATCCGAATCGAGAACCGATAGGTTTGGGTCGGGTCTCGGGTCTAGACCAAGAATCGAAGAACCGAAACTAAATAATTTTTTTCTTTTTCATATTGAATGATTTTATTTTTTTCTAAACAAATTAGCAATTAATTAAATAAATCAGATTATTTCATATTTTTAATTTTAAAGTCCATTAGCCCATTTTAATTTGCTCATGACTACATGACTATTCGAATTTGCTCATTAAATTTGAAGCCTTCAAGGCTACGTTAATTTGTAAAAGTTACGAATAAAATGCCATTAGTTGTATTTATATAGTGTTGCTATAAATATTAAAAAATTTAATTATGGTACGGAACCGATCCGAACTGAACGGAATCGAACCGTTTTCATTTATTAAATACCTGAAAGTTTTGGGAAGAGAATCGAATCGAACCGACCCACGGACAACCGTAATTCCAACCCAAATCATATGTTAATTTTTACAAGGAAAGACCAAATGATAATGACATTAATTCAGTCACAAATTGCTTCAGTATCTTATTGATCAAAGTCTACCATGTGCCAAGGTCATGACATGTTAATGTGTAACAAACAGTTGGATATTTATGATAAATATGAACGAAAAAGACGATATACATGATAAGTCGAAACATCTTTGATACTTTGCGCTGATAGAAATCGAGGTTTCAACGTTACTAAAACCATGGTTCATATGTTATATGTTTGTGTGTGTAATTTCCGTGGCTGTTCCAGTAGAAGAAAATTAAAGCCAACTTGTTTGGTCTTTACAATTAAACATGCCATCTGTCGTAGCATCCTTTCCATCCTGGTAAACAGGCTGCAAACCGCATCTTACAAGAGATAACTCTAATGTAGAGTTTTTTCTTAGTATTTACATAATAATGTCTTTAGAATCAGCTGAAAAGAAATAGAAGCAAATTTCTTCATGATTCATATTACATATATAATTGGGGAATTCGATGACGAGGATCGAATTGAAGTAGAAAACACTAAAATAACCGGTTGTCATGCCAAGACGCTGGAATGTAATATCCTAGCTAGAAAGAGGCTCATTCAGAGAAGCTTACCCCGTAAACTTTACGATGCTTTCTTTGATTTAAATATTTTGGCACATAAAACGTAGACCACCATGTTGACGAAGCTGAGTCCAGCCAAGAGCCAATAGAAGTAATCAAGATGACCCTTGTTCAAGTTATCTGGAATCCACCCAGGATTTCCCCCTCGGGTTGTTAAAGATGTCACTACTGTCAGAATGAACGAGCTCAAGTAATTTCCCAAAGAAGTTGTGAGCAATGAGAAGGCACTACACAAACTGCGCATGGCGTCTGGTGATTGGTCATAGAAGAACTCGAGTTGCCCAATGAAAGTAAAAACTTCAGCCGCCCCCAACAAGAAATACTGAGGTATTTGCCAGAAAATACTCATTGGTACAGCAACATTTTCATCAACCAAACCGAGCTCTCTCGCAAGCTGCAATCGCTTGATCTCGACCACAGCAGCAGCTGCCATGCAAAAAACTGAAATGAAAAGGCCTATTCCCATCCGTTGCAATTCTGAGAATCCCCTTCCCTGGCCAGTAACCTTTCTAGCAATTGGTACAAGGACCTTATCGTACACCGGAACCCAGAAAATAACACTGATAACGTCGAAAGTTGAAAGAGAGGCTGCAGGAATAGTAAAGGAACCAATCGAAGTGTCCATCACCATGCCTTGCTCTACAAACATGGTTGACATTTGAGCATAAACAGCAGAGAAGACTATTCCTGTAGCCCAAATGGGGAACATGCGGATCAGGATCTTCAATTCTTCAACCTGTGTCACAGTGCAAAGTTTCCAAGGATTAGAATAGTCCCCAGTTTTGCTCTCAGACTCCGAGACTACAGAAGCTTTATCGAGGCACCTACAAAAGAAGTAACAAATCATAAGGAGATGGGAAAGTTTCTAACTTAATTTTAACAAAATCACAATCTGAATTAAACAACTTGGAAGAGAAAACATAACATTTACATGTCAAACTTAATATGATTAGAATGAAGAGTGGCCAACCAAGTCAGCATGCCAAACCGTTAGGCTTAGGCCCCAAGTTTGTCATTCAGTTACCTAAACCTCCAGCTTATAAAACTGAAATTTTTAATTTAACTTCTAAATTATTATGGAAATAAATATCACTAAGAAACATAAACTAACAAATCTGATTAGAATAGCCTTCACCAGATAGCTGAATCTTCACGAAATGCCCTTCAATTCTCCACTGTTTTTGAATGGAAGAGACATGAGCTTTTGATTTTCTAGAAATCCCATTTTTTTTTCCAGAAAAATACCCGAGCTAAAATATTTGATTTATTTGGCCAATATGAAAAGTATAACTACAAAAGGGGTCAAACGTCAAATAAAAATGTATCAATGTAATAATAATTTAATAGCATGCGTTGCATGTTGGAAATAATCTCACACAATATAACTAAGAGGACTTAGCCATGCCCAAGATAATTTGCACATTCCTTTCGCTTTCAGAAAGAAATAGCATTTCTGCCCAATCTCATAAATCCAACTAAAATTATCATTTACTGATCAGTTGTTAAATAGTTTCTAGTTAGCAATCATGTACTAAGCAATTCTAAAAAGGTAAAGGGGGAAAAGTACAGATATATCACCATGTCACGGGAAGAAGATATGTATACCAATCAATTGGAGAATGCTATTCAAATTAAAAGGTTTAAATATTGTGAAATAGCCTTTCTTCAGAATAATTAAGAAAATCTGGCGGCCAAGATAGAGGATGCAATACATTTTGTGACCTTCAATTCCCCCCATTTCCCAACTGTGGTGCATACAATTACTATTAAATGAATGAACAATAAATATAATTTTACCCTCAGGAAAAAAGTACGGGCATACAGGGGTAGAATCTAAGGGGAACAAAGCAGGGCTAGAAGGTTCAGAAGCAATTAGATGTAATGTAAGAACCTTACTTTAATTCATCAGTGTGCAGCAGTTTTCGACTTCCTTCGATAGCAGAGCTCTTATCTGAAGTTTCATACAGGTGACTACTGTCACTAGGGACTGTCAAATTCCATTTGTGGCATGACGCAACCAAAACCTGGCACATTCTGGTAATAGGGCTTCCTCCTGGCTTCTGAAATCTGTAGAGAGAGGTGCCTGAAAAGAAACTCACTATGGCAATACCCATAAACACTGCAGGAATGCCAAATCCAATGCCCCATCCTGCATTATCTTGAATCCACACGATGAAGCTACTTGATATCAAAGCACCAATGTTCACGGAAAAATAAAACCAATTGAAAAAGGAACCCTTCTTAACCCTCTCTTCAGGATCAGTATCATCAAACTGATCAGCCCCAAAAGATGAAACACATGGCTTGATCCCTCCTGTTCCAAGTGCAATTAGATATAGCCCAACGAACAATACTGCATACTGATATGGAGTTGCTGAAGGGCAAATGGAATCCACACATTCAGGAGGCTTAAAAGCAGGAATAGATGCAGACATAGTCAATGTGCACATTCCCTTCACAGACAAATTAATATTAAGGATCAAAAGGAGGTAATAGATTCATGAACCAAAAGAATCAGTAAATCAATAAAAAAAATATATTAGGAAACAGACTAATGTAATCTTCGTGCATGTAGAAATAACCTATGTTATATATATAGTTCAAAGTAGGATATCCAAATTAGCATTCTGAATGTTAATGATTTCTGCCCCTTCTTTTGGGTAAGAAAATAAAAATATAGAGCTTTATAACTCAAAACCATAAGCATCAAGATTAACATTGTTTTGAGAGGCAAAGCTCATAGTAGACGGTGCATCTGTGCATGTTTTAAAAAGGCAATAGTGAGGTGCGCCTTGAGACCCGCCTCACCGTGAGGTGCATGTTTTTCGTCTCGAGGCGGTATATTTGAGGCTAAAAATATGAGGTAGACGCCTCTAAATTTGAGGCGCACGCCTCAAGGCACGCCCCTCATGGAGCATGAGGCACACGCCTCCCTTAAAATTTGATTTTTCAACTTTATTAATACAAATTAGAAAGTATCCGTCTTAAAAAAGAAAATGACCCATTTAAAAAGGCATTTTGAGCCCAAACAAAACAACAAAATACCTAGAAAACAAAACATCTTCTTTCTTTTGTAATGCTTTTTTTTTTTTTTTTGCTAAATATCTTCTTTCTTTAGGTGGACTATATCTCTATATGCTAATGGCTATATATCTTATTTACTATACGCTCCAACTTTTTTTTTTTTTTTTTGTATTTTTGTATTATTTCATAATTCTTTTACTTAGATTTTTTATTTTTTTGTGAGGCTTACGCCTCAATCCGCCTCGAGGCTTAGGCTTACGCCTCGTCTCGCCTCGCCTCATAAAGAAAAACTGCCTTAGTACTTAGTTTCGCCTTTTTAAAATTTACATCTATGTCCTTATGGAGTTATTTCCTCATTTTCTTCACTTTGTGTATCATGTCAAATTATTCGGCTCTCCATTCCTTTTGTCCTCTTAGAGTTTAATCCTGACTTCAAGCAAGTTTTTACAGTGCATTGCTGTCTCTTTTTCACATTGTTCTTTCTAATTGATAAGGTATGTTATCCCCCAGTTGATATATAATACTCTGCAATATCCTAATAAGTCCTCTCCTCAAACACCATGTTCTAGTGGACTTTTGCTCTCATCATGTTATAACAAAACGACCTGGTGAAGTTGGCTAGATAGCCGACCAAAAAGATATGCCATAGCATAAACTATTAATGCCATGGAATTATTTATTTTCTAAGTTGTGAACTGACTCATAGTGAATCGTGCAAAAATCACATGGACCAGGTGGAGCTATCTCTATATTCAATGTAAAAGATACTTTGCAACTTTAGATTCTATCGAACCAATTATATTTTAGTTGATATGAAAACTAGACATATTTCAATACACATCAAAATTCAGACAATATAACCATTTAGGTTAGATTAAATGGTGCTGTAAGGTGAGAGATTGAAACTTTGAAGAGAGAAAATAAAGGTTAAAAGTTTTATACCAGAGATAAAAAGTTTTCAAACGAAGATAGAGAATGTATTATGATGTCTTTTATACTCTCATTGAATTACCACTTGGTCTGCCTAATCAAATAATTGTAATAAAGGTGCATAAAGAGAAGGAAGTGAATTACCACATGGTCATGTGGATATTTCTATTTATACAAAAATAACACAGGTGAATGTTTATTTCGCTTCCTAAATTTAGAGTTAGGGACAAGAGAAGTGTTGAACATGGAGATCAGAATCGTCAACCGCTATTTGAGCACAAATAATCAGACCATGCAACGATATAATGCCAGTGATATTCTCATATAGCTTGTAATTGGAGAGACATAAAAACAAAGAGGAAGTAGTACAATAAAGTATATAGTGGAGAAGATAGCAATTGTCCAATATCTTCCCCAGTAAGCATCTGCCAGGACAGCCCCAATCAGGGGAGTTAGGTAGCAAGTGCCTTGCCAAGTGGTGACATTTCTAGCAGCAGAAACATTTCCTTCGTGTAAGCTTTTGGTAAGATAGCTAACAAGATTGGTAGAAATCCCATAGTAGGCCAAGCGTTCACAACATTCGGTCCCTGTCAATTCAAGATATTAGGGAGTGAATGTCCACACATTCCCAAAAGGAAAAAAAGAAGTTATAGGGTAGATACCAAGAATAAAAGGGCATGCTCTCCAATTTCCAGTGTTTCTCTTTAGAACAGGGTTCCCCTTAATGTCAACAGAACCATCTCCAGTGTAGAGTCCGTTTCCTTCATTCTAAATGAATACAAAAAATGAGAGAAATCAGAAAACTAATGAGAACCTAAAAATATAAGAAATGAGAAATAGCCAAAAACAACCAACAAAGTAAAAATATGCAAAACTCATAATGTTTGAGTATCTCTCTTTGTGCTAGTGCGTGTCTGCATCCAAGAGCATTTAAATAGGGAAATAACTTTATACTGATTTTTATCTTTTGATCAACAGTGTCTCAATGCAAAAATTCCTTATGGGGTTGAACCATGCAAGTGTACGGACTTCTGTGAAGTGATTTGACAGACATTAAAAAACTTCATTGGCGTTGTATTGATCTATGGGAGGCTTACTTTAACTAGAAAAAGCCAGGAGTATTGCATACAGCCAGAGCTCAAAAATTAAACGACATAAACATCCTCCAAATGTTCAATCTAAGACTTTATCGAGGTAGGAACGTGTGTTATTGTCTGAGAATCAGAATATACATTAATATTACTCCCCTCACTGTGTGATTTTTGTTTAGAAGAAGTAATTGTAAAAGACTGTAATCAAGCCCTTGTACCATAATTGCAATGGATTCAAAGTCTTCTATTAAACAAAGCATATGATAAGGTGCCTAGGTATTAGGTACTTAGGTTCGATTACTAACAAGGAAAGAGGAATTGGAAAAGATATAATACAAATGATTAGAATGGGTTATATGAAATGGAAAGGATCGCCTTAATTCTATATCATAATAATATCTCAACAAGGTTAAATGGACTGTTTTACACAATAGTCCTTAGACTTGCTATGCTTTGTACTGAATGTTGGAAAGTTAAATGAGAAAATGTCCACTAGATGAACTTAGCAGATATGAGAATGCAAAGATGGATGTGTTGTCAAAACTAAAATGGAGAAGATAAGTAATAAGAATATATATACCAATAACTAGAGGGAGCTCCAATTGAGAAAAAGATAAGGGGAGAACGGCTTAGATGAATGGGTCATATTTTGTGTTAACCTAAAGAGGATAATTTTAATAAGATCAATGTGATCTTAATCTTATAAGTGGATAGGTAAATGCTAATGATCAAGTTGCGTTGTTCATGGTAGAGGTGTCATGTTACGTTCAGAAAGAAAAAAAAGGACCTATATCCACGAGAAAACGAGAATTTTCCAAAGAACCAAACGAGAAAAACAATCATCTGCTAAATCATACTCATAAAGTTTATAAACATAAAGGATTATAGAGTTTAGACTTTTTCTCGAAGAAAAAGATTCATTGATGAATCATCAACGATTGTCAAAAACCATCATGCTGTACCTAGGCAACACTCGCATCACAATAATTACTTCAAATTTTTCCTAGCTTCAAAACATCCAGTATAGCCTTATCAAAATAAAGACTGCCACAAGCTTTCATTTCATTTTTCCAAAATCTGTAACCGACTAATCCAATAGCTCATATTTTCAGACACCGATTATGTACTTCGACGCTTTTGTACGGGCAGGCCATTGCAAAGATAAATAGCAGCCTTTACCGACTATAAACTATCAAATTATGCCACGCACATTCTTCTCTTCATATTTTATCACATCTGTAAACAATTCATTTAGATTAATGTATCACAAACCTTAAGACTTTTTTTAACCTCCAGACTACATGAGTAGTAAAATTTTCTTAGCAACTTTTAATATTTCAAGGCCCAGAAAATGTAGGGCATAAAAGCTTGCATTATTTGGAATGTGTTCCACATATACGTATCAAATATTTCTACTGGTCAATACTCAATAATAATGAATTAAATGACCCTACCTGTGTTCGAAAATATCACTATATAACTCAATTTTTCCTTCACTAAACAAAAGCTCCAAACAGAAATTTTCGCAGTTTAAACTTCCTTCTTTATAAGATCTATTATACTCTAGCAATTCTACCATTGATTTACTCCGTGTTGTTTTTTTTTTTTTTTCTTTTTCCTGGAATCAAAGTAACGACCACCAAAATAGCAACCACACGTAATCGTTCTTTTAATCCACCAATTAGACACAGATTATCATCTGACAATGAGAAATATGAAATGAAAAACATCAAAATTGAGCAAAGGATGTAGATAATATGCAACAGAAGGGTGAAAAAAATACCTCTACAAGTCCCTGTTCCAAGAGCAACCTCTCTTCTTCGTGAGTACCCATCGACCTGAAAACTCTCTCTCTCTCTCTCTCTCAGATCCACAAAAGATTCTTCAATGAAAATGGTGTGGAGTGAAAGTTATCTATAAAATAATATTGAATTCAAATACTTAGATCTTCATATTGACTTTTCCAAATTCTCAGAATCTTAAGTATCTATAACGGATTTAGGTGTTGGTGAAGCTTCATTCAATGGAATTGGGGAAAATACATTTTTAGTGTTTATTATTAATTTTAACAATTTCTTGTTATTTGATAATTAATACTTTTGAAAAATTAATTTTTTTTAAAACTTCGTAATTTGTAATATGCGGGGTCCAGTCCAGAAAATTTTAATCTTTTAGTAGGGTATTTAAGTCATTTAACATATACTCCATATCCATCCAACAAGGTTTGTTAAGAATATTCAAAAGTGGGACCCAGTGGAAGATGGAGGTGGAGCTGTGGGCCCTGACCTTCAGTGAAATTTGATTTTTTTTATATATTATATGATTTGTTTAATATTATTATATTTTCTTTTTGAAAGTTTTTCTTATTAGGCTGCCATATATATCAAAAGGCACTTCGTAGATGGAGACTAAAGAGATATTATAGGGATAGTTATAAGAATTATGGAAGTGTACATATCATGAATGACGTTTTGGTGTACAATGAGTGTAAATTTTAAAAATATTCGACGAAAAAATGTGTTATTTTTAAAAATTGTCCAATCATATATCGACAGATAGTACAATATAAAAAATGATGTAAAATAAAATGTACATGTATCATGATTGTAATTATAATCATGTCCATAAATAGTTTATTTTAAGAATAATTACGTGTTTTGGATTTTTCAAATTTTTGGAGGTTTTTCTCAAACATTTGATATGTATCAGCTTTGGATCCAAATATTGCAAACTCGAGTCGCGAAGGATGGTTTTTTTTTTTTTTAAAAAAAAATTCATTAGTTAATCAAAAGTTAAAGATCTACCTTAATTTAATCAATTTTAAAAAGGACAAAATAATAACTTTATATATTTTCACATAAAATAATAAAACACAAGAAAGAGAAAATATATGTATATATATCTTAATCTTCGTCCACACTCCACCCAACCCCACAAATCAAACCAAACCCACCTACACACTGCTACTGCCAATTGCCACCGCCACCACCAACGCCTCACTTCATTACCCCTTCGAATCAACTTTTCCAATGTCGGATAGAACGTTGGTTGATGTTACACTAATCTCTAGAAATAACCCATAAATCCATCCAATAAAACCATCAAAATCCATGTAAAAACAATTAAATAAAAATTATCACCTCTTCGTCGTCGATAATGTGAAGGAGGGTAGTTTTACCGACATTATCGAGGCCAAGAAACAAGATATTGGCCTCTTTTTGCCAAAAAGCCGAGTGTTTGGTGGTGATTAAAATTAAATTTTTAATAGATTTTAATAAAAGTTAATGAATTGTGTGGTTGAAAAAATTGTGGCTCCTATAAAATATGTGGTTAACTTAATTGTTGATTTTGACTTGAATTAAAATTTAGGGACTATGTTGGTAATAATATTTCACATGGATCCTTCATTCCTTCTCCTACACCCATGAACGTGGTGTAGCCAATATGTTAATAATTTTAGATTCGAACCCGGATAACCCACCCAATAAAGTTTCATTCTCACCGCTTGAGTTAAACCCTGATCTCAAATTTTTATTCAAGTTTTAGCTCATATAATTTGTCTATCATTTTTCAAATATTCTTTTTTTCTAAAACTTATTTTCAACAACGTGTCTTATAATAAAATATTTTGCATGTAAACCTAAAATTTTTCCCTATTTTTTAATCATGCATTCTCCAAAAAATCACTATTTCAAAATTTATTTTTTATTTTTTTAAAAAAAAACCTCATTTTAATGACATCAAACTAATTTTTTCATGATGTGTCAATGACAAATGATAACGAACAATAATAAAAACAAAAGAAGATGACAAAGAAAAAGCAATCATCAAGAATAAATCCTCATGTACTGGGGATTTATTCACAGGGGTCTATACAAGGGGCAGGCCCCCACATGTACATGTATTAAAAAAAAATTTGCGCCGGCCCCACCATGTGTGTTGTCTGTAAATCATCTGTAAAAAAAATTATGTAATGCAAGCATGGTTCAATCATCAATCCACAACCCCCTCTCACTTCCAACTAGTCCAGCCACCCACTACAACACATTCCTTCGTCATCCCTATAATATTTCTCACTCTTTTAATTCACCATTCTTCTACAAAAATAATTGCGCAATAAGTAAAGAATCTTGTTACATATACATCAACATTTACATAATGCAATATGGTACTTTATCATTTGTCAGTTTAAAATACAATCAACTTTTTCATCCAATCTTTTTCTTCCGCATCATATTATGTAATCCATTATGTACATTTTTATGTACAAGTAGCAAAATCCAAAAGTAAAATACCTAAACGTACTCAGCTTTTACAATGGCAAGAATATGCATGAAAGATCAAATGCTATAAAAATTGAGAGCTCGAAAGATCTAAAGCTACATAATATCAGTGGATCGAGAACCAAAATAAACACTTTCCGCAAAGCTTGGAACCTCCAATGCCAATTTTTTGGTCGGACCTTGTCTATTGTCTAAGGACATCGAATATCTAGTTACTCCCAACATTATCAACATTACTACCTACAACATAATGCTACACGCCTAAAAAGGCACTTGAAGAACTGCTAAGTGTCCTAAAATTTAGAGCAATGTTATCCATCCCAAGTGGGGATGAAAACACGGTCTATATGGCATTAAATGATAGGTTAAATGAAAAGTGAAATTAAATGACTTATTTAATTTTACCTATCACTTAATGTCACATTAACGTCACGTAGACTGCGTTTTCATCTCCAGTGGGGATGAATAGCATTACTCTAAAATTTAATATGTCACCTGTCTTCCCATTACTTGATAATTTTGGAAATAGAAATGGCTAAAATCATTACTCGTCAAATAAATTAAGGCTAAAACCACAAAAGAATCTCCACATAGCTTCAACCACCGCACTAAATACTAAGACAATTCTTCCAATTTCTACCTTTCACATTTACACCATGGCTCTATAAATCTTGTATAAATATACGCAGGAACTCGAATGTGTTAAGTACCTAGTCAAGATTGCAAAAAATATGGCATCCCAGCTGAAGTTTAAAGTTCCATTCGTTAGTTTATTCCTTGTGTATTTGGTTGGGTGGGTATTAGCAGCAAAAATCTTGAGGAGATTTGAACAAAAATAAATGATGGAGGAAATCAAGGAATCATTGAAGATCAAGATAAATCATTGAAGATCAAGATGATTGATGATTATGATGATGTGCTTAATTTTAGGAATTGTTATTTATCTTTACATATTTAGTTTATTGAGTTGTACTATAAATTGATGGTTTCTCATGAATAAAATTACAACTCCAATTTCTATCATTCATCCATATTTTCTTCTTGGTATCAGAGCAGGTTTCGAGCTTCCGCTTCCGGCGAGCGGCCTAGTGCCGCTCGTCCGGCCAACTTTTTGATTTTCCTTTTCTTCTAGTTTTTTTTTCATTTCTAAAATGCTCGTCTATCAATTTTTCTTTTCATTGTCAACACAAAATCTCTCATCATGCTCATCAATGCTTCAACACACTATTCCTCCACAGATAGATCAGGCTAACTATTGCCAGGAATATGAAAGACGCTATTTTGTTGCAAAGTGGCATTACTGGAATTTCTAGCTCCCTATTTGCAGAGGTACAAAGATAAAACGTCTGGGAAAAATCTGAAATTGGACTTGAAAGAATTATATCCAGCCTTTGAGGCAGGCAAAGCCATGATTTCTTACATTTTGGGCATTGCATGATGTCCTTCAACCATATCAAGAATCTAGGAAGTACAAGTGATGGGGATAAAAATGCTATTTTCGCATTGCTATTGCAGTCAACTTGTGTGAACCATTTCCCTCCTTTATTTGCTGCTACCCCCACCAAACTCAAACAAAACATCAACAACAAAAATTCATACAAAAAATCAACGTATGAATCCATTGCCTATCAAAAGTCCGAATCATCGGAACATTCTCGGAACAAATTCTTCGAGACACAACCCATGCAATATGGGATACACAAAATTCGCAAAAAAAAAAAAAAAAAAAAGGCGAATTCAGACCATCACCACATGTGACATATCTTCACAAGGATGAAGATTTAAACAACAAACTTTGCCTCTAAACCCGGCACAGTTTGAGGGAGGGTATTAGCAGCAAAAATCTTGAGGAGATTTGAACAAAAATAAATGATGGAGGAAATCAAGGAATCATTGAAGATCAAGATAAATCATTGAAGATCAAGATGATTGATGATTATGATGATGTGCTTAATTTTAGGAATTGTTATTTATCTTTACATATTTAGTTTATTGAGTTGTACTATAAATTGATGGTTTCTCATGAATAAAATTACAACTCCAATTTCTATCATTCTCCATATTTTCTTCTGTGGGCAAATGCGGCTGGAGAATGTGGTCGTACGCCGATAAATGCGGCGGCCACTAGCCTGAGCCCTTGCCTTGGTGCAGCTTCTAATGTTAGGGCAAAAGTGCCTCCATCATGTTGCACCAAAGTTATTGCATTGATAAAGAGTGCTCCTAATTGCCTTTGCACCGTTCTCTTATCGCCTCTTGCGAAAAAAGCGGGTATCAAACCCGCTATAGCCATCACTGTTCCAAAAAGATGCAACATCAGGAATCGACCTGTTGGAAAGAAATGTGGCCGTAAGTATTCAATCTTACGTAGTTTAACGTATCAAATATGAGAATTTACTTTGTCCCAATTTATTAAGGATTGTTGTTTTCACAACTGAGGTCAAGGGTTTAAGAATTGATACCTCTCTTCCCTCCACTCTCCCATCAAAAAAAGTACCAAATATGTCCTCAACATATAAAAATCTTTTCAGGTATTTACAATTATTAATTTAGCGATGAATCATTGTGGGACTAACTATTTGCACTATATGCATTGCAGGTTATACCGTCCCATAAATTTGAGGCCCAAATGGACTTGGGAGACGATAGTTTTATTGCAATTTGCAAACATCCAAAATTATAGTTTTCTATGTACGAGGATTCTCCGCTGTTATGTGTGACCTCAAATTAAATAAACTAGATTTTCATGTTTTGCATTGTAATCATGTTTTTCGATTACATATGATAACATTAAAAAGTATTATAAATTAGAGAGGAGAGAATAAAAATTTAAAATTGTTAAAGTCTCACATTTATACGATAAAATTAGGTTCCAAGGATATATTTGTCACTCTTAAATAGTATTAATTTGCAAAATCCTACATTAAATAACTAACTACACAATATCTGCCTTGTAAAAAAAATTTATTTGGCAAAAATTTAGTGGGACAAAAATACCAAGCAAATGAATAAGAGGATACAATAAATTATAAAAATTTGGATTAATGAAATGATATTTCGTTAAAACCATCAGAAAAACCAATATGACAAAACTTGAAAGGAAGGAAAAATATTACTACTACTTTCCCTGATTTCAATCAATGAAAATTCTTGTATCGAGTCATTTATATCTTGTGAGTCATTGTTTTCAATAATACCATTTTCCAAAAACTTGTATTAGACAATACTAGTGATTTATGTTTTATGTTGCCCTGTTATAGCCCCAAGCAATACTATCTTCATACTCGACGTTCATCTATCATAGTTTGGCTTTAGTCAACATGAAAATCTAATGAAAACAAATATTGTAGCACTGTTAGAGTCTAGTATACAACTTGTAACATACGAAAGTAAAATCATAAAATTTGAGGATAACTGTCTGTAGATCATATTCACATTCTGTGACCTTCTGTCAAACAAGTTGTAAAAAAGAAATCATTGCCAAAATTCTCTATTTACTCTTTCATTTGATATTTCTAAATTTAAGAAAGAGAAAAATTTCCGAGTGCATGGACATTTATTACACGAAACATGCCTCGTTAAAATTTATTAGAAAAAACCCTGAATAAAATTCTAGTGAAGAAAGAAGAGTACATTATTTTTTTTATTTGCGCCGTAGAAGTTACTCATTAAAAACTTTAAGAGAATCAAATTATTTCACAAGGAAATTACAGCCTCACGAGTTTTTAAGATACAATTTTCATAAATCCAGAATCAACTTTAATAATATATAAATCAGGTTTTAATTAATGGTTTTAAAATTAATTTTTATTTAAATCAATCCTATACAAGTTCAAACCCTAATTATTTCATTTTCTCGACCCTTTCTCTCTCCCTGCCGACCCATTTTCTTTCCCTCCTCTCTCTCTATCCTCGTTGCCACCACCCCGATGGCACCATCGCGCCGATACCACCACCACCTCTATCTATTATCACATCTCACCTTCTCTCCATCGCGAAGCCTCTCCTCTCACCCTCTCTTCGTCGCGAAGCCACCGCTGAGTTAGACAAAATCGGTGCTGGTTGGATCTGGTGCGAGGTGGTGGGCTGCGTTGGTGTTCAAGGTGGTGGTGGTGACTGTAATTGCGCCGGTGTGGTGGTGGATCTATGATGAGCGTGGTGGTCTGTGAGATCTGCGAGAAGCGAAGCAGATATGTGAGAGAAGGCGGTGGTTGTTCTGTGGTTATGTGCAGTGGTTTCGTTGGTGGCGGTGGTGGTGAATCTTGGTGTTGGTGGTGATAGGCATGTCGAGGTGGTGGTGGATCGGTGTGAGCATGCGGTGGTGTTTTTTTGCGATGTGTTGATTTGTTTGAGGTAGGGTTGCTGTCGGGAGGTGGTGGTGTGGCGACGACGGTGGCAGTTGTGTTTCTGGAGGGAATGATGTGGTGGTGGTCGCAAGTTGGTGGTTGGTGGTGGTCACAGATTATTTGGTCGTTTGTGACCATTTAATTGGTTAATCTATGACCAATAAACAATATGTGATCTAAAAATTATTAATTTGTGACCAATAATTTGATAAACTGTGATCTAAATATAATTTGTAATCAATTAATTTGATACTTTGTAACCATAAAATAAGTTGTGTGACTTATAAATTTTGTGATTTGTGACCGATGAATAAATTGTGACCTATAAAATTTTTGAATTGTGACCAAATTGTATAAATCTGTAACCATAATATATTTAATTAATTAAATCATAAATAAATTTTAATAAAAACCCGATTTTTGAAATTTAAAATCTCTATCATTAATTTTAAAATGGTGTATACTAAAAACCTTGTTTATGTATTGTCCCCTTATTTCACCCGTAGTTGAGATGGGAAAATTACCATAAACAAGGTGTTTACTTTTGACTTTTAAAAAATCAGGTTTTTAGTTTATTTAATCAAAAATCAGGTTTTAATTTTACAATTAATATTAATAATAATATTTTTAAATTAAATTAAATATATACCCACCCTACTACCTACCCCACCAACTTTATAAATATAAAACCCTAACCAAACCTAATTCATTCTATTTCATCTCTTCCATTTCTACCGCCGCCTCCACCGCCACCGTCTGCCCCGGCCACCGCCCGCCGCCGCCTCCGGCCGTCCACCCTCTCTCTTCTCTCCTCCCCCTCCCTTTCTTCCCCTTTCTTTCTTCCCCCCCTCCCCCCGGTAGATCTGCTGCGCGACGCAGCAGCGGCCCGCCGCCGCCTCCGGCCGTCCACCCTCTCTCTTCTCTCCTCCCCCTCCCTTTCTTCCCCTTTCTTTCTTCCCCCCTCCCCCCGGTAGATCTGCTGCGACGCAAATGGCGTGTCTCGTGTTGCGTCGCCGCGTTAGCGCGTGGCGATCGTCGTGCGACAAAGTGTGTCGCCGCCGCTCGCACAAGAAGCGCTGTCGCCCGTGTTGTGTCTGCGACACGGCCGACGCACAACACAAAGTGTAACACGACGAACCGAGCCCGCTGCTGCCATTGTTTTTTTTTGTGCCACTAGCAGATTTTTTTTATTTTTTTTTTTGTGGTAGAATGGCAGTGCTGTGGGTGGTTGATCTGTGTATGTTTGGAGGCGGATCTGTGTGTGGGTGGCGGATCTGTGAGTTGGGTGGTGGGTGAACGGGTGGTATGTTTTGGGCGGTGGTGGTGGATCTGTGGACGGTGGTGGGTTTTTTGGTGTCTGTGACCATGTTATTAAACATGTGGTGAGTTTTTTTGGTGTCTGTGACCTAACTATTGAACTGTTGTGGTGGTTTTTTTTGTATCTGTGACCTATGTGGGCGTCTGTGACTCACTCTGAAACAGAGTCGTGACATGTAAATTTTTTTTTTTTCAATCTGTGACCTAGGTGGGTATCTGTGACCTCGGAATTGTGACTGTGACTCACTGAGATAGAGTTTTGACTCGTAAAATTTTTGATTTTTTCAACCTGTGACCTGTAAAATATAACCTGTGACCTATAATTTTGAACCTTGTGACCTTAAAAAATAACCTGTGACCTATTATTTTTTATCAGTTTTAATCTGTGACTTCGAAATAATCCGTGACCAAATTGTATATAACTGTGACCTTAACAATTGCCGGAATCGGAGCAGTCGCCGGAATTAAGCGCCGGCAGAACGGTCGCCGGAATTAAGTACGGCCGGAGAACAGTCGCCGGAGTAGTCGCCGGTTGCCGGAGTAGTCGCCGGAGCAATGGGGGTGGTGGGGTGGGGTGGGTTAATTATATTATATTACAGTTAAATATTTAATTTAATATAATAATTGTGAAATATAATTAATTAATTCAAAAGAAACCTGATTTTTGCAATTTCAAACTTTGGGACCTGATTTTTAATTTTGGTAAAGTAAATGTCTGAACCATAAATTTTTCCCTAGTTGAGATTGCGTTAGAGGCGTTCTTCTTCTGAGCCCAATTCCAAGTCAATGAACTAAGTCTCTTTTCCTTCCACCAAACTGGCCGAGCCTTCTTCCTACATTAGAAGGCCCATTTTAACTCTATCTCAAACAGCCCACCTCCTGGTCAGAATATTTGTTGGGCAATTTTCATAAATACCCTAAAAATAAAGTATTCCAAAAATGTAATCAATAATATCTTTGTTACATTTTTTTACACGTGGAACAAAATGTGTTACACATGTAACAAAATGTTTTACATATGTAATATAACGTGTTACGTCGTAGTCATCGCCGTCACCACCACATCCACCTGTTGGATAAAATAACAGTAAAGCACAGAAAAACTTATCAATAGATCGAGTCTCGTGACAGCACGATATCCTAAAGCGAAATTGCCCGTCGATAACTGCTGCGACCTCTGTGGACAATCACCTCCAGGATACAACGATCAAATAAACAAATTGTGCATCAATCACAAAAGGTTTTCAGAACTCTCAAGTGTACTCCAGAAATTTGTAAAATTAAGAACGATATTTGTACTGTATAGAAATATATAATCTCGTTTTTTCTTATGTTTTCTAATACCCAAAAGTGTGTTTATATAGGCAGAAAGAAATGTAACCTCTTCCACCATGATCTAGCATTAAGTTGCAGATGTAATGGCCAATGGTAATGGGTATTAATATTGGGCAGTTAAAACTGTCGTATTCTACTGGCTAATTGACCCAATAAATAATTCCGAAAAAAAATAATTATTATTTTATTAGAATCAATAAAGCCCAAGAGCCCAAGACCCCAATGCCCAATCAAAGACTTTTTAATATAGCGCGTGAGGCGTGGCTCGAACACCTGACCTCCCACACAAATTCCACACTTTTCACCGGTTGGGTACTTCATCTTAATTAATTATTTCTTTCACATATTATATTTATTGTATAAATATATAACAATCCCCCACATGAAAGAAATAAGATAAATAAAAATACTATTCTGGAGTACAGTAGAAATCACGCAGGTTTAGGTGTCTATCGACTTGAACCTTAACTTTGTATATTCTATCGAGTTTGCTAACTGTAGAGTGAACTATGTCTTGAACTCCACAATTATGATTTGCAAAGTGAGACAATAGAATACACACGTGACTTCTAAAACAATCATTGAGTTCTCACGGTTGTGTTCATTTCGGCTGTGAACTTTCCCGGTTTCTTTGAGTGCTCTAGAGAATTAGCCTTAATTCTCATAGGAAACGGCCCCACTTCCACACTCAAATAGATGCTTCTATCAAGGATGCACTGTATTTAAACACCCCACTGAATATCAGCTATAGAAAGCATTAAAAGCATTAACTCATCCTCTAATCAATACAGTTTGTACTACTCATTATAGGGAGGGGTTTGAAATAAATTCAATGTAGTACCCCCACAGATCACTCCAATAACTTTGTTATCCCATTGAACCTTATCCATGGGATCTCCAATCGCAAGGTTGGGTTTCCATTATATGTGATCTAATTTGTAATAGGTTTTAGCCCCATCCCCCTCGATGTTTTCTGAACTAGCTCTCTAGCTAAGCCTTTAGTTAATGGGTCAGCAATATTATCACTTGACTTCACATAGTCAATAGCTATAACCCCATCCTTAAGCAGCTGACGCACAGTATTGTGCCTCCTACGAATATGTCTAGACTTTCCATTGTAGGATGAATTTTGAGCTCTTGCAATAGCTGCTTGACTGTCACAATGGACATAGATAGCTGGAAGTGGTTTGTACCACAAAGGAACATCCATAGAAAAATTCCTTAACCATTCAGCCTCTTCACCTGCCTTATCTAATGCTATGAACTCTGATTCCATAATAGATCTCGCAATGCAGGTTTGCTTAGTGGATTTCCAAGATACAGCACCACCTGCTAATGTAAAAACATAGCCACTTGTAGATTTAGTTTCATTGGTATCTGAAATCCAATTAGCATCACAATATCCCTCAAGTACAGCAGGATATTTAGTATAATGTATTCCCCAGTCTATAGTGTATCTCAAATACCTCAAGACTCGAATGAGAGCATCCCAATATTCACTATTAGGATTACTAGTATACCTGCTAAGTCTACCGACGGCATATGCTATATCAGGTCTAGTACAGTTCATGAGATGCATGAGACTGCCGATCACCTTAGCATATTCTAAAGCAGAAACACTAGGACCTGAATGTTTTCTCAAATGATGACTTCCATCATAAGGTGTTTTAGCGGGAATACAATTATATTGGTTAAACTTCTTAAGGACTTTTTCTACATAATGTGATTGGGTTAAAGTAACTCCTTCGGAATGTGTTACTATTTTAATCCCTAGAATAACATCAGCAACACCCAAATCTTTCATTTCGAAGTGCTTTTTCAGAAACTGTTTAGTCTTATTAATCACATTTAAACTAGTTCCCATTATTAGCATATCATCCACATATAAGCAAATTATAACACCCCACAATCCCCCACAAATTTGCTATATATGCATTTATCTGCTTCATTTATCACATAACCGTTAGATGTCAAGGCGGTATCAAATTTCTCATGTCATTGCTTAGGGGCTTGTTTAAGGCCATAAAGAGATTTTCGAAGTCTACATACTTTATCATCAAGGCCTTCTACCACAAATCCCTCAGGTTGATCCATATAAATCTCTTCTTCTAAATCTCCATATAAAAAGGCAGTCTTAACATCCATTTGATATATAATAAGATTATACAATGAAGCAATTGCAACTAACATCCTAATAGAGGTAATTCTGGTAACAGGTGAATATGTATCAAAGAAGTCAACTCCTTCTTTTTGTTTATAGCCTTTAGCTACAAGTCTTACTTTAAATTTATCAATTGAACCATCAGGTTTCAATTTTTTTCTTAAAAATCCATCTACACCCAATGGTTTTACATCCTCTAGGCAAGTCTACTAATGCCCAAGTGTTATTAGACATAATGGAATCATATTCACTATTTATAGCTTCCTTCCAAAATATAGAATCTGGTGAAGACATAGCTTCAACAAATGTACTAGGATCATCCTCTACTAAGTATGTTAGAAAGTCAGGACCAAAAGAAGTAGCAGTCGTAGGTCTTTTGCTTCTCCTAACTTCAGCTTCCTCTAATTCAATAGGCTCTTCTCTAACACTAAGAGGAACACTAAGAGAACTACTTGGTCTTGCAGATTTTTCTTTAAAAGGAAATCTATTTTCAAAAAATTCTGCATCTCTAGTTTCAAAAATTGTGTTCTTTTCAATCAAAATATTTTTAGAGTCAATTACTAAAAATCTGTAGGCATTAATATGAAAAGCATAACCTATGAACACACAATCAACAGTTTTTGGACCAAGTTTAGTTCTCTTAGGTGCTGGAATAGATGCCTTAGCTAAACACCCTCACACTTTAAGATATTTATATGAAGGTATTCAACCTTTCCACAATTCATAAGGGGATTTATCATTTTTCTTACTGGAAATTTTGTTAAGAATATAACATGCAGTAAGAAGTGCTTCTCCCCACATGTTAAAAGGTAATCCAGAAGAGTTTAGCATTGAACTGACCATATCCTTTAGAGTTCTATTTTTCCTTTCAGCTACACCATTAGATTGGGGAGAATATGGTGGAGTAGTCTCATGAATAATATCATTATCAACACAAAATTTATCAAACTCACCTGAATATTCTCCTCCCCTATCAGATCTTAAAATTTTAATGGTTTTATCTAACTGATTTTCTACTTCAGTTTTATACGAAATAAATTTTGAATAACTTTCATCCTTACTCTTAAAAAGATAAATGTAACAATAACGAGAGTAATCGTCAATGAAAGTTAAAAAATATTTATTTCCACCACGGGTAACATATCCTTTTAAATCACATAAATCAGAATGTATTAAACTTAAAACTGAAGTAGTTCTATCAACATGTGGAAATGGTTTTCTAGCATACTTAGATTCAATACACGTTTCACATTTTGAGTTTGGGAACTTATCAGTTTTAGGAATGTTTCATTCAATACACGTTTCACATTTTGAGTTTGGGAACTTATCAGTTTTAGGAATGTTTCCCAATCTCATTAATTTTTTAATCGAATTCATGTTAACGTGTCCAAGTCTAGCATGCCATAAATCATAAGAGTCCAGCAAGTAAACAGAAGAAGTAGAAGTTTTATTATTGATCACAGAAACATTTAATTTAAATAGACCCTCATCTGCATACCCTTTCCCAACAAAAGTACCACCCTTAGACATTACAACTTGACCACTCTCAAATACAATTTTAAATTCCTTTTTGACTAAAATAGATCCAGACACTAGATTTTTCCTTATATCAGGT
Organism: Fraxinus americana; assembly: GCA_035079005.1. Classification (NCBI taxonomy): domain Eukaryota; kingdom Viridiplantae; phylum Streptophyta; class Magnoliopsida; order Lamiales; family Oleaceae; genus Fraxinus; species Fraxinus americana. The sequence continues at coordinate 23,911,255 of CM068710.1, forward strand.
ACATAAAGGACATCCTTCAAGCTAAGGACATTTCCAGAAGTAAATCAAGTGTCACAGTTCCTTTCCCCTCGATTTTGGAGGAAGAAGCATTTTCCATGAACAGACATTCTCCATCACTATTAGGAGTGAATGAAGAAAATGCACCTCTCGTGCAGCAAATGTGTTTGGTAGCTCCAGAATCTACCCACCAGTCTGTCATGTTGCTCACTAGATTAACTTCTGTCACGATAGCAGAAAAATTCCCATCTTCTACTATATGTGTCTGATACTTCACAGTTTTTTCTTTTCTATTTCGACAATCCTTTGCAAAGTGACCTGGTTTACCACAAACAAAACAATCACCAACAGTTTTATTTTTAAATTGAGGCTTAGACCGATTGTTCTTTCCTATAAATTGTTTCCCCTTGAATCTGCCTTTAAAATTCTGACTTTTGGTATAATTTCCAACAGCTTTCTTACTATCAGAATCTCCTTCAATAAGATTGGCCTTTGTACCCAAGTCTGGTCTCTCCCTACGTTCTGTCATTCTATTGTCCTCTTCAATCCTAATTCTGATAATCAAATCCTCTAATGACATTTCTTTCCTTTTATGTTTCAAACTGTTTTTATACTCTTTCCAAGAAGGTAGTAGTTTTTCAATTATAGCAGACACTTAAAAACCTTCACATATTTTATATCCCTCAACAATAATTTCGTGAATTATAATCTGTAATTCTTCAACTTGACTTACCACTGTTTTAATATCATCCATTTTAAAATCTAAAAATTTTCTTACAACAAATTTCTTAGTTCCAGCATCTTCAGTAGCATATTTCTTTTCTAACGACTTCCATAATTCTTTAGCAGATTTACACGATCAGTAAACATCATATAAATCCAACGTCAAGCAATTCAGAATATAGTTTCTGCACATATAATCATTACGTTCCCAATTAGCTAAATCTGATGTTTCCTTATCAGTAGGCTCATCAGCAATTGCAGAAACAGGTTTATCAGATTCAATAGCACCTACAACTTTAAGAGTTGTCAAGTAAAACCGCAATTTCATTTGGCATTTCTTAAAATTCTTTCCATCAAATAATTCAGGCTTTTCAGAATACTTAGGAACAGATATATCTACTGCAGCCATTAAAAACGTATTTTCGTTTTAGATTGTTGGATAAAATAACAGTAAAGTGCAGAAAAACTTATCAATAGATCGAGTCTCGTGACAGCATGATATCCTAAAGCGAAATTGCCCGTCGATAACTGCTGCAACCTCTGTGGACAATCACCTCCAGGATACAATGATCAAATAAATCAATTGTGCAGCAATCACAAAAAGTTTTCAGAACTCTCAAGTGTACTCCAGAAATTTGTAAAATTAAGAACGATATTTGTACTGTATAGAAATATATAATCTCGTTTTTTCTTATGTTTTCTAATACCCAAAAGTGTGTTTATATAGGCAGAAAGAGATGTAACCTCTTCCACCATGATCTAGTATTAAGTTGCAGATGTAATGGCCAATGGTAATAGGTATTAATATTGGGCAGTTAAAACTGTCATATTCTATTGGCTAGTTGACCCAATAAATAATTCCGAAAAAAAAAAATAATTATTATTTTATTAGAATCAATAAAGTCCAAGAGCCAAAGGCCCTAATGCCCAATCAAAGACTTTTTAATATAGCGCGTGAGGCGTGGCTCGAACACCTGACCTCCCACACAAATTCCACACTTTTCACCAATTGGGCACTTCATCTTAATTAATTATTTCTTTCACATATTATATTTATTGTATAAATATATAACACCACCAACCATCACGCGCATCAGAGTTGGCAACCTCCACCTGCAATTGACTCAAAATATCTCACTAAGAACAAACTCATCACCATCACAACCATGAATTGTATTACCTCCAAACCTATTGTCATTGACAACCATCTCCGGCAACGCCATCACAACCTCCATTTAACCACCACAACTATTACAGCGCACCATCATTGTAACCACCACCACCATCATCGGCGCAAATGCCATTGCGATCATCTCATTATCATCACCACTACCACCGATACACATTTCCAGACTAAAGATTCACCTCAACGATGTATATGTGCACGTGCCTAAACCCTATAATATGGTTCAGCAAAGATATTTAAGGAAGAAACAATAATTTTTAAATAAAAATCATTGGGGGGAGAGGGAGAGGGAGAGAGAGTGGCATCTATGCAAATTTATGAATCGAACTGGAATTGGACAATTCTAATTTTGGTTTCGATTCAAGTTTGGTTCAATTATGATTTTTTACTTTAGGATATCACTAAGAAAGTGTTTGTTTTCCTTTTTGGTTTTAAGTATTTGACAAAGGTTAAACCGACACAATGAGGGGCCGGCCTCCAAAATTAGAGTCTTTGGCTTTCAATCGATTTTGAAATAATCTTTTAGTTTTTATTTTCATTCAATTTCAAGAAAATCCTTAGTAAACATCTATTAGAGGAGTTATTTAATGTTTTACATAAATAATTTTGTGCTACATTTCTATATCAAGTCTAATGCTAAATTCATTAATTTTCAATGAATTGACGTTCATATTCATGTATGTAATTCATCATAAAACAATATAGGTTCGTGTTTCAACATTTATTTAAATATTATCATTAATGACGTTCTCAACTATTTAAATTTTAAGTCCATTTTGTTTTAGGTAACAATCATTCTCTCAATTATTTCAACTCTTTACGTGAATTATTTTATTTAAGTTTGGCTTCGTATTATGGAGTCAAAGGTTATAAGAGACTTAACAGTGTGCAAAGATGAATGGTACATTAAAATGACGGTAGCTCGAAAGAGAATCTCATTCTAAGAAATTTTGATATTTTGAGACTTATTTTAATTAACAAAGAGGTAACAAGCATAGTATTATAATTATTTATTTTGTTGTTTCGTAATTACAATTTTATTGATATTTAATTTTTTTACATATTTTCTACAAAGAAATAATGCAGGGGCCATGTTATTCAATGATGTAATTGACAAATTTGACGTTATAGTTCAAGAAGGAATATCTTACATTATTTGGATATTTCCCCCCTCATTTTCAACTATATGTTTTTTAAAAAATATATTTTTCATAATTCTCTTATAATCTTTTTCTTTTTTTAATCATATATTTTTAAAAACTATTTTTCAAATAATCACTCTCGAATAGAGGCTGAGTTAAAAATAAAAAAATAAAAATTATTAGGCTTGTTGGACCATTAATTAGTGGTAATTACAGGTAACCCTACTTTTCAAAATTCAAATTCAAATTCAAAATTCACGATTTCAAAATATTTTATATACAGATACAGATTTTTTTAAATTTAATTAAATATTAATAATATTATTATAAAAATTAATTTATATACACCCTACCCCCACCGTAAAACCGTAATTTGCTAATCCCATATATTTCTCTCTCTCTTTAACCTTCCTCTCCCATCTCGTTTCTCTCTCTATCCCTCATCTCCTCTTCTCATAAAAATGCCACCACCTCCGGCGCCGCTGTGATGCCACTACCACCGCTGCTATGGAGATCCCTCCTCCTCACTTCTATGTCTCCATTTCTCTCTCTCCCCCAGCAGCAATGACCAACAACTAGGAGCGCCATGCACAGTTGAGCATCTCTTCATCGGATCCGCAATAGATTTAATCTAATTTTTGCACAGGATCGTTAACAGTGGTTGGTTTTTGGCAAATTTGACTAGATTTTTTAGCACGGTCGTCGGTAGTAGTTGGTTTAGCACAGATCTGGTTGTTAGTGGTTTTTTTTCTAAACGGTGGTGATAGTGGTTTTGTAATTTTTGTATTTGTTGGTGATGTTTTGGTTGTGAGTAGTTTTGGCGGCGACGGTGGTGGCGGTGCTGTGGAGGTTGTGGTGAGGTGGTGGGGTGGCGAGACGGCAGTACGGTGGTGACTTTGTGGGGGTGTTGGCTATTTTGTATCTGGTTTGTTGGTGGTAAGGTGGTGCTAGTTGTGCTGTCTGTGATGACGGGGTTGCTAGGAGATGGTTGTGGTGGTTTTGGTGGTGGCAGTTGCGACATCGATGCAGTGGTAGAGTAGTGGTGTTGGTTTCGATCACAAAAGATTTAATTTGTGACCTATAGACAACATGTGACCAATGAGAAAGAGGAATTGTGACCAAGAAATAATATGTGATGATGGTTGTGGTAGCAACGGTGGAGTAGGGTTAGGGCATGTAAGACGATGGTGGTGCTGTGTAGTCTATGTGACCAATGCTGTGATCTAAGCCATGTCATGTGACCTATGCTGTGACTTGAGCCATGTGTTGTGACCAATGCTATGACCATCGAAAATAACATGGGACTATGAACAAAATCGTGAGCCATGTGCAATATATTCTGTGACTTGTGTTGTGACCAATTGAAAATAATACGTGACTATTAACAAAAATGTGAAACATGAGCCTTATCGTGTTATCAATCATTATAAACAAAAAATCATGCGTTGTGACCTGTGACTTGGGTTGTGACTTGTGACCTGAGCTGTGACCGTACAAAAAAAATTCATGTTACCGGAATAGTCATCGGAAACGATCACCGGAATCGGAATAGTCGTCGACACTGTCGTCGGAGAAGTCGCCAGAATCGAAGCGGTCACCGAAACGTTCGCCATTTAGATGTGTGTGTGTGTCTATAGGTCAAAATATCTGATTTCTTAATTCACTTTTATTTCCCTCTTTATCAATCACATATTTTTCGATAAAATAATATTAAACATAATTTCAATTTTTTTCTTTTTTTTTTTACCACACATTTTTCAAAAAAAACTATTTTAATCATTAAAATTTCAAATAATGGAAGCCAATAAAATCCCAAGGACAATATTTTGGGAGAATCCAATTCTCTCCAACGATATAATTACATTTGGGATTTGGGAAAAGACCAAAAAATAAAAAGCAGAGATTATTCTCACGAAAATCTAGGAATAATGTTTTGGTTTGTTTGTTTTGGTGAAGAATAATGATGCTGGAACGCGCTAAATAATATGATAAAAACGGACAGATTGATTTGGAAACACCTACTTTGATTTTTTTTATTTTTCAGATTGTCCAATTTTGTGTCGACACGTATTTCCTTGTTTTTAAATCTGTCATTTTGATAAATTACTTTCACAACACAATCAGCAGTTGTTTGCTAGATACTCACACAATGTGACTGCACGAGTACGTAATTTTTATGTTAGTACTAATGATAACAAATTGCCAATTCAGAGAACACACTCTTCTTGCACTGTATAATCAATTTCTCCGTAAAGAAATGTTTTACTTTTCTACTTCTTTATTATTATTTTAAACATCATGGGTGAAATTCAAAATTATTTCTTATACTATTACTCTTTATAAATTTGTCAAACAAAATATTACATAATCTCCAACTCGATTTATTTTTTATTTTATTTGATAATACTAAATTCATAAATAAGGACATGGGATCGTAACAACTAACATGAGATATTTAATCGTCTCGTCTTCCTACCGTTATCGCAATTCTTATTTCCAGCCCGTTTGACACCCCTTTTTTGTGTTTTTGGCAAAACTCATTCTTTTACAGTAAAGGAAGACAACAATGTCCACACTCAAACTTTGTGTCAGAATCCCAATTTAATGCATATTCCTGTTGAGAATTCCTTCCGAGTTTGCCCTCATAAAATAATTACAATTTTCCACAAATATCCTCACTCATTTCAACCTAACACACTATGAAAGGGCAATATCGGAAACAAACATTGAAATGGTTAGCAAGTACGAATTTCTGCAGGTGGGATGGGAACACTTTCTGACGGATTTGAAAGATTTGGTACATGGGTCCCACGTTTTTTGAAAAAGAAACTGTAGAATGAATATTTTTACCAAAAAAGGGTTATCAAACGCAGGCTTCATATCAAAATGTCAACCCTAACAAAATTTGTTAAAACATTAAGCTTGACGCACGGGACAGAGTCTAAACTTTAAAGGGTTTCACGGATATCTTATATTTATTAATAAAATAGTTTATTAAGATGGAAAGCAACCTCTATATGCAAAATGTCAGTGGTAGTTTGGAAATCTAATCCTCTTGTCAAATCTTGGAAAATCATTAAAAATAGCAAGAAATATAATTGATTTGGTAATAATTATGTGATTGTTTGACACCCATTAAAATGGGTCGAAAATTTTTAGAATAGTGATTGATAGGAGAATATGTGGTGGAAAAGTGATGAAAAATTTTAAACTTGTGTGTAATATTATTTTATTTGAAAATTGTGCGGTTGAAATGAAAAAAGAGAATGAGAATGAAAAAGTGAATGGATTCAAAACAGGGGCTATAATGAATACTTTGAAGAAAGTCAAAAGCTGCTGCTACTGCTTCTTCTTCTTCTTCTAATCTCTACATATTGGACGCACAAAGCTACCAAATCACTCCACTCATGTTTAATCATTCTTTCCATTTTTCGCAAAAAAAAAAAAAAAAAAATTAAAATTAAAATTTTTGGGATGACAAAATTTTAGTTTGCTTAAAAGGCTGCTTATAAGCACATTTTTATATAGAAAGAAAATTAAATATTTACATAATTAAAGTATTATTATCATAATTCAGAAAATGAAAAATGAAGCTTCATTGAAAAAAAGATATCTGTTTGGTACACATTAAAATTTTCATTTTCATTCTTCTACTCATTTTCAACCACACATTCTTCAATAAAATAATATTTTCCATCACATCAATAATTTTTCCTTCTTTTTCAACCACAAATTCTCCATCAATCTACTATTTCAGAATACATTCTTTCAAAATAATATGGATCAAACAAACCCTTATGTTCAATTTTACTTTTAAAAATTAAAAAGGGTTTTTCTGTAATATCCAAAGTATATAATTTTCTCAATACTTTTTTCATAAGCACAATGATAAATGAAGATGTCTAATCACGTGATAATCCCTAAGAAGCTACCCCACAATACATAATTATTACGTTTTGAGACCAGTAATAGTATAGAATATTATTATGCGCGCACCAACTTATATTGACCTATGAAGAAAACGACAAGTAAAATAATCGAATAACACACTCCTTACCTACCTTGAATTTCACGAATAATGCTGTACGTATATTCTCCTTGATACCTTCCCTCGTATTCTTTCCTATGTGAAAGAAATCTGAACAACGATATGATGGTGGTCGTCAAAATTAATGGTACAGATGTAACCACGTAGAAGAAGAGAGTGAAGGGAAAATATTCTTGGCCCGGCTCCAAAAACATGGCACCGAGGTGGTGGCCCTGAGAGGCCGGCTTTGAGTAGAGCCCAATAGCACGGCTCGAGTGTAAATCTTGATTTCAATCACAATGTAGATGTAGTATGGTTGGAATTTCATTGCATTATATTTTAAAGAAATGATTGGGACCACCAACATTTTTTTTTGAATATTTTTCCAATAATATGCTTTGTGCGGACGTCAAACACAAGTGCTTTTTTTGTGAAATTTCTGATAAATTGTACCATTCATATTATTGAATTATTACACTTTAGTTGGTACAAAAATTCAATTATGGGATGGTAGTCCACACACGTGAATTCGACGAGGCCTGACGAGCTGTGACATGTAACCCCCATCTGATGTTAATTTCTTGATAAGCGAATTTGTGAAAAGTAATTTTTATTCAAATGGATGTGTGATTAAACACAAATTTGACCAAAAAAATAAATAAATTAAAACCTATGCAAACTCTATCAAATTCAATCTTCAGGCTACAACAATACGGCCGACTTAAGCATTACGTAATTTTGACTACTTCTCGTCCCTTCACTTTCTAGTGATCGAGCATACTTTGTTCTAGTTTAGTAGTTTATATATTACGATAATTTACGGTTTCTCTCCTATTTGATCAAAATTGCTCGATAAATTCCAACGTGAACAAACCCTTTCATTTCGTACATATTTACAAAATATCAACAAACTTTGTACACGTTACTATCCAATTTCTCCAATTTACCTTAGAAGTCATGTGGTGGTTGTAACAAATGAACACTTGTTCTCCATCACATATATTTCCTTAATTCTCACACTATAGTCATTGATTCAAAATCTATTTTACTGAAGAAACATATGTAATTTTTAATCCTTAACCTTTGGTCCGGATGATTGTGATTGTACCTCTCCCTTGAGTGTGAATTCTGGTGAGTGCCACCACAGCCTTGCCAGATAAACCCAGGCCATCAGCAGATGACACTAATGGCCTGCACGCAAAATCCCCGACTGGATGTCGAACTGGCCTACTCGGAGGCATTAGAATTCTCTCATTTATGTCGTCTAATGTTACGTCCCCTTCAAATCCTCCTGGTTTAACGAAATCGAAGGGATACACAACCTCTTCTATCACTCTCTTCTTTGATCTCTTTTCGCCACCCGCGCCCACACCTGAAATTAATGTGCGTTACTAGAGTATCATCTCCCAGGTCGACTAAAGATGAAAATACTGACGAGCGAACCAACTTACCAGAAGAAACTATGGGTTGTATAGAATATAGGGATTGTTTATCAGATGTGGGTTGAGTGTTGAGTGATGAAGAATCATATATTTGAAAGGCTGAGATTGCCTCTTGTGATGTTTTCATGTCAGTGAAAAGTGATGCATCCTCACTCATAATGCTCAGCGATCTGCTCATACCTGTAAAATATACATATAATAATAAACACATGCATAAATATTATTATTGTAATCTCATTCATAATTAAGAAAAAAGAAAGATAGTTTTATTAATCACCTGGATTGATGCTATCGCACTTGCTTATTTGGCTGAATGCATCATAACTTTCATAAGAATTCTGAACAAAATTTGAGTTTTCAGAATCTACACCACTGTGTCTGTACTGCAGTCTGCATCATAATCTAAAATCAATTCTTTTGTTATTACCTCAATTGAATTGTTGCAGACTTCGGTGCGAATATCTTCAGGAAATAGAAGCAATCTTCTTCGTTTAGAGCTGAATTCAAACAAAGCGTCTTGCAAATACCCAGTTGAATAATCAGCTTCAAGAGGTGAAAAAAATGGTGGGGTGTTCTCCATCATCACTAACAAAAATCAAATTGTAATATTAAAAAATCATTATCATGCAGTACAGAAAACGAGAGGTGAAGAAGAAAAGAGAAAAGTAGTACTGTAGTTACACTGAGGTGTGTCTGCGTTGAAAACTCCAAGATTTTGTAATTCCCAAGCTAGGGAAGAGCTATGGCTGCTGCTATAAGCAATGGAGTGAAGATCACTCATTTTGTTTTGTGTTTGTGCAGTACAGAGAGAAATATGTGAATTTAAATAGGAAAGTGAAAAGGAATAAAGTGACAAAAAATCAGAAGAAGAATCAGTCAGTCAAGAGAGAAAACAAATGGGGGGTTCATTTCTTGGGATTCAAAAATTATTTACTTTTTCTTTTATATGTGAAGTGGGGGACTAAATAATTGCATATACAAGGCAATATATGAATAAATTGGAAGAGCAAGAAAGCAGGCAATGGCAGTAACAGTACAGAATTCAAATTAAGTTTTTCCTTTTTCATTGTTGCGATTTGGAACCTTTTTTTTTTCCCTGTTGTGGGGTCATATGATTTCAGGACGGCATTTACTTTTTTTGTTTCTCCATAATTTTGGACGACAAAGAGAGTTTGGTATGACCAGAGGATGGAATGCTGATGATGGGCCCACTGGAAGGGAAATATTGATGGTGTTTGTCGTTGATTGATCTGATGGGATTTTCAAGTTTCTTTTTGATTTTTTGAATTAATGTCGAGTCAGCAAGGCATATCGAACTTTGTGAGGCAGCAGTACAAGTCTGTGAGACTACATAATATTTTGTGAAATGGCTAATGAATAATGAGCTTTCGACTCTAGAAACATGCTTAAATTATTAAGAGCATATCCGATAAGTTGAGATCTGTTGTTCATTTTTATTGTTCAAATTGACACATCATAAAAAATTAAAATTGACGACAACTTTAATTTTTCATGATGCGTGCAATTGGATGGACGTCATGTTGGAAGTTGACAAAGCTATTAAATTGAGGAATCACCAAACAGCTGAGCAACACAGCTAGCCATTGAAGACACATCAGCAAATGGGAACAACTTAGCAGCAACATAATTGGAATTATCTAGAAGAAGGGAAAGAGGAATTCTGCATTAGTTGAGAATTTGTTAGACATTCTGTTATGTGTATATATTGTATGTATTTTCCTTCTAGAATGGCCTATAGTGCTTATATATACAACGGCCAATTTGTACATTTCATTAGAGTAAGAAATATCCAATACAATACAGTTTCCCCTGCTCCATTTCTCTTTAGTCTTCAAGCAAATTATTTTGATTTTTACATTCTCAAAATGGTATCAGAGCAATGTTTGGAAGAATCCAAACCTGAAAATGCAAAAAACACAAATCCAAAACCCAAACATTAATCAAACTGGAAGTTCATCCAGTATTGTAAACCATGATCCTGCCCAGCCAAACAGTCCGTATTTTATTGGGAACAATGATAATACTGGAGCTATGCTAGTCACTCATATCTTGGATGCAAATAATTATCACTCATGGGCTCGGTCAATCAAAAGGGCATTGCGCATAAAAAACAAGTTAGGATTCATTGATGGTAGTTTAACTGAACCTGCACGCCCGGATGATCCATTGATGGAGCACTGGTTGCGTTGCAATGACCTAGTGATTACTTGGATGCAGAATACCATGGCTATTGACATCAAATGTAGCACCACATACGCTGAGACAGCACACCAGTTATGGATTAAGTTGGAACAACATTTTGCTCAACAAAATGCACCTCGAATTTTTGAAATCAAACATGCAATAACTATGTTACTACAAAATCAAGCCCATGAGAGTGTCTATTTTTTAAAGTTCAAAGCTCTTCTAGATGAGCTAATGAATTATGAAGCTGTGCCTGGTTGTAGCTGTGGAGGTTTGAGAGCAGTGGTTCAGACAAAGGGACTGGGTTATGAAATTTTTGATGAGGTTGAATGATTCATTTAAAGGGATTAAAGCACAAATTCTGTTGATCAAACATTTTCCCAGCTTGAATGAAGTCTATTCATTAGTACAACAGGAGGAGAAAAGAAGGGAAATATCGACATGAGGATCTTCATATGAATCCATGACACTCTTTGCAAAGAGAAGTTATAAGGAGAAGGGAAGACAAGACAATTATACACAGAAGTAGTCATGTAAAGATGGGCGGGCCGCCCAGGCCCACCTGTAGGCGAATCGGCCCGCGATTCGGCCCACGAACAGTGTGGACCGAATCATGGCCTCCCGCACCTTGAACCGGTCCGGGCCGGTTCAAGGTGAGACGCGCCAACGGTTAACCACTGTCCCGTTAAAAAAATAAAAATTAAAATTAAAAACGTTTCATGCGCCTGCTGACCGTTCTAATCTATTTATTTATTTTGTGTAATAACGATAAAAAAAAAATTTGTAAAAATTGTGGTATTGTGAAGTGAAAAAAATTCTAAACTCTCACAATCTACAACTACAAGCTCCAAGTTTTGAAATATATATTTTCTTGTTCTCTCTTAATATTTTCAGCAAATATTTTTCATATTTAGTATTTTGTGCTTTCTTTTCATTTTATTGACTTATTATTTCAAAAATTTTTGTTGAAAATTTATGGATTCTCACGATTTTTCTTCAAGAAATGTCAATTTACATGATAGTTGTTCTCCAATAAATTTGGAAGATGATAATGATCCCAATATTGGATCTTCTCAACAGCAAAAAAATAAAAAGCACATATCTGATATTTGGGAAATCTTTACAGTGGATGAACTAAACAAAAGAGTAATATGCACTATTTACAGAAAGAGTTATGTATGGGTTAAAGTTCAAGGTACGGGCACATTGCGAAGACACAAAAATAAACACATGAATGAAAGATGGCATTTGGATACTAAACAAACTCAAATTACTTCTTTTACTAATACTAGTGGAACAGTTACTTTTTCTAATTTTTGTTATTCGCAGGATCGAATGAGAGTAGGAATGTCTGAATTTTTGGCAGCAAGCGAGATGCCTTTCACTTTCGCAGAAGATCGATACTTTGAGGAGTTTATGCAAAAGTATGTTCAACCCGCTTATCGGTCTGTAAGTAGAAATACTGCTCGCTCAGATATCTTGAAATTATTTCATACAATGACTGAACATTTGAAAACTGAATTTAACAATTTTGATGAAGTTATGTGTTTTACATCTGATTGTTGGTCTAGCCGTAATCACAATGGTTATGCATGTATCACTGCACATTTTATTGATAATAATTGGTTACTTCACAAAAGAATTATTACTTTTCGCTTACTTGAATATCCACATAATGAAATAAATTTGTGTGAAAATTTATTACAGGTTTTTAATGAATTTAATGTATTGAGCATATTATTTAGCATTAGTTTTGATAATGCTAGTGCAAATACAGCATGCATTGAACTTTTGAAAATGACTCTTAATCCCTTGTTTGACTCTAAATTATTTCATATGAGGTGTGTTTGTCACATATATAATTTAGTAGTGCAAGATGGTTTAAAATTAATAACACCACAAATACATAAAATTAGAGAAGCTATTAACTACATTTCTTGTTCAGATTCTAAACAACAAGAATTTGGAAAAATTTGTAAAAATATTGGATTGAGGAGAAGAAACTTTATTGATGATATTCCAAATAGGTGGAATTCAACTTTTCTTATGTTAAAATCGTGTGTTTGTTATACAGATGCTATTAATGCTTTCGTTAATTCAAAGCAAAATCAATTTCACATAGGTGATTATGATTGAAACATTGCATTTAAAGTTATGAATTATTTGAAACCATTCTATAAGGCAATAAAAACTAGTTCTGGAATTTATTATCCAAGTAATCTTGTGCTCGCTCAATTTGTAGAAATTGTTAATCAATTTTCAAGTCATAAAGATGATCCATTTTTCTATGATATTATTTGTACAATGGAGGACAAGTTTCAAAAATATTACAAAAATATGCCAATGATTTCTCCAATTGCAGCTGTAATGGATCCTCGTATAAAATTTTTTGGAGTTCAGTGTACTATGGACCAACTTTCTGAAACTTTATCTTTCAATATAAATATTACAAGCCGTGAAATAGAATGCTTTATTAATGAAATGTACAATAGTTATGCTATGAAATATGGTAATAATGAAAATGTTCCTTCTACTACAAATTCTAAAGATAAAAGTTCTTTCTTTTCTTTAATAGCCAAGAAACGCAATATGTCTTTTACTTCATCTACTAGTTCATTTTCAAATGAGAATGTTACACTAGCTGAATTAGAAAGATATTATCAATTTGATCACTACAGTTTAATTCCACAAGAAGAGGCTGACAATTTAGATGTTTTACAATGGTGGAAGGTAAATGAACGGTCATATCCAATATTATCAAAAATGGCCCGAGATCTACTAACAGTTCAAGTCTCAACAGTGGCATCAGAGTCTGCTTTTAGTACAGGTAACAGAGTACTAGATGAAAGAAGATCAAGACTTAAAGAAGATATTTTAGAAGCTTTCATCTGCGTGAAAGACTGGTTATTTGCTGATAGAAGAATGCAAAATAAAATTGCTGACGATATTGCTCAAGACTTTAAAAATCTTACCGTAAATGAATAAAATCTGATTTGTAATGACAAAATTATAGTTAAGTAGGCACCAACCTAGTTGGGATGTACTTTAACTATAAGTTCATAAATAGTTCAAAATTGTGTAATTTGTCAAGTTGGGCAAAATATTGTTCGAACAATTGTAACTTTTTATGTTATTTATTTATTGATGTAAAATTTATCGAAAAATAAATCAATGTAAAATTTGTTTTTAAGTAACTTTTATCGATTTTCACTATAATTCTTTTTACCGTTATTTTTTGGGGGAAAAAAAAACAACGTGCGGGCCTACGGGCCGTGAGCGGTCCGGACCGAACCGGCCCGGGAAGCCCGCCCGAACTGGTCCATTTTCAGCCCGGTCCGAAACCGAGCTTCCTTCCTTGCGCCCGGACCACCCGTTTTTACACCTCTACACAGAAGAAAGACAGAGACTATTGCACTTTTTGTAAGATTGCAGGACATTCAATTGATAGATGCTTTAAAGCAAATCCAGACAAACCTGTTTGCACTTATTGTCAAGTTCGTGGCCATCAAGTGGACGTGTTTTAAGCTCCATGGTTATCCTACAGGCCACAAATTCAGTGGAAGAGATAAGGCATCTGCAAATCAAGCTATTGCATCTCTATCTTCTGCACACTAGGCTGAGAATAGCAAGTCATAAATGACCTTAAGCCAAGAGCAGATTTCAAAGCTCATAGCCCTCCTAAAACCAGTCACTAATTCACAAAGCCAAATCCAAAGTGTTATTGCCTCTACCTCGACTAATGAAAACATTCATCAACTCTCTGGTATATCTCTATGCATGTCTGCTTTGAAATCAAAACCTTCTAACATATTTAATGTTCCCTGGATACTTGATACTGGAGCAACAGATCATATGATTTGCTCCACTTCATTTTTTTATCTGCCCCCACTGAAGTTGCATACTCCATCACATTGCCAAATGGTAACATGGTCCCTGTTACTCACATAAGGACAATGAAGGTCACAGACACCCTAATACTCCAAGATGTTCTATGTGTACCCAGTTTTTCCTTCAATTTAGTTTCCGCTAGGAAGTTAACACAGATACTCAAATGTTATCTGATTTTCTTCCCTCATTATTGTTATGTCCGGGACCTTTCAGCTTGGAAGACGATTGGCATGGGTGAAGTGAAGGATAGGCTATACCATATGAAGCTTAAAGATGTCCCTCATTCAGCTTTGTCAGACCACTTGAATAAACTACACAATCAAATTTCCATTCCCGTCTCAGCTTCAGTAACCTCTAGTGTTCAAAACTTTGATGTCTGGCATTACATATTAGGGCACACTTCCTATTCTATCAATAGTGTTGATGGTGATGTTCAGTTTTCAAAATCTTCTAATAACAAAGTCTATTCTATATGTCCCCTTTCCAAATTGCACAAGCTACCCTTTCCTATAAGCAAACATAAAACTCAAAAGTGTTTTGAACTAATACACTGTAACATTTGGGGACCTTGCAATGAAGTTGAGAGTGATGGTCCTAAATATTTTTTAACCATTGTTGATGACTTTAGTAGATGTACTTGGGCATACACTTTAAAATTGAAATCTGATTTCACAAATGCCCTTCAAAGCTTTTGCACTATGGTAGAAACACAGTTTGAAACCAAAGTTAAGATGAACAAATAATGGTGGAGAGTTTAACATGAAGGAATTTTACTTAAAAAATGGCATTATACACCACAAAGCTTGTGTTGAAACACCTCAACAAAATGCTATTGTTGAGAGAAAACACCAACATACCCTTGACACTGCCAGAGCATTGAAGTTTTAAAGTGGGATTCCATTGAGATATTGGAACCATTGTGTTGTAACTACCGTTTATCTTATAAATAGGACTCCTTCCTCCATATTGAAAAACAAAACTCCTTATCAAATTCTGTTCAACAAGAAACCTTTCTATAATCACCTTAAAGTCTTTGGATGCTTAGCTTTTGCTACCACTATTGCCAATGGAAGACATAAATTCGATCTTAGGGGGCTAAGAAATGTGAGTTCATAGTCTATCCCTTTGGGATCAAGGGATACACTCTTTTAGACCTTGAAACCAAGAAAATATTTATCTCCAGAAATGTAGTGTTCCATGAGAATTTATTTCCCTTCAAAGATATCTCTATCAAAACTGATCAAAGCAATATCAGTCAAGAGCACACAAACTACAATGAAACCACTGCCATTCCAAGTGTCAGCCACACTATTGAATTACCAGAAAGAAACTCTCAAACTATTCTTGATCATGAATTACCAGAAAATGACTCACAAATTATTCAGCCTGTAGAAGAGATTTCACTAAGTCCTAGTCAAAATGAACCTCCAGTTGAAACTAATACTGATCATCCACATCTCAATGACCCTAACCTTCCATCAAATACCACTCATGTCACTCACTTGCCTCGCAAATCAATGAGAGCCAAAAAAACACATGTGCATCTTCAGGATTTCATATGTCATCAGGGTACCACACTTCACTCATCTCAAGAGTTTAACAAGCTGAAGGGACGGAACATTTCAGGTAATCCTTATCCTCTTAATACTTGTATTGCATATGTTAAATTGTTTAATTCACATAAAGCATTTGTCACCTCTGTTACCATTCATTCTGAACCTAGAAACTATCAAGAGGCCGAAAATTCCCCTGACTGGTGTGCAGCCATGAATGCTGAGATTGATGCTCTTAAGTTTAATGACACCTGGGACTTAGTCGACCTGCCCCTTGGCAAGGACACAATAGGCTGCAGATGCGTGTACAAAATCAAGTTCAATGCGGATGGTAGCATAGAAAGGCTCAAGGCAAGGCTTGTTGCTAAAGGGTATACGCAACAAGAAGGGCTTCACTATCAAAGACATTCTCACCCGTTGCCAACTAGTTAAAGTCAAATCTTTGCTGGCAGTAGCAGCCATAAGAGGATGGCATCATTTTCAATTTGATGTCAACAACGCTTTCTTACATGGCGAGTTGGAAGAGGAAGTTTATATGGAAGTTCCCACTGGTTACTTTAAGAATGATGCCAAGTAAAAGGTTTGTAAACTCAAACGAAGCTTGTATGGTTTGAAGCAAGCATTAAGCTAATGGTATGCCAAATTCTCAAAATTTATTGTCGAGCAAGGATATATGCAATCAAAGGCAGATTACAGTTTATTTACTAAGAGTGATGGTGCCTCTTTCACAACTATCCTTGTGTATGTTGATGATATAATCATGGCTGGAAATTGCACTAATATGATTGACCACCTCCAGGCTTCTTTTCATAACAGGTTTAAGATCAAGCATCTTGGTAAGTTAAAATACATCCTTGTCATAGAGGTTGCTAGGTTTGTAGAAGGCATTTATATATGCCAAAGAAAGTATGCCCTTGAATGATATTTTAAGCAATTCGGGAACAAATGGTTCAACTTATATAAAGATACAATTAGTCCAAAACGTGAAGTTGATGAAGGATCGGGGAGAGCTACTTCCAGAACTGGCACTTTACAGAAGACTAATTGGAAGATTATTGTATCTAACAATAACCAGGCCTGATGTTTCCTATTCGGTTCAGTTGTTAAGACAGTTTATGGAGAGTCCTCGAGTTCCACATTTGCACGCAGCACACAAGGTTTTGAGGTATATCAAAAGGGCTCCAAACCAATGAGTATTCTACCCAGTAGATTCAATGTTGCAGTTACATGGATATAGCGATTCAGATTGGGGAGCATGTCCTAACACCAGACGGTCAGTAACAGGGTATTGTGTGCTAATTGGAAAGTAATTGGTATCTTGGAAATCAAAAAAGAAACATGTTGTTTCCAGGTCATCCTCATAAGCGGAATACAGAGCTATGGCCAGCTTGTATTGCAAATTAACATGACTCAGATACTTATTTGAAGATCTTAAAATAGCTCATCCCCAAGCTGACTTTGTGTACTATGATAACAGGTCAGCTATTCATATAACTATCAACCCGATTTTTCACGAAAAGACTAAACACATAGAACTCGATTGTCATTTAATTCGTGACAAGATACAAGATGGATACATCATCACTAAACATGTACCTAGCAGATTGCAAGTTGCAGATTTCCTGACCAAAGCTCTAAATTCTCAAAGTTTTTATTTATGCATGTTCAAGATGGGACTAATGGACATATACTCTCCATCTTGCGGGGGGCTGTTGAAAGTTGAGAAAGCTATTAAATTGAGGAATCACAAAACAGCTGAGCAACACATTCAACCATTGAAGACACATCAGCAAATGGGAACAACTCAGCAGCAACAGAATTGGAATTGTCTAGAAAAAGAGAAAGAGGAATTCTGCATTAGTTAGAATTTGTTATACATTATGTTATGTGTATATATTGTATGTATTTTCCTTCTAGAATGGCCTATAGTGCTTATATATACAACGACCAATTTGTACATTTCATTAGAGTAAGAAATATCCAATACAATTGAATTTCCCCTGCTCCATTTCTTTATAGTCTTCAAGCAAATTATTCTGATTTTTACATTCTCAAAACGCCAAATCTCAACTATTCCAAAAGACTTTTTAAACAAAAAATATTCTACATTTTAAAGAGGTAACCCTCATAATTACTTTAAATTAACATTTTAATTCAGAGAATGAGTTTGTCTCTAACTCATTCTCTATAATTAAATATATTCAAAGTATTTCAATTGATGAAAATAATATAATAACTTTTTTTTTCTTCTGTGACAAATTTATAAAATTGGGAGAGTTTCCATCTCGATATTTTTATTTTTTCTCTCACTTTCTGCCTGCATTAGATTGGTATTAAAATCAATCTACACTTCTCCATACTATTGAGAGGCTCATTCTTGAATCTTTTATAGAGGAACTACATCGTAGGAGAAAAAAATATGCAGGTTTGTTAGGAGATTGACTTGTTGACACAACATTGACAGAGTGAACGAGGGGCACAACATGGAAAGGGCCCTTCGAGACATTGATAAGTGCTTATCTAGACTTTTAAACTTAAAGAATATTGATTATTTGAGTGGGTTTCTACTTAATTTAGAATTTACATTGCTTTTATTGGTGAAAATCCTGACTTCAGTGTGAATTGACCATAAAGGAGAGTTTTTGGACCTTAAATTGGACAAAATGATAGATTTGCACGGTTGTCGAGAAGTTCAAGGACTTGAATGGAGGCATCAAAAGTATATTTATGTATTCGCAAGTTTTGAAGCTAAATTTCACTTTTGGAGAAGTTTGAGGCCCAACTTGAACACTCTCAACACTTTTGGAGGATCAAGTTTGAAAAAATAAAAGCTGAAGGACCAAAGTGGAAGAATTGACAATGAAGAACCAATCCAAAGGCAATTGGAAGTGACAGACCTAATAGTAATGATTCAAAGTTGAGGGACCAAAAGTGTATGAAAATCGAGCTAAAAGATAACACTGTACAGAAAACTGGGAACTAGAATACAGATTTTGCCCCAGTTTGGTATGGATTAAAATATAAATTAACAATTAATTTTAACCATATATTTTATGGATCCCAACACTTTTCAACAGCATATTTCATCAACTTCTATTAAAATTTACTAAAAATATAATTTTAATACCCATCAAATAGGTTCTTAATATATAGAGGACTCAAGGTGCAATTTTTGACTGTCTAAGCCGCATATTGGTGCCCCTAAGTAAATCCCGCTAGCTCCTTGCAGGTAATTTGGGTTCAATCATGCTACATGTACATCGTTTTTGACATTTTTTTTAATATTGTATCACGTGACAACACATCATTAAAAAAAAAAAAAAACTTATTTCCCGTCCGCCAAATTTTGAAAACATTGAGGATGTCATCCTTGATGTAAGAATAAAATTTTGAGGGTGACCGAGTTGGTCGAGCAGGTAAACGCGAAGACCAAATGTTACAAGTTCGAATCCTCTGCCAACACTTCCTCAGTCGAGTCCGTCGCACCGAACTTGCCCAGTGCGGTTTACCTCTCCTATATAGTTTGCGGGCTACTGCACATGAAGCGGGGTTTACCTAGTGCTTACTCACAGTGGTCGGGGCTCCGCTGATGAGTAACGGCTGCGGATTCCTACGTCAACAAAAAAAAAATTGGGTTTCACCTTAGAGCTTCAACGAAGGAATAGGTGGGCGAGACCCCTAGTGCCACTTTTCCAGTACAAGTTGGAATTTTAGGATTTTTGGCTTTTTCTAGCATGGTTTGGAGACTTCTTGAGGCCTTAAAAAAACAAAAAAAATCCTCTTACATTGTCTTTGGGGACGCCTCATAACATATCATACATCAATATCCCACAAGGTATAAGAGAGAAAAACATAAGGAAAAGCATGGGGTTTGGATCATATTCAAGATTGGAGGACTTGGTGCAAGAATTTTGCAGTTGATTTTGTGTATCATTTTTACTTCTATTATTAATGCATCGAGTGATCTGTTACTAATTTTCGTTGAATTGTTGACAATAAAGAATCGATAGGTGAGTTATTTGTTTAAACTACGTGGTAAATATCGAAAATTGGTTGAAAGATAGAGAACTACTTTTGCTATTTTTGTGGTGGAAACGCGCTTTGTTAAAAAATAATTTTGATTAACATAGAGATAAAATGAGTTGACTTAGTTAAATAAAATTAATTTTACTCGAGAAGTTATCAATTAGCTTAGATGAATTCAATTGGATACACACAGTCGATTGTTGTTAGAATTTGAAGAGAAACTTCGTGAATTCGCTATCACTAGCACTTTTCACATTGATTTGAAAATCCAAAATTGCTGAGCACGCACGCATTCATATTAATTTCCTTTCTTAATCTGTAGATTTATTTTTTTAAGGAAAATACCACATTAAGGGTTTTTTTGGATAATAGATTTTGTAAAACTAAACGAAAAGTAGATGACAAACAAGCACTAAAGCAATTGTGCATGCAATCAAATTTTCCACTCACCTTGATGACTTCTGATGGGGGGGCATGCAAGTTATTACCAATATATCACACTACTAGATTAGGCTTAAAGAATAAAACCCGCAACCTAAAATTAATAGAACTATATGAAATAAATATACAAATCAAGACATTAGATTACATTTCAAAAGTGCGATTGAAAAATACATAAAACAATATCAGATTCTACATAATTGGCCTCTTACCCTTTTCAAATTTACATACAAGATGAGAGGAGATGGTAACCAAGTGAATTTGGTTAGATATCTTGTGTTCAAAATTGAGAATATCCACAGCTTTCCATACCGGACTATACCAGCAGAATATGAAAAATTGCCGGTGTCCTGTTTAATCCAACAATGCAGTTTTGATTTATAAGAGTTCGGTCCGTATGATTTGGGAATCTTGCAACGAGTCTGAGACTGGCTTGGATTCAAAGAACTTAGCAACAGCCTGATAGAGATTCTCTTCCTCGAATGGTTTGGACACATACCCATCCATCCCACATTTGAGACATTTGTCTAAGGTTGCATGGATAACATCGGCTGTCATCGCCAATATTGGCATATGCCACAAACCATTTTCCTCAGTTCCTTCAATGGTGCATCCTCCATGCATCTGCTCATTTGCAATACTCTCCATTTGCCTAATCCGTCGAGTTGCCTCAAAACTGCAATTATTAGAAGAAGCAAATATTAGTCTCTTCTCTAAAGAAGTATAAAGACAGCTTAGTCATAAACCTACCGGGATTCTAGTGGACCTGAAAAAGTTTTAAGAACATACCCATCCATTTCAGGCATCTGAATATCCATGAAGCAGGCATCGAAACTGTGTGGTAGCTCAAGCCACTTAAGAGCCTCTTCACCACTTTTAGCACACTCTACATCAGCCCCAAACTTTTTGAGTGCACCAGCAGCAACTCTGCGGTTCACCATATTATCATCAACCACCAATATCTTCTTGCTACAGAGCAGGCTACGGAGGAAAGTTGATTTGCACACTTTTTCCTGTGTCTTACGACCCATTCCCAACGCCTGTTGAAGGCATGCAGCCACCATACTCGCTCTCAAAGGTTTCATGATCACAGTATCAGCAAAGTCAGCTGCCATGGCTTTGTCAAGCTCAGAACTGGTAATATTGGTTGCAAGAAGGATCATCTTAGGCAACTTATAACAATGGCCATTTTTTCTCCAGTCTGATAACTGTAAATGAACGCTATCATCCTTGCCAGAAATCCATGAATCTTTCTCAACCAGAATCACATCTGGCAGCCTTTCATTTCTGCATATATATATTTAAACTCAATACAAGTTTTCATACCATCAGCTAATATTTATTTGTTGTAGATGTTAATTGTGGATAAAATTTTGAACTAACGCAAGGAAAAAAGTCAAAATGGTATAATACTGTGAAAAACTCTAGTCATGCTCCATGGCTAAATAGTTTGGTAGAGATCACCCATAGGTCCCTGCATGAAGCTTTACAACAAAAGGTATATAAAGTTCAAAAATCACAGCAGCAAGAAAGGAAAATAAACATGCTTACTTAGATATCAGGGAGCCATATTTATCAGATACAGAAATTGCTGTCCTCATGCTACTGACAGCTTCAACCCGAATACCAAGCCTGTTGAGGTGATACCTTGTGACAGCAGCTCTAACTGGTTTTCCATCAACTACAATAGCTTTCAACCCTTTGAAAGCCATTGGAAGATCATCAGATACAGTTTTTTTCAGATCCCCAACTGCATTTTTCCCACATTTTTGGAAGTCAACAGTGAACAAAAACGTGCTTCCAACATGAAGACGGCTAATGAAGTTTATATGACCACCCATTAGCTCAACAAGACACTTACTAATGCTCAACCCTATACCTGTTCCCCCATAATTTCTAGATGTTGAACTGTCAGCTTGCATAAATGGCATGAAAACTCGTTTTTGTGCATGTTCCGGAATTCCAATTCCCGTATCTTCAACACACAGCATCAGCGTGACATTCTGATGAGTATTATCAGTCATTGCTTTACTGGTCGCATCATACCGGAAGTCATCGTCGGTAATCAAATGCTTAAAGATATCCCAGCTGTTTCGGTCATCAGCAGCCTGATAACCACTCAAAGTTTGAAACTGATGACCGCTTGATTGTCCTAAACATTCAGATACTCCATTCAAACATTTTTCAGTTCTGACATCCATCATAGCTTTTGCTTGTTCAGCCAAATGGACTTGAACAAATATATGTCCTCGCTCAGTAAACTGTCAAGAAATAGATAGTATGTTGATGTTTATAAAACTACTACAAAAAATTTCGGGTTAAGACACAGAAATCCAATTTAAATCACAAAATTTATTTCTAAATTAAAAATTGAATCCAGATCCTGTGTCACCAGGGGTTTGATAGCCATCATGATTAATCTATCCCAGGCAGAAGGATGGGAGTTGAAACGTTTTTGAATCCAATGGAGAGATGATATGTAGTGCAATTTGAGAAGGGGAAAGGCCGTCCCCCTCTCTGAGTAAAAGAAATGCAGAAAAGCTAGAGATATGTTCTTTTAACATCTGAAGTATAACAAGCATTGAAATTCACTTACTTTGACAGAGTTGCCCACAAGATTTGTAATCACTTGTCTGAATCTTCCTGGATCCCCAATAACAATTTCAGGGACTTTATCAGAAACAAATACTGCCAACTGTCCAATGAATCGCACAGTGTTGTAGTAGGAAGTTCCAATCAATTTTTCCAGTAGCGCCAATGTCATTTATTAAAAAGCCACAGGAGTGAACAGGAAGGCAAGGAAACACAAAGTTAGAACACAAAGGAAGCATGCATGATTAAGTGTTTTCAGAACTTCCACTCAGAAGCTATGTTAAGAAGGTGATAATTAGGATTGTTAGAGCTTTTCGGGCTTTACCTCAATACCCTTGTTCCTACACTTCTCAGAAAACAGGGATAGAACATCATCTAGTATGGATCGAATGTCAAAAGGGACTGCCTCAAGTTCTAGCTTGCCCGCTTCAATCTTCGCCCTGTCAAGCACTTCATTTATCAATGTTATCAGTGACTTCCCACAAGCTTGAGCAGTCTGAGCATAGTCCCTTTGGGGGGAACTCAGTTCTGTATCTAGTAGCAGAGCTAGCATTCCTGCAATCATTTGACATGAACAAAATCAATGTTCAAATTCCAACCCAATTTAATAGATGAGATCATTCAAAAGAAAATTTGGCGTACCAAGGATGCCATTCATGGGAGTTCTTATTTCATGGGAAACCGTCGCTAGAAACTGGCATTGGAAAAGAGATGAAATTCAGGTCATAAAGTAACAGCAGTAGAGCAGTAGTTGAATAATGGACGGTGAACACATTTGCATGAAATACCTGGGATTTGGCTACATCAGCAGCTTCAGCTCGGACCTTCAATTTCTGCATTTTATGGAAGTCATCTTCAACTTTAACAATGTGAATCGCTGCGCCATATATCATATACCCAACCAAAAAGCCAATCACAAAGACCAAAAATGCTGTCGTCAGTGCCGTCCACGACGGGGGAGCCTTTTGAAGATACCTAAATGGGCATACAAATTGGTCTCAGTATGCATGCCTAACAGAATATTATGTCGCTAAAAATAGATGCTCAACGGCTTAGTGCACCTACCTACACATCATCTCATGTTTGCGGAAAGGGTCTCCAAAATCAAGCCTGCTCACGTGCGCAAGGGAAATGTCACTCTCTTGAGACTGGTGTCCATACATGATTAATGGATCAGAAGAATTGGTAATGTCATACACGGTAACCACTATTGCCTGGTTACCAGCAAGTTGCCCTAGTAGATTTTCAACAAGGGATTCAACATCAAAGGCTCCACCAAGATAACTGTTTGCAATTAGCATAATTTAGCACATAAATCCTTCAACAAAAGCATAGAAATCAACATAAAAAGCAAAGGGAGACTAGCGTACTACTTCAATTTTTTGTATTTTATAACCCTTTTAAGTACTTCCAAATCTTCATGCTGTAAACATTAGAACAGTCTTACATACATGTAATGATCTCATAATCACAAGAAATAATAATACTGCAATTAAAATAGAAAAGAAGAAATACAATTAAGCCCCCGTTTGGTGCACATTTTGAAGGTAAGAATACATTTTTACTGTTGATGTGATGGGAAATATGTGGTTGAAAAAGAATGAAAAGTTATTGATGTGATGAAAAATATTATTTTATTGAAGAATGTGTGAATGAAAATGAGTAGAAGAATGATAATGAAAAAAAAAATGTGGACCAAACAGGACCTAAGAATAATATGCAATGCATTCAACAGAAGATTATTGACACTAGCCAATTAATATTGTTCGATAGGATGGCAGTTCATCTCTAGACAGTGTAAACATGCTAGATCACCAAAAGTACCCCCAAATTTGGAAATACAAGAAGAAAAATATGACCATCTAATGAGGCTCTTAAGGATGAAAATGTTGAGTTATAATCTCTTCTTTTAGAAATCGACAAATGAAACATCAATGTTTTAATCTTCTTTTTGATGATCTCATTGACGAAAATAGAAGAGAATAAAATATGAATTAAGCGCCGCGAGTATGCATAGGTTGAGATGCAAAGTGAAAGCCACATTTTCCCTGGTGGCCAATAATTAGGAAAGAGAAAATATCTTCCTAACCCATACGAGTTTCCTCATAACCATAAGATGGAATCCTTAACTTCTTTTTACCCTGGACTCTACCAATTCTATGAAACAATAAACAGAAGAATAAGCCACCAAATCTGAACAACTTTCCTACTATTATTTTAACCTCCAAACATGAAAACATCCTACAGTAAGTGATGTACTCATTTCTTTTAAAGCATCTCACTCCCGTATTATTCTTTTATTTATCTGCACGGAAAGTATCTCCAGGCTGATTGTTTCAAATTAAGTTTTAAATTTCAATTTAACTCAATTTTATGAATATCTCAATCACGATATGTTTACTATAAAAATAAAATGAAAAGAGATGCAAAGTTTTTGGACATGCAGTCCACATGTATGTGCAATGTGCATGCAGAATTATAAAAGAGAAGATGGTGATTGTATGAGCACTGGTTTTGCTTAGAGTTAAAATTTAGTGTAGAGGGGTTAAAGGGTAGCTCCAAAATGTTGTTTTGTGATTCATATCATGTCTTCCTTTTACATAATTATTAACATATTTGAATTTTTTTTTATATAATTTATTTTCTGTTGCAATTGAATCATTTTCTTCAAAAATTGGTTCAGGTTCATTGATAAAGGAACCTTTTTATGGTGCTTCATAGTATCGTGTGGCGGGCTATTAAATTAGCTCAACTTGTCTGGGAATAAATCTTGGAATTGTTCAATAATGATCAAACTGAATGACGAGCCTATATGCAACGTAATTCCTTATTACTCGGAGGAAGCTTGTAGATTCAAGCATATGAGAAGAATGACAACCCTAGCTGATCAAGAAATAAATAGCAATTTGTGCAGTAGAATATCAAGGTAAGCAACTAGCAGATGGACAATGTCCTGATCTCAGAAGAGGTCCAGCATTACAAGCTGTAACGCATAAAACTTCTGTGGCTAAAACCATTACAACAGATAATGCGTAAAGCTATGGCAAGCAATGGTAGTCTAATGATGTTCATGACAGACAGAAACTTTGTGGTGGTTAAATTTATTTAGCAGGCCAATCACAGGTGATCTTTCATTTTGATATTGTTATTCTATTCCAACAAAATTGAATTTTCAAATAAAAGTTTGAAACTAAAAGCTTCATTTGTAATTGTCCCAGAAGATCAACAAAAGCAGTTTACTTACTAATACTGCAGTAACCTCAAAATCATTTTTATTGCTTTTAAAAATGGTAGGTATTGAGGCGATGAAGGAGATGGTCATGCATTGAAGTTTCATTATTTCAGTTCTATTTCTCAAATACTCCGCATCGAGGCAAATAGGTCAGCACGAACATGATGCAGGATCAATACCAAAAATGTGCAGCTTCTAGTACATGATAAATTTTAAGTACAGTCAAAGAAATGAACAGTGGTCTTCAGCTGAAAGTTAGTTAATATCAATGCTTGGCTGTAATGCTTATCGCTCTTACTAAACTTTTTATCTGAGGTTCGTGATTATGGGAGATTAACTATAAATAAGGCAAAAATGAGAATTCCCATGTGAGATCTTGTATTTCAAAGTAGATATTTTAATGCAGAGTATATATTATTAAAAGTTCTAAATGAAAAAGCATTGCAATTGCAGATTTTATGGTTAACACCAATACATGCAATTTCCAAGGTGGAAGTGAGTAACGTGATGCATCATAAAATTTGTTTCTTCCTCTACTAAGTGAAAATGAAGTATGTTAATGCACTATCTATCTATATATATATATATGCAGATATTAACTAAATCCTCCTGAAGCTGATTTTGTTTGGAGGAGCAAACTTTAAATATTCATGTGTAACATTTTCCAAAATTTTTATAGGATCAAAGTTGCATCATAGATAGAAATCTGTGTTTCTCAATCTCATTCCCTAGAACTCTTCAAAAGCAGTTGATTGACTAGGTTAACTTGATAACTTTTTAATTAATATACATTAATTTCTGTAAGAAACAGAATCGTATAAACCTGGAGATCAGATATGAAATGCCCAAAACTCATGTTGTGCATACCCAGATGTTAATTGACATTGCCAAAGGCTTACCCTGCAGTTGCTTCAATGCGATCTTTCACAGTTGGGTTTGGAGGAAGATTTGATTTATAAACAGGGAAGGTCAAAACAACCCCAAGATGATGAGAACCTAACAATCTGAAGGGGCTTGTAAGAACTGCTTTACCAGTTGTCCGTGCCCTCAATATGTTTTCACCATCTTCCTGAATCGGCCAGAATAATTTATGCAATCAGCGCACAATTGAAAAGTTACATTTATAAATATTTCATTCACTTCAACAATGAATTAATTTAGTTACCTCCCCGGACATCATATCAAGTGATTCAATATAGGACACAGTTTCTTGAGAGAGTATCACCGGAGCATACTCATCCTTGGTAGGTGAAGGTTCTCTCTCCATCGTTCTTATTGTCCACCCATGTTGCTTCTCGAATTCTTCCCTTTCTGAATTTACGACTCCCTCTGCATATGCCACCCCACTCAACAATGGCCTCTCAAAAGCAGTTCTGGCAGTGTATTCAGCAAAAGTTTGCTGCATTTTACATCATGATGATAAACATATACAAATGCCCAAAATTCAGAAAATAATAAAAAATCAGAACACCAAAAGTACACGGAATACCCAAGAAACCACATTTATGTTTTCAACAGAAAAATATAGGGATTCCATAGCATAAACAAGAAAGTGCTTATTAAAATTCACAATTTTTTTCAACATAATCAATGAAAATTCAAGAATAAGCAAAAATACCTGATCAATTGCTGATGGGTTCTTGAGATAATGGAAAGTGGAAACGAGGATGGCGAGGGCGTGCACGTGGTTAACGCTAACACTGAATTGATCCTGCAACATTCTAGCCCTTTGGTCACACATGCTCACAAGCAATTCCTTCCTCCTCTCCTTGTGCTCATCGTCCATGTAATCATAAATTTGTGCACTAACAACCAACATTAGCATTATCCAAAGTGCCAAGATTCTTGGGTTTGAAACTCTGTGGATGATTGAATACTTTCTCTTTGTGCCCGGTTGTTCATTCACCCTCACAGCCACCATATGGTGGTTTTGCCTTTTCTCAGTCATTATACAAACTTTCTCTTCTTGTTCTTTTCTCAGCAGTGTGCTTCTCCTTCTTCTTCTTGTTTCTCCCACTTTGCCATCCGACTGCTAAAATAAACCAAAACCCCCAAGAAAATATATGTATACGCCCATTACTTTTCGGACTTATTTTTGAGCAGACGAAGAATAGGGTTCTCTTCAAATCAATGTACTTCTATGATTACAATGTTTTTTGTGACTCAAATAATTTACACAAAGAGGGAAGACGGCCCCCCAAAAAATTCTTTTTGATCCCTTTCAAAATAATTCTGTCTAAAAAAAAAAGTAACTTTTTTTCACACCTCCATGATGGGAGGAACAAGCATGACCTTGTTGCAGACGTCAAAAGATGAAACAAAGCCCAAACTCCAAAGAAAAATTCTTATCTTTTTACCTCTCTCTTCCTCAAAGACTATCCTCCGGCTGCCAATACTTCAAAAGGGGAGTCGCAGATGCTATTGTTACTAATAAACAATGACAAACACCACCAATAATTCAATCATGTACAGATTTTGTGTGCAAAGCTCAAGAGTACCAGACAGACAAGATTACGCTCACTGCTCCTGCTCCTGCTCCTGCTCCTCTAAAAAATAATTATATCCCACCAACTCAAACACACCCAAAAGTTCAATTTTTGACCTCAACACACACAGACAGAGAATGGTATAATAACTAAGAAAAAAAAAAAACAACCTCTTTCTGGGTTCAATGAACTGTAGTAAAATTAATCTATCTTGCTTTTATTCCTTTTTTTTCTGTTCTGTAATAGGTGGTGTTAAACTGTTAATATTAAATTATTGTTATATGAATATAGCATGTGGGACATTTCTTGTCTGGATTACCTGTTAAAGCAAACTGAATCGAATTTGAGGATTTTTCAGGCACGCTCTTGTCCCCCTGGATACCTCTATCAGTAATTTCTCATTTTTCTCCTTTGTGCAAATTATTTAGAAAATCCGCTTGGGCATTTTTCTTTTCTTCTTTTCTATGAGTCAATATTCCCGAACTTGATATAAATTAGGATAAAGCTGTTTGTACACCAGGTGTACGTACACTTGTCTCACATGGATAGGGTACGCGAATACTTTATTATGTGTGGGACCCCCTTCATGCGAGGGGGTGTAAAAGATTGTGTGAATGATTATGTACATGTTGCATGATTGTTAAAATAAAGCCTGATAAGTCCTCTGAAAATTCTTTCATGAATCTAACTTTTTAAAAAAATATATATTTTGACGCTAAACGTTCATACATGATACAATCCACACGTGATCTCTAACCGAAAGTGTAAAATTATTAAAAAAATATATCTCTTTTATTTTAAAGACCAAATGGTGAATGTTCAAAACTTCAAATTACACTAGCTATTGTTTGGTTTAGCTAAAAATCATATTTTTTTTAAATTTTGATAAAAATTGATGAAATATATTGTTGAAAAGTTGATAAAAATGTTTGGCCTCAAGAAATAACCAAAAATGCACTAGAATGCTATTCTTTTTTAAACCTTTCAGTCAAATATCACGTTCGTGTTGTGTGGTTATTTAACGACCAAATAGACTTTTTCCGCATACAGATACTGCATCGATAGTGTTAAAAAGTTAGGGATGTGGATGTCACAAATGCAAAAGTTTGGAGCATAATTGTTATACTTGATGGAATTTACCCTTTTTAAATAGTGTACTATTTCTTTTTCAAATTAGGAAAATATAATTTATTTAAAAATTGATTAAAATATTAGAAGTCGCTTTCACATATCTTGGTGATAGTGACTTGGGGACAACGATCAGATCTTATTCCCAATTAAATTACTAAGAAACCTTGATACGTTGTCCTATTTGCTATTTTGCCCTTTATTAACAATCGATCGGTCAACCCTCATTTTCAATAATAGGCCCTTATTGGATCCCTTAATGATTTCTAGTAGAAATCGTGGGTGACATTTTAATTGAAAAGTAACAATAATTCACTTTCTAATGTAAAACCTTAATTCAATCTAACGAATTACATCATAATGATAATAATTAGATATTAGTTTAAGAAGATCTTATAACCATATTGTAAGTTTAACTGTAAATTTGTATTTGAAAAGGCAAAATTATAACGTGTAATATTTTAATTAAAACGGAACTGTTATTCCTACTCATTAATTTGACACATTTATTTGACAAATAATCGTGACCTTTAATTTAAGTCGATCCAATGCTCAATATTTTATTGATATCAAGTGGTTATGATAAATTCTCGCATGATCTTAATGAAATGAGTAGGAGGAACGATCCCGTAATTAAAAATTGGTAGATCGTGTCACATTTTAATGTAGAAGCTTATCTAAGACCAAGAATGTGGTAGTTTAGACGAATAAGTTTCACGGAAAAGAAAAAAAAAATAGATAATTTAAAAACGGATAACTAACCCTCGTAGAAATAAAAGGAAAAAATATAGTTAAAAAATACAAAGGGGAAAAAAGTTAACAATTAATTTTTAAACACATATTTTATGGAATTCACAATTTTTTAAACACAATTCATAAATTTATATCAAAATTTATTAAAAATATGATTTCAATCTACTCGAGGGCTTCCAACATTATATTTGAAAAATCAAAAGTTTGCATGTCACGCAAAGTAGAGATGATTTTAACTTATAAAAGATTTTTAGAAGTACATTGTAAACTTAGCCAATGATGTTCCCTTAAAAAAGTCAAATTACACTATGTGACCTTTTATAATGATGGTAAGTGTTGTTTTTGCAATGTTTTCATATTAATTTTTTTCATTTTTCTAATTCTTTATTAGCTTTCTTTTACATTTTGTAGTAATTTCGGGGGTGTTTATTTTTTATTCTCAAATTCTACAGCAAATCAATTCTTATTTTCAACCACACATTTTTCAATAAAATAATATTTTCCATCACATCAATAATTTTTTCTTTTTTTTCAACCACACATTTCTCAGCATATCACTATTCAAAAATCAATTCTTCCCCCAAAAATTCCTACCAAACAAGCACTAGAGTGAACCAATAAAATGAAGCTAAAAGGAGCAATTCTGAAACAAGTCGAGTCACTTTTCTAAACCCGCTCAAGAAGCAACAAAATTTCTTTTAACTTGGACTCATTCGTTCAAAATTAGGAATGACAAAAAAACTCGACAAACATGATACGTGCGTGGCTTGCCTTGAACGGGGCAGGGATAACCTGTTTAATTGGGTATTCGAGGTTGGGACGAGGAGGGAAATTTTGCCCGAGGCGAGTTCGGGCGAGGACAGGTAACTGGCGCCCTTCCCTGTTAATTTTTTTTTTTTTTTAGAATTCAATACTTTAAATGAAAAAATTCACAAAATTTCAATAGTTTTAATGAAAAATAGCAACTAGAATTATTTGTATAAATCTAATGAATATGGACAATAAAAATAAATTATCAAAAAATAAAAAATTAAACGGATAATAAACGGTGCAATGATCCTGCCCTGCCTTCAATGGGTAACGGGGCGGGGTTGCCATCCCTATTCAAAATGATGACAACTCTAAGATTATAAGGATCACAAAATTATTGGACCGCGGGAAATCCACGATGAGAATAAATCTCAAAAACTCAACTCTAGGATTATAATTAGAGGTGGCAATGGGCCGGGCCGGCTCGGCCCGTATGCGAGCTCATTTATTCTGCTCGGTGCCCGGCCCGTGAGCTTGTGGATCGTGGACCGAGCCAAGCTTCGGTTCGCAAACTCGTCAATTTTCTTCTTTCTTTTTTTTAAATTAAGATAAACCTTTTTATCAAAAAAAAAATGATAAACCCTCCGCTTAAGACGAGCCCGAGCCGAGCAGAACTCCACCTCTAATTATAATCCTAGATGGATAAAAAAAGGATAAACCCTTGACCCGTTTGCCACCACTAATTACAATAACGCCGAAGATCAAAGAACTCCACCGCATAACTCCGGGAGGGAAAAAATAAAAAGAAAGGGGTTCACGTGAACTTTTCAGAAGGAGGATCAAAGGAAGACGAGAAGGAAAAGTGCAGAACTTGGCAGTAATTTCAAGAACTGTGGGAACCTGCATCGATCATCTCCATTAATCTTCCTTTCTTCCCCTTTTTATTACTTCCTAAATGGATTTTATTTTGTTTAGTTTGTATTCCATGGGTAACTGAGTTAATTTTTTGATTAAGGGTGATTCTAAACATGAGATATGATTTTTAGTTAATAAAGTGCAGACATTTCTTATCCATTTCGATTATGTGTTTAATCCATTGATTGAATTGTTAGGTGGACTTCTTGATTATTTACTTGTACAACAAAGTGATTGGGTTGGTTTATTTCATGTTAGTTCAAATATTTTAGTAAGTAATTGCTAAGTTTCTCCTAATATAAGTAGTGTTGCACGTCAGAACATTATGGTATATTTTTATTCGATTGTAATTGGACTATCGTTGAAAATAGTAAATTGAAATGGTGTGTTTGCTGTTGATTCAATTATTGCCTCTTTCAATTGAACGCTTTTGACTAAATTAAACTTAGAGAGCACGTTCAAGGTTGTTTGATGGGAAAAAAAATCGGTAAAGGACTTGTTTTATTCAATGAATAAGTAAAAAGATAAAGAGATAATTGAATTTGCAAAAGGGATAAAACCCCCCCTTTTTTTTTTTTTTTTGCAAAATTAAAGGAAATCATGTCAATGGTGAAAAAAATACCCCTTAATCACATTTATTTCTTATTTTAAAGTTTACACGGCATTGAGAATGGACAAAAAGAAAGAGTACAATGGAAGCCTTGGAAGATGAAGAGCTGGAGAGGGGAAAATGATGGAAAAGTTTTATTATTGCCAAAATACTAAATTTTGATTGTGGGGGACAAAATCGTATAACTAGAATTTATTTAATTTGTCGACAAAAAACTTAAAATTGAGCGTGGGGGCAGATGACCCCATTGCCCCATACTAGATCCCTCTTTAATTCTCATACTAATTTTCAATTACATTACAACGATAATAAAAAGTAAGTATTTCTGATCATATCAATAATAGCAACTCAACGTATTATTCGATTCGCACGTCGTAGTCAAAGTCGTCTATAATCTTAGACCAGATTAGAAAGAGAGAAGATTAGTCTACCACAGCCCTATATTTGTAATTCTTGAAATATTTAGTGCTACTTATAAAGCCAAATTGCAATGAAAGTATAATGCAATGATGTTTGCTTTTTTCAAAGGATAGATTGAGTTGAAGATTGCATGGGACCATATGATTAAATGGGTAATCCACTCAAGGACGATGTGTATTTTTAGTCAAGCCATCCGTCCATCACTTTCCCAAGCAAAAAAGTTTTATGTTTCTTTTTTTTTTTTGTTCGATTAAAAATCATCATAGCCTCTGCCACAACCTATCCCTTTGGTCACGTGATGGGCCTGACTCAGTTTTGTCCGAGTCGACTCTGCTTTGCTACGTACGTTGTGGTCCCTATATGTTGTGCCATTCTAATAGTTAATTCCAACCCCCACATGGATGGGCACAAGCCAAATCTTCTTGCCTTTTTTGATTTGGTCATATTCAAGTTTGTACAGAAAGAAATGGGTTGTCGGGTTCAATATGGAACTCATTTCGGATCTTTTTCTCGTGCAATAATTGAGTCAAACGTAAAATTTACTAATGTTAACAAGAGCGAACATTAATATACATTTGGATGAGGCATTCACGACTAACGTACACATTTAGTTAACGATCTGGCATTCTCTACTAGCCACTTGGGTAAGAAACAAGGTACTCGGTACTTGTTTGGGAAAGTTTAAAGAGTTTTAAGATCAAAGTTAACTATTAATTTTAATTACATATTTCATGGGACATAATTTTTATCAACTTTTACCAAAATCTGATAAAACTTCTATCAAAATCTGCTAAAATTTTTAGAGATAATAATCGAAGATGGCTTGGTTAAACTAAGCCCTCTTTGACCCCCCATATTTTAAAACTTATTTTTTTCAAACTCATTTTCAATTACACATTCTCATAATAAGATAATTCTGTACGTGAATTCATAATTTTTTTTACTTTTTTTTTAAATTATACATTCTCTAAAAAAATCACAAAATATATATTCAAAAAATCTCTACCAAACATGGCCTGAGATTATTGTCGTTATATATTTTTTTAGACTTTTATAGTGCGATTTGGAGAATTATTAGCTAGGAATTTGGAATATATTTCACCGTAGAGGAAAATAGCAACATTAGATCCCAATCAATTGATGTGTTGCAATTCATCCCCAACCTAGTTTTTGATGGTATAATCCATAACTTATTTTTATTTTGGTGAAGTGTTTCTTTGGACAAATTCCACTATTTTGGTTGTTAAAATGTCATTTTTTAGTGAGAAGACTACATGGCTTTATTTTGAAGTTAAAATAAATAGAAATTAAAATAAAAGAAATAGAAAAAAAACTTAAAAAATAAGAGAAAGCAAATGCCGGGGGGGGGGGGGGGGGTGGGTGTTGGAGAACAAAATGGAAAATGCCAAACCTTGCCTTAGGCCACCGATCTCTGGGGCTGGCCGAAGCCAACACCCTAGAGTCGGAACCAATACTACCTAAAACCTCTAACCCCACACTAGGTTTGTTGTACTCTATTGCTTCCACCAGTTTACTAACTCCTAACCATTAATATCATTACATGAAACAATCGATCAAAATGATGTAAGAATCAATTGTTATAATTACTATTTTTGAAATTAACACGCAAACCACAATCACGATTCCAGACTCCACGTCTAATCTATCAACAATAAAAGATGTCTGTAAAGCAATATGTAATGTATAATATACAAGTATAGCTCGAAAAGACGTGTGTTGTTATCATTCATCTGTTTGCTAATCTCGACACCGATAAAAAAATTCAGTTCTAAGTATCATTTTCAATCTACAAGAGTTGGTTGAATAGTTGGATTGCATCAACAACTTTTGATGGTGTGAGCATATCTTCTTCTTCATTGACAAATGAGATGCACATGATTGAACGGAGATATACCAAGATGACAGTGTCGAAATCTCATTATGTCTTTTTTGACGTTCTTCATTTTTGTCCTTTCCAACCTATTTGACTAAATAAAAGTAGACATCATAACAAATAAATAATCAATACTAATATAATTAAGGAGGAAGCTTTGGCTTTTTATTTTTTTTTATCTTGTTTTTGTTTTTTGAAAGATGGAAGTGTTCAGAATCCAAACACAAAACAATCATTAGGAACTAGACATGCAAATTAATGAGAATAAATATATAATTGGACAAAGAGAAGGTATAGATACAAGTATGACAATAAATAAATGTTGAATTTTTTTTACATAAATAAAAGATAGTGACACGATATACAATTGTGATTTTTATATAACCGTCCAAAATAAGTAGAAGGGTAATTATATTAGTACCGAGGTTTTTACCCCGTGCTCTACACTTAATTGCAATAAAGATTCTCAATTTTCATTCATTATTGCATTTATATCTATAATTTTTTTTTTTCAAATTTTTTTCTTCAACCATAAATTAATTATCACATCTTCTTCTCGGTGACTTTTTTTTTTTTTTTTGATATCCAGGTATCCTAACTTACACTAGACTATATACTGGACCACCCATCCCCGGCCCCTCAGTGATGGGTGGAGGTTAATCGCGGGATATTCTCGGTGACTATTTTATCCAAATATTCTATTAGCTTGCTTAAAAGTAGGGACAAATATTTTGTTGAACTTTGATGTTTGTTGTTTGTTTTACTTATTTAAAAATACGAGAGGAAAAAATCATTTTATGTTCTCTTGAAGGATTTTGTGGATAGAAACCGTCATCAAGACAAAATATGCTAATTAATGATTTCTTGAGGATTAGAATGCAATAAAAAAAGATGAATACATAAATGTGATAATAATAAAAAATCGAAGATCTTCGTCACAATTCAAATATGATACAACAAATAAAAATTGTGGTGACATATAATCATCGCGGAATTCTCATTTCATACGTGAAGCAAATGCAGGACAATAGCCTGCAAAAATAAATGAAATTTACACAAATACCACTTAAAGGAATAGTATCGATTTAAAACACTTGTTTTGTAGTATTTGATCTGTAGCACCACACTTGCCAACCTCCTATCATTTCAACTATGGTTCCAAAAATCCAATTATTATTCCATACTTGTACATAATCAGTTACATAATGATTACATACAGACGAAGTGTCAAAAAAGATATGAGAGAATTTTTTTTATTTATTATTTGATCAAAGAAATTCTGACCTGATCATATTTCATCATATCATGTGTACGTAAATCATTATACATACATATTATATACATGTAATACAATCGTAGAAATAATGTCCATTGATGACAGCCACTTTCCTTGGTTAAGAATTTTTTTTTTAATTCTTAATTGAGATTATCAATGTGGTCAACTTGTTTATCCTCCTAAATTAAAAAATTCAAATGAGAAACACCAAGAAAATACAGAAGAATGTATGCATCATTTTTCCATTAGTTAGAATATATTTTTATTTGAATTTATAACCTGACTTTGACGTGTCCATTTACTTAATAATTCAAATTAAAAACCATAGTTTATGAAGTTATTTTATGTTCAGAGTCTACTTCGACAATTTTTCACTTACGATAAATTTATGCTACACTGCTTCCATTCAGATTAGAAACCCTTTAAAGATTGCACTTTCGATTTTTTATTTGTCAAAACTGCAGTGTTCTAAAAAGTTTAAAGTATGGCGAGACGTGGAGACCAAGCTTTAGCCTAGACATAAAAAAGTTTTCTTATTTTAATATTATTTTAAATTTTTAATCCAATCTAAAAAAAATATTTTAATAATTAAAGAATAAAAAGCGTAAAAAAAAAACACCAAGGCAGCAAAAAATAAAAAAAGGTGCGAGTTTTGCGCCCTTTATGCGCCTAGACGCGGTTTTTAGAATACTACCAAACTGTCATATAATGAACGTGAAAATGGACATTGTGAGAAAAGTTGAGAAGATTGTTTTGTCTTATATTTGTGACCTTGGCCCGTCCTTTATATCTGCTAAGGCAGTGGGTCAAAGTGACAACCTCAATCAGGACTGGACTGCCCAAAATTTTCAGCCTATTCACATTAACGTTTGACTGGAGAATTAGGCTTACTGCACTTTCAAATTATTTTATAAAAAAATTAATTTAAAGAAAAATATGTTTCAAGGGTGATACTAGACTTTGCCACTTGCGGATAGACTATTGCCCAATATTTTCTTTTATTTTTTCAAATATCGACTGTATATAATTAAAATTTGAATATTATATATAATTTTTAGAGTAAGTAATATTTATTTAAATATCTCAATAAAATTAAATAGTCGTTAATAATTATTCGATATTCTACTACACAGATGTATTTTCCCCTTTTCGATGTGCTAAGATGGTGTTAGGTGTCTGCTTCTGCGCGTGTATTTAAAAAATTAAAACACATGAAAATTGTGTTTGGGAATCAAGGCTGAAATCTTAAAACAAAAAGGGTATACTACCAATGTTTAGAGCCGCTCCCACTCTATCATCAATTCTTACAAAGTACACATTTTTCTCGAATTTCAAGTACTCTTTTAACATTTTGTACTTGATTCCAATAGCACATTTGCACATATTTGTTGTCCAAAAATTAAACATAACATTAGAATAATAAATTTTAAAGTGGTAAAATAAGTAGGAACGCAAAGAAGTGATATGTGAAGTAGAAATTCTCGTCGTAGTTTTAAGGTTTAGCTACTGTAACTTATTGTGACCATGTTGTAGAGAAGCGACGAGTCAAGAGGTGAATCTAAGGCAATATTTTCGTAAGGTAGTAGGATATCACCCTTTCGTGAGAACCTTCTTAGTGGTGGAAAGTTTAGCTTCAGAGATGGACGAAGGCAATGGTTATCATATGGTGAGAAAATATTGTCTCGTCTGGTAACCTTCTAGGTAGTGGAAGGATGTGCTTCAGTTGGATTGGTGGAATATAAACATGTCATGTTTAGACTCGCGATGGAGAATGTGTAAGATAGTCGAATGGAGTGAGACAATTGTGATGAACGAGAAAAATAATTCTTCTGCAATACTCAAAGAGTTAGAATCCGTTACAATGACTTGAAAAATCTAGTTATGTTTCGCTCTTACTAAACATGATCAGTGTTGATTTAACTGTAATGATGTCACATTGTGTTTTACAAGACAAAAAAAACCCTCTATTTGCGGGGGCTCATCCTTCCTTAAAGTTAATTGGGCTGAATTCTTGGCCACGAAACCATATTGGCCATTTATATGGATTCATCTTTATTGGCCGGAATGTTAATATGGCCGAATTGTAGGCCATGAAACCATTTTACCTCTCTCACACAAAGTCCCAAGCTATCACTAGTCAATAATAAGTCTCGATTTGATAGGGATTAAAATTATATTTTTAGCAGGTTTGGATAAAAATTGAAGGAACGTCTGATTGAAAAGTTGTGGATCTTATATGCATGGTTACAAATCACCAACCAATGAAACAGCGAAGAAAACAAAACATTGTACGAACATTTGTCTGAACGAGGAAATTCATAAAAAAAAATTTGGGTTAGGGGCTCGATGCAAATAAACATTCCTTCCATCCCACTACCTACTTTTCTTTATTCATAATTCAGCATTGGTTGATAATGAATTTCCTTTAATAATTCCAATAAACAAAGAAAGAAATGTGAAAGTAATCTTACCCAAATCTGATCTGGTCGGGGATAATATTATAATATGGATTAAAATAATTATTAATATAAATAAAGTCTTTTTTGAGTTGGTGCTCTATTATCAAGGGCAAGTGGGTGAAAAGCTTTGAATGCAATGTTTTGTGCATTGAACACAGTAGTATTGTTTGAATATCTATAGATTTTTATAAAAATCTGTCTCTCAATATGCAACATTTCTTTCGAAATGCATACAGCACAATATCAACTTTGTTGGACGAATTATCCTTGATTGTACTCGTTTTGTAAGATGAATTTGAATGCTTAAAAACCTTTAAAAAATTGTTGATTCCCGATGATAAAACTGAAGTTTGAAATTCTACTCGTAGAAATTTTTCTTGCTATTTGAATTTACACGTCTCTTGGCACGGATCAAATTGTGGACTGATGGATTGATCTAACAGTTCTAACCACAACCTTCTGGATGGCCCGTGATCCTTGAGTACCAATTTTATCTGATTGTCGCACTTTTTTTACAGCATTCATTCATCAACCCGATCAGATGGTTGACTCGTCACGTAGACGACTTGTGTACATGCACAAACCGCATTCCATTTTCGAAATCTTTAAAGCTCCTCACAACAATGAGTAAGTGTAAAGTGCTGCCCGAAGCGCCATTGCCGTCAGAAATGGGCGGACCTTGAACTTTTTATGTTGGGGGTACAATCAAACTTTCAAAAAGTGACCAAAAAATTAAAGTAATAGATATTTTATTACAATTGTTCTCTACGTGTTCTCATATTTTGATAACGTTTCATAATTAAAGTGAGAAATAGAGAAAAATTTAGGCCCTGTTTGGGAGGAATTTTCATTTTCTACAGTAAATCAATTCTCATTTTCAACCATACATTCTTCAATAAAATAATATTTTCCATCACATCAATAATTTTTTCTTCTTTTTCAACCACACATTTCTCATCATATCACTATTCAAAATCAATTCTTCCCCCAAAAAATCCCTACCAAACAAACTGTTAATGTAGTTTCTTAAATTTTGGTCATCAAGAGCTACACAAACTTTGATAAAATCCAAGTCACGAATTTATATGTACATTTCTTAAATTCTAAAACTTATATAACAGATACAACAAGTAAATCAATAAGGGATAAGAAAATGGTAAGAGCAAGACTTATTTTCGATGCATCAAATACTCGAGAAACAATCCTTGCTCATTCAAGTTCAATCATATTGCACAACTCTTTCTTCTAATTACATTCAGTCGGACCAGATTCTCATAGGCTAAAAGGCTCTCAAAATTTCCTTAAAAATGTCACTTCAACTGAGAATTTCACTTGTGAATTTCATGCATTACAAAAACGTAACTAAATTCAATTAAGAATTCTTCTATTCCTATTCATTGATCTAATCCAAGTATAAGATCATTTTACACTGATTACTTCATTTAGTACTGGTTTCAGCACTATAGCTCACGGAAGCCTTGCCTACTAGCTTTTTCCTTGGGTCAGATCTTAGAATTCTTTGTCGCGATTGAACTTGAAATGGCTATAGAGTGGAGACAGACTTTTCACTGTTTTCATTTGGCAATACAATTTCCACTCTTTGAGAGTAACTATAAATCATTTAAACAAATATAAATGAGATTTGAAGTTTTGAACTATTTTTGTTCAGTTATTCAGTATTATCACAACCATTTTTGTATTAATTTAATAATATACAACCTTAATTTTACCATGAAGAAGAAGAGAGAAAAGGAGAAGAGGCGACTCAGGCGAGAGAAAACATTGGTTTGAAATGAATGTTGATTCCTTTTCCTTTCATATTAAAAAAAAAAAAAAAAAAGAAAAAAAAATTTTGGGGGGTGGGGGGTGCCGCCTCCCAGGCCACCCCCCAGGTCCGGCCCTAGCTGCCGTGCACAAGCACGGGACACATACCTGAGGTGCTCGTATGTCTAGCCAAGAGTGTAGTTAAGGGAATTGTACATAATGACAACTCAAGAAAGTATAATACTTTATAAATTACTCCTTATAAATTAGTCCACTTTTAGTCATTGGATTATTCTTGTTGTGTGGCTAGTGATGACAATGTGGCGGGTTCGGGACGGGGCACCCCCACCTCGCCCCACCACGCCACTCCCCCTCCCCGCCCCGCGCCACACCCCGCCTTAAACGGGATGGTGTGGGGTGGGGTGGGGTGGGGGTGGGTACGGGGTGAGGACTTGCCCCGTTTCTTGCCCCATTTTTTTTTTTTATTTAAAATACAAATTCAAAATTTTAAAATCCAAAACAAATAATGTTCAAACTAACTATATCAATATTCAAAGCAAGCACTTGAAACAAAAAAAGTCCAAAACAATTTTTTTTTTTTTAATTCTTCACGGGGCGGGTTCGAGGGGCATCTCCGCCCCGCCCCACCCTGCGACCAGCGACGGGGCGGCGAACCTCGCCCCGCCCCACCCCGCCAACCCTTTCGGGGCGGATTTTTTTGCCCCATTCGGGCCCGCGGGGGGGGGGGGGGGGGGGGGGGGGGAATTGCCATCTATGTGTGGCCTATTCATGTAGCATGATTTTTAGTCATTTTCAAATGTGGGATTCATTCCTCTTATTCAAAAACACATTAAAAGTCTAATTTGAAGCTTTGCAATATAGGTACTTGGAAAACTTAGGATCCTTTTGATTGCGAATGTGGAAAATGAGTGGAAAAAAATGTTTCACAGGAAATTGATTTGTTTAGAAATTGTTTTACTGAAAATTGTAATCAATTGTGTTTGATTGGTATAATTTTTCTTGGAAAATGTTAAAAATTTGGTATCTATTTGACTTCTTTTTTATGAAAATTGTCCATTAAAGTGATAATTTTTTTCTACTATTGGGCCTAGAATTTGTTCCAATTGTCAAAAAAAATATTGAAAAAAAAAATACCATACCGAATACCATTCGTTTGACTTTGTTTTGCATAAAAATTGTCAATAAAAGTGATAAAATTTTTTTACTATTGTGTCTATAATTTTTTCCAATTACAAAAAAAAAAAAAAAAAAAATGAAAAATATTTACCAATCAAAACATCAAGAATTTATTTTCCTCAAAAAGGTGGAAAATTTGAAAAATTGGAAAATATTTTTTCGAGAAAATTTTGCTCATCAAACATTACAAAAGTTGTTTTTCATTTTCCATGGAAAATATGGTGTATCAAACGGAGCCTTATTCTAATTTCGACGTCGCAGTTCAAACACACATTGATTTGCAAATTGGAAATCCCATTGTTAGATATGTTAGCTTTGGAAGAAGTTTGTTTAAGATTATTAGAGAATTAATTGCACAAGTTTGGGATTTAAAGGGCTTAGCGATTAAAGTGAGAAAAAAAAAAGTGTTTGGTGAGTAAAAATTTTATTAACCCTAAAGTGCATTTATTTGGCTAAGCTTATATCAAAATTTTACAAGACTAATCATGCAAATCTAATCTTCGTCCACAGTTGGCAAGATAAAAACTTCTTATTATTAACGTAACAAGATAACCTTATTTTGTTATGGGATGAAATTACACTTCCAATAAAGATGAAAATATAGATCACCTTATAAAGATTTGAGCTGTTATTCTTAACATGGTGACGTTTTAAGATGGAATCTCAAATTTTAACATGATATCAAAGTCCACTAAGTTTCAACGAGTTACCATCATGCGGGGCATGTTAAGGGATGAAACTCCATATCAAATAAAGATAAAAATATAAATCATTTATAAGGGTTTGAAGTTCTTCGCTTACAAGATTAATCTTTTAAAATGAAACTCCAAATCATACTTATGGTTGAAATATACTTACGATTTCGGAGATCATTTCTTACTACAATCATGCCACGTGTACATATTATTTACATCATTTTTTACAATGTGGCACATAACGACACGTGATTGGACCGTTACTTTTCCTTCCAATGATTTTTGAATTCCAATTAAGTGCTTGTTTGGTAGATATTTTTGGGGGGAAGAATTGATTTTTGAATAGTGATATGATATGAAATGTGTGGTTGAAAAAGAAGAAAAAATTATTGATATAATAGAAAATATTATTTTATTGAAGAATATGTATTTGAAAATGAGAATTGATTTACTGTAGAATTTGAGAATAAAAAACAAACACCCCCTAAACTAAATGTATACAAAGATGTCAATTCGACATTATACACTTATCATTATTCTTCTTAGTATCAACAAAGTCATTTGAAATCTATATTAAAACACTGCCCCCAGGGCATATCTCCCAGTGGCAAAGGGGAGGGCGGTTAGGGCTCAGCGCGGTAGTGTGCAGAGTTCGATTCCCCGCAAGGTGGAATTGGCTTTGTTGCAAGCGGGAGTTACCATAGGGTTAATAGCCCAGGCCTATCCATAAGCTCTCCACCCTGGCTCCTGGGAGGCACATCCTGCGATTTACCTCCTCCACAATGGTCCAGGGCAGGGTCGGTGGGGGCCCTCAAGGTTGGGGTTCAACCTTTTTTTATATTAAAACACCGTAATTTGACAGTATGGTACGACTTTGGCAGTTGTGCCGTTCAGACAAGTACCCT
Source organism: Fraxinus americana (assembly GCA_035079005.1). NCBI lineage: Eukaryota > Viridiplantae > Streptophyta > Magnoliopsida > Lamiales > Oleaceae > Fraxinus > Fraxinus americana. Next base: position 23,954,961 of record CM068710.1, read on the forward strand.
GCTTCGTCACAATCAAGCAGGTTTGCTTAATGAACATAAAAAAGAAACAAATTGGACCACGAAAATGAAGCGGGATTCAGATTTTAGGGTTAAATTCATAAAAAAAAAATATTCAATGAAGCTAGTTGTACATTTATGATTGACATCTTTAACGATATCCTTCTATATGTAGGAAATTTGACCATTAATTGGAAAAAATATTGTTAAAATTAATGTATAGAAAACTGCCAACTCCCACAATATCATCCATGCTGTCAAACTTGATGTACACCATGTAAAACTGATAAATAATTCCTTTAATGCATGACAATTGCAAAAGGTAAGTTCTCTTAGTTTATATTTACTTTTTGCAAATATTTTTAACTCTTTTACCATTTCTCAGTTTCATTACAAATATCTTATTGCAAAGAATTAATTTTTGCTAAATATTTTAAATTACGTACTATCTAAGTTTGATAAAATTTTCATTCTCAAACTATCAAATATAACACTCTCTATTAGAGGCGAGAGACCCTTGAAAGGACAACGAAGAATTTGAGATAAATCGACACAACTAAATATATTTTTCTTGAAAAATTGTCAGCCAAATTTCACATTGATTAAATATGAGATAGATTGTAGATTTATAAGGATTGGATTACTTCACTTAATTCTCGAAAATGTTAAATTTAGCCATGTGGATGCACAAGACGAATCTTTGATAGCAGCTTAATTAATGTGATTGGCCCTAAGTTGGATGATGGTTGAAAAAATCTATGGTTGGCTCTAAAGGCGGTTGTTGTGATGACGTAAGGCGGTGGCTCCCAATGTAATGGAAGAGTTAGGCCTGATAGATTAATATTCCTTATTGGTTTGAGGATGAGAGGTGGATAGACCGCCCATTAAAGGGGGGCCACGATGATATGTGATGCATATTGTGAAATCGATAAAAACACAAGAATGGTCCTTAAAACAAATTGATTCTCAAAGAATATTGCAAATTTAAGAATCAATTATATTGGTTGATTCATGCATAAATATTGAACAACTAATCTTGGTCGGCAAAATCGTTGATTCCAAAAAATACCGATACTAGATTGAAAAGAATTGGAAAATTCAAGGTTCTAAATTTTTTATTCAATAAACAACTGAGTTACCATGAAGCCTTAATTCTTGTTTAAATATTAAAAATCCTACAAAAAAAAACCCTAACGACTCAAATGATCAAACAACCCCTAACTAAAATTTTTAATTAAACAATAAAACAAAATAAAGAGAAAATAAATAAAATAAAGCAAAGAATGGTTTCCAAGATTGAGCGATCAATGGCTTGGAACAAGTAATTCTTTGCCTTAAGATATTTCAATTTCAACCCTTCTATCTCCTGTTCCCTGCGCATCTGTCATTGCCATGCCAGCTACTGATTCTGTAATTTCGTCGGAGACAACATGTCAATATTTTTTGGATCTTAAGAAGTTCTCCATCAACATAGTCCAATGGTTATAGCGACCACAAAGCGCGGGATAACATGTTGGACGAAGTTGTTAGTGGCCATAAAAAAATGTTGTTGCTGCAAAACAAAGGTTGCTACTGCAAAATAAAGTGATCACAAAAAACTCCTACAATACATTACAAACTCTTCCTTGTGTACAGACTCTCTCATCCTCACTTAAATTTTTAGACTCACTCTTCTCACAACTTGGCTCTGATACCACTGATTATAAATGGGTTTTCAACAAAGAAAAAACTATTACAAGCAAAGAAAGTGACTGCGTTCTCTAAATGGGCTAAAGAAAATAACAAAAGCTAATAAAAGAAAGGGAAAACTGAATGCATTAAAACCTTTACGGAGGGGGCTATTGTTGTGTTTTTTTATATCGCATGTGTACGATATCATAACGAGTAATATAGTGGATCTTTGAGTCCGGATTATGGTTCCCACGAGAACTATACTTTAGACCTTAATTAAATTTTTCTAACTCATATTTGATGGAAGTCAACAAAGATTTATGCGTAATTCAATATTTTATACTCCGTACAATGATTGGAGAGTTTTGTTTGTAATGAAATTAATCTTATAATCAATAGCAATGTAAATTAACGAGATGTATTAAATCAATAAAACAAACCTTGATCTAAGTCAACTTCCACTATTGGAGATTTATAACCAATCATCGATCAACAAAGAATAATAAATCCACATTCTCAATTTTCACTATTGGAATTAATTCATATCTCTCCTTAATTTTAGTTAGTTAGAAACCAATGTTCTAATTAACTCTAATTATTAAAAAACCTCAAACCAGCGCTCAAGATTCAATTCAATAACAGCGTTATACAATAGAGAAATCGATGAATTAGATAACACAAATACCAGCGGTTGCATTCAATTTATTTGAACATTCTTCTTAAAATTCAATAATCGCTATCGAAGAAAATTATCAAATCCTAGTACTTCACAAGTTAAAGGAATCAAACAATTACGGATTTGAAATTTAACTTAGTTATAGATTGCAATAAATAAGAAAGTAATATGCATTTTTAGCAATCAAGCACAACAGCCATATAATTACGCGCAGAAGAATATTCAATATTGAAAATATAGATTAAACAATGAAATTAGATGGACCTTACAGTTATAATATTTTCAAGGCTTCTGTATCCTTCGATGAAACACCAAGAATTAGTTAAACATGAAAAATCTAAGAACAAAAGAGAGAAAAACAGTTAGTAGGTGTTCTCCCCTGTTCAGAAGTTTTTAAAGTGTAGAGAGATTTGTTTCCATAAGTGTTTGATTGGAATTAGAAAATCAGAATTTTCGTGTCGGGAATGAAATATGTTGCCGCATAGTAGTAAGTCATGCGGTTGCATAGAACATTGAAACTGGGCTCTGAAATTCTCTGAAACGCCTCTCGCGACCGCATGATTTTAAATAATTTTTACCAGATAATTTTTAGTATTTAGGTCATATCTTCCACCCCCGATATCCCATTGCAGTGATTCAAGATGAGTTGGAAAGCTAAATCAAAGAACTACAACTTTACTTCAGATATCATCTATTAATTCGATTGTTTTCCATGTCGAAAATGAGTCTCAATATGAGACTGAAAATCGGTACATAACTTTTTCGATTGAAAATTGATGTATGATCATCTTTTGACAATATTTCATCCATTTGATGTCTTATTTCATCCAATTAACTCCTAAAACTCTCAAATCTTAGTCATGAGCTTCCACATAACTTTTGAATATTTATATTTTAGTCCCCAAACTTTATTTTCTTTCCTTTTGGCTTTTGTTCACTTATTTCTTCCAAATTACGCCACATACATAGAATTGTCACCTAAATCAAAATATGAGGTTAAGAAGTACATTTTGGCACAAAATAATCATACGAGCGCATAAAATAAGGAGGGAAAATATGCATTTTTCATTCCTATCAAATTTTCTTACACTTAACTTTTACTTGTCCGCGGACAAAACTCAATTTTAGTTCCACAAAACACCCCGATTGTAATGCCATGAATTATAGAACAATCAAACTTTTTCAAAACGCATAACACATCATGAACAACATTTTCACGCAACTCATAATCAATTTGCAAGCAATTTCACATGAAGATAGGGTGAACCAAAGGGTAGGTGTTTCGCTTAAGTTCATTCTAATGAAGATGATCTATCATATGCTTTCATATCTTCTAATTCTCCACCAATTAGATCACATGCATAACACAAATCATTAGGTCTTTTCAAGAACTGTAATGTAGCTTAGGGTCAATGTGAAAAATATTTGGATATGTAACTTAAAAGTCATCGAAACTAATGGAGTAGAACGAATCAACTCAAGCTCAACTATACATAAGATCAACAAAAGATCAACAACTCCATTCAACAGTTTCTTTGTATCTATTTCACACAAATCAGACACTTTCTTGTAATGTTGGGAAGAGTTATAAATATAGATATTGTGTAACATTAAAATCTTCCTCCATTTATTCTTTTCTTCTTTTTCTTTTTCTTTTTCTCCTTTTTTTTAACATTCATAATGAAATTTATGAATTGAAATTGAAATATATATTTCATTCCACCAATCATAGTTCTACCATAATTTCATGCACCCCCACACTTATTTCTTTCGCACAACCAATCATAGTAACAAAACGATGAACAATACTCCACGGAATGGGTACAAATATTGTCATCTGGGTTCAAAGCTTGTAATATGGGTTTACAAAAGAAAATGCAATAAAGCTTAAATGGGTTCAAAAAAGGGCAAAATTAATTGCAGGATACGCTATTTGGCTAAGGTGGCTAACTTATGTAACAAAGATGACCTTAATCCCATATTCTAAAACGCGTGAAAATGCGCCGCCAAGGCGCGACACGGGTCGAAAACGCGTCGAATTCGGGAAATGCACAGAATGCGCGCCTAGGCGCGCATTATCCCGCCTAATCCCCATTTTTTTTAAATCTATATTTTTTTATGATATATTAAAAAATCTATTTTTTATATAAAAATATATTGACTGCCTTAAAAATACAAAACGCATTATGGCGCTTATTCTTCACATTGACACGTCTAAACTTGTAATTCTTAATTCTCGACCTCGACGTATTGCAATGCATTACGCATTTTAGAACACTGCCTTAATCACATTTATGCATGCATGTATCAACATGGTCTCGAAGAGAATTAAGGAAAGTTCTAGAAAAGGAAATTCATGGAAGAATATCACTCATGAAATAAAGTAGTAAGACTGATATTGATATGTCGGTTAAAAGGCTCAAAATCTCACTAGCTTTTTGTCTACACCGTTTAGTTACTATCATCCTCAAAAAAATGACTGAACTAATTAACTCTAAGTCGAAAGATCATTTATTCAATCATGTTATGAATTCTTCAAAAGTTTAATCGACTCTAAAACATAGCATACATAACCAAAAATCATTTAAAACCACAGTCTCAATTTTTTTTTATCATTCATAATGAACGGAAATATGACTTGAAATCAAAGTATAAAAATAACATAGCATAAATTCCTTTCCCCACACTTAAAACTTACATTGTCCCCAATGTAAAGTGTAATGCAAAGAAAATGACACAAATAACTGACTAAAGAAGAATGAAAAAAAAAAAAAAGTAAGCGAGTGAACTCCTTTGGGTTGCCTCCCCAAGAAACGCCTTTGTTTATTGTCTTTGACTAGACTTATTGCGTTTTCCTTCAATGGCATAGAATGGGTCTTTGAGATCCAATTGTGTCACGTCCTCCACTTGAAGACCTTCACAGAAAGGTTTGAGTTTATGACCATTCACTTTGAATACCTTTGAGGTTCCCAGACTTTGGACTTCTATTGCACCATGAGGAAAGACATTAGTAATAACAAATGGTCCAATCCAACGGGAACGTAATTTACCTGGAAATAGATGAAGCCACGATTGGTATAGGAGGACCTTTTGATCAACTTCAAATTCCTTCCTAGAGATCATCTTGTCATGGAAAGCTTTCGTCTTCTTCTTGTAAATTCTTGCACTCTCATAGATATCATTGCGAATTTCCTCTAGCTCTTGAAGTTGTAACTTTTTGTGTTCTCCACTCTTATCCATCTTCATGTTAAAACTCTTGACGGCCCAGTAAGCTTTATGTTGTAACTCTACTGGAAGGTAACATGGTTTCCCGAACACTAACCGGTAAGGTGACATACCGATGGGTGTCTTATATGTAGTCATGTATGCCCATAAAGCCTCATCTAAGCGCAAGCTTCAATCTTTTCTATTTGGACAGACCGTTTTCTCAATTATAGATTTGATGTCCCGATTTGACACTTCTGCCTGTCCATTAGTTTGTGGATGATATGCAGTTGACACCTTGTGGGTGACATGGTATTTTCTCAGCAGAGCTTCCACAGTCCGATTACAAAAATAAGTACCTCGATCGCTGATGAGAGCTCTCAGAATCCCAAACCTGGAGAATATATTAGACGTGATAAAATCTGCAACAACTTTAGAATCATCAGTCTTGGTAGCTTTGGCTTCCACCCATTTCAAAACATAATCCACCGCAAGCAAAATATAAGCAAAATCGAAAGACACGGAAAATGGTCCCATGAAATCAATGCCTTAAATATCAAAGATCTCACAAATAAGTATGGCGGATTGTGATATTTCAGTCTTTTGGGATATATTACCTATTTTTTGACAGTTTTTGCAGGATTTCAGAAGGAGTAGGCATCTCGAAACAAGGATGGCCAATAAAAGCCACATTCAAGTACTTTTCTTGCTGTCCTTTTTGCTCCAAAATGTTCTCCACAAGCATAAAAGTGATAGAAGGTGAGAATTGAGGTAATTTCAACACACATTCTAACATTTGATTTGTACAATGTTTCCACATGTATGGATCGTCTAATACATAATATTTTGCATCACTCTTTAGTTTATCTCTTTGAGCCCTAGACAAATCAGAAGGCAATGTATTGATAACCAAAAAGTTTACAATGTCTGCATACCGCTATAATGTTGTGCTTGCAGAGAACAATTGCTCATCATGAAAGGTTTTCTGCAACTGGAGCTCGGCATCCATGTTAGTTAAACGACTCAAATGACCTGCAACACCGTTTTCTGTTCATCTTTTGTCCTTGATTTCCAGGTTGAATTCACTTAAGAAAAGTATCCATCGTATTAGTCTTGATTTCGCCTTTTTCTTTGTCATCAAGTAATGCAGAATTGCATGATCAGAATAAATAGCCACTTTACTACTAAGGAAATAAGGACGAAATTTTTTTAAAGCGAAAACAATAGCTAAGATTCTTTTTCAGTTATGGTGTAGTTTCTCTGGGCATCATTTAGAGTTCTGGAAGAGTATTAGATGGCATGAGACGCCTTTCCAGTCCTTTGACCCAACACTGAGCCTACTGCAAAGTTGCTTGCATCACGTAGATTTCAAATGGAAAGTTCTAGTCAGGAGGTTTGAATGATTATTGCAGAAACTTATCGAATGCCTTTTTGCACGCCTCATCAAACTCAAAAGCCATGTCCTTTTGTAACAATTTGCATAAAGGCAATGCGATTTTGGAAAAGTCCTTGATAAACCTGCGATACAAACATGTATGTCCAAGAAAAGAGCTAACTTCCCGCACATTAGCGGGGTAAGGTAGAGATTGAATAATATCAATTTTAGTTTTGTCTACTTCAATGCCTTTAGATGAAATAACACTCCCTAGAACTATACCTTATTCTACCATAAAGTGACACTTTTCAGAATCAAATACAATGTTAGTTTCCATGCATCTTTTAAGGACTAGTGCAAGGTTATGCAAACAGTTATCAAATGAATCCCCATAGACTGTGAAGTCATCCATAAAGACATCTATGATATGCTCAATATAATTTGAAAATATATTTACCATACACCGTTGAAAAGTGGCCGGAGCAAAGACTAAAGGACATGCGACGGTATGCAAATGTTCCTAATGGACATGTGAATATTGTATTTTCTTGATTTTTTAGGGCAATTGCAATATTGAAATAACTTGAATAGCCATCAAGAAAACTATAGTAAGAATGACCAGTAAAACCTTTCAAGCATTTGATCAATAAATGATAAAGGAAAGTGATCTTTTCGGGTTACAACATTTAATTTCCTATAGTCTATACAAACCCGCCACCCATTTTGAACACGGGTGGGAACCAATTCTAATTCTTCATCACAGTAATCCCCATCTTTTTAGGAACCACTTGAATTGGACTGACCCAACTACTATCAGAGATAGGATAAATCATGCCAACTTCCAGAAGATTGAGGATCTCCTTCTTTACTACATCCATCATGGGTGGGTTCAATCTTCGTTGAGGTTGACGGGAAGATTTTTCTCATTCTTCAAGCAAAATACGATGCATGCAAGTGGATGAGATGATTCCCTTAATGTCTGTGATTGTCCAACCAATGGCTGTTCGATGCTTTTTGAGGACCTATACCATTTTTTCATCTTGCAATGTAGTCAGTTCGCTGGAGATGATCATTGGCAATGTTTTGTCATCTCCAAGGAATACGTATTTGAGATGATTGGGGAAAGACTTCAAATCCGAAATGGGGGCCTGTAAAACAGAAGGTAGAGGCTTTTCATTAGAAACAGGCAAATCAACATATGAACCCTTACTTGGTTGCTGTGACTTTGGAAGAGTATTCAATGTTGCAATAGCTTCTCGTAAGCTGGGACTCAAATTTAATTCATCACTCTCTTTCTCCACACTCTTATGAATAGCAACCTCCAACTCATCATTCCCATCAAGTTCAAAAAATCATGTGCTAGATAATCAATTATATCGATATAATACACAGCATTATCATCAACAAAAACTTCATGGTATCATAGATATTAAATTTAATTATCTCACCGTCAAATTTCAGGGTTAGCGCACCATTATGGACATCAATTTTAGTTTTGGATGTTTTTAAGAATGGTATTCCTAACAAGATAGGGTTAGTTTGGTCACTGTTTTCCATATCAAGCATATAAAAGTCAATAAGAAAAACCAATTCATTAACTTGTACGATGACATCCTCAATCATACCCTTTGGGTAGGCATTTGATCTATCAGCTAATTGAATTACCACACCAGTTTTAATTAAGGGGCCAAGTTTCAAACAAACATAAATGGAATATGACATGATATTTATAGAAGCTCCTAAGTCTAACACAGCCTTCTCAAATTTGGTGTTACCTATCGTACAAGGGATAGTAAACATGTTTGGGTCCTTGCATTTTGTAGAAAATTTCCTTTGAATGACTGCAACACATTTTCTCCAACTTTCACATTTTCACACCCCTTCAATTTCTGCATTCTCTTAATAGTACACAATTCTTTAAAAAATTTAGCATAACAGGTACTTGATTAATAGCATCTAACAGGGAATGTTTACCTCACATTTTCGAAAAGTTTCATAAAGTTCCAAATTTGGATCATTTTTCCCAGATTCTACCAAAGACTAAGGGAATGGGGCTACTAATTTATAATCAGAAAAGGGAGATACTTACGTTTGGGTGTATCGTCGTCAGTTGGGTCACTCTTTTTCGCTGTGATGTCTTTCTCCTTTTCTTGTTCTGACAATGTAGGGTTTCATTTACTGGGATTTTCACTTCCTTGCCATTCCTCAATACAATTGCACTTGCGTTCTGCCTTAGATTTACCATTGTTTGAGAGGGTAGCTTTCCCAAACTTTGTGATTCCAGTCGACTGACCGCATTAGCAATTTGACCCATTTGATTCTCCAACATTGAATGCTAGCCCTCGTCTCTTGTTGAAATTGTAAAGTGTTAGTTACAAGAGACTTAACAATATCTTCTAAAGACATACCAGAGTTAGAAGAGTGGCCATGTTGTTGTCTAGGCGGATATGACTGCTTATATTGTTGAAAGTTTGGGCAATTTTGAGTCATATATTGATTTGTTTGCGAATTTACATAGCTAAGATTGGGGTGATCCCTCCATCTTGGGTTGTATGTCTTCGAAAAAGGATAATAATTCCTTTGTGGTTGTACAGGGAAGCCACCCGCTGCATTAACTTCTTCAGTGGGTTCTTGAAGAGTTGGATATATATCAGTTGGATGTCCCACTACTGAGCAAATTCCGCAAGCCTTTCCTATGGCCATTTGACGAACAAGAGTAGTTAGACTTGCTATTTGTTGTTTAAGGGATGAGACATTTACCTCATTAACTTGTCTAGAAAGGAGATCGAATCTAGTGCCAAATTGTTGAGAATTAGCTGCCATGTTTGCAATTACGTTCCTCGCTTATTCGGGAGTTTTATCCACCAAAACTCCTCCACTTGCAGCGTTAATCATACTCCTTTCTGTGGGTAAAAGACATTCATAGAAGTATTGGATGAAAAGTTGCTTACTGATGTGATGATGGGGACAAATGCACACAATTTCTTGAACCCCTTCCAATACTTATGTAGGGATTCCTTGTTATCTTATCTTACACTAAAGATTTCTTACCTAATATTTGCTGCACTCGAAGTTGGAAAATATTTCTCCAAAAATGACCTCTTCATTCCATCCCATGTGGTAATGCTTCCCGATGGTAGATAATAGAGTCAATCTTTTGCCGAATCCTTTAGAGAAAATGGAAAGACCCTCGGTTTAATTTGTTCTTCAGTAATTCTCATGGGTTTCATACTCGTGCAGACCACATGAAACTCTTTCAGATGTTTATGAGGATCTTCACCTATAAGATCATGAAAAATGGACAAAAGATGTATTAGCCCAGATTTAAGCTCGAATGTAGTAGCAACATCTAAATTAGGAAAATTTATGCATAGAGGTTGATGAATCAAATCATGGGCTGCAAGCTCCTTTATAGTCCTATTTTTGCCATGATTTTTTCTCCTTCAAAATTAAAATCACTTGCAAATAGGTTGTTGGGATTGATATTGCCTTCTTCAAGATTCTGTCAAATGTCACTCCTTAACATGTGCAAGGTTCTTTCTAATTTCTGATCGTACTGTAAATCATCTTGATTAGAAGATCGAGTTGCGGGCATAAACAAACAGAACAAATGAAAAATAAATTTGAAAGAAGTTAGAGTAAGAAAAACAAATAAAATTCTATGCTACAATTCCTAAAAACAACAAATTACCTAAAAACCTAGAAAATTGTGATTTTTTTTTAAAAAAATAAAAATAATAAAATAAACAACTAAAAAAACACAAAAATAAATTAGCACCACTCCCCGACAACGGCGTCAAAATTTGGTGTGCGGTGTCGCAGGCACCCAAAAGTAATATATTAACTTCTAAAACTAATGTAGTAGTGGAAGTAAGGTTCTATCTCATGAAAAGAGTGTAATTCAATATTTTATGCTCCCTACAATGATTGTAGGGGGTTTTGTTTGTAATGAAATCAATCTTATAACCAATATGAATGTAATTTAATGAGTTGTATTATATCAATAAAACGAACATTGATTTAAGTCAACTTCCACCATTGGAGATTTATAACAAATCATCAATCCACATTCTCAATATTCACCGTTAAAATTAATTTATATTTCTCCTTAATTTTAGTTAGTTAGAAATCAGCGTTCTAATTAACCCTAATTATTAAATAACCTCATACCAATGCTCAAGATTCAATTTAATAACAACTTTTCACAATAGAGAAATCGATGAAGTAGATAACATATTTGATTTGTTGAAAATTGATTTGTGAAAATATTTTGGTCATATTTCATTCCTTTTGACTTCTAATTGCCTCTATTTGCAACAAATCTGCTAACAATCCAATAGAGTAGGACTGTCCTAAAGACTATGGGTTTGTCTGGTTCTGATTTCAAGCGATTTTTATGTCATTGCTACAGTTTTAAAGCCCACAACTTTTGACTTTTTGGGTCACAGTTGGCCCTACACTTCTGAAAGAAAACGGTAAAAAAAGTAATTTTTTGTTGATTTTAATTAGGGGTGTCCAAAAGTCTCGAATCGAACCGGACCGAACTGAATCCGAACCCGAACCTAATCGAGCGGGTCTTCTTAAGTTAAATACCCGAATGAGTACCTGAATCGAGAACCGATGAGTTTGGGTCGGGTCTCAAGTCTAGACCAAGAACCGAAGAACCGAAACTATATAAATTTTTATATTGAATTAATTAAATTATTTTATTTTTTTTAAACAAATTAACAAATTAATTAAATAAATCAGATTATTTCATAATTTTAATTTTAAATCTCAAATCATTTTTAAAATCCATTAGCTCATTTTAATTTGCTCATGACTTTATGACTATTCGAATTTACTCATTAAATTTAAAGCTTTCAAATGATTAAATCAAATAATTGGTAAGTATTACCAATACTTAAAAATATTTTATTTTTATAACTTTTAATTTATATTTCATTTTCTTTATGCAGGCAAGCTGTTTGAAACAAATGAATTTACTTTATGTATTGTTACTGTAATATTAGTATCTACTTTTTGGTATTTGTATGTATTGAATTAATCTTATTGGACGACTAGTTATTTATATGTTTTTGAATTGTACTGCGTTAATTTGTAAAAGTTACGAATTAAATGTCCTTAGTTGTATTTATGTAGTATTACTGTAAATATTAAAAAATTTAATTATGGTACGGAACCGAACCCGAACGGTTCCATAATTATATTTGAACCAGACGATTCCATTTATTAAATACCCGAAATTTTTGGATATGTTCGGTTCTCTTCACAAACGAACCGAACCGATTCATAGACAGCCCTAATTTTAATTGCCACCAGACATGCTCTATGTAGAAAATAGATAAAAGCTTTATTTATGCAAATAATGAATAATAAAATTTCTAACTTAGCTTTTAGTCTTTAACCAAGATGAGCATAGTGACTTAATTGGAATAAATGTTAAGTTTAATGCATGTTGGAAAGCAAATGAAGCTGGGAGGTCAAAATAAAACTTCACTTGAACTTGATTGACCAAAAGTATTTTTGACCTTAAATTAATGATCTTCTGTGTCATCTGTTTTTAATAGTGAGTTTGCATTCTTAAAAATGGTTTCAATCTAGTATTAGATTGTGTAAATAACTAGTTTTGAGGATCAGCTTTATAAGTGGGTGTGGTCCATACTCCTGTCTGGATGCCCAGTGGCATGATTGGGCGGTGAAAATGTTGTCTGCTCTGACATGGGCTAACACAGGGCTAATATGCATGTCATCAGTCATTCATTTCACTAGAAGGGAATGGACGAATATGTGATGGGAATGGGGAAGTTATGGGTGTCCATTTCAGTGAGAGAAAAAAAGGTCGTTTTGAGGTAACAAAAATCTCTAAAGAATCTTTCATACTTTATTTTATTTTTTAACTAGTGGTTGGAGGATCAATAAAAGAAATTCAGTCATAAAGACACTCATTTTTGTCTTGGTGGACTTGCACTTGCTTACTCTATCTTTGCCTTTTCTTGCACTGTCTTATAGTGATTGCTTTTTCTATTCATCTCCAGTAGTTTGATGAGCCCAACAAAAATAGTTTTATGTCTGTTATTTGCTTTTTCCTCTGACGTCTCTCTCTCTCTCTCTCCAATGATCTTATCTTCATCTACTTCCTATTATCCTCTCTCCAGCCTGCACTACTCCATTTCCATGCCTCTCTCTCTCCTCTTTCCTCTCACCAGTACTTATTATCCTTTTTTCTCCGTATATGGTAAAACCTAGAATTCCCACAAGTCTGTCTTGTCACAACTGAAGCTGAGGCCTGCAATTTAAAGGTACTATTGAGGAGTATTCAATATAGCTACTTTTTCTAGCCATAGCTTGGTTCCCATCTTCTTGTATGCTTTGCAAGTACTACTAGGTCTTGTTTTATTGCTAATGAAGTATGATCCAGTACTGCAGATTCTTATGAGTTTGCCAAATTTTAAAGGGTTTTTTCATGGATTCTTGATTCTGTCAATTTTGTTTCTTGAGTTGCCAGTGGATCTTTGGATGTTGCTTGTATTTCTTGATTTTTTCCATGCCAAAGTTTAAAATCTTGGGAATTTGTTAGGGTGGCTTCAAGTTCAATTAATCTTTTGTTCATCTTGATTCCCTTATGGGAATTGTTTGGGTTAGTTAGAATTTTGCTGCTTCTCCTTAGTGACTGATTCCATAAGTGCACAAAACCACAAAAAATGTTGCATTTATTTTCTTTTTACTTACTGTTGAAGTAGAAAGGCTTGTGCCTTCTTTTTTCCCCTTCCTGGTAGCGAAGTACAAGACCAAACAGGCAAGGACTACATCTTTATCTGATAAATTCTTTCCTATCGTCTCTATTTTTGCTTTATGAATCAAATAGTTTACTAGACATTTGATGCTTCTTGAAACAAAATTCTGGTATTTTATTTTATTTACTGTCATTCAAGTTATCATTTTCAACTATATTCTGGTCCCCGAACAAAATGGTGCACTCGACCTTTGATGAAAAATGAAAATAATCTTCACGTGATGGGGTATTTTTAAGTAAATAAGTTTGTTAATTACTTGGCACTTTAGCAACTTTTAGACGAGGCGGTTCAGCATATAGCACGTGTGATTTGTATTATGCCATTGTCTAGTTTAATAGGAACAAAGAAATAGTTTCAATCACCAACAACTGTTCATAATTTATGTCCTTGTTTGACTTATGAAATGCATTTTTGAGATATGCCTTTACATATACTTGATTTACTTATGGATTTCTTTTCATTTCTATAATTTAGAGAATTATTTGGGTTTATTTTACTCAAAAGTATTCAAAGTAATGATTTAACACTCAAGATGATCCATTTGGTTAGACGTTTTATGAGTTTCTGTCTTTACTATCTCGACTAAGAGTGTTAATTTCGCATAATAGATTACATGGAACTTTAGATGATGATGTGTTCTTGAGAGTGTCTTATTTGAAAACCTTTTTGTGGCACGAGCACCTCTTTGAATGATGTCTGAATATGTGATATAACTTCAGCAAACCGTCTATAACTTTAAACAAATGTAGTAAAGGTTTGTGCCGAGTTTCTTACTCAATTATTACGAGGGCGAACTTTGAAACAACTAAACTTAACTCCTACGATAAACCGCTTCTAGATTTGATATTTCATTCTGATTGATGACATCCACGGAACTGCCATACTAGGAAAATTTTTGTGTCTCTTCATTGCCAAACTCTGAATTGAACCTGTTCAGCTGCCATCAGCTGCAATGTTCAAAATTGATAAAATCTTCTATGCTAAACTTTAGTGGTCAGGGGTCCTAATCAAAGTTTAAATTTTTTAGAAGCCCCAGGTTATGCGGGAAAAGTATTTTAGTTGTTGGATGATGAGGTATACCCCTCCAATCAATTAAGAAAACTTCTGTTGCATTGTGCAGCAGAAGCACTGAGCAATTTTTTCTGTGGTGGAGGACTAAAGATTTTCAATATCTGAGCCTTTATATATAAAAGTCCTTATCTTGCATGGTCCCGAGTTATGGGCCTATGGCACTCATGATAATCTGTCCATCTCTAAGCTTTGCATGATAGTCATTGGTTGTACTGGAAAAGCAATGGCTTATCGATCAGCACACTTACTCGCCTGAGGGACACGTCTCAACTCTGGTAATTGCCTTCAAAACAAAATTGCTGTCCTTTTCTAAAGCTTTTGTTAATGCAATTTTCTTAGTTTCAGATGTCTTCTCCGTAGTCTATGGATTCTTATTGCTACTTACTTCCTTGAATCTTAAAATTGTGCATGAAGCATCCGGGTTCTCTTACACATTAGCTATCACTTAGACGCAGAATCAAATTCATGTCCCCCAAGAGGTGTGACCCTCTTTCTCTAAGGAGTTTGTGTGCCATATAGCAAATTCTGGCACGTGTTTGATGCTCAAATCATTTTCGTGCTGCTTTTGCAGTGTTCACAATGAAACAGTAGATGTCAGAATTTAAGAGAAGTGTTTGGCATTCAATGATACTTGGAAGCTTGAATGTGCTTTCATATAGATTAAGTAATTTAAAGATCAATGCATAATATTTAGTAATATGGCCTTCTTTCACTTGTTTGAAAGCAAATATGATACATGAAGGGTTTATCACAGTCATTAGGATATTTGTGCTTTTTTGTTATCCTAAGTTACAACTCATCCAGATTGAGTTTTATTCGACCGAAATGTGTTCTATAACAATATATATGAAACGGAATCTCACATCAAGGCCTTAATTTGACATTTTTTACATGGGCTTCACGGTTCAGTCATATGAGAAGTTTATCATCAATTATCTATTTATCTGTAAGTGTACAAGTGTATGTTTCAGTGCCCTCTCCAATAGAGCCATTCTTAATTATCAATCGAGTTATAGCAAACATGACTAGACCGGCCATGGTGTATGCATAATAGAACTGGCATAGCCAATAGTTATATGTTCCCGAGCTGCTGATCTGTCATCGCTTGATGTTTGTGTTTAACACATGGTTGGATAGCGTTGTGGCCCCGGTATAGGTAACTGCAGACAAGACATGTTCATTCAAAAACAAATAAAGTACAGTTGTCTGATAATATTTTAGATAAATGTAAAGAAAATAAATGTCTGATATCTCAGAGATACTTTCATTCATGATTATCAACACTGTCTAAGAAAGGGGACCTGACAGTTCAACTACCATTAATGTAACTTAGACTTGATGGATATTTGTCCTCTTCAAGGGCTTATATGCTTCAACCAAGAAATTTATGCTCACTATCCCTCTTAGTCACCTCCTCTTTCTATCCACCCAGCCAACCCTCTGCCCCTCCCCCATCCCTGCATTGTCTCTAGTTTTTCCACTTCGTCGGTTTAGCATAAAATATGTTCTGTCATACTTTCAGTAAAGTGTGTGAGATTATGTACCCCAATGTGTAATCTAAATTTGATGGCTGAGTGCTTATATTAAGTTATTTAACATTTAACACACTCCTTTTCTAGCAGCAGTTTTCCGGAGTATTGCTTGAGAGTAAATCAAACTTTTTACTTCACTAACATGAAGTCCCCGAATTTTAACCTTGAGTCTGAAGATGAATCTGAAGTCAGTAGCCAAGTTGCTTCCAATGTATCTACCCAAGAAATTCCTCCTGGTCATTCCAAGGAAACCAATGCCACTTTGTCCGGCCATACAGATCCGATCAGCCTTCAGAACGACTCTAAGCCCGTTACTCTTGACCTGACACTTGGTTTCAACAGCAGTGATATTGCTGAGTTGAACGGTATGGGCCAAACTAGTGGTGGAACTCCTTATCCTCCGGCAGTATCTAGAGTCTTCTCCTGTAACTACTGTCGGCGAAAATTTTACAGCTCGCAGGCTCTGGGAGGACATCAGAATGCGCACAAGAGAGAGAGGACACTTGCAAAACGGGCTATGCGGATGGGCATGCTATCCGATCGATATGCCAGTTTGGCATCTCTACCTCTTCATGGATCCGCATTTCGATCTCTAGGAATCGAAGCACATGCTTCCATGCATCAACAAGTTGTACAACAAGAGAGGCCTTTCCATGGGGTAAGAGGTGGAGCAAGGTTTAATCACGGTTATTACGGGTTGCCTCAATATATGGAGGATGATGAAGTTGAAATGTACTGGCCTGGAAGCTTTCGACAAATTGAGGGACATAATGGCGGCAATAATCTGGGGTTTGATTCAGGACAAAATTCCAACATAAATATTGTAGCAATGGTTCCACCTCCTCCAAGGACAGATTCCTCCTTGCCTGATCTAAATTTAAAATTATAACACAATTTCTTTTTCATGTTTCTGTGCCATTTTCTTTAAACTCGCGACTTTATTTATATGTTATATTGTACAGGGAGATTGAGCGTTAGAGATGAATGTCAGATTCTGATTTTCCCTCTAGTTTTGACATTTCTTCCAAACCTATATCTCTCAGTTCATGTATGAGATAATGCAATGGATATTAGATTTGCAGGCTGATTAATTTCTGGGCTGCAATTTACTTAGCTGGTATGGAAAAAAGATGAACTTCTGGTTAAGAATTCATTATAATTTTTCATACCTTTGTAGTTGAATTTTTTGACATACAATTTTCTGAACTTTGGTCCCCATAAAGTCAATTACATGAGGTCAAGGGTGGTTACAAGGGAAGAGAAATTTTGAATTTCCAGGCACCGTAGTCCATCTGAACCATGTCTTAAGTTTGACATCTCTCACTCGTGGGTAAATTTCACCCGTAGTCACTCAACCGTTATTTATAAAGAACATCTTATATTTTATTTAACATACTTTTCTCAGAAAACATTTATTGATTTATCTATATATTTTATTTAACATATATTTTATATTTCATTGTCCAATCAAATTCAAATATGATTTCAATAATTTATGAAGTAGAACATTGAATTTATAACTTATTAAGGTCATGTTTGGTCTGAATTAAAATCTGATTTTAATTCAAGTCAAAGTCAAATAATCAACATTAACTACATTTTTCATGGGTTCCACAGCTTTTCAACCACACATTTCAAAAACTTTAATCAAAATCTAATTTTAATCCCTACCAAACACGCTTTAAATGTAATTATTATCAATTATTAATAAAGAATTAAGTTTGGCTCTCTAATTTATAAAAATTAAAAAAGAGAATTTATTAAAACTTATTTTTAAGCATTAATCCCCGTAAATAATATGGTGATGGTGAAATTTATTTTGCTGACGTGGCAGAAAATTCCGTTACTTTTAACGGTCACATCATCAATTTTATTGAGTGGTTGAACGAAATGTTAATGAGAGTGTAATTGCTCGTAAATTAAAATAGAATATTGTGATATTTCGAAATAAAATTTTAGTAGCCTGATCACGAGTAAGCGGGTGAAATTTACCCTCTCACTCGTACCTAATAAGCTGACCATAGTGATCGAAAGCTTCCTTGGATTTTTTGATTAATTAAATGAACTAATACAAAATTTAAATAATAATTTCCTTTTGCGTGATTCGTGTAGAGAATTCTTACTTATGGAAAGAAACTATTATCCACGGGCGGACGCAGAGCATTAAAGTTAGAAAGCACAATCGAACTTGTAAAAAAGTTAGAAGAAATTTTACAATCGAAAATTTACGTTCAAAAAAATCACACCTCATGTAGTTTTATCGGATGTAAAATTTCGAAATTTTTTGATATTATATTCCATATAAAATTTCCTAATAAAATGATGAAAATTACATTGAGAAATTTGTATCGCAAAAATAACAAACGTTAATTAAATAATTGAATTTTTAAAATTAGCATGTTATCGAAATTCAAATTTATTATGATTTTGTCCATATTTGGTGGAGATTAAAATCGAATTTTTAGTAAATTTTGATAAAAGTTAAACATTTATGAATTCTTTAAAATATGTTATTAAAATTAATTGTTAACTTTGATTCGGATTAAAATTTAGATTTCAATCAATATTAAACGTGACTTTAAAAATAAAAAATAATAATCTCAAAAGTTTGGGGCACGTGCCCCCAGAAGTTGAGCTACCACAGTATGCTATCGTAGACCCACAATTAATTAATTAATTAATTAATTTAATTATAGTGTTTAAATTGAACCGTTGAACATTTCTATTGGTCTTTCAAATGTGGTAAAAAGATAATGAATATTTACAAGTCTGTTTATTTTTATTATTGAATTACTTCAATAGCTTTTTTTACTAAACAAAATTTGTTAATGACTACGCCCACGCCCCAGTCCTAAAAGAAAAGGCATGACATTTTTCTTTAACGTTATATAGCGAGTGTGACTACGCCCTTTCTAAAAAGGATGAACCGTATCCTTGGCAGCTTCCACCTGTCCTGCTCTGGGCCTGGTGAAGGAGGTAAATCACAGGTTATGCCTCCAAAGATAAATGATGGATGACTGCTTGTACACTTGTACTTATCCAATCATCAAATCCATATTTCAGGATTCGAACCCTTAACGCGACAGCCTCAAACAAAGTTGGAGTTTTTCCACCTTCCCCTTTTATCACTTGAAGATATGCCCTGGAACCCTTGACTATGACCTTTCTATATACTAGTAACGTTGGGAACATCGAGTTAACAAAGAACAAGAATTAATCTACAATTTTCACGGTAGATTACGTGCACAAAATGCTATTATTAGGTTGGTTAAAAAAGAATAAAAAATTTAACGACTATAGAATTAAGCCCATGTTTGAGCTGCATTTTGTGAAAATATATTTATAAAAAGTAAGGGTATGTTTTCTTTATCATTTTCAAGTCTTTTTCTGTTTTCGATTTTTTAAAACAGTGAAAACGCGTTCTCTTTCCTATTTTCGAAAACTTTTTGAAAACAAATTAAAAATTTATAAAGAAAATCCAAAATGACAAATTTGTCGTTTTGAGCGTTTTCAGTTATAATCAAGTCAAAATTTTTAAAACGCGTTTTGGGGTGTTTTAAAAATAATTTTTAAAAATACCAAAAAGAACGCATTTTCAACAATCTCAAAATGAACACTCAAAATACAAAATGAATTCAAAATAAAAAACTGAAACACAAAGAGAACAACCTCTAATTTTTTCGAAGAATGTGAGATTAAAAAATAGAAAACGTGCAAATTATTTTATTGAAAGAATGTGTTGTCGAAATTGAGTTTAAAAAAAATTGACGATGGGTCTCAAATAAGGGCCAAACATAGTTTTAGTTTTGACAAAGGTGCTTGTACGAATTATTTACTAATAATTTATTGCATGTTTAAAGTTCGTTGAATATTGACGCATAGGAGTCCATTGTTAGTATTACTATTAGGGCTAAATTGATGAATTGTGCACTAAAATTAAAGTTGATCGGCTTGATTATAACATATTGAAGTTGGATAATTCAATTGAAATTTTAGCAAAAGTTGAATGACTAAAAGTGTAATTTATGAAAAAATTGTATAGCTATTTACCAAATCAGCTCGAGACCAAGAGTCAAAAGCCTCGTCAGTATATAATGAATTAAAAAAAAAAAAATACATACATACAATCTATTTTTAACGAAGTTCAAACAAAGGCTAATTAGGCTCATTTCATTTTGGATTGGGGACAAGGTGAGCTAACTTACGTGGAAATTACATACAATCAGAATTTTAAACTTTTGAATTCAAAATTAAAATTTACAAGTTTTTTTTTCTTTTTTCAAAAAGCAAACACTAATTAAAATTTTAAATATTAATATTATAAAATTAGACTAATCCACCCCCACCCAACTCCAACCCCAATTTCTTCCCAACCCTAAAATTCATTTCCACCATCTCTCTCTCTCTCTCTCGACGACGTCGCCACCACCCATCTTTCTTATTCTCTGACGCCCGCCCTTCTCTCTTCTTCGACAACATCATCATCCCTCTCTTTTATTCAACAATGCTGCACACAGCGACAAGCATGTAGTTGCACCTGTGCACGTAGCGATGCCATTGCTCCTGGTAGCATCATTGGGCATGACAAGTCTATGCACCGGTGCGCTGCCCTATTGAAGATTTTTTGGTTTTTTATTAGGACTATGTTAGTTTGAGTGTTTTTTGTAGTGGTTGGGGTTTTGCATATGGTAGTGATGGTTGTGCAGATGGTGATTGTAGTGCAGTTGGTGGTTATGGTGGTGCAGTAATGCATGCCGTCGCGGCGATGGCGAAGTAGTGGTGGTTTTTGGTGGTGGGTGTTGGTTTGTTTGAGATGGAGATGGTGATGTTGCTACTGGTTGTCAGGAGGTGGTAGTGATGGTTCTGGAGGTGATGGTTGATTACCAATGAACAAAATATGTTTACTGAACTTGTTGGATTGGGTTGCTTATTTTGTGTAGGATCTATTTATAAATATTTTAATTTATTTAGCCCTTGTTTGATTTCTATTTCCCCAAAACTCATTTTTTTTAAATTTCATTTTCAACCACGCATTCAAATAACAAAATATGTTATACGTAAACACATAATTTTTTCTTACATTTTAACCACATATTCTCCAAAATATCACTGTTCCAAAATATATTAACACCAAATAATAGGGCTCGGGCTTAGTATTTTATACTTTCTAAAAGGGGAAAATTAGGCCTCATACTCTAAAAAGTAACCCAATTAGATTAATACTCTTAATTAATTAAACAGCAGATAAAACCGTATTAATTACGTTCTAAATCAAAACAAAAATTCTCAGTGCCACATGAAATGGAGCCGCCTCTTTTAAACCCCAAAAACTCCGCCAACCACCACCCAACCCACCGAATCACCATACCGTTGGAAAGTTCTCATCACCCTCTACAATTTCCACCCAACATCTTGCTTCAAACTTACCAGAATCAGCCGAAAATTTGAGCTAAAATCGGCTGAACACACACCAATATCTGGTCGAAAACTTGACTTTCGGCAACACCCGTATCATACCTACCCTACAGGTCGATCAACCTCTTCATTGTGCACCTACAGATGTCTTCATAACAACAAACAAAACTGTAAATTCAGATTTGCAGAATTTTTCTCCACAACGAACTTGGACCCTTCGATCATTATTTCCGACGCTGTCGATATAACCCATGGTCTCGGATCACCACCCCCACCACAACCTCATCATGGCTCATCCAATGAACCCATGGGTAATATCCAATTTCGAACCAACATGGACGAATCAAGCAAGGCAGCTCATGCACAGGTTCCGCCTATTCCCAGTCATTTGAGGACTCCACAAGACTTCAACCCATCAATTCTAGCATCCAACCTTCCATTAATGTTGGTATAACAATGGGTCATTCATCAATTGCATCAGTTCCTAAATTAAACGGACCAATTTCGGGATTGGACTCAAGAACAAAATGGGCGAGTGAAATTGACGTTTTTCATGCAATTGAAGGTGAAAATTTGCTCCAATGAGTTGATCAACTATTAAACGGCCACTGCTTATTTGGACTCCTCAGCTGCATAAGAGATCCATGGATGTTGTGGCTCATTTGGGGATCAAAAATGTTGTGCCCAAGACTATAATGCGTTGATGCCTGATGAGTGTGGATAGACTTACCAAAGAGAATGTTGCTAGCCACTTTTTTTAAATTTTTATCACTTTTTTTTAGTATTTGTCACTTTTTTTAGTGTTTGTTAGTCACATTCTTGATTTTTATCGCTTTTTTTAGTGACAAACGTCAATTTTTAATAAAAGCGACATTGTATATCATTTTTTAATTAAAAAGTGACAATTAACTTTTAAAAGTGGCATTGTGTCACGTTTTTTGATTGTCACTTTTTTAGTTTTTTGTCACTTTTTAAAAAGATAAAAAGATGAAATAAATATTATATTTTCCTAACATAATCAGCATATGGATTGTACTAGACGAGCTGATTATTTTAAGAATATGATTACTGGTGTTGCACAAATGGATGGTGATAATTTGGTATTTGTCACTTTTTTTTTTAAGTTTGTCAATTTTTTTGAGTCTGTATTACTTTTTGAGTGTTTGTGTCACTTTTTTTTTTTTAATTTTGTCACTTTTTTAAAAAAAGTAAAAAAAGTGACAATTTTTATTAAAAAAGTGACATTGTGTCACTTTTTTTATTTTACACAGTATTTTTTATTTTCTAAAAACTTTTCATATGATTTTTCAAAACGTTCCTAATTTTAAGGGTATTTTTGTAAGTATCCCTTCTAAAATCTAGCCCTAGCAATCGACCAAGTCAGCCCCTTGAATTCGTCTCTAAGTATAGTATAATTAGTCATTTGACAACTTCAAGTTAAATAGCGAAAACACTGCCTTGATTTAAAAAGATGAGGAAAACAAAAATGCGTTCCTTTCACTTTTTTTTTTCTCGAGTCACGGTTTTGAATTGTCCAAACGAGAACTTTATGTAAAAGTCGAAGCACCAAAAGGAGAATTAAGAATTTTTTGATAGGAGATCAAAATGTCTTTCTTTGAAGATGGAAAATTTGCTCACCCGATTTCATCAACTTGCAAATATGTCCAACAATGTGTTTGTAATCGGAATTGTCTATAGATATGGAGACGAAAAAGTGAATAATTCTTGTGAGTCGAATGAAACGCGTGAATAAAATAATTAGGCGAAAAGTATTTTTTGACAAAGATAATATCGAATAAAAAATAGAACTTGTATTATTTTAAACACGCGTTATCCGACGGCTACAGAATCAAGTCTCAAAAGTCAATAGAGACAGCACTAACATAGACCCTTGAAATTGAAAACATTGAAGCGAAATTTACTCTCTTTCGTTTGGGTCAGTTTTGTAATTTCAGACACGCCAAGGCATCATCCGCGTCAGATATTCAAGTGTGAACAAGTAGAATAATAGGAATTCACCCGTTGTCAAACACACACAGGGGGGAGAGAGAGGGAGAGGCTATGGCGTGCAAAGCTCGAACCTTTTACCAAAGCACTCTCTGAAGTTTTATCGGCTGCTCCTTTTGTTTTTCAGCTCCTTTCTCTGTAAGTTTTTAATCAGTTTCCTGTGTTTTAGATTTATTTATTTTTTAATCTATTCTGGAAGGTGATGATGAAAGAGAGAGAATATTTAGGTGAGTCATCTGGGGAGAAAAGTAAGGAGAGCCCAGATGATAAGATGGAGTTTCAAGAAAAGGGTATTGATTTTCTTGCAAATAACTCGCAGAATAAAATTAAAATGATGGGCGGTTTCGATGAAAACGCTGTTAAGATTGGGAATTCTGGTTCTCAGGAGCTCACACTTAGTTACCTCTGTGAAAATTCGAAACTGGGAATTTCTGAGAAAGATTTTTC
The DNA here is from genome assembly GCA_035079005.1 of Fraxinus americana. Taxonomy (NCBI): domain Eukaryota; kingdom Viridiplantae; phylum Streptophyta; class Magnoliopsida; order Lamiales; family Oleaceae; genus Fraxinus; species Fraxinus americana. The sequence goes on from CM068710.1 coordinate 23,979,153, forward strand.
AGGTAAAAATCTGTTGAATTCTTTTGAAAAATTGAGTGGTTATAAAGGAAAAGAGATATTGGTTTCTGAGGATCAAAATGAAATGAATAATAATTTGTGGGTAGAGAGAGATTTTCTTCAGTTGAATGAGAATAGAGGGAATTCGTCTAAGATGGAAGCTGACAATGAGAAGATTGAAGGAGAGAATGGAGAAAAGAAACCAAAAGTTGAGTCTTTGAACCTTTCTTTAGCGTTACCTGATGTATCAATCTCTTTGGCCGGGTCAAACCGCATCCAAAATGGGGATCTCCCGGACAGGCTGAGGTCGACTAGGAGTGTTCAGTCTCTGGTGCCATCTTATAACAATACAATGACTACTTACTCAAATGATTACACAGCTGCCTCGCTGTCCTATTCATATTCCCACCCTTTTTCTCACAATCCGAGTTGCTCGCTCACTCGCAATTCAACAGAGAATTTTGAGTATTCTGTTGGGAGTCACCGGAGGGAGTGTGATCAGATATGGAATTGTGGGGAAGGGACTAATGGGTCGGTTCACAGCCGCTTTAGGCCTATTGGGGATGGGACTGTTGCATTTTCTAATCATGAAGTTGGTGGTGGAGGTTTTGGATTGGGTAATTGTGGTAGAGTCAACAAGGATTCATGTAATAATAGTCTTTATAAGACTACGAGCTCAGACAATCATTCTTTTTTCCCATCTGAGTTGCCAGCCAGGCCAAGGATAGATGCTCAGCCGGGTGATTTTGGAGGGAGAGCATCAGATGGTCGAAGAGATTTGGAGAATGTACTGGTAGATAGGGCTCGTAAGCTTTCTAAGCCCGAGAGGATACTTAGAGAAATTGTATCGGAGTCTATTCCAGTAATGGCTCAGATAATTCAGGAGCTTACTGATGAAACAGTTGAATCTACTAAGGAATATTTGAAGAATCTCATTAATATGCCAGAGAGGAAAGATGAATTGATGGGGCTCCAAAATAGACTCGAGAGAAGATCTGATCTTACCAAAGAGACTCTTTCAAAGTGTCATAAGAACCAGCTTGAAATTTTGGTTGCAATTAAAGTGGGGCTTGGAAGCTTCATATCTGGCAAAATCCAACTTCCAACTGCTGAATTGGTGGATATATTCTTACTTCAAAGGTGCCGAAACATTAACTGCAAGAGGCTATTACCTGTTGATGACTGTGACTGCAAAATTTGCTCAACAAAAAATGGATTCTGCAGTGAATGCATGTGTCCTGTATGTTTGAACTTCGATTGTGCCAACAACACTTGCAGTTGGGTTGGTTGTGACCTTTGTTCTCACTGGTGCCATGCAGCCTGTGCTCTTCAGAGTAATCTAATAAAGCCAGGCCCATGTGTGAAGGGGCCTTTGGGGACAACTGAGATACAGTTTCATTGCCTTGGTTGTGATCATACTTCCGAGATGTTTGGGTTCGTTAAGGATGTTTTCATGAATTGTGCTCAAAATTGGGATTCACAAACCATGGTAAAAGAGCTTGACTGTGTTAGGAAAATCTTTAGGGGAAGTGAAGATCGCAAAGGCAAGGAGCTACATGTGCAGGCCGGTGACATGCTTACCAAGCTTGAGAACAAGATAATGACTCCTTCAGATGTCTGCAATTTCATTTTCCAGTTTTTCAACTGTAAGTATCTGAACCAACTTTTCTTGTTCATCCTTCAAACTTCTTGTTCTGTGCAATTTTCAAATTTCATTTGAAGCAAACTTTTTCATTGCCAAAGATGTGTTGTGATTTCTTTTCAGTTGCACCTGTTCTTCTGAAAGGCTTTGCTGCAATTATGTATGGTCGTTTATCTCATTTATTTCATAGAGGATGGCATGATTCCATGGAAGTTAATGAGATTCTCAATACGATTACTTGCATTAAAATGAAGAAATATAGATTTCTTCTTTTCGTTGCAACTTCTGGATATTAAGATTTTTGGTCAATCAAATATTAATATGACAAGACAAAAACGAAAATAAGAACATTGTCTGTGCTCAAGATCTACATAGCTTATAACATCGGCTTCCCCCCCCCCCCCCCCCCCCAAAATAACTAACGTAATTTCTGAAGATGGTTCAATAAATTTCAACTTTAGGCATTATATTTAACTATGCAAGATGGAAATTGTATCGGTGTTATAAGCTTGTGAACAATGTATATTGAAGTGTATGGTGTTGGATATCAGATAGAAAGTTTAAGTAGGAAAAGATATTCATCACTGGCAATAGATAGCCCCTAGCAAGAATGAGTCAATATATATAGGTAGTCTTTTGACACTTTGCTTGCGAAGCTGTATATGTGGCTTGTTATTTAATTAATACAATCCACATATTTTTTATTGGTAAATAACTAAATAGAATCTGTTATCCTTCTTTCTGTCAGGCTGCTTAGTTCAAGTTGTTCTTCATTATGTATATTGCTGCAGAGGATGCTGTTGTGTGTCAATGCTTAGCTTGCAACTTTTTTTTCCCTCCCTGAATTTCTTTTGAAATGACTTTCGTTCCTCATCTTGTTAATATTTGTGAAGGACCAAATGAAATCCTTTTTTTCTTTTTGATTGGTAGATACGGATGGCTTGTTGGATTTTGGTGCTTCGAACAGTCTTTCAAAAGATTTGACCAATCAGTCACCTCTCGGTAAAGATGCTTCTGCTCTTCCACTGTCCAACTCTCACGCTCCAAAAACTTCCTTCTACAACACAAGCAATTCGAGTGGACGACAGGAGCTGATGCCAATCGATCTCCATCAGAATGGCATTAAAGTTCCTCTCATGAATGACAAGATAATTGAAGATGAGTGGTCTGTGAAGCCAATAAAGAAAGATGGTTTTGACAGCTTGGAAAGTCTTGTACGCATTAAAGAAGCAGAAGCTAGAATGTTCCAGGGCAAAGCTGACGAGGCACGACGGGAAGCAGAGAGTTTCCGACATATGGTCAGGATGAAAACTGAGAAATTGGAACAAGAGTATGCAGAGAAGCTAGCAAAACTGTCTTTGCAGGAGACCGAAGACAGGCAGAGGAAAAAACTGGAAGAACTTAAGGTGGTGGAGAATTCACATTATGACTACTACAACATGAAGTTGAGAATGCAATCCGATATTACCGGCTTGTTGAAGAGAATGGAGTCTACAAAGCAGCAGCTAGTTTAACACTTCTTTTGGTCTAATTTGAAATGACATTGATGCAATATTTTGAGTTCTGTTTGTGTTCTGAAATCTAACTTGCATGCTTTTATTGTTGTAGAATTTTGAATATTTCCATTATAATATAACTTATCTAGTACTTTTTCAATGTTCCTATTGGGAATGAATATTAATGACTATTAGATTCCATAATATGCTAATTCTACATTATCATCTCATTAAAATGAAAAATATGACCGTTATCCATCACATCAACATTTGAATTTAAATTTTCTATCTCTTGTGTGGGCCCAATGACGACTCTATTTTTCATTCTCATTCTATAATAATTTAGGTCAAACATGGCCTAATAATTCCTTCGAGCATCCCAGTCATTGTGAGTGACTTTAGTACTGTGTTTGAATCACATCACATGTAACTTTTCTTACAAAAATCTCGTGAATTATTGTTTTTACCTTCAATAGACAAGAACATTGTCTAATAAAGATTGATTGTAGGCCATATCAGCGAAAAATAAAAACATGGAGAAATTATGGCAATTAAAATATTATCAACTATGTATAATAAAATGAATCATATTTGGTGTATAATGTTGATTGACAAAATTGTTGACAGTATGTCAAGTGGTATATTGTCATTGGACTTTTTAAAAAATAACTTATGTTTTCAATTAACAATTTTTTGCCACCTACAAGATTAATCCAAATAAAATAAGTTGGTTAAGAAAGTGGATAATAATGAAAACATAAGAGCCTCAAAAGGGCCAAACTCTTTCCTGCCAGGGAATTTGTCTCTCTTTATTCCGAAGCATTGATTGCTACAATAAGATTCTCCACCACACATTTACCTAATAAAATATTCTACATACAGATCAATAAAATTACTTTAAATTTAAACTACACATTCACTAAAAAATACTATTCATTACTTCATTTCTTCTGCACGCACAGTCCTGGCTCGAAAATAAGGATTATACAACTTTGCCATTAAGTTTCACATCAAGTTTCACATTTTTTTTTTGTCATTTTGTGTGAGTATTGTCTATTATACCCTTATCTCTATATTTTAATTGTTTTCCGCATTTTTACCCTATAATTGGTATCAAAGCCTAATAACGAAACTAAAGAAAATTTTTAAAATTAATAAAATGAATAGAAGAGATAAAATTATTTTAGAATAATTACAAAATATTAATATTTTAACTAATACTAATTGAATTAAATTACAAGAATTAGCAACAAATTCAAGTATTAAATATAAATCTCTAAGTGAAGAGATAAAACAAGTAAATAGTTCTCAACAATTAGCAAAAATAAAAAATAAAGGATTACAAATATTAGTTGATGAATTTTTCGAAAATGAAGAAGAAGATATTATTATAAATCAATTTTTAGAACAATATGATAATTATGCTCAACCTTTAGGAGAAATAGATATTTTAAACCAAGATATTTTAACTCGTATAAAAAATATCGAGTCTAATTTGAAAATTGTTAATGACAATATTATAATAGGACCAAAAATTCTATATAAACAAATTGAATCAAGAATTAAAGAATCAAAATTTAAAGATTCTTATACATCTATTGAACCAGGGGCGGACGCAGAACTTTAACGTTGGGGGGGCACAATCGAACTTACAAAAAAGTTGGTAGAAATTTTATAATCGAAAATTTACATCCAAAAAAATCATATTTAATGTAATTTTACATCCAAAAATTTACATGGGATATGACTTTTTGGAATATAAAATTTCAAATTTTTTTGAAAATTTTCTAATAAAATGATGAAAATTACATTTAGAAATTTGTATCGCAAAAATAAAAAATGTTAATGAAATAATTGAATTTTTTTTTTTTTAAAAAAAATGCGAGTTAGACGTCTTTTTAAAGGTTCATGTTTAACGTATTTTAACTATTTTCTATATATGTTTAAACTATTCGATATGTCCATAATATAATTCTTGAAATAAGTTTCGAAATAATACAAACAATTTGTAGATTCGATTAGCGTACGATCGTCGAATTTTTTTAAAAATTTGCATATTTTGAAATTCAAATTTATTTTGATTTTACCCTTATTTAGTGGAGATTAAAATCAAATTTTTAGTAAATTTTGGTACAAATTAAACAGTAATGGATTCCATGAAATATGTTATTAAAATTAATTGTTAACTTTAATTTAGATTAAAATTTAAATTTCAATCGATAACAAACGTAATTTAAAAATAAAAAAAGGAATCTCAAAAGTTGGGGGGGGGGCACTGCCCCCCAGGACCCCCCTTGGGTCCGCCCCTGTATTGAACCACATTTTCCAACATATGTTATAGAAGAATTAGAAACTAAATTTTATGAAGCCACATGGGAAGAATTAGAAGCTTATAAATAGAGTTTAGAACAATTAGCTATTCAAACTGAGAATATTTATATGAATGATCCACCCAAAGAAGAAATCACTGAAATTAATACTCTACCTTTAAATCAACAAGTTGAAACACAAACATTAGTTGGAGAAACAAGTAGAACTAATGATTGGACTCAAGTCGAGTCTGATGACTGGAATTTTGAATGGATTGAATGGATGAAAGAACGTGGAATTACAGAAGAACAAGAAAATTACAATTTTAGAAAATGAGTTAGAACTACATCAACGAAGCCTAAGATATCAAGAAAACAATTTCATCATAACGAAGAAAATAAAAAAGAATTTGAAATACAAATTAAAGAACTCTTACAATTAGGAGTGATAAGAGAATCAACTAGTTCATATAATAGTTCAGCATTTATGGTTAGAAATCATAGTACATCAAAAGAGGAAAAGTTAGAATGGTAATTGATTATAGAGAATTCAATTCTAAAACAATACTAAATAATTATAAATTACCAATAAAAGATTTGTTAATAAAACAAATATAAGAAAGTAAAATATATTCTAAATTTGATTGTAAATCGAGATATTGGCAAATAAAATTAGATAAAGTCCCAAAGCCTTTAACTAGTTTTACTATCCCTAATCCATTAGGACAATTCGAATGGAATGTAATGCCATTTGGATTAATGAATGCACTTGCAATATTCCAACAAAGAATGAATAAAATTATTAGACCAATAAAGAATTTCTGCATTGTTTATGTAGATAATATTCTTATTTATAGTAAAAGTTTAAAATAACATATTGAACATCTTAAAAAGTTCAACTATATTGCTAAAAAATATGGTTTAGCCTTATCATGAAGAAAAGCAGAAATAGTTAAAACTGAAATTGAATTCTTAAAATATATTTTTACAGAAGGAAAAATACTTCAACAATCTCATATTGGTAAGAAGATTATAAAATTTTCAGAAGTGATTAGAGACAAGAAAAAACTGCAAAGGTTTATTGGATTATTAAATTATTCCGAAATATTTATAAAAAATTGTGCTAAATATAAAGTCAACTTCACCAAAAAACTTAAAAAATGAGTTGTATAGAAATGGACACACGAAGATGCAGAAATGGAAAACAAAATTAAGAAAATAAGTGAGAATCTACCTAAATTAAATATTCTAAATGAAGAAGATTTCTTTATTTTAGAAACGGATGCCTCTCTATTACATTGAGGAGCAATACTTAAAAGAAAATAAAATCATAAAGAGTTTCTTTATAATCCATTGGGTAAATGTCTAGAAGAGCTTGTTGTTTATACTTTGGACACATTCAAAGATGCCGAAACTAGGTATGATATTAATCGTAAAGAATGTTTAGCAATTAAGAAAAGAGTAGCAAAATTTGAACCATATTTGCTACCTAGAAAATTTCTTATTAGAACATATAATACTCAGATAAAACCATTATTAATAAATAAACTTGGAACAAGTGCAGCTGAAAGACCATTTATTAGAATGCAAATGTAGTTTGCACTATTTAAATTTGATATTATCCATATTAAAAGAAAAGATAATTTTATTCCGAATTTCTTAACCAGGAAAGGAGCAAATCAAGAAGGAGTTAGAAGCATTGAAGTTCGAGACGAACATAAAGATTGCTGCGATAGAGTCCAAGATAACTTTGATGGAAATGGCTACTGTGAAGCCGATATCTGAGAAAACTAACAAGGTTATATTATCTGAAGGCCCTAATGCCAATAATTCTGAAGGCCTTTGTGCCAATATTGAACAATAAGCATTGCAATTTCATAAACTCTCAGTTAAAGAGAATACTAATTTGACTCCCTCACAGGAGAAAACTTTTACAAAGGATAGTATCTCCATACCAGAGTTTGATTGCTCACATATTATCAAAGCCTGTAACACCCTTTGTGTTATGGACATAAAAAATAAAAACAAGTTTATACTTGCATATGTGTTGTTCAATTTTGTATGCTGCTGGTTCACCAGTATAGGAAGATGGATGAAAACGCTAACATATGGAACATACAACAAAGTTAACCTTTATTCAGGAGTCCCAGTTTATTGGGTTCATGCTCTTTACGAAATGGGAAATATAATTTGTATTTACCCATCGGAATCTTTAAAAGAAATTTCTTTGTTACCAAAAGAAGTAATTCGAGCTATTGAAAGGTATTGTCAAGTTCTTAAACATAAGAACATTTATATCAGGTTTTTCTCTACTAATCCTGAATGGGATAATGAAGAAGATAAACTATTGCCGTTAGCCATGTCATAAGGATTGCCACTACTTCCAAGCACCTTCAATCTGAGAAGAGTGAAGTCTATGAAACTACACCAGAAGATGTTATCAATATGACAACCTTCAGTAGAGTCAAAGGATATAAGGAGCAATTTGAGCATATTCAGAAAGTTATTGAAGAAAATCAAAAAATTTGGGTGTATGAATCACAAGATCACTTGATTTACAGCAAAGCTGTGACACCCACTAAACAAGAAGATTGACACTATCTTGATTTATGGTGTGATCATATTTTTGGAGGTGACGCTAGTGGAACACAGAAGACACAAAATGAGTTGTATAAACAGTTTTGGCGTTATCCAAACCATAAGTGCGAGTGCTGTAGCAATGAGGAAGATGTCTCATCAATCTCATTAGATCCAGAAGAATTTCCGGATGAGTGGTTCGAGTCTCATATGGAAAAGCCTTTATCAGTACTTTATCAGATTTACTTTGATAAAGAAAAACTGTGGGGTTTCACCTCAAATAATTTTCCATGCTAAGCCAAAGAACTTTATGTCATAGTAAGATTCTCATTATCTTACACAGTAACACCACAATAATGAAGGACAGCTGGAGAACTTTTTGAGTCTATAAATTGAAGAGTAATTCTCAGAAGAAGGCATCCCATCCTTAAGCAAAAAACTATCTCCCTCTCTAGTTTTTCGAATTTTGTAACCATTTCAGTTTCTTTCTTTCATTTGAAGCTTATAATAAAGTAATCTCTACGGAGTTCTAATCTCTTTAGAGAAAGTACCAAGAGTGTAGTCGAAATAAGTATGTATACTCTTATGTAAGAGATATTAGTGTGATGTGTTTATGAAATCCAAGTTGTTTGAAAATACTGTCTTTCTATTCTTGTTGATTTCTCAAAAACTCTTATCTTACTTATACTCCAACGGTGTGAACATTGAGGGTTAGTGCAAGTATCTTGTTGCCATATAGTCGTGTGTAGGTGTTTGAGACGTTGTTAGAGAAAGCCATGATAACCATGTTACCTTTCAAGGTGATAACAAGGAGTTGAAAGGAAAACTGTGATTCCGTGTAATCCATTGTGAGATATGCAAAAGAGTCAGAAAGAAAAATAAGAAGAGTGCGGAAGTCGTGTTGGACCATAACCCACTTTTTTAAACTCAAATAACATCGATCACTTATATCTAAGTATACAAACATACGGGTGTAAGCTCGAGGGAAATCTCGTTGATATTATTCTGTCTTTATCTTCTGCCTCAATACTGTAAGATCTTTCTTATTTATGTCAATTACTTGCATTAATATTTGCACTCCTACTATTTATGAAGTTTTAATTATTATTATTCAATATTTAGAAATTGATTGTGAAATAAAAAGAGAAAAATTAAATCATTTTATACTGTACTTGATTATTTTCTGAAAAATAATAGAAATATACATGCGCCTTTATATTTTACAGAAAATATAGTCATGATTACTAAAGAAATTAATAAATTAGAAAATAAAATTAGAATATTAAACGATTGTTTTGATAAAAAATATATTGATAAATATGAGCATAAATGGTTTTTCTATTTATTGGGATAATTATCCTATATCAGGAATAGAGAACATTGATTTGACTAAAAAATAAGAAGAATGATATTTATATTTTTTTATTAGAGAATGTCATCCATAATGTCAAATTAAATGTACATGTAGCAAAACCGGGAAAATAATTCAAGAAAGCTGAAACGAAAGCTTCTTCATCTTCTTCCTGGAGAACCCTAATTGACCCGTTTAAGCAACCAGCTGCAAAGCGTCTAAAGAGGTCCTCATCTCTTCTCCTTTGACGACCACCTACATCACCAAAAGACGCCTCTTCATTGCCAGCTTCAACTATCACCTCGGAGTCGGAGGGGAGATTAAAAATGGAATTCAACAAAGCCCTTGCCAGATCCAGGCGGAACCTCAAGCGCTGCTCCGATGCAGTCTCCAATCCCACTTTCATAGGTTAAGAGCTTTTTTTTTAAATTTTCCTCTTAAAAGATAACTCAGCAACACTAGAACGGAATTTTTTTTTTTGGGGGGGGGGGTGGGGGTGGATTTTCTGCCCATACAAGTTGTGAAAGTTCTATTTACTTATTCATCAGTCGATTGAAAGATAACCCGTATGAATATGATAGGTGATTGAAATTTGATGGAATTAAAACTGGGTGTGTAGCAGTGTAGTATTAGACAATTGGTTGGCTCTTTTCTTCTCCATTTAACGGGGCTGCCATCTAAATATATGTATATTTCCACATTCTGGTGTCATTCTCCAATCCATGAAACAATTCCGAACTCTCTTTGGAGGGGGTGGCTGACCGCCCTGGCCTCTGTCCTTTTCCCCTTTTTCATCTTCTGCTGAGGGTAGCCTGGTAGGCAATAGCCAATAGCTCTCTGTTTCTCTACTTGCTTTTGCCATTGATCTTCTCACTGAAGTAGGCAACTAATCATTTCCAAGACTGCAGCTAACTGATGTAAAAGGTCGAAGGAACTTCACACTCTTCTATGTATTCTGAAAACAAAAGCCTAAACCAATTTCAGCTTACATACTCGAAGGGCTCTGAAACATGAGTTTCCATTGTAACCATCGTTCCATTATTCAATTTCTATGGGGCCACAGAGAAATTGAACGCTCTAATGCGTGGATGGTGGGTGGGGAAGAACAAGGCTCTAATGAAGAGCTCAGGCAGGGATGGCAAAAAAACCCGACAAACTCGATACCCGCGGGGACCTGCCCCGAACGGGGAGGGGAAAATCCGCTTAAACGGGTAACGGGGCGGGGACGGGTAACGGGGTCCCCGCCCCGCCCCGTCCCGTTAAAAAAAATTTTTTTTTTTTTTTTTTTTTAGAATTCAATACTTTAAATGAACATTTTCATTAGTTCCAATAGAAAATAGCAACTAAAATTATTTGTCTAAATATAATGAATATGGACAATAAAAATAAATTATCAAAAAAACTAAAAAAAAAAAAAAAATAAATTTAAACGGGGAATAAAAGGGGAAATAACCTACCCCGCCCCGCCCCGCCCCGCCTTGCCTTAAACGGGGAACGGGGCGTGGACGGGGAATGAATTTCTTAGCGGAGCGGGACGGGGGGGGGGAGCCCCGCCCCGCTGCCATCCCTAAGCTCAGGTCTATATATTAGGGCCTGTTTTGGTACACATTATTTTTTTCATTCTTTCTTCTACTCATTTTCAACCACACATTCTACAATAAAATAATATTTTCCATCACGTCAATAACTTTTCCTTCATTTTTAACCACACATTTTCCATCAATCTACTATTCAATAATACATTCTTTAAAAAAAAATGTATCCCAAACACACTCAAGATATAAAATAAAGAATCTGAAACTCAAACGGAAAATAGAACATAAGGAGATACTTTATTTCCTACACTGAATGTTAATAAAATGAGAGAGCAACTGCTGATCTCAGCATCATATCATCATTTTTCATTACAATGACATCAGCTTCGGTGCGCGGTTCAACAAACTAGTCGAACTACAGCTGGATTAAGCTGTACCTGAATTACAATTGCATTATACAAATAATATGTGGCTGGAATATGCGATGTTAAGTGGACTCCACACTTCAGGGTGCCCCACCTGTGTCAGCATGAAACAACATCAGACTGGGTGTGGAATACTTGTTATATTTACCACCAATTGTTTCAACATGGTGAAGAAGTATAAAAGGGAAGAGAATTAAGGAAGCAAGACTAGGAGGCTAGGCATAGTACCCAAGAGTTTTTGTCTGTTAAAACTAATAGCCTAAAATTGAGTTTAAATTTATTAATTCAAGAAACTTTAAGCAATCAGTTTGTTATAAACACGCGTTTTGGTGCTGACACAGTTTGTTCTTTGCTAAGTTGCTATTTCATGGCCATACTAGACAATATAACTTTTATATGCCTGAGTTGCCAGTTTGTAGATATTTTCTTATATTTCCAATGATTTTTGCACTCCAATTGAGATGAAAAGCTTGCAAATGGAATTACTTATAATTGAGATCATTTTACGTTATTCTCTCTTTATCTGCTACGTGTGAACATCTAGATGAGAAAGGCAAGACTTGTAACTACTATCATGGTTCTGTCACCGTCAAAATGTACACAATGCAATGCAGAAATTGAGGTGGGGTCTTTGATCCCTATTCCTTAGTCACGGTAAACTTTCTCTCTCTATCACCCTCTCGGCCTTCCCAGCGGTCAACTCACCCTTTCCTTAGGTTCTTTTGCTAATCTTCATATTTTCCTTTTTCTTTTTCTTTTTCTTTTTCATCTTTTGATGGTTGTAATGCTGATTTTATTTACAGCTCTGAGAGCTGCAGCTGCAGCAGTGAAGCAAGAGGTTGATTGACGACTGTTTCACAATGCAGCTCTCCGGAAGTGTAGGAAGGAAGCAAGTGAGTAGTGACCACAGGGTAAACTTGAAAAGCTTACCTACTTTACGATAACTTGGTCCATAATCATGCACAAACTAGTCCTCAAGTGTAAAGGAATTTAGTAACAGTTTCTAGTGATGGCTTCTTCTGTTCAGATCATATTGCATGGAACAGAATAGTACTAGTATAATATACCTAAATCTTCTGTATATTGTTTCTTTCATGTGCTGGTACTTCAACTGATAAATGCTGCAAAACTACGTTGCTTCTTTCTTGACACAAACGTCAAAGCTCGCACAGCGCATCTTGGCATTGAAGTAACATAATGCTCGATTTTAGCGTGCTTAAATATTGAATACTTTTGGGTTTTGAACTCAGCTCGGAAATGGGGATGTTCCTCCTGAAAATGGGTCACATAAAGGTGTACAATATCCTTTTTCAGTGACTGAGAAGGTTCTTATCAAGGTGAGTAATTCAGAACTCAATGCGGTCGTTATGTCTAAGTCCATGATATCAATAGCAATGGTAATGTAGAAGTTATGCAGGGAAACAGGAGGACACCTGATAAATTTGTTGGCAAGGAAGCAGTGATAAAGCAGTTTGTCTTAATGGCTGGTTAGTTTCTTGAACATAATGCTGTTAAAGGAGTTTGATATATACATCAGTTCAACTATTTGACTTTTGTGTTTGCATAATACACTAGAATCTTACATTTATCTTTGTTCAATTATGTATATTGAGTCTGGTTTTGCTGATGGGATACCAATATGGTGGTATGACCGAAAAATGCTAACCAAATTTAACAATGGGTAATGTCAGTTCTACATACTAGCTTGATGATGAAACTTTGAATTGTAAAAATAACTTTAGTTTTCACTTTGACTGAAATGCTTGTTTAATCGTCTTGTGAGACCAAATCAATGCTTTAGATTTAAACATCTTTTAGATATAAATAGATATTACATATGATCTATTCAGTTATTTGGCAACTTAGTCTCACCTGAGTGTTAGCTTTATAATCGTATCATAATCTATAGTGTTCATAAACCTTTTTGTTGTATGTGTTTTTGTTGGGCTTTTTCTCCTTGTATCTGCTTAGCATAAAAGAAACCCCCGTTCGAAACTTGGCATCAAAATTCTTGTACCATTGTTTACATTTCCCCCAGATTTGATTAGCTCTCCAGTTTCTATTGTGATAGTTGGCCCTTTATGATGCATAACTACTATATAATAATAATAATTTTTTTTTTTGTTATTTAGATACAATTTTTTATTAGTCCAACGACTATGATCACAATTCCTGGAAGATGAGATATCCTCAATCCACTAAACTAAAATTCAACAAGAAAGTACTTGTTTCAAAGTGAGAACAATTAGTGAAACAGGAGGACCTTTCAATATCTTACACGCAGAGGGCCAACCCAATACATGGAATTTTGCTATTTCCATCTGTCCAAAAAAGCTGCTCTGATCCTTCAAAAGTTCTGCAATTTCTTTCCATCCACATTACCCGAAAAAGTTACCTGAAAAATAACTGATACTGCTAATTTCCACATCAGAACACCTTTCTTTCGCAAGCTGATATCTATACACCCTTACTTCCTGCTACACTTAAAAACCGTATGGCAAAAAAATAGCCACTGTTGTGTTCATTCTGATGAAGTTCATATTTTCTTAACCATCTCTTACTCTCATTTGCAGTAGATCAATAAACATATACATTGTAAACAAATTTGTTTCTTTATTGCAGAAGAGTTTATAAATTCTCCTAAAAGGTGATCAAGTGCATTTCTTACAGGTATTTGCTCAAAGGTTGTTGAGAGTGGAGAAAATGTTCGATTACAGTACCGTTCTTTAAGATCCCCACGTCCCACAACTCCGAGGACAGATGTACGTCACAGCCAGTTCAGAACAGCAGCTAACTTCACTTTATTCTGTGACGTAAATATTGGGACCACCTCCCAACATTCTATACGATATATAGTTATTATTTAAGTAGTCAGCATAGAACCTGAGATTGAATAGTGATAAAGTCTGTATAAAAGAGAGTTTCTGGTATATTCTTGAGAGAAAAAAATTTTAGAAACCACTCAATTGGAGGAACAATCAGCACATAACTCGCTTCCAGCGGCAGGATGGGGGTTCGAATCCTGGTGGGAACCTGCGGCCAGATTAATTTGGTATAGAGCAATCACTTTGGAGGATGATCCCTTGTGCGCAGAAGTGCACAGTTGGTAAGGGGAACTTGAGAATCAGTTGAGGCATATCCCGCGATTTACCTAGTGGTGTCAATGAGTCTGGCCGGGCCGAGCCGACTAGGCCCATACTCGCACGAGGCTCGTGGCTCGTTTCCTTTTGAGAGAGCTTGGCTCGTGCCCGAGCTCGCCCAAGACGAGCGGCTCGGCGAACAAAGCTTAAGCTCGGCTCGTCGGCTTTTTTTATTTTATTTACGCTACTACAACTAAATTTTAAATTCAAAATATATATATGCACATTTTCTATTTTTTTTAAAATATACATTTTCTAAAACATTTTTATTTAAAAAAAAAAAAAAAACCCTCCTCATTTATTCGGGTTTGGGACCGGCTACTTCAATTTCGAGTAGGCCGAGTTAAAATTGTACATGAATAACTTTTTACGTGTACAATTTTTTTAAAAAATTATAAATGTATGAAAATAAAATTTTGTAATGAATGTAGTGAAATTAAATATCACTTACTTGATTACATGCAATTTCGGCATATTTATGTTGAATTCGATAATTAGCGTCTTCCTAATCCTTCACGCACATTAACGCTTCCAAAATATCTTCTTTTAGTCAACTTCGAATATCAGAGAGAACTATCTTCCCTGCACTAAAAGCAGATTCCGAAGTACAGCGCTAACCGGAAGTGTTAATAGATCTTTTGCAATTGTAGAAACAATTGGCCATCGACGTTCGTTATTTCGTCAGAATTCAATGACATCTTCTGAACTTTTCTTAAATGATTTGTTACTAGGCATAGTATAACGAACGAAATCAATTAATTCAGATGGCAACGCATTTGGACTACTACTCGAAGTTTGAGTACATGTCGTGGAAGACAAACTACTACTAGAGGAACCATATGCATATGCAGTTGAATTATATCTAATTGAGTCTATGTTTTCTAATATACTAATTACTTCAGCGTCGTCATCGTTTATATTAGTGGGAGGAGTAGTAGGTACACGAGTAATTTGTGTACCTATTCGTGAAACATATAATTCATACATTTCATTTAACTTTTGTTCCAAATTCCTATAAGTAATAGGCATATTAAAAGTTAAAGTATTTGAAATTTGGTCAATTATAAATTTAGTACCCGATAAATTATATCGGGGGTCCATGACGCATACTAAAGGAAATAACATAGGTAATTCTTTTCAATATTTTCTAAATTTTAATTCCATGGCATATGTAACCGTATGAAAATTATGGTCATTTTGATATCTCTTAAAAGCTCTAGCAGTTATATAAAGACGTTCAAGAACCATGCAACTAGTGGAATAATAAACAACTGACAATATATTCGTAGACGTATAAAAACTTTCCAAAAATTTCTTAATTTTAAAAACTGTAGTCCAATCGGATTCATTTAAGATATTATCGTTTTCGTCTCTAATACGCCTACTGTTATAAAATTCAGTGATAAACGGTTCAAAACTTTCACATGATTTTAATAATAAGTAAGTTGAATTCCATCTATGATTTACGTCAGTAATAAAAGTTTTTGTATTAGAGTTCCCAACTTGTTCACAAAATTCTTCAAATGCTTGTTTTCTATTAGGTGTAATTGTGATATACATAATTCCTAATTCGACTAATTTCGTCCTTCACATGTTTTAAACCGTCTTGTACAATTAAATTAAAAATATGGTACACATATCGAATATAAAATAAATAACCACCAAAATCGAGTTGAAGTACTCTATGCAATTTATCGATAACTACTTTATTTACGGAAGCATTGTCAAAAGTAAAAGAACGAATTTTACTCTTACATTTATATTCTCTAATTATTAACATAATAGCATTAAATATAGTTTGAGCGTTAAGAGGATACTCAACAATTTTAAAAGCAATAGTTTTTTTATGCATAACCCAAAGTGGGTCTATATAGTGTGCAGTTGCAGCTATATAACCTCTCTTATTAATCCCTTCGCATAAATCCGAAGTTAAAGATATCACACCCCTATAATTTTCTAAATCCGCAACCAATAATTTCTTTGCATTAAGAAAATATTCAATTGTATTAGAACGAAAAGTATTTCGACTTACCCCAACGTACCTTGGTTGAAAATATTGTTTGATGTAGTTTACGAAATGTTGGTTGTCCACTATTGCTAATGGCAGCTCCGTCGCGGCAACGAACTTCACCATTCCCGTTCGAGCTTTCTCCTCCGAGTACAACCACGTAGAAAGTGGCGTAGTAGTAGCATCGGCGCTACTAGTACCAAACTGTAGTTGCGTTTGACCACGTTCAAGAAGCCCATGTTTGGTCGCACATGTTTTGTAGTGACGGTTGAGGTGAGTGGTTCCAATGCCTTTTTGTCATGCCAGTTGTTGTTGATGGTATTTACATACTGCTTTGGTTTCTGGAAGTCCATCGATCACACGACCAATGTTAACCAATTTGAAATGGTCCCAACATTTTGCCTACTTCTTCCCCTTTCTTTTCCCTTTTTCATCGGGAATATTTAATTCGGGTTCTTAATCTTATTCCAAATCAATAGGAACACTAGGATCAACATCAACGCCATCCAAATCAATTGGATCGGGATAACTACCTTCACGAACGTCGAAATCTTCAATGTCTTCTGGAATTGGTAATTCATTGAGATCGGCAAATTCATTCCAAATTGATTTTGAGCAGGTGTTTCGCATTCCATACCGAACAAGTTTTCAACAAATGCTCGTGGATCCATTTGTGAATTGTAGAAATTGAATGTTGAAATAGAATGTAGAAAATAGAATGTAGAAATGTAGAATTAAGAAGTGAATGAAGATTATATACTAGTGTATAAAATGAGTTGTAAAATTAAGATAATAATGTAAAAATGTAGAAGAGAATTATAGAATAAATGAATGATATTGTTGATAATGATTTGTAAATTGTAGAGAGTATAGAATTGAAAGTTTGGTGAGAAAAAAAATGTTGTAATGGGTTGGATATTTATAGGAGAAGAAAACTAGAAAAGTATGATTTTTTTTTTTTTTAGAATGGTGACCAGAACGGTCACTGAATCAGTGACCGTTCTCGTCACTTGTCATAATTTATTTATTTATTTATTTTTATATACTAAACGAGCCGAGCGGCTCTACGAGCGGCTCGTGAATAGTGACGAGCTAGCCCGCTCGGCTCGTGCTCGCTTTTTAACGAGCCCGAGCGGCTCGTGGGCGTGAACAGTACAAGCCGAGCGGGCGAACCGATGAGCCGCTCGGCTCGGTTGACACCACTAGATTTACCTCCTCCAAGGTTCTAGGGGCAAGGGTCTTGGAGGTCCAGGATTTAGTCTGGTAAAGTTGGACCACACCGGGGTATCAAATAAAAAAAAAAAAAATGATACTGGAACCTCAATTAGTCAATTATCTGTAAAACGTGACACCGTTTTGATGTAAATGAAAGGCAGACTATTGATTCCTGTTCCTCCCTTCCATAGTTCCATAGCTTTACTTTGAACACTTAAGATGGTTCCTGTTTGTTTCATTATCCATATATCATAGGCCATGAGTTCATTTTGTTCAGTGTACACCTTTGAGTGTTTGGATGAGCTACGTTCCAAATGTTGGAAATTACTATGTTCTTACAACAGTGATTTGAGAGAGATCACGCAGCTTAACTGTGTTCAATTTGGGAGCTGGGGCTTGAGATTTATGGACAAGAAACATAGGGCTGTTCGTGGGTCGGTTCGGTTCGGTTCGGTTCTGAAGATACCCGAACCGACCCAAAACTTTCGGGTATTTAATAAATGGACCCGTCGGGTCCAAATATAAATATGGAACCGTTCGGGTTCGGTTCCGTTCAGTTCGGTTCGGGTCGGTTCGGTTCCGTACCATAATTAAATTTTTTAATATTTACAGCAACACTATATAAATACAACTAATGACATTTCATTCGTAACTTTTACAAATTAACGTAGCCCAATTCAAAAACATATAAATAACTAGCCGTCCAATAAGATTAATTCAATGCATACAAATATCAAAAAGTAGATATTAATATTACAGTAACACTACATAAAGTATATTCATTTGCTTCAAATTAAAATGGGCTAATGGGTTTTAAAAATGATTTGGGCTTTAAAATTAAAATTATGAAATAATCTGATTTATTTAATTAATTTGCTAATTTGTTTAGAAAAAATAAAATAATTTAATTAATTCAATATAAAAAATAAAAAAATTATTTAGTTTCGGTTCTTATTCGGTTCTTCGGTTCTTGGTCTAGACCCGAGACCCGACCCAAACCCGTCGGTTCTCGATTTGGGTACCCGTTCGGGTATTTAATTTATGAAGAACCGCTCGGTTCGGTTCGGGACTTTTGGACACCCCTAATGAAACTGTTTCAGACGCATTATAAGAAAACTTTACTATGAGAAGTTTTTGTTGGTCATTTTTTGTTTACAAAAAATTTCGTTACATAATTTGTTATATTGAGACCTATTTTTGGTATAGAAAGCGATCCAATTGAAGAATGATGTCTGAATCAAAGTTGTAGCCAGATGGGTTAGCTTTCCAACGCATTTTGAATCGCCTTAATCGGACATCGAAATACAAAGTTATGATAAAAACATTGAATGAAGGTGCAGCTGCCTGTTTAAAACAAAAAATTCCGTTACATAGTTCGTTATATTGAGACATATTTTTGACATAAAAAGTGATCGAATTGGAGAATGATGTCTGAATCAAAGTTGTAGCCAGATGGGTTAGCTTTCCAACGCATTTTGAATCGCCTCAATCGAACATCGGAATACAAAGTTATGATAAAAACACTGAAAGAAGGTGCATCTGCCTGTTTAAAACAAGAAATTCCGTTACATAATCCGTTAAAACAACAAATTCCGTTAGTTTTTCCATTAAACCAACAAATTCCGTTAAATAGACACTTTTTATATATAGAAAGATGTTAGGAAAGTGTTGGATTACATGACTCTGGAGCCTCTAAGGTGCATTTGTGTTGAAGCTAATGCTCGGACACACATTTACATTTATCTAGTTTGGATCTGAACCGACCGTATGTGAAAGTCGGGCATAGGTTACCTGGGACGGAAACCTTTTATTGCATCATTAACGGACTCGAGAATTAGAGATGCAGGGTGCTAAGACTTTTTGGTGGTTGGGCACTTGGGGCTCAGTCATTTCAATTTTGCATATATTTTAGTGTTTAAAATATTTGTGTATGACATTGCAGCTCACTCTAGCAAAACCATGTATACGCATTGAATGAAGAGTGACAATACAACGTATGACTTCTTAAGAGCAAAGGTGGGGAAAAAAAGAAAAAAAGAAAAAAAAAACTGGGGCCTACATTGTGCGCTTGTAACTAATTGAATGCAGCAAGGATATAAATGATGACATTTTTATTCACTTCAATAGAAAATGTGTATGTAAATCAAAAGTACGAGGCAACTGTGAAAGAGATGCTACAGAATATTCAATTATTTTGGAAGGGTTAACTGGACAAATAATTATCATTGAAAAAGAAAAATTCGACGTGAGATCAAAATGGGAAAAAATTGGCGCTTCTACAAAAGGAGAACCAACTTGCCTTGAACCATGCGTACGCATGACCTATAACCATGAGTACACATGTGAAAACCCCCCTTTTTTTGTTGTTGAAATGTTGGCACTGATTCGTGAATTGCGAATGAAAAACTCTCCCCCAGTTTGGCCCCATTATTTAAAATTTTAAAAGTTGGAATAGTGTTTTTATGAAAAATGTGTGGTTAAAAAAAAAGAAAAAGTTTTGGAATTATATGTAATACTATTTTATTGAAGAATGCGTGATTGATAAGAAGATAGGAGAAAATGAATTATAATTTTAATGGGGTCAAACTACAAACACAAGAAATCAACAATCTAAAACCACTTTAAGTGCCTTTAATCTTATTCTCCTATATCTTTAAAATTTTATGAATCTTGCTACATGTACATCAGGAATTACATAATACCACGTGTCACTCTATCATTTGTTAGTTTAAAATACAGTCAACTTTTTCATCCAATCTTTTTTCCTGCACATCATATTATATAACTCCTTGATATACAAGTAGTAAAATCCAAATTTTATAATGTTCGTCAAGTTCTTGGAAGAAATTATAAGTGGTTAAGTGTTTTCTTCGTAAGGGTTTGTTTAATCCTACAAATCATTAACTGATGAATTCTTTTAAGCATTCTAAAAAATCCTAAAGGGAGTAAATATCGTTTGATGGGTTAAGAACAACAATCACGTGTTCAAGCCTATTTTCCATTTCTGGTTTTTGGCAATTGTGTGTGTACTATCCTTCTCTTATTCTCATAGTTTCCAACAATTTCTTGGAGGCAAATACTCGTATAAGAGAATGCAGGGAGTAACTCGAGGGAAATGGTGAGTTGTTTATAAGTAACTTAGATATAGAGCCACATTTAATAGGAAGAAAACCCTAGAGAAGTGGTGACATTAAATTTTTTCCATTATGAAACAGGAGATATTTTACCTTGATCAATTCACGACTATCGCCTACTCAATCGTAGAAGCACGAGTTCTAGTCACGAAGCTTGTAAAACTGGTGAGCCCTTATCGCTTACAAGGACCATCCTTATCACAAAAGAGGAAGAACCAAGTAAGACAAATCCAGCTAAGTTCACTAAGCTAAAAGACAGGTGCACAAGTTGTCCATGAAAGTTTACCATTACTCAAATGGTCAAATTATTGGCCTATAAGAAGATCCAGACATTTACAAAATACCCATAATTTTAACTTCAAGCCACCAATATTTATAATTAAAATACATGCATGTGTACAACTAGAAATAGAGATCAGCAGAATCTGGGCATCTGTGGAGGTTCACCTTTTACAGTAGACATTCTTGACATCTGTCCTCTCTTCTCTTTATAATTATATATTTTCTCCAATTCTTTGACTCTCATGAAATTATTGCTATTGTTGTACAAAACCAACTGGTTATATTTGGAGTCATAATCATCATTCACAAACTGATCTGCCATTTGTATGATGGAATGTTGAGAGGCCAATGCTTGAACTGCAATTCTTGGAGGTATTCTTGGGTTCTTTGCAAGGTCTTTACATGCTTCTAATCCTAGCTTTTCATAATTCAGACATCTGCATAATCTTGATCGTTCCTCCAGCGAGAGAGCTGGATGAGACTGCATTAATGCATTCGAGATAATTACATTATAATATGTCTTACATTCATTCTAATAAAATTTTAAGGCACTAAATATGAAAGAATTTACTAATGTGCGACAAATAACACCCTCTTTGATGCACATTATTCTACCAAGAATACATTTTAAATAGTGATTTGATGGAACATATGTAGTTAAAAAATAAAGAAAAGTTTTGGATTCTCGTGTAATATTATTTTTATTGAAAAACGTGCGGTTAAAAATAAGAGAAAAAAAATGTATTTTTAGAAGAATGTGTATCAAACATAGTGTAAGACTGTATCGGACAGATTTAACTAGCTTAAAATTTTATGAATAAGTAAATAATTATGTTTTAAAATGAATAATTTTTTATTGGGTTTAACTGAAGTTACTAATTATGAGACTAATGACAGCATGTTCGACTAAACTTAAAAGGTACATACTTCTCACAAAATGTGTTTTTCAGCACCTTCTTAAGTTTGGCCAAAACATGCTACTTCCAAGTCAAATCTAAAGAAGTTTAAACAAAAAGTTACTTCAAAAATAAGTTTTACGTTTTCTAAGCTTAATCAAACATGTTGGATTTATACTTTGTTAATATACTAAGCAAGGAATGGGCGCCATCTTGTCCCATGTCATGGTTGGTAGGGGTGGTTTTGCGCTCCATGCTAACATAAACAATGCAATCGCCCTTGTTTGGTCTACATTATTTACAAAATACATTTTTTTATTTCTCTTATTTTCAATCACATTCTTCAATAAAATAATATTACACGCAAATCCATAACTTTTTGTTACTTGTTTATCACACATTTTCCATCAAATTACTATTCCAAAATGCATTTTTGGCACAAAAAAAGGGCTTCAAAGGTTTGTCTTGCACTGAGGCCAGCTATAGTAGCTACATGGCATGGTTAAAGGTACAACATGAGAAAACTCTAAGAAGCGATTATGGTTTTACAATAAATAAAGCACTTGCACATCAAGCCAATTTTTATGCATGTGTAGTATGACAAACAGACAGACAGACATAGCAAGATTTTTAAATTTAAGTACTGCGAGTAGATGCTAATTTGGCTAAGTATTGATTTGAAGCTTGTGACAACTATTCTCTCAATTAGTACCTGTCTAACATTTGTAGTATTCACAGGCAATGACAGCATCAAAAACGAAGAGAAAAGGACAAATATGTTGCAGAAATGTTTGAATGTATATGGCAGAGAATAATTGTACCTTATGTGTTGGCTTTTACTTGAACACTATTTTAAATTGCAACTCTCTATACTAAATCGAAGCATTTTCGCACATCGAAGTATATGTTTACTTATAGACTTTGAATTGGTATAAGGGCATCACGAAACTCTAACCTGGAACAGACTTTGAATTGGAGAATGATTTCTTATAATTAGCAGTCTTTTGGGAACCTTAAAAAGGCATCATTTTTTTCGAAAATTGAAATCAAAAGTTTTGCTAAATTATTGTTAAAAAAACGTACTTTTGTCTCATATATTCGTATTGTCTCTATAGAAGTTTAGGAAAGTTTAAGAAGACAAAGAATTACCTGAAGATAGATGTCAATTGCTTTGTAGACTTCATCATAACAATCCCTTGCATAATCTGGTAAACTTTGTGCAATTCCTAGGAATTTGGAGATTTTGAGGTGCTGATCAGGCCCTATTTCTCCCAAGTACTTGTCCATTAATTTACCAACTTTCTTCATTTTCTCTATGGTAACTTTATCAGCATGTACAAACAATCTGATCAATCTCACCACAAGATTCACATCATAAGCACCCCCATGGTGTCCTCCAAAAATCAGCAAATCGTCAAGGGTCGCTTGATCAAGCATCCCACCAATCAACTTCTCCAAGCCGACCTGGCATTCTCGGCTCTGCCCCAAACCAGATACAATTCTCAGCACCCAAAATAGGCCTCTGCAAGAAAATGCAGTCTTTCCTATCAAAATCACCCCATGAACTGCCGTATTTGCAAGTTCACTGTATTCTGATGTTTTTGAGTTTATACTCTTATTATTGGACTGGACAGCAGTTTTCAGATAGTGCAACAAAAACCTTGTGAGAACTAAACTATTATTGTCATTCCCATAAGCTCCTATTGTCTTCACAAATTGCTCTATAGTCTTTGGATGTAAAACAGTCATATCTTCAAACCACCATTCTTTTCTTGATGAACTTGGCTTGATTTTGAGTTCATCTGAATTGAAATACTTATCTGGAGAAGACGAAGAAGAAGACGAGGATGAAACTAGGAGATTGACATCAGTTTTCTGCGCAATCTTGGCTAGAAGTGAACATAAGAGCTTTTGGAGTAGGCCACTTGAATCAGCATAACAAAAGAATGATTCACAGCTCTTGAGACAAGTGATAGTATCACTCCATGACCAGTTGAAAATACCTTGAAGAAAAACCTCAGTTTGATGCAACAAATTGAAATTAGATACCTTTTCAGTCATTCCAAGAAAAATTGCACAACAATGGAGTAGAGAGACATTGTAGACAGTAATTTCGACTGCGCCATTGTTGTAACAGAACCTTATAGCTTGTTCAAATCCATCGGCTCCTCCCGGAAAATCATCAATCTCAATTCCCGAGTTCCTAATCTGAGTTCTTCTCTTTTCTTGTTTGATAATCTTTCTTAACTTCCCACAGAATTTTGACACAATTCTCTACAATATGAGAGAGAGGCAGCCATTGAATCTTGAATGAACTAAAGAAATTAACAGTTATTCATACAATATCTGATAGATGGAGAAGTGGAATTACCTCATTCGTGAAGAATGTTTGTTGACCATGAATATGGATTTGCAGATCACAGAATTCTGCCATGGCTTCTTAGCATTGAATGAAACTTCAACTAGTTTTACTGCTTTCAAAAGTACATTTTAGGAAAAATTATCAAGCCAATCCACTGATTTTTCTTTTTGTTTTATATGCACATTAATTGGCCTATGTACATGTGTGTTTTGAGCTTATTTGCTGCAGCATCACGAGACCTGTACTTATATAGCAATGGCCCATCAAGTTTCTTTCACAACATAAAACAAATTATTCTGTTGACCCCACAATTTTTCTAGCACTTTATCTTTTGTAATCTCATTTAGATAGAAATATTTACAGGTCAAAATTTCGAATTACGGCTTATTAAAATTTGTGATTTCATCTTAAAAAGTCAACATAATTAAGAAGATTAGTTCAAACTCTTATAAATTTATGGCTAATTAGCATAAAACGTCCCTACCTTTATGGTGGATTTTGGAAATCATCCCTACCTTTCATTTCGTGCGTAGGACGTCCTTACCTTCAATGTTTCTGTGCGCCGGATGTCATTTTTACATCTTTTTGACGATTTTACCCCCCATTCAAGTAAAACAAAAAGAAAAGAAAAATTAAAGAATTAATTGCAACTATAATCTCGAATTTTTAAAGCCTACTTTTCAGTCACAAGATACTAATTTTCTCATCTACAACCACCTCCAACTGTTGGTGGCCAAAAAATTTGGCCAAATCCAAAATTCTTTTAATTGGCTGACGAATTGAATCAATTGATCCATTACCCATGGTATTAGCAACTTTAATTGAATGTTGGTGGTTGCAATTTGTTGATTGGGGCAGTGGGTGAACAGAAATAAAAAAAAAAAGACCCAACACCGCGCGCTAAACCTGTTTATGAACGAACAGTCGTTTCCCGGCCAAATTGAGGAAGACCCATATGCTCATTGGATGCGCCTTGAGGAGTAGGTGCTAGTGGTGGTGGTTCTTGATAGTCGTTCGTACCACCGATGCCAGAAAATCTGTCTGAAAGTTGCGTTTTCACTGTGTTCGAAGCTATCACCTACTGTTGTTGATTCTGAGCAATAGGGGACAGTTGGGGACAATGGACAGGGATGTCTTGAGGTGGGGAATCAATTGGAATGTTGGGCTTTGTATGGGTGTCGCTGAAAAAGGAGTTGTCGGCCGATTTTAGCAAAATGAGCATGCGATTTTTGTCCAAATTTTCGGTGATTTCAGGGCTGTTCGAGGCATGATATTGGGTGGGAATTGAAGGGCATAATGAGGGCTTTCTAGTGGTGTTAATGTCCAGTGGTTTTGGTGGTGGGTGGCCAGCGTTTTTGGCCATCAAAGGTGGTGGTCGGAGGAGGAGATTCCAGCAGTTTTCAGATTTTCGAGTGGCTGAATTTGAGAGTTGATTTCGGCAAGATTATTTGGTGTTTTGGGGAGTTGTTGTTTTGGTGGTCGGAAGGTGTCTGAAAATAGCTCCGAAGTTGGCGATTGGTTAGGGGCAAAAAATTAGTATTTGTGACTCAAAAGTAGGTTTTAAAAATTTAGAGTTATCATTGCAATTAATTCTCTAGTTTCTCTTTTCTTTTCTTTTTGTTTCAATTGACTAGAGGGTAAAATTGTCAAAAAGTTGTGAAAATGAGGTTCAGCGCACAAAAAGTGGAAGGTAGGGGTATAAATGCCAAGAAATGAAAGGTAGGGACGGTTTCCGAAATCCACCCCAAAGGTAGGAATGTTTTGTACTAATTAGTCTAAATTGATCTATGTTTTTATCTTTATTCGATGCCCCGCAAGATGTGGTTCATTTGAACATATCAATCTGAAAATTCTCGTACTCATTTTTTGAGTTTTAATTTGATCGAATTACTCGTTACAGTTTAATGGACTTTGATATCATATTAAGATTGTTGTTCAATTTTAAAAGGTCAACCTTATTAAGAGAATAAATCAAACATTTATAAGTTTATCTATGTTTTCATTTTTATTCGATATGAGATTTTATTCCTTAAATACGCTATATCTGTATACATTGCTCGTGAAAAGTTTGTCTCGTGGATTTATAAACAATTTAGACGCCATTTCCTTACAAGCCTATTTTAAAAGTGAGTTCTAATAATGTCTGCATTTTGCAATTGCTACTGTATTAAAAGGACTGAATTCCCTTTATTTTTTTGCTTTTCTTATTATATTTGCATTGGAATGTAGAGAAGTTGATGTGGGTGCAATGAATACAAAAGAAAATGTTGAGAAATTGTGTGGTGTAGCAATTAGAGAAGCCAATCACTTTGAAAATAAGCAATGTCCCTTGTCACCTAGGATATATTTGGTTCCCTTGTCTTGTATTTATGTGGAAAACAATTTTCGAGCATGTGAAACTGGGGCCCTTCATAAAAACTGCACAGGTGGGTGGGAGGGAGAGAGTGAGGAATTTTGGATTTTTCAGAATTTTTGTTCTTTCCTTTACAAGATCAAAAAATATATATATATATAAAATGTCAAATTATTAAATTTTTTAATGTCTGTGTAGAAATAGCTAAAAATTTATCCTTACAAAATAGCCATATAAAGGCGAGATTGAAAATTTATGGCGTATTTATATTTTTGTTAGTGAACTACAATCTAAACGGATGATGAGTAGTGAAAAATTAAGAATTCATTAAGTGGTTGTTCTCTTTGCCGTTTTCATCCCGTTTTCTGTTTTCGATTTTCCAAAATAGTGTAAACACGTTTACTTATCTATTTTCAAAAACGAATTTCCAAAAATGAGAATATGTCAAAAATGTCGTTTTAAGTGTTTTCAGTTAAAACAAAACCAAAATTTTCAAAACACTTTTTGGCTGTTTTCGATTACGCCACCAACAAAAATCACCGCCATCGCCGTCTGCACCACGTCGCCGCCGCCACCACACCGCCGCAACACCAAACCACCACCTACGACGTCACGACCTAAAACCATCACCATCGCTACAACAGCAGAAGAAGCCGGAGACGTCGCGACCCAAACCACCGCCACCGCAACAATAGCAGAAGAAGTAGACGACGCCGCACTCAACCACCGCACCACGTACACAAACTAACCGGAGCATTAAAAAAAAAAAAGAGACGAAGAAGCCGGAGATTGGGCTCTCACTGCTCATCCCGACAGCTCCGCCGTGGTTTTTTATGATGATCGCCTTGCGAGGTAGACGATAGAGAGGAGGGGAAGAAGAGAGATGAGAGACGAGAGGGGAAGAAGAGAACAAGTTTTCTAATTTTTTATTTTTGAAAATAATTTTTCAAAATGACAAAAAAAAAAAACATTTTCAACAATCTCAAAAAGAACACTCAAAACACAAAATTCAAAATGAATTCAAAACGAAAAATTGAAACACGAAGAGAACAAATCCTAAGTTTCTAAATCTATTTCTCATAACGGGTTTCAATTTAAATGTAGTGAAAACCCGACGTTACAAGGGTTAAAAAACTAGGATAATGTGTCCAATGACAACTAGTAAATTGGGATTTGATTGCCTAGGCTCAGAGTAGCTTAATTAGGCTAAGCGCGAGTTGTATTTGGTCACTATTAAAATTTATGGGATAATATTTATATTATGAATTGAAAAAAATTTCAAACAGTGCGATGACTAGTCGCAACTTTTTAAATACAAATGGTGCATGTCAAAGAAAGTTATTTCAAATTGGATGTGACTATTAGAGCATCTCTAAGGGACGGCCTTAAAATTATGTTTCAAGAGATTCTTTAAATTAAAATTTTAATTTAAAAAGTGAGGTTGGCTAATTTGGAAAGCCAAACCCACTCTGAAAATAACAGATACGAAAAAAAATAATAAATATTTTTTAAGTAATAAAACGTGTTAAATATAAAGAGCATATTGGAGTACCTAAAAATTTTTACTCTCTAAATAGACCATTTCTAAATTATAGAATATACTCTTTAAAATAGAGAGTTGCTATTAAAAAATGTATATTATAAAAAGTCATGACATTTTGATAGGGTGCAATTTAGACCATTACATATGAAAGTGTGATCAAAAGGTTCACATTAATTTATATCAAAATATGCAATCATTCTGAAACGACATTTAAGAATTTATAAATAATAATCCCTAATTCTATATTTCCTATACCAAACCAATTCAACAAAAATAGAATTTTAAATTCTCTCATATCTTCAAAATATTTCATTGTTTTTATTTTGTTGAAATTAAATTCTGTAAGAATTATTTTCGGAAATAAAATTTCGTCCGAACCATTTTAGTTCTAATCTATTCCATTCGTAAAGAATATTGTCAACATTTTGGTTCACCTGCAAAATTAATATTGTACTATATTAATTTGAAAGAAGTGTTGTATTGAAAGACAGATGTTCATTTGATCATGTTAGCACGAGTGTATGTGACGAAAATCTATCTTAAAGAGATTTATATTCATATACCTCACTTTATTTCACTTCTTTCTAATTTATACGTTTCAGTAAGTTACATTTTGTGCATATTTTGATGCCCATACCTTAATTTCAGTAAGTTAAAATTCTATCCCATTTTTTGCATCAATAAGATAAAATTTTATAATATTTACATGTACGTATTTCTTTTAAAAGAATATAATTATGCACCGCCCATCAAAAAGTCACCACCACTTGCTGGTCGGTCCAAAAAATTTCAGAGATCATGATTTATGAAGCCAAAAATCTGCCCAAGGTACAGTTGATGAAACAGCCTAGTACTACAATAACACTCGTTCTTTGGAAATAGGGAGGTGAAATGTGTGTAACACAATTTTACTAAACTAGTAGTACGTGTCAAGAAATATAAAGCTCTGATATTATGTAGAAATTTATGGGCCTAACTCCTCTCACAAAATCGGTTCAATAAGAGAGGTTTGCCACATTGTTTATAAACTGGCCCAAGACATTGTCCACAGGCGATGTGGGATTTATTTCCAACACTCTCCCTCACGTGCAGGCCAGTAATTTTTCTGGTCCTTGTCACGGGGTAAGTAGTGTAGGCCCACATCAATCTTGTGGTAGGCTCTGATACCATGTCAAGAATATTGAGCCTAACTCCCTCTAATAAAACTGATATAAATGATCCACTTAATAAGGTGAGGGCAATCCTCCCCTAATAAGCCGGTTTTATTAGGTGGAGTTAGGCCCAATATTCCCAACATGGTATCAGAGCTAGGCCCAATTATGCAATGATGGGTGCCACCCAATATCGATTTGTTCACAGTTATTTGGCATGGTCCACGCTGTGCGTGAGGGGGCGTATTAGAATCTCACATTGATTGGGAAAATATAAATGATCCACTTAATAAGGTGAGGGCAATCCTCCCCTAATAAGCCGGTTTTATTAGGTGGAGTTAGGCCCAATATTCCTAACATGGACCCAATATTGATTTGTTCACAGTTGTTTGGCATGGTCCACGCTGTGCGTGAGGGGACGTATTAGAATCCCATATTATTTGGGAAAATATTAATGATCCACTTAATAAGGTGAGGACAATCCTCCCCTAAAAAGTCGGTTTTATTAGGTTGAGTTAGACCCAATATTCCTAACATGGTATCAGAGCTAGGCCCAATTATGCAATGTTGGATGCCACCCAATATCGATTTGTTCACAGTTGTTTGGCATAGTCCACGCTGTGCGTGAGGGGGCGTATTAGAATCCCATATTGTTTGGGAAAATATTAATGATCCACTTAATAAGGTGAGGACAATCCTCCCCTAAAAAGCCGATTTTATAGGTGGAGTTAGGCCCAATATTCCTAACCGTACGCACGTGCGTTGCACATAAAAATATCAAACGAATGATATGCATAATGTTTTAAAAATACTAATACTGTTTTTAAAGTAGTTGAAGGTAATTGATACATACTAATATGTATGTATGTATGTATGTATAATTTTTTATAAAATTATGTATATAATGTGAAAATATTGAATAAACTTAAATATAATTTTTTTTTACAATAACACTTCTTTACATACAATATTTTTTCTGAAAACATTCCACATTGTTTCTTCTTTTTATTTTCTGCTTTTACCAAAACTTTTGTTATTTGCATAGAAACTCTATGAGAATGTGAGACATATAATTGCCCATTAGATAATGCATGCTCAATAATGTATATTCCAATAGTAAATACTATTTGTCCTTGAGCCTTGTTAATAATCATTGCAAAGTATAAACGTATTGTAAATTGTTTCCTTTTGAATTTGAATGGATACTCATCATCATCTTCTGAAGTTAATGGGATGTGTGGAAGGAAAACTTGTTTTCCAGCATGTTGTCTAATGATTATTTCTGCATTGATAATATGTTTCTTGAAATCATGGCAAATCATTTTTGTTCATCACAAAAACCGTTGGATGGGTCTAAACTTTCCAAGAGCATCATTAGACAATTTCTTTTCAAGATTAACTTATTTAGTTGGACACCATTTGACAGTAATGTATTTAGGAACTCCTCTTGATAAAATTGATTGTATCATCTATTGATTCTTCAAAGTTGACAAATTCTTCAATTTCTCCAGAAAATAACCTGATTAGTTTGTCATCGAGGTGATCAACACGCTCATTTTTTATTGAAAGAATTCCACGTCGTGTCATATAATCAGAAGAATATACATTTTCCATTAAACCTAGGAACACAACATTGATTAAGTGTTAAACTCCGAAATTTTAGTATCGTTACATGCTATAACTATCTCTTTTGGTAAGTTGATGAAGTCATCATCTATATAAGGTTCTGTTCTATTACCAATTTTGATCAAGTATTGTACAAATCAATTGTCCAATATTATTTTTAATATGTAATATGATGTTTCAAAATTTTAATTGTATAAGTAATATTTTTTAAAATAAATTTTATATATTAATATTAATGGATGTAATAAAATATGTCAGTTCAAGTTAACTATATATGTAGTAGTATTATAATTTCTTTTAATTGTATGTAATAATGTTTTTATTAATTGTGTACTAATAATTAGTAATAATTATGTTTAGGAGAAATTAATTGACTTAATTTTTTAAAGCAATATTAATTATTAATTATCTTATTTAGAGAAAATAAATTGAATCACTTGTTACTCCGTAGTTAACCTTTGGTATTCTGTAGTGAATTATATATGTAGTATTATTATAATTTCTTTCAATTGTATGTAATTATGTTTTTATTAATTGTGTACTAATAATTAGTAATAATTATGTTTAGGGGAAATTAATTGCCTTAATTTTTTAAAGCAATATTAATTATTAATTATCTTATTTAGAGAAAATAAATTGAATCACTTGTTACTCCGTAGTTAACCTTTGGTATTCTGTAGTGAATTATATATGTAGTATTATTATAATTTCTTTCAATTGTATGTAATTATGTTTTTATTAATTGTGTACTAATAATTAGTAATAATTATGTTTAGGGGAAATTAATTGACTTAATTTTTTAAAGCAGTATTAATTATTAATTATCTTATATAGAGAAAATGAATTGAAACATTTGGTACTCTGTAGTGAATTATATAGTAATAATTGTATTTACTGAAAATTATTTGACTTAATTTTTTAAAGCAATATAATAATTATGGTCTTATTTAGAAGTAATAAATTGAATCATTTGATATTTCGTTTTTATCTAAACGTATGTATATTTATATGAAACTGCCAATTAAAACAACTTTTAAATAAGGATAAATAATAAATATAAAATATTAATGCAACCTTTCAATTTTATTTTATTTTTTCATTTTTGTAAATCATGAGGGTATATTGGGCATATCGGTAAATATGTAAGGGTAGAAGTGGTATTCAAAAGTTTCTTCACAATCTCCACTTTTAATATATTGTAGATGAACATATTGTGTAAGATAATTTTAATGTAACACATTGTCTTACAAATAATTAAAATAAAAGAGAATTAAAACAAAATTATAAATTGTTCCAAATAGTTAAATATGTATGTTTCATTAAACTAAATATAGTACGACAGCATTTTTGAAATGAGGACTTCTCCAGGCCCATCAAGGACGCCTTCAAGCACTAAGGCTGTTATACAGTTAACCATCTGATGTCCAATCTACAACTTATTGGGCCAGGGATGATTTTTCATGGACCTCTGTACTTGATTGGGCTTAGTAGTTAAAGTCTAGGGAAAATTACCAAAAACCAGACATTAAGTTTGTGCTTTTAAAAAATAGGTTTTCACCTTTTTTTTACATATATCAGGTTTTTTATCTTTAAATTTTTTTTTCATTTTAATTAAATAATTAATCATTTAAAACTCTAACTTCTCATTTCATCTCACACCCCCTCCTTATCGTCTCTCTCTCTCTCTCCTCCCTAGCGGAGCATCGAGAGCAGCGTTCGACGCTGCCAGCCTGGCGGATCTGAGCTGTTGGTGGCTGGTGGGTGGGTGGATTTTCTGTGGGTGTGGCTGATGGGTGGGTGGATTTGCTGTGGGTGTGGCTGTGAATGGGGCGTGTGGTTACTGCAACTATGGGCGTGGCTGTGGGAAGTTGTGTGGTGGATCTGTGTGTGTGTGTGTGGCGGTCCGTGTGGTGGAACTGTTGTGGTAATGGTTGTGTGGTGTTGTGGCAGGGTCGACGGCGGTGGTGGTGTTTTTCTTGGTGTGGTGGTGCGAGCGGCGATGTGATGGTTGTTTTTTGTTATTATTATGGCGGTGATTGTAGTGGTGTTGTGATTGGGTGGCGATGGTGGTGCTGTTCAGGCGGCGACGGTGGTGGTGGTTGGTGGTGTCATTGTTGGTGGGTGTTGTAGGGATTAGGGTCGGCGGCGAATGGGACGAAGTATCTGTGACCAACTATTTGGTCGTTCTGTAACCTGTGAGAAAGTATTGTTGGTGTATTGGGATTGGGGGACGGGTGCGACTGATGAGTCGAAGTGTCTGTAACCATCTATTTGGTCGATCTGTAACCTGTGATTTGTGATCT
The DNA here is from genome assembly GCA_035079005.1 of Fraxinus americana. NCBI lineage: Eukaryota > Viridiplantae > Streptophyta > Magnoliopsida > Lamiales > Oleaceae > Fraxinus > Fraxinus americana. The sequence goes on from CM068710.1 coordinate 24,012,498, forward strand.
GTGACCATCCATTCGGTCGATATGTGACCTCGAAATAATCCGTGACCTACACAATTTTTGATCTGTGACCAAAAAAAAATTGTGACCTAAAAATTTTAGATCTGTGACTTCGAAATAATCCGTGACCTATAAATTTTTTTATCTGTGACAAGAAACACAGTCGTCGAAGTGCTCACCGGTCACGGGAGTAGTCACCGGAAGATGGGGTGGGTTAATTATATTATATTACAGAATTTATAGTCAAATATTTAATTTAATATAATTAATTAATTAATGAAAACCTGATTTTTGAAATTCTAAACTTTGGGGCCTGATTTTTTATTTTGGGATAGATAAAGTCTGAGTTGTGAATTTTTCCCTAAAGTCTAATGGAAATGATTGTTTGGATTTCATTATAAGTAATGTTATTTGTAAGCATTGGTTACCCATCAGAAATCTATGTGGCGATAAGATAATTGTTAGAATTTGGGATGCATTTTAATTCAGTGGAGAATGCGATTAGGCATAATAGTAGAGGGTCTGCTCAACTTACTCCACCTCCAATTTATCTAATATTGGTGGTAGATACTTGTCTCCTTAAACTATTTGTGGTGGTGGTGATATTGATGTAATTTTCAAATTGTTTTTAGTAATCAATGTCTAAAAATTTAAGGGTGCGATGATTTGTTATTTTCGAACCGTTTTTAATTTTCAGTTTTGTAAAACATTCAAAACTTTTTTGGTATGTATTTTTGAAATGAGGTTGAACTTATAACATAAAACTTAAAATGCATTTTTTTACGTATGGAGTGTATATACTGAAAATTCTAAAAATACACAAAAATATGAGAAAGAAGCATTTAAATAAAATTCTAATATTTTTTTTAGAAAGTTCTAGAAAAAGATAATAATTGTAAAAAAATAAAAAAATAAAAATAGTTCAAGGTCTTAAGGATTATTTACATAAAATTTTAAAAAATAATTATTTAAATTAACATAGATAAAAGTTTTTAATTCAGGTTATAAAGGATTGTTTTAAAATAATTTTTCATAATGACGAAATAAACTCATTTTTAGAAAGCTTAAAAAACATCCTCAAAAGAGAAAACTGAAAATGAATTCAAAATTAGAAATAAAACACAAACCCAATTGTCTAAATTTAAAGAGGAAATTACACCTACACCTGATTTTAAATTTCCAATTTCACAAATAAGGTTACAAGTTTAACATTTCAAAAATCAGGTTTTATTTAACAATTTAAAAACTTTTTTTTGATATAATTAATCTAATCAAACCCTAATAGGAACAAACCGACCGTCACTCCAACTCTCCCCCATATCTACCCTCTCGCCATCTCCAGTATCTCCACCCATCGTCGCCTCCACTCCCCTCTATCGTCTGCACCGTTCTTCTCTCTCTCACCTTCGGCGAAGTAGCAGAGAACGGGTCAGATCTAATGTTTTCCACCCATCTGGCGAAAGACAATCTGGCCAGGACGTCCGGTTGAGAGACTGCAACGCCTCCCTTCGCCACCACTGCAACGCCTCCATTAAAAGACAACGCTGCAAACGGCGTCGATTCACCAGCATCTTCCCGTCACCAGAGAAATAAGTGTTGCTGCTGTGTGCATCGTGCGGTGATTGAGTTTTTTCTTGTGTTGCGGTCAGGAGATCTGCACCACCGTGATCCAGTAGGGGACGGTGGTGGGCTGTGTTTTCAGTTGTGGTTGGAGATTGTGGGGTGGTGGTGGTGATGGATCAGGCGCGGTAACGCAGTGAAGGTGGTGGTGGGACGGTTTGGTGTAGTGGTGGTGGTGGTGAAAACGTCGACATTGGAACGGGGATTTTGTTGCTGGGATGTGGTGGTGTTGGTGTTGACGATGGTGGCAGTGGTCACAAATTGTGACCAATAAATTTGTTGATATGTGACCAATAATAATAAATTGTGACTAAGAAATACTCCGTGACTCAAAAAATTATTAATTGTGACCAATAAATTGATAAATTGTGACCTAAATAAGTATTGTGACTCATAAATTTTGGGATCCGTGACCGATGAATAAATTGTGACTTTCAAATTTCTAATTTGTGACCAATAAACAAATTGTGACCTATGAAAATTTTGAATTGTGACCTAAAAAATTTTGAATTGTAATCAAATTGTATATATTTGTGACCTTGACATATTAATAATAAATTAATTTAATAATTATTATTTTATAATTAAAAATTTAAAGAAACCCGATTTTTGAAATTTAAAACATGTTTTGGTATTTTTGAAATTGGTAAAACTAAACACTTTATTTATGTATTCTTCCCAAATTTAAATTGTTGGGTTGCTGGATAATTGACTCAAGTTTAAGGCCCAATTATGTGAAGTCCAAAAGGTGCACCCTATGTTACATACATTTTTTTTTCTTTGACCCGGACAAGGGAAAAGCAGAAAGGTTGGTTTTTTTATGATCCTTGGAATGACATAGTTAAGATTAAACGCCACTCTGCAACGTGACTTTTATTCTACAGACCGCTTCCTCACATGGGGATGACATGTGGACTGATGGGGCCATTGAATTAAGGGCAATCAAAGACGAGAGATCCATGGGTGGGCAAAAAAAAAACCAAATCAAGTCAGGTCGATTTGAACCAAAAAATCGATTTGATTCTGTTAATTTTAATCATTAAAAAGTTGATTTGGGTTCGTTACGGTTTAAGCAACCAACCCATCAATAAACCGACCCAATCAACTAATTTTTTTTCATTTTAAAATTTATATTTTTAAACTTAAAAAATAAAATAATAAAAGTATACATATAATTCTTTCTCAATTAATTTATTTATCGTCGTTACTTTTTTAATCAAAACTCCAAATTCCAAAAGAAAAGAAAACCAAGGAGAATGATTGTTTATTGTAAACATCAATTTTTGATTGTAGACATCCTTTTCATTTTGATGTAATTATTTGTTGGTAACTAACGGATATATAAAATGATTTTGAGAAAAAGGTAGGTAAGTATTTTTTTAACTCAGACAAACCAAACCGATTGGTTTCAAAGTTGGATTGGATCGATTTGAGATTTTTTATGATACTTGGTGTAATTTAAACTTCGTACTAGTTTTTGGTTTGTAAGGTTTAAACTTGCGCTTTATTTCTTAGTAGATACTCAATAGAGTACACATTTACATTTAAACTTCGAGATGTAGGGTAAAATATATTTGTTGTTATTTTTCATCTTTGCTTATTTTGCTTTGTGGATACCCGTTGGATGATGGCATTATATTTTGGGATCAACTTAAATATCAATTGAATCAAGTTCTAGATTTTTTTTTCCCCTATATATCAAGAAGAATTATAGAGTAAAAAGAATAAGACGCATATTATGATTTTCTTCCCGGAAAATGTACAACTTGTGTGTGTGTGTGTGTGTGTGTGTGTGTATCTTCTATATATTAAAAGTGGCTATGTAACGGAATTTCTTGTTTTTAACGGAAAAACTAACGGAATTTGTTGTTTTAACGGACTATGTAACGGAATTTCTTATTTAAACAGGTAGCTGCACATTCTTTCAGTGTTTTTATTATAACTTTGTATTCCGATATCCGATTGAGGCGATTCAAAATGCGTTGGAAAGCTAATCCATCTGGCTACAATTTTGATTCAGACATCATTCTCCAATTCGATCAATTTTTATGCCAAAAATAGGTCTCAATATGAGACTAAAATATCAGAGCATAACTTTTCGGTTGGAAATTGATTTGTGATCATCTTTTGACTAAATTTGATTCCATTGGTGTCTTCCTCTATCCAATTGACTCCGAGCACTCTCAAATTTTCATCGTGATGTTCGGCACAACTTTTAAGTATTTAAATTTTAGTCCCTGAATTTTAGATCTCTTACAATTTAGCTCTTTCTCCAAATTTGTCAACTTTTGCTTATTTGCTTCGATCTCACCAACTTACATCACAACATCAAAATCACACATCTAATTATTTATCAATTACATAAACATTACATCATTAATTATTTAATTAACCAAAAAAATTATATCTTTATTAATAATAAATTAATTTTTTAAACAAAACTATTAAATATAAACTAGGCAAACGTGCATTGCACGTTACTTGCACCTAATATATATATATATATATATATATATATATATATATATATGTGTGTGTGTGTGTGTGTGTGTGTGTGTGTGTGTGTGTGTGTAATGGAATTTCTTGTTTTTAACGGAAAAACTAACGGAATTTGTTGTTTTAACGGACTATGTAACGGAATTTCTTATTTTAAACAGGCAGCTGCAAATTCTTTCAGTATTTTTATTATAACTTTGTATTCCGATATCCGATTGAGGCGATTCAAAATGCGTTGGAAAGCTAACTCATCTGGCTACAACTTTGATTCAGACATCATTCTCCAATTCAATCAATTTCTATGCCAAAAATAGGTCTCAATATTAGACTAAAATATCAGAGCATAACTTTTCGGTTGGAAATTGATTTGTGATCATCTTTTGACTAAATTTGATTCAATTGATCTCTTCCTCTATCCAATTGAATCCGAACACGCTCAAATCTTCATCGTGAGGTTCGGCACAACTTTTAAGTATTTAAATTTTAGTCCCCAAATTTTGGATCCCTTACAATTTAGCCCTTTCTCCAAATTTGTCAACTTTTGCTTATTTGCTTCGATCTCACCAACTTACATCACAACATCAAAATCACACATCTAATTATTTATTAATTACATAAACATTACATCATTAATTATTTAATTAACCAAAAAAATTACATCTTTATTAATCACAAATTAATTTTTAAACAAAACTATTAAATATAAATTAGGCAAACATGCATTGCACGTTGCTTGCACCTATGAAACGGAAATTCTCGTTTTAACGAAAAATCTAACGAAATTGGTTGTTTTAACGGAAAATCTTTTTTCACCGTTAGTTTTAGCAATTAAGCCACCGTTTGTGGTAATTGATGTTGTATCTGTTGGAATTCCATTATCTAATAATAAATGAATGAGAAATGTAAAATGCTTTGTACTGCTACATTTTAGTCACCAGGAAAAAATTAAACTAAAAAAACAAAATGGACGTGGAGATTATCAGTTTAAAAATGATAATAATTTATTTGGTAAGGTACATTGAACTTAATGAAGAAAAAATATTTATTTATTTAGTTTTGTATTGTAATGTAATATTATATATTATTTTATTATGTACAAAAGGTTCATGATTAAGTGCAAAATTTGATATAATATAATAGTATGAAACACAAACTTATACATTTTTTTGTATTTACACTAACATTCATTGTAAAAATTGATTATGATTAATGTAGAAAGCAAAATTCTGAATATGGGCGAAAATAAATGTGATTGAATTTGTCCAAGTATTTTATTACATATCATGCGTTGACTGTAATAAAGGAACTGAATATAAATATAATGAAAGCTTCGTTTGTATATATTGCAAAAGCCAATGGGTCTACAAACCACGGTATGTATCTTACAATTTTAATTTAAAATTGATGTCTGATTTAATTTAGAATTTAACACTATTCAAATTAAAATTAATATATTCAACGCATTTAAAGTCTTTAGGAGATATGTTCAGACGATATCTTTGGAAAAGCTAGTCAACTACTATGTTTGGTGAAGTAGTAGAACATGCACTTGGTTGTTCAACAGTTGAATTGATGGGACATGCTGGAAAAGTATTTCTTAAATTTTTCTTCAAAACTTGATTTTTATTATAATGAGTTATTTAAAAATAATTGGGTTTTTTTATTAATTATGTAAACATATTCAAAATTTATTTTGTAAGAAAATCGACCATATGTTAAAAAGCGTTGCAGAGAAATTATCAAAAGAAATTTAGAAGATTCAAGTTTATGTAGATCTAGAGAAACTAAAGGAGAAAAAATATAAGCAGTTTAATGTCCTCTCTATTGAAGCAGTGCAAGATGAGGAAAATGCTGAATCGTTATTTTAGAATCAAAATTATCGCAAACAGCTTTCATAAAACTATGAGCGATATTTATATATAGGACGATGCTATAGATTCTATTAATACTCTTTTTTTAATAAATCACAATGTGCAATTATTTATCAATTACATAAACATTACATCATTACTTATTTAATTAACCAAAAAATTACATCTTTATTAATAAAAATGTAATTCTTAACAAAAAAAAATTATATACAAACTAAGCAAACGTGCATTGCACGTTGCTTAAACCTAGTGTGTATATATATATATATATATATATATATATATATATATATATACACACATACAATTGTACATTTTCTCACCTTTTTCAGGCCAACTGCCATCTTTATAGGTTCCAAAATTTGCTTATTCGACCATTGAGGTCGACATTGTAATGAAGTGTCACACTACACAATTCTTGCTTATCCGATTAATGCAATTCCAACACATCCTTAACTGTAAACAACTGTGACATATATACACACTCATCATTCAATTTCCTTTTCACCAAACCAACTTGGCAAACGTTACTTCACTACTTTTTTATTATTATTATTTTCTTGAAGCGTTTAAATACAATTGTACGAACGATATATAGTTTTTAGGTTCAATTTTTAAAGTATTTAAACCTATAGATTCTTCTATGTTTTTCTCAATTAAGACGGTTTGTTTTTTCAATATTCTTGTAGTGAGAAAGATCATCACTTTCTAGTTTTCCGTTTAGAAAGCCTTTGTATGGCCTTTTGATCAATGATAATTTCTTTTTAGTGCAGAAGTTTGTTAAGTTGTAGAGCCTAATTATTGAATTGGGAAAAGAAGTCCCCCTCCCAGGGGCGAAGCCTCAAACTAAAAGTTAGAGAGAGAAGGGTTTAGAGAAAATAGGGTGTCGCACATATAAAATTATATTGTTCAGTTTTTGGATGTGTGGTTTCTCCGAAACCAGGCTACCTTCGAGATAAGAAGCATGTATGTGTTGCGGTTCTATCGTTAGTTTGGCATTTCATCTACAAAGCAAACTCCCTTTAGTCTGGCACGATGATGAATTTCAATGAATGCGTTTATGACTCTTCTGAGGTTCAAGGTTTCTGGTCGTTCATCTAGAGGTCCCCCCACTTTAGAGATTATTTGGTGTCCCCTTCCACTGGATTAGCTTAAGGTAATGCTTTCAAAGTTGAGCTGGCTGTTGAAATCTATGCTATTGATTATGCTTGGACCAATAACTAAGGGTGGTTGTGGTTGGAGTGTAATTTTGCGAATTAGGTGGCCATTTTGCGTTTCAAGTCTCAAAAGGTTCCATAGCGTTTGTGTCGACTTCAGGATGGGTGTTTGAGCTTCATTTCACAAGTGAATTTTGTTGTCACTCTCGTCTAGTCAAAGGGTAATCACGTAGTAGATTGCTTAGCGTCTTGAGTTTCTAGCGGCTTTGTTCCTATAATGTGGATGATCGCGTTTTGCTCATTTTATTTCTAATTGTATTTGTAGCATGCCTAATTACACGTTTTATCGACTTATTCTTGTTCTCAACATTTGTGTACTTCTTCTTCTTTTTTTTTTTTTCAATTTTATTAGTAAGACAATTAGATGATGGAGATGCTACGAATGTGCCAAAATTATTAAAATATTCTCGCGTGCCAACTAATTCTTTAAGAAAAATGCTAACTATGCACTCAAATTTTGACATTATTGTTGACATTCCATTGAATTAAGGGCAATCAAAGATGAGAGATCCATGGGTAGGCAAAAAACAAAAAAACAAAAAAAATCGACCAAACCAAACCAAGTCAAGTCGATTTGAACCAAAAAATCGATTTGATTCGATTAATTTATTAAAAAGTCGATTTGGGTTTATTACGGTTTAAGCAACCAACCCATCGATAAACCGACACAATCATCTAATTTTTTTTTCATTTTAAAATTTATATTTTTGAACTTAAAAATAAAATAATAAAAGTATGCGTATGCGTATAATTCTTTCTCAATTAATTTATTTACCGTCGTTACTTTTTTAATAAAAACTCCAAATTCCAAAAGAAAAGAAAACCAAGGAGAATGATCGTTTATTATAAACATCAATTTTTGATTGTAGACATCCTTTTCATTTTGATGTATTTATTTGTTGGTAACTATCAAATATATAAAATGATTTTGAGAAAAAGGTAAAGCCCCGTTTGAGCCACATTATTTTTTTCATTCTCATTCTTCTACTCATTTTTAACCACACATTCTTCAATAAAATAATATTTTTCATCACATCAATAATTTTTTCTTTTTTTTCAACCACATATTCCCCATCATATCAACAATAAAAATGCATTATTTTTCCAAAAATGTGTACCAAACGGGGGAAGTAAGTTTTTTTTAACTCGGACAAATGTTCAAACCAATTAATCAAACCAATTCGATCCAAACCGATTTTGTTTGGTTTTGTTTGGTTTCAATGGTTGGATTTGATGGATTTGAGTTGAAATTTATTGAAGCAGACTTAGGTTTCGGGTTGAACTCAATATCAACCCAATTCGAACCATGCCCAGATCTAATCTATTCTTCTCCCATTCTGCACCCCCCCCCCTCGCCCGCCTCTCGATCGGTTTTGCATTGCTCGGTCTTGAATGGAGTGGGGATCTTCATCCTAAATTTTTCAAATTTGCTCTGAATATTTTTATTATTATTTTTTCAATTTAAATTATATTTAAAAAATATTAAACAAGACATTGAATGAGGATTTTTTAATTCTATCCCGCCCCGCCCCAACCGCTTGTCCAAAATCCTCGAAGGGATGGGGATGGGGATGGTAACGGCTAAGGATGGGCATTTTAAACGAAATTGAAAATCGATGGATCTCATATGATTCCTTGTTCTTATATCGGAATAATAGGTACTCGAATCTTGAATCGAATATGTACCATTTTATAAGTTTTTTACAATTTATTCACAATGACCCAATGATATGATATAATGTAAAGGAAAGGATGGGATGTAAAGAAAAGTCCATACTGTTGATTGTTATGTTGTTTTCAAATGAACAAATTTATTTTATTTTTAGTATTTGCATAATCTAATACTTTCTTAATATTGGTTTCTAGTTTTTTTTTTCTTGGGGACGTAATTTGGTGTTTACACCATGCTAGATGTTGTTTGGTGGCATAATAGATGTGGATTAAGAAAATATAAAAATATGTATTTTGAAATATATTTTACTTCTATTTCCGCAAGATATTGAGAAGATAATTATTTGTATTGTTACAATTTTTTTTTTAAATATTATAGGTAGAACCGAATAGAAATGGGCGCTTTGGGTTCAAAAATTATGTGAACCCGAATGGTTTCATTTACGAAATAATTGAAGTGTAATGAGTTATTCTAAAAATTGAAATATCTCAATCGATCCATCCGACATCCAAACCTAGTAATGACCGTCATGCCCACGCCAATCCCATTGTTATCCCTAAATTCTATGCATTCAGTTGAAACAACCCTCAATTTCGTCTCATACTTTCTCTTTCTAGCTCTTATCATAATTCTTTCTTTGTGATTAATATAAGAGTGCAACTTTTATAATTTGAGGATAGAATGTTTAACTAGTTCTTGGTGGACACTATAGTGTTAAGTTCATGGTTACGAGGGGATTTCTTTGTTCTGTTCGAGATTTTTTATGATACTTGGTGTAATCTGAATTTCGTACTAGTTTTTGGTTTGTAAGGTTAGAACTTGAGCTTTATTTCTTAGTAGATACTCAATAGAGTACACATTTACATTTAAACTTCGAGATGTAGGGTGAAATATATTTGTTGTTATTTTTCATCTTTGCTTATTTTGCTTTGTGGATACCCGTTGGATGATGGCATTATATTTTGGGACCAACTTAAATATCAATTGAGTCAAGTTCTGGATTTTTTTTTCCCTATATATCAAGAAGAATTATAGAGTAAAAAGAATAAGACATATACTATGATTTTCCTCTCGGAAAAAGTACAACTTGTAAACCCAGCGTGGGGGCGAAATCATTTGCACTGAATGCTAATGCACTGGTTCTCGACTTCATGATTTTACCCTTAACCACAATTTATACGTGGGGACCCTCTTCAATATGTGTATATATATTTTCTCACCCTTTTCAGGACAACTGCCATCTTTATAGGTTCCAAAATTTGCTTATTCAACCATTGAGGTCGACATTGCAATGAAGTGTCACACTACACAATTCTTGCTTATCCGATTAATGCAATTCCAGCACATCCTTAACTGTAAACAACTGTGACATATATATATACACACACACACATCATTCAATTTCCTTTTCAACAAACCAACTTGGCAAACGTTACTTCACTATTTTTTTTAATTTTTGAAGCGTTCAAATAAAATTGTATGAACGATGTATAGTTTTTAGGTTCAATTGTTTAAAGTATTTAAATCTATAGTGTTACCCCTTGATTCCGAGGTCCAGTGAAAGGAGGCCACATGGCACGACACGTGGGCGGGTAGTAAAAAAGAAAGTCAAAGAAAGACTTAGTAAGTCAAACACACAAAAGTAATCGAAAGGCCAAGGTCCTTACACAGCGTCCGAAGTCCTCACACCATGACCAGAAGTTGGGAAAGAAGCCGACGTCCTCCATTTGAAAACCACCTCAAATCTCTTCGAGGCACTCAATTCATGTGAGGCTAACAAAACCGATGTTGTTTCCTTCAAGATTTGAGGATCTTTCTGAAGTGATTGATGTAACGCTTGTAATAAAGTTGTTAGTGTGTCAGCTTATTGTATAGAGCGGCTGACCTCTTATCAATGTATTAATTATATGAGTAGATAGTGATGTAAAGCCTTAGTTAGGGAGATGAGCACATGTGGCTCCGATCCAACGGTCGCCATGTCGGTAAAGTTAGTATAAATAGGTCCTCTTTGTAATTAGAGAGGGAGGTTGGATCATTTGATAAAGGAAACGTACAATCATATGTTTGAAAGATACACTTGAACTTTGGAAAGAAACATATTAACATTTTATCTATACTTCCACATATTCTTATTTGTTATTACATAGATTAGTTTGGTTTCAACTAGACGATCGTTGTTAGTGCGATCGCTTTTGTTCCATCCGTCGGAGCTCAAACAATTTTGTCATTCCCCGCAAAGTACCTCCTGCGTCCCCTTCTTCACTACTACCGTCATCATTCTGATAGGAACGCGTTGGAATCGTACTTGACCTGGCGTGAGTGGGCCTGACATCTGTTGATTCATTTTTGGGGGTCAACATATAGATTCTTCTATTTGCTTTCTTCTATGTTTTTCTCAATTAAGACGATTTGTTTTTTTACCATTCTTGTAGTGAGAAAGATCATCACTTTCTAGTTTTCCGTTTAGAAAGCTTGTGTATGGCCTTTTGAGTTATGATCAATGATCATTTCTTTTGACCGCAAAGTTTGTTAAGTTGTGGAACCTACTTATTGAATTGGAGTAAGAAGTCCCCCTCCCAGAGGCAGAGCCTCAGACTAAAAGTTAGAGGGAGAAGGGTTTAGAGAAAATAGAGTTTGCGAACATATAAAATTATATTGTTTCAATATTTGGATGTGTGGTTTCTCCGAAACCAGGCTACCTTCAAGATAAGAAGCTTGTATGTGTTGCGGTTCTATCGTTAGTTTGGCATTTCATCTACAAAGCATACTCCCTTTATTTTGGTAAGATGATGAATTTCAATGGATGTGTTTATGACTCTTCTGAGGTTCAAGGTTTCTAGTCGTCCATCTAGAGGTTCCCCCCACTTTAGAGATTATTTGTTGTCCCATTCCAATGGATTGGCTTAAGGTTATGCTTTCAAAGTTGAGTTGGCTGTTGAAATCTATGCTATTGATTATGCTTGGACCTATTGTTAAGATTTTGGGTTCCATCTTAATATGTCAACCTTATTAAGAGGAGTAGTCCAAATTCTTATAAACTAGTTTATGTTTTCATTTTTATTCGATGTGGAATTTTATCCCTAACATGCCCTCGCAAGATGGTTGCTCGTTTGAGTAGATCAATATTGAAATCCGTGTGCTCAAATTTTTTTAGTCTTAATCGTATCGAATTGCTCGTTGGAGCTTAATGGACTCTGATACCATGTTAAGATTTTGGGTTCCATCTTAACAGGTCAACCTTGTTAAGAGAAGTAGTCTAAATGATTATAAATTTGTCTATTTTTTCATTTTTATTCGATATGAGATTTTATCCCTAACACCTATAACTAAGGGAGGTTGTGGCTGGAGTGTAATTTTGGAATTAGGTGGCCATTTTGCGTTTCAAGTCTCAAAAGGTTCCATAGCGTTTGTGTCGACTTCAGGATAGGTGTTTGAGCTTCATTTCACAAGTGAATTTTGTTGTCACTCTCATCTATTCAAAGGGTAATCATGTGGTAGATTGCTTAGCGTCTTGAGTTTCCAGCGTTGCTGTTCCTATAATGTAGATGATCGCGTTTTGCTCATTTTATTTCTAATTATGTTTGTAGCATGTCTACTTACATGTTTTATTGACTTATTCTTGTTCTCAACATTTGTGTACTTTTTTTTATACCAATTTTATTTATAAGACAATTAGACGATGAAGATGCTACGAATGTGCCAAAATTATTAAAATATTCTAGTGTGCCTATTAATTCTTTACGAACAATGCTAAATGTACACTCAAATTTTGACATTATTGTTGATATTCCTTTGTTTTCAAAAACGTTGGAGGGAACGTGTATGTTTTTTAAAACTGTCCAATGCGATGTTGCCGTATGTCATGATGTAAAAAACAGTGTACATGTAGTATGATTGAATTCTTTACCCAAACAACCTTATTTTGAAATATTCTCTCAACTTAATATATGAAATTCAACTTGAAAACGAAATGTTCTAATTACTTTATTTTTTTGTCAAGGCATGGTTGTTCGTATTTAGAATTATATGTAGGTGGGCCGTAATGAGTTGAAAAATATGATCTGAAGGATCCAACAATGGTAGGACCACCATGATTGGCTCTTTTCGGTGGATTCTCACATTTATGTTATACTAAGCAACGTGCAATGCACGTTTGCCTAATTTATATTTAATAGTTTTGTTTAATAATTAATTTGTTATTAATAAAGATGTAATTTTTTTGGTTAATTAAATAATTAATGATGTAATGTTTCTATAGTTGTTAAATAATTAGATGTGTGATTTTGATGTTGTGATGTAAGTTGGTGAGATCGAAGAAAATAAGCAAAAGTTGACAAATTTGGAGAAAGGGCTAAATTGTAAGGGATCCAAAGTTTGGGGACTAAAATGTAAATACTTAAAAGTTGTGTCGAACCTCACGATGAAGATTTGAGAGTGCTCGGAGTCAATTGGATAAAGGAAGATGTCAATGGAATCAAATTTAGTTGAAAGATGATCACAAATTAATTTCCAACCGAAAAGTTATGCTCCGATATTTTAGTCTCATATTGAGACCTATTTTTGGCATAAAAAGTGATAGAATTGGAGAATGATGTCTGAATCAAAGTTGTAGCCAGATGTGTTAGCTTTCCAACGCATTTTGAATCGCCTCAATCGGATATCGGAATACAAAGTTATGATAAAAATACTGAAAGAAGGTGCAAATTTACTGTTTAAAACAAGAAATTCCGTTACATAGTCCGTTAAAACAACAAATTCCGTTAGTTTTTCCGTTAAAAACAAGAAATTCCGTTACATAGCCACTTTTAATATATAGAAGATATAACGCGCATATATCGCTAAGTTCGCTTTCTTTTATGTTCCTCCTTCCTTTCAATTTAAGCTAAGATTGACCCCACTAATTATCATTTCTCTATTACATAAAATAACCTTTTAAATGCAACAGTTTTTGTATTTTCAATTAAAGGGCAATTTTCAAGGGTTGAGTAGAAATAATTTTTTGTTTTGTGGTCGATATTGAAGAAGCTTTTTCGGCTATAAAATATTATATTACTAGATCTTGTTGTCCGTTGATTGATATTTGTTTAAAATTAAAGATGATAGGATAAAACTTACTTTTGTAAAGGACGTAAGACTTAATATCACATTGCAAAAGGTGAACACCACCAATGGTTACTCGCAAAATTTTGTCAATGAAGACGTGACAGATTATATCATTATAGATTAAAGATGATTGTATAAAATCATGTGAAGTGTTGGTGAGTGAGAACAAAAATAAAATCATCATTTCAAGTTTGTTAGCATTTTCAACTCAAATCAAACTTGTTTCTTTAACTTCTTCTCACCCCCCCACCCCCCCCGCCCCTTTTTAATAATTTAGTGACAACGTTGAATAAATAATAGAGAAATACTCAAAAGAAATTATACAAAATATTTATAATTAATCATGTTGTAGACAATCATGATCACTTGTATAGAACTTAATGTAAATATATGTTAAATTGAAATGAAAAAAATTGTGGAGCATAATTATTGTAATTACGCGGAGTTCGTATATATGCAGATCGACCTTCATGATAAGATCGTTATGTGGGGTTGGAATGGAGGCACAAATACCCTCTCTCGGGGGTGTGGAGGGCATAGCCCTCTTACGAAAATTCATTAAAAAATAATTTAAGAATTTCACATTTGTAATTTCAATTTTGCTCTAATTTCTCTTATAGATAAAGAGTCTTCATTATCGTCAAAACAAGAGATAGAGTGGGTACAATGTTTCTTTTATAAACTTCTTTTCGTCAGGTGAAATATGACGTAGTCTATAAATTTTTCATATTATTTGTTCTTTTTTCCTTCAATTTTATTATTCTTGATAGTATAAAATTAGAATTTTTAATTTTCAATTTCTATGTGATGTAAGCCAGTGAGAAGAGCTATGATGTTGCCAAGTAACAAATCATGGCATAGCAATAGATCAGGCGAGTCCCAACGAGGGAAAATAGTAGGCAGTTGGTGGGTTTTGCCCAACCTGGATTCGGTGCACATACACCCCTGACGTGGCCATCCATATCTGTTCAGAGCTCAAATGCATGAGGGACCAACCAAATATTATCCTACACGTGTCGTTGAGAATGATTGCTTTGATCAACGTTACTTTAATAAAACATCCCAAAAGCCTAAGGCCCCATCGAAAACACTAATTTTTTTGTAATTTTAATCAAAGTACCCATGACAGCTTGCCCATTATTACAATTTTGTGAGCATTCGATTTTTCCCAAAGTGGTGGGGTTATTATTTTATTTAGTGGATGTCAATTAGTTAAGGGATAATTGCATCAACGGTCCCAAATATTTCACTTTTTTACAAACTTTATTCTCACCATCACTTTGTGTCATCCACAGTCCCCAAACTTTTCAAAAATTAGCACATGAGATCCAAATGGATGACTCCTGTTAATTTGACCGTTAATTGGCTCAAAAATAAAATTTTAAAAATCTTAGGACTTCCACCATTTTCAAGCAATTTTAAAGTTTGAGATCTGAAAAATGTTCCAAAAAGATGGGTTTGATTTGGTGACAAAAAATGGATAAAAATGAAGAATGATTGGGGAAGAAGAGAAGGTAAGGGCGGAGGTAGCGATTGCTACTGGTTTTGCTCGGTGGGGATGGGGCGGAGAAAATGATGAATAAGAAGAATTTTGTTGGGAGGGGAGGGGTGAAGATTTTTTATTTAATTATCATAATTGTGTTTTTATGAAAAAATATATAATTTTACCATTTTACTCTCTTTAGTTTGGTCAAAATAGGTCAAGATTTTATTTTTTGGTCAACTAACGGTCAAATTAACATAGATCATTCATATTGATATCATGTGCTAATTTTTGAAAGGTTTGAGATTGTAAATGGCACAAAGTGAAAGTTAGGGTAAATTTTGCAAAAAAGTGAAAGGTTTGGGACCACTATTGCAATTATCCCATTAGTTAATTAAAAACCTTAACTAATTTCTTTTTTGTCTTTGCTTAGACAATTTACCTAAGTATCATGTGATTTAACATAAAGTGTAAGGTTTAAGAATTAAGATTACTTTTTTACATAACCTAATTATGAGTGTGTTTGGTAGGGATTTTAAGGAGAAAAATTGATTTTTGAATAGTGATATGATGGGAAATGTGTGGTTGAAAAAGAAGAAAAAAGTATTGATGTGATGGAAAATATTATTTTATTGAAGAATGTGTGGTTGAAAATGAGAATTGATTTACTGTAGAAAAGGAGAAGTTTTACCAAACAGGCCCTATAATCTGCCTTGTTTTAGGGGAAGTTTGTGTTGACTTTTTAATTATTTTTAGATTATTCTTGTTGTACATAATGTATGTATATAATGGTGTACATAACTCTAACATGAGATGAGATCCACCTGTGTGAATCCTACGGGTAGGTCACATCCCATGTGAGAGTTATGTACAACATTATGTCCATATATTATGTATCCCTAGTATTACCCATTATTTTTTGTCTTCTAGATAAGGTGGGTAGTGCCAAAAAAATATAGACTTCGTTTGAAGTATGATTTGACACGTATTTAGAAAAAAAATTTGTTATTTGTAAGCTGGGGATCCAAAAATAGTGTACACCAAGCTTAGATGACTTATAAGCCACATAACTCACAATTGTATGAGTAGTATTATTTAGGTTCACTAGTGTTAAAATATCAGTTCATGTGGCACTACTGTAACATCTACTTTTCATTTAAGTCTATCTTATCGCGTCACATACTGATGTTGTATCACCTGTGGTGCTATATAAAATTATTCCATCTCCAAAAACAACATATGTTCATGTTATCGCAGCTGCTACACATTAAAAAAAAAAATTTGCATTGATAATTAGATATGTGCCATCTTAATGAATCAACTACTGTATTAGCACAGTGGTTAATTCATATGAAAATCGTTATGATAATTGCCATCTTAATGAAGAAGATGAGGAGTTCGTAGATGTGGTGGATGACACTTGTGAATTGTTCCAATTTGACAAAACCAATTCCGAGATTCTCGTACAGTGGCTTGAAAACTTTTAGGGTGCTTTCGTGCGTGGAGATGCAGGGAAATTTTGAATTTTAGTGTATTGGCTAGTAATGGATCTAAGATGAAATTTATATGGGAAAAATCGTAACTGCCATATTTTAATACTACTTTTTTCAGAAATATAAAATTTTGAGAACTTTTCAAAATTCAGCTCATAATTCAAGATTTTTTTTATACGAAAATAGATAATAATTGATTTATATAATATGAGAATGTTACCTGAACTGGTGATTATTAAAAGATATTTATTTCTCTCTCCTATATTCCTTCCTTGAAAATAGGGGCGGACATTTTTTTCCAGAATCAAACCAAATAGAACTTGTCGGTTCGGCTGCGGTCCCTGGGTCAATTTTGGGACCATAAATCGAAAACCGATAGCTTCTGACTCGATTCTCGATACTGCCTTAAGAACAATTTCTATTCTCCCGAACTTTTATGTTTATTTACACTAAGATGCATTAAATTTTTAAACACTAGATCCCAAAATTATCTCACGTTAAAATTTTATTTCCCATACGCTTTTTCTTTTCTTTAATGGGTGATCAAAATTTAAGTCTAAATAATTTTATAAATATTTTATAAATTCATAGTTTTAATACAATACAATAAGAAAAATATATTTTTAGTTCACTATTTCATAAGAATTCAATTTTTTCGTCGTTTTCAAAGTGGCGGATATCGAGAATCACAATCTTTAAGAATTACTAAAAATAATCAAGCTATTGTCGTATGGATTTTCATAAGAATTAATTTTTTATCGAGATTTTACCGTTTATGTTGTATTTAATAATAGTTTATCATTTTAAGTCTTTATAAATTGATCTTGAACTTTTAAGTGAATTTTTGTTTGTTGCCTTGTTTAATAGATTTTTTTTATTGTTACACTATAAAAAAAAACCAACAGTAATTTCATACACTATTTTTGTATATTTTCAATTTGACAAGTAATTTCATATTTTATTTTAATAATTTTTAAATATAAATAACCAGGCTGGACTGAATCAGGATCAGTTTGTTCGGTTCTGATTCGATTTTATAGTTAGATATGGAACCAATAGTCTCACACTGGTAATCGATTTGATTCGGTTCCCTCTAGAATATTATCGAACCAGACCGCACTCACTCCTGCTTAAAAATTTGCATGTAGTTATTGTCTTCCTCATTTTAACGTTTTCGTGAATAAGGAAAGAATAAATCTTGATTAGATGGCTTCATAATTTCTTCCACATATTTCAGATCATAACCACCATTCTAATTGTCACAATAGATCACAACTTGCAGTGTTACGATGTTTTCTGGTAATTTTGTATTAGTTATATTGTTCACAAAACTGCATCAATTGTGATTTACATGACATGCAAAATCGTGACATTTTGTATTTATGTGACAAGCAAAACTGTGGCTCGATAATGTGTGACTTAGTATTGAAATACAGTAATTGTTACCTTTATGCCCTGTTTGATGCACCATCTTTTGCCAGGAAAATGGAAATTAAATTCCAATTGCCACTTTTTGTCATGTTTGATGGTCCCCATTTTCTTGGCAAAACATTTTCTTGGCTGAAGTCCATGCGCTTGTTTTTCCATGAAATTGGTGAAAACAAAATGCGAGAATTTGTTTTCTAGGGAGCCGTCATTTTTTACCCTTTTTTTTTCTTTTTTTTTTCTTTTTCTTTTTAGCAATTGAAACAAATTTCATGACCAAGTATAAAAAAAATTTCACTTTCATAGACAATTTTAATATAAACGAAGGCCAAACGAATAGTAAACTTTAATAAAAAAGATGATTTTTTTAGGAAATTTTTTTTCTTGTTTTAACTTTTTGGCAATGTAAACAAATTTTATAACCAATTGTGGAAAAAATTATCACTTTAATGGATAATTTTCATGTAAAACAAAGCCAAACGAACATAAAATTTAAAAATTTTTCGAGTGAAAAATTATAACAATCAAACACACTTAATTAGTAATTCCATACAAAATATTTTGTAGGCAATTATTTTCTTTATAATTTATTTTCTTTCCACCCTTACAATCAAACGGACCCTTATATTTTATGCACGTGACATGTGATCTATCACATAACGGTGAAGAATGAAAATAATAAGCATTTCTCTCTCCAAATCTTTCTATATATAAAAAGTGCATATCTAACGGAATTTGTTGGTTTAACGAAAAAACTAATGGAATTTGTTGTTTTAACGGATTATGTAACGGAATTTCTTGTTTTAAACCAGCAGCTGCACCTTCTTTCAACGTTTTTATCATAACTTTGTATTTCTATGTCCGATTGAGGCGATTCAAAATGTATTGGAAAGATAACTCATCTGGTTACAACTTTGATTCAAACATAATTCTCCAATTGGATTACTTTCTATACCAAAAATAGGTCTCAATATAACAGACTATGTAACGAAATTTCTTGTTTTAAACAGGCAGCTGCACATTTTTTCAGTGTTTTTATTATAACTTCGTATTCTGATATCCGATTGAGGCGATTCAAAATGAGTTGGAAAGCTAACTCATCTAGCTACAACTTTGATTCAAACATCATTCTCCAATTCTATCACTTTTTATGCCAAAAATATGTCTCAATATAACGGACTATGTAACAGAATTTCTTATTTTAAACAGGTAGCTGCACCTTCTTTCAGTGTTTTTATCATAACTTTGTATACCGATATCCGATTGAGGCAATTCAAAATGCGTTGAAAATCTAACTCATTTAGTTACAACTTTAGTTCAGACATCATTCTCCAATTCGACCACTTTATATGCCCAAAATAGGTCTCAATATAACGGACTATGTAACGAAATTTCTTATTTTAAACAGGCAGCTGCACCTTCCTTCAGGTTTTTTATCATAACTTTGTATTCCGATATCCTATTGAGGCGATGCAAAATGAGTTGGAAAGCTAACTCATCTGGCTACAACTTTAATTCAGACATCATTCTCCAATTTGATAACTTCCTATGCCGAAAATAGGTCTCAATATGAGACTAAAACACCGGAGCATAACTTTTCGGTTGGAAATTGATTTGTGATCATTTTTTGACTAAATTTGATCCCCTTGACATCTTCATTTATCCAATTGACTCCCAGCACTCTCAAATCTTCATCGTAAGATTCGGCACAACTTTTAAGTATTTACATTTTAGCCCCCGAACTTTGGATCCATTACAATTTAACTCTTTCTCCAAATTTGTCTACTTTTACTTATTTTCTTCAATCTCATCAACCTATATCACAATATCAAAATCACATATCTGATTATTTATCAATTACATAAACATTACATCATTAATTATTTATAGGGTATCTGTTTCTGCTTTTCAACTGAAATCAAGCCGTTGACAACACAATTCATGCCGTTGGGAGCCGCAATTTTGGACCAATTCTCTCACTGTAGGGCTGTAGGTTTGAAAAAAAAAGGGTAACATAATCAATTTTCCATCCTCCTTGCACACGTTCTTAATTAACTAAAAAATTACATCTTTATTAATAACAAATTAATTATTAAACAAAAATATTAAATATAAACTAAGCAAACGTGCATTGTACGTTGTTTGCACCTAGTAATATTGAAACATAAGAATACTATTTTTGTAATTTGGTTTTCAAAAGTTAAAAATCAAATATACGATATTATAATTAATGGGTTTGGGAATAAAATAAAATATGTACTAAAAATATACTCCATTCATTCCATAAAGATAGACTTGTTATCATTTTAAGACAGATTAAGAGAATATAATTAATATAGCTGAAAATATAAATTTTTCTTATATTTTTCCTAATACACACTATATTAAATAATGATTTAAATAATATTAGTTTATATTTGTTGATAACAATGTAAAATATAGACATATTACAAAACTAAAAAAATATTTATACTTTCAATAAAAAAAAGATCTATAAATTGGGATAAAAGAAAAATGAAACAAAGCATATCTTTATGCGACAGATGTAGTTTTATTTATTTAAGTCATTCCCAATGATGTTTTGAAACATAGAGTGTTCGGTATAGATTAAAATCGGATTAAAATTGAAAAACTAATCGTTATAGTTGATTTTTATTAGACCAGTGAGACCCACTAACGACTATATTTTCAATTTTTTAATCTTTACCAAACAAGCACATAATATTCTCTGCAATGGAATATAGATCTATTTTCTCATCAAGTTCTCATTCAATGAAAAATGTCATACAATTAGCTAAAAAAGTCATCCTTCATTTTGTTATGAACTAGTGTTCATATGTTTCATTGCTGAAATGTTCACTTAGAACATGCAGGAGAAACAATAATGTTAATAAAAGACGAATCAATCAAGTTACCTTAATATAAGTTATGGACCTTTCACTCGCGGTCAGTTGTCAACATAACTCTGCAAATATAGATATTCGAAATTAATAGTTGATGTTTAATAGTGGAAACTTAAAGGCATAATTTTATTAACTTATATTTAGACCATATTTGAGGCTTTGAGCCACATTATTTTTTCATTCTCATTCTTTTATTTATTTTCAATCACACATTTTTCAATAAAATAATATTTTCCTCCACATCAATAATTTTTCCTTCTTTTTCAACCACATATTTCTCATCACATAAAAAAAATGCATTCTTGAATTGATAATGTGCACCAAACATGTACTTATATCCACTCTCAAAATTGTATTATATATTCGTTGACCGATTATTCGACATTTGTTCTATGCAATGCTATGCATGGTTTGGTTTGGGATATGGGTGATGCTACATGTACCCACAAACTTTCACACAATCTTTTACACCCCCCTTACATAGAAGGGGGTTCACGATTATTTTATTATGTGTGGACCCCCCTCCATGTGAGGGAAGTGTAAAAAATTGTGTGAGAGTTTGTGTACATATAGCATTATTCTTGGGATATTAGCACTGGTCACGTGCACAGCATCGAAGGCAGATGTGACAACATTGGGATCGATCCCAAGTTACCTAGGCAACAAAAAAATGCGCACTCTACCTCGTGTAACTCCTACCTGCTAAAATGCGCTCCATGACCGTTGAGATTTGTGCACAAGTTAACTTTTTTTTCCCCCGAGACCCACGTAAAGTAATTGAGCTAAACGGTGCCGGGGTCCACGTTTTACCCAATAATGAAAACGTATGACGCCATTCTCGCCGCTTGTTTGTCACGTGACCGTATAAATTTTTGACTGCAAAATTGACGCCGTTAACTTTGCAGTAAAATCCCCTTAAATTTCGGTGAGACGTTACCCGTGGGACCCTCTTATCAACGGCTAGTTCGGTGAATTACCAGACACCCAAGTTTCATTTTCTTCGGGGCTTTTTTTTCTCTGTTTCATTTAATGCAACCTTGTATTGGTCAAGAATGCAACAAACGGTCCCTTCTAATATTTATTTGTTTTTGGCATTTTGAAAACAACTTTGATATATTCACACGTAATAAGGCCTTGTATGGGAGAGATTAAAATCGAATTAAAATTGAAAATATAGCCGTTATTGTTAACTTTTATTAGATGGGTGGGGCCCAATAACGGCCATATTTTCAATTTTAATTGGATTTTAATCACTCCCGAACGGGGTCTAAATGTCCAATCACTTAAAATTGTGATTGAGATCATACGAAAAATTGCGATACTAAACAAGTTTCATACAAGAGAACAATGATGTCTCAATTATCGTTAATCATTTTTCCTTGCTTACCAAAAACAAAAGTCTCAAATATAGTCATAAGATCACGTGTCGAGCTAACATCTGCCTCTGTGTTAAAAGATCGAGGAAGTTGATGACGTGATAAACGATGATCGTAAGTATATTACCTCTTATGGTGAATTCTTTGTTGGATAAATTTGAACAAGCACAAACTACCTCTCTTCCTTGCTATGTTATAGCACTTCATTTTCGAGGTTTAAAAATTTCGGGAATAATGTTATACCATGACATAACATCATGTATCAATCCACTTGACTTAGAAAATGAATAAATTTAAAAAGGGGGACCTCTTTGTGCTTGTATATGATTGTTTGCATGCTTTTTGCTAACATTTTTATGCAGTGGCTTTGCACTTTATCGACCCTCATTGAAGACATAAAGATTTGAAGTTGATGCTTTTCTGCATTTTCTATGTTAATGGCTGACCGCTGGCTGATAGATAGCAGATGGATTCACCTTCCCAAAATAAAGTCACCCTAATTCTTTATTGAAATAAAGCAAAATCGGTGGTCAATTACACTTTCATCAATTGTGATCTTTCCACCAACTCATCCACGGATTGTGGAGGGTTAAACTTAATATGCTTTCAATGCATAATTGAAATTAAGTTACAATGGAGAAATACTCTAGCAAATCAAAAGAATTGGATAATATTTGTTTTATGGGTATTTTATATTTATTCCACAGTAGTGAGGAAGATAATATCGAAATCACTAGTTTTAAGGTCGATTGAAAAAAATCTTTGCGCTCCAGCCCATTCAGGAAAAAAAATCTACGTATATTAGATCATATAAAATATATCGATCATCATCAGTTTAGAGTCAATAACCCTCGATCAACATTACTAATCTAGGTGATAGGGAGTTATTGTCTAATAATAGATAGTATTATTTCTTTCAAAGTACGTACATTTTAATTTAGTCCTAAATCTTTTAACGCACCGTGAGTTGTGTACATAAATTTATGGAAAATAAATATTACAATTTAAAGTTCTATCCTCGACTGGTTTATTTCCCACATATTTCTTGTTCAAACAAGTTCAACATCTTTAAGAGACTGTTTAGCATCACTTTTGAAAAGTTAAATGCTGCTTCTGAAATTAAAAAGTTATTTTTGAATATATATATATATAGATAATTTTTAGAACAATTTTTAGCATAATGCAGCTTAAGAAGCAAAAGCAGGAGTCCTATAAACCGCCCTAAAATTATTTTTATAAAATTTGTATAAAATGAATAAATTGTTAGTCAAAAGAAGTCATTATAATTTATAGTGTTTAGGTGGGATGAATAAAACCACTTAAGTTGGCATTGTATGTGATCGGGGTATAAATGATGCCAACTAATGTAAATGAATTGAATAGCGAGCCTAAAAACCTTAATTATTACAAGTGGTAATTGTTTTTTTCAAATAAATGAGACATTCTCCCAGCCAATACATTAAAAAAAATTGAGCACATTTGTTAGAACAAATCACATGTGGTCCAGATTAAAATACTAACCCAACATGTATGAAAATGTTATAAAATTTTCATTTTTTGCCACAAATAACTACAAAGCCTAAGATTGGATGACATTTTGAGATTATTGTTTAGGGGAAAAATGAAGGTATGGTTATTATTCTAAGCTTAAACGACTATTATCACACTTAGGAGCTGTCTCAGAGGGATTTCGTGAAGATTTTATTTCAATTTTTGTCAGATAGAAAGATAGATGGGTCCCGAAAATATAGTAATTGTTGACTCAACTTTTGTTCAATTACCAGAAATGCCCCTTTTTAAAGAATAATGAATTAAATGTTAAAGGAACACATTGATAATTTTAGTTAATTCAGTCAATATTTGTGGCTCCCTGTACAGACTAAACACTTTAGTAGCATTTGAGTTCGTGACAAGACGTATGTATTAGGCAAAAAAGCTTTAAGAGAAAAGAAATAAAGACACCCTCTTCTTGCTTGCCAAGGAACCATGTCAATGGGCAGCCCTAAGCGTTGCTCGGTGTCATAATGCCAAAGAAATTATTATCATAGGACATAGAATAAAGGAGGTCTCCTAGCGATTGACCGTTTGTGTAACTTTCCGATCAGGACTTTGGGATGTCACCTTAAATAGTTGATTTGGCCTTCAAAAAATCAACGACTTAAATATTATGCCCACTTAAGTATCATTCAATTATAGAGTGAGTAATGTTCGTATATATATATTCTTAAAATTGTTTGTTAGAAATCTTATCCACTACGTATATTTTACAATTTAAAAAGAATCGTATAACTTGGAAAGTAACAAAAACATAACATATAAATCACACATAATAAAAGGAGAAAAAAAAATGGAACAATCTCATAAAGCTAGGTTTATTAACCCTTGTTTTGGGTGTATATGTAGTTAAAAATGAGTCTGAGAGCCCTCAGGGTACATCTCCAAATGGTAAAAGGGGAATGTGGAAAAACTCCAATTTTACTTGAGGCTGCCGCGTCAAGGATTCGAACCTTGAAATATGAATTTGACCCCAGGTAAGTGCAAGTGTACGTAGTCTTCCACTCTGTATCCTTGGAGGCATAACCTGCGATTTACCCCTTTCATCAAGACTTAGGACAGAACTGGTGGGGACCACTAAGGATGCTGTTCATCCTTTCTTTAAAAATGAGTTTCAGAAATAAATATTTTGTTTCAAAGGACACAAATATTATTTGAGTAGAAGCAAAAAATGAATAATTTGTGTGAGTTGATGCACCTCAGTCCTCACAGTCTCACCGCCCAATAAAATCAGCTCCACTTTCCCTTCCTTTCTCATTAGCCTTTTTAACACACTTTCTCTCATACATTGCTGTGGAGATTGAGACCTCTCTTTTACACACAGACACACACATTACTTCTATTATTCTGGTAATAGGATTCTTCTACATATTTACACAACACAGAAAACACTTGGAAGAATCTGTACTGAAACATTCACTCACTGGGAAAAAGAAGCTACATTTTTTTAATAAAAACCGCTATGAATTCTTATCTGGGTATTTTGACCTTTGCGTTTCATGTATTATTAGTTAGTGGATCGTCAAGAAATCTTCCAATACTATCATTTGATGAAGGGTACTCACACCTTTTTGGAAATGATAATCTTATGGTCCTCAAAGATGGAAAATCCGTTCACATCTCTTTAGATGAAAGAACAGGTCATTTTGTAAATTTTTATTTATATGCATTTATTGGATTTTATTTTTTGGTTTTCGTTGTTATAAATATTGAATTTTTAATGGGCTATTGTTGATAAGTGCAGGTTCTGGATTTGTTTCACAAGACATTTACCTTCATGGATTTTTCAGTGCTTCTATTAAACTGCCTGCAGATTACACTGCTGGTGTTGTCGTTGCGTTTTATGTAAGTAAATCTTGATTTAATAATTGCATTTTTATTCAGTTATTCAATATTAATAAAAAATTTGAATGAAACCCCTGATCATTAGATCTCTTAAAAATTTCCGTAACTGGAAATAAATGTTATTAGATTCTTGATGTTGATAATTTTGATAAAAATCAATAAACTTTACATGGGTTCTTTTGAATTTCTGCATTACTAATTTGATGTTTAATAAAAATAAAATAAAATAAATTCATGCTGAAATTCTGCTTATGGACATAAACATTCAAGAAAATTCTTAACCCTTCTGGATAATGGTAACTTATTTGAAATTAATGTGTGCGTGTGTGGATGACAGATGTCGAATGGGGACGTATTTGAAAAGAACCACGACGAAATAGACTTCGAGTTCTTAGGTAACATCAGAGGAAAAAACTGGAGAATTCAGACAAATATTTATGGAAATGGAAGCACAAACGTAGGACGAGAAGAAAGATATGGTCTCTGGTTCGATCCCTCCGAGGATTTCCATCAATACAGTATATTATGGACTGAGGATCAGATTGTGTAAGAAACATTAAAACCTTAAGTCCTTTTCAATATTTTTTTTCTTTCCTGTTTTTGGTTAAAAATAAATATTGCTGCAAAAAAGTTTTGGTGCGTCTGATTCTTGGGATTATATGCGTAAACACTAACAGTATCTCTTAAATTTTCTCGTGCTGCTTTTACTGTTTTTGGAGTTTCTGTTTTTGATGTATCTGTTAATGGTATCAACATGCTTTCCTTTTCTTGGATACTATAAAGTATTGGAATCCTATGTTCTTTCAACTCTCATCTCAGGTCAGTTAATGCTGGACACAGTGCAAATAATGCAATGAAAATTATTTAGAAAATACTAACTTTAACTAGGAAATTTTTTTGTAATTTATCTTTGCTATTAACCTTTTAATTGCAATGATATATCACTTGAATCCCCAGAATTTGAGTTTACTCTGCCGTGATTGATCATAAATCGATGAACTTCTATTTTCTTATAGATACATGGGAAGCCGGTGATTTTGATCTTGTTGGCAATAAATTAACATTGTCATTACAATGAATCATGATTATGAGATATATTAACTGCTTCTTGATGTCTTGGGTTTGTATGTAAGAAGAGGGACATTTTTTCTATGAATTATTGACATTTTTCGGCGTCTGAATTCTCTTTAGTCTTTACACAACAAATGTGCTACACAAGTATACCACGAACAAAGAGTTTTTACTGCATCTATTTGGGACTTTTGTTTAGCTGGACAATTCCCCTATCTTTTCTTTGATGGAAAAAACAAGAGTAGTTGGTGGCAAGAACATGGCTTGCCAAATTGATACGAATATATGTTATTCTATAATCCTATAATCCGAACGATGATTCTTTGTTTTTTGGTTTTTTGGTGTTTTGTGCTTTGTTGCAGCTTTTATGTGGATAGTGTCCCCATAAGACAGATCAAAAGGACAGAAGCAATGGGTGGGGACTTCCCCTCTAAACCAATGTCTCTCTATGCAACAATATGGGACGGCTCTGACTGGGCCACGAATGGAGGCCGTTACCGAGTTAATTACAAATACGCCCCTTACATAGCCGAGTTTTCCGAATTTGTTCTCCATGGTTGTGCCGTCGACCCTCTTGACCAGTTCAAGTGTGAAGCTGCTCCAACGTCAGATTCAATCCCTAGTAACATCACTCATGAACAACAAATGAAAATGGAGAGTTTCCGTAATAAGCACATGCAATACTCATACTGCTATGACCGTTCACGTTACAAGGTTCCTCCGTCTGAGTGCGTGATCAATGCTAAGGAGGCAGAACGACTTAAAGGCTTCGACCCAGTAACATTTGGCGGAGTCCACCACCGTGGCAAACGACACCACAGGACCAGATCAATCCAGGCCAAGGCATCTTCGATTTGATGACGTACGTACATACGTCATAACATTACATGTCATTGCTATTACTTTCCTTTGAAGTTTGCTTTCGTTACTTTTTTTTTCTTTTTTTGATGTGAATAGATAAATGATGAAAGCTATAGATTCATTGAGGGTGATAGAAATATTTATATGGGCCGTTATATATTTCATACCTTTAGGTTGGTTCATTGGCTCTGTAAACTGAATTCGGTGGAGATTTCACACCCTCGTGGTTTGAATAAATAAATATTATGGTAGCATGTATTGAAGGAGTTGTTAAATTTGAGTGGTGGGGTTAGAGGTATTGGATTCTTATATTTAAAATTTTAAATTAATTAAAAGTTGTGAAAGTATGCTTGTATTATAAGCATGTTTTACAGTGATTGAGGTCAGATTTGTCATGTTCTGTGTAACATTTTGTCAAATATAATCCCAAGTATTGCGTTGTTAGTTTAAAAAATAATCATTATTATAAACCAAAAATAATTGAACCAGTGACTTCGCCGTCAAATGTGCAACAATTCAACTGCGGGAGAATTTTCATAGATCAGTTTACATAAATATAAAACACTATGATAAATCAGACCTCATTTATAGCTTGCACAAACGAAAACATAAGTTTATGTATCTTTGTAAATTAATATCGATTCATGTGTGATGTCATGAAAGCTGAAGGAAAGGATGAAGTAGAGATTACATCAGTAGATGGTCAACATGAAAATACATATGAAACAAATACATGAATTTCACATTTTTAAACATACTAGTGAACGTACGTGCGATGCACGTGCTGCAATTTAGTTGGGTATTTAATAGCGTGGAGTGATTTTAAGTTATTTTTTGACTCTAATGTTTGTATAATTGTATGAATTGATTATTTTATCAGTTAATCTTTCTTACAATGTATAATGTATGTATGCTATGGCATTAGAAAAAGCATTCCAAATTGATAATCGAAAATAGACTTGAAATTCCATATATGAAACCGGGATTGGAACGGGTTGTATTACAAATATTTGATGAAATGGCAAAAATGAATTAAACGGTCATTTGGACTTAGGTTCTTTTAACTGGTAAAGAAATAATATTTTTTAACCGGTAAAGAAATAATATTCAAAAAAATAAAAAAGTTCCAGAAATTCTAAGCTTAAATTTACAAGGATTAAGGTGCGTTTAACGAATATCATTAAGCTATCAGTTGTATGTATTACTATTTCACATCAATAAGGTTAAATGCATATACTTCTTAAGTTCACCCTCTTCGATGGCTTGCAATTAAACTTCTGCCCCTGCTGCAAATGGCTCGCCATCCTATTCTTCAATCTTCCCTATGACAACAAATCCACAAAAAAAATATAAATAAGAAAAGTATTAAGCTGGCGAACGAAGCTGGAGAAATTGTTGTGTTTAAAGTAATTAGGCAACAAATCCTTAGTATGGAGGCATTTCTAGCTGATCTCATAAACACATATTTGAAGAAACTAAAAACAAAAGCTAAGGTTGAAACAAATAAAAAAAGCTCAGATATTTCCACAAACGGCAGTATTCTTCAAGAGACAGAATTACCTTGCAAATAAGCTCCCCTTGAAATCAAGGTCTAATCAATAAATTGTTGTGCACCGCCAGAGTACTAACTTGAGTCTGAGTAAATCCCTCCAGTAAACTTCCTGGGTGTTTCTGTCAGAAAAAGAAAGTATATCCACATTTCAAACTCCATATATTATCATTGCCAGAGAAGAACCATAAAACTCATGAACCTAAATGACTGAAAGCCAATCCTCATTAGAAATATGCACCTCACATGGGGCCACATGGCCAGAAACATTAAGAACTTCTGTCTTCTTGGAACTTAATGAAGACCAGTGAATAATTGAGTAATGTGACATGAGGTAAACACCATGCTTTGATGTAGACCAAACCAAGTTCCTCAACTGCAATGTCAGACATAATGATGAATAAGAAAAAGGTCTAATCCAACACATAGATGCTTCCATCAAAAGAATAAGCACATTATGTTCATGATACTCTTCAAACACCAAAATCCCAACATACTATAATCTAAATCGATATCGAAAGAAGTCCAATATTCAAGTCTATTTCACCAAATAGTGTGCAAATAAATCATCAGTTAAAGCCAAAAGTAATTCATGAAATAAATTTATAGAAATTGTATGTAGACAAGGTAAAATCCCACTTGCACCTAATATTAGAAGTGAATTCAAAACCAACAAGTCAATTGAAGCATTTCAAAGCCTCAACTTACTTGAAAATGCAAGATAGTTGATTTCATAGATCTTGTGTTCTACCAGAATTCGTAAAAGACTCCATTTTTCCTAGTTGCCTTGCATTCCTGAAAAAAAAATGATGAGATGTAGTTGTTATAATACATCATTTAAGAGAAGAAAAAAACTTAAGGTGGCAGACAGTTGAAAGTAATCGCACCTTATGGCCAAAATAATAACTTTTTCAATAAGAAAAGGTAACATATTTGAGCATGTTTTGAATAAAAATTCACTTAAAAGTAAGTTCAACTTATAAGTTTAGCCAAAAATACCTTTTCTTGAGGCTACCTTTAGCTTCTCTCTGCCGGAATTTTGAAGCTTTCCCCACTTTTCTGTGTTTTTGTTTATTCAATAACTTGTCGAGTTTAATTCATAGATTCCAGGGGAAAAGAGAAAAGAAAACTTCCTAATTGTTGAAAAATACAATATAGAGAAAATTAAATATATATCACGAACCTTGTTTGCTGCATATTCATTGGAAATTCCAGAAGTACATCTGCAATTGGAGAATATGTTCTTCCACTACAAATGTCATTCATCTCTATCATAAATCCAATATTCCAACTGTAAATCGAAAAAAAAAATTAATAATTACTGTAAAAACAGATAATTAGTCAATTAAATAACAGAAAAATAATTTAAAAACACACAAAACCCGTAAAACTTAAAATCCAGGAGAAGAAGTAGACGCACATTTTAAAAACACACAAAACCCAACTCTTAAATAATAAATACAAACAGAAACAATTAATTAATCAATCTATTAAAACCAAAATAAATCAAACCAGATAGATTATAAAATTGAGCTTTGTTGTGACAAACTAAAATTTTAGACTAAACAAAATCCAAATAAAAAAAAATGAACACTCAGAAGCCGCAACTGGACTTAAATCAACCAAAACTCAAAAATCGTTCTCTCCATTTTTAGACAAAAAAATAGGGATCTAAACAGGAAATTGGAATTAGAGGTACAGGGGCTTACAGTAGATGATTGGATCGAGAAAGGGATATGAGATAAAAAGCGATATAGAGATATATTGATCATCTCATAAGTCATTTATTCATGCTAGCACATGGATAGTTATGAACACGAACCTTATAAATATTTAATGAGCATGAGTTTCACTCACAAAAAAAATGTTATGATAAATTTACTAATTCAAGGATTTCATTGTAAACAACATTCTTTGTACACTTGTTATGTAATAACGAATGTATATTTGTTGGTTTAACCAGGATTTTGATACTATTGCTTGTTTTTGCTCTTGATAATGCAACGTATAACTGACCATGTGAAAATACTGGTTCAGGAAGATAGAGTCCAACAAAATCTAAAGTTTGACCTTGAGCTTTGTTAATTGTCATTGCAAAGCATGGACGTATTGGAAATTGAGTTCGTTTGAAAGGGACTGAACCTCTTTCACTTTCTAATGGAATGAATGGAATTCTAGGTAGAAAAACATGTTTTCCACTATATTCTCCAACAGCAATTTCAGCATCAATAACATTTCTTTCAAGTTTTCTACAAATCAATCTTGTACCATTGCATAGACCTTCTGAAGGATTTATGTTTCGAAGTAATATAACAGGGCAATTTTCTTTCAATATAAGTTCATGCGGAGGTATACCATTTGGAGTTAGTGTGTTTAAGAAATCTTCTTGAATACCTTGTTCGGTTTTATCAATTGTTTCATCAAAACTGTAATATGTAAAGTTTCTACCGGGAATTTGTTTTAGTAACATATTGTTAATTTCATCAACTGATTCATTTTTTGGAGTTAAGATAACTCTATTAATCATGGTATCTAAGGCGGCACTATATGTTTGTAAATTTGGGAATACAATGTTAATTAATGATTTCAAGGAAAGTAATTCATTATCGAAAGGTAATGTTAAATTAGATGGAAGCTCAATCATACCACAAGAATGGACATCTTCAAGTCCATTACCTATAGAAAGTAAATACTTACAATACATTGGATCTAACTGGGCTCTCATATTTTGAATCAAACGTAAACGAATAAATGAAGGCCATAGGTATGAGAACACTAAACTTGCTTGCATTATATCTGTCTTATTTCCATTTGTGACAACTGGTAATATTTGACGGAAGTCTCCACCTAGAACTATTACTTTTCCACCAAAAGGTGTATCACAGTCATGAATATCTTTAAGCATTCTATCCAAAGCTTCTATAGCGTAACGATGTGTCATAGGAGCTTCATCCCATATAATCAATTTTGTCATTCGTAAAAAAACTCCTAAGGCTGATTGTTTACTAACAGAGCAACTTATATCTGTATTTAATTCTAATGGGATTTTAAAACGTGAATGTGCAGTGCGACCACCTGGTAATAATGATGCTGCTACACCTGAAGAAGCCGTAGCCAATGCAATTAAATTTCTTGCTCTAACAGCTCTTAATAATGCTTTGTACAAGAATGTTTTCCCTGTTCCTCCTGGGCCATCTAAAAAAAATAACCCTGTTCCATTAGTGACAACTCTATGTAAAATTGCATCATACGCAGCTTGTTGTTCTTTATTTAATACAACTGATGAAGTAGTTTCAATGTCAGTGAAGCAATCGCTCATTTCTTCAGCAATCATATTTACTAACCTTTCATTTTCATCCATGTTTATTTCAAATGGAACTAATTTATATTCATTTATGTTTTTTCCAATTGGTTCAAGAACACTATTTATATATTGTAATGCTTTTAGTTCGGCATTTTCGCAAGAAATGCCTTTTTGAACATAGTCTTCAAACATGTATGTTTTAAATTTAGACCAAAGAGCTGATGGATTTTTAGGGGCACATAAAGTTAATATAGTGGCGAACAATCTACGTAAAGAATTTGGCATCTGATAAACTATTGCTTCAGCTAAACAAAGTTCACAATTATTATCCGCATTCAACAAGCCATGTAATAGAGCTGATTCGCGAAAAGATGATACATTAACATCATTAACTGTTTTCAAACTTTCAAAGGATGTTGAACCTCTAATATGATTTAGTAGAAGTCGTAAGTAATATCTTTCACCTTCAGATGGATTCGCAGTAACGATTCGACCAATTACATCTTTGCTTTTTCTTGGAGTCCAAATTTTAGATTGAGCATTCCAAACAAAATGAATAGGAAAATCTCTATACAATAATGTTTTAGCTTTTTCATTTGTAGAATTCATACGAAAATATTCAGTTAACATTGTACGTTGTACATAATCTCTAGAAACAATTTTTGTTAGATCATCAGAATTGTTAAACGTAACGAATTGACCATTTTCAAGGTGTAATTGTAGAGGAATAACAGATGGAGAATTCTCAGATAAAATAAATCCATAAATTCTCCAAGTCGCTTCCGGTGGAGATATCCACCTAGCTGTTTGATACTGTGAGATCTCATCAATATCATTATTAAGTTCGTTACTTTGCAAAGAAAAACTTATTCGATCATGACCTTTGTAAACATATTTGTATAAATATTTAACGACTTTTATGGTAGAACAAATTTCTACATTGATATGACAATCATACTTAGCTATCAAATAAGGATTATAAGGCACTACCCATCTGTTATCTAAATACTCTCCTCTAACCTTAACTCGTTCACCGTTATCACGTCGTCTATATAAAGGGTATGAATTATTACCTAAAGTGGTAATTGTTGAATATTCTTTAGGGTATTTGTTTTTACACAAGTGGTTCTTTTCCATACAAACATTTTTTGGATTTAAAATTCCACAAGGACCATGCATCATATGCTTGATAACACGAGAACGTAAATAAGAGTAATTATTTTGGTTAGGAATTTCGCATGAAACAATACTATCAATGACATTGGTAGAAGTAATTTTTGATTCGTGTTTTAAAATCAACAAGAAATGAGCATGTGGAAGACCTCTTTTTTGAAATTCAATCACATATATGTACGCTGCAATAGGACCAAATATTTTTTCTTTAAATAGGTCGTGCTTCAACGTTTCCAATTTGGATCTAAATACACGAGATATTAAATCAGGTCTATTATGTACTTCATCGTTGTGCCGTAATTCTTGTTTTATCTCAGGCCAATTAGGATTACAAGTTATTGTCAAAAAAATATCAGGTTTTCCAAATCTCTGAACTAAAGCCATTGCATCCATATATCTTTTTTTCTTATCTCTAGGACCACCAGTGAAGGATGATGGTAAAACAATTTTCTTACCTATTTTATACCCTCTAGATTCCCCTGTTCCAATAGTATCAACAATCCCTTGGTATAATTCAGCACGTATATGTTTTTGGTTATTTCTAAAGTAATCTAATCTAGATGTTTCAATTTTCACATACATGTCAACTACATATTGTTGTAAAAGTCTACCAGCATGAAGCAAGATCGAGTTACCTGAAGTCCTAATTTGTAATTTATAACAGTAGTACTCCCGACAAGAAACTTGAGATCTTTTCTTCGATTCTCTAACCCCTAAAAGAAAAAAAAGGAGACAATATTTTAAATGGCATAGCAAAATAAAAGTAAATGACATTACAAATGGATAAAAGAGTAGAAAAAGTTTGTATTGACATGCCTGCATTCTCTCTCTCAATTAGTTCTTCTGCAGAGTTCATATTTCTAATGTCGATTACATCTTCGGCTGCAAGAAAACAAGAAGGGTGCGTTCTAGTAATTTTTTTAATGCCCTCGTGCCATCCAGGTTCGCCATAAGGAAACAACAAAGGGTACTGAAGAGGATCGTAACAACCAAAGTAATAATGGACTCTATGAGATGATCCAGAATGACCAAAAATGGTTATGTCGCGAACTCTAACTTCTGCAGTAGGGTCTTCATCAACCCAAATTGCAGCTATTTGAGAGGTTGTTGGAAGATTGTACACCCTTTGATCGAGTTCAGAATTACATCTTATTTGTATTTTATACGTCTCTAAGGCTCCAATAGTATTTAGAGAGCGAAAAAACTTTGAGTAAGGATTGATCTTTAAAATATCTATCAATTTTTGTAACATTGATTCTGAAAAGCGATTAGAAGTGTTCATACGATTTTTAATTTCATTTTCAGTATCATAAAAATATAATTGTAAATAACTTGGTTTGCCATCATGTGGTAACAACGGGTTCATGAAGTGATACACCTGACCTTGAACTCTAAAAGTATAAATTCCTTTATTCATCCTACATAAATCAGTGTCATATTTTACGCCGAAGGACGTGAAAGCAAAATGGTTATTGTAACTTCGACAAATAGTCTTAAATTGTAAAGCTTCAGGCGATGATGATGTGAACAAATCATACAAGTTAGATGGTACAGTATTAAGGCATAAGCTAATTTTTCCGTCAGAACAACAAAAAGTTTTAGGTTCTTTGCAGAATTTCTTTGCATTACAGTAACTACAAATCATAGGTGATGGTAGAATGTAAGGTTCAATTGGAATTGTAGGTAACCTTAAGGTTGAAATACGTTCACTCTGTTCTTCAAGTTCAATTTCATTGTTAAATATACCTGTAGTGTCGGTACAAGATTTAGGACCTAGGATGATGGAGCAAGAAGCGAGTGTCTCAGTACCACACAAGACATCGTCGCCAAAGTGTGAATCTACAATGCATAGATTTTAATTAGCTTCATTTACAAGCACTTATACAAAAACACACCATAAAGATCAATTAATATTAAAAACAATGTAGCTTCCAAGACAACACGATTTGGGAATAATAAGGCTCCATTTGAAAGGTAGAAATGAGATGAATAGTTGAACCTAACATTCTTATGACACATGCCTTTATTTTTATTTTTT
Organism: Fraxinus americana; assembly: GCA_035079005.1. NCBI lineage: Eukaryota > Viridiplantae > Streptophyta > Magnoliopsida > Lamiales > Oleaceae > Fraxinus > Fraxinus americana. The sequence goes on from CM068710.1 coordinate 24,048,549, forward strand.
TTAAAATGAAAACGCATCAAATTGTTAAAAAGAAATTATTCATTTTCACACATTTTTCGGTGTCCGCATCCATAAAAATGAAAACTAAAAATTGAGAACACATTTGTTTATGAAAATATCTAATACTTTATGCTATATAGTATAAAAATAAATTCTATATTGAATTTAAATAACATGTACAATAACTACAACTTTATTGTAAACTAATAAAAAGAACTTAGATAGGTGAGCATTTGTTTTGCAGCATAGAACAAATTTTGGAAAACTAAGAATTTGAATACAATATAAAATACTTTTAACTTCATAAAAATAACGAAAACAACTTAGATATGTGAAATTATGTTTTTTTACAGAGAAATTTTTTTTGGTTAAACAAATAAATTTTACATAATCAAAATTTTTAGACCATGAAGATATTAGAAAACATGAACGACTTTTATGTGTGAAAAATAAAGAGTAATTGACCTTGCAATTGTGATGCACGTGAAGGACGACCAATACGTCTTTCCTTGTTTCCTTTGAATTCCTTTCGCTTCGCATATGATTCTCTTCGTCTCTTATTTTGTAGTTCTTTTTTGTTTGTCAGAAAAACTTTCTCAGCTCCACCATCGTCACAGTCATTGGAAACACATACCCGACGAGAATTAGACATTATCTACAAACATAATAAAAAAATGAAAAATATTTTCAAACGTCAAAAGTAAAAACTTATTATCTTGATGCAAGAGAACATAAATAAAAACCATTGTTTTAAGAACTATATACTATTTTTGGAACTTGCCAAAAAGGAGGCACTGGATCTTTGGACAATAGCATTCTACTCAAAATCATTGCTCTTTCTAACATGTCACGAGATTTTTAACTTCTTAAAAATATTTTTTTTCCTAAAAGTAATTCTAGCAGGGCTTCTAGTTAAAGCCTGAAGATGACAATAATTAAAAAATAATTAGTAGGAAGACAGGCAGAAAATAAAGGGAAATGTACACGATGATTTGCAAAGATGAAAATCACCTCGACCTTGTGATAATTAAACAAAACCAAACTGAAGTGGGAACATTCTAAAGAACTTCAAAAAAATCGTTTATATGATATTAGTCAATATAATCCAAGATAGTATTCGCTTAAACGTGGGTTTTTCCATGTATTATAGCTAATTGGTCCACAAAGTCTGTAATAGCCCATAGGATAATAGAACTCAGCCAAACGAGTTACTATAGTGTACATAATTCCCTTATAAAGAGGATGTATTAAAACCTTGACATACCTTAAAGGAAAGAGAAACTAATTCTACAGGTAAATGAGCGAGGCATTATCTCTAATGACAATTCTCCACTAACCTTCAATTCATTTATTTCAACACTCTTTTCTTTCATCTTGCATTCAGTCCTCCCATTTTTATCGTTCCACTTGGACCCACCTCTATATTCCTTTTTCTTCCATTTTTTTTTTCTGTTAAACACCCCCATCTTCTCCCTCTCTCCATTTCCACCAAAAACTCTATAGCACACACACTGATTGTTCCTTCAGTTCCTCCCACAACAACCTATACTTCGTGACAAATTCCTTTTTTAGTACACTCTATAAAACAATTACCCCATTAACTATGCAATTACATGAGCATATAAAGTAAAGGAATTTTTTTCCTAACTTAAAAAAAATTCATTTTGTCCTTTATGGGGTAGACGAGGGATGCTAATTCTTTTTTCTCTTTTATCGCCAAGAGATAGAGGAAAGATTCTTCATCTTTTTCACACCTTTTACATCATTACAACAACAAAAAGAAAAAAATAAATAAATAAACACTTGCTAGAAAAACCTTAAAACATTATGGATGCAACAACCTTAAAACATGCCAAAATTAAATCTTTCTGGTATCAAATGTTCAAAGCAAAAATTGCAAAATTAATCAGGCCATACAAAATCTCTCAGATTCAACTCCATGACATACTCCTCACAATTGATTTAATAGAACAAGTATTACTATCATTAGCAAGACAAAACCCAATTATCTCTGGATCCCGTAAAACACATATATCATGATAAAGTTGGGGATTTGAGAGGACTGAGGAGATTGAGAGAGACGGGATAGAAACGGAAACGGAGACACGCCGTCGCCACGGAAGCAACGCACGGGTAGTGTGTCCGTGGAAACCCCCATCCTCGGCAGCAGTGTCGGATTGATTGAGAAGGAGAATTGAGGGTTTCATTGAGGGAAAGGGAAGGGAAGCTCAAAGGTTGGACGGTTTCATTGCCGATTGAGAAAGAGAATGGAGGGTTTGGGAGAATGAAATCAAAACGCGAAAAATCAGCCGACAACGTAATGGTCGACGAAAAAAGACTCACCTTTCCGGTGGCTTTCCAGTGGGGTCAGATTCCGGTGGAACAATTGAGATGAGATGACACAGCCGCGGTGGAGATGTTGGTGACGGCTTAACTCGCAGAGAGAGTGAAGGAAAGGAAAGGGTTCACGCTGGAAATAAACTTTGGAGAAATGGAGAATGAATGAACGATTGATTGCACTGCTGGGAAAAAAAAAAAAAAAAATCAACACCAAAACGACGTCGTTTTGGACGAGAGTTTCTACAGTGATTTGAATCTCACTCTTTTTATATGTGTAGGATACCTTGGACTGGCAGAACTATTCAAGTATCGGTGTCAGCAATGAAACAATGACACTCCTAGACACAATATAGAATGAGAGAGAACATGATGAAGTTGTACAGCAGATCAACAAATTGAAACAATTCGCGCGTCACAACTAGCAAGGAAAAGTTACATACCTCGATAAGCCCCAAAAAAATGCCTTCTTCCCCACCCTCATTGTAATGCATGAGAGAACTTTTTCTATGAATAACACCGGAAGGAGAACGTTATACAATTTTGCCTGTAACAAAAATCCCAAAAAGTTAAAGCAAGTGTCCTCTAAAACCAACAGTGCAAGAGAAAAAGAACCTATAAAACCACTACTAAATTCTCTCAGCCATGAAAAAATTCAAATGAAAAAAGGTGGTGTAGAAACCCAAAACATTAAAAATGTGAGTATAGTAACTAATATTTCAAGACTCAGCTTCAGAGGAAGGTGCACCGCTGGGTTCTGAATAACCAAATATCATCCACTCAAGTCTCAAGGTTCTCACCGTACTAGCAGCAAATACAGCTCTAATTATATTTCACTGATCTTGACACCACAAACATGTAAGTGTTATGCCCTAAGTCCAATCAACTTTGGACATAAACACTTTAAATATATATAATTGATGCATGTATGGCAATATTTATTATTTAATTGAATTAATATTCTAATAAATTAAATAATAGAATCCGTAGATTCAAGTTTTGGTGATTTGTTAATTATAAGGAGTTGTGATTGTGAGATACAAATTACAAATGATCAAATCTTAAATCGTTCGTGGTCGAAGTAATAACGAAATACGGATGTCGTTATTACGGATAGATCATCGCGTGTGGCATTCTTACTTGTGAAGTAAGTAGTTGATCTCACAAGCTAAAGTGTGGTGACACTTGAATGAATACATGGATGTTTTGTTATAGAACAAAACATTGGAGACCCGCTGAGAGATTCCACATGGATAACTATCTAGTGTTAGAGTTAATCTCTAACGTTCGGTAGTGGAATTGATCCTTTCACTTGAGGTCGTCATAATACCTTATATGAGGACAGTCATACTTTGATGGTGTTGGATGTTACTCAGCCAAGGGTCGCTAATACAGCATCGTTCGGGTATGTCAAGAAGCATATGAAGGTTGTGAATGATCAATAGAAGATTCGTAGCTCATAGATATCTAGTAAGAGATTATGATCTACATTTTATCCAATTAAGTTAATAATGAAATATTTGGCCAAGATGAACTCATAAGTCGAAAAGAGTTTTCCACTTACATTGACTTAACAGTGGGATAAAATATATGATCGATAATTGAGATTGACACGTATTCATATCTCATTATTGATTGGATCATATTGACAAAATGATTATAATTTCACGGTAAACGAACAAGTTTGGTTTGTCACATCACGTAATATTTTTCATCACATGTATTGCCCTGATACATTGCAAGATGTCAATCTGGGACGACGAATGTGAATTAGTGATAAATTAAAAGGGGTGTTTTAATTTATCGATTTTGATTAGATCAAAATAATAATTCACGTCGTTGGCATCGTGATCGGGAATCTAATGGGTCACACACAAAAGAGAATCAAAAGAATGAAATTTACCAAATAATTAATTGACGAGTGTTGTACAATTAATTAATTGAGTTGCTTATTAATAGGCTCGAATTAATTAATTGGATTAATTAATTCATGGACCGGATTTAATTAATTTGATTAATTAAATATCGGAGCGGGTAAAGTTTAGAGATGGGACAGCCCACTTGAGCTTATATTAATAAGCTGCTAGGGTTTGTAAATTGTATGGAATTTTCATTATTCTGGCCAGCACAAGAAAAGAAAACCCTAGCCGTCATTCTTGTTCTCTGTGTGGATCACCATTGGAGGCTGGACAATTGGACAGTTTGGATTGCAGATCGTGATCATTGGAGTTCGAGAATCAGCAAAAGAGTTTGCAAAATTCATCAAAGATATTATTCTTATCACAGTTTCTATCTAAATACAATACAGATCCTTGGTGGGAATTGAAAGTTGTTTTAATTTCGCTGTGCATAATTAAGTAAATTCCCAACAAAACATCTTACAAATACTATCCATCTGATATAAAACTCCTCCAAATATTGTCTAGAGCTGCAGACACTAGTTCAGCGAAATAAGGTGTTCTATTGTATGTTTAAGGTCTGGTTGGACATTGGCTAAAATTAATTGTTACTTTCCACCAAAATAGATTTCTCCAATGAAGGAAAAATTCTAGAACAGGTTTCATTCAGTATTTGCCCAGACAATGAGACAGTTTTCAAAAGGACGGTTCTCTTTGTGTTTCAGTCTTGTGTTATGAGTTTTGAATTCATTTTAGATTTTGTGTTTTGAGTGTTCATTTTAAGATTGTTGAAAATGTGTTCTTTTTGACATTTTGAAAAATTGTTTTGAAAACATCAAAAACGCGTTTTGAAAATTTTGACTTGATTATAACTGAAAACACCCCAAACGACAAATTTATCGTTTTGGGTTTTCTTTATAAAATTTTAACTTTTTTTCAAAAATGAGTTTTCAAAAATAGGAAAGAGAATGCGTTTTCACTGTTTTGAAAAATCGAAAACAGAAAACGATTTAAAAATGGTAAAATAGAACATGCCCTAAATTGCCACAGCTTTCACTTTGTTTGCAACCCTAGAAACACAAGGATAAGATGCCCCAAGGATATTTAAGATAAAGCTAGCAACTCATTATTTAAATTACAACCATGCTTATTAAAACTGAATTGATTGAAGTATGAAGGAATCATTGAAGCTGCTTTGTTTTCATGCAAATGAACTATACCATACTGTCACTGATATGTAAGTCCTTTAACTTGGACATGCAGTACTTGAGACTTAAAAGAGTAAATACTTTGATGGGGAAAACCTTGATATTTACACATATAAACATGAAAAGAAGGTAATCAGTTTGAAGCCAAATCCCATAATAACTAAGCCCAGATATTTCGATCATCTATGAAGATATTTAAAAGAATTATGTACTCTGTTTTTACATCAAAACAAAACAAAGAAGGATCCCATCCACGTAGCCTCCCAAATTATTGGGAATGAGGCTTAGTTTGTTGTTGTTGCCTATATTCTTTGCAACGGTTTGCAATCTTTCTCAATGATGGTAGATGCGAGGTATCCTTTAGTACAACATATATGAAGAAACAACATTCTATTTCTCTAAGCATCTTCTCTGTACTCTAGTTTACAATATAAAACTACATTTCTAGGTATCCCAACAATCTGCAATGAGTGTTACTCCTAATTCCATATATTGCAAATGGCAAAGTTTCAAAAGTAACGAATCCAGAATGGTAATCCAAGCCGTCAGAACTTGATCTCAATTCTCACATTTTTAACAACTATGTTTGCCATAATTTTAAATTTTTTTTTTGCATTTGAGTTAAACACAACAGAAAACAGTGAATCAAATGGGCAATGAATACAGCTCTTTAATTACAAAAAGAAGATCATCAATGAAAATAATCAATCACCTCCAAAAGCTTCCCCCGTGAACTGCAGTCCCATACACACACCAAATAATGGTACAGTTGATCCGAGTTCCAGGACTGTCTGTGATGATATTCCAGAGTCTTGCGGAGTGCCTGAAATGAATTGAGAAAAATAATCACTCAAAATAAGCCACAATGGTAGTAACATGAATGGAATATCTTAAAAAACTCTTACCTGGTCCAGGCGATATTAACACTCCTCTTGGATTCTTCCCGTAGAAGTAACAGGAAATGTTAATTACATACTGCAACTAATTGTGAGCCCCTCGAAAGTCACAAATTTGACAGCAAACCTCCCGAATATTGCAAATACTACACAAAGAACTCTTTTAGGTCCTGACTTCAATAAGATTTTTATAACCTTTCCAGTTCCCATGATGGTAGTGTTGGCGTCTTAACATCCATTTACCAGAAACTGTTGGTTTCCTTCAGATATATATATATATATATATATATGAGAGCTGCTATTTGTACCGGGGGTATACAACCCCCCTGACCGGCCCCCTCACAGTATACCCCCCTGGTACAAGAAGAATATATATATATATATATATATATATATATATATGTATATATTAAGCAAACTATATATATATGAAATGGATTTAGAGTACCAAGCTCTTGTTTCTAACAACACCTGGATTGTTGCCACACTTCCTGCACATAAGAAACCTTTGGCTTATAAGTGGGTTTTCAAAGTCAAGCTTAACTCAGATGGTACACAGGAAAGGAAGAAGGCTCGTCTTGTAATCAAATGATTCACCCAACAAGCTAGCCTTGACTATGAAGAAACCTTTTCTCCGGTTGCTAAACTGATCACAATAAAAACTCTTCCAGCAGTTGCAGCTCAAAAGAAGTGGGATCTTCATCAACTCGACATTAACAATGCTTTTCTCCATGGTGAGTTCGATGAGGAAGTGTATATGTTAATACCGCCAAGTTATGAGCAGCAGGGGGAGAATGGAGAGTCATTAGTACGCAAATTGAACAAGTCCATTTATGGACTCAAACAGGCTTCAAGGCAGTGGAACACTAAACTTACTTCATATATTCTTTCACAGAATTTTAAACAATCAAAGGCTGATTACTCTTTATTCAGCAAATAGGATGGCTGCTTCTTCACCGTACTCCTCATCTATGTGGATGATATTATCATAGGCGGAAATGATCTGTCATACGTTGAGCAATTCAAGAAGGAATTGAATGATTAGTTCAAATTAAAGGATATGGGGATTCTAAAATATTTTCTTGGCATTGAGGTGGCAAGAACTTCAAAAGGTATGTCTATATGCCAAATGAAATATGCATTGGAGATATTGGCAGATGCCGGGTATCCTGGAGCCAAACCAGCAACTAGTCCTTTACCACATAACCTGAAATTGAGCAAGAATGAAGGGCTAACAAATGTGGATGCAAGTATATACAGGAGGCTAATGGGAAGAATCTTATACTTAACAATAATGAGACCTGATTTTTCATTTGCTGTACAGGTTCTTAGTTAGTTTCTTCAATCACCAAAGCAACCTCACCTAGAAACGGCACATCATGTGTTGAGATACTTGAAGAGAACTTCTAAACAGGGTCTGTTCTTTGAGAGCAAACCAGATTTACATCTTAAAGGGTTCTGTGATGCAGATTGGGCGGCATGTTCACACACGAGGAGGTCCATTACTGGCTATTGCATTTATCTAGAAAATTATTAATAACCTTGAAATCTAATAAACAACATACAGTTTCAAGATCCTCAGATGAAGCAGAGTATCGGTCTATGGCAGCTGCAGTTTGTGAATTAAGTTGGTTGAAGAATATATTAAATGGCTTTGTTTCACACACTAGAGCAGCTTTATTATTTTGTGATAATCAATCCGCCATTCATATAGCCAGTAATCCAGTGTTTCATGAGAGAACGAAACACATTGAAATTGATTGTCATCTTGTTAGGAATAAAGTACAAGTAGGAGAGATGAAGATGTTACACACGGCTTCACAAGAACAGGTGGCAGACTTACCAACAAATCCTTTAGGGAGAGCTAGATTTAAATGGTTATTATGCAAGAAGAGAGTATTAAACATACATTCATCATCTTGAGGAAGAGTGTTGTGATATATACGCAGTGGATATTTATGTAATTGTACATTTTTCATTCAGTTGTAGTAGTTGGTCGTATTGCCGTGTATATATATATTTCGAGCTGGCAAACTTCATTTGGGTAATTGAATAACAGAATTTCCCACCTCTTTTCTCTTCTTCTTCTTTCTAGAATTCTCTGCAACTTCTCAGTTCCCACAAAGTTTTTGCTAATATAAATAAAGAAACAAACAAACATATGACGAAAATATACATGTGGGAATAAAAGAAAATTAGTGAATTAAAGATAAAAGATTTTTACTTTTTTAGCTCATCAAGTGAGCTCATCATCTCGGTAGACCTCAAATTCACACCCCAGTTGGCCCTTATACTTCAAAATTCAGAAAATCTAAAAAAGAAAGTTAGCAAACGGGGTAGTGAGAAATATTTATGGATTTTCAATAAGAGAAAGATTAAAGAAACTTACTTGGAAGAGATTGCAAGTAAAGCTGTCATAATTATTGCAATTTCGCTACAAGTACAGGAAATGACTACCGAATGCATACAAGAATTCAAATATTAATTATGTGGCAAGCAACAGTGATTGGAAGCCGATTTACCTCAAAGTGGACCAAAATCGGCCAGAAATTGCAAAAACGTCTAGAAACTCCCATTTCCCCCAAATAAATTAATTCTACAGCCTCTCCTTCATCAGCCTCGTGTTCTTCCACCTGTAGCTAATCCGGCAGCCGCACTGTTCTTAGCCGACTCAAACGAATAGCAACATCGCAAGAAACTGGCTCTCCCATTGTTTTCACACCCCATTTTCCTCGAAATCGTAGTATCTCTCCCCCCATCCGTTTCTCCATCTCCGGCCAAAGTCGAGACGAGAAATGAGAGAGATTTTGCGATTGCTGCTACTGTCGATTCAGCCGTCAGCATCCCGTTGTTGACAGTTGCCACAACCGTCCGTCGCCAAATCCGTTCAATTTCCAAGGTTAGTACATACTTAAGTCTTTAAATTATTTTGCGTGTTGATTTTATCATGATCTCTGAACAATTACTTATGGTGAAAATTGTAATCAGAATATATGATTTGTGATTTGGGAATCTCTGAGAATTTATTGAACTAGGTATGTAAATGTTAGGGAATGGATTTGCCTGAGCAAATCTGAATATATGATTTATGATTTGTGAATCTTTGTGAATTTGTTGAACTAGCCAACTAGGTATGTGAATTTTATGGATTGAATGCAGCGATTGTTTGAATTTTGTTTGGAAATTGGGAATTTCATCAAAAATTAAAACCCCCATTTCATGTTTGCAAATGTATGTGATCATTCCTATTTGCATTTAGTTTTGTATCGTTTCTCTTAATTTGGGGGAAAATAATTGGAAGTTGTAATTTCGAACATTTTTCGACAATTATTATTGTAGTGTGAATAAGATAAAGATGTACTTCTTTGCTTTGTGCTATGTCTGAATAAGCCATTTAATTCATATTTGAACATAAGTTGCAACGTGGGACTTCATATTTCAATAGCATTCATGTGGATTTATTTGTTTCATCCACAGTTGTCGATTAGAATGAGAGGAAGAAATTTTGGAGTTTGTCACAGTTGTAGAAGTCCAAATTTTGGAGTTTGTTACAATTATTTGTTTCCCTAACATTTGCATACCTAGTTCAACGAATTCTCAAAGATTCCCAAATTACAAATCATATATTTAGATTACAATTTTCACCATAACTAATTGTTTAGAGATCATGATAAAATCAACCCACAAAATAATATAACGACTTAAGTCTGTACTAAACTTGGGAAGTGGACAGATTTGGCGACGGACGGTGGTGGAAACTGTCAACAATGGGATGCTGACGACTAAATCGACAGCAGCAGCAATCGCAAAATCTCTCTCATTTCTCGTCTCGACTTTGGCCGGAGGTGGAGAAACGGATGGGGGGAGATACTACGATTTCGGGGAAAATGGAGTGCAAAAACAACAGGAGAGCCGGTTGCTTGGGATGTATGCTATTCGTTTGAGCCAGCGGGAGGTAAGAATGGTGCGGCTGCCGGATTAGCTACGGGTGGGAGAATGCGAGGCTGATGAAGGAGAGGTTGTAGAATTAATTGATTTGGGGAAAATGGGAGTTTCTAAACGGTTTTGCAATTTCTGGCTGATTTTGGTCCACTTTGAGGTAAACCGGCTTCCAATCACTGTTGCTTGCCACTAATTAATTTTTGAATTCCTGTATGCATCGGTAGTCATTTCCTATACCTGTAGGGAAATTCTAATTATTGATAACAATTATAGGGTTGGCAGATTTTGGTGGTACAGAATTGATTGGTGATTCTAAGGTATCTTGAGAAATGGACAAGTGTATTTTAGATGTTGCACAAGTAGATGCGAAGCTGAGGCCATGAAATTTGAGAGGTAGATGTTACGATGAGAAACAGAATCTTGGAATGAATGAGAGAGGTGGAGGAATGATAGCGCTGTGGGATTTAGGAATATTTTAGGCCCTATTTGTTAGCATTTAATTTTAAAAAACTATGTTTTGAATAGTATTTTTTGAAAAATGTGTACTTAAAATATAAGATTTTTTTTTTAATTTACGTATAAAATATTTTACCGTGTATAAATAAAGTGTGTTTGAAAATAAGTATAAAAAATAAATTAAAGGCCAACAAACTGGGGCTAGATTTGGGGAATTAGGCGGGTTTTCAGGAGGGGGAGGTGACTTGTTCATTTGGCTAAAGAATTGATTGTACCTAGCTGGTAGACATGGACATGGTGCCCCCATTTGACAAAATATCACACATGAATCATATTACAACTTGTCCTCTCTTTTGATAGAAATTTTGAAAATAAGGATAGACGGTGGATGTGGTACTATTAGAGGTGGCAAAAGGATCGAGTAACTCGGCCCATGGACGGCTCAGGCTCGATCTCAATGAGAGGGAAGTGTCTTGTTTTGTTTTGCACAAGAATTAATTGTGTCTAACTAGCAGACATGGACATGGTGCCCCATCTAACAAAATATAATACGCGAATCGTATTCCAACTTTTCTTCTCTTTTAGTAGAGAGATGGTGAAAGGGTCTATTAGCTCGTCCATGAGTTGCTCGGGCTCGTGTAGGGCAAAAGCCGAGTAAGGCTCGACTTGTCGAGCTAGCGAGCGGGTCGTGGACATGAGCTCGTCAAAAAAGTGACCAAACATCGTTTGGTACTTAAAAAAACCTCAAGCTTATAGGCTCGGTTCGTGAGCTCACTTGACAATCTTGTCTCGGACGAGCCACTAGCTCGACTCATATGAGCCACAAGTCTAGCTCGTGACTAATAAGGTTAGCCAGCTCGATTCGGTCCATTAACACCACTAGGTATTGTTTTGTAAGTTAGGGAGTACATTTCTGATAAATATAAAAATTCATTTTTCGTTAAATTTATTTTTATTCATATTCTTCAAATAAAATTTTACAAATAAATTTAAAATTTTTTCTTACTTTTTAACTATACTATCTCAAAAAAATTACTATAAAAAAATTATTCTTTCAAAAAGTATGGCTCAAACACACCTTTAAAGATGCTAACTAGACGAAGGAAAAATGATTTAGTGAGTGTTCATCTTATGCTAAACACTGATTATGTGTCGTATTAATTTATTGATGGATAACAAATTCAATTCAAAATTTTATCCACCAATTAAATAATGCGACACATTACGAGTGCTTAGCGTAAGATGAGTATAGATGCTCATTAAATCACGAGAAAAAAAGATGAGGGACGAATAAGAATAGGACCTTCGAATAACTTGCAAAAAAGGCTAGGGGGATTGTTCTAGCAGCCCATCCGGTACTCAAGTCAAGAAGCAGTTGGAGAAAAATATAAAAGCGAGGCTTTCAAGAGTGCAATAATGAAAAAAGTACATGAATAATGGACAAGGCATGTGTATATACGGAATGTAGGAGTTGCAATCCTACCACGATTGAAAAAACCTTTATGATTAGACCAAAATTGATAGTCTAGGAACTCGCATCCCAGCTAGGACATTGCGAGAATAGGGGAGTAGGACTCGTTGTTGAATAAGGATGTTGGACCCTGTCACCCAGGTATGAACCTATGCAAGGTCAGGGTCACTGGTGTGGAACTAACCAGCTAACAAACTCGTGGCGAGCATGGGCCAATTCACTTTTTTTGTAGTTTTTTTTTTTTTAAGCAAAAACAGTTTTTTTACGTGTAAATATTTTTTAACTTTACGTCTTAGCCCGGCTTAAGATTTTTTCGGAATCCACCCTTGATGGCGAGGTTGGATCCTTGACCTTGGGGTTCAAGACGAGTCGCATGGCTCCAAGGACTCAAACTCCGATTATAACACGAAAATTACAATTTGATTGATGAACTAAAACTAATTCAGACTAATTAATGCTATTTAAATATATATACAACATTAAAGTATTATAGAATATCGTTTAAATTCTGAAAAACTTAAGAATGTCACAAAATTATTTTATCAACTTAAAATTACTCTGATTAAGTGTATGTTTAGCAAAGCTCGTTCAAGTTTGTAAGTTGATCAATCATTTTTATTTACACATTTTGTAAGATCCATAATTTTTATAGACACATTTCGTAAGACTCACAACTTATAACATTTAATTTTCTATGTTTTTTTACCAAACATACACTCAGCCCCCGTTTAGTTTGACTACAAAAATAATTTGTAATAAGTTTTGATAAAAGTAATGAATCTCATAAATATACGATTAAAAATAAATTTGAGAAAAAATAAATTTAAAAAAAATTGAGGCCAAACAAGATGTTAGTAGCATCATGCCGTCGTTTTTTCTCACAATGAGGGAAAGATAAAGAATTAATTAAGTAAAACGAAGCAAAAAAAAATTGAGTAATGTTATTTAACCTCACTTGATTATATTCTCGATCTATTTGTGTTAAGTGATATACCAAATAGAATGTGAAATTAAATGATTTATTCAATTGTACTTCTTATTGAATACCATATTACGTCACATAGATCGAAATTATAACTCGATGGCATTACTCAAGAAAATTAGTTCATTTCCAACACTTTGTATATTTATGAAGTGTAAAATTAAAAGGATATTTTAAGGTTAAGCTCTTGTTTTGTCCTTATTATTTTTAAAATATATTTTTTTATCTTATTTTCAGCCACATTATTTAATAAGATAATATTACACGTAAATTCAAAACTTTTCACTAACATTTTAACTATACATTTTCGATCAAAATACTATTTTAAAATGCATTTTGAGGAAAAATTGAGCTCAAAATTGAGCCCCCTTTTTTTCAAAAAAATGAATTATTATTTTATTGAAAAATATGTGATTGAAATGAGATCAAATTACTGTTCAAGAATATATTTTTATGGGAAAAATAGGTCAACGAATGGCTAACAAAAACCAGAAATTCGATCGATCGATCGAGAGAGAGGGAGAGAGCAGGTAGTCTCTCTACCATCATAGATTCATATTTTATTTACTCAAATTTCACGCGTGCTTCACAAGCCATTTCTCTAAAATTTTACACTTTATCACGTCACTCTCAGATCTGAAACGGTACTGCTACATTCATTTGCCCACGAAATCCACCTTATTTACTGATCTACCACAGTCTTTCTTCTGGAATTACCCTCGGATTCACCCCCATTTTCCATAGATCCTCTAGACCCGATTAACAGCAGGCATTCAGCTGAAATCATTATAAACACATATAAAAATATTATTTACTTGAATTTACATTTCAAGCTTTTGATTGTTCTATATATATATATATTTATATATCTAGCTAAATTATATGGCAATGCAATCTGGGAATGTGGTGGCGCCGGAGAAAATGCCCGGGCCGGGAGAGGCGGTGGCGGTGAGGGGGCAGTGGTACCAGTACCAACAGCATCAGCAATTAGACGAGAGAGATGGGTTTTTGATGTGGTTGAGGGGGGAATTTGCAGCTGCAAACGTGATAATAGACTCGCTGTGCCACCACTTGGGGTTCGTTGGGGAGCCAGGGGAGTATGATGGGGTGATAGGGTGTATACAGCAGAGGAGGTGCAATTGGAACCCTGTTCTGCATATGCAACAGTATTTCCCAGTGGCCGAGGTGATTTATGCTCTGCAGCAGGTTGGATGGAGGCGGCAGCAGAGGGTTGCAGGGTTTGATGGGGGTGTAAAGATGGGAAACTTGAAGGAGTACAGGAGAGGAGTTCGGGGCCATAGAGGAGGTGGAGAGGGGCAGAACTCGAGTGTGGAGATGAATTCTAAGAATTTGAATGTTTACGTCAAACCCAATGCAGATACAAATGAATATGTGAGGGAGAATAACATTTTAAATGGAGGAGCAGAGAGAGGGAAAGCGGAGGAGAAGAATGGGAAAGATGAGAAGAAAGGTAAGACCATCAGTAATGATGGAGGATGTGTTTAGGTTTACGTACACGCTTTTATGTGTATATATGTTTGTGTGTGTAAGTTTATGCATGCATTCTCATGTAATGAATGTTATAAAAGGATAGTTGTTTTATTTGGATGAATAATTCATAATTATTGTCCTCTAGGGATTTATGGTTTAGTGAATATTGAGGTGCAATTTGAATTTAGGGCTCTTTTGAGAATAAATTTTGTGAAAATTGATTTTTGGACAATGTTTCATTAAAAAGTAGGAAAAGTTATGGGTTTCACAGTGCAAAATTATTTTATTGGAAGAATGTGGGGAAATGAGTGATGAAAAATGTATTTTAAAGAATTTGTACCAAACACGAGCTTAATATATTTATGATAGCGTGATACTTACCATCTCGAATTAGTTGGTGCTGATTTATTGGGTTTTAATTGGTTTTCAAGTTATGCATAATTCACATTTATGGTTTCCTAAGAGTTTCTATAATTGCCATCTTTAAACAATAAGACAAATTGCTCTATAATTTCACATACGAAGATGTAAGAATTTTTGCATGTTGAAGGGAGTTGGCAATACAGTTTTATTGATTTAATTAAAGAAAAGCTTATTACAGTCTGCCTAGGATAGGGCTGTAGTAGGTGCTAGAGAGGATGATTATCAATATTATCAAGGATATAAATGCTTGAGTAGTCACAAGTGTATATCTGGCAGTGATACATAATTTAGTTGATGAGATTAGGACAGACAAAAACACAAAGTTCGAATTTTGGAATCTGATGATTTTAAATTAAGTAGGTCTAAAATAGAATACGTTAAATGTCTAGTGAAATCACTATAGAGGATGATGTTGTCCCAAAAAACGTAAGTTATTTAGGCAGGTAGGCGACTTACCGATCGTCTAATGCATATGATTAGATCAAGTAAGTTGGATGGAGGAAGTCTTGTAGAGTATTAGTGTGACCAGGAGATATCTATGAATTTAAAAGGCAAGAGAAAATGGTTATTAGTTAGCTATACTTTATGGTAATTAGTGTTCGGCCATTTAAAGACAGAATATTTATAAGATGAGTCTAGCTGAAATGAAGAAATTAAAATGGATGTGGGACTGTACTGCAATGGATAAAATTAAGAAAAAAAAAATGAGAATATATGGCAACAAATGGTGGTTGTAGGATTGAGGATAAATTAAAGGAAAGAAGATTTAGGTGGTCGTAGACCTAAAGAATTTCCCATGTAAACTGAGTAATTATGGTTTGAAGACCTTGGATTTATGGCTTTGGTCGAGTTAAGAAGCAAATTTATGTATGCTCTTCTTTTTTTTTTAAATAATTTAGGTTGTAGACTTATTGACAAGGTTTATTGAGCTTACCTCTCGTACTCAATTATGATTAATTGCATATGTAAATATGCCTTCTGAAATTTTTGCTCAATATTCGCCTCCCTAGATGAACGAAAATAAATATGATAATGTTGGATGTTTAATAAGCATCGAGACGTTCATTGGTGTATAATTTGGTACTCTGTAATTTTCAGAAAATGGATGCAATTTCTTCGTTTCGTCTCTTGTATTATTGCAAGTTGCAATACATTGTCTATAATGCCACATATATTTGCGTTTTATATGTATTTTTTTCTTGGAAAATGCTTTGCTTTCACTAAAGTGCCACAGTTCTTGGTTGTCTCCCATCAGTGAATGGATAACCCAAGTTCACCTCTCAGAAAACAATGATTTTGAGTTTTAATGGGTAAAACATGGCTTAAAATTTTCTTTGAGTGGATCCATATTACCTTTTAGCCAAAGCACCTGGTTTCCATCTACTATTAATACAGGAACTAATACCATAAGCCCCTGTTTGGCACCCATTAATTTCTCATTCTCATTCCCATTCTCATTCTCATTCTTCATTTCAACCACATATTCTTCAAATAAAATAATATTACACACAAATCAAAAACTTTTCATCACTTTTCCACCACACATTCTCACATCAATCACTATTCCAAAATTTCTATTCTCCTCAAAATTAGATTCAAACACACCCTAAGATTTTTTTCACTATTTTACTTCTCAATGTCATAGCCTCAGAATTTACAGAAAGCCTAAGCTTTAGGATGTGCTCTTACATTAATTTTATAATGTCATTATTCAAATGAAACCAATAGAAATTGTAAAGGCATAAAGACATCTCTTTCAGATTTCACTTTTTCTTTCTCACCGAATAAATGTTTGATCTTTTTTGGACCAAGACCAAGTCCTTTAATCTTGATCCAAAACAATAAATAATTATTGACTTTTTCACCTGGTGCCCTTAACTGAGATAACATCTATTGATAGTATTGCTTGTTGTTAAATAGCAATGTGACACAATTTGTTGCAAAATGTGAAGTAGATAGCTCGGTAAAGACTTCAGGAAGCACGCGAGGATCTATTGCTGATTCAGAATGTGAGACAGAGGGGGCAGATGAAGGTTTGATTCAAACTCTAACATAAATGCTTTCTCCTTTGGTTATAACTCTTCTCTTTATTCATTATGGTTTTGCTTTTGCAGACTTAGGTGTGAGTTAAGGTTCTTAGTGGCTCAATTATTCTTCTAGAATATATAAAGCTGTGTATATTTTTCCTCAATCCTATTATTGTGGTTCGAGTTTCTCTTATTTGGGAAAATAGTAGTATAGTACAACTGTCATTTGAACAAATTTAACCTATGAAACTTATGTTTTACATGTGCAGAGTTTTTATCCAAATATGTTTTGTGGCTTGTAAAACTTCTGCTTGGACCATGACAAATTTCTATTTCTGTTATTCTTCCTTTTTAGGATCTTGCATTGTAAGCGAGGAATCTCGATCCATACAAATACTAAATGAGAAACAGAATCTTAACATTACTCCAAAAACTTTTGTCCGTACTGAGTCATATGATGGGAAATTGGTAAAGTTTTCTTATCAACATCATTCTGGCTCCAAACCTTCACAGAATCCATTTATTAGTACCCGGATTTGCCTCAATTCATGGACTGCTAAGGTACACCAGTCTCCTGCCGCAGGTTAATGTGGTTGATGGGTTGAAGCTGTATGAAGAACTATTTGATGATTTAGAAGTTTCAAAACTAGTTAATCTGGTGAATGATTTGAGAGCTTCTGGGAGAAGAGGACAATTGCAAGGCAAGTTTACTTGTTCCTATCATTTTATATGGATGACACTTACCTTTATCTAAAACTAGTTCCTGTTTAAATTTGCCTGTAGAAATGTACACGTAAAGGTGGAAAAAGAAACAGGAAATAAGCGCTCACATAGCAGCAGCTTGTAATGGCTAACCATGTGCTTATTTGGATGCTAACCTTAACAGTTATGAAATCTAATTGAACAATCTAATTAATTCCTATTCATGTTCTGCTAGCGATGCAGTATGCTGTCGACTGCAGATCATAAAACATATATATCTGAGTCCTAGAAGTTGCCTATACCAAACATTGATCTTCTGGACTTCACTACACAGTCTACACAGCAGATTGTATATTCTGGTGTTAAACTGCCTTTCTTTTGGGCATTTTAATGAAATTATTTTTTCCCTCTGGATGCATATGTATTTTGGATGTCATAGGAAGGGACTAAATCATTCTCTTCCTTAGTTGAGATTAAGAATCTTCCGATTGTGTGACTTCACATTTTTGTCACAACTTATTTCAAAGCTATTGAATTGACTCTTAAAGGTTTCTGTAATAGCCTGAAATATTGAAGATAATGTAATTTAAAGAGTGTTTTATATTTAGTCATTTAGTATCTTTTATTCCTTCACCTCTTGGTGGATATCTGGAAAAGATAATGAACACAAGAAGGGAGAAATAACATTGGAGTTTGCTAATACGGTCTTTAAGTTACAACTTTCCTATGCCTTGGCTTTCTCTAGTCTTTCTGAAGTCCAGTGACTTTTTCTTTATTAGACTGGAATCAGGATTCATTGTGGGTATATAAATCTTACCTCAGTGAAGTCCAGAATCAATTTGGATTGAATAGTAAGATGTGCTACAAAATTCAAAAGGACCATAATGAATTATATCTGTATAATGCAACAAAATCTGTTAAAGAATAATTTGAAATAAATAAAAGAATGTGCTATTAAGACTCAACCCATCTATGGTAACACTTCTTCATGGATAACGATGTAGGTTTTAGTTCAAATTGAAGTAAATATGCTGTAGAATAAATTCAAACAATCTTACTTCAAAGTACCAAAAATAAATGTAAAATCACCTTGATGGCATCTTATTTGTGTATGAGAAAGAACTTTTGATTTTAATATTAGTATGGTAAAGTTGTACCAATTGAAATGCAAAAAAATATGAAGGAGCACCAATGCAGATATCCTTGGGGAAGAGCTAAATCATCGAAGACTTGGAATTCTAATTTGACATTCCTAGGCATAAAGGCCCGCTCTAAGGATACTCAAGTTTTTGGGTGACAGAACACCCATCTTTGGGGCTGAGAGTGTGGTCACGGATAGCAGTATCCACAAAATAAGGCTTGAAAAATGATGTGTCTCCAGTCTTCAGCATAACTTATTTTGGTTGCTGATTTAGAGTTTAATTTGTGGCCAGAACAGTGAAGTTTTCTAGAGATGCTTGGAAAGGTTTTATGCTTACAGGCTAATAGAGAAGAAGATATAGGACAAGGCTTTGCTGGAATCTCTTATCTGTTTCCGTGATACAGTAACTGTAAACTAAGTAGGTCGTGTGGGTGTCCGAGAAAGAAATTTCTTAAATGAAGATGATTAGGAAGCTTATATGTAAAAATACTGTGGATTTTGCACACACGTTAACTAGAGTTCTTTAAAATTATACATTTGTATATTATATCTTTATTTTTGTACTTTATTTTTTATTTTTCAAATAAAATTAATCCTTCTATTAGCTTGGATTTTGAATTTTGTTGATGAAAACTTTTGGATTATAGGAGCGGCTATTTGTTGTATCAAGAAAACTTTGGGTTCTATGATTTCTTTTCTAGTGCCAACAAATGAAAAAATGCATATATTAGGGGCCTGATTGATGTAGATTTTTTAGAATAAATTTTGTAAAAAATTATTTTTTTGGAAAATGTGTGGTTAAATAGTATGAAGAAGGTCAACGTGCAAAATTATTTTATTGAGAGAATGTGTGATTGAAAATGAATTTGGAAAAAAAAATGAGTTTCAAAGAATCTGAACAAAATAAGGGCTAGATATAAAAATAAATTCGACATGATGGTCTTAGAAGTTTTCACATTATTTTAAATTTTTCACGTAAGTGGTTAAATTTTTATAGTATAAAATTTTCCTATTTTCATACTCCAAAATTACAAAGCGGTACGTCCTTGCTTATCAGAAATCAATAAGTATAGGACGCACTAGATGCCACATGGAGTATCGCGTTTAGGAAGTGTCTGTGATGTGTTGAAAAATTTAAAAATAAATAAACAAAAAGGATACTAAAAGTTGTTGGATATGCGTTCCTAAGAGTTTGTTATGTATCAGACACTGACACTCCACCTTAGGAGGAGTGCTTGTGTCCTTCATGTGTGAGTTGGTTCTAGAATACGATAAGGATCTCAATTCAGGAAGATCTTAAGAAGCTCAGAGTTATCTTACAAGTGCTATACATTTTTATCAAGTACTGCCTTTTATAGCTGCTTCTTCCTTGCTTACGCGATATTGTTCTTCTAACTATTTTATGATTATCTGATGGGATTTTGAATGCCTAAATCATTTTAACTTTTAGGGAACTCAATTTTCTTTTTCCTTTGTCAGCAATCTATTATTTAAATTAATTTTCTGGTAGGTAGTTGATATTATCACACAATTATGATTATCTTTCATCTTCATAAATGTTTCAGGTGTCCTCCTTGAAGTTGGCAAATAATTCGCATCATTCTATCAAATAATTACTTCCCTTTGGGAACTGATAAACGATTGTTGTGATGCTTTTTCCAGGATTAAGTTTGTGATGTGAAGTCTCTTGTTTCGTTATGTTTCCATCTAATTTGATGAAAACAAACCTTTCTGTTAAGAAGGCTAGTTTGTCTAATGTCATAAATAATAAATCATACACTTATTTAATATACTGATAGTATGATGTATCGATTACAATGCCTCCTGTACATGTTCAAAGTACTAAGGCCCTGTTTGAGAATATATTTTGTAAGAAGTATTTTTTTGGAGAATGTCCAGTTGAAAATGAGTTTGTGGGAAAAAGTGAGTTTCAAAAAATGAGGATCGGGCTAAATCTTCATAAGTTGTTCTGTAATTTCTGGAACAAATGAACAGACCAGAAGTTTTAAGTAACATGTACGATCTCTTGTTTTGAATTTTTAGAGTCGAATTGTATTTCAAGAGGAAAGGGAAAAAATCCTAAGCAACAGTGATCATAACGAGAATTGGTGTCAGACAGAATCTGTTTTCTGTTTTCTGTTTAAAAGATTGCTCCGGTATCTATCAAAGTGGAAAGGGCATTTATTTTATGCTATTATTTGTGGATGAATTTTGTCTTTAATTGGAAGATGAAAAACTGTGTGGCGGGGAGGAAAGATAAATAAGATATCTCTGTCTGGACTTCATGGTGAAATATAAGAATATTTTCATGCATTTTCCTGTCAGCAGTATGAAACTCTCGCATATATTAGCAAACTAGAGTGTTTTGCTGAATACACAATGCTTTATCTGTCAGTGGATTATGCTTATTTTAGCGTGTGAATAAACATTGTTGTTCTCAAGTTTGACACCCTGTATTCACATTCTAATGTGTGTCTTTTCTTGTTTCACAATGATCAGGTCAGACTTTTCTCATCTCAAAGAAACCTACAAGGGGACATGGAAGAGAGATGATTCAACTGGGTGTCTCCATCACAGATGCCCCTTCTGAAGATGAATCTGCTTCTGGGATCTCCAAAGGCATCATTATGAGCAGTGTTGCAAATTATCAAGCATTTTTATTTTCATATTTTCTAGTAGAAACATTCACTGAAGTTTATTGAAAATTTTGCAGATCGGAAAACAGAGCCCATTCCTGCGTTGCTTGAAGATGTTATTGATCGCTTGCTTACTATGCAAGTTGTTAGTGTGAAACCAGACTCGTGCATTATTGATATCTTCAATGAGGTTGCTCTCTGTAGAATACTTGCAATGTTTAAAGATTTGTGACCACAGCTAAGTAAATCTAATCTGTTTGCTCGTATTTGTAGGGTGATTTCTCACAGCCTCATATCTGGCCACAGTTGTTTAGTAGGCCTGTATGTGTACTGTTCTTAACGGAATGCGATATGACGTTTGGTAAGGTGATTACAGCGGACCATCCCGGGGATTATCGAGGTTCTCTCAAACTCTCTGTTTCACCAGGGTATGTGCTCTTTCTTTGGTAACTGATTACTTGTCATGTAATATACTTTTAAGGATTGAATGCACTGCAGTTGTAGGAATGGCTTTGTATGCAAGATTTTGATGTGCCCTTGGCTACTTGGCTTTACGAAGTTTATGAAAATTGTTTGAAAAAGTACAGCCAAGGTCTGTCCCTGCCAACGACACCTCATCTTGGTTGGACCAGCCTTCAATTAACACCCTCCCCCGCCGCCCCCCAAAAAAAAAAAAAAAATCTTGGTTGGTTTACTTGCCATTGAAACTGTTCCTTTCAACTTTGCTGTGCTTGTCTGCATTTGTCTGGAAGAAAATTGAGATTTACCGCCATGAGTTCTTGTGCTGTGTCAATTAACATACTTCAGTTGCCATTGTAATGCACAGATCCATGCTTGTAATGCAAGGAAGATCCGCAGATTTTGCCAGACATGCGATGCCTTCCATAGGAAAGCGGCGTATGCTTGTTACGATGACAAAATTGCTACCAAAGAAAACCGCACCTAGTGACGTTCAACGTTTACCTTCATCTGTAGCAGCACCTCCTTCCCATTGGGTCCCACTTATTAGTCGTTCACCAAATCATATTCGCCATCCAGTGGCCCCTAAACACACAGTCCCAGTTCCAACTACTGGTGTATTGCCAGCTCCAACTGCTCATCCTCAGGTTCCATCACCAAACGGCATTCAACCGATATTTGTTCCTGTCCCAGTTGCACCTGCCATGCCATTTCCTGCACCGGTTGCGGTCCCGCCTGCCTCTTCTGAATGGCCTGTTCCACTTTCTAGGCATCCTCCACCTCGCCTACCACTCCCTGGCACTGGAGTTTTCCTTCCTCCACCAGGCTCTGGTAATTCAGTAAATCAGCCTACATCAACTGCAGTGACTGAAAATATTACTGCTGACTCACCATCTCTGCTAGAAAAGGAAATTGATTCTCAGAAATTAGATGGTAACAACGGCACTTCCCCAGAAGCAGATTGGAAGATGCTAAGTGAAGAGTGCAATGGCAACATAGACGGGAAAAGTCGGTTGAGAGTAACTACGGAAGAACGTCAAAATGTTGATCGTATCAAACCCCCTGCAGCAGTCTAGATACAATGAGGGATAGAGGCAGTTCTAAGCTGTATGCTTCTAAGAAAAACACTGTAATGAGTTTAAAGCAAATGTAAAGAGCGGCAAATGTTGAGGCTTACACTTTCCACACTATTTAGCCGGGCCTAAAGAGAGGATCTGTTCTGTTTTAGATCCCTTTGTTCCCTGCTACTTTTTGTTGTCGTATTATATTACTCTAATATTGAATGGAACTCATTCCCAGTTGTAGTCTCGAAGAATTTTAGCTATGAAGTAGAGTAATGAGTATGCGTACTTTACCCAATGCGTGGTTCTTCATTTATTTCTGTGTTGCATAGATTTCCTTGAACCCTCCAGTGTTTTTAATCTTTTGAGTCACCTTTTAACGTTCCTTCTGAGGTTTTCATTTCAAAATGTGCAGCAGAACACTGTAATCTAAGCCTCTGGTCTATATGATGGCAACTAAAATGGTTCGTCCACTTGTCGAGTTTACAGACTTGTTTTTTAGCACATAAATCCGTAGAAACATATTAGGGATTTCTTTACGGATTATGTTCAATCATAATGTGTACTAAACGTTCAACGAGTCTCGATAAAGGGTCAAGAGTCGAATCAGGATATATCGAGGTCAATTTTTTCCAATAACTGGACTGGTTTCCGATTTTCACAGTTGAGCCGACTGGTTCAGTTACATTTTCAATGCAGTAAATATTGCCATCCATTCTGTAAACAGCAGTCTGCCACCAACCTGATGTTAAAGCAAATTCCAACTGTTTTTGAACCTCAGGAAGATCATTATTAACATCAAAACGTTACCATACATTTTCTATTTCAGACAAACAAATCGAAGTCAGGTCCCTAAGCCATCAAATTAACCGTATAATGTAAATAACAAAACATAAACCTCAGTACACGGTCAGCAAATCCTAATTCCAACACAATATTTGCCTATTCTTACAAACAACAAACTACTGGCACTAGAGCTTAGCATCACCTTGCACTTCAATTCAACAGGCTGTTTAAATGCAACTTACCACTGTCCTACACCCAACACATCTTAATCATATTCTACTTCACATTGCCATATTCACAAACTGTTCACTGTGCTCTTTTCACATGTTTCTCTGCACAGAATATCAAGCAATAAATAAAAAACTAGAAATTTATCAAGTTGTAAGCTTCTCAAGAAATGCAGTCGAAACCAGTGGCAGACTAGGACCTTGGTTGGGGGAGGGACTTAATGTATCTCATTAAAGTACGAGAAAACTCTTATCGAGTTCCATGGTTAATCTGTGCATACCATGTGTATTTTCAAAAAATAAAAATAAAAATAAAAATAATAAAAAATTATATTTTAACATGCAATTCCTGACTGAACAGTCTTTATACATTTGAAGCAAGATACAGGATGCATGATACGTGTAATATTTGGATGAGCATATTACTTGGCCGTTATAGTGCCAGTAACTCTAATACCTAAATCATGAGACCACTAAGTACTCTTATTCCTTTCTGTACTCATACCACAAGCTGTAATAAATCACCAAGGATGAAATAGAATGCAGAATACATTATTTTTAAACTACTAGTTAAAAATTAACCAACATTGGTGCATGTGTAAAACTATGGAGACGAGTTCAAATATATAATTTTGTAGCCAATCTATCAAATATAAGTTGACAAAATCCTCATTCTGTAAATATTTAATTAAATTAATTTTAGAATGACCTGACATATAATATACTTGGATCCCACAAAAAAAAAATGTAACACAATTCATAAGTTCGATTTGCATCAGGCAGAAAAATTAAAAAGTTTTTAAGGCAGTACTGCATAGATTAGAAAAGGCAAGACATACCAATCAATGTTTACTATTGGTTCTGAGGCGGAGACTCAGGCTCGGAACCACAAACAGATGAAAATGACATGGTATCTTCTTTTGCTATCGCCACAAAGTTGAGGGGCGCAGTAGAAAGCCTTCTCATTTCCTTAAAGTATGTATTTTGGCGCCCAGAATAGGAGCGGGGTGTTGAGAGCTCTGGAGTTGCACTTCCCAACGACATTCGACGGGGTGAGGGAGTCACCGATCCATTTCCATTGACATGGTAACCATTTGTCTTTCTGAAGCTGTTGCTTCTCCTTGGACTTGGTTTAGAACCGTACATGGCTTCTTTTTCAGCAAGTAGCATATCATGGAGTTTCTTTTGATCCTGAGCAGAGGTAAATATATATAACATCAGAGAAACTTCATTGCCATCTCTCACATGACTGTATTAAAGTATATTGAAAATGGTTAAGGCAATGCTTTTGTTAAGTAATTTCATTCATGTTGACTCCAAACCATCAACATGGTTTACATATTTTGTCCAAGCCATAAGGTGACTTTTATTAAACATGCTTGTGCACGGACATGTATTTTCCAAACAGAATAAAGCCTCCCTCTGACTCCCCAAACCAGAAAAACCTTCCTTCCCTTAATAACTTTGCCGAATACAAACCACAGTTACACAAATTACTTAATTTTATCCATGAAAAAAATTACTCTAGCTCGCTTTTTTTCCTCTTCTTTTTGCAGTCTGGTTAGCTTGTACTCCTCCAAAATTGAAACCAAACGCACCTGTAGACAAAAGAATAATCAAATCAAGTCGACCAACATAGCAAATATTTTATAGATTTTCAAACTGCTTGACACAAAATTCAGAAAAAATTACGCCATCATAAAGAAACAGTTTCTTTTGCTCATCCTCCCATGCTAGTGTCTTGCTAATCAGATTATCAACCATTGCTGAAATCACAGCCCATTAGATCCAAAAGTAATACCAGCTCAGTCAAGAGAAAACAACAGAAGGCTCTAAAACTTACCTGGAATCTTATTTATGGTAATTCGAGCTCGTTCTGCACGCTTTAGGTTTATGTGTGTGCCTCTTCCAGCACTGTAACGGTTCTCATCCTGATAAACCCAAAAGTGATTAGAACATTCTCAGAAAGATTCTCACCTCTAACGACAATGTAATGTGAATAGTAAATATGTATGTGAACATACATCCACAAGCTAGACTAAATGGGAAGCTTTAAAATCAGCGTACAATTTTATGATCCTACTACATTGGAGCTTACTCGATTATAATTTTCAAGCCAATTTTCCTCATCACAGGCAGAAAGCCAACGGTATATCCTATCCATTATCTCTTTACGGCTCAAAGCTTCATTTTTTGCTTTTTCTATTTGTGCTTCAATGTTTGTCAAGAGCTCACAAGGACTCACAAGACCTACAAAAATCGCAAAGTATTTACTGGAAAGGAAACAGAGCAGGTTAACCGCTGGGAAAAGGGGAGTATCACATGAGAACGAGATTCCTTACCAGAGTCTATCATAGCATTAGTTTTATCAGCAGCCGTGCTTGAATCAGGTTGAATATGGTTTTTGCAGCATATATACTCTAACTCTGACCTCTTCTTCATGACAAGTTCTTTCATCCTGCTTGCTTTAAGTTTAGTTAGCCTCTCAACCTCCGCTGATGCCTGAAAGAAGAAAATCATATTAAAGGAACCTAGGTTCAACTAGATGAAGGAGAGTTGGCGGGTGTGATGATGATACTTTCAAACCTGTTCAATAATCTCCATTGAAAGAGAACCTGGTTCCACAATTGCTGATTCTGTCAAATCAAGAATCGAAGTAATTCTCAAGAACTTAATCTTCTCTTCTTTTGTTGCGTCCATTAAATTCCAGAGGTCAAAGAGTGACCCAGCAACATCTTTCAGCTGCAATAATTATAGTGTAGTATGAAAAATCAAAAAGGGGCCAACACAGGATAATTAGAGAGGCAGAATACCTTCTGATATCGAAATTTCTTCTCAGTTTTTAACCTCATGATGACCTGATTTAGACCCTCTAATGTGCTGTCACTGATATTTCTGGACTGTTCCATGTTTGTTACATTTAAGCTAGGATGCACATCATTCACAGTTTTTGCGAAGTCCAAACCCAGTACAGCACATAAGGAGTGCACTTCATTGACATAATCCAGGACTTTCTGGAGGCGTTCAGACTGCAGATGATAAAAATGACACATCCTTCATATTAATAACTTAAATTCATCAGTCATGCATGTGCCTATATCGAAGCTTTACATGAAAATGTTTATATCATGTCATTGCAGATGGTTTCTTCAGATATTGTGCTAGTCGCTACTAACTAGCCCTCCTAATTTCTATGATTTAGTCACTACAACAGGCCTCCAAATACAAACGAGATGAGTGCTTGTTGTCCCAGCCATTCTTAGTACTGAGCTAAAAGGCATGGACGCATTACAAACATGACATGAAGCAGACACCAAATTCAGACACAGTTGCAGACAAGAAAGGAAGACACAAAATTCAGATTTACGAGAGTAAAGGAAAAATATGGTAGAATTGCAGTTAACGTAATATATGTTGCTTCACTATGAGATTTCTCCACTACCTAGTGTTGCATTTGGAAACGTTTTGGCGTAAAAGATATCTGCAAGTTTAAAATACACTTATCTAAAGGGGGAACTTCATTTTGTTAGTTAAAAATGTAGTAACTAGACTTTAGTAAATTCTTAATTCTTAGAAGGGATAAACAGTACAATGTAATATGCATATATGAGTACTTTCATTAACTATAAATAAAATAATCAAGATTTCAGCTGACAAATAGGTAAATTATAAATTAACTAAAAGAGCACTTCATGCATACCTTCTCCTTTTGAAGAGCTTGAAGATTTGTCTGGTACTCTGTAAGCTTTCTTTGTGATAAATCTTGTTCATCGAGAGTCAAGGCATTTATAGCATTGACAAAATGGCCATGTCCTGAAATCTCACCAGTGATCTTCTCAATCTGTGCCTTTATATCTGAAAATTGTTTCATCAATTCCTGTTTCTTAAGTGTCAAGTCCTCTACAATTGCGGCGACAGAGGACCACTGATCTTTCAAAGATCTTGCTTTCCTCTCTGACTGGATCTGTTAGTTCACAAATAGCTCGGTCAATAAGCAATGTCATCTGACATTCAGAAAATCAGAAGAACCTCAAAAATTTGACATAGCATGAAAAACTACAACAAAAACTGAACTCCTAGTTTGCTTTTTTCTATCAGCGTCTGTCTATATATCATTTTCTCTGGCAAAGGTTTAAAGGAGCAATACTGATAAACCCAATTGTGTAACAACACGGATGTTCCATTTTCAAAATGCAAATGCTGTGTAAACATCACAACACAAAAATTTAACTGGAAGAGGCTAGCACCAAGTAGCAGTCAGATGGCTAAAATAACACAATCAAGTATACCAATAATTAGAAGAACAAAAACCTAAAATTAGCCGAAGTTGGAATAGAAGCTACAAAGTTAGAGAGATGTGAGTTCAATTGCTCACAATCCCATTGCTGTATTTGTGCATGTGTAAATATATATATTTTGCAACAAGAGTAAGACTGATAGAGGATAGTGAGAGAGAAGAAAAACAAAAGATACGCCATGATCGGTGAAAATACCATTTAAGACCTAACATTATGTCATTATCGATGTAAACCTATAAATTTTGTTTATGTATCTTGTTTTACTTTGCTCAATGTTACATCAGACATCAAAGGTGTTATGCCAATGACGATGAAGAATCCTAGTTGTATATATGATAAATTCCTTCTCCAGAGTTATGCACTAGCAAGTATATTGATTTAATCATCTTATTGTAGTATCACGAAACCATAGTTAAGGATCTTCAACAGCATGTCAGAGACCTTCCTCTTCAGAGTCGCGTGAATAGTATTTTCTCAACGTGCATATTGGAAAATAAACCTGAACGGATATGCTTTGAGTCTTCGACCTTTCAATTGTGCATATACATGACAAGATTTCAGAAATAAAATTGATCATTAGGAGTGGTGTGTTTTGAACTTACTCTAATAATATTAGGATAATTGAGCAAGCAGAAGTCCTAGCATCAAATCTCATTATGACTTTTTACAGTAATTGTACTTGCTATGGCAATTTTATAAAATAATTCACTTCACACTTGACTGAGAGTCTTGAAGACATGAAACAATATTCTCCAATTTTTGCTGGCTCAATCTTTTAGATGATCTTGTCATTAAATAAGGTGAGCACAATAAATAATAATATGGATCTCATCAGTCTAGTATATCTGTTTGGGAAATTTGTACTCGTACAAGCAGAACGCCAAATTAAAAGAATACCCACAATTCAATGCTTGTCAATCCATAATTTTGTGGTAGTAGTCTAAGAAAATGGACTACTTTAATTCTTGGGACAAACATCATAATGTGGATCAACCCCTTACTTTGCTAGAGTTTTCTACTCAGGAAAAGACAAAAAATCATTACTAGAGCCAATTTTGATTCTGCAACACCACAGATTCTTTCATTTCCATTCTTTTTATCAACTAACGGTCGTTTCCGAAGACACTAAGTTGAGAGGCTATTGTATTTTCAGAGTTTTCATGTATTCAGAATTCAGAAATGCTTTCTAATGCATAAAAACTGAAACTCTCTCAGCATTTATTATGCCACATAATTTCCTCTTAAAGTTGATCTTAGGAAAGAAGACACCAAAATACAACAAAAGTTTGCCTAACAGCAATAATTACACCTTCAAGGCCGAATCACATCCTTCATATAGCGAAATTAAATGAGAAAAAAAAAAAAGACAGGCAACGAGTATTTTTCACTCCAATTATAACACGTTATGGTAGTCATCTTAGTAATATCAAAGAAGACAACCTAGAGAAAGTTATTTTGGCTTCTGTCACTCCCATATAGATTACAAATACAGTTTTTCACTCCAATTATAACACGCTATGGTAGTCATCTTAGTAATATCAAAGAAGACAACCTAGAGAAAGTTATTTAGGCTTCTGTCACTCCCATATAGATTACAAATACAGTTTTCACCTTTAAACACAAACCATGAACAAAGATGTGAGGATTTTTTATTGTGCCTCCAAAGGAGAGACTAATATTTTACCTGAAAGAGGTATTCCGTGAAACCTTTTTTTTCCCTTAGCCATGTAGAAACATGCTTTTATGTCATTAAATCTAATTTCAGATAGAAATCTCAAAGCTCATATTAGCTAATTCTTTTGCAAACTCCACTACGATATTAAAAGGGTAATTGGCGTAAAACGTCCCTACCTTTAAAGGTGTTTGTGGAAAACGTCCATACCTTTCGTTTTTTGGCGTAGAACGTCTTTACCTTTCACATTCTTTGCGCTGAACGTCCTTTTTACCAATTTTTAACATAAAATGACCATTATAGCCTCTTATATAAATAAAACAAAAAAATAAAAATAAAAAATAAATTACAATCTGCTCCTAAACTTTTTTTAAAATGCAAATCAATCCAAAAAAGTGGCGATTTTTTGCCTTTTTTAGCCCAAATGCGTCCAAATTCCGGCAGCCTCCGGCCACCTAAGCCGCCGGACGTTGACACCGGTCAACAGCCCTCCAATTCCCCATTCAATTACCACCCAATCACTCCCAATTTCATCAACTGTAGTGGTCGGAATTAATGCTGAAAGTTCACTGTCCTCAAATCTAAAAATCGTCGGAAATTATATTCCGGCCACCCTTTATGATCGGAACTCACCTCCTATCAATTGCCTATCACCAGACGACCACACTCATGCCAACAATTTACAACAAGCATCAACAAAAAAAATTTAATTTCATGCCAGATTCTTTGCCAGTCGCGACATCGCGACACAGCCTGCGAACTTCTCAAATTCCGGCGCGGTCCGGAACACCCATGGTCGCGGACCACCTGGGCTAAGTCCCTCTTCACTAGGCGCACCTAGCCCAACCATGGGTCTAGGTCAATTTTGACCTGAAGCCATTCAATTTGTAGGATAAATACTATGTTCAAAAATTGTAAATGAATTTCAACCTGAAGTTCTAACGAATCCAGGCAAAATTGTGGAAGACCCATGGGTGGAATAATTTCGCCATGATGAGAAGGTGCTGAATAGAGTGGTCCGCGACCATGGGTCAAAGGACGACATCCGAATCAGCCAAGTTCAGTGCGCGGTGCGATAGTGGCAAGTGCGTTATTTTCAGTTTCAAATTGAACCTATTTGATAAGTGTTTTGGATGAATTTCCCACATGGTTGAGGTCGTTTGGGTATGGGCAACCGGATGGTGGTGGTCCGCGATCCTGTTGATGGCCGGAGGTGCGACTTCCAGCAATTTGTCCATTTTTCGAATAGCTGATTTTGCTTGCTGATTTCTGCCGGATTATTAGATGATATGGGGAATTCTTGGGATGGAATTGTAGAGGGTGTTGAGGAGAATGTGTTGGTACCAATGTCCGGAGGTTGTGGCGGTGCAGAAGAATAGATGTGGTCATCAGACGGTGGAGGTGATGGAGGGAGGTGGAGGAGAAGAGAGAGCGTATTTTTATTATTTTTAATATTTTCATGAGTTTTGCACTGATTTGCATTTTAAAAAAAGTTTAGGAGCAAATTGCAATTTATTTTTTATTTTTCTTTTCTTTTCTTTTTTGTTTTATTTATATAGGAGGGTATATTAGTCATATTATATTAAAAATTGGTGAAAAGGACGTTCAGCACAAAGAATGTGAAAGGTAGGGACGTTCTACGCCAAAAAA
Organism: Fraxinus americana; assembly: GCA_035079005.1. Lineage (NCBI taxonomy): Eukaryota > Viridiplantae > Streptophyta > Magnoliopsida > Lamiales > Oleaceae > Fraxinus > Fraxinus americana. The sequence continues at coordinate 24,080,312 of CM068710.1, forward strand.
CGAATGGTAGGAACGTTTTCCACAAAAAATCTTCAAAGGTAGGGACATTTTGCGCCAATTACCCATATTAAAAATATGGAAGCTAAAGGAAAAGAACATTAAAATTAAGCTCATTTGAAGACTAAATCCAAATGTATCACATAACAAAGGTAATATGAGGCACAGAATAAAAGGAATTAAAAAATAAAATAAATTCATGATGCTTGATTCAATTCCCACGGAGTTTCAATTACCGGTGAATTAACATGGATCTCTCCAAGAGTAGCCATGAGCATTGCAAGCTCAGCTTCCTTGGCGGCAACAGATTGATGAAGATGAACCTTGGCAGTGGCAGCCTCATCAACCTTTCTTCTGTAAATTTCTAAGCACTCTTGCTCAAGCTCCAACAGCATGCGGTCTTTATCAGCTTGAGACTCACCAATTTCAGTCCATATTTTCTAATCAAAATACCAATGTCAAAACAAGTGATTAATATCACGCCATAAACACTATTCTACCATAAAAGTTCATAAAATAACTAGAATCATAATCATAATTTGTTAAATCAAACAAATTTGTAAAAATTCACTTTTATTTAACCACCATAAGCTACCAATTTTAGTCAAACTTCATATAAAAGGAAAACGACAATTTAGAAATATAAATACACAGAAAACCCAAATTTAATGAGGCCAACAATGGAGTCAAAATTTCACAGGGGGCTTATATGTGGGTACATAACACAGCCTGTATCCCATATTCTTTTCGACTCCATGAAAGAAACTGAACTTATTCTCACCCTCAATAACATAAAATTACTGTTGGAAAAAGGAACTTCATAAAAAATGGGGTAAATTTGTGGAAGAAACTTAACACAATTTATGTAAATTTAACTCATTCCTCAAACAAAAAATACCCATCTTCAATTCAAACACCAAGATGCCAAGAAAACCACAAGAAAGAAAAAAGGAAAAATTCAAGTTATCTTAGTGAAAACTAGAAAAGGTTGTATTTTTTACAAAAGATAAAAGTAATTCCACATATTCAATTATCAAATAATGTATACACATAGGGGTGAGAGAGAGAGACCTGAAGTTCCTTGAGTAAAGCATTGTAACTACTGCTTGTGTGAATACTGCTACACGGACTTCCAAACGCCAGCATCATTTCTACTGCTTTTGATCTCTTTAATTTCTTGCTTTCTTTCTTCCAACTCTCAGTCTCTCTTTCCAAAAAGCCCAACAAAAAGAAAGTAATAGGCAGCACTTCAAAATGAAAAATGCAAGGACTTTCACTTCGAAAAACAAGAAAAGCTTCCACCCCTGAAATAGACTGATTATGGGTTTTCACTTTTTTCACCTTTTATTTACTCAGGTGGTCAAAGGAGAAGTAAAAAAGAATAATGATGAGACTACTGAACAGAAGCAGTCTTTTTATAACTCCATCTCTTCAAATCTCTCGTTCTTCTCTATTGTTACAACAGATCGAAACTTCCAACTCAGAACTTTATTAAACGCACACAGCCACCACCGCAAATGAATAAATGGGTCAGACCCAGACAGAAAACAAAGAGATTAGGTGCAGTAAAGAAATGCCAAAAACAATGAAGAAAGGATAAACATAAGACAAGTACTACCAACCCAATTATGCAACAACTCACGTAAAAGAATGGGAAGTGGAGTTTTTGCGTAGACTAGGGTTAGTGGGTGGGGCTAACATGCGCCTGTACACAGGGATCTGTGGTATTTAGCACAAGTTTCCATTTCCAAGATTGGTATTCTTATTCTATGTTCTTACGCTTCAACAGCTCTGTATCAATAATATATTACCAATTACTTGCCATAATTATTTGAGTATTATAGAGAAAATTGCAGTGAGGCCTCAATCTATATAAGGGTTGTAACAAGTTGATCCTCACTTTTATTTCTTAATATTAAAATTCTAGACCTTTCAACTTTATAACACATTAGTCCCAAGTGGATGGCACCTCTCTACTATGGGAAAGGCAAGCAATTAATATTGATTGCGGGCACATTTCTTCAAACTTAGGTCATGTCCTACTCGAAGTACAACATTTCTTTGATGGTGCAACAACGTTGGAGTTGTAGCAAGTGTTTTGTAGTGGATAAAGCACTCTTAAGGAGCAATGAAAAGAAAACCTCATACGTTGTCACAATGGACTCATGCAAAGTTTTCTTTTGTTAGCTGCGACTCCTATATAGTGTTGGTACCGATTGATTTGGATTTGTGTGCACAAGTCAATGTTGGTATCACGTGGTAATTGCTAGGTATTCACGTTTTAGGATTGTACTGGAACTGAATAAATGAAAAAAAGAAAAAGAAAAAAGAAGAAGCAATTAAGCCCTAACAGCTACTTCAAGCATGCGGCTCAAGAACCGGATGCACGAGAAAATCTTATATGTTGCCACATTCGAGTTGTGGAAGGCTTCTCCTTTTAGCAGTGATTCATAAAGCTATTGTTGATACAAATTGATTTGTATTCATGCACAAGTTAATGGATGTTGCCATTTGACAATTATATATTTAAAAACAAAAAATAAGATATTATTGAAATAATTGAATTGTAATATGAGAAATACTACACTTACACATTTGATACATAACCTTCTCACATGTGTCTGGGTCCAACTATGTGGGTCTCATTGTGGGCCCCACATACATATGAGAGGGTTGTGTACCAAGTGTGTACAAGTAGCAAATTTGATTGTAATATAGTTAAAATCCTCAAAAAAATGATTATCACTTGATGTGATATTTAAGCCCTGTTCGGGAGGGATTAAAATCCAATTAAAATTGAAAATATGACCGTTATTGGGTCCCACTCGTCCAATAAAAGTCAACAATAACGGCTATATTTTCAATTTTCATTCGATTTTAATCCCTCCCATACAAGGCCTAATATTATAGATAGAATTGGAAAAAAAAAATTATAATAATGAGCGCCTATCATACGTAATCTATGTGGCGTTCCACATGACATTAAATGTTCATTTGACTTTTTTTCATAATTTTTTTTGAAGGGAATAGCCATATGTTGTGCTTTTAAGTTGCGTAGAATATCACATAGACTGACTATGAGAGACACTGCATATGAATCACAATACTAAAAAAAGTAAACTTTTAGGAATGGTTTATTGTAGAAAAAACATAATTGAAGGGAGATAATTAAAGAAATTCACATTTAAAATAGCAAAACATTAAAATACGAAATAATGATATCTAAGTATAAGTAGAAATGATCTAATGAGCACCGGTGCTCATCTTATCCTAAACACCGATGAGTTGGCACATTAATTCATTGGTGGATTGGAACTCACAAAATCTTTATCCACCAATGAATTAATGTGCCAACTCATCGGTGCTTAGGATAAGATGAGCACCGGTGCTCATTAGATCATTCCTGTAAGTATAAGTGATATTTAATGGCAGTTAAATCCTATGAACACATCAAATGATTTTCCCAACAAATTATATCATCAAAAAACGATTTTCCCAATAAATTATATCACCACAAACAGCTCGATGAGAACCCTTTTCGTAGCTGAGCAAACTTGCATAAATCTGTGCTGATGGAAATTAGGTATACGTATGAGAAAGTCACTATTCATTTGACCTTTATGTCACTATATCAGACAACGGACCATGCTAGATGAACAGGGCCGACCAAACAAGCGCCCCCCACCTATGGGGGGTGCCATATTGCCTCGTTGTTTGCCCTGTTCAAACAGCCATGGGCGGACCCAAGGGGGGTCCTGGGGGGACAGGTGCCCCCCAAATTTTGAGATTCAATTTTTTTTTTTTTAAATCACATTTGTTATCGATTGAAATTTAAATTTTAATCTGAATCAAAGTTAACAATTAATTTTAATAACATATTTTCATGAAATTCATAACTGTTTAATTTGTACCTAAATTACTAAAAATTTGATTTTAATCTCCACCAAACATGAGTAAAATAAAAATAAATTTGAATTTCGAAATATACAAATTTTAAAAATTCTCCGATGATTGTACGCTAATCGAATCTACAAATTATTTGTATCATTTTGAAACTTATTTCAAGAATTACATTATGGACATATCGAATAGTTCAAACATATATCGAAAACTGTTAAAAATACGTTAAACGTGAACCTTTAAAAAGACGTCTAACTCACATTTTTTTAAACAAAAAATCAATTATTTCATTAACATTTATTATTTTTGCGATACAAATTTCTCAACGTAATTTTCATCATTTTATTAGGAAATTTTCAAAAAATTTCGAAATTTTGCATCCGAAAAAGTCATATCTCATGTAAATTTTTAGATGTAAAATTACATGGAATATGTTTTTTTGGACGTAAATTTTCGATTGTAAAAATTCTACCTTCTTTACAAGTTCGATTGTGTCCTCCAAAATTAAAGTTCTGCGTTCGTTCCTGCAAACAGCATAATCCAACAAACAACTATTTTACCGTATCTAACAATCAGCACTCCCAAAAAGAAATGTACTTTACTATCATGATTTCTCTCCCGTTTTAACAACAATGCCACCCTCACCCACAATGATTACCATCTAGAAAACAAAGCTAAAATTCAGTGGAAACCAGTCTAGGCCCTGTTTGATAGCCTAGAAAATGGGTGAAAAAAGAAAATATTTTTCAACTTTCCATGTTTAGTAGTGTTTGATGACCATAATATAGCATGGAAAATTGCACTTTTATTTTCCCTCTACGCGCCTTCTTCTGTGCGTGGCAGGAAATGATTTTCCCACCTTTTAGGTGGGAAAATGAATTCTGGGATTTTTTTTTTGGTAATGGAAACAAATTTCATAACCAAGTGTAAAAAAAAAAATCACTTTCATGGATAATTTTGATGCAAACGAATGCCAAACGAATACTAAACTTTGATAAAAAATGAATTTTTAGGAAACAATTTTTTTTTCATTTTTTTTTTACTTTTTGGCAATGGAAACAAATTTTATAACCAATTGTGGAAAAAATTATCACTTTAATGGATAATTTTCATGTAAAACAAAGCCAAACGAACACAAAATTACAAAATTTTTCGGATGGAAAATTATACCAATCAAACACACTTAATTAACAATTCCCTGCAAAATATTTTCTAGACAATTATTTTATCTGAAATTCATTTTCTTTTCACCCTTACAATCAATCGGACCCTAATTGTCTTGAGGGAAAAATCATATGTAGCGACATTTTCCTTATAGAACTTTTATAGGCACTGCATTGGTAGCACCTGATTGATTTTTTTTTTGTCTGCTTCCAATGAAATGTCACCAAATGTCATATGTAAAAAAAAATTTTGAAGAAATTTTGTACATGCAGCATCGTTCTTGTCATGATTGCCGAAATATAAATAGACTAAGCATCATGCCATTATCATGGAAATTTCAACATATGAGAAATAACGATTCTTCTTAGATTAAGTGCTTGTTTGTGAGGAATTTTTGGGAGAATTTTTGAATAGTGATATGATGGGAAATGTGTGGTTAAAAAAAAAGAAAAAATTATTGATGTGATGGAAAATATTATTTTATTGAAAAATGTGTGGTTGAAGATAAGAATTGATTTACTCTAGAATTTTGAGAATCCCCACCAAACAGAGCCTAAATTAGGTAATGAGTATTAGAACTGAGAATCGATGGATTTGATTTGGCTTCTAAACGAAGAATCAATGTGATGAAAAGGAAATTCGCTCATGTTTTAGTATTAGGCCCCGTTCGGGAGGGATTAAAAGCCAATTAAAATTGAAAATATGACCGTTATTGGGTCCTCACTCGTCTAATAAAAGTCAACAATAACGGCTATATTTTCAATTTTAATCCCTCCCATACAAGACCTTATTATTTACGTTTTTGGTCGTTTTTATACATTTGTGAATAACCTTTACTAGACAGCTTGTTATTTGTGTTTTTAAATTTGAACTATGTTTATTATTTCGTAAGAACTAAAATGAAACTTATCATTTGTTAAATTAATATTGCTTTGTTTTTAATATTGAAAAACTTAATTATGTTGACATGTTTAGCATCCTAACTAACATAGAAAAGAATCAAAAGATTAGAACCCATGAGATAAAATTAGTGGCTCAAAAAGATAAAAAGAAACCATATCAATACAATAATCATCATCGAAAAAGTAATTCACCACTCTTGCATGTCCCACCATAATTTATTAACAACTTTAAATTGTCGACGGTGGACTCACAACCAAGCAAAAAATTGAAATAGTCATCGTGTGGTTTGATTGGCAATTTGGCATCCAATGATTTCTTTGGCATCAAATCTGATTGAATAATGAACAATTTTCTTTTCCTTTTTTTAATGTATAGAATAATGGAAATATGTCACGTAATATTGCATGCATGATATATAAGGGTCATGTTATGTGTACATAAGTACTGTGTACATGAGGGTTGACATAATGTGAGTGGGGTGGGGCGTACTCACATTATGTCAACCCATATGTACATACCTATGTACGCATAGATTAATCATTTACAAATTATGTAGTGTATATGGTTCGATGCATGGATACCCTTATTAGGATGGCATATCTCATATCTGTGTCCAACATTCCTTGGACGTTACATGATTATGAGTACGACAAGTCACGTGTCTTGTTCGACTTTTAATATGTTTTCTAAATTTAATTTAGGAACATTCGCTGGATAATTATAGAGTTAGCGTTCAACATGACTTGTATTTTGTTAAACATATTAAAAAGTACAAATACAAAAATATATAATATAGAAATTTTACATTTTAAAGAATTTAATTGACGTGTGTATGTCCTACTTACAAAAAAAAAAAAAATCATGTATTTTTGTATTAGTATATCTTGTCCATACAACTTAATGCATACATGTTTAGTATGTTCTTTTTCATATATTCTCAATTATTTTGTTCGAATCATACTCAATATATTTACTGTTTAAGGTCATCGATGATGAAGAAAAGTGAAAATGTAAAATGATCTAACGACAAGATTTGTTTCTAATACTCGTACCAACCCAGATGATTGATAATTTAGACCAATAATATGGAAACCACCCTCTATATCTCATAATATGGATTAGATTCTATGAATTGCACAATAATTACACTTCAATTATAAAAAATAATACACTCTTATCCGACAAACATTTTTGTATATGAATTTGGTGGATTAGGTTTAAGTATGATATCGACAATAATAATTAACAAGATTATTGCATGGCATGATTTTAACAATAATGCATTCGTGTGTGTGTGTGTGAGAGAGAGAGACAGAGAGAGAGGGAGACAGAGGAACTACTGTGCAAGAAAATGACAGGGCAACTACAAGAGAGTAGAAAATAGGGAAAAGTGGGCCCACATTTATATGATTCCTACCTCATAAATTACATAGCTACGGTGCATTGACGGTCCATCGAAAGGAACACGTGTTAATGCGTGATTTAACAATTTGAAAAAAATACAACATTTAATTTAGTGCAGCCATTCCACCTGTCACCTCCTCCTGTCATCTAGCCTTCAAGGAGCATTATTCTAAATTTCAGGAAAGAGATTTCTTTGTTGGGTCCAACTTGTTTCTCTTTATGTCACTTTCTTTGTGGAAATGTTGAGAATAATCTTTCATCTTTACCTACAAAGCTATCAATAATTGCATTACATATTGATAACAGAATTGATTCAACAATTCCTAGAGGCATATTATGCCCATCTTCGAGGTACATTATTGAGTGAAGAACGTATTTTAAATGAGTAATGCTACATGTACATAATAGTTTACATAATGGTCTACACAATTACAAGTGGCATTGATCAAAACCTTTAATTCAAATCTGACACTTTCACATCAACCCGCAGGATTGTTGCCACATCACATTGTGTCAAAGAATGTGTACACTTATTATGTACACTTAGCATTTTCCATTTTAAATAGCGATTTAATGAAAAAAATATATAGTTAAAAAATAAAGAAAAATTTTGAATTTGCGTGTAATGTTATTTTATTGAAAAATGTGTGGCTGAAAATGAATTTTAAAAAATTGAATGTTTATGATAATGTGGATCAAACAGGGTGTGAATTTTATAATTATTGGTATCCAATTCAAAAGTCAATATTTTGTTGTTCTATCGAAAAATAGTCATGAAAACTAAAAAGACTTTCGAAGATTTTCATCGTTAAAAGTGTATATATATATATATATATATATATATATATATATATATATATATATATATATATATATTTATGTTTGCCCCTTAATTTTGCTGTAGTTGCATTAAACTGAGCATGTTTGGAAAGTGTTTATAACTTATTTGAATTATAAATAGATAGAAATTTATGATGTATATAATACTTGTGTATATCTCAAAATGTACTAATAAAAAGTAACTTGAATATTTATAAATAATTTATAATCACGAGCCAAACATAAGCTAAAGTCAATTGGGCAGATAAAAGTACAAACCAAAGTGCTTGACGTGGTGGAGTACCATGTGAAAAGTTGTAAATGGTAAAAGGTTAAAAGAGAGCCACTGTTTATTAGCATGATAATTAGCAATAAAGATGAGGAAAAAGGTAAATTGCAGATTTTTTTAAAAAAAGTACAAAAAAGCACTCTTAAAATGAAGGATCCATTTGATTCTCATTATTGTAGAATGAGAATAAGAAATATAGTCGTTGTTGAACCTCACACAAGAGATAGAAATTCAAAATTGATGGCTTGATGTGATAGATAACGTTCATAGTTTTCATTTTTTATGAATGAAAAATGAGAAGCAAACGGAGACTTAAAAATATACTCGTATTATTCGAAATAATTTAATCCAATTCTCATATCCCTCCTTTTTCTTTTCTCCATCGTAATACTATTTAATATTAATGATACTTAACACTACTTTACATGTCAATTGAGTCCACAATTTACAATTGATTACAATAAAAAAAGGTTATAAATGATCATCAATTATAGACAATAGACGTCACTGTCACATAAACTAATACTAACGTAATATTATTCTTTCTCTCACGCAAGTCGAGATTTCTCGAATTACAGTGCCACTTCTACTAATAATATGCCAACTCTTAGAAAACTACTGTAATAAAGTATAGAGACCAAGCATATTAATCACTATACATTCTCATATGGATTTTACTCCTGGTACCGGCGGGTGTACGTGGGCCCCCCCATGTGAGGGGTCGGTAGGGGGGGTTGTGCACTCCCGGTACGAATAGCACGTCCCTTCTCATATAAGAAAATACAAATGTACAACTCTTTGATATGCTTACCAAGTTGACAACTGACAGGAAGTGTACTTCAACTGGGTAGGGCCTTGTCTCGTTTTCATCATCTCCTGCAAACATTGAGAATTTGAAAATGCCAAAAAAAATTAGAAACGGAGACAAGGAGACTGGAGACATGATTTAAGGTATAATACATTAATACTAGGAATATAAAGAATTAGATATTTTAAGTGATTTTCGATGAATCTAATTGTTATTATACGATTGCTATGTTGGTGACGAGCAATGTTCAATAGCATAATCTAGACCGATCATCACTGAAAGAAGTAGACCGATTTAATTTGTGAAATTTAAAGGGTGTTTGGGTTATTAAAATTAGATTGTTAGTGGATTGTGATAAAAAATTTTTAAATGTATTGTTGAAAAGATATGTGGCGCATGAAAGATGTTGTTACTTGTTAATATTGATTATTTAACTTAAACTTAAATTAAAATCAGATTTTAATCCATCCCAAACATGCCCTTAGTTTTCCCCTTGAAATAATACTTCAATTCTGATAGTCGAAGGAAAAATACGTTGCAGGGCTCAAGGATTGAGGTAAGGTAGAGAATTTCACTCATTTACAGAGTCCCACAACGAAAAGTGGGAACTTATTCGCTTGTGTGGTAGAGCCAATCGTGTAAGGCGAGTGTCGATGTCCAACCTGTCTGGACCCTTGTACTATATCATAAGTGTAAGAAATGACTAATATATATATATATATATATATATATATATATATATATATATATATACTAGGTGCAAGCAACGTGCAATGCACGTTTGCTTAGTTTATATTTAATATTTTTGTTTAATAATTATTTTGTTATTAATAAAGATGTAATTTTTTTTGGTTAATTAAGGCGTGTCAAGCGTCCCGGAGGAAGGAAAATTGATTATGTTACCATTTTTTTTTTCAAACCTACAAACTCTACGGTGAGAATTGGTCCAAAATTGCGGCTCCCAACGGCATGAATTGTGTTGCCAACGGCTTGATTTCTGCTAAAAAGCAGAAACAGACACTCTATAAATAATTAATGATATAATGTTTATATAATTGATAAATAATTAGATGTATGATTTTGATATTGTGATGTAGGTTGTTGAGATTGAAGAAAATAAGCAAAAGTAGACAAATTTGGAGAAATGGCTAAATTGTAAGGGATCCAAGTTCGGGGGCTAAAATGTAAATACTTAAAAGTTGTGCCGAATCTCACGATGAAGATTTGAGAGTGCTCGGAGTCAATTGGATAAAGGAAGATGTCAAGGGGATCAAATTTAGTTAAAAGATGATCACAAATCAATTTTCAACCGAAAAGTTATGCTCCGATGTTTTAGTCTCATATTGAGACCTATTTTTGGCATAGGAAGTGATCGAATTGGAGAATGATGTCTGAATTAAAGTTGTAGCCAGATGAGTTAGTTTTCCAACGCATTTTGCATCGCCTCAATAGGATATCAGAATACAAAGTTATGATAAAAATATTGAAAGAAGGTGCAGCTGCCTGTTTGAAACAAGAAATTCTGTTACATAGTCCGTTATATTGAGACCTATTTTTGGCATATAGAGTGGTCGAATTGGAGAATGATGTCTGAACCAAAGTTGTAACCAAATGAGTTATATTTCCAACGCATTTTGAATTGCCTCAATCAGATATCGGAATACAAAGTTATGATAAAAACACTGAAGGAAGGTGCAGCTGCCTGTTTAAAACAAGAAATTCTGTTACATAGTCCGTTATATTGAAACATATTTTTGGCATAGAAAGTGATCGAATTGGAGAATGATGTCTAAATCAAAATTGTAGCCAGATGAGTTAGATTTCTAAATCATTTTGAATCTCCTCAATAGGACATCAGAATATAAAGTTATAATAAAAACATTGAAAGAAGGTGCAACTGCCTGTTTAAAACAAGAAATTTCGTTACATAGTCCGTTATATTGAGACCAATTTTTGGCATAGAAAGTGATCTAATTGGAGAATTATGTCTGAATAAAAGTTGTATCCAGATGAGTTAGCTTTCCAACGCATTTTGAATCGCCTCAATCGGATATCGAAATACAAAGTTATGATAAAAACACTGAAAGAAGGTGCAGCTGCCTGTTTAAAACAAAAAATTCCGTTACATAGTCCGTTATATTGAGACATATATTTGGCATAGAAAGTGATCAAATTGGAGAATGATGTCTGAATCAAAGTTGTAGCCAGATGGGTTAGCTTTCCAACGCATTTTGAATCACCTCAATCGAATATCGGAATACAAAGTTATGATAAAAACACTAAAGGAAGGTGTAGCTGCCTGTTTAAAACAAGAAATTCCGTTACATAATCCGTTAAAACAACAAATTCCGTTAGTTTTTCCATTAAACCAACAAATTCCGTTAAATAGGCACTTTTTATATATAGAAAGATATATGTTGCTTGGGATCACAAAATGCATATATGTACCAGGACTGCTGAATTAAATGGAGACTTATCCATTTGCAATTGTCAAAGTAGTTGATACTCCAGTGTGTGGTTTCAAATCTCTCGTACAGAATCTACAACTTACTCTTCTTTGCACAATGTAACAAACTTCACTGCAATGATCACATTACCTGGAAAAAGATAACACTTCAATCATGGTTAGGGCAGTTGGGATGCTTTACTACAATGTTTATGTCCAGTTTAAGCTTTTTAATGTTAAAGATTCACCAAATTTTCAATTATTTAACAGGAGTGCTATATACTATGCTATAATAATTAGTTTTTGATTTGTCATATTATGTACAACATATCAATGAATACAATAAATATAGAATATTCCATAAATGGATGTTAGCGTGTAAAATCAAGTCCTTGAATACATCTTCTAGAGCAGTAATTCGAGGGCTCGTTTGACAGAGTTTCCGTTTCTTGTAAAAGAGCTTATTGAGGAAGTTGCTTAACCTAACTTTCTTTATCTAAACAGACAAAACATTTTTTTTAAAAAAATTATATAAATATATTCAAGAGAAACTTTTAACTTTTCAAAAGTCATGTCAAATAGGCCTTTAGTATCCTAGGAAAAGGTACCGGAATCCGAAAAACAATTCGATGCTTAAACCAATAAAAGAGTATGTGACGAGTAGAGAATTTGGTAACCATAAAGTGGTTCGAGTATTGTACTTATGGAGGGTAGAACTAGAAGCCTAGAATCCTTAATGTGACCTCTGACTTGTTATAAAATGGACTTCGCTGTGATAAAGTTCATTATGGCCGAGACTCTTGTATCATTTTAATCTTAGACTGGGCGGGGCTGGCCGAAGGATTGAGGTAATATTGGTCCAAAGGGAAAATATGGCCTCGGCGTCTTCTCTATACAGGTTTAAGTTCCCCTTCTCTTGGTATTAATTCTTCTTATTCAAAGAAAATACATGAAATTTCTTTCCTATGTATTTATTCTTACACAGTTCCACCAACTGGTTTTTTTCCCTTTTTAATGGAAAATTAATGATATTCAAGAAATTCATCTCCATAAAAGAAAAATAAGAAAATAGTAGACCAATTTACTTTCACTCCACAGAGAGGTTACAAGTGTAATTTCACAAAGATGACAATTATGATACATAATCAATGGAAGATAACTCTTAAAGTCAATCAATTTTGATAGGATATTTCCAGAGAGAGAGAGAGAGAGAGAGAGAGAGAGAGAGACGTTTCATGTTTGGTAAAGCTTATTAATCAACAAGGATGATCATTTTCAACACGGTGCTGAATACTTGGTGTGGAATAAAAGGAGGGTAAGTCAATTACTAATTAGCAATAAAGAACACTACTAAATGTGGGTCGAAGTGGTCACCCCTACCCATCATTCCATATCATCACTATTAATCACGGTAGTTACTCGTCAATCCACTTTAAGATCAATCAAATATTATGCTACATGTTTTTAAGCAAATAATTAAAAGAAGCAAAGGTAAAGAATACTATAGCTTTTGCATATGGGAATAGAATAAGCCCAAGTTGAGACACCCAAAATTACAATTTTTGGTACTATTAATCCGGTACTCCTATAAACGCAAGAGCAGAGCCATGAGAGAAAGAAGGGGCGACAATAGTTTGTCCTAAAATTTGACAATTGGCACTAAATCTAATTGCTGATAAAATGTTGAGGCAAAATTAGTGTGTCAATATTTGACTGCCTGACCAAAAAAAATTGTAACAGGTAACGCATCGGATGAAAGGAAAGCAATAAAAAACAATATCTTTACACAAAAAATATTAAGATACAAATCATGAGTTCTTTATAACTTGATTAGTTGTTCACTATGGGCGGTGAGCAGTGGCGGATCCAAGATATTGAGCCAGCTATGGCGATCGTTAACCATCGCAATAACAATAATTTTTAGAATTAGAACTATTTTTGACTTAATGTTTTTCGAACTCTTCAAAGAAAAAAAAAAGTACTTAAATTGTCCAAATTTAATTTTACAAAATAAATTGATAAAATCTAATACTAAAAGTATATATTATGAAATAATAATTTGAGTAAATAAATTTCTTAAAAAAAATATTTCGAAAACGAAAACTAATAATATATAATTGTTTAGGTTTTCAATTTAATTTGTTAAAAAAAATTAAAAGAAGGAAAGGAGGTGATTGGAATCGAAACACCCTTTATTGGTTAAAGATTGGTACAGTTTTTATTTATTATTTGTCAAAACATTAAAAGAAAGGGTTAATGTGAAAGTAATCGAACCTCATTCATCTCATGTGGAAAGTGAGCACTCAACAATTTGAGCTACATTGCTTGTCATGTAATATTTATGTTGAGAAACACCATTTATTGGTTGAAAATTAGTATAGTTTTTATTTATTTATTGTCTGACAAAACATTAAAAGAAAGAATGTCAGTGAAAGGATTCGAACCCCAATCATCTCCCATCGATCGTAAGCACTCAATCATTTGAGCTACATTGCTTGTACCATAACATTTATGCACTAAAGTTTATATATATTTAATATAAAATCTTCCTTTAATATTTTTTCTCGACGGATCCAGCACGGGCGGCCGCCCCGGCTTGCCAGATGCTGGATCCACCCCTAGCGATGACTTAGGACAACTCACCAGAGATTATGGTACATTGGCCTTCATGGGATGGGGTTACTTATTGATTTTGGATTGGATGTATTAGTATGTTCTATTAGATAGAACACATTGAACAAAATGGAAGTCGATCTCTATTAAATAAAATCTCTTGGGTAAATTTGTGCATGCTATTTAAGATATCATGTGATGTTAGTTACTTTAAGATATCATGTGATGCCATATTGACAGTCAATACTCTCGATATATTGGGTGATTACTTTTCATAATTGTGGGGATATACTCAATATAGACACCATAATATCCCCTGTGCTAGGTTTAACAGTGGTGATCATGAATGTGCGTGGCATTTCTAATTGGTGGAGTTATATTATTATTAAGACATTTATTTGGAATTGGATTTCAAATATAGATATGTATCATTGATGGTTGAGATTAGTGACTCAAAGAAGGTTAGAATGCCTGGATATAATCTAGGATAAAACTATTTGTACATAATTTTCCTTACCGAAAATGATACACCCTCTCGCATGTACGCGGGGTCCGAGTGAATAAAAAACTCCCAAAAATGTGGACCCCACACCCTATTGTGAGTGTAGGTAAAAAATTAGGTAAAAAAAATTATGTACATGTAGCATTGTCCTATAATCTAACAGGTGGATAATATATATTCCTCTAGGTTGGGAGACAGAAATTTTGGATCGACTACAGTATTTTCAGATTTACTTTTTTGGATTTAAGGTATATCTCTTCCTTTCTCCTATTACCATAATTGAAAGACATGGTCCTATATTAATCGCTTTTGATGCGGGAACCTCATTTTGCCTAACAGAACTAATGCTAGTATCAAGAGATGATAAAAGAGAGAGAGATGTCAATCTGTAACATAAAGAACGTAACCAGAAGAAAGAATTGTCGGCACGATTCAGTTCGAACTAATTTAAGGCTGAATTCAGTTACATAACAAGAGAAAACAGCCAGAACGGCCCCCAAAGTTTAATTTATATTTCAAATCAACTCATACTTGAGTCAAGAATAATTAACTCCAAAATCCGCTATTGTATTTTTCATCATTAATGAAACAGATACTGAAAATTTTATCAATCTCTATTCCCTTGCATTTTTATCCTGCTGTGTTGCAAGCTTTGATAATTACGCAATTACAGTAGAGTTTAAGGCTAGACCAAAGCTGAGGTGTCCAAGAACTTCCCCCAGATGTGGACAACCAGTAAAGTTCCCTGAGGCCTACTCCCCGAGGAAAGAGGTCAATCCTACCCCAAGGGCATTAGTTAACTGGCAAGGGCATAGGGAAAAACATCCATTGTCCTTACAATAAAGAACATTTACCACTTCCCAAAAGCAACGTATTAAAGAAACTTTGAAGCCTCAGTCATTAGAAGCAAGGTTATTTTGAAGTCATTTTAGCCATACTCTAGATGTGATCTCATTTACAGGATTTTAACTTCAAACTAAAACAGAACAAAAACAAGTTATCATTGCGCGTGCTGTTTCTTAATTTCTGTGGATCCTATCATGTTTAGTTCCCTCTAAACGCAACTTAAACCAAAAAGTTCTCTCTCTCCCTGACCTCCCAACCCTTAATCCCTTCCTTGTGGTTGAGAAAGGTGAAAATAGATATAAGTCAAAAACCATTTGATCTTTAAGAAAAAAAACGAAAAAAGAAATGCAAGAAGGCCTTTCAAGTTAACATGTCGAAAAATTTGGTGATGCAAAGTTTTGAAGCAAAATTGAGAGATGCACAAACTCTTTCAGGCTCGTTGGTAGAAATGGTTTTATTAGAGAAAGTTTTTATGATCTTATTCAAGTGACCGGTATTAAACTTTCAGATTGAGAAATGAGGCATTGGGTGCTCTCTCGTGAAATGTGAGTACTAATGTCTCAGTATTCAAGGATGTGATGGTGCAATTCGTGTGCATGAAGAGTTTAAATAATTGTAACTTGCAAGTTTTAATTCTTAATAATTACTTGTAATTATATTGTCGCAATGTTTTGGTCATTGTCTATAGTTACAATGTGTTGCAGCATCCAGATCTTAATTCTCTTAGCTCTTCTACATTCCAATCATCTAAAAATCCATTACCCATATTAAAGCCTTTGTTTTAACTGGCTTTTCATCCACAGAACCACAGACATGCTAAGCTTAGAACCCTTACCATCTGTGTCCAGGACAGGTTTCCATATCTATCCATTTTGACAAGCTTTTAGACCAAAATTATCTGATCCCAGCACAATTATACATTCTAACACCTGAGCAACTACACAGTTTCTACTCTCAGAACAAGTGGTGCCAAAATGTTCAACTGACAGTGATGCATTGCCCATTGTGCAAAAGATGGGGAGAAAGTCAAGGGCATGTCAGTTAGTGAAGCCTTGATGATGGAAACACTTTTAAATCCTAAGAATCAGGATTAGAGGCATAGAATATCAAAGGTAGCAGAATTCACAAGGCTCGAGCTATGATCCAGTTCAACGAAACTTAATGACCTGAGGCTGAAGCTGAGTTCAAATTACAACAAAACGTTTAAGCTAGATGCCTGGATCTTGAAACTTCAAGATTGGACTTTGGACAGAACTTCTAAATTATTGAAACTAAAGCATAAATAATCAAGCTATGATATTTTATAAAAATAATAAAACTTATGAAATCATTTATAATCAAATAGAAAATTTTACTAGAATATGGTAGCCTTGATGATGCCTAGGAAGTCGGTCAGAGCACAAGGAGATTGACAATGAAGACATTGATAGATTGGGGGCTTCAAACTCTTCATTATCTAAGTGGCTGGTCTGAAGGAAAGGAAATCGTGAGTAGCAAACAATAGCAACTTGTTGCCCTCTATTAAACATCAATAACCACATAAAATTGCAACTTCATGCTGAAGCGCTGACATGGATATGCTCAGATCTAATATTTGAAAAAAAAAAAAAGTTTCTACAGATTGACATACAGTCAAAATAAAAATAGATTTATTCTGATTTCTGATTGCCTATGACGTTAATAGGCCTGATTCTGATTAAATGTACATTGAGATTTTTTAATCAACTTGAAAAACTATTTAAGAACACAACAATATAACATTTAGCTTACAAATATAAGAACTTTCAAGTAATCCAATGTACTTATCACTCTCGCAATAATAAAAAAGGAAGTATTTGTAATGATGATGATGACCACGACCTCAAATTCCGCCATTTAGAACTGTTACTCTGGCAAATAAATTGTTGTGCAATATTCGATTCTACAACAGCTTTTCATCACATTTTTATTTTTTCTTCAACAACAAGAGTAAGCGGATCAACTTTTCCGTAAAGATAAATATAAATCGGAGAGTTAGATGAAATTTACCTAGCGAGGGTAGAATAAAATCGGTCGGCGAAGAGTAGAAATCCAAAGTACTTGACGATTGGAGAAACTTTGAGCGACTATTTTCAAAAGAAAAATGACAGAAATTTTAATATCAGTCAACTAATAAATTATAGTTAATCAAAATCTTCTTGTGCGTATAACGTACTATAGGCTAGGGTTTGGAGCACTGAAGAACCCACTGGCAGACATGAGCGTTGCTTGCTCCTCATTTCTGCTTGTGGTCCGTCTGGAGGGAGTTTGAAAATGAGAAATGTATATATTTGAAAATCTATATATATACTGCACAAAGGTGGAATTGGGCCTGATTGTAAACGGATTGATTCAAGTTTATAATGGGTTGGATAATCGGGCAATATGGGCCATATAAAATACCTTCTAGACTCTCTCAAGTTGAGGTTTATCAGGGAAAAATACATAACTATTTTTATACATGGGAATACTATTTCACAATTATCAAACTTTGGGGAAAAGTTTCAAAAATCACGTCTTAATCAATAATTTAATATAAATATAGTGTTGTGAATAATACAAACTAATTCGATAAATCAAACAAAAAAGAAGAACTAAGAGATGGAGGAAGAAAACCGATTGTAAGAGCTTCCAAAAATTGGGGCAAAATAAGGACGTGTTCGATCTAGTTTAAAATCCAATTAAAATTGAAAATATATCCGTTATTAGGTCCCACCAATCTAATAAAAGTTAATAATAACGACTAATTTTTCAATTTTAATATCTACCGAACACGCCCTAAATTACAATGAGTTTATACACTACAAACTAAAGTAAACAAAAAAAGAAACTAAATATTATATAATAATATTATATCTAATTATATTTAGGAAATATTGCAACCAAGGTACCAAATCTTTCAGTTATTTGCAGACTTTATCCAAACCTTTCATTTGTACCACCTACGGTACCAAACTTTTAAAAAAATCGCAGTCCAAGTCCAAAATAATTGTTTTCGTTAGTTTGATCCCAAAAATCGTCGATTGATCCAAAAATTAAAAATATAATAATTTTCTTTAAATAAGGTAAGGACATTTTGAACATAATACATTTCATCTATTAAATAAAAAATTAAAAAAACAAAACTCTCACCCCACCCCCATCTCCTTTTTCCTCAAAATTTTCACCCACAGAGACACGCCCCAAAAAAAGAAAAGTCGGCACAAACTCCCGTCCCTCCTCGACCACCACCAATCTCCACCGGCGTAGATGGAACTGGCACCAGGCTCAGGTGGAGCGCCCTTAAAACAAAAAAGGGATCCTGGAGCTAAAGAGCGCTCATTTGCTACAGTATTTCACAATAGGAGAGAGAAAAATAAGACGCAACCATACTGGATAAATTAGAATTCCCCACCCATTCATTGCCGTCTCAAAATTCAGACGTACAACAATAGAAGAACTTATGGGAGCTTCTTCCGAGTTTTCTAAAAGTCAAGATGCCCAAACAAGTCTAAAATAAAAGGATTTAGAGTGGAATTGACCCATAAAATACTATTTCAGTTGGGCGTGTCATGTAAATGTGGTGGTCTTCTTCTCTCCATTCAATGTTCAATAGTCCTCCAGGCAAATCGGCAGTAGAACTCTGTTTTCAAGAGATAGAAAAACACAAGCAGAAGAAGATAATGACTGGTGTGGAAACAAAAGGAAGGACAACCCAAATTGATTATTATGAAGAGGTCATTCTGTAAGCTCCTATCAATTATGATGTGGTTTCTGTTCCAGGCTCAAGTGGAGCGCCGATGGAGATCGGTGGTGGTCGAAGCGAGGTGGGAGTTTGGGTCGGCTTTTCCTTTTTCTGGGCGTGTCTCGGTGGGTGAAATTTTTGGTGAAGAATGGGGTGGGGTGGGGTGGGGTGGGATCGGGGGTTGTAGTTTTGTTTTTTTTAATAATTTTTTATTTAATAGATGAAATGTATTATGTCCAAAATGCCATTACCTTATTTGGAGAAAATTATTAGATTTTTAATTTCTGGATCAACTGACAATTTTTGGGGTCAAACTAACGGAAGCAGTTATTTTCGATTGGGCTGCGATTTTTTAAAGATTTGGTACTGTGGGTAATACAAATGAAATGTTTGGGCCAAGTCTGTCAATATCTAAAAGGTTTGGTACATCGGCTGCAATTTTCCCTTATATTTAACATCTCCCTCAAACTCACGATGCTACAGCAAAAAACAGTAAGAATTTATCAAACAAGAATCGAAAATGATGAACGGGATGAGACTTCGTAAAGAAGTCAGCGAGCAGTAACAATGAAGAAACAAAAGGTAGAGAAATGGTGTCAGTCTGCAAATGATGAAGAATCAGATGACAGTCAATTTCAATATACTTTGTACGCTCTTGAAACACAGAATTGTGAGAAATTTGAATAGTATTTTTATTATCACAATACATAGTGGTTGGAGATGATGAAGAAATACTAATGTCTACAAGTAACAAACGCAACCACACAATCTCAGTAGTAGCGGATGCCCAAGCACAATACTTTGCCTCAGTAGAGGAACGAGAAACAACAGTCTCTTTCTTACTCTTCCAAGAGAAAAGAATTACCAAAAAATATACAAAACTAGTAGTGAACTTGCGATCAGTGGGGTTACTGGCTCAATCAGCATCAGAGTAGGCACGAAGCACGAAAGATGAGGTCGACGAAAATAAAAGACTCTGAAAGCTAGTACCACTAAGATAGCTCAAAATATGAACAACGGTTGCCCAATGAACAGTAATATGAGCCAAAACAAACTGCTTAAAAATGTGAACAACATAACAATATCGGGACGTGTGATGGTAAGATAAACTAGACATCCAATGGTGTGATACAAAGTGGGATAAGCTAAGGTACACCGTTGAGGGTGAATATCGAGCGTTTGGACTCAAGAAGAGTATTAGAAGTTTTAGTATCAGTAAGACTAGCACGCTCAATAACACACATAGTGTACTTAGACCGAGAGAGAAGATAACTCTAGGAGAATAAGTAACTTCAATCCCCAAAAAAAAAAGATAATGCACCTAAATCCTTCATTTTAAGACGGCGAGCTAATTCTGATCTTAAATCTACATTATCACCTGTAATAATCATTATTAACAACATATAGAAAAAGTAGAATGCAACCAGCTGAAATTTTCTAAAATCAAGCACGAGGTGCTTGTTTGACATAAAGTGTCTTCTTGAGCTTGCAAACATTTCCAGGAGAGTGAGAAAGACTAGGAGGAGGAACCATATAAACCTCCTCTTGAAGATTTCCATTCAAAAAAGTATTTTTGACATCCAACTGAGAGAGACTCTACTGACGAACAGATGCAACTACAATAAGTGTACGAACAGTGGTCATCTTGGCAACATGAGCAAAAGTCTCCTCATAATCCAGACCATATTGCTGAGTAAAACCCTTAGCAACCAATCTAGCCCTGTAACACTCAACTGAACCATCAAATTTGGTTTTAACTTTATAAAGCCAACGAGAACCAATAGCATGTTTACCTGAAGACAATGCAACCAAGTCCCAAGTATCTGTCTTATGTAGAACAGAGAGTTCATCATCCATCGCCTATTGCTAAAGAGGATCCAGAATAGCTTTTTTATATGAAGAGGGTTGAATGGAGGTCAGAAAATAACAAAAGGACTCAAAATAACAAGAATAAGTAAAATCAGGTAACTGAGTGGACTTACGAATACGTAGGGAGCAGGGGCTGGATCATCAATCTCAGATGATGCTTGGGTGGCCACGGAAGGAAAAATGATATCATGAGCCAACGCGTGTACCTGTAGGGTATGAAGAATCAATAGTACATGGAGTATGTGAAGGTGGTCTTTCAATGTCATCAGAGAATGGATCAATACGAATAAGATCAGTTTTAGTCACGTCATGAGTATTATCAGATTTAAAAAAGAATGGAATGTACTCAAGAAGTACAACATGACGAGAAGCATATAAATTTTTATTAATAGGATCAAAACAACAATAACCCTTTTATCCGTGTCCATAACCCAATAAAACACATATAGCAGAGCGAGATGTCAACTTACTACGTTTGACCTCAGAACGAAAAACAAATCAAGTACAATCAAAGACTCTTAATAAAGAGTAATCAGGAGGATGCCCATACAATATTTCAAAAGGTGATAAACCTCAAGCGTGAGAAGATAAAATCTCATTAATTAAAGAAACAGCAGTGAGAACTGTTTCTCCCCAAAATTCACGAGGACTTTGGCAGACAAGAGAAGGGAACAAGCAATTTCTACAATGTGCCTATACTTTCGTTCAGCAACACCATTTTGTTGTTGGGTATTATTACACAAGGTTTGATGAATTGTGCCATTAAGAGCAAGCAATTCAGAGAAATCAGCAGAAGTATACTTTATACCTAAGTCACATCTAAAGCATTTAATTATAAAAGAAAGTTGAGTTTTAATATCTACTCTAAAAGAATGATAAACAGAAAAAAGTCAGATCATCGTTTCATAAAATAAATCCAACAATAACGACTATATTCATCAATAAAATATACATAATATCTAGATCCTCCTTTTGTAGCAATAGGAGCAAGTCCCCATACATCAAAGTGAACAAAATCAAATGGTGCAACGGAATGAGAAACACTTCAAGGAAAAGGTAAAGCAAAAAATTTAGCTAATTTGCAACCACTACAATAAAAAATGTCATGAGTTTATAAATCTCCCAATTGACTTTAGAAACTTAAAATTTCAAATGACTAGCGAAAATATGTCCAAGGCAAGAATGCCACAAATAAAAACTAGAAGACGATGAATTCATACAGAAAGATGACAAGTCAACATTAGAGGCTACAACGTGTGGTGATCTCGGATTGTCGAGAACATATAACCCTCTTTGTCTAGGGCCTATTCCAATCAACTTCTGAGATCGAGGATCGTGTACATAACAAACAGTAGAAGAAAATTGAACTAAATATCCAGAATCACACAATTGGCCAATAGAAATAAGATTCAAAGTAAGAGCTGGAACACAATAGACATTCGAAAGCGATAAATTATGTGTTTTAACAAAACTAACACCTGCTAAAGGCTATGTTGTGCCATCAGTGGTCACAACAGACATAGAAGAGTTAGAAGGATGCAAGTCATTAAAAAATTTTGAGTTAGACGACGTGTGTTTGGAAGCACCCTAGTCAAAGATCCATGGTGAAGAAATACCTAAATGACTCTTAGATGACAAGCCTATATGAGTTGAGATTGACATAACATGTGTCTGTGTGGCTAAGAACTGCTGAAATTGATCTGTTAAATCAGTCAACATGGGATTGGAAGAAGGTGGTACTTCAAGTACAGACGAGTTCGTAGGTGGCATGGTAGCAGCTATGTTAACATTGGAACGTTATGATCGCTACTGTGGTTGTGGCTGTTGTTTCTTCAATAGTTTAGGACATTGGGACTTCCAATGTCCCTTCTGTTTGTAACTCTCACATAATCTTTGTTTGGATTCTATGTAGATGGTCGAGAGGATACAACCAACACTGAGATACTAGATGCAAGAAGAGATACTTCTCCTACAAGAGATTTCAAACATATTTCCTCAGCTACAAGTTTACTAACTATCGAATCAACTGAGGGAAGTGGAGTGCGATGCAAGATAGAGCCTCTAAGTCCCTCTAAATCACTACAAAGTGCCATAAAACACTGAACTAATTGTTGCTCCTCTCTAAAAGTAATATATTTTTCACATGCCTTCAGTCCCGTTGATTCCTTGAGGGCCAACTCATCCCAAATTGAATTCGTAGCAGCGTAAAACTCGAGAATACTCAGATTCTTCTGTTGTAAATCCCGTATATCAATCTCCAACCGATACCGCTTTGTAAAGTTAGACTTAGTGTATAACTTCTGAAAATGTTCACAAACTTCCTTTGTTGTTTCAAACTTTGTCGACTATGTACCAAGTAAGAATTTTCGCATTATTTGATTCCCAATTATCCAACTCTGTCACATAATTCTCAGCAGCATTTTTGGGTTTCACAACAGTTCCATTAACATAACCCCACAATCTTTTTCCCTTTAGAAAATTTCTTATCACAGTATTTCAATATGAGTAATTTTTACCATTTAATCTAACACTAATGTATTGAAATGAATCATCTTTTTTAGTTGTCATCATAAAGTTAACAAATAGTGAACTACGAATCAACGAAATCACCCAATTCTAAGGAAAATCAACGACAACCAACATACCACCACAAATTACAATGACGAATTATTGCACAAAAATCTAGAATTATTTTCAAGTTGTGTTGTCGTCTGTGGCTTTTTCTTACTTTTGGCCGTCTGTATCTTTCCCCAATTGTCCTGTGTGTATCCTGCCTCTTTATTCCAAAATAAAACCCTTTGGTTTGTTTCATTAAGAGTGGTGTATTCAACTGAGACTTTTAATGACTTTTTAGGATTTAAAAAGTTGAGAAATATTTAATGTAGACTTTTGGAAACTCTCTAAAAGTATTGGTGTATTCAATTGAGATTTTTGTAAATTTTTTAAAAGTCTCTAAAAGTCACGGTGTATTCAATTAAAACTTTTTTGAACTCTCTATAAGTCTTGCAGTATTCAAATTTTTATAACTTTTATAAAAGTTTCCATGGTACTAACTTTTAAGCAGAAAGTACTTAAATAAAATCTCAAAATTTCTTTTCCATTAATCACAAGATTTTGGGAGACTTTCACAAAAAAAAAAAAAAAAAGAAGAAGAAGAAGAAGAAGAAATTAATATTTTTTTTCAATATTTATTTTTTTCCCTTCTACAAATATTAGAGTTATGATTAAAAAAAAAAAATTCTATTGATTGTATTAATTTTTATTTTTCTCTATCTCTTATTGTTTATTTCTATTTTCTATGAAAAAATTAAATTGTATTTTTATAACTTTTTTTCTTCATTCATTTTTTCTAAAAAAATATCTATTTTAATTAAATTATAAAATTTTATATAGACTAATTTATAATTAAATTTAAATATATATTTCACAATATTGCATTAGATCCACATAAATTCTATTTCAAATGAAAGTTTTCAAAAGTTTTTTAAATTCTACAAAAGTTTTTAAAAGTTTTAAAATAAGTTTACAAAAGACTTTTACTAATTCCATACAAATTTCTAAAAATCCACGAAATCTACAAAAGTCATCGCTTAAAAAAATCAATCAAAGTCTTCAAAAGTCACAATTATAAGAGTTCAAAAAGAAATCCACTTCCTTCCACTTTCCGCTGACATTTTTCTCTTTTTTTAATTCCCAAAAGCAGCCAACTTTTCTCCTTATAAAAAACAAAAGAGACTCCACTTCTTGAGTTTTCCAATTCAAATTAATCTAAGCACACTTTAATTCTAATTGGCTTTCTTTCCTCACTATTGAAGAAGAACCCGTCACAGAATCATTGAAGAGCCTGTTGAATGGAAATTGCCCAACCTAGAATCAAAATCAAATCAGAAAGCTCTGCTACACAACTGACGAAGCAAAACCAGAAGAAATAAAAGACCGTGCATGAATCATTGAGGTAGGCTTTGATAACATGAGAATAATACAAACTAATTCAATAAATCAAACAAGAGAGAAGAACTAAGAGATGAAGGAAGAAAACTGATTGTAAGAGCCTCCAAAAATTAGGGCAAAATAAATTACAATGAGTTTATTTACTACAAACTAAAGTAAACAAAAAAAGGAAACTAAATATTATACAATAATATTATTGTTGTAAAAGGAAAGTAAATTAGGGTTTAATGTGAATGACACTTGTACCCCTGCAGCCCTAAATATTATTACCATATGTATCCCTATTCTTTCACTATAAATATATGGCTTTGGTTCTCATTATAATACACACAAGTCTATTTACTTCTCTTTTTTTCTCTCTTTTTATAACACGTTATCAGCACGAAAACTTAATTTTTCAAAGTTCAGAGAAGGTAGTAATTTTTTTTAACGTAATAATCTATCATATGTACCAAAATTAATTTGATAACATGTGAATTTTTTTTATATTCATACAAACATGTGAATCATATATATATATTGGTTTCATTATGTGCCGCACGTGAATTGTTTTATATTAACTGGTTTATGTTAATTTAGTTTCATTGTGTGCCTCATGTTAATTGGTTTCATATTGCCTCGCGTTTCATTCTACTACCAAATTTTTGTTTTCTGCCACATTCTGAATCTTGCATAATTGTTGTAATATCATTACAGATTCATCTTTCTATTCTAGTTGTTGTATATATAGTAATTATGCCTAATTATCTATTGTAATTACATGATAATTATTTACTAATCTTAATTAGCTATCTTTTTATTCGATAATATTCAATGCAATTATGACTGTGATTTTACTGTGCATACCTTTATGTGGATTAATATTATATGGTTTTAATTAAACCTTGATATATTTACTCGTTGATTCTTTTTACTTTAGAACACAATTTTAAATTTGAGTTATTGAATACAATGATATAGATCTGATTTGCAATTTCATAAGATCTATAAATATTCTCAAGAATATTTTGTTGTTGTTCCCGAAGCAACACACTATTATAATTAATATTTTAGAAGAATATTAATCGTAGATCTATCTATTATAAATAGTTTGTTGTTGCTCCTGAAGTAGCACAACATTATAATTAATATTCTTGAAAAATATTACTTGCTCGTGAAGAGTATAAATTATATTTTTTTCAGAAGAATATTGACATGTGGTTCCAGAAGAAACACAACTCTGTAAATATTATATTAGAAAATATACTCTCGAAGAGTTAAAATTTTCTAAATAATAATTTATTGTTGCTCCTAAAGTAGCATACTATTATTTATATTCTAGTTGTCTTTCTCTTGCTCCTGAAGAACATAATTAAAAAATATGTTTTTTTTACTCCTGAAGAGTAAATTATTATGCAAATTATTATTTTAAATAATAATATGTTATTGCTCCTGAATAGCATGACACTATGCTTCCAATATTTTTAAAAAAAATTGATATATTGCTCCAGAAGAAGCAAAAATTAATATATATTAGTATTCTTGAAGAATACTGTATTGTGTTCCCGAAGAACCGCAAATTTATAAATATTAATATTTTCGAAGAATGTTATGATTCATTTAAATATATCAATATTCATGAAGAATATTGTTCTATTATTTGTAAATAATCATAACTAGGTATATATCAATATTCTAGAAGAATATTATTTTGATATTATAGAAGAATCAATATTGCGTAATGTGGGAAAATAAAATTTTACTATTGATAGTATTCTCTACTAAATTAAAGAGAAATATGCTAAGTTTCTAAAATATGGTACAATTAAAATAAATATTATATTGAACCACAAGTTCAATTTGTTTGGCATGACCAGTTGGATCATCACTTGATCAATAATGATGTGAAATGAGAATTCAAATGGACATTTAACGAAGAATCAGAAGATTCTTCAATCCAAAGAATTCATATTTGATATTTGTTCTCTTTATTGAAAATTGGTCATTGATTGTTACTAGTTAAATAAGGATTGAATTTCCTATATTTCTGAAAATTAATTAGGGTGATATATGGGGCCCCTCACCCTCCACGTTGACCATCTAAATATTATTTGTATCTAATAAATTTGATATAAATATTAGATGATTGCATTGTGCTCGCAACCTGAAGTTTGCGAAAATGCTACTCAAATTATGAGTATAATTTTCAGATTATACAATTAAGACAGCGTATCTTTTTAATATTAGTGATCTTAAATCTCAACTTTTTAATAAGTGTTAGTTGAGATGTCGATAAATGGTTTAACATTATTGTTTGTTAAACACCTCCAACTACTTCCCATTTCAGTTTAGGAAAAGTTATTACGCATCATGCCAATATCATAGTTCTCCTAGTTATAACTTGGCTTATGGTTAGAGCCTAATTTTTCCATTAAATTATTTCGATAGTGCAGTATATGTAAAATTGATCCACCACAATGCACTGAGATTGAAACTAAAGAATGCTGAGAATAAATGCGTAGCTTGAGCCCTTATTCCAAATGGGTGATATTTTATAACGTTGGAAAAATGATTGTCAATTTGATATGACAATTCTCTCAGCATTTGGGAGAAGAAGTAAGAAGTTGAAAATAATATACAAATGCATCATTATCTAAATTCTCTTAAAAGACAATTCGAACCAAAAGTTCGAAAAATAATTCATTTAGATATAGTTACTGATCAAAAAGATTAACAATCTCACACATCAGCTTTAAATGCTGCAACTCGAGTTGACTCTTGGAAGGACAATTCGTTGACATTATATTTGATAAATTTATGGCACGCTTGAAGCGTGATAATATTCGAGTCTATTACAAAATCCTCCAAACGAAAATGAAGCAATTGGTAAAGATGATCTTATTAAAAAGGTATATACTTTTAATGAGTATTTAGACATAACATATTATAAAACTCTAAAAGAGGTTCAGGTACTTGAAATTATGAAAATTGATATATCTCAATAAGTTATTCATTATAGAAAAAGAAATAGAATCGAAAAAGATAAGAAAAAGTTGTCGACAACACTTTTGCACATGATGTACTGCATCTTAATATGAATAGCAAATGAATCTCAAATATGCCAGAAGCGTTGTCGATCGATTGGTTCAAAAGACTCTGTTCCTCGAAAAAGAAAAGTACAAGAGAAAAACCAACAAAAAACTTCAAAAGAAGTAATATCAGAGAAAACTGATCAACTAAATATTGAAAATATGGTTCCTGAAAAATCACACATGTCCGAAAATAATGAGATTTCAATAAATTATATGTTATCTCAAAAATTATGGGAGCGATATAATGTTGTTATAGACAATATTTTCGTCTTTAACGTGGCTCTTGATATTATGCAAAATGAGGATCCTGAACCACCGTTTGCTAAAGACTATTAAAATGGAAATGATTGGCCAAAATGGAAAGAAATCATATAGGTGGAATTGAATTCCTTAGAGAAATGGAAAGTGTTTAGATCTGTAGTTCGAACCCCTGAAAATGTAATTCATGTTGGATACAAATGAGTTTTTGTACAAAAGAGAAATGAAAATAATGAAATTACAAAATACAAAGTTCGACTCATAGCTCAAGATTTCTCATAAAGATCAGGAATTGATTATGAGGAAACATATTTTCTCTTAATGGAGACCATCACTTTTAGATTCTTAATTAGTTTAATTGTATCACAAAAGCTTGAAGTGGGCTTTATGGATGTTGTGACTGCCTATTTGTATGGTTCACTTGATAATGACATATATATGAAAGTCCCTGAATGACTTAAAGTGCAAGAAACAAATGATACATGCCCGAGAACCACGTTCTCAATTAAATTGCAAAGATCATTTTATGGATTGAAACAATCCGGACGCATGTGGTATAATCGTCTTATAAAAATGCTATAAAAATGACAATGTCTGCTTATGTGTTTTCATAAAGAAAACAAATATTGATTTGCAATTGTGGCAGTTTATGTTGATGGCTTAAATTTAATTGGAACTTCTGAAGAGTTCAACAAAACTGCAAATTATTTAAAAAATGAATTTGAGATGAAAGATTTGGGAAAAACCAAATTCTGTCTCGGATTGTAGATTTAACCCTTTTTTAGAAGGATTATTTGTTCATCAATCTACATATACAGAAAAAGTTTTAAAACGATTTTATATGCATAATGCACATCCATTGGTATAACCTATGGTTGTTCGATCACTTGATATAAAAAAGGATCATTTTCGTCCACTTGAAGATGGAGAAAAGATTTTTGGTTCTGAAATACCATATCTTAGTGCAATTGGAGCATTAATTATCTTACAAATTGCACTCGACCCAACATAGCTTTTTCTGTAAATCTCCTTGCAAGATATAGCTCTACACCAATACAAAGACATTGGAATGGTGTTAAACATATTTTTTGTTTCCTAAAGGGTACTATTGATTTGGGATTATTTTATTCTCAAAAGTCGGGATCTACTTTAGTGGAATATGCAGATTCAGGTTATCTCTCTGATCCACATAAAGCTAAATCACAAATAGGATTCGTGTTTACACGTGGAGGAACGGCTATATCATGGAGATCTGTGAAGGAATCATTGACAGCTACATCCTCAAATCATTCTGAAATTATTGCAATCCATGAAGCAGGTCGAGAATGTGTATGGTTGAGGAACATGACCAATCATATCCAAGTATCATGCAGATTAATTTCAACAAAAGATAGTCCAACAATTATGTATGAAGATAATGCTGCTTGCATTGCACAACTCAAAGGAGGTTATATCAAAGGTGACAGGACGAAGCATATTTCTCCAAAATTCTTTCATACACACGAGTTTCAGAATAATGACGACATCGAGGTTCAACAAATTCGTTCAAGTGACAATTTGGATGATTTATTTATAAAAGCACTGCCAACATCTACATTCAAGAAATTGGTTCACGGAATTGGAGGGGAGTGTTGTAAAAGGAAAGTAAATTAGGGTTTAATGTGAATGAAACTTGTACCCCTACAGCCCTAAATATTATTACCATTTGTATCCCTATTCTTTCCGTATAAATATAGGACTTTGGTTCTCACTATAATACACACAAGTCTATTGACTTCTCTAATTTTCTTCTCTTTTCTCTCTTTTTATAACAATTATATCTAATTAGCAATTATATCTAACACTATTATATATATAAAATATTAAAATACAATTTAAATAAGCATAATTAACCATAAATGATATATCCTAAAATAAAGCAATTATTTCATATTTTTAAAACAGATTCTCTCACCCCCAATTAATCCCCTACCTCTCATTTTCTCTCTCTAACGATACGATTCATTTAAAAAAAAAAAAAATTCACTCTAAATCTCCACAAATTCATCTTATTGGCCATAATTCATGATTATACTTCATCAACACCACGTTTCAATTTATTAGGTGGCAATGAGGATTCCCAAGATTCATCCGATTGGAGTTTCCAAAACATGTTGACTGAATTGGTGATTTCGAATCTCCATATTTCATTGTCGAGCGATTACACTTCCATTCCAACTTAGTTTTAGGTCACACAGCTATGTAAAATCTCTATTTTCACTGTATCAACATCTATCAACGTACTTATAAGCGATTGTGAATTTTGTGATCGCTGTATATTATTTGTGAACTTCCATTCCAACTTATTTTTAGGTCACTCGGCTATGTAAAATCTCTATTTTCACTGTATCAACATCAATGTACTTATAAGTGATAGTGAATTTTGTGAACATTGTATATTATTTGTGAACTTCTATGTATACTTTATTCAATTTGTAATAGATTCTATTTTTATTTTTATTTCAGATTTATTACCTTGCCGATTGTAACCACTGTTGTTTTCTGTGACTAGTGCTGTAATATGTGACAAATACAGCAGTGTTGTAACATGTAATTTTCAATTTCTATGACAAATACTGATATGTGACTAGTGTTGTATTCTGGGACCATTGTAGTTTATTGTGATCATTACTGTTATTCTGATATATTGTGTGAAGAGTAATGCTATG
Source organism: Fraxinus americana (assembly GCA_035079005.1). NCBI lineage: Eukaryota > Viridiplantae > Streptophyta > Magnoliopsida > Lamiales > Oleaceae > Fraxinus > Fraxinus americana. The sequence goes on from CM068710.1 coordinate 24,111,602, forward strand.
GCCCCCCAATAGGGGGCTGCCATTTGGCTATTATGTCAAATGCTATGTGTATTTTTATGTACACATAGCATATTTCTTGTGTGAATATGAGTTAACATACTTATCTTTTAAGAATAATGTTATTTGTATATACAGAGAGGCGTCCAAAAAGGGAGTGGGAAAGTTTTTTTTTTCTTTTGGTTGAAGAATTCTATGACCATATTATGTTAACTCTTCGTATTTCGTTCATTCCATCTGTATGTTCCCAAGTACCTATTTATTCAACCACATTGAATCCTAAATAAAAGAAGTTTTGCGTGTACGAAGAAGGAATAAACTTCTTTTATTTTAAATTCGAAACGAAGAGAAGGAAAGGAAACAATAGAAGTTATTAACTTGAAAGCCAATTCTAAAAGATCAAATCGATAAAGTAATAATAAATCAAAGTCATTCACAGCTTCTTCAACTAGACGAGGAAAACTAGACATAAAGGAAAAATTACATTCGAAATCATTGTCATAAAAGACACAGGTTCAGTCTCCGTTAGTGTCGGCTCAAATGATAGGTGACGGTTACAAGAATGGCACATAAGTTAACACTTGCACAAATACCTAAATCAAATAGGAATTGTCTAGGACAAATTAGTTTTATGCACAGAACTTAACACTCAAGCTCCCTTATGAATTATAGTTTTTCAAAAAATGAGTATGAAAACCCTATCTCTCACCTTGCCAGAATGGGAAAGGGCTCTTCATGAAGTAGCCCATTTGAGATGTCCATCATTTCTATCACTTAGTTCCTCATATAAATTTATTGACTCTAGTATGTAAACAATTATGTACGTACAGTACAATCAATCTTTTAAATAGTGAAGGGAGTCGGGCACGTTTGCGTGTTGTTATTACCATGCAAGTTAACCTTAGTATTGCTCGACTATCTTTAAATAAGAATGATGGTAGTCTAGTTGTAAACCTTGGTCCTAAACCTATTGAAATGTAAACCGAGTCAAATGTCTTTATTTTTTGTCTAATACAATAAAATATAATTAGGACTTTGAAAGTAGTTTATCTAACAATGAAGAACGATAATTAAGGCGGTTACAAACGTACATTATGTGTTAACATATATAATTTAAAAAATAAAAAATCTTGAAACCTGATACTGTCTTAGATGTTAGATATCGATCAATGTTAGTCAATACAATTGAGAATTGTCAAGTTGATGAATTTTAACTTAGTGTACGTCAATATGAGTAGCATATGACATGGGCCATGTTGCTAGAAGCATAAAATAGAAATAGAGTTGCCTGTCCACTTGCCCAACCTATATTTAAAATCAAGTTGTAAATATCCATGTTAGAAAATATATTGAATATGTGGACAAAATTTCACGAGGACAAAAATGGAAGTCAAATTGGGTTCACTATGATGGAACATGACAGAAATGGAAAGTAACATGATAGGATAGACAGAAGAAAATGGAAGAAGAGTCCTACACTTACGTATTGCACGAATGATAAGTTTTCATTAGAATAGGTCTCAACTTGTTGTGGATGAGCGATGCTGTGACTTTGACATCCATATGGACCTTCCCTTAACACAACGTCGGCGCCTCTTGCAATTAGAAAACGAAGAAAAATCTCTATCACGGTTTAAAAGATTTTGATAAAGAATATTAATATTTGGCTTAAGCAACGTCGATTCTTTCCTTTTAGCAATCAACCTGAGTAATATTTGGCTTAAGCGAACAATACCCTTAAATTTGGACGACATTCACGACATGCAGCCATGAAAAGTTCCTAGCTTCGACGAGGTTATATTATGCCTAGCTAGGAAGCTTGAATATTGTCGCCCTTTACTATTTGTAAACCTTGAAAAGATTTATTTTTAGCATATTGCCATGCAAGGAATTAAATCTAAAATACTCCTAAATCAATTTAAAAACATAAAGCATGTTACTAAATAAAAATCTTATTTGATTAATGTATTATTTCTAGAAAGTTCGAAGATTAGATTACTTGACTTCTTTTCTCAAATTGAAGCATTTTTCTTCGTGAAGTTCTTTCACAATGGAAAGATGATCAAGAGACAACTTTAAGATGTTTTTGATTTAAAGCCTTTCTTTTGCACTATTTTTTATGCATGAATTTCTCTTATTTTTCACGTGCGTATAACTTCTTGTAACATAAAATGAAGCTAGATGGACTATTACGGTAAATAATAATACAAATTCAATACATTGCGCAATATATACAATCGCAATATTTTTGCATATAGATCGCTACCTCATATTTATAAAGAGATTTAACGAAAATAAAGTTGATAAAATAAACCAATCGAAATTCTCATCCTTTCACCACTACCTTCTTATCTTATATATAAAAAAGAAATAGTCGACATCCACCAACTCGAAAATTTAGAATTTAATATAGACAAATTCCACCCGTAGATCTCTGGACCACTCTAACCTAGTTATCCAATTATGTCTATTATTTCTGTAAGAAAAAAATATTTATGATTTAAGAATTATTTATCAATAAAATATTCTTCTTTGGGAGATTATGGATTATGTGCCGATCAGCCCATGTCTCATACGTAACCATGCCTCATCAATTTATCCAATATAAATTAAAATGATTTCTCTACATGGATTGGTTAATGTTGTCCAATCAAATTATTTCATAGGCATTGGTGCCAATGATTTGGACACAACCTTTTTTGTAAGAATAATGGTGGGTCACATACATGTATGGGAAATTGCACACAAAACCCATTTTGAAAGAATCAACTTGAAAATTTCATTAAGCCCTGATCGAGCCATATTATTTTTTTCATTCTCATTCTTTCAAAATTCATTTTCAACCACATATTCTTCAATAAAATAATATTTTTCATCATATTAATAATTTTTCCTTCTTTTTCAATCACATATTTCCTATCACATCAAACAAAAAATGCATTCTTGGACTCAAAATGTGCACCAAACAGGGGCTAAATTTGGATTATAGTTGTTGGACCAAATTGAGCCTCTCATTTTATAAAATCTACTGAAAAAGATAGGCTGATTAGGACAAAAACACTGCATACACAATCAGCATATGAATTGAATACAATAAGATTATAATGGTATATCCTTTGCAATAGCAACATGCACAAGTTGTACACCATGGGGCATATATATATATATACATAGTTAATTGAAAAACGCTGTTCACATATGATGTCTCAAAATCTGATTCATATGTCGTTGGCATGGAAGCTGAAACAGTCTCTGCATGGAAAGTTTAATCGACTAGCAATTTGCTCAAATCTCTCCGAATAAAAACAATTTTGAAGCTCTTTCAATCTGTGTGTCACTCTAACTTGTGTGCTGAAAATTGCTTTCACTGGTCTATGGTCTGACAATTTCAATTCGCCTCTTTCGTATGAATGTTGCTTCAACTCTTCCCCAAACCAAATTATCCGATCGCACCTACCCAAAATGCAAACATACAGCTTTCTTAATATTAATTTATTGATGTCGTGCTTTCCCTTTTAATCTGCCAAAGACTCAATCTTTCACGTACGTATGCAATGACAGTTTTTAAACAGTCTAATATATAGTTATATATGTCTCATCATCAGTAATTAAATTGTGGGATAGGTCCATTACCATGCAGGAACACGTTTCTTTTCGCCACTTTTGCCTTCAAATTCACCATAATATTGGTCAGAATTTGGATAATATTTGTATGTAGGAGCAAATTCTATGGCTCCTTCGTGCCAACCTTCAAAAACTTGACTCTCCTTCAGTTCCATCCTTAGCTTTATTATCACGGAGAAATCGACGAAAATTTAGGTCATTATCAATTAATATATAAACATAAAATCTGTACAAGTTGCGAAAGTGGTGGGTATATATAATTACCTGATCGTTCTCCAGCAGTGCATTCCATTCTCCTTTTTTTACCAATAATCGTGTTTCTGATTCAGGCAATGAGATTCTGTAGTTCAAATCTCCTAGAAAAATCACTCGACTGCACCAAATAAATAAATAAATAAATTTATTTATGATAGACCTTAATCAACTTGCATGTAAATTCTAGCTTTTTTTAATAATTAGCACTGTAGTTAGAGAAAGAGTTTTAATGTAATTTAGTTTTGAACAGTAATCAGAAGTCAACTAATTAATTAAGAAAGCATATTAACTTTGTTTATCATAATTAATACTTTAGTTTACCAATAGAAATCGAACTTTATTAAGACGGTTTAGCACTATATTAGATTAATTAAAAAATATTGGTAAAAAGTTGATTTCTATTTTAAAGGTGGCTCGAATCGAAAACGACATCATTTAGGCTAATTAATAAGGAATAATTAGTTGTTATACCGCTAATTGATTCGCAATCTCTCATGCATCATGTGGTTAATTAATTAGCAAAAAGACATTTGAATAACGGATCATTTTGGATTGTAACGAAGGATCTGAAAAAAAAACATACTCATGGTCGAGAACCTTTTGAGGCAAATCAAGTGATGAGCCTCTAGGAAAGCTTGTGCGGGACAATATCTCGGCTGCATTTGAATTCCGGTACCTCTCATCACCTTCTCTACCACCAGATGCAAGGTGGCTGCACACGAAGCAGAAACTCGTCTCGTGTAATCGAAATCTTACCGAGACTGAACCCTGCGATGCAAATTTTTGTAATCAAAACATGATGAATAAGATTACATCCTGATGAACAATTTGTCGACATATTTTACTCTATTGAATATAAGATTTAAATGGAAACGTGCAACGTTCTTTGACATCTGAGATTTTTAGACGAGAGGAATTATACATGAAAAAATAGAGTTGATACCTTATTTCCTAGACATCCCATGATTCCACAGCCTACACATGAAACATTAGGGTTTCGAACAAATGATCGAAGCTCAGTACGAATCCAGACCGATATCAATATTCCGACCATTTGCTTACTAATGATGCACCGGAACTCGTACTGATTACTACTCTCAGTAGACTTTCCTTCTTTCTTGAATGATTTCTTGTTGAGGGCTTCTCTAATTAGAGAATTCCATTTGAGGGAAATCTTGCTATTTTCAGGTCCTAACACATTTGCTGCTCTCAGAGGCACAACTTCTTGAAACCTAATTAAAATCATAACACAAAAGTAAAAGAAAATTATTCCAAAAGTATGTATATAGCTATTTCTGCTTTTAAATCTATTGTTGAATAACAAGTTACCCAATAACGTAGATGTCGCAAATATTGCACGTGTCTAGCAACTCATCCATATTCAAGTCCTCTGCTGGTTCCACTCCCCCAACATTCCATGTACTGACAAAAATCCTTTCGGAAAGAAATAGGATAAAATAACACACATGCTCGATATAGTTTCTAAAACATTAAGTACTAGTACTGTTCTCAGTTCTTACTTGTAGTTTTCTGAGCGTACACGGTCGTTCAGAATGCTGCTACAACTTAAAGATTTCGAGGGGAAACTGGGAAATTTGACGAAATTAGATTCCGAGTCGCTTGGAAAATCTGCAACAAAATTATTGCTCCCCAATCTCTTATTGAGGATCTTGCTAACCACCAACCTCGGCCACATGACCTTGAGAATGCAGATTAACGATCAGCCATGCAATTAATAAATGAAGAGAAATGAATTGGAGGGTGTGCTTACTTCTCCTTTCTTGCCTGGCCCTGGCATGTTGATGAATGAAAGAGTGTTAACGATAGCCTTTAAACATGCTTCTGTTAAAGCCTTAAATTTCTGCTCTGATAGGAGGATTTATGGAAATTTTAAGGAATAGAAAAATGCTGGATGGTTTTTGAAGACTTAAACTTTAGTGTTTGTTTGTCTGATATATCAAATATATCTTGATTGTGGATTAATTAAACTAGCCACAAGTGGGCGGGCCTCAGATTCATTGAAAAATATTTCTCATGCAAAATACGTCTGATTATGTGAGCTGTGATGCCCCAATAATAGGAAACCAGGCTTGTTCTGACGTGTACACATATGTGGGAAAAGGGTAGTGGTGTAAATTTCCCACGACGACCCAGGCAAGGGCAAGAGATTCCGACATCCCGGTCAGAACGAGCCAGCCGGCCTAAAATTGAAAAAAAAATAAAAAATTCTACAACCAATACCTTCGCAGAGTTTTAAGTTTTAAAGGGAAGTCCTAAAAGTCTCAACATGAACGTCGTTCCCCCTTCCATTTTTTCTCTCCATTTATACCAATCATAATTCTCTTTCATGTTATTTGTTCAATTATTTTGATAAAAGTTGATAAAATGTATTTTTGAAAAGTTATGAATCACATGAAACATATAATTAAAATTAGTTGTTAGTGAGAATAAAATTTTGATTTTGATTTTGATTTTAATTTCCACCAAATAAGGATTTAATGTTTTAAATATGTTGTATTTTTCTTTTTTCGATTTTCACAACAAACTACAAATGATATTTGTAGAATATTCTATCCTTTGTTTTAGATATTTTTACGGGCCATCTGAGGCCCTCCACCTCACCCGCCACGTGTAGCCGAGCTGGTCGGGAGTGCCACATGGCAGACGAACTGAATCCACGCGGATGAACTGAACCTACAAGCACGAACTAAACCCATGCAAACGAGTTGAACCTAGTGGAAGCATCGAATTCATCCATCAGCAACGACGGATGCAAAGGCTCGCACTCTGAACTCGACACATCTCACAGTCCATCTCGCCACCCCCTATCAAGATCTTTTCAAAGATCTCTAAAGTCAAGTTCTGACTGATTGATATGACGTGAGGTAGGCTACAAACGGTCAATTCAGTTGATATGTCAGAAATCATTTAATTTCCGTCGTCTTCCTCCTAGACCTTGGTGGAACCCCTGTCGTCGGCACTTTCACTGTCGGCCTCATGATAGCCTACATCCTCAATTCCATCAATTTTAACTCCGGTTCCTTCTTCGCAGTCTGGTTTGCTCTCATTTTTGCTCAAATCGCCTTCTTCTTCAGCTCCTCCCTCTCCCTCACATTCAATTCCATCTCCCTCGCTTTCCTTGCTGTTTTAACTTGCGCGTTGACCAATTTCCTAATCAGTGTTTGGGTTTCCCTTCAGTTCACAGCGAGAGGGGAGGGGAGGGGAGAAGGTAAACGGGATTTCATTTTTTTTTTCAAAATACCAAATATGACATATTTTCAACAATCTCAAAATAGACACTCAAAACATAAAATCAAAAATGAATTCAAAACTAAAAATACAAAATTAAAATACAAAGAGAACAGCCCCTTAGTTTTTTTATTTTTCTCTTGTATTTTCTCCTTTTGCTTTCTAAAAATATATTGTGTAACCCTTTCTATTTCCCTTGTTTTGACCTAGAAGATGTCTTTTTATAGTGGTGGAAGTGTCCTAGGAGTCGTGCCTCAAAATGTGCAAAAAATTCATTGAAAAAAAATAGAATAACACCTTTTGTTTTGCATAGTGGGCTGTGGTCCACGTACCGCGGCTCGGATTGCAGCAAACTTGGCCGAAACCAAGGTTAATGGCGCTCGATCTACTTTAAATTTTAAAATATCATGTTTTGGTCCCCATTTCAAGTTTTCGCTCGTTTTGATCCTTTTATCCAATTCTTCAATATTGCTCCCACAACTTCCATTGGTCCCGAACCTTCATAATCATCCGAAAGTGGTCCTTCGCAAGTTTTGAAAATGTGTAAATCAGTCTCCAAAATTTTTTGAAGTTAAATTTCATTCTCGAAATTTGTAACTTCCCTTTGATTGTCCTCTTAATTCTTCTCATCACTCACATGCAATCCTAACCAACTCCAAATTAGCTAAAAAAAACCTTCCACTTTGTTCCAAATGTCTTCAAATTAGAGTTTTGCCTACAATATCATATGGGATGCAATTGACACAAAACACACCTATCATTTGCCAATTTTGCAAAAATCATTCCTAATCTTTCATTTTGGTCAATACACCCTCGGATCAAGCAAAATGTTGTCCAAAAAAATCCCTGGCATAGAAATCCTCCATTAAAGCATTGTAAAATGAATTTGCCATCCTCTTTAAATAAACAAAAAGAAAAGAAAAAATAATTGCGGCTATAGTCCTAAATTTTTTTGAAAGTGCAAACAAGTTTGGATCTAAACAACTTAAAAAAGAATAGAAATATAAAAAATAAAAATAAGATCCATTTCTTCTCCGACAATCCCACCTACCTCCTCCCAACCTTCTTCCACCACCACCACCACCACCACCTCCGCCCCCACCCTTCCCCTTCCCCTTCCCCTTCCACGTCATCATCGACGTTGCTGTCATCGTTGTCGCCACCACCACATTTCTCTTTCCTCTCCTTTCAATATTTCTATAATGACAGAGATATGAATAATCCACAAGATGAAGGATGTCACTGATACTGCAGAATTAAAAACAATCATGATATCCATCATTATCAAAAACAATGCCATAGAAATGGAGTTACAACGCAAAGCGAGAGAAACAAGAAGACGAAAAAAAATTAAAATCAATGTAAAAATTTACTTTTTAAAAAGTAAGCCCTTGTTTGGACCACATTATTTTTTTCATTCTCATTTTTATACTCATTTTCAACCACACATTTTTCAATAAAATAATATTTTACAGCACGTCAATAATTTTTCTTTCTTTTTTAACCACATATTCTTCACATCATTTTAAAAAAATGAATTCTTTCATTTTAATGTGCACCAAACAGGCTCTAACTTGTGAAAAAAATAGCTGAAAATTAGCCTTTTACTCTCTTTTTTCAAGCCTAATCTAACATAGTCGAAGCTACTAGCAATATAAATATAGAGAAAGCTGCTAGTGCTCCAATTTTTGGAGAGGGAAATGTGGTAATGGAGATGGTGATGGTCGCGATGAAGGGGGAGGAGTAGGGGTGGGTGGAGGTAGTGGTTGGGCAGGGGTAGGTGAGATTAATTGAAGAAGAAATTGATTTTATTTTTCTTTCTTTTCTTTTTGTTTATTTAAGGAGGTAGGCAAATTCATCATATTATAATGCTATAATTAAGAAATTGGACGATAAGGACGTTGTGCACAATATTTATTCAAATTGAGGGTCTATTGCACCAACGAAATGATCAGAAATGATAAGATGAGCACCGGTGCTCATCTTATCCTAAACACCAATGAGTTGGCACATTAATTTATTGGTGGATTGGAACTCACAAAATCTTTATCCACCAATGAATTAATGTGCCAACTCATCGGTGCTTAGAATAAGATGAGCACCGGTGCTCATTAGATCATTTCTGACGAAATGATAATGATAATTTGCTCACAACAAGCAAAGAATGGGAATGTTTTGTATTAATAACTCATTATTATGTTTACACTAAATTAAATAGAAATTTGTTCAATTAACATTTATTTGTCAATTTTTATGCATGATTAAGCGTGTAAAACACACTTATCAATTTTAAACTTTCGTTGTCCTATTCAATATTGTTTAATATTTTAATTACAACTTCAATATTCAAATAATTATTTGAATTTATTTTTTCTAATTACTTATATTAAATCCCTATTTGATTTAGATAATATAATATATTTTTAGTAGATTTTAATAAAAAATGATGAAATGTTAGAATGAAAAGTTAATAAAAATTTTAAATCCAAAAAATGTGCAGTCGAAAATAAATTTGAAAGAAAAAAATGAGTTTTAAAAAAATGAGAGTATGTTAAGGGTTTGTTTTATAAAATTTTACCAACTTTTTCACTCATCAAATTTCAATTTTAATGCTCACATTTTATGGGAAATTATTGAAAATACCCAAAATTTGGCAATAGCCTTTCCAAAATACCCCTTTTCACTATTCAACTATATAAACTATCTAAAATACCCATAAAAACAATAATTGCAACCAAAGCTATCAATATAAGAAAAAAATACAATCGAGTCCTAGTTTATAAAATGACTAATAAAAATCATAAAAAATCAAGAACCAAAAGAGGACCATATAAAATTAAAAAGATAGTTAAAGATAAAAAGGAAATTGAATTTGAATTTGAATTTGATAAGATTGGATATCAAGAACAATTAAATGCATCTCAAAAAATATTAAAATGTTTTAAAGAAAATATGATGGAAAATTTTGCTAAAGGAATAGTAAAATCTATAATAACAAAAGATATACAAGATATTATAGATAAATTAGAAAAAAGGAAAAAGAATGTTTCTAAATATGAGATACCTTTTAATCCAAATATAGATATAATAACAGATCTTGAAATTATAAATTCTCAGATATTATTAGATTTTGAAAATCTATTAGAAAAATTATAAGACCCATTTTTAACCGTTCATTAGATTTTAAAGTTTATTAGATTTTTAGATTTTTGTTCGCTCATAGTAGCACCCCTGAGTTGGTATCAGAGTCATAAAGAACCAAATTAACTATAAAAGACCCATATAAGATCTATAAAAATCATAATGAAAATCGAAGATTTAGGTGATAAATACCACATAACAAGAGAAGAGTTTAACATAATAATAAAACCAATATTAAATAATGGAAGTGTAATAATTATGTTAAAAATACTTGAAAAATTATCTATGGAGATAAAACAATTTATAATTGAAAAAATAAGATTAGATATTGTCAGAGACGTGTACACTTATGAATTGATATTAAAAACCTATGAAAAATATGTGTATGATTTAATTGTTGAAGAAATAAGTAGATATGACTAAAAAAGTTATAGAAGTTACAATTATCAAAACAAACTGGTATTATATGAGAGAAGATAATCAAGAAAACTATATAATTGAACTATTTCCTAAAAAATTAAAAATAATAACATTAATTATAGTTAAAGAATTGCCTAGAAAAATAAGAGAGCAAATATTAGATAAACTAATAACATGAACTATAATAGATGAATATATATATATGAAAAGATCGGTAAAGAATTTGAAAAAGGAGAAATTATGCTGCATTGTAAAGAAAAAATACAAGAACCATCATTAATTAATTCTTAAATATGGAAAATAATTTGACTGAAAATTTAAAAAGAATAAAAATAATTAACCATCTAATATTAGACGAACTATTAACCCCTGAAAACACAACAAAATACCAAGAAAACCAAATATTGAAATTAAAACAAGAAAAATATAAAGAAATAGCACATTATTTTGAAGAATTAAAAAGATTAACAACTGATAAAAATAAAAAACAAAAGTATAATAAAATTATAAAAGATTTAAAGATACTGAATGCATAATATATTATTTCAACCAACCAAATAAAAGATAATAACTCAACATATGGAAGAATTAAAAACACTAATAAAAATGTTAATAACTGATGTACAAAATTTAAGAAATGAAATAAAAGAAGAATTAGAAATACTAAAAATTGAAATTAGAGAACTAAAAGAAAATAAAAGAAGTAAAGATAAAAAAATAGATAAAAAAACTTATAGAAAAAGAAATGACAAGAATATGAAAGAAACATACAAAACAAGAAAACCTAGTTATAGAAACAGGAAGCATGGATGATAATTTTAGAAAATATATTTTACCAAAAATATTAGAAGATGAAGAAAATTCCAAAATTTTACTGGAAAAAGGAAAAATTACAGAAGAAGTTCAAAAAGAAAATAAAGATGAATGAAGAATTAGATTTACTAATAGAAAATTTTGATCAATTAAGTTTAGAAAATATAGATGAATACCAAATTTTAATGAATACTGGAGGAGGACCTACCCCAATAGAAACCTCAAATCAAAAATTTGATCCGGATGAAAGTTATGCACCTATATATAATAAACCATATAAATAATTTTATGATAAAATAAGAGATAGACAACCACCCAAAGGAACAAAATATAAAGATAGGTTTAAATTAAATGATAATTATGATAAACCAATTAATCATGGAGGAACAAAGTTAGATCTAGATTGTAAAATAGATACTAAAAAAGCCTTAATAACTTGGGCAGATTCAATGATACTATTCTTTTTATACAACAAAGACGACACATGGAAAAATATAGAGAGAAGAATAGATTTCCTAACAGCATCATTTGAAGGAAATGTTAGAAATTGGTGGGAATGAATAAATAATGATACAAAATTAATGATGAGAAGAAATATACAAACAGAAATAATAAAATCAGATAAATAAGGAATAGAAAGATTAGTAGCATAGCATATATTGCAAGTGAATTTTTAGGAGAAGAATGGATTAGAAATTTTGAAGAAGAAGTAAGAAGAGAAAAAGAAGATGTTATGATGAAATTAATAAATTTAACAATTTGTGATATGTGTAAAATAAAAGAATATACTTGTGAATTCAGAAATTACTATTATTTACAATTTTATAGTAATGAAAATCAAGAAGTATATTTAGATATGTATTATACTAAATTACCAGGAACATGGAGAATATATTTCAAAACAGAATTTGAAAAATATATTAAAGAAAATATAGGAATACCAAAAATTTTAGGATAAAAAATAAAATTTTTATATAATAGATTAGCATATATATGTCAACAAGACAATTATTAAAAAGATCAAGAAGATTAACAAAAATATGTTGTGAAAATATGGAAAAACCTACACAATGAGGATGTTATCCTGAAAGGAAGAATAAAAGAAAACATAAAAATAAAAGATTTACAAAATTCAGAAATTTTAAGAAAAGAGATATAAAACCTAGAAGAAGATATTATAAGAGAAAATTTAATCCGAATAAACCCTATAATAAAAAAGATAAAAGTCAATGTAAATGTTGGAATTGTGAAGAAATATGACATATAAGTCCAGATTGTAATAAAAAGAATGTTAGAATATTACAAATAGAATATCTAGGAATAGAAGACGAATTAAGCGAAATATCTGATATTGAACAATATTATGATCAAGAAGTATATGTAAGTGCAATCGAATCAGAAAAAAATGAATCAGAATCCGAATAAAGAGATTGAAAAAATAGAAAAGGATAATATAGAAATAAAAGAATACGAAGGAATAGAAGGATACGGATTAAAGGTAACATTTGATAATAATAAATTTAAAAAGTTACAAAAATTATCTTTAGATCTGAAAGTAGGAAAATGGGAAATCTTTGATAGAGTTTGGAAAAGAAAAAAGATAGCTATATATGAATATCATAAGATTGAAAAAACTATAGATGTAAGAACAACTCAAAGAACACATAAATTAAATTTTTTAACAAAAAATACAGTTGATGAATTATTATCAAAAATTAATAAAAAATAAAGTGAAAAAATTCAATATATTTATTTAGTTGAAATACAAATAATGTTTAAATCCTTATTTAGGGAAGGAATAGATTCACCTTTAACAGTAAGTTTACATAATGGAAGAATAATAAATTTAAGAGATAGTCATTTAGGAACCATAGAAGGAAATTTAGCATATAAAAAATTAATATTTACTTGTTACCCAAAATATTGTATTTCTTTAAAAGATAATAACTTTAATGAAGTTTTAGGATTGCATTTTAAATTACATAGGAATGATATAATGCAACCAGAAGACCAAATCATGACTATTGAATATAGAGCTTTATATACATTTATTAATTCTAATTATAGAAATATTTATTCTAAAAAACCATACATAAAAGTTCATAAGGAATGTAAAGATATTAGTAAAATTATAGAACCAAACAAACAAATAAATTTGATTCCAAAAGAATATGTGTTTAGGATATCAACAGATAAACCTGATATAATAGAATTTAGGGAAGAAGAATACCCTGATAAAAATATAATATTTAAAGATAGAAAATTGATTAGAAGATCAACAAGTCTTAGAATACCTAGATTATTAGGAGAAACTAGTCATACAGGAGAGATGAAACTACATAGGAATACAGGAAATATGAAAATAAATGGAGAATATTTCAATGGAAGAGAAAGAATATCAGGACCAAATATATTAATAGATACAGGGGCTAGTGAATGCCATATAGTTTCAATAAGAAATAAGAGTTTAGTACCTTATAAAACATAACCATATAGATATGTAAATTTTGATGGACAAATACATACTACAGAACTAGAAGTTAAAGTACCTATAAAAATAGGAGGAATTGACTTAATAGTACCATGCTATATAGATGAAAGTATGAATATAAATCCTCATATATTATTAGGGACGAATTTCTTAAATGGATTTGAAGATTACAGTATAAAAAGAGAAAGATTATATATATTTCATAAGGGACAAAACATATTATGTAACAAACATGAATAATCAAATAAATTTTCCATTAGCAGTATATATACAGGTTACTATCATAGAAACAGATATAACAACTTGTGCTTTAATAGATACAGGAAGTGATATAACTATATTTAAAAACTTCTTAATTAAGACATGGGAAAACAAGAATAAAATAAAAATAATAAGAGTTAGAGGATAAGAAACCAGATAATGAATAGTGCTGATAAAATTAGTATAATCTTTGGAAGAAAGTAAATAATAATCAATAAGATATATAGTTATGATAAGTTAAAATGTGATATATTATTAGGAAATGACTTTATACAACAGTTCCAATATTATAAACAAAATAATTATATGATTATGTTACAAACCCCTTGTGGACATTTATTAAAAATACCAAGAGAATTTAGACCATACAGAGTTCAGCCAGCCCAGTGTGGTGATAGATGGGAGAAAAAACTGATAATACAAAATGAAATAAGAAATAAAAGAATAATGTATAAAAAAGTCATAAAAACAGAAGTAGAAATAAGTATAGAGAAAATTATAGAACAATTAGAAAAAGCTTATGGAGAAAACTCATTGATATTTTGGAAACCATACCATCTTAGAGCAAAAATAGAATTAACAGAAAATGTGATTATAAGGGTAAGACCAATGACATATACTATACAAGATACACGAGAATTTAATATTCAAATAAAAGAATTATTAGAACAAAAACTTATTATGCCAAGTAATGGACCCCACAATAGTCCGGCTTTTATGGTAATGAAACATTTTTAGCAAGTTAGAGGAAAAGCCATAATGGTTCTAAATTATAAGGAATTAAATAAATATACTAGATTTGATGGATACTTTTTACCAAATGAAGAAGTCCTAATAAACCTTGCAAAAGGCAAACAATATTATTCTAAAATTGATTGTAAATCAGGATTTTGACAGATAAAAATGGAAGAAGATAGTATACAATATACAGTCTTTAGTACACCCCAAGGCAAATATGAATGGATGGTTATGCCTTTTGGATTGAAAAATGCACCTCAAATATATCAAAGAAGAATGGATGATATATTTAGAAAATTTAATAAATTTCTAATAGTATATGTTGATGATATATTGATATGTTCCAATAATAAAGAAGAACATAGAAATCATTTAACATAATTCATAAATGAATGTAAAAATGAAGGAATTGTTCTTTCTAAAAAGAAAGCTATTATAGAAAAATAAGAAATTGATTTTCTTGGATTAACAATAGATAATAAATGAATTAAATTACAAACTCATATATCTAAAAAGATAAGTAGTTTTCCAGATAAATTATAATCTAAAGAACAAATACAAAAATTCTTAGGATATCTAAATTATGCTGAAAGATTTATTGAAAATCTTTCAAAAAAGAGACATAAAATACAAATTTTATTTAGAAAAACGAATACTAAATGATGGAGTAATGAACATACAGAAATAGTTAAATCATTAAAAGAAGAATGTAAGAATTTACCAAAATTAAGATTACCAAATGAAAAAAATAATTTAATTGTCAATACAGATGTTTCAGATAAATATTGGGCGGCCCTATTAAAAATAGATTTAAATGAAATTTGCAGATATTCAAGTGGACCTTTAATCAAGTTGAAAGAAATTATATTACATATGAAAAGGAATTATTAGCAATCATTAGAGGAATAACAAAGTTCTCATTATTCTTATTATCTAAAAAATTTACTGTTGAAACTGATAATTCGTAAGTTGCAAGATTAGTCAGGAATAAGCTACCAATAGAATCTCAATATAGGAGATTACACAGATGGCAAGCATATTTATCTTTTTATAACTTTGATATTATTCATATTAAATGTGTTAATAATTATCTTGCAGATTTCCTGAGCAGAAATATAGAATTTGTTGATGGATAATATCAAAAAGATACTAGATGAGCTTAAAGCCATGGTTATTTATGCCAGGGATGAAGCTGAAGATATCCAACATTGGATGGATAAGATAAACGAAATATTACAATATAATGTAAATATTATGATGGAAATAAGTTCATCACATATGAAAGTTACTAATGATATTATTGATCGAATTGAAGCTATTGAAGTTCAATTAGGATCAATAGATACCAAAGATACTATTGGATACAAACAGGTTGATACTAAACAGGTACAAATACGGAGTGATCCACCAAGCGGAAGCAGCAGTGGACCACGAAAGGATATTACCATTCAAAGTCCCAAAAAGATTATTATCAATGAAATATTACAATATAATGTAAATATTATGATGGAAATAAGTTCATCACATATGAAAGTTACTAATGATATTATTGATCGAATTGAAGCTATTGAAGTTCAATTAGGATCAATAGATACCAAAGATACTATTGGATACAAACATGTTGATACCAAACAGGTACAAATACGAAGTGATCCACCAAGCGGAAGCAGCAGTGGACCAAGAAAGGATATTACTATTCAAAGTCCCAAAAAGATTATTATCAATGAAGGACATTCTAAATCTATCAGGATACAACCAGATGAAGAAGATGAAATCCCTTTGTCTCCAAAAGAAGAAGAATACAAGATGGTTACCAAAATGATGTATGAAATTCAACCAATTGAATCATATTTCATTTCACCAGGAGATCATATATACCCAAGGATAATAATGATGAAAGGATCCGAACCAACAATGGTAAAAATGATGGTTGATTATGGATATTTGGATTTAATTTATCCAAATAAAAATTTTAAAGAACTTGAAAAGTTTGATGATATATTCAAATCTGAAGTATCCAAATATGTTCAAGGAAGATCCATATATCTAAAATTTTATGCTCTTAGTCCAGAAATGGATGGAGGAATATACTATCCAGCAGAACATATTATAACAATTGGATATGTTGGATGGAATTTTTGTATGGACATTGGAGGAATTAACAAGCCATTACCAAGATTTACCAGAGCATGGATTAAGAACCGAAAGATTCTTGGATATAAAGTTCTTTACAATATGGCAAAAAATCTTTATGCAAAAAGATTTAGATGCCTATGCCAATATGAAGGATGGACCTTGCTTGCAAATGATGGAATCCAAAGATTTGATATCCTTAAAGATTATATCAATAAATTTGATACACATCAAATGCCAGGATGCATATCTACCTTACAACGTGCATGTGAAGTAAAAGATTGCCCCAACTGCCAACAAAATCAAAAAGGAGATTCCAAAGAGATAAGGAGGATGTGACTGAAAGAAGCCAACTACATATAAAGACGGATACCTAAAGAAGATGTGACTCCAATGGAGGGGCCAGAGGCTCTTAATTTCAAAGCACAAATAGTTTAATGCTATATGACGAATGCAATGATGTAAGAGGCCAATAATTTGCCTCAATTAGATGTATAAATAGAGGCCATAAGGCCAGATGAAAAACAGAACGAATTGGAGAGAAAAATTTGAGCACTCAACTTGTGAGAAAGCCAAATCTTCTGTTTGTATACCAATTTCTCAATATCAATACTATCCAGATATTATCATTTACATTCCAATCCTTTTAAACAAATATGAGATTTTAAACTATTTTTCCCATAGATTCTTGAAAGGTTGAAGAAGAGATTTATTTCTTACTTTAACAAAAAGAGAGTTTTCTTTAGTTAAGATTTGTAGTTTTAATTCTAAGAACCGACACAGTGAAGGCAAGAAGCTGAAATAGCAAAAAATCCTGTTAAGGCAGATGGCCGCTTTGAGGGAATAGTTTGCATATTCAGAGCCTGAAGGTCACTCGATTCTAAGGAAAGGAACTAAAAGATCAGGATTAAAGTAAAACTATTGTTCTTGTTAAATTTGGAAATAATTCTTCTTAAATCTTAAAGAATCGTAGGGATTAATTATTTTAATGATCATATTCATTATGTTTAATTCTGAATATCTATTTATGGTGTTTGAATTATTATCTCATCATATTATCTGATATGCCAGGATATACAGTTAAAAGATTAGATAATTTGTTAGATAAGATGTTAGATGAAATAAGATTTATTGATCAAGAACTTAAGAAAGAACATGATGAAACCATAATTGAAGAGCTTAATACAAAGTCAATAAGATATATTGAAATTTATCCTGACATATTACAACTTAGAAATGAATTATGGCCCTATTTGTTTCTGATTCTCAAATCAATTCTCATTTTCAACCACACATTCTTCAATAAAATAATATTTTCCATCACATCAATACTTTTTTCTTCTTTTTCAACCACATATTTCCCATCATATCACTATTCAAAATGAATTCTTCCCCCAAAAATCCCTACCAAACAGATATATGAGAAACCAAGAAAGAAGAAATATATGATAAAAATGACAGGATATACAGTTAAAGGATTAGATAACCTGTTAGAAAGAATATTAGGAAATATAAAAAATATTAGATCTCAACTAGAAAATAGAAATATATCATATGAGGAATATAAAAAACTTATAAAAGAATATGAACAAAAAATTATAGATTATGCTAATCTAGTATATGAAATGACAGAGTTGATAGATAGAAATGAAAATATAGAAATATAATATAACAATCGTCAAAATCATTTATAAAGAAAGGATATACTTTGTAATAAACAAATTATATATCATTAAGGGTAAAAACCCAAATGGATCTAGTGGGTGTTTGGCACCCATTCTTTTGAAGAATGTGTTTTTAAATAGTGATTGATGTAAAGAATGTGTGATTAAAAAGTAGGAAGAATTTTTGGGTTTATGTGTAATATTATTTTATTTGGAGAATGTGTGGTTAGAAATGAGTACTGTAGAAAAATGAGAATGGAAATGAGATAAAAAATGGGTGTCAAACGGAGGCCTAATATACCCGACTAGTTTGGAAAATACCCCCCACATAAATTTTATGGGATTTACAAATTTTTTTACTTTTCAATCAAATTTTTTTAACAATTTCTATGAAACCTTTGTTCAAATAGATGAAATTAATGAGATCCCAGATTATTCGAAAAAGAAAAATAACATTCCTGTTTTCTTTTTTTTCTCCAGAGTTTTCTACAGTTTTATTAGTCGGCGATGGACTGCGTTATAAAGGCGGCCATATTGGAATAATATTCTGCTATCTGTGGCGAACTTCAACCCGAATCACATCTCTCTTCCGCGAAGCAGGTTTTTCTTCATCTTTCCTTTTGTTTTCCCTTCAATTTTCTTATTGTGCTACTATTTAACTCTACATAGGTATGCTTATTTGAATTTTTGTTTTAATTTGTTATCGGAAAGCATCTCAAGAACTTAATTTCGTGAGCCTGAACTTATTTGAAGTGTTATTCTTGTTTCCATTATGATAAATGTGGCTTTTCTATTCTCTTCCTATGTAATTGCGTTACTTTCCCAAGGTTAATTTGCATTTCTTCGAACTTGCCCCAATTTGATTGAGGCGCATGAATTTCTAAATAGTTGGGAAAAATTTGTACTAAAATAAAGTTACTTAAATATGAGTTTCATGGGGGGGGACTAAATAAGGCAAATCTTACTTTGAATCAATCTATAAAATTACATTCTTCTGTGGGCTACGAAGCCTTGTGCAAGATCACTGTTGTGGGCATGGATATCTATTTGTTATCTCAAAAGGATTTAAAGAGTTCATGTATTGAGATGACAGTGAAGAGACGTGAAAGGATTGAAGAGAGAGTGTTACTGAATCATAATATATAGGATTTACAATAATTTTTATGATACCATGTTTTTTAAGGAAATTTCACTGTAGTCATTTCCTTGTCTACAACCCTTGGCAATCATTTATGATAATGGCTATTCTACCATTTTTCGATGCCTTTGTGGGTGAGGATGTAAAAAGGGTGACGGCAATCAAAAGGTCACTGGCATCTATATGTACTCCTTTCGGGACAGAGACAATTGTCAACTATCGTAATCCAATAGATGATAGAACTCATCAGTCATCTAAGAGCTGGTTTTGCGAATCGATTTTAAGAGACTTGGACTAAATGTCCTACAATACATAAACTATGTGAGCTAATGCTCTATAATTGATGTAATCATGTAATTCATGTGAGTGATCCTTATTAAAAAGCTTAGGTATTTGTGTTCATGAGTTCCAAGGTGAGAGTACCTACTGGACAGCTGCAGGGTTGATTCCTGTAGGTTCCTTGGCCGAAGTTTCCCACTGGACCTTGCTTTGTAGGATATTTCCCATGGGTCCGTCTGATAGTCCTCTTGCGAATGCTCTGTTCTTGTGTTCTACCTTCAAGACACATTTCCTGTTTGACTATGTTTCTACCAAAAATGGCTTTGATCTATCCGTTTCTATTTTTCATTGGAGAACTTTTCCATCGTCTAATCTTAACTTAAATTATCACTATTGCTCGACTCCTGGTTCAGTTTTCACTCTATCAGTATACCTTATCTGCATATCTTAACTAAACATGTAGAAATACTTTGATCAAGTCTAACTTTTCCTTCATTGATTTGAAATTTCTCAACATATTTCATCATATTTGCTATTTTCCTTGGAGTACTTTCATTAAGGCTTAACTAACCTTATTAATACCAGGTGCCATCGTGCTTCTTGTGATCCTTAACTAACTTTTTGATTAGCTCCAAAAATATAAAAGGGTCAATTGACCTCCCAAGTTGTCTGCATTCCGCCTCAATTTCCATGAAAAAAAAAGAAATGTTATATTTTCTTAAATCCTCGATTGTGAAGTATTTCAATGTCTACCTGTATATTAACATAATTATCGAGAACTAAAATTCCCAATTGTGCAATTCATTTATCATGATATATGACCTCTATTGGACACAAACTGTTAGACCTTATCATAATAGATCAGGGTTTCCAACAAACAAATCTTAGGAATGAAAATGACACTAAGACAGTGCATATGGCATACTTATGAAATGTTCTAGATGCCTGGTGTGTACGTGTATATCGAAACGCGGTAAGGATCACCAGTTGTAAGGGCATGGAAAGATTGGCCCGTTACATGTTGGCCTTATAATTAGGTGTTAAGATGGATCAAAACGGAGTTCTTTTGCTTTCAGTATGGGGCAGTGGAATATTTTGGAAGTTCTTTGCAGGGAACTTTAATTATATCACTGTGGACAGTGAACAAGGACACGAGTCCGGGAGAATCGTACGGCATAATGATGATCATGCTAGATAAAAATTGGTATATACAATTCAGAGAGAGATTTAGGGGAAATAGGAAAAGAAAACAGGTTCTGGTGAGGATGAAGACATTTCAAAATAGAGTT
Organism: Fraxinus americana; assembly: GCA_035079005.1. NCBI lineage: Eukaryota > Viridiplantae > Streptophyta > Magnoliopsida > Lamiales > Oleaceae > Fraxinus > Fraxinus americana. The sequence goes on from CM068710.1 coordinate 24,133,094, forward strand.
TAGATATGGGAGGAGTTTTTCAGGTGATATGTACAAAACACCATTGGAGGGGAAGTGCCCAACACAGCATAGAAAAATTTGGAAAATTGTTTAAGCATTGTAAAAGGAGATTGTGTGAAATGAAAATATAAAAAAGATGTCCTGTAAAAGTGATGATTCAACACTTACCTACTTTGTATCTGAAAAATACTATTTACATGATATTGTTAATGTACACTAGCAAATTGCAAATTCTTAGTCTTTGCTAGAAAAAAAAATCGCAAAATTGCAAATTTATCATTATAAATGACTTAGACAACCAAAATGCCCATATTTCGGAAGATGTTATGCATTGTTTTTATGTAGGGTTAATCATGTTGTAACTGCATTTGCCTTCCAATTTTTGTTCCTTCTTTTGTGTTTTATTTTGTTCTCTCTTCCTCCTCTTTATTTTGCTTTACCATTTTTGGTCCGGGGCTGGATCCATTGACGATATATGAACTCTATGGATGTTTGGTCAAGTTGAATTTAAGGGAAGACTCCTATTTATAATTGTTTCTTCTCTTAAGTTAACTGAAGGGAGAGAATACCATGACCACTTATGTGAGCGTAGTTGCCTTCAGTCAAATTGAAAGAATATCAAGTCCTTGGAAATGATAGTCAAGGATTGTCAAGTCCCAACAGCCGAACGTTGTCTTGTCATGTGGGAAGAATAAATAGTTAGAATGCCCTGGTGAAGTAGCTTACCTTACATCCCATATTTCCTATCAAACGGGTTACAATATGAATGGATGTCATTTTGGTGGCTAATAATTTTCGTAGCAACGGTTTTCCGCACCGTAGTTGATCTGTCCATTCTTCTATCCAGAATTCCCATCATATCCCTGACTCCTCGAATAAAAAAGGTCAAAATGTAGGTTCTAGTGGATGTTCACATCTTCCTAATCTTAGAATTCACCATTGCTGGAACCTTGACTAATTCTTAATAAAATATAGGGTGTTTATCTGATGAAAGTTGATTGTGCACTATAAATTTCGTTTTAGTGCTATTAACATTGGTTTTTCACTTTATGAAGGTTGTCTCGACCTATTTTCCTCCCCTGAGATCTAAGGGCTAGTTGCGAAGACCATGGCTAAGCATCATCCTGATTTGATCATGTGCCGTAAGCAGCCAGGAATAGCAATTGGAAGGCTTTGTGAGAAATGTGATGGGAAGTGCGTTATTTGTGATTCATATGTGCGGCCTTGCACACTCGTGCGTGTTTGTGATGAATGCAATTATGGTTCTTTTCAGGGTCGTTGCGTCATCTGTGGAGGGGTGGGGATTTCTGATGCTTATTACTGTAAGGAGTGCACACAACAGGAAAAAGATCGGGATGGCTGTCCTAAAATAGTCAATCTAGGAAGTGCCAAGACAGATTTATTCTATGAGCGCAAAAAATATGGTTTTAAGAAAAGATGAGCTGTATCTGCTCGATTCGAACATGATCATCACGTATGGCAGGGAAATAAATAGTTGAGGTGTTGGCTTTGTTATTGGTATAATTGCTATGCGTGTGATATATTGAGGTGAGGTGGCGTGCATTAAAATTTAATTCTACTGATACCTGCACTGGAAGTATCTACGTTATTTCTGGGAATTTGGCCAGCATGAATTAATAAATTAGTACACTGCGCCCCCTGGTGTTCTTTGTAAGTTTTTTATTTTTTATTTTCATTTAACTGAAATTTGATGTTAATATCTTCTATAGTTAATTAAATGATATGCGACGGCTAGACGAATCCTTTTTTACGGTTTCGGTAGGATGTTGTCGCATACCAAGTATCGACTTCTGCAGTCTTCAACGAAAAGACTACATTCTATTGAAATAAAAAATGTCTGCATGGATCGAATTGGTCAATATAATCAAGATAACCTGAACTTTTGGATATCGCGAATGAAATTTAGAGCTAGTGTAGGTTGTCAGAGAGCAATAGAGTAGAAAAATTGGGACTAGAGTTGCGAAGCAAATGGAATATAGTGTGATATGGTCATGTTTGTGCATTTGAGATCAGCCGCTAATGTATTTAGGGAGAAATGCAGTTGGGGCCCCAAATATTTCAAATTGTTGTAGATTATACCAATCTTTTATTTTTCCAGTTGGGGTCGATTTCATATCTATTGCATATGGAGGATATGTGGATGAAATTAATCAATTTGATTGACCAAAAGTCCACGGTTTAACCAAACAAGTTTTTTATTTAATTATTTTACGTGGGATAACTTGGTTAAACCGTTGACTTTTGGTCATTGAAGGTTAAATGGACTGATTCTATCTACGTGTCCTCTAGCTGCAATCGATATTAAATGTTTTGGGACCTCAATTATAAAAATGAAAAGTTTGAATATGATCTGCAACAATTTAAAATGTTTGGAACCTCAGCTACAATTCTCCCATATATTTATCGTCAGGCTAAAGGGCACATACTAGCAACCCGTAAAAGTCTTTGCGCTCGTGCAAAAGTGATTGTTTGAATTAATTTTTATAGAGAATGTGTAGATAAAAAGTAAATGAAAATTATAGTCAACGTGAAAATGATTATTTAAAACAACAAATGTGTGGAAAGAAAGGTGATTTTGAAATAATTGTTTAAAAAAGATTAAAATCAAGTTCTAGTAAAATCTCTAGATAGTTATTCACTATATTAGGAAAATATAGTATAAAATATAGGGTTATGCTACATATACATAATTTTTTTACATAATCTTTTACACCCCACTCACATTAGGAGGTGGAGACCACGAGCCGCCATTTTTAAACACACACGGGGCCCCGCACACATTGTGAGAGGGGGTACACCATTCGGTACCCCCATTCGGTACATGCGGCATTTCCCTAAAATATATACAATCTATTTTGTCGAATCTGTTCGCTCAATTTTACGATGATTCTTTGATTTTCCTCATCCGTATCAGTTGTAACTTGCAACTCATCGACTTCAAGGTCCTAATTTTGCATTGCTTAAAACAATTGGCAATTATTGTGGCTACACTTTAATTGATCATGTAACCACTGCATTTACAATTCTATCAAAGAGAAGAATCTTTGTTGGTTCAACAAATGATCTTCTATCAATTTCAAAACTAGGGGATTAGAGTACCGACGGTAATAACCTTTGAAATTTCTAATGATGCTTATGTCACAAGGCTGGATTTTGAAAGTGCTATTTGGCTGTAGGATCAACGTAGTTGTGTGACGAAGTGGGGATATTATCTTTTGGGAAAATTACATAAAACCAGGTATTTAAGTTTTCAAATTCAAAAATCAGATCTAAGATTTATTTAATCAAAAATCAGGTATTAATTGAATTAATAATTAAAACCCTAATTAAACCTAAATTCTACAGCCCGTCTCACTCCTCTCCCCCTCCCCGTCTCACTCATCTCCCCCTCCAAACTCACCAGTCTTCTCCTCTCTCTCAATAGTACCAGAGCCACCCTGGAAGAGAACCGCCTGCACGACGGCGTCACCACTGAGAGTTGACGCTGTGAGCAGCTTCTGTGAGTGTCATGGGCAGTGGTGATGGCGGCTCTCATCTTCACGCACGGCGGCGCTATGTTCGCTCGAATCTAAGTCGACAAGCTAGCGATTTTGATCCCAAAATCGCAATGGTGGTGGTTGAGAACGGCTTTTGATTTTCGGTCTACCTTCTCTATTTCTCTTCTCTCTTCGACACCACCACAATTTTGGTTGTTGTGGTGGTGCAAGCGCCGCGTTTTGGTTGTGGTGGTGTTGCAGGCGCCAAGTTTTTTTGTTGTGTTGTGGTGGTACAGGCGGCGATGGTGGTAGGTTCTGCTGGTGCAGGTGGTGATGGTATTTTTTGTTGTTGTGGCGGTGACAGTGATTGCGATGGTGTTGTGGCGGGGCGACGACGTTGGTGGTTTTTTAGGTGGTGTGGTGCAGGCGGCGGCAATAATGGTTGGGGTGGTGTCATGGCAAGGGCGGTGGAGGTGGAGGTGGTTTTTTTGTAGGTGGTGCGGTGCAGGCGGCGATGGTGGTGGTCGTTTTTGTTGTTGTTGGCGGTGGTTGTGGATGTGGTTGTGGTAGTTACCAAATATTTAATCTGTGACCTAAAAATTTTGACAATGTGACTGAAAAATAATCTGTGACCAACAAATGTGACTTAAAAATAATCTGTGACCAATTAATTTAAAAATCAGCGACCTCAAAATAATCTGTGACGTACAAATTTTTGGATTTGTGACCTCAAAATAATCTGTGACCAGTAAATAAATTCGTGACTTATAACTATGAATATGTGACCATTAATCACAAAAATGTGACTTTATTATCTTTATTTAATAAAAATAAAAATAAAACCTGATTTTTGAATTTTTAAACTATAAACCTGATTTTTGAATTTAGAAACTTAAACACCTTATTTTTTATTTTTTCCCTTATCTTTTTTGCCACATGCGTACAATTATCCATGATATTTTTGGGCCAAACAATACATTTTTAAATAATATTTTGTCCGAAATTGGGTGGTTAAAAAATTAAGTAATGCTATTTAGTCTTATTGGGATTACAACCACAATAGTTAAAGTGACATTAAATGATATGTAAAATGAAATAAATAATTTAATTTCACATTTCATTTAACCTATCATCAGTGCCACTTAAAATGAAATTGTAATTCCAGCAGAGCTACATAGCATCACTCTAAAAAATAAGGAAAACTTTTCGATTTATGTATAATATTATTTTATAAGAACATGTGTGATTGAAAATGAGTTTTGAAAAAAAAAATGGGTTTTTGAAAAAATTGGGCCAAACATAAGTTTAATATAATTTTTTTCATATTTTCGACATTACATATATTAATTTTTTGAAATTATGCCTTGCTCATTTTTCAATGTATATATCTTGAATTTGACATATTCTATTAATTAATTATATTATATATGATCAAAATAAAAAATTTGTGATTATAATCTTCTTGAAATAATGAAATTAATTTGATATCAAGGGTATGACTAGAGAGAGAATTTTCGCCCCTGTTTGGTAAACTTTCTTTTAAACAACATTTCTCATAAACTACACATTCTCAACAATTATTTTAAAATTCTTTAATCCCCCTGCTCAGTTTTAAACACACATTTACACAAAAAAGTGTTTTGCACGCGATTCAAAATTTTTTATACTTTTTAATTATACATTTTTCAAAAAATTACTATTCAAAACTTTATTTTCTCAGAATTTTGCTATACGAACATAATGTTTGACATAGAGAATGACACAACATACACGTGGAGAGGTCGGCATTATTTCATTCAGGTCGGCACCCACATGCAATGTGAGTGGTCGGTCAACCCCTATATCAAGCATTATGTTCATTTAGCTTAATTCATTTTCTCAAAACATTATCAATCAAACGGAGGCAAAATATATTTTTTTACGTAAACTCAATAAAACTTTCTATCTTTTCATTACTCATTTACTATTCAAAAACACTCATTATTTTCCAAAAAATTCTGTCACGCGGGGGCTTACTTTTGTCCCAGAACTAGTATTACATTTCGGTCGTGCTTAGTGGTGGCAAATGAGCCGAGCGGCTCGTCGGCTCGCCCGCTCGGCTCGTACTGTTCACGCCCACGAGCCGCTCGGGCTCGTAAAAAAACGAGCCCGAGCACGAGCCGAGCGGGCTCATGGACTAGACGAGCCGAGCCCGCTCGGCTCGTCACTGTTCACGAGCGGCTCGGCGAGCTGCTCGCCGAGCCGCTCGTGAGACGAGCCTGCCTGGGCTCGTCTAAGACGAGCCCACCCAAGTATTTAAAAAAAAATAATAATAAAATAAAATAAAATGAAAAAGTGACCAGAACGGTCACTGAACCAGTGACCGTTCTGGTCACTGTTTCTGAAAAAAAAAATTTTTTTTTTTTTTTTCTACTTTTCTCCAATTCTTCTCCTATAAATACCCAACCCATTACAACATTTTTTTCCCACCAAACTTTCATTCTATACTCTCTACTCTACAATTTACAATTTACAAATCATTATCAACAATTCTATAATTCTCTTCTATATTTTTTTACATTATTATCTTCATTTTACAAATTCACATTTCTACTTATTCTACATTTCTACATTTTTACATTCTATTTCAACAATTCACAAATGGATCCACGAGCATTTGTTGAAAACTTGTTCGGTATGGAAGGTGAAACACCTGCCCAAAATCAATTTGGGAATGAATTTGCCGGTCTCAACCAACTACCAATTCCAGAAGACATTGACGATTTCGACGTTCGTGAAGGCGATGCCGATCCGATTGATTTGGATGACGTTGATGTTGATCCCAGTGTTCCTATTGATTTGGAACAAGATGAAGAACCATCACTAAATATTCCCGATGCAAGAGGGAAGAGAAAGGGGAAGAAGCGGGCAAAATGTTGGGACCATTTCAAATTGGTGAACACTGGTCGTGTGATCGATGGAGTTCCGAGAAAATAAAGCGGTATGTAAATCATCAACAACGACTTGGCATGGCAAAAAAATTGGAACCACTCACCTCAACCGTCATTACAAAGCATGTGCGGCCAAACATGGGCTTCTTGAACGTGGACAAACGCAACTACGAGTTTGGTACTAGTAGAGACGGTGCTACTACTTCGCCACTTTCTACGTGGATGTATTCGGAGGAGGAAGCACGAAAGGGAATGGTGAAGTTCGTTGCCGCGCGGAGTCGCCACTTGCAATAGTGGACAACGAACATTTCGTAAACTACGTCAAACAATATCTTCAACCAAGGTACGTTGGGGTAAGTCGAAATACTCTTCGTTCTAATACAATTGAATATTTTCTTAATGCAAAGCGATTATTGATTGGGGATTTAGAAAAATACGGGGTGTCATATCTTTAACTTCGGATTTATGGGAAGGGATTAATAAGAGAGGTTATATAGTTGCAACTGCACACTATATAGACCCACTTTGGGTTATGCATAAAAAAATTATTGCTTTTAAAATAATTGAGTATCCTCATAATGCTAACACTATATATAATGCAATTATGTTAATAATTAAAGAATATAAATGCGAGAGTAAAATCCGTTCTTTTACTTTTGACAATGCTTATGTAAATAAAGTAGTTATCGATAAATTGCATAGAGTACTTCAACCCGATTTTGGTGGTTATTTATTCCATATTCGATGTGTGTGCCATATTTTTAATTTAATTGTACAAGACGGTTTAAAACATGTGAAGGACGAAATTAGTCGAATTAGGAATGCACTTACGTATATCACGATTACACCTAGTAGAAAACAATCATTTGAAGAATTTTGTGAACAAGTTGGGAACTCTAATACAAAAACTTTTATTACTGACGTAGGTCATAGGTGGAATTCAACTTACTTATTATTAAAATCATGTGAAGGTTTTGAACCGTTTATCACTGAATTTTATAACAATAGGCATATTAGAGACGACGACGATGATATCTTAAATGAATCCGATTGGAATACGGTTTTTAAAATTAAGAAATTTTTGGAAAGTTTTTATACGTCTACGAATATATTGTCTGGTGTTTATTATCCAACTAATTGCATGGTTCTTGAACGTCTTTATATAACTGCTAGGGCTTTTAATAGATATCAAAATGACCCTGATTTTCATGCGGTTATATATGCTATGGAATTAAAATTTAGAAAATATTGGGAAGAATTACCTATGTTATTTCCTTTAGCATGCGTCATGGACCCCCGATATAATTTATCGGGTACTAAATTTATAATTGACCAAATTTCAAATGCTTTAACTTTTAATATGCCTATTACTTATAGGAATTTGGAACAAACGTTAACTGAGATGTATGAATTATATGCTTCAAGAATAGGTACACAAGTTACTCGTGTACCTACTCCTACTCCCACTAATATAAACGATGACGATGAAGTAATTAATTTATTAGAAAACATAGATTCAATTAGATATGATTCAACCGCATATGCATATGGTTCCTCTAGTAGTAGTAGTATGTCTTCCACTGCATGTACTCAAACTTCGAGTAGTAGTCAAAATGCGTTGCCATCTGAATTAATTGTTTACTTTCGTTATACTATGCCTAGTAACAAATCAGTTAAGAAAAATTCAGAAGATGTAATCGAATTAAGCGAAATAATGAACGTCGATGGCCAATTGTTTCGCAATTGCAAAAGATCTACTAACACCTCCTGTTAGCACCGTAGCTTCGGAGTCTCGCACTAGTGCGGGGAAGAGGGTTCTCTACGAAATTCGAAGTCGACTAAAAGAAGATATTTTGGAAGCGTTAATGTGCGTGAAGGATTGGGAAGACGCTAATTATCGAATTCAACATAAATATGCCGAAATTGCATGTAATCAAGTAAGTGATATTTAATTTCAATACATTCATTACAAAATTTTATTTTCATACATTTATAATTTTTTTAAAAAAATTGTACACGTAAAAAGTTTTTCGTGTACAATTTTAACTCCGCCTACACGAAATTGAAGTAGCCGGTCCCAAGCCCGGATAAAGGAGGAGGGTTTATCTTTTTTTTTTTTTTTTAAATAAATGTATATTTACTATTTTAAAAATTATAAATGTTTTGACGAGCCCCGATAAATGTTTTGGAAAATATATATTTAAAAAAATAGAAAAAATAGACTTGTAGTAGTAGCGTTATTTATTTATTAAAAAAAAAAAAAAAAATAGGCGAGCCGGCGAGCCGAGCTTAAGCTCGGCTCGCCGAGCCGCCCGCCTTGGGCGAGCTCGGGCGCGAGCCGAGCTCGCCCAAACGGCAACGAGCCGAGCTCGCGCTCTGCTCGTTGCCGACGAGCCACGAGCTCGGCTCGTGCGAACACGAGCCGAGCTCGTTCGTCAATGGGCCGAGCCGAGCTCGGCTCGTGCGAACACGAGCCGAGCTCGTTCGTCAATGGGCCGAGCCGGCTCGGCTCGGCCCATTGCCACCACTAGTCGTGCTATAGGTACAGGGTTTATTTACCCAACATTTTACAGGTTTTCAAAAATGCTGTCGTGGCTTGGAATGAAAAAAAAAAAAAACAAAACCAAAACCAAAATGAAAGGGTTGCTCTCCAACTCTTCGTTCATTTTCCCACCACTTCAGGGAAAACCCTTGTGCAAGTGCAACAAATTCCACCCAAATCGAAACCGCCTCGCACGTGGCTGAAAGAGAAACCAACCATGGCCGAAAGAGAAACCTCCGCCTCCGGTCGGTGGCGAACCAACGAATAACACACAGATTACGGTGAAGTATTGGTGGATTGTGAGCATTCGGTTCGTGAAAAGTACTGTTCAGATTTCCTTTTTCCCGGAGGTTCAAAATTTTTCCCGTCATCTCTTTACCTTTGCGTTTTGTAGTTAATATGTTTTGCGGATTTACTTTGTTGTCCCGTCATTAGAACAACTTACCAGTCGAGTATATTTCTTGCTGATTTCATATCAACCTCCCCAAGCAAATGACGACTTAATGGATTTTGGATTAGTTGGATGGCATAATTGTGGTTTGGAAAGATCTCAGGAGACCAATTTAGGAATTTTGGGTTATAGCTATTCTGAAGTTACTGCAAAAAAAGAAAGGGACGAAACTAAGTTTGCTGCACTTTTTATCTCATTTTAGTGGTGATGGATACTAAAAAATTGACTGTTTCGCTATATCTCACAGGGTTATATTTTGAGCTAATTTGGTGTAGTTAATGAATGTTGTGATGCTTTAAGGACTATTACACTTATACGTAAAATTTCCTTCTTTTTTTTCTTGACATAGAAAATGCCAGTAGAATCACACTTGACTCACCCATGGTCTTCGTAAGTTTGAAACTGCATAATAGGTCTTTCAATTTCCACTAGCAGCAGCCTTCTCCGAATCCTAGCTATTCTTCCTCTACCTTCAGCTCTGGTATCCTAATTTAAGGCAATAAGTAATCAGCTATCACTTAAAATAACCATACATATTATGGAATTTAGTACATCATGTGATAATCCTTCCTATGCTAAGTCTTATTAAGCTGGTGTATTAAGTTGTGAATTGGGGACACGTGCTTGCATTCTGTTACTGGTAAGAAAATTTGAAACACAGCCTGTGAATTTATATTTGCACACGGCAGTCTTGTATGGGAAAAACTACAAACATGCTCAACAATGATTAAGCTTTAATAAGAATGTATCAACTAGAATTCATGTTGTTTCATTTGCTTGCAGTCATCGACAACAATGAGAGGAAGAAATTTTGGAGTCTGTCATGACTGCAGAAGCAACACGCACTACTTTGGACAAATGCCAATCAAAATGCCGATTCCCTAGCTGTGACCACGGATATCGGAAATGTTTTGAGGTCGACGTACCACTGCAAATTACTTTCAGCAAGGGAAAAAAATTTGCCAAATGTGGTGGCGAATGAAAGGGTTCGGATTGATGGATATGCCATCACTCATTGCAGGCTTAAATTGTTTCTGTCTTAGAATCGTATTCCTATTTCTAGCTCATATGTAAACTGCTTAGTGTATCTTAAATTTCAAGAATTGGTAATGTTTCAAAATTTCAGTTTTAATGCTATGATCTTCCAGCAAATTGATCACTGCTGATAGAATTGTTGATGTCATACTGCTGATAAGAATGAAAATAAACAAACTGAAGCTGCTGCAAGTAATATACACCCGTGTACGCCTTGCAACTCATGTCATACTGATGTCAAGTAAACAATTTAAGCAAACTGATGCTGCAAATAAACAAATTGAAGCTGCTGCTGAAAATAAACAAACTGATGTCATACTGCTGGCAAGTAATGAAAGTGTTCCCAATCACCAATTGACAAAAAATAATTGGCTGCCTCTAAGCACAGAAAACTGTCTCAAAATAAAGTTCACAAAAACATCGGCCTAACATTTGTTACACCAAAACATCCATCATACAGTGCTATGTAAAAACAAAATTCTCCGTCCACAATAAGCATCATTTTCACTTCTCAGAGTCTCAGACTGGATGGCGTAAATGCTCTCCACCTTCATGGGAGAAACCTTGATAGACATATGGCATAACTAGACCTAGTGAGGAGGAGAAAAATTAGGACATTTCCTTCTCATCAATAAATGTCATATCCACCGCAGGCACAGTCGAAGCATCTCCTACTACATTTTTGTTGTCCAATATATTCAAATTCTCTACAACGTTATCACATTCCACCAACAACTCGTGATTCCCGTCTTCCATAGTTTTCCTTCCTGCCACAAAGCATATTATGAAGTTATGCTGCAATATGTAATGTACAGAAACAAACTATCGAAACAGAAAACATAATTTAGGTTCGATTAGGCCATTTCTAGAAACAAATATGGGTTCGGACATAGTAAACTATTATTCATCGTCTTCTACTACTGGAACCCGGGTACATTTCACTCCAATTTTCCTCATTTTAAGCAATTAGCATAGAAAGATCAGGTTTAAATATCCCAAAATATAACCCATTTCCAATTTTAAATACCCCAAAATTTAACCCAATTTCAGCTTTAAACATCCCAAAAATATAGATTCCAAAAACACTAAAATGCATGACAACAAACCTTACAAAGCTGTAAGCGCACCCAAATCGATCCGGAATAGCTTTAGCCCATTTTCAGTTTTAAAACTCCCAAAATTTAACCCATTTTCAGCTTTAAACATCCCAAAAATATAGCAAACAAAAACACTAAAATGCATCACAACAAACCTTAAAAAGCTGTAACTCGCCCCTTTCAAAAATCGATCCGGAATAGCTTTAGCCGGCTTCAAATGGCGTGAGCTAAGAGGAAATGCCGGCCGGAGATGCGAGGCCGGAGATGTGGAGTATTTATTGCAGGTTCCGGCTTCCTACTTCCCGCGGACTGAAATGTGTGAAATGATAGTGTTTGAATTGGTTTAGGTTTTAGTGTTTGACTTTCTTTTGTTTTTGTTTTTTTAATTGCCACGTCAGCTTTTTTCAAATTCCTGTAAATTGTCTGGTAAATAAATCTGTACTCACAGCTTAATTCATTACTTTTACCGTGTAAGCCCATACCTCTCTTCCACTGTAAATATAGGGTAATGCTACATGTACTGTATTATTTTCTGATCTTTTCTGCTCTCTCACATGAAGGGGGGTCCACGATTATTTTATTATGTGTGGACCCCCTTCCATATGAGAGAGGTGTAAAAAATTGTGTACACTTAACATTATTCATAAATATATGCTCTTGCCCCTTCTGCATAGAGCAGGAATTTGCTAATCAGACATGGAATGGAAGGCTCACAACAGCACCCACGTCTAATTCTTCGCAATTTTCTCTCTCTAGACGTCTGCAAGGTGGATCCTTTAATACCATTACTATATTGCTTATTACATATGTGTATTTCTCACTTTTCAATTGATGTGTGTATAGGAATTGGAGTTCATACATAAAAGCTGTTGCACAGTTGGTTATAGACAAAATGTTTTCTCCACGACTCTCTCCCATCTTATTGCCACTAATTCTTCCCATTTTATAATTCCCTTTGTTCCAATCAGAGGTTTTTTCTTCTTCTCCAGTTTAATTTGTAACAATCAAAAACGATCTTTATTATTCCTCTTTCCTTTAATTGTGATTCTCCTTGTGTTGATTGCCTTTTTTTGACCCAAAATGATTGAGGGTTTGTAGAGAGGTTGAAGGAGAAGGTGGAGGAGCATTTTGGATGCGAGTATGAATTGTTTGTCGAGTTCACTGGACTCATAAGGCAAGCTTTTCCTCTCTTCATTTTTTTTTTATTTCTTTTAGTGCAGTATTTGGTGAAACCCAAAAATCTTGTAATTATCAATCCCATGTGAGCAAAAAGGTATTTGCTTTGTCCAATCCGTCCCTCACGCCGTACTCAGCTGTAGATTAAAAAAGAAAGGCCCTGAGAAGGTGGCCATGTCCCATGTGATTACTAATTACTGTGGAAAGAGCAAAAGCACATGAAAAGTACTTTGTGCAAAATTATAGTGACGTTTATCAATAATTTGTGTCCTTTCATTTAGATGAAATCGATTAAATTATCAGTCCAAGTTTTGATGCCATCTATTTACAAAGCAATTTTCACGGACTGATATTCTGATGATTTGTCTGTACTATAATTTTACAATACCATTGGTAATGAAATTATATCCACAGTGAAAGCGTTATTATCATACAGTCCAGACTCATGTTGCTCTCGAGTGTTGGAAAGATTCCTTGAATTTGGCTTTTTTTTGAGTAAATTTAAAACTTTGGCCTATGCATTGCAGAAAGGCTCTTACTGAATCTTGACCTTTAGCGACAAGGAGAAGAAAAAGACTGAGAAAACCACTTTTATTGTTTGATTTCAAAGAAGATAACTGGGGAAATAAGTGTACAAAACTACCAATGTGAATTATTTCCTTCTATCACGCTTGACTTTTTTCTTATTGCGGTTTCTAGAGGGGAAGTCATACCTCCAAGGTACATCAGCACAACAGAGGTAATTTACAATAGCATAAATATGGGAGTTCTACTCCCATTACATAAGACCTATAGCACATAAGGATGTGCTCAAGAATTGGGAGGAGGATAATTTATCTAATGAATTTCACAAGATCTGACATATTCTTCTTATTGGTAAATTAGAAATTTTTCGAAGAAGCCCTAGTCATGTGTGTTGGAAATAGAAAGTTATACTTCTATTGTGTTAAAAGGTAAATTGAATGCACTTTGTTCACAACATTTGTTAGCTTTCTGGAGTCTTATAGTGATATTGGATTCGGCATCTGGCAGCATTGAATGTTGTTGGCTGATTATTTTAATTTGATTTCTTGGTCATCAGTTAAGCTAACAGCCTATGATTGGTCCTCCATTGAACGTGAGTGTGCCAGTGTCACTAGTTAGCAAGTATATCGCATCGACGAGGAAACTCCCACAATATGTGCCATTTATAGAAAGGCTTCTATCCAGGGTTCATGGAATAAATGAATCACAAGTAAATTAAACATATCATTGGAGAATATCATTATATCGTAATCATATTGTTAGGAAGGATAGGAGAAGTCTTGTGGAAATTTTCGTTGCATAATGTTGCTAGGTGATCCTCTTCCATATGCATTTTTGAGAGGTAAGAAATGTGAAAACTTTGTAGTCTGCTCTTGATAGTACAATATACAATATTTCAAGTTGGGGGTTTTAGTTGATCAACTATTGTCTATCGGTTGGAAATTGTTGTATCTCATATCCAGGGTGCAGTTTCAATAGATAAGTCCATTCCTAAGGTCGTAGCTTAAATTGTATTTATATCTAGCATATTTGACTTTTGACCACGGGATATTCATTTACATGGAAATTTCTTGCAAGTTGTTAATATTTCAACAGTTTAAAATCAAATTATTCAACACCAAGGTCCCAAGCATTCTTCTGTTTGCACATGGGATGTTAAACAAATTTCTTCACTTTTGTGACCATTTATTTCCCTCGATTCAATCCACATGACAATGGGCGGAAAATTCATTATTCCATCATGTATATGTAGTGTGATTCACTTTTCCAATTAATAAATGTTGGAATAACCTTGAGAGGTTGCTCAATTGGTCAGATCTTGAGTTTGCTCCCCAGTGGTCACCAATTCGAGTCCCCTCAGGGCCACTGAGATGAGTACCCGATCGTAAACTTCAGGGCTCCATGAGATTAGTCGAGGTGCACGCAAACCAGTTTGGACATCCACTGTTATTAAAAAAAAATGTTAGAATAACACTTTTCCTTTTAGCATGGAATTGTGATGTTATGTTGTCTTTCTTAAATTAAATCCGACATGTGGATTAACTGTATAAAATATTGGTAGGTCTACAGTCTACTACTATTTTTGATGCATCATTGTGTCTTTTTTGTGCTTTGTATATCAGCTGGTGCAGGGGTGCAAGTATAGGATGGCATAGCGATGATAACAGAGATTATCTTAAGCAACGGGATTTTGCGGTGCGTAATTTCGTCTGTAAAATATATCTTGTCATCCAAAGCTATCTTTCATATTCCATTTATTTTTCTTGTCATCAAATTCATGCGATTCCTTTTTATCTTTTTGTACATCTTTGTTTTTAAACTTTTGGACAATGCGAGTGTATGCCAAAAATCCTTCTTCTTCTTTTTTTTTTTTTCCCTCCATTTAAAAGGTAGCAGATATGTAGAACCTTTAATTTAGGAAAGAGAGATGTGCCTTTCACTTCCTCTCCATTATTTGAGTACCTTGTGTCCAAAGGCATGGCAAAAACTGTTAGGCAACTTGCCATTTTAGAGTGGTTACATTGGAGGACTTAAGTCGCTTGGTTTCCATTTTATTCTGATATGTTAAGTTGCTTGGACACAAACACGCAATACACACACGACACTTGATTTTTTTTTTTTATTATTATTTTTTTTAAAAAGTAGGACACGGACAGGTTGATTTAATTTTTTTAGATTTTAATTATTAATCTTTAATTTTATACCTTTCAATATATAACATGAAACATGCCATGTCGAACACTTGCCCAAGAATTGTCCCTAAAAATAAAAAATTATATAAAAATAGGAAACATCATGTGGACTTATTGGACCCATGTCATGAGTGTTATCGTGACACAACACAACACGATATGATACGTGTCGCCATGACGGACACAAACACATTGCCCTAGTAGGAATGTTAGTGCATCATAGTTGATATGACAATGAAGTGAACTATATCCTTTCAACTAATAGTTGATATCTATCACATACCTATGTCACTTGGGGAGATCATAGTTGAATTTTATTGTTCAATCATTATTTAGTCACGTTTTGCATATTTTGTCTACTCATGGACATTTCTAAATTTTATCTATTCTGGTAACGTTCATTGTCGTCCATGTGCGAAATAATATGAGAATGTGATAGAGGAATACAGAATTTCTATAATAAGTATGTCCTCATATATTATAGCTTTGGTGTCCGCTTTTTATGAGTTATAGATGTATTAGCGGGTATTCAAACTCAGATTGCAAGTTTCTGCAGAGTTATACATGTTCTGTTAGAATGAGGATTATAACTGATAGTCTTAGTTTATGAAACGGAGTATAGCCCAGTCAAGTAAATGCATACTCGTGCTATCTAACCAACTTCATTAAGTTTTCATGACGTTTTGAACGGAGAGAATCTCTCTTTCCCAATGTCATCTTGTTGCTTGCATTGTTAGATTGAATATGCCGTTATAGTGGGCATATAGTGATTTTATTTTGGTGTCTAGCTCAGAAAGCGTCTGTCTATTGCAATTTTTGGTTTGTACCTGAATGAATTGGACAATATGAGAATCGAGTTTTATAATTTGTTTACAGTGAAGAAATTGTTGTGTTAGTATTATGTTACCATTATGCTCTACCTTATATTCAGATAGATTTGAAACAGTGTATTGTGTATTTGAACACCCTGGTTGACATTTGCTCTCTCTGATCATAGGCAGTTTGTTATTTGAATAATTATGGGGCGGATTTCGAAGGAGGACTCTTTCACTTTCACAAGGGGGAACCCTCAACAATTGTGCCCATGGCTGGCGTAAGTGATTTTAGTGTTTCAACTATATTCCATAATATTCAAAAATTTATACTTTGATACGAACCTTTATTTTCTTGATAAGATGGGTGTTGTTGGCATGCAAACCTTATCTTTCTTTGCAACACCAGAAGGTTGAACATTCCTGTTATAAATTTGACGAGATCCAATATCACTTTTAATTGTATGCAGAGCATGAAAATATCATAAGAAAAAATGATGTTTGGTATTTGATCGTGAATGTGGTTGCCTATATGTGTTTACATTTTCTAACAGATACATATTGCATCTTATCAGGATGCCGTTATGTACACAGCAGACTGCAAAAATATTCACTCTGTTGATGAGGTAAGTCTCTCCCTCTTTTATTCTATTTCTTTTCTTCTCTCATGCTTGGGTCTTTCAGAATTAGTTGTCACATTATTAATGCTCCAACTTTCTTGTGGCTAAGATACAAAGAGAGTAATTGGAGGTTTTTTTTTTTTTTTAGAGGGATCAAAAGATTGAGTAATCGAGTTGTTAGACTGTACTTGTTGGTTTTGAATGGATTTACCATCCTCCTTTTGGCACTGGTTGAATGAAGCTCATGATAACAAGTATATTACATTAGAAAAAAAAATTTATCCCGATGAAACAGAGCTGGAAGAGAATAGAATTGAACATACTAATTTCTCATGAAACTTCAAACTATCAATATTAGGTGATTGGATGAATCCACCGGTTTATGTCTTCATATATGCTGGCTTTCATTTGATAAGTTATATTTTCTATTTTTCTTGTTCGAGAAGCAGTGGTCTGTAAAATGTGGCAACCATTGATTCCTGTTTGGATGTTAACTTATATTATAGCGTTTATATGGGCATGGCAAAGAATGTTCTACTTAAGACATTGCAAAGAATTCTTTATTTAAGACATCTTATTTTGCTGCATTCTACATTTGCATTGCAGTTCAAGATATTTCTTCTTATTGATAGCCAGCACCAAAATATGGCTCCTATTGTAGCTAAAATGTTTATTTATAAACAGATCATGGATGGAGAAAGAATCACGCTTACATTGTGGTTCAGCCGTGATGCATCTCATGATGAAGATGCCAAACTAATTTCACTTCTCTCGGATCAGTCATTGCATAGTCCTAAAAGCGATTTTGCTTCGTATTTACCTGTGGCAGCATCAAATCAAATGTACTGGTTCCCTCCTGAAGAAGCATCAGATTTCCGGTCAGGATTTGATATTCGCTGTGCAAGACTGCATGTTCTCGGGTTTGATCTCTATTTTTCCGATGAGGAAAGTAGTTTATCAGCTCTGGGTTCATCTCACTGCTTGGCGGAACTATTGAAGGAGTCGTTACAATTGGCTTGTGGAGATGAGCTGCTAGTATGGAAATTTGTTAATATATTGCATGCTGTTCAGGTATCTTTCCTCTGCAAAAAAGTTAATTCTAAAATCTGGTATTCTTTGTAAATGAGAATCCTAAATGAGCATGGAAGTGTTTCTGCAATTTAATGTTAACCCACTGATGTCTTCAACAAGTTCTCATGTTTTCCTTTGGATCTTCATGGTTAAAATTTTATTAGAGGTAACCGTTGAAGTAAAAGAATAAGAAGGCTTCACTATTGTGTTAGCCTCTCACACTATTTATAATAAAAATTTAGGAAACCCTAGGTATTACATAAAAGACTTAAATACCCTTACACTCCCCCTCAAGTTGGTGCATATATATTGTATGCTCCAAGCTTGTTACAAATGTACTTTATCCTTGAGCCCCCAACGGTTTAGTAAATATATCAGCTAACTGATCAACTGAGTTCACATATTTAGTCTCAATCTGCTTCTGCAGCAATTTTTCTTGAATAAAGTGACAGTCAACTTCAATATGCTTCGTTCTCTCATGGAAGACTGGGTTGGAAGCAATGTGAAATGCTGCTTGATTATTACATACCAGGTCCATCGGTGAAGTATGTTCAAATCCAAGTTCTTCCTACAAATGTTTCGACCATGTTAACTCACAAGTGGTATGCGTCATTGCCATGTATTCCGACTCTGCACTTGACCGCGCTACTACCGTCTGTTTTTTACTCTTCCAAGAGACAAGGTTACCACCAACAAACACACAATACCCAGTAGTAGATTTCCTATCTAAGGGTGATCCAGCCCAATCTGCATCCGTGTAGCCCTTTATTTGAGTATATCCGAAATTTTGATATAGCAAACCACAACTACGAGCGCCTTTCAGATATCGGAGAATACGAATCACTGCATCCCAGTGACAAATCATTGGACGATCCAAGAATTGACTGATAACACTAACAGCAAAGGAGATATCCGGTCTGGTAACTGTCGGTAGTTCAACTTCTCAACCAACCGTCTATATTGAGCTGAATCTGTTAGTGGTACACCCTGATCTGGCAATAATTTGGTGTTTGGATCCATAGGCGAGTCATAGGTTTTGCTCCTAGCATTCCTGTTTCACTCAATAGATCAAGGACATTTTCTCTGGGACAGGTAAATGCCTTGACTTGATCGAGCAACTTCAATCCCCAAGAAATACTTTAGGTATCCCAAATCTTTGATTTGGAACTTACTATGCAAACACCTTTTGAGTTCTTGAATACCACTGTGATCATCCCCAGTAATCTCGATGTCATCTACATACACGATTAACAATATTCTCCTGACTTTACTATGCTTGTAGAAGACAGAATGATCGACTCCACAACGCTGAAGATCAAAATCAGTGACCACTTCACTAAATCTTCCAAACCAGCTCTAGGTGATTGCTTGAGGCCATAAATAGATTTCTTCAAACGACATACCAAATCAGACTCCTCCTGAGCAACAAACCCAGGAGGTTGCTCCATATATACTTCCTCAGTTAGATCGCCATATAAGAAAGCATTTTTGATATCGAGCTAATGTAATGGCCAGTGAAAATGGCAGCCAGAGAGATGAACAAACGAACAGAAACGAGCTTGGCAACGGGAGAAAAGGTCTCATAGTAATCAAGACCGTAGACCTGAGTATAACCTTTAGTAACCAAGCGAGCCTTGAGTCGATCAATGGTGCCGTCCGGATGAACCTTAACAGTGTACCCATTTACATCCAACTATAGTTTTGTCAGGCGAAAGCGAGACGAGATCCCAAGTGCCATTCTGATGTAAGGCAAACATTTCTTCTTCCATTGCTTTTGCCCAACCAGGGTGAGTAAGGGCCTCTGAAACAGACTTAGGAATAGAAATAGAGGACAGAGAAGCAACAAAAGAGGAGTATGAAGGAGATAGGTACGTATATGAGACAAAGTTAGAAATAGGATGGTTAGTACAGGTGCGCTAACCCTTCCGGATGGCAATGGGCACGTCCAGATCAGGCAGGGGTCTGGTGGAGAAGAATCTGAGGGCACAAAAACGATGGGCACAACAGTGGAGACGTCCTTCTGGCGACGAGAGTATACTTGCAAAGAGGCTGAAGAACGATTGGGGGGGATAAGATCTGGGGTAGAGGAAGATAGTGTAGGGGTGGGGTCAATTTTCAAAGGAAGTGTAACATCCAGATCATCTCGAGAGGATGGGGCAGAAAAGTAAGGGGTGGACTCAAAGAATGTAACATCTGCACACACAAATGAACGACGTAAAGATGGAATGTAACACCGATAACCTTTTTGTGTTCGAGAATAGTCGAGGAAGACACATTTTAAAGCACGGGGATCTAACTTGTCCCTGCCGGGAGTCAACTGATGAACAAAACAAACACACCCAAATATGCTAGGAGGTAAACTAAACAAGGGTGAACGGGGAAAAAGAATGGAATGGGGAACCGTGCCATTCAAGGTAGAGGATGGCATCTGGTTGATTAAGAACCGCATCGTCCCAGAAGTATTTGGGAACGTTCATCTTAAAAAGGAGAGTTTGGGCCACTTCTAAGAGATGTTGATTTTTACGCTCAGCAACCCCATTTTGTTGTGGTGTGTGAGGGCAAGAAGACTGATGCAGGATACCAGAGTGTGAAGAATATGAAGAATACGCACTGGTACATTAAATTGAGTTTTAACTTCGGCACAAAACGCACGAAAAATAGAGAATAATTCTGAACAATCTTTCATTAAATAAAGTCAAGTAACTCTGGAAAAATCATCCACAAAAGTGACAAAATAATGAAAACCAAATGTAGAAGTAACACGAGAAGAACCCCAAACGTCTGAATGAACTAAACAAAAAGGACTCGATGCTCGAACATGAGCTGGGGAAGCAAATGAAACACGATGATGCTTACCCAATTGACAAGACTTACACTCTAATGAAGACAAATGACTTAAATTAGGAATAAGTAACTTGAGGTTGCCAAGGCAGGGATGACCAAGGCGACAATGGATCTGGTGAGCGGATGCAACAGCAGGATAGGCAGTAGGTGGGCGTGCAGGACTCTCATCATAATCAAGGTAATTAAGGCCCTTTTCCTCACGCCCTGTGTCTATCATCTTCCGCGTCCTCAAATCCTGGAGAACGACAGAATCAGGAAAAAATGAGACATAACAATTAAGATGTTTGATGAACTTATTAACTGGCATCAAATTAAAGGAGAACTAAGGAATATACAAAACAGAGGAGATAGATAAGGAGGGTGAGGGTTCCACTGTACCAATGTCACGGATAGGGACAGTGGAACCATCAGCAACTGTAACAGGGGACAACGAAGAAGATGACTGAATATGCGTAAATAAATAAGATGTACCTCACATGTGATCACTGGCCGCAAAATCTATGACCCAAGGTGTGGGAGGGGATGGACGAATGGAAAGACAAGTAGAAGAAGTCTCGTTGAGCTAAAAAAGCAATGAGAAGAGATGCATGCTAAGATGCCCTATACTGAAGGACCTGAGCATATTCTTCATCAGATATGTCCTAGCCGCCTGAGATTCTGGAATGGTAGGATTATCTGGATTAGATGTCACTGCATTGGCAAATTTGGGTGGACGGCCAACTAAATCCCAACACGTATCTCTATTATGATTCTCCAAACCACAAAAGGAACACTGACGAAAGGAGCCACGACCACGGCCATTACGTCCACCCAGATGGCCACTACCACGGCTACCACGAGAGAAACCACCACGAGCACCACTAAGTTGATCTCCTTGATTTCGTGTAGGAATAAGTGTAACAAGTGCCGAATGCTCGGATGACGTAGACGAACTCGAGCCAGAAATATTGTTCTTGGTAGTGCTACGCGAGACGCGATAATACATTTCAGTGATGGTGGGGTGAGTGGCACTAGAAAGAATCTGAGATATGATTGGTTCAAATTCTGGACGTAATCCAGCCAAGAACTTCATGATAGCCATCTGCTCACGTTGCTTTTGCATTTCTTTCAGATCGATAGTCATTAGTAGGATAGTATTCATCTCGTCATAGAGGCGGTTGAATGTGGCAAAATAATCTGTAACAGATTGTATGCCTTGCTGAAGTTGGAAGTACTCTACCGATAAATCATACATCCTAGTGAGATTACTAGAATATAATACACAGAGATATTTCCATATATCTTTGCACGTATCTAGATAAGTACAGAGATTAGCCACCTGAGGCTCCATCGAACTCCACAGCAATGTTACAATCTTTTCATCAGCCGGAATACAGTCGCCATACTTTTTATCATCTATGGTCGGGGCGAATTCCGTGAGGTGACGGTGTTTTCTCTGTCCAGTTAGAGCTATTTTCACAGCTTTATAACCAGACTTACGAACATTTGTAGTACTGTCATACGAACAATAACCAATAACCGAATCAAATCTGAAACCAACAGATTGAACACCGACCAGAACCAAAAACTTCGAACAGTAACCCGCCTGATGAACAGTAACCGCCGGATGAATAGTATTTTTTTTTTGGAACTAAAAGCGTAGGCAGAGAAAAAAGAAGGTTTGAACAAATCTTATGAAATTAATCTCCCATAACCTTGCTTTGATACCATGTTGAAATAAAAGAATAAGAAAGCTTCACTATTGTGTTAGCCTCTCACACTATTTATAATAAAAACTTAGAAAACTCAGGTATTACATAAAAGACTTAAATACCCTTTAACAGTAACTATTATTAAGGATATGTATGATGGAGCAGTCACGAGCATGAGACGTGGCAGTAGCAGTAAATAATTCTGTATCATTATAATTTTGCTTCAAGGTTTTGCTTTTAGTACTTAACTTTTAGCCTTAGTGAGAGATGAGTTTATATGATGTATTCAAGATGAGGCACTTTGGTATATTCAAGATGAGTTCATTAGGTATATATTATTTGTTGACAAGACTATAAAAGGGTTCAGTAGGAAGTAGAAGTTTGAAGTACTTTGGTGTCTAATGGTTTGGTTGTGAAGAACCAAGACACCCTACATGCACTGTGTGGTCCCCAAAGCTGATTGTCTTAGTAGTATGAATTAAAGATGATGTAATGCACAGGATTAGAATGAGTTGGATGACATGGAGAAGTGGTGCAGGAATTTTATGAGATATAAAACTTATATGTCTGTGGTGGTTGTTAAGGATCAAGTTGCTTTTGATTTTCAGTAGATCTAGAAATCAACCAAACACAGTGGCAAAAATGGATTTATGTAGCCGACTTCATGTTTATTGGGAGCATTGCTAGTTCTTTACTGATTTGTCAAAAGGTTAAAATATGGCTACCATAGCTGTATATAATTTGTTATATGGATGAACGCAGATTCTTTCCTGCCCTCCCCTGTAATTTAAATTTCGAAGTAATATCAGATGAATTGATTCAGACAAGGCACTGCTGATTATTGCAGCGAAGATCCGTTAAGTCATTCTTATAGGAAGTCCTATGTCGTAGTTTTTTTCTTCCTTTTTTTCACATGTAGGCGAATAAATCATTCAAGTGGTTGTCCTAGTCTCAAGAAGAATGCTGTCTTGTTATTCAATGGCTAGCCACCTGAGTTATTCTTTCTTTTGACTTAAAATAGGTGGTGCAATTTTGCCATTGGAAGGCCTCAGAGTTGAAGACAACTGAACTCAAAGTCTTATCCACTGATGTGATACCTCTATCTAAATCTCAGCGGCTGAAAATTAATAGTCAGAAACTTGTGCTTCTGAAGGATCCTCAGCTGGCCGAGACATTTTTCGGGGGTGTGACTGGTGGCAATAACATGCAGCGATCATTCGACTTGAACTGGGTTAGTTTTTCCGCTGGAGTTACAAAATGGGAAGCATATATCTGTAAGTTGCAAAAAGAAATGCTTATGAGCTTACCATGTTGGAGAAGACATCAGTCTATTTTCTTGTTGGACGGTTTTAATCAAGGAGTTTAGTGCACATTCCATATTTTTATTTCAGTTTTTTTGCTGTTCGTTAAGTATGTATCATCTTGGTTTCTACTAATCCATGTTATGATTTATGACCCTTCATTTGATAGGGACGTGATGCGTATATAAATTGCATACCGTTCTACCGTAGGTTATGATCAATTTGTAAAACCAGTGGCTACAATACATCAATTTGTAAAACCAGTGGCTACAATACAATAGGTAATTATACCGATATTTCACCTGCACCTGCATTCGATGTACTTTTGTTGTAGGAAGAAGCATTTTACTAGTACTGATCATTGTTAATAATGCTAACGGCGTTTAGCTAGAGATGGGTACGGGTGGCCGTCCAAAATTCGTACAGGGTCGTCGGACATTCAATTCATACATTTTACATAAGAACTCTTTATATTACGATATGTAATTGGAATTTCAAAATTTAATGCATTGGAAATTTGTTTTTTAACAAGTTTTGTACCCTATAAATTATGTAGTCATTATATAAGTTAAATGAAATAACATCGATAATTCTTCTCGGTATTTTCTATATTTCATTTCCATCACAACTTAAAAGGGCAAAAAATCTCAACAGCATTCTACGAGGATAATTTTCATTTAAAAGAGGTTCAATTTGGTCTGGTTCAGAAGAAAATGGGAGCAAAATAGATATTGAATTAACCCCAGCTAAGGAATCAGCTTGGCTTAGTCATGGCCCGTCAAACGCATAATGCCATAATCTGATCTCAATCCACAGCAAAGACCAATTCAAAAGATCATATTGGATTGCTTCTTGTGACTAAACGACATCCATCTCAAAGATAAGCTCGACCACTTGGGCTGACCTTAGGCAGTCGCCAAGTGCAATGGAGGTCGCCAACCTAGGCCACTGGCCTTCTTGATCACCCATTGACCCCAAATTCTTCCTATTTGTTACCCATCGTACATGTATATAATCCTAGGAGCCATCACATGAAGTACACGTAAATCCATCTCCTGAACGGGCACCAAAAAAGCAAAATTGCACAACATCTACATCTTATGACACATCTTGACCAATACGACAGAATAAACCAAGTCAGCTCGTGACTGATCTCTAAAAGCTGGTTAAGAATCAACTTGAACAAGCCAAACTCGATAAGTTTAAGAAATAACAAATTACACTAGAAACTCTCATAATACAATAACTTAATTCATTACAGACAACCTATTATTTAGGTTAACTCAATTCGTTTACATCCCCCTATATTTTATCAAATATAGGTCACAAGAATGAAAATTGACATGACCAATACCGAAGTTCGTGCAACATAGAAACTACTCTCTAGTGTAATGTTGAACATTTATGAAACAATTCCAAGAGTAAATAAGCACGGAGTTAAACATCCCAAAAATGGGAAAATGCAATAGCATTATTGTAAAAGTCAATTAAAAAATATAGTAAAGATCCAATCAAAATAAGTAACTCATATCAGCAATCTGATGAATAAGAAAGAATTAGCATAAAGACATTTCCAAATTTATCTATTAAGTAAAATGGAAGATATCATAAAGAACAATTTTTGAGAGCCCAAATTCCTTCAATTTTAAATCATGGATAACAGAAAATTAATGAACCACAAAGTACCAAGTAAACCTGCAGAAGGCCACAGAATATATACATGTAAAACAGACCAAAAGAAGCCACAATCGTGTTGTGGTACCCACAAAATAAATCTACCTGATGGTCACAAACTTGTTGGTACCATGTTTTGCCCAGTAAGTCTTTAGATCAATTGGGTTAACAAGATTATAGCCTTCTGATGCGAGTTTCTCCAGAACCTTCTTGAAAGCACCTTGACTCATCTTCCGTCCAGCAATTCTTGCTCCACGTCTTTTGGTACTCATTGGCAGGGGATACATTGATATGGTTGTGGTGCAACAGGCTGACTGCCAACCACCACATCCCCATCGATAACATTGCTGGGGAGTGCCGGTACATGAGCAAACAGGAATCGGAATAGCAGAAATATCAATATCAACGCCATTTATTATAATGTCAAGATTCTTCTTTGATGTTTTGGCACGCTGAACAGAGGAGTTACCAATTTCCTTAGGCAAAGAAGGACCTTTCTTTGACTTCTTTGCCTTGGGGGTTTTTGGTGCAGCAGCAGCCACAGATCTCTTCTTGGCATGGACATCTTCCTTCTTAACACTTGGATCCTCTACACTCACACTTGAATCTTTGGTTGAATCGGGTTGTTGAAGCACCTGCATGGAATGATGAGTTCCCGAAGTTTCCATGAGCACTGGGTTATAAAGATTCCCAGGAAACATGTGTAAGAATTTTTCTCTGTGGTTTATCCAACTGTCTCTAACATAATCCATATGTGTGACAGGTGATTCTGTTACCATGCAATCCCGGGGATGGAATGCCCCATTCGCTGCAACCATAACAGGAGTATCATGCCCTGCAAGGAAAGGTTTAGCGTCTCGCTCAGCCACAGATGACATGAGTTGAAGACCGAGATGCCCTTTAAGGCCAAGGGAAGGTTCATAATAACCCCAATTCCTCGCGTTCAATCCTCCGTCATCCATATAGCTACAGATAACTCCGAATTCAGTAAGTCCTTTCCATAATCCCAGTTAACCATAATAGGCATTGCATTCATGATTGATACAAATAACAAAAGGTCCATAGAAACCAGGCAGCAAATACGCGAGCACAGGAATTAAAACTGAAGCAGACCAAGGCACCAAATCTCTCTAAACAGATACAATCAATAAAAGAGATCAAATCATACACTCATTATTAGACATTTCAACCATTGATTGAAGTTACATAAAATTCCAGAAGGCTCATGAGTCATGTGATCATAAGCAATGGAAATTACTATTGAGAAAATAGGTAACAAATTGCTCATTGCAGAAAGAAGATTGTCCACTATTTTTCATGCAAATCCTACAAAATGTGAATCTGTCGAAGTAAAAATGGAAATCAAACGGATCTAAAATAATAACTAACAAAACCCACGCACAAAATGAATAATATAAATTCCGTAGCTCATAAACATCCCAGTAATTGAAGATCTCAAACAAAAGTTTCAATGTTTAGAATTTCAAACGCAGATCTGAAACAAAAAGACTCACAGAAAAACAGACCCATATAACAATTAAAGTATCAAGCTATAAAAATTAGAACACAGATGACATTAAGAAAATATTTCTAATTTATGCAAGAATATATTAAAACAGATGTTTGAGCAAATATTCAGATTTAGCAGGTGGTCACAGAGTGAGGGCCCAGATAATTTTTTACAGAGCGAGAGAGAGTACTTGCTTGTGGGTAAACAACACTTTTAGGGTTTTTTCCACTTCTGGAGAGAGACAGACATCAAAGAGAGGTGAGAGGAGATGAGAGAGGGGTCAAAAAAGTTAAAATTCAGTTTCTATCGATACATTTTTCACGTTGGGTAATGCTGTGTGGACGTCGCACAGTGGTGACTACAATGAACACATGTATAATACCAAATAATTGGGGGATGCACCCCAGCAGGGCACTCCATGTATTTATTATGAACATCATTATGAAAAATGCTCACGTCAACAGATATTATCGATGACAGTAAAATGTTTTTACTTCACATGAAAAACAGTAAAAAATGTTGTTACTATAATGGTCGATTGTATGACTAAACTCGTGGACTCCATGTATCTATTATGAACATCATTATGAAAAATGCTCACGTCAACAGATATTATCGATAACAGTAAAATGTTTTTACTTCACATGAAAAACAGTAAAAATGTTGTTACTATAATGGTCGATTGTATGACTAAACTCGTTTGTTATTATAATTTTTGAAATAATGTTTTTTTGTGGAAAATGTGTGATTGAAAAGAACAGAGAGAAAAATGTATTATGATTTTAATAGCGGTCAAACGGGATCTTTCATCCTATATTTTGGCCAGTATCTCTTAATCAAGTAGTGATTGGTCAGTTAGACTATGACACAAAATGTATTGCTTTTAGGGTTATTCCCCTTGTAACGAGGGGGATAATCCCACATGGGGCACGGACCCCATGTGTTTTTAAAAATGTCGGCTCGTGGTTCCCACCTCCAAATGTGAGTGGGGTATAAAAGATTAGGTAAAAAATTATATATATATATATGTGTGTGTGTGTGTGTGTAGCGTAATCCTTGCTTTTATTATTAATTGGTGCAACAAGTTCTTTATACCAAAAGGTGCTTTTAAGAATTTTAGCACTCCACCTAATGCCAAGTGAAGTGTTTATAGAGATTGGAGTCTTTAAGGGGTCATATGGTTTTATTCCGTTAATTGAAGGATTACAATATTGTCTCCACAGAATTAGAAAAAGAAATTGATGGAAGTCAATGATTGTACAATTTCCTTTTTTTTCTATTTTAGCAAGCTCTTTTTTTATGTATTTTTTTTTTTTTTTTCCGTTCCAAAAGTTTCATCAGGATCGTTAGAAAAACATCTTCTTTGGACATGTCCTTTGGAGATCCACAGGAACTGCCCTGACTATAGGCGGCGTAGACAATTGCCTAAGGTCCGGTTTTGATGAGGGCCCCAAATTATGTAAAATTAATTGATTGGTTGAAAAAAAGAAAGAAAATTATCATATGCAAACACAAGAAACTAATAAAATTTGGAAATACATATATCTTTTAAAAAAATTATATAAATGACATAAAACTTATTACATAAATATATCAAAGTCATTACTTTCTCTATATATAATTTGATCATTTATCTTACCAACCATCATTTTTTTCTTAGATGTCACTTTTCTCTTTTCCAGATTTACGACCATTATTTTTTCTAATGCTTTCATGGTGAGTCTTAAACTCATTTAAGGAGCTGCTGCTAAATGTACTCATATTTGTTTCTCTCTCTCCGTATTCTTACATTTTGTTTTATTTATCCTTTTTTTTCAGTTTTTAAGTGTCATTCTATTAATGATGCTATAATTAAACCAATGCTTCTCTAGGCGTTATGTAATTTGGTTTGGGATTTTCTTGATTAACTTATTATTCTTTTTTTTCTCCATATTTATATTCACACTAGAGTTTAAATTTTGCATGATATCTTTCAATTTTCCTGATTATGTTTAATTATTATTTTTTTCCATTTTATTTAATTGTTTTCTAATCAAAGTCAACAATTGATTTTAATCACACATTTTATAAGATACCTAATTTTTCAATCACACATTCCATCAACTTTTATTAAAATCTGCTAAAAATTATTTTTAATCTTTATCAAACAAGGGCTTAATATTCATCGGAGCCCCCATATTTAAAGTTGGTATAAGGTCCCCAAAATATCAGGGTTGGCCTGAAAGATCTTGTGAGGTTTCATATATATGCTTTGCTTGATTGAATTATATTCTCCCTTTTTCTTACCGTCGTTGATGCCATGTGCTAATGTTTGCATTATAGAGAACTTCTAGAAGCGATCTTGACCTCATATGACTTCAAGCATCACTTGTCAAGCCACCATATGTGGTATGAATTATGCTGTTTTGTCAGAAAGAACATGTCATCCTTGTTGATATATACTCACATAGGAGTGAGACCCATATAAATAAAAAAATGCTAAAAAAATTATGCTCCCCCCATTGTGAGGGGTTTGTTAGGTAGAATGTCAAACATTCTCTGACATCATAGCAAGATTATATGTGATATTCATAATACAACACTTGCAATATAACGAATTACGTGCCTTATATCACGTTCAACCCCACATAATGTATAAGCAGATTGAATTGCAAATATAAAACTACACATAATGAAAATAGCATTATGATATAGAATTATATTTTTAGATTCAACTCTATTCACGAATTTTTGGGTTCGCTGAAAATTAAATTTTTACTTTTTCGGTTACCAAGAGTGAAAAAATTGTGTTATACGTGAACATACTTTATACTTGATATTGTACCAAAAATAATTAAAATTACTAGAAATTAATTTTTAAAAATAACCTGATAAAAGTATAAAGTGGTAATTACATGGAACCCTACTTTTCAAGATACAAATTCAAAAATCTGATTTTAAGTTTTAATGTTTAAAAATCAGATATTTTATATAGAGATACATATTTTTCATATTTAATTAAATATTATTAATAATATTATAAAAATTACTACATATACATCCACCCCCACCACTAAATTTATTTTCAAATCCTAAATCACGTTACCCTCTCTCCGTCTCTCACTCCTCTGTCACTCTCTCTTCGTCTCACCACTAAACCGCAGTCGCTCGTCGTTGCAGCTCTCCTCTTCCGAACGTTTCTCTCTCTACAACTCCTCCCTCTCGTCGATCACCTCTCTTCGTTACCCTATTACCAGCCTCGACCGACGAGCAAAGCAAGGTGTACTGTTGCTGTCGGCGACTGGCATCCCTCTACCGTCGCGGCGCAGTCGACATCCCTTTCTCTACCTTTCATGTGTGACCTTGTAAGGTTCGACAGCAAACCAGATCGTTCGGGCCAAAAGCCACCGAAGAATATCCTGCAACTGAACAATTCAAAAAATAATTGAATTAACCAGCACCAACATTGACAGATCTGAAGTGGTGAGTGTAGACGCAAGGTGGACTCTGTTGAGAGTCTGGAGAGAGAAGGACAGAGCCATCGGGCCTACAATTTACTGCCATTGCTTTCTCTCTAACGAACGCGGCGACACTGCTGTGTGCAGTGGCGGCGGGGATGGAGGATTCGGGAATTTTTTGGTGGTTATGGTGTAATTTGGGGATTTTTTGCTGTTTGTGGTGGATTTGGGAATTTTTTTGGTGGATGTTGTGGTTGTGGTGTAATTTGGGGATATTTTGCTGCTTGTGGTGGATTGGGGGGATTTTTTGTTTGGTGTGCCGACGACGGTGTTTTTTTTGTAGGTAGTGTGTTGCAGGCTTTTTTGTTGCGATGTAGGTCATGGTCCGGTGGCTGTAATCATTTGAAAATAACTTATGATTATGAACAAAATCCTGAGTTGTGACCTAGACTATGACTTGTGATCTGGGTTGTGACCTGGGCTGTGAGCTGAGAATTGGACTGTGACTTGAGTTGTGACTTGGGCTGTGACTTGTAACCCGAGTCGTCGGAATCGGAGCAGTCGCCGGAACGACCACTGGAATCAGACTAGTCGTCGGAACGATCGCCGGAGAAATCACCAGAATCGGAGCAGTCTTCGGATTAGTTGCCGGAGCGGTAAGGGTGGTGGAGGTGGGGGTGGGTTAATTTTATATATTTTTTTATTTATATTTATATCTTTTTATATATTTATATATATAAATAAATATTTGTATATATGTTTATGTATAGGCCAAAATATCTAATTTTTGAAATGTGAGAGTTGTTTTATTATTTTTGAAATAGTGTAAAGTAAAAGTAGGATAAATGAATTTTTCCGAAGTATAAATTATGTTATATGGTAATGCAGGAGTAATTCATGTCTACTCTTGTTAAAAATTTCAGTTACAAAACGTGCGATGGAGTAATTATTGGAAAATAGTATTTATAATATTATTTCATATTGTAAATAGTATATTAGGTATATATATTAATTTGTAGTATTTCAAGAAATATTATTTTCTTATAGGGTATTTACGATTTTTTTTCCATTATTTTTTCTATGTAATAGCCCCAAAAAAAAAAAAACAACGCTTCCTCCCCTATCTCGTTTTTGGTTGACATCAAATTATTGTATTTCTAAAGAGTGTTCCCTGAACAACTACATTTAAGTCAATCTCGGGGCTATGATATCCAAATTTCACAATCAGTCACTCTTTTTGAGGTACACTAAAAGGTCAATCTTGTTAAGAGACGTAGTCAAAATCTTTATATATTGGTTTTATATTTTTATATTTATTCGATGTGAAATTTATCATTTAACATAGATGATATAATTGTAATTGGGAGTTGTTATAAAGAAATTTAAGAACTTGTGTATTTGTTAGGAAAAAAAGGACTTTCCACAAAAGAATAACTTCTTGGGCAAGAATTTCAGGATAGAGGGTGCGAATATAATTTTCGATTTGACCTCCACAAGCTATTTTCGTACACTCAAGAGAAAAGCTTTAGATGGTATGCCATAAGAGTTTTTTTGGCATAAACCCTCCTATGGTTAGGTCAGGATTAAGATGGAAAAGGAAAGTCGAGATAATGAATATGAGACTATAGAATGTTTATTTGTACTTACATTTACCTCTAATCCTTCCTCTTTATAAGACAATCCTCATATTGCTATTTTTGTTTATTGAACGTGATTTTCTTTGTCATTGATCAAATGATTGAATTCCTTTATTTAGGGCGTGTTTGATACACGTTATTTTCCAGATAAGTAGGAAAATATTTTTCACTTTCTACTTTTTTGGCTGTTTGATAGGCGAAATTTTTCACGGAAAATATTTTCCGGGTTTAGGCCACACGTGTGCATTTTTCGACTTTTTGATGAAAATTTTTTCCCGCCTTTTTGGTGAGAAAAAACTTTCCAGGCTGGCTGTAATTTTTTTTTTTTCGCAATGGAAACAAATTTCATAGCCAATGGTAAAAAAAATTTCATTTTAATGGACAATTTTCATATAAAACAAAGTCAAACGAACACTAAACTTTGATAAAAAAAATGATTTTTTAGGAAACAATTTTTTTTCCTTTTTTTTTTTACTTTTTGGCAATGGAAACATATTTTATAACTAATTGTGGGAAAAAAATCACTTTAATGGACAATTTCCATGTAAAACAAAGTCAAACGAATAGAAAATTTAAAAATTTTCCGGGTGGAAAATTATACCAATCAAACACATTTGAAATCATTTTCCGTGCAAAACATTTTCTGTGCAAACATTTTTTCTGTAAAATATTTTCTTTCCACCCATTTTCCACCCTTTCAATCAAACGCACCCTTAGTTTTGATCTCGTTCCTTTTATGAGCTATTCAGTTGTTAGCTCCCTTAGTAACCCAATCTCTAATAAATTGGGGTGGATTAACCTCCCAAATAGTCTCATTCAAGGGAGTAAACTGCTTGGTTTTGTGTTTCGAACATGATTTAATCGGCTTTCCACTTGAAGCCTTTTAGACAACTGGGCCTTTTTTTCCATGGGCCTATTGACATAAGCCCACTATCTTGATAGGTCACTACTTGGTGCATACTTCTGGGCCTATGTTTCCAACATGATTTAATCGGCTTTCCACTTGAACCCTTTTAGACAACTGGGCCTTTTTTTCCATGGGCCTATTGACATAAGCCCACTATCTTGATAGGTCACTACTTGGAGCATACTTCTGGGCCTATTTTGTTATTCATTTGCTACACCAAAAATTTAGGGATTGTTCTTTTCGTGTTTCAGTTTTTTATTTTGAGTTTTGAATTCATTTTGGGTTTTATATTTTGAGTGTCCATTTTAAAAATGCGGAAAACGCATTCTTTTTGTCGTTTTGAAAATTTCAAAAAAAAAAAAAAATGAAGTTTTGATTTGATTTTAACTGAAAACAGTTAAAACAATTTTTTTGGCGCTTTCCGTTTTCTTTATTAATTTTAAACTCGTTTTGGAAATTCATTCTAAAAATAGGTAAGTAAACGAGTTTTCGATATTTTTAAAAATTGAAAATGACCTGAAAACAGCAAAGAGAACACACTCTTAGCCATTAGCTAAAAAAATGATTAAAATTTAAATTAAAATCAACTGTTAATTTTGATCACATATTGTATGAAACCGTTAACTTTTACCTACATATTTCATCAACTTTTATCAAAATCTACTAAAAATTTAATTTTTATCCAAAAGCGGAAAAAATGGACTTTGTTTTGCCATGTGGATTTGTGGATTGTGTAATTGACAGCCATCTTTGAATTGTACATAAAAATCTGAGTACTGCTTTATAACGCTGTAGATTCATTAATATTTCTTGTTTCTTCACTCGTGCAGCAGTATAAGACAGTTATCGGAGATGCAGCAAAAAACCAAGAGACAGTTTTTCAAAGAAATCATAACAAATTTTACACCTTACAACACTATTGATAATGGAGAAATATACTAATTAATAGCACGTTTCAAGCACTGTTGCTCCCGGTTGAATTTGCTGGTATGAGTTCTCTCAACATAGCTACAACCTGCAACATAGTAGGCCTTTTGGATGGGAAATCATCAACACACTGCAGTGTTATCTCTAAGTACCTTACCATCTCTTTGATTTGTTCTGCTTCTGCTTCGTCGCTACTTTTAGTAACTGAAAGTAACTCTTGATCTATTACTTCCATTCCTTTTCCTTCTCTCACCTTCATTTTCACCCATCCAACTAGATTGGTGTCACCAAAATCTTCCTTATCTGTAGGCCTTTTCCCGGTGAGCAGTTCTAAAAGGATGACCCCAAATGAATAAACGTCGCCCCTTGAAGTGCATCGGAAGCTTTGGTAGTATTCGGGTGGGACATAGCCAGGTGTGCCGGCTAATGTACTCACACTTAGGTGTGTGTCAAGGGCACTGATAAGCCTTGCCATACCAAAATCGGAAACCCTGGCTTCCATTTCATTGTCTAATAGCACATTGCTCGATTTCATGTCACGATGTATAATATGCGGTATGCAATTGTGGTGAAGGAAACAAAGACCTTTAGCAGCACCTCTAGCTATCTTTTTCCTTTCTTCCCAAGTCAAAATTCTTCGATCACGCACTCTTGATCTCCCATGGAGCATTTCCTCAAGGCTCCCGTATTCCATGAACTCGTACACGAGGAGCCTCTCTTCACCAACTTTGCAGTACCCTAAAAGAGGGACAAGATTCCTGTGCTTGATCTTTCCTAGGGTCTCCATTTCAGCCATGAATTCCCTGTCACCCTGGCAGCTTAATCTTACGAGTTTTTTTATTGCAACACTTGATCCATCCTTCAATGTTGCCTTAAATACTTCACCAAATCCTCCAGAGCCAATCATACTCGCTGCTGAGAATCCATTGGTAGCCTCAATCAGTTGAGAAAACTTGAGTTTCCTCAGTTGCCTTTGAAAAGTTGCAACATTAATGCTTAGTGGCTCTTTCTCCTTCTCAATTTTCCATGTTGTTGCAGCATGGGTTGCTTGTAAACTATTAAGCATCTTCACTCCCGCAGCTTCCTTGCGTCTAGCACGCATTGCAATTGCCCACACAATCAGAATGCAGACAGAAGCTATTGAAATAAGAATCCCCATCACAATGCTATTAGCCCATGATGTAGCTGCACCTTTTTTACCATTCTCATTTGGATTTATTGTAGGCTGCTGATTGTTATTGTATTGGCATTCGGGCAATGGGACTCCACATAAACCTGGATTATTTGCATACTGGCTTGCAGGAAGTGTACTAAGCTGCCCTGTGGGTGGAATTCGTCCTATCAATTCATTGTTGGAGAGATCAATTTGCACCAAGAAAGACAGTTGCGAAAATGAGTCTGGAATATGCCCCTGCAGTCTGTTATGAGATGCATCGAAGACTCCCAAGTTCTTAAGCTGTCCTAGAGACTCCGGAATTTCCCCCGATAGCTGATTATGGGACAACACGAGAACTTGTAAGGCTATCATTTCCCCAAATTCATCTGGGATTTTCCCTCTTAACTGATTATAAGAAAGATCAAGATACTCGAGAGTCTGGTACCGGGTGAAAAGACTCAGAACTGGACCAGAATACAATCGTGTAAAATCGCAACTTCTCAATGATGGCACCTGTAACAGCCTTTCAGGACGAATGCCGGAAAATTCAATCAACCCTCCGACTCCTCTGCAAGAATTCCCCACATTTCGTACAAAAACCAATGTGTTGCCCGACAGAATTCCACTAAGTGCTTTTGATCCATTCTGCCTTCCAAGTCGAGGTGGAATCTCACCATTAAGCTGGTTGCTGTTCAAGTCCAACCAAACTAAGCTGGTGCAGTTTTCCAACTCTTTCGGTATCTGACCGCTCAGGCTATTATTTGCAAGTTGCAAAACAGCTAGCCTTGTTAGGTACCCGAATTCTCGTGGAATCTCACCACTCAGTCTATTGCTTGTGAGGGAAATCCATTCCAGAGTAACGCTATTGAACAACTCTGTTGGGATTCTGCCACTTAAATGGTTATTATTCAGTATAAGATTTTTCAATTTTTTGCACTTTCCCAACTCTCCTGGTATATTCCCTTCCAAGCTGTTGTACCAGGCAATCAGTTGCTCTAGATTCTCAAGATTCCCGAGTTCTGCTGGTATTGTACCATTAATGTAATTTATGCTGAAATCGATGGTCTTTAGCTGGGAACATTGAGATAATTGAGATGGAATTGATCCAAAAAGTGAATTATCTGGCGCTCTCAGCTCTTCGAGTGAAATAGCTCCCGGACATATATCTGGTGGGATGATCCCAGACAGCATGTTGGAGCTGAAATCAACGAGTCGTAGTTTCTTACAGGATGAAATAGAAGCAGGAAATGCTCCAGAGATCCTGTTACTTTGAAGTTGCAAGGTCTCTAAAGATCCTAAGTTTCGCAGGATCAAATCGGGGAAAGGACCAGTTAAATTATTGAGGGACAAATCAAGAAGTTGAAGCAAATTACAAGATGAGAATGAGGTCGGTATTGATCCAGTAAGGTTGTTATTAGACATCTTAAGTTCCAACAGTGAGTTGCACGCATTTCCCAGTTCAGTCGGGATCCAACCAGTGAGATGATTCTTAGAAAGATCTAATCTTTGTAAGCTCGTGAGTTCACCAAAAGAAGGCGGGATTTCCCCGTTGAGTGAATTGTCTTGTAAAATTAACTCTTCGAGTTTTGTGCAGTTTGAAAAGGAAGGAGGAAGAGAACCAACCATTTGGTTACCAGACCAGTCTAGATGCAACAAGGAATTGCAGGATTCAATTTTCAAGTATGATATTGAACCTGAAATATTGTTGTAAGAAAGATCAAGATATTGCAAATTATCGATGTGCAACATAAGATTTTCAGGTAGAAAACCTGTAATATTATTGAAAGCAAAATTCACATAAACAAGATTCGGGCACTTGGCGAAAAAGCTTTCCGGAAAATGACCTACAAGCCCAGAAAAAGAAAGTTCAAGTTGTTTCAATCCATAAGGGAGCTGGAGCAAAGATGTTGTAGAATTTATAGCAAACGAATTTGCAGACAAATTGAGGGCAGTCAACATATCTAACGAAGAAAAGGGCAAAAAAGAGACTTGGCCAACAAGATTAGACTGAGCAAGATCAAGAGCAGTCACTCTTCCAAGAGTGCATGTAATTCCATACCAATTACAGGGATCTTTCTTTAGCTGCCAGTCTGACAAAACTCCATTGGGATCATTCTGAATCATCTTCTTGAAGGAGAGAAGAGCCTCGGAATCCCTTTTTATGGACGAAGATCCGCCTTGTTCGGCTCCCATAACAAATGAAAACACTATGTACATTGTAGTTAGAGCAACAATCTTCATTGTAGTGAACTCCATTGAATGTACTCAAAAGATTAGTAACTCTTAATTTGTGAGTATATAGAATGAACAAGGCAGCATTGAGTGCACTTGTGTAAATGCGAGAGAGAGAGTGCTTAATATGATTAGACTTTCTTTGTGCAAAGCAGGGGAGTGTGTGCTTTACAAAAAGTCTCTCTGGAAAAAGAGGGATTGAAGAGTAAAGAAATCAGCCCGTGTTTTACTACTACTAAGATCCACTTGTCTTTTATTCTTAAGACTTTTTCTTTATACGTACTCATTTTTAATCACATGTTTACACAATAAAATATTCTACACGTAAACAAAAAAAATTTCCTTATATTTTAACCATACATTTTTCAAAAATTCACTATTCAAAATAATGTTTTTCCAAAAAAAATGATCATCGGGCTATACTATTTTTTTTTTAAAACTCATTTTCAACCACACAGTTTCACAATAAAATATTCTAAATGTAAACCCAAAATTTTCCCTCTTTTTTAACTACATATTCTCCAAAAAATCATTATTTCAAAAATCGTTATTTCTCAAAAATTAATTTTAATGGTCGGGAGTTAAATAAAGAATATAATAGTATTTGTTGAGTAATGTCTAATACTACGCACCCAAATTCGTGTACACTACAATCCGACTACATTTTGCTGAATCTTGAAGTTCGAATGGTCGATCTTGATCATATGCTGCTCCTAATCATTTGGATGAAGTTTAACGACCAAGTGTACCGTCGGCATAGCAGTACAGTACAATGGATTAGACAAATGGTCAAAGGGGGAATCGGAGGACAGACAAAGTATGAGATATGGGTTCTTTTAAGGAAAAAATTCAACTTTGTTTGATCCCATGCTTATTTTCTGTCGGGAAAGCGTGAGAATGTTTCTCCTGTCAGTCGAAATACCAAAATTGGGGAGGTACATAAATACTTGGATATTGTTAGGTACAACTCAATTTTTAGTATTAAAATACTTGCATAACGTTAAATGTTGATTAGTCTAACACTGACTTTTTTAGAGGGTTTTTGATGGTATGCGCAATTTATTATTTTCAATATGAATTTTAGTAAACTATATGATTTCATTTTAGATACCTTTTTTTAAGTGCTATTGATATTTCATTAGGTTGTTTTGTTTAAAAATTTCAAAATCAAATGGGTTCATAGAAGGGTGGCGGTGGTTATATTAGCACCTTGGTTTTCTTTTATTGTATTATTTTTTAATTGCACTAAAAGTCCCCACTCTTTTCTTATTATCGCTCTTGTCCCTACCTTCTTCATCGCATTCTCAACCCTCCATCAATTAGTACATTTGGTCCCTGACCATGGTTTATCAACCTCGTTGCCGTAGCCATTTTGATGTGTTAGCTTGCAAAATAAATCTGTCGAAGTAGTAAGTGTTGGCATATATACCTAAGCATAATGTGATGCCAATATTAGTTTTTGATTTGGCTCCATTAAGGATGTCAATCCGACTCGTCGGCTCGAATAGCCCGCAACTCAACTCGCAGCTCAATGGAACTATGTTGATCGCAAGTTAGAGAATCCATGAGGTTATGCCACTTTTCATTACGAGGCATAATGAAAGCCTTGTGATCATGGAGCTTAAGGTTGAGTTTGAAGGTGACCTTATCGCCATTTTTCGCCCTTTAATCTAAATTTATAATTTAAATTTCCGTATATCTTTATTCTAAATAACAAAAAAGTATATTTAGCATTATTCTTAAGTACATAGTTAGTCGAATCAGCATTACCATTAGCTCCCGTGAAGAAAATCAATTTCAAGAATTAATGAGGTAAACATTATCAATTCATAGGCCATTTACAAGCATACGATCAAGTCATGGAAGAATCAGATTCCCTATAAAGAATTGAGTCTGTAATGAAAATTCATGAGGAACTAGTTTTATGAGAACTGGTCCCGGCCAGTCATAATTTTACACACACAATGACACGATATTATGTATTGTATATTATGTAGGGACTGGAATTGGATTGGAGAATGAATAATTAAGATTATGTATACAGATTGTATGGTGTCACTGGTAAAAAGGATAAAATTGAAAATAAGTGGAAAAGGCCCACTGAGAAGAAACATCATTTAGGCTTATAGGGAGTGATCATGCTCCCAATTTTGCCTTTTGCTTTGCTTTTATGTTACAGTAATTTTAGCACTCGCCTTAACGTTAAAGTTCATGCTTTTTAGTTGGTCTTTTGAAAATTAGCATTTGGGTCCCAACTTTCGTATAAATCAACAATTTTCAATACATTTTTCTCATCCTTTGAATCTTGAATAGTGATAGATCCAATTAAAGGTAGAAATATGCGATTCATTTAATTAGGTTTATCATTTAATGTCAGTTAGACTGATGTTGTAATATTATTCGTGCTAAATAGCATTACTCCTGAATCCTAGACTTTTAACGTGTGTTTAGCTTAATAATAAAATATTTTCATTCTTTTTTTTTTTTTTTTGCATTTGCGTTCCCAAATTCTAGTTCTAGTAGCATTATCTTGAAGGTTTCATTACTTTTGAGTCTACTATCCTTAATGAAAGAAATGTCCAAATATTCTATTAAATTATCGTATGTCCCTTAAATAGTGAATAAGTAAAGGGATTAACCAGGATGGCAATGGGACGAGACATGCTGGGTGGCCTTTCTGTCCCTCACTGCCGTGGGGATTGCCAAGAGGCGAGATGGGGATGTAGAATTTAAAAATATAATTTAAATTTTAAAAACATAATATCATAAGAAAGTCACACGTTCTCTATTTCCGTCCTAAATTCTCCATTGAAGAGACACATTTTGCCATCCGTGAGTATTAATGTCAAATTCCATTTAACTTTTCTATAAGATGAGAAATATGTTAAAGAAAGAAAAAAAAAAACACGGGAAAATTGAATAGAATAAAAGCATCTTCTTTCTAGCCGCCGCTGCTAATCTCCTACCTCGATCTAAATATGTTTAGAAAGTGTTTATAAACAGTTAAATTATAAATAGTTATCAACGAGTGGATAATATTACTCGCAATTTTCTCGAAATATATGAAAAAAAAAATGACTTGAGTGTTTATAATATTCTATAAATATGAGCCATACATATGTGAATGTCGACTTTTGTTCAAGAGACACGTATTTCAACATGCACTTGTGAAAATCATTACATACATAACACAATAACAATGAATGTTGTTAAGTCATAAAAGCTTTGACTCGGACGTCAAAAGTGTGGATCTAATTTATGACTTAGATTACGCTAATCATTTTAGGATTGGGTTTAGTTCGAATGCTTTAGAGTGACAAAAGAAAAAGAGATAAAGAGGAACGACCCCATTGATGTAAAATAATCTATAGCTAACATGCGACTACTAATATCGAGAAAAATCAAAGAAACTCCACGCGTGAAAGTTGTGAGACTTCTAATTATTGTAGGGATAATGAGCATATTCATCTTCGGTCAAATTTCCTTTAAATGCCTTCGGATCTTGGTTTTCTACTATTTGTAATAATTGAATAGATCAAGCCTAAATTTGTTTCTGACTTTCTTTCAAAACTTTTTTCATTCTGTCGAGGTGAGGGAATATTGCGTGATAATTGGTGGGGCTTTTGAGGTAGTGAAAAATTAAGAAAGGGTGGATGGGACAGCCCACACCACCATATGATATTTTTAAAAAAAAAAAAGTTGAACGCCTCAGTATGTCAAGATACAAGAGCTGACATACTGGTGCCCACAAAGAGTCTGATTTCATACCTTGTAAGAGACATGAATCGAACCATCACATTGCGACTGCCAGTTCAACTGAAACTACCTCACTCATATCCTTTGAACCACTGAACTATGCCTCGGGAGCCCACCATATGATATTTTTGCCAATAGTGAGCATTGTTTATGACCTCAAAACAAAAGGCATTTTGGACTGAGAAAAATTCGCTCTCTAAGTTGACGTTTTATTGATTATAGTGAAATGAAAATAAGAAATTAACTGTATTTTGACTTTTGAGTTTATGCACAATTGTGGTGAAGGCCCATTGTTTAGCCTGAAGCATGTACTGGGCCCATGGGTATGGCATGAGATTTGAAGCTTCACCGACCAAGCCCAATCGGTCTGAACTTAGGTCTACTAGTTCTAAGTCTATTTTTATGGGCCCAGTCGACCGACCATTTCTCTTTAAGAGGAAATTAGGCCTACTACTATAAAAAATGAACAAATTAGATTACTACACTTAAAACAAATTAAAACATTTAATAGCCGTAATTAATACGCCATAAACTTGTTCCACTAGCCCCCAAAACAACTGATTACAAAGAAAAACCCCAAACCACCCCCCAAAACCCATGATTCACCCAACGAAGAAGAAGTATCTTCACCCACGCAAAGAAGAAGGTGATTCATCCATCCATTAAAGGTTCCACCCACGGGACACCACTTATTATAGACTCGAATCATGATTGAAGAAAGTGAATCGATGGGGATGAAAAGAAAACCAAGTTTTGTTGAAGGAAATAAAAAAAATTATTCACAAGTTTATAAACCTAAGGTTTGTTTTTAAACTTGTTTATGGCTTATTCGATTTTTATTTTGAAATGCTTATTTTCTTGTGTAACGTATCTTGCATTTTGTGTAAAATCGAATTGTGTTTTGTGTCTTTAGGATTTTGTGATCTCTCTTAAATCCCAATACTAAAATGGCAATTTTCTTCGAAAGTTTCATTTGCAAAACTGTGATTAAATAACAATACCGAGTATTTCTCATTCCTTGGGTTAAAAGAAAGAGCAGCTTAAACTATTCAAATGGTGGAGATTGCAATGTTTCAATTCCGATGAGTTACAATCCCAAGAAATCTTCAAAATACGAAAATTCCAATGCTACTTCTTTGCCGATGAAGCATTTGAAGCACAAAGAAAAGCTTGAT
Organism: Fraxinus americana; assembly: GCA_035079005.1. NCBI lineage: Eukaryota > Viridiplantae > Streptophyta > Magnoliopsida > Lamiales > Oleaceae > Fraxinus > Fraxinus americana. The sequence goes on from CM068710.1 coordinate 24,175,289, forward strand.
AAAGGTTCAGAACTGAATGTGCATAGAGTTGAGTTTTCCAATATTTGAACCAGAGCTTTGTTTTGAATTCTAAAACTCTGGATCATGACCATTCAAGTTTCAACATTCATTTTTTCTAGAATATTTAGTAAATTATTGTTTAATAGTTGCTATTGCGTTATCAGTAATGGAATTTCATGATTTTTCTACTGATAATATTAATTTACATTATAGTTGTTCTCCAATAAATCTTGATGATGAAACTCCAAAAATTGAATCATCTAGCCAACCAAAAAGAAAAGAAACATCATACGTGTGGCAGATTTTTACAATTAATTCAAAAAGAAGAAAAGCAACATGAAAAATTTGTTCAAAAGATTACTTTTGGGCTTGCGGTCAAGTCCCCGGCACATTACAGCAACAAAAAAACAAAAAGAATCTCATTTTAAGGAAGCGAGAAATTTAGATGCTAAACAAGCTCAAATTACTTCTTTTAAATTTCCTGGTGAATTAATTATTTTTTCTAACTTCAATTATTCACAGGAGAGAATGAGAACTAAGCTTGTTTGGCCTTTAGTAATTATTTTAACATTTTTTTCTTTCTTAATTTCAATAACATATTCTTCCAATAAAAAAATATTACATACAAATCTAAAAATTTCTATTATTTTTTAACCACGCATTTTCCCTATTCCAAAATTTACAATTTACCCAAAATAGGGGACCAAACACTAGCTAAATGTTTGAATTTTTGGTAGTAAGCGAGCTGTCTTTCACTTTTGCAGAAGATAAATATTTGGAGGAGTTTATACAAGAGTATGTTCAACCCTCTCATCGAAGCATAAGTAGAAATACTGCTCGCTCTGATATTATGAAATTATTCCATATAGTGACACAAAATTTAAAATTTGAATTTAATAATTTTGGTGGGATTATTTCTCTTAGGTCTGATTGTTGGTCCATACGTAATCATAATGGTTCCGCTTGCGTCAGTGCACATTTTATCGATAGTAATTGTTGTTTTTCGTTTACTTAAATATCCACATAGTGGTCGAGATTTATATGGGAATTTATTGCAAGTTTTCAATGAATTTGACATTTTGCATAAGTTATTTAGCATTGGTTTTGATAATAGTAAACCTAAAACTGCATGCATTGACATTTTAATTAGAACTCTTAAACCCCAATTTGATACTAAATTATTTCATATTGAGTTGTGGTTGTCATTAAATTAATTTATTCGTACAAGATGGTTTGAAATTAATAACACCACAAATTTCCAAAATAAGAGAGGCTATAAACTATATTACCTCCTCAAAATAAGAGAGGCTATAAACTATATTACCTCCGCAAATTCTAGACAACAAGAATTTAGAAAAATATGCAAAAACTTTGGACTGAAAAGAGAGAATTTCTTCATGATATTCTAAATAGATAGAATTCAACATATTTTATGTTAAAGTCGTGTCGTAACTACTCAAATGCCATCACTGCTTACGTTAATTCAAAGCAAACCCAATTTCATGTTGAAGATTCGGATTGGGAACTGCATTTAAGGTTATGAAATTTCTGAAACCCTTTTATAAAGCGACCAAAGTATGTGCAGGTGTTTATTATCCAACAAGTTGTTTGGTACTTACACTACTAGTAGATATTGGTAAACAATTTTCGAGTTACAAGTACGATACATTTTTTTACTGAAATTGTTTATACGCTAGAAGAAAATTTTCGAAAATATTATGAAAACATTCCACTAATTTTTCCGGTGGCAGCTGTGATTGATCCAATAGTTAAATTATTTGGAATTCAACGTGCTATGGAAAAACTTTCAGAAAGTTTGAGCTTTAATATAAATATTATAAAACGTGAATTGTAATGTTTTATTAACGAATTGTATAATTCCTATTTAAGTAAATATGGAAATGTTGAACGTGTTTGTTCATCCATGAGCTCTGCAACACATTCTAAAGATAAATGTTCTTTTTATTTTGAGATAGCTAAGAAACATCACATTGCGTATAGTTGTAACATTGGCGCAAACACTACAACTGCTGAATTAGAAAGATATTACCAATTTGATCGCTATAGTTTAGCTTCAGAGGATGAAGTATTAACTTTAGATATCTTGAATTGGTGGAAAACAAATAAAAGATCATATCCAATAATATAAAAAAATGGCACAAGATCTAATAACGATTCTGGTATCAACGGTGGCATCCGAGTATGCTTTTAGGATGGTAGGGTATTGGATGAAAGAAAGTCAAGACTCAAGGAAAACAATTTGGAAGCTCTTATATGTATGAAAGATTGGATATTAGCAGTAAGGAGAATGCGAAATAAAATGATTGACAACAGCATTGAAGACTTCGAAAGCCTTGCAAAAGAAGTTGTAGAAGATTAATCGGCAAACATAGAATAATTAAACAATTGAATTATAGTTAAGTAGGTGACAACCTAGTTGGGATGTGCTTAAACTATGTATACATATATGATTAATAGTTAAGTATGTGCCAACCTAATTGGAAGGTGCTTAAACTATAATCATTCAATAGTAAAGAATTATTGAGTTTCTTTCGAAGTTCGAAACAAGTATAGTCGTATAGAAGAAAATCAATTTAATTTTGTATATATGTGTCCAACTACCTAATCTTCCCTTTGAATTTTTTATTAATACGTACAATATGATTAATTAGTACTTGATACATCAATGTAATTGAGGAAAAAAGTCAGCTAGTTTTGTTTTAAAAAATCAACATTTGTAATTCCAATAAATTATAAAGTATCCTGCCCCCGGATTGGAACATGTGTTTTCCAGTTTCAACGTTCAATTGATCTTGAACAATTAATTGATATTAATGTAGTTATCACTATTGATTTTTGTCAACTATGAGCCACAATAGCTAGTAGATTTGTTGATTTGTTGCTGCTACCTTACGTACTTCCCTGGGGGAGGTTGATATGAACAAGCTGTTACAGAATCAGCTTCAAAGGCAGCCTTTTGACATCCTTAATTTAAGGCTGTAAAAATTAATTTGGTCTTGAAAAATTAATTAATATTAATGGAGCTATCACTTTTGATTTGTGCTAGTTGTCAGTCACAATAGCCTTAATTTAATGTTGTAAATGAATTGAGAATTTGAGATCAAATTAAACCTGTTCTTTTCTTTCAAAACGGGATAGGAGCCACTTCTTGTAAACTGTCCGATCCAGTTTGGATTTGACCGACCGAGCATGCCCCGGACCATCCAACAATTTTTTGGGTCATGCGCTGTCCCCCAAGTCAATACAATTTTTTTCGGACCGATTAAGACTCAGCTCGCTAATCGAAATTGTCTTAATCAATAATTGTAACGGGTCATTTAGGCCCACAACATCGGCCCACCCATTTTGACATCACTAAAGACCGACACTAAATTATCTCTCAATTGAATCGAACCGAACCGAACCGAACCGAGCATAGCATAGCATACCGGGGACCACCTAAAAATTTTTTGGGTCACGGGCGGTCCCCCGAGTCAATACAATTTTTTTCGGGCCAATTAAGACTCGACTCGCTAATCGAAATTGTCTCGTTCAATAATTGTTACGGGTCATTTCGGTCCATGATATCGGCCCACCCATTTTGACATCACTAAAGACCAACACTACATTATCTCTCAACCGGAGCGTATCGAACCGAACCGAGCATGCTCGGGAACACCTAACAATTTTTTGGTCACGGGCAGTTCCCTAAGTCAATACTATTTTTTTCGGGTCGATTAAGCTTGGCTCGCTAATCGAAATTGTCTCGTTCAATAATTGTAACGGGTCATTTCGGTCCACGACATCGACCAACCCATTTTGACATCACTAAAGACCAGACAAAATGCTATCTATATCAAGAAGTAGTTGAAACCGTATACAATTTTTGTCAGAAGATAGCATATGTTGTTCATCCGCAGCCAATTTATCTCACCAAGCATCCTATTGGTTGATGTAGCTAAAAATCAGTTTTTAGTAAATTTTAATAAAATTTATTAAAAAATCGATAAAAGTCCTGGTCAAAGCGACTCCAATGAAATTTATTTCTCTTTTAAGTACACCTTTACTCTAGTGATGATTGGCATAGCAATTCTCCAATAAGTAAACTTGAAATCCGCACATCATTTCTTAATTTTTTTTTATTTTTTATTTTTAAATTCTTTTTCAATCACTCATTTAGTGAACCTCACAATTTTTATTAAATTTTTAGCCACACAATTCACCAAATACACTAAAAATATATATATTTTTTTATCCAAATAAGGGACTTAACTCTTGTTTGGTATCGATTAAAATTCATATTTTAATGTAAGTTAAAATCAACAATCAATTTTCACTACATATTTTATGAATTTCACAACTTTTCAACTGTACATTTCATCAACTTTTATCAAAATTTACTACAAATCTAATTTTAATACCTATCAAACTGGGTTTTAGTACTAAGGGTGTGTTTGGTGAATATTATTGAGAAAAAAAATGTATTTTAAATAGTGATATGGTGAGAAATATGTGGTTAAAAGTAAGGAAAAATTATTGATGTGATGAAAAATATTATTTTATTGAAAAATGTATGGTTGAAAATAACTTATGAAATAATATATTTTGAAAGAATGTGTGTCAAACACGGGCTAAATCAAAATAAGGGAGAAATCGTAGCTTCGCACATTATCAAATGACATGACAATGCACATTTTAAAAATATAATACCTAAATACTTTATGGTGTGCTGCTTAGATTTCAAAGCAATGTTATAGATAATAATAAATAATCCATAACCTAATCTTTGCCAATTGCCATAGCCATCACAGCAAAAGTATTCTTAAATGAAGGGGTGGAAATTCCTACGCGTGCAAGACAAAGAGTAATCCACACGTAATCATGTAGTGTATTATCAAAATTATATGGATGATTTAAAAAATCTATGACCTAGTCTTTAGTAACTAGTTACAAATAAAATATTATTAAATGAATTGTATACCCCAGCTAGCATTTCAAAAAACTAATTCTATTTACTTTTATTTTAAGCTTCGTCAAACGCATTTTGATGTGATGAAAAGTTTTTGAGGATGTTCACCAATCCATAAATGACTTCCAAATAGGATCATTGGTAATAAGCCCATGTTTGATACAGATTAAAATCTTGATTTTAATCTAAATTAAAGTCAACAATACGTTTCAATCACATATTTTATGGACTCAAAACTTTTCAATCATATATTTCATTAACTTTTATCAAAATCTACTAATCTGATTTAAATCGCTACCAAATAAGGGCTAAATAATCTGGTGGTTCCCTCATTTGAAACTGATAAATTTTAAAATAAATCAAGTTTTTATTAAAATTAAAGTCAACAATTAATTTTAATCACATATTTCATGAATTTTAAAGTTTTTTAACCACCCATTTCATTAATTTTATCAAAATTGGAAAAATAAAAATAAAAATAAAAAATCAAATTTTAATTCTCATCAATTAGGGGCCTATTCTGACAACAAATGTTGTTTTCAAATACCTAACTTTGGTCCTTTGATGACTATTACCGAGGAAAAATATGTTTTGACTAATAATTTTTCGTGGTTAAAAAGTAAGGAAAAAATCTGAGTTTACATGTAAAATATTTTATTATTTGAATAGATGGTTGAAAATGAGTAGAGTATTAAAGAATTTTGTTTCAAAAGAAGACAAACATGAGCTTATTTGATTTAACGATAAACGTTTGTTTCTACGAATATATTCAGAAGAAATAATTTAATTAAATCTATCGTTTACTCTTTTAAGGCTTTGCCAAACGCACGCTTCCACGCGGTAAAAAGGCTTTTGCTCGTGTTCCCTTGGTAATTGATGACTACCAAATGTTACTTTTTGAAGATAACCATCGGTAATTAATGCATGTGTGAGACAGTTAAATTTTTAATAATATATAAAGTTCTTATTTTGAAAATAAATAAGATAGTTATTTTAACCGCAATAATAGTTGCTTTCAAATAGTTAAATTATTTTATTTAGAAATAAAAAAATTTATATCTTCAAATATATTTAAAAATAAAAATTTACTTAAATGGTTTTTTTTATTATTAAGCTTCGCCAAACACTATGATTGTAAATGGATAGGATATAAACCAAATCTGTCTATATTTGATCCTTTATCGGATTCGATCCGATTCGATAATTCAACAGATATTATCTGATATCCAATCCGATTCAAAATTAAAGAAATTAGGAGAAAAGTAATGTTGGAATCAACTTTATTTATTTATTCAATTTTTTCAATTCTTAAAAAAGTTTAATAATTATAATTTTCAACTTTTTTATGTTTTGAATTTGATGATTTTTTATTATAAATTTATTTATTTATTTTAGTCGCAAATAATATGCCATAAAAATATTTTACTGACTCAATTATTTATAACAAATTGGATCGGATTGTTATCAGATCGGATTGACCTATATCCATATTTGATCCATTTAGTTAACGGATTATCGGATTCGAATCTTGATCAGGTTATCAGACCGAGACCCTGAATTCATCTTCCATTAATTTCATCGAATTCGTATCAAAATCCAATCCATTAATAGCTCTACCAAACACGCTCCATGCGGTAAAAAGACTTTGTTCATATTTGTGGGTAATTAGCGACTTCTAAATATGCAATAATGACTTTTTGGGGGAAAACCATTAGATATGCATGTTGGCCACGCTCAATTATTGCCTATTGGTGTGTGAGATGACTAAATTCAAAATATATCAATTTCTTTTTGGTGAATCTTTCAAAATAAATAAAAAAAAACCCATGTTTGACCCATTATAGAGCCCATTTGGTAGAGATTAAAATCAGATTAAAATTGAAAAACTAGTCGTTATTGTTGACTTTTATTAGACGAGTGGGGCTCAATAACGATTATATTTTCAATTTTAATCGGTACCAAACAGACTCATAATTATAATTCAATTTTCTTTCTTTTCTTATTAATCACAAATTCTTCAATAAAATAATATATACATAATTCCAAACCTTTTCTTCCTTTTTAACCTCATATTTTTTTAAAAAGATATTTCAACCATTAAAATTTCAAATAATGAACGCCAATGATAGACATAGGGACGGGCACACGTGACCCCCCAACTTTGGAGCCAATTTTTCTATGTTCTTGACTCAATTTTTGAAATCATTATGAGATATCAAACGAAGTAGAAATATTGTATTTTTAATATCATTTTAAAATGCTCATGACCTATTTTTCTACGTCGTTAATGACGGGTAAAACGGCCAACCATAACAAATGTTACGACTTGTCAAAGTAGGCTATTCTAAACTAGTATTTCGAGAATTTTGATAACATGCTAACTTTGAAAATTTTTTGATGATCATATGCTAGCCGAATTCACAAATTGTATATGTTATCTCAAAACTTGTTTCGAGAACTATATCATGGACATATTGAATGGTCCAAATAGATATCGAAAAAAGTTACAAATACGTCAAATGTGCTTCTTAAAAAGAGGAGTCTTAACTTGTGTTTGCTATAAAAAATTTCAATTATTATTATTTTGTAATACAAATTTCTAAATATAATTTACATCATTTTATTAGAAAATTTTACATAAAATATGATATCAAAATTTTAGAAACTTTACATCCGAAAAAGTTATATTTCATGTAAAATTTTGGATGTAAAATTACATCCAGTGTGATTTTTTTTTTTTGTATTTAAATTTTCGAATGTAAAATTTTCCACAACTTTTTTGCAAGTTTTATTCTGTTTCCTAATTCAAAATATATGAGTCCGCCTCCGATGGGAGCCAAAGATCCCAATTATTTTTCATTAAATTATAATTTATTTTCATTTCTCTTCTTATCAATCGCACATTTTCTAGTAAAATAATATTACATGCAATCTCAAAAATTTTCTTCTTTTTTAATCACACATTTAAAAAAAAAAATCATTCCAACCATTAAAATTTCAAATAATGGGAGCCCCATTATTCCTCATTAAATTATAATTCATTTTTTTCTCTCTTATTGTCAACCACACATTGATCTCTAATAAAATAATATTATAAGTAAATAAAAAAAAATTCCCTTTTAACCACATTCTCTAAAAAATTATTATTACTCATAATATGGAATAATGAAGCTAAACAGACGCAAAATGATTATGACAACAATTTAGTACTCGTGTAAAAGTATGTAATTAAAATTAAAAAAAGATACGAAAACGTGAAAAATGATACTTTCAGAATGCTCAGTTAAAAATGAACGTGGGTGAGAATTGATTTTCAAATAATTACTTTTAAACAAGGGCTTAAATATTGCTTTCAAAATAATTAAGTTATTTATTTGAAAATAAAATTTTTATATCTTCAAATATATTTAGGAATAAAAATTATTTAGACATATGCTTCACCAAACGCACTTATATGCAGTGAAATTGCTTTATTCTTATTCATGGAGTAATTATTGACTTCCGACTTTAGAATCTCGACTTTTCTAACCGTTGATAGACATGTTTTTAAAATTGATTTTTGAGGTACACAAACAATATAAAAATTATGAATTCATATGTAAATTTATTTTAATTCATAGAGTGTATAATTAAAAATTAATTTGACGAAAATTAATTTAAAAACCGGAGCATGAAACGTGGAAAAATCATAACTCATAATGCACGGGGATGGGTCCCTCTCCACTAATGTAGATGGGTAAAATTTTAAATTATATCATTCTTATTAGTTTATTGAATTGCTGATACAGAAATCTTTTGTTTTAAACATAATTTTTTTTATTTGCTGTTTTAAAATATATAATCTTTCGTGCTTAAATTGCGCATAATGTAACTTTTTACTTGGATGAAAAAGACTGTCCAAATTTCAAAATGTCCAATGGTATATTATCACATGAAGTTAGTATAAAGAATGATGTACATGTAGCATGATTGAAGAACCAAATCCCATAAAACACTTAAAAAAAAAAAAGAAAGAAAGAAAAAGGGGTTAATTTCACAAACGGTCACTGAAGTTACCTGAAAATCACCAAACAGTCACTGAAGTTTAAAACTTGCAGAAACGACCACTTAAGTTTAAATTTTTTTCACAAACGATCACTGAATTTTCAGATTTTTTGGACAAATTTTGCTGCGATTTTTTGGCAACTTTCGACCACCAAGATCGCCAGATTTGGATATCATTGGAAAGTCCACAATGTCCTCTTCAATTACCACAAAAAATCTCCCCATAACTCCAAGGGATTCAACTGGAATATACCCACGAAGTTGGCTACCAAAAAATCTGAAAATCAGCCCAGATTTTCAGATTTTTTAGGCGAGTTTACGGTAATTTTCCGGCAACTTCCAACCACCAATACCGTCGGTTTCGGATACCATTGGAAAGCCCACAATGTCCCCTTCAATTACCACCTAAAATCTCTCCATAACTCCAAGAGATTCGACCAGAATAAACTCACGAAGTCAGCTACCAAAAAAATCTGAAAATCTGCCCGGTTTAGATAGCTGACATCGTGGGTTTATTCCAGCCAATCCGTTAGAGTTATTGGGATATATTTTTTGGTAATTAAAGATGATATTGTGGGCTTTCCAACGGCATCCGAAATCGACGGTATTGGTGGTCGGAAGTTGTCTGAAAATTGTTGCAAACTCATCCAAAAAAATCTGAAAATCTGGGTAGATTTTCAAATTTTTCGGTAGGCGACTTCGTGGGTATATTTCGGCTGAATCCCTTGGAGTTATGAGAAGATTTTTGATGGTAATTGAAGAGGATATTGTGAGTTTTCCAACGGTATCCAAATCCGGCGGTCTTGGTGGTTGGAAGTTACCGAAAAATCGCCGCAAAACTTGTCCAAAAAATCTGAAAATTCAGTGACCAGTTTCTGCAAGTTTTAAATTTCAATTACTGTTTTGTGATTTTCAGGTAAATTCAATGACCGTTTGTGAAATTAACCCAAAGAAAAAGATGGGAATGATGTACAAGTAGAACTTGCATTGTTATACATTACTTCCAAGCCCGTTATCTTTAAAAAAAGTACATATGAGTCCTGAACTTCTATTTAGTAATACTCTTTTAAAGCACTATTTAGAAGAAATAGTCAAATTATCGTTTTGTAAGTGTATCAAATGAGCACATAATACACAAGCAGGGCCGGTCCTGTGATCGGCGGGGCCTGAAGCGATGTTCGAAAATTGGGCCCCCGGAGATCAACGTAAACGCAAAATCCAACAGTGCATTATGCAACGTATTGCAAACTTAACACTGACGTGTAGAACAACAAACAAATATAAAGAACAAAAGATTTATATATATTATAAAGTAACAAAATCGACAAGAGTTCAAACAATCAGTTAAATACTATTCGTCTCGCTGTTTTAGAGGCAAAAATATTAATCAAATCCGAATAATTTAATTGTTCAACCATATCTTTCTCTATTGACAGTATAGCCAATCCATTCAATCTTTCTTGTGACATAGTTGATCAGAGGTAAGTCTTGATCAACTTTAATTTGGAGAAACTTCTTTCTGCATATGCAATTGTAACCGGTATGGTTAACAAGATTTTATAAGCAATATAAGCATTTGGGAAACAAGCACCCAATGTTTTCAAATATTGTAGCACTTCAATTGCTTTCGTTGCTGCATTTGGTATATAGCACCGCATGACTAATATTTTCGAAAATAAATCATCTCCACTAATGTCCGAACGCCCATTATGTTCTAATTGTTTCTCAAGATTCATACAAGATTTTAGCAAATTCGAATGACTTTCATTCCTTAACCTCTTCAAATTGAACAAAAACCAAAAAGTGTCGTCATATTGTTTGAATTGTTCAAATCGAATCCTTATAGAAGATAGAGCTTGATCTATTACAAAAACAAAGAATTCAACTCTAAAAGATTTTTTAGCCGATTGCTTTATTTCATTACTTCCGCTTTCATCAAAATGTTTTTTTCTTCGAATTATACGTTTTTCTCGAAATACAACTTCAATTCCCATTTCGTTTGCCTTCTTTGTCGTTTCATCCATGGCAATAGCAAATCCAGTTTCTCTATATTTTTCAAGAAATGAAACAAACCCTTGCAAGATGTTGATAGTATGATCAATACCCATATTTTCAGTTTGAAGAAATTTACTCACAATATTGACTACACGCAACAACCTGTACCAGATAATCAATGCAAGCAAGAACTCAAAACTAGACAGCTCATTCGTTGCTAACGACTCCACTTCACTCCTTATTTTAGCCTCTTCGTTACTTACTGCCAATTCAAGTAACGCATCTCTTATTTGTGCAGTTTGCTCCATTACAGGCTTCACACTGTCAATATGACTTTCCCAACGTGTTTGTGACAATTGTTTCACTGTCAAACCTTGTACATTATCTTTCAAAATTTTCCATCGTTTGGTAGAAGAGGAGAACAATGTGTAGATGCGTTGTATCACTCCAAAAACGGATACACCGTTAGAACAACAATACACCATATCGCACAATGCTAGATTCAGACTATGAGTGTCACATGGAGTATAGAAAGCTCAGGGATTCACCTCAAGGACTCTTCTTTGCACACCTTTGTGCTTCCCGCTCATGTTAGATCCGTTGTCATACCCTTGCCCTCTAATATCATCAACATCAAGATTAAGTAACGCATCTCTGCTTCACTCCTTATTTTAGCCCCTTCATTACTTACTGCTAATTCAAGTAACGCATCTCTTATTTGTGCAGTTTGCTCCATTACAGGCTTCACACTGTCAACATGACTTTCCCAACGTGTTTGTGACAATGGCTTCACTGTCAAGCCTTGTACATTATCTTTGAAAATTTTCCATCGTTTGGTAGAAGCGGAGAACAATGTGTAGATGCGTAGTATCACTTCAAAAGCGGATACACCGTTAGAACAACAATACACCATATCGCACAATGCTAGATTCAGACTATGAGTGCCACATGGAGTATAGAAAGCTCGAGGATTCACCTCAAGGATTTTTCTTTGCACACCTTTGTGCTTCCCGCTCATGTTAGATCCGTTGTCATACCCTTGCCCTCTAATATCATCAACATCAAGATTAAGTTTGGTCAAAACCTGTTGAAGCTCAGTTGCAAGGCCAAGTCCTGTTGTGTCATCTACCTTCAAAAATTCAAGCTAATAATCTTCGACTGTAGGTAAGTTTGTCGTATCGTCAACACATCGTATTACTAAAGACATTTGTTCATTGTTACTATCATCTGGAGTACAATCAAGTATAACCGTGAAATATTTTGCATGCTGAATTTTCTTGACAATTGAACTTCTCACCTCATTTGCCAACAACTGTATCAACTCATTTTGAATTGTTTTGCCAAGATATGTATACTGAATCTCTCGTGCTTTAGCCCGCCGAACGTGCTCTTGCATTATTGGATCAAACTCACTAACCATTTCCACCATTTGTAAAAATATGCCATTGTTCTCAACATGTAGCCTCTCATTATCTCCTCGAAATGGCAGCTATTTTTTGCGAGTCTTTTGACGATAGCGATGATCCTGGTTAATACATTTCTCCAATGTTCTCTTTCTTTGTCTATCACCAATTGAACACTTTTGTCTATTGTAGTTTTCGACCGAAGCCTATTTTCCAATTCAATCCACCTCGTCATGCAACATAAATGCTCCGCATTCCCTTCATGACTTTTAATAGAACGATGCAAATTATGCCAATCTCTGAATCCTTCATTACCCAGTTGGCCGATTCTGATGGCATTATTTAGTGTTTTAAACTACTTGCAACAAAAGCAGAAGATCTTGTCCATAGATACTGAATACACTAGCCATCTTCTATCAATTGTTTGCCCATTTGGTAGTAATCGCATGTACTGTGAAGAATCAAAATGTCTGTTTGCACTATCTTTGGGAAACACGATGCCATCAACTCTTTTCGGACCCATTTCAGCTAAATAATCTATCGTTCTCTGATCAATGTTTTTCCAATTCCCAGGATCATCCAAATTCAAAGAAAATCTTCTCTCTTCTTCCTTATCATCCACTTCATTCACATTCAAAGAAAATGAGCCCTCTTCTTCCTTCTCATCTACTTTATTAACACAAGAAGGTTTTGTCACTTCTTTATCCTCATCCTCATCCAACTCATTCACATTGCTGCTTTTAAAGTATTTGTCCATAACGCCTGCTTGACTTTGAGTCAACAACTGTTCATTTCGTTTCCTTTTTCTCTTCATAGCTCCGGACTCATATTTAGGAGGTATGACGTATGTTTAAATATCTAATGCCCAATACTTAGCCTAAAAGACAATTACAAAATATCTCAATCATCTCACAATTAAAGTATTCAATACAGTGACTACGTGCGCCTGTGCAATTGATCCTACACGCTACAATGAACATTCATACAAGCCGACAAGGCTTCAAACATTTTCAATATCAAGTTAGAGAAAACCATTGCTTACTTGAGAAGTAGAAAATTCACGAAAATTATGGAATCACGCCCTATTCCAGCATCCAGCGTTGCACATTTAAGTTCTCACAAGCCTAAAATTGAATCATTCACAAATCATTCAAAACTGAAATTGAAATTGAATCATTCACAAATCACATAAGCCACAAAACTGAAATTAGACAAGCATTCCAAAATGAAATTAGACAAATCACAACATCCACAAAACTGAAATCAGACAAGCAGCTTAAAACTGAAATTAGATAAATCACAAAAGCCACAAAACCGAAATTAGACAATGAAACAAACCCTAAAGCCACTTACTAGCAGAACTCACGCAGTCACGCCACGCCAATCGCAGACTTGAGACTACCACTGGGCACTGGTCCACTACCACTCTACCAACACGAAGCAGAACTGCAGAAGCAATCCTTAATCGAACCAGCGGCGAACGGAACTCGAAAAAACGAAATGGTTCGCACTTTGCAGTTCGCTGATGATTAGGGTCTCGAAAGGGAAAAAGTTTAAGGCAGGAAGAAGAAGAGGAGGAGACTGCACTGGAGAGTCCGACGTCGGCTTGAGCCTTGAAGAACAGTTGATTGGTTGGTGCCTTGGTGGATTGAGGATTGAGTTGGAGGAGATGAATGAATTTTGAGATTGAGACTTGAGAGCGAGCGGGAAGGAGAGAGCCAGAGAGGGTGAGACGTCGAGTGTTTGTTTAGGTTAGAATTGGGCCTAATTCATTTCTACAGAGTTGGGCCTAGTAAATTTTTTTTTTTGGGCCAAAAAATTAGGTCCCTTCCAGGTTTGGGCCTGAGGCGGCGGCCTCATTCGCCTCGCCTCAGGACCGGGCCTGTACACAAGTGAAGTATTAATAAATAAAGAACACATAATATGTTAATCTACAAATTATGTATTATTTATTCTCTTAACCATTAACACATAAAGAGCATATAATACGTAAATTAATCTTAATCAGTATTTTTATGTGGAATAAAAACACAATAAGATTAGTTGAATATTGTAAAATTATGTAAGTATTTTGCTATTTATTTATCAAAAATTAAGACCAATCTTGTGTTTCGTGGATGTTCGTGCTCAAGCCTAAAATAAAAATTAAAGAACCTTTTGCACATTGAAGACAAAGGTTAAGGATCATTTGTACCAAATTCTCTATTTTGAAGTAGTTTTTTATTTACTATTAAAATAATTAATTCAATACTTGTTTGGAAAAACTTAAAAAAAATATTTTAAATTCAACAATTAATTTTAATTGCAGATTTACCACTTTTCAACTACAATTTTGACCATTTTTTTATTGAACAGCCCCTTAATTTTTTTTCCCCTAAAAAAATCTTTAATTATTTTAATTTACCCTTTTTTTCCTATTATAATTTGAAATATGATTTTTTTGGAGAATGTGTAGTCAAAAAATAATTTTTTTTTTTTTTGAATTTATGTACGAAATATTTTATTGCGGAATAATGCTATTTAACACTTATGTGACATCACTAGTAACATTAAATTAAATGTTCAATTAAATTAATCACATAATTTTACTTTTAATTGAACATATTATATAGTAGCACGTAGCCTAATGTTAGATTGTATTATTCTTTATTGCGTGAATATGTGATAGAACCGGGGGATTTAGTGTCCATTTTACAAATCAATTTAAAACTTCATTTTCAACTCAACTATGTATTTGAATATATTTCAATGGATCCAAGAATATTACACAACTCATTTCAGTGTAGTTAATTAAAAAGGAATAATGATGGTTGAAGAAACTTAAAGCCAGGAAAACAATACATTGGAGGATGAGAAATTTTAACAGAGAAAGCCACTAGTCAGGAGCCGGCACGTGTATCTGTTTTCTATCCCTGTCTCCATTCCCTGTTTGAGTAGCTTTATTCAAATAATAATAGAGAAACTGATTTGGCAACGTCTATTTTTTATTTTTTTTATTTTTTAAATTGTTCAATTATGTAATGACGCGTGTCGTCCTTCTTTTTTACCCTATTTTTTAGCACGTTTGCGTTGCATGATTGATTAAAAAGTAGGCAAACTTTGTTTGCTGGAGTCTATATTTGGCTTGTCTGTTTGTCATCTTCACGAACGCACCCAACACAATCAACTCTCTCTCCTGTTTGTATTGTAATCGAACTGGAAGTGTAATAATCCGGCTGCTGAATTCATTTGCCGGTGAAATGGCTTCAATTTTGACATCTGAAACGAGGCAGGTGGCCTTGAGAATCTTGGCAGAGGAGTCAACTTCTGCATCCAATCCGACAGACGCAGTGATATTCGTCGGGATCAGCTTGGTGTTAGGAATTGCGTGTCGCCACGCGCTGAGGGGCACTCGTGTTCCATACACTGTCGCCTTGCTTATTATCGGCGTTGGACTTGGTGCTTTAGGTATGCTCTTACTTGGCAACTTCCAAGTTGTTTTGATTTCTCGGCGTTTATTTTTATATGAATTAGCTTCCAATTCCTTAATTGAGTGCCAAATAACTTTATCTGAATAATCATCCTGTAATAGAAGGATTTGTGGTAATATACAGCACCACTTGGTGCTTCAGGTATGCTCCATGTAGTACTACTTCAATTTACCGTTGATTTTTTTAGACGATTTTGCTTCCGATTTCATTGAATTGAGCCCTATATGACATTCTCTGAATACTCATATACCGCAGATAATGTTATATAGCACTCAATTTAAGAGTTTATGGTATATACGACATCATAATGGCCCTTGTATAGTGTGCTCTTTAGCAAAGGGCATTCTGATATGTATACACTTGATTTGATGCAGTGAAACTGGTTATGTAATATAGACACAGAGACCCCCTTTGTGGAAAGGAGTGTATTAACTAACTTTACATATTTCAGTGATGTACTTTGACTTTTCTATTACTTTTCATAGTTCAGTGATGTTCAGGAAAGGAGTTTAAGGGCCTTCCTTTTTCTTTTATTATCCACAGGTGGGAAAATGTATTGTACTCTTGACTTGACTTTATCGTGTTTGACGATTAGAGGATTGATTATCATCATAATAGTTGTAGTTAAGCTTCTATAACTAATAAATTTGTGTTTCCCATAAAAGATTTTTTTTTTTAAACACAACTTGATCATGAATAACATTTACTTAATTTCTTTGTACTTCTATGTAGAACATGGAACAAGCCACAAGTTGGGAAAGATTGGCGACGGCATTCGTATCTGTAAGTTTGATTTCTATTTGGCTGAATAATTTAATTGCTAAGGGGAATGAAGGAATTAAACTTGATTGTAAACCTAGTTTCTAGTCTAGAACTTTTATTCAACTTTTCAAGTATCAGCTATTATAAATGGTTTGACATTTGTTCATTTGCAGGGGCAAATATTGATCCTGACCTTCTCTTGGCCGTGTTTCTTCCTGCCCTTCTTTTTGAGAGTTCATTTTCAATGGAAGTGCATCAGATTAAGGTTATTGGCATGATTTTTTTATTTTTTATTTTCTTCCTTTTAAGAGGTGGTGAAAATGAGAGAGGATTTAATTGAGGGAGAAACCAAAATGTAGTTGTCATGTCTGCCACCTTCCCTGTTATGACATAGATTTTCCATTGTTCTTGGTTCTAAGTAAATGATGGTCTAACACTAAACAATTCTTGTTGGATGCTTCACATTTTAAAGGGTTAGGAAGAAACTTTAGCAAAATATGGAATTAGCCCCACATTGGTTGATCAATGACATTTCATTGCAGGTGCTGTTGCTATCAGTTCTATCACTACTACCATAAAAGTGTACATGGCCTGTTATGTGTAGACCTATTTCTGTTTTCCCACAACACTTTCCATTTTTCATATTAAAAAGATATTTTTTAGTCACTTATTTTTCAATTTGCTCATGGTTCTTGTAATACTCAACAAAACATTCATGTTTCATTTATGCAGAGGTGTATTATACAAATGTTTTTTCTTGCTGGACCTGGAGTACTCATTTCAACCTTTTGTCTTGGGTCTGCTTTAAAGGTTTGTAGAACTCTGCTTTCAATTATGTTGTCTTTTAATTCTTCATTACCCTGAAACTCTATTAAACTGTAGCTCATTTTCCCGTACAATTGGAGCTGGAAAACATCATTGTTGCTTGGGGGTCTTCTCAGTGCTACCGATCCTGTAGCTGTTGTAGCGCTTCTGAAAGAACTTGGTGCTAGCAAAAAATTGAGCACTATAATTGAAGGGGAATCATTGATGAATGATGGGTATAATTTACTATTTTTTGTGCATACATCTGATCAGTTTTACACGTCAATACAATAAAAGAAATTTTGTCTGATGTTCTTTACATCTGTATCTCCGAAGCCAAACTAAAAACTTACATAGTTTGAATTCTTCTTTTGGATATTTAGATAATTTATGAAGTGATTTTAAAATATTTGAAAGATTTCCATCATTCTTTCAGGACAGCAATCGTGATATATCAGCTGTTTTATCGGATGGTTCTCGGCTGGAACTTTACCTGGGGAGCTATAATCAAATTTTTGGTTCAAGTCTCTCTTGGGGCGTAAGTCCTTTTACCTTCAGTAGACAACATTGGTTTATATATATATATTGATTTATTTGTGTCATTTCCTGGTCCAGTGTAGGCATTGGTCTTGCTTTTGGAATAGCATCAGTTTTTTGGCTGGGATTTATATTCAATGACACGGTGATTGAGATTACACTGACTCTTGCTGTGAGCTACGTCGCCTACTTCACTGTATGTAATTCGCCAAACACCTCAGTATAATAGTTCTTTTATTTGTATCTCTATTAAGTAGATTGTGCACATAAATATATTTTCTGATGAATATATAAATATAATGTTCCAAAGTTGATATTTGAGCTTGTGTGTTGTTGAGAGTCTAATGTCAAACCAGTCTAGTGTCAGCCTCTTCAGATCCTAACAACTAGCGTATTCTTAAGCTATAGAGAGGCTGCTTCGTTCCCGTATTTAGATTACGTCGTAGTTGTCCTACCTGGAAAATATTTTCCTAGCTGATGTCTAGCCTAGATTACAGCAAACTCCACTATCTATACACAACCATGTATAAAGAATTGGATTACATAATTGATTTTCGATTCTGTAACCTTTTTATTCTTGGTAAGAGAGCCCTTTTATTTGGTTGTGGCAATTTAGGCTGTTAAGTTTCTTCCTCAAATGCTTCATTGCTAGTTTTAGAAAAGGTGATGCTAGATTTCGATATCTAAAAGAGTCGACCTTCGTAGGACAGTTTCCTTGTTGTTTAGAGAGCGCCGCAATTCTGATCACCACTCATCAGCTTAACAGGCAGAATTTTGGTGCTGAGCTCAATCTATAAAGGTCAAGACAAGATGGGTTACCTGCATGGCTCTAAATTTACTGCTTTGGCTGCTGAGAATTCTGTGGTAATGGATGTCTAATCAATTTGAAGGAAACAGTATTAGCCAAGACTAGGCTTTGTTTTTAACTGCTAGTTGTTGATGAACAAACAACCAAAATATTGGACAATCTGAATTCAACAAGGAACAACTCAATACCTCCAAAAATTCATGAATCAAAACTGCTCTTCTACCATATCTAGTGCTAATGGGATCAAGGACGTAGGTTATTTTCTGAGCTTCAATGGGAAAAAAACCAATATAGTCTATTTATTCCTTTATCATCGATGCTAGGGCCTCTGACCATATGACGAGTTCATCAAATTTCTTCTCTTCATTTCTGACCTTCATGTTCACATCAAAAAGAAAAACTTAGCAGATGGATCTCTTAACTCTCTTAACACCATCAAGTAATTTTTCCTACAGAAATCTATGTTCCATCAACTCCTTTTTTTGGTCTTTTTTGTAGTGGAATTTGGGGTCCTTCACGGGTGATATACGTCTTCTTGCTAGACCGTATATCAACTTCAATGATATGACTATACGCGTGAATATATACCTTCTTAAAAAGTCACATTTGGGATGGTACAATGCCTCACCCTGGCTCATATTTTTTATAGTTTATTTCTGTGTTTTTAATTTTAAATTGTATTTAAAAAAATAAAGAAACTAGATAAATGAGTAAACAGACGGGAAATGGGGTGTTTTAATCCCCGCTCTGCCATCACCAAGTTAGATGCAAGCACTGTTTTCGGTCTTCCTGTAAAATACTACAAAATCAGTTGCCAATCCTTCATGTTTCATATCTAAGTTCCTAAACACTCCTGAGGTGAAGACATCGTAACTGCCTGCTTTCTGATTAGTAGGATACAATTTCGCACGCCTGGAACATGCTAAATAAATCATTTCATTTCCATCTAAATAATTGCTTTTTTCTAAGTTCCTTAACACTTCTGGGTGAAGACATCATAACTGCCTGCTTTTTGATTAGTAGGATACTATCTCGCACGCCTGGAACATGCTAAATAAATTATTTCATTTCCATCCATTTTTTTTGTCAGCCCAAAATTGTTTAGTTAGCACGCATCTGGTCATGACCACAGCCATACTGAGAGCAAACTATAACCTAAGGCTATTAAATTTATCTCTGTGACTACCAACCCTAAAGGGTTACAGGCACTTTCATGACACGATCATGACTCATTGTAATGATACAAAGATATAATGCTTCAAAGATTCTCTTGCCAGGGAGTTTGAAATTAAAAAAAAAAAAAAACCTTAAAAATATGAGATATTTCTTAGGCATTAATTGGTCAGATCAAATAAAAACTTTTCTTTCACAACAAAAGCTATTAGAGGATGGTAGGAAAACTTATTTACCTATCCGCACAATCTTCGGTATTGCCTTTATGAGAATAGCCAGTAACTTCAAGCATTCTCTGTATGAAGAACACGTGTGCAGTTGTCAGAATTCTACCTCAAAAGGAAACCTTGGGGAAGAATTTCTATTTTCTAAAACTAGCAACTAGAAGTAGAATCCTATGTTGACGCTGACTAGACTGGCTTGATCAACAACAGAAGCTATCCTATTAGGTATTGCACATTCATAGGAGGGAATATAGTGACATGGAAAAGTAAAAAACAGCTTGTTGTAGAAATATCCAATTCACAAAAATCCTCACAAACCTCCTTTATTTTCTTGTTGCAATTTCTTTACGGCTATTTAGATGAGTTCTTGAACTTTCCATGTGTAGAAAAGCAATAGATTGAGTTCATCTCTACGACAACTTGCAAAGATTTCTGAATAAAATCCCTTTTAAAGGAACTAAAAAGGAGAGATAATTCCTATGAAGCAGCTAATAGTGTAATCCACAATCCAATTGAGTATGATAGAATAAAACATGACTTATCATTTTCTGTACCTTTTTTTTTCTACATTATCATCATAATTATTACCACTATTCAACTTGTCAAAGCATTTTCTTTTAAAATCCTCTAATTCCTTTCTGCCGTTTGTAAATTCATTTCCCTAGTTTCAGAATGACCTTGTTGATTTCAATCTCACTTGCTACTGCTGTAGGATGAAAGGATTGTTATAGTTCTCTGTCTGTTGACTGTTAAGCTGTGGTCAACTGCAAATTTCTAAGTTGTGTTCTGAAGTTATTATCTAAAAAGATTGAAGATTCTGTGAATGATTGATCTTATCCCAAGCAATGTAGCATATTACGTATAAATTTTTCCTATAGCAGGAGACAAATCGTTTAGCGATTTATTTTTGTCCTTTCCTTTTGTATGAGAACTGAGGCCAATATATATCTCAGGCTCAAGAAGGGGCTGATGTATCTGGTGTCTTGACAGTCATGACTTTAGGAATGTAAGTACTATTACTTTTATGATAGATTTTCTACTACATGCAGAAACCAGCTCCTGATATGACATGCATTGACAGGTTCTACTCTGCTGTTGCTCGAACTGCCTTTAAGGGTGAAAGTCAGGGAAGCTTGCATCATTTTTGGTATTTCTCCACTCAATTCCTATTTTAGGAGTAACACTGCAGTTTGGATATCACTTCTCATAAGAAGCTTAACAAATCCTATTTAGGGACAGTCACCTGGAGGTTCATTTCCTGTTTATGTGATAACATAATAAAAACTAAATTTAACGGATGAAAGAAGAGTTTAAAGTACATTCCCAAGTCTTAAGGTACACCAAACAGGTGAGGATAATCAATTTTTTAGCATTTTGCATCACCAGCCTTGTGAAAGCTTAGAGAAGTTAGTTGCTGCCTTAGTTCACACATGGATCTTAACTTCACCAAAGGTTCAGTTTGATCAATGGTGAAATGTAGCTTTATCTCATGACTTTTGCTGTAACTTTACAGCAACAACCAGTACCTACCAGAATATGTAATGGTCATCTAATAAAATTAATCCTAACTCGCATCATCCTCAGTCAAGTCAGAGTGAAAAATGATGTCTGTGCAACCGTTGGACCAAATAAATGGGCTAGAATGCTCATATGAACAAAGTAAGAAGCTACTCATATGACCTCCGAAGTACCTTTAGTAAGGTGTTTTGTTGCTAGAGTTAAATTTTTGGAACAAATGAGTTGAGGTATAGTAAGTTTCCAGCATTTGCAAGTAATAACTTTTGAGAGTTATCACAACAAATGAGTGAAGAAGTCCTCAAAATTTTAAAATGTCAGGAGTGATTTCTAGATTATGGGGTAATGGTTAGTTGTTTACACTTTGGAGGCAAAGAAATTGGAATCGCTCTGGTCATAAAATGACAGGTTATGTGCTGGAATTTCCAGATTGAGAATGAGAAACTATAGGTTTTGGATGCTAATGCAATGGTTGAAAACATGAGATAAATGGTCAAGGCTGTTCAGATAAACTATGAAAATTACTTACGCAGATATGAATAGTTTGATACAATTTTTTCTTTGGCTATTTTTGCTGGAATATCCATCTTAGAAACAAATGAAAGCATCATGGTTTCAGATTTCATTTGGACTTTGAGATATAAATATCAGAAGAATTAATTCAGAAATACGGGCTCTTGAACTGTAAGCTAAACTTGATTTCTGGAAACTGAGTTGAACTGGTTGGGAATTCGGAGAGGATCATGAATCTAGAACAAGAGAATAGAATGTTGTTGTGTCTTCTTTTGTGCAATTTTTGAGAGACCTAATTTTAGCAAAGTGCAAGAAGTTCAGAAGCTAATTTAATCTTGTAGAAATGGTATTTTGTTTCATATATAAACAATTGAAAGTAAGGGCGAATTTATAAGGCAAGCAGAGCAATCTGTTCTAGGAAGAAAATCTATTTTAGGGAAGAAGTTACAATTACCTAGTTACAGTTATAATCATGTTAATTATAGCTATTACAGAAAGTCAACTATCTAAAGAAATCTTCAACAAATCTAAAGAAGATTAATGCCTTTGATATTTTTCGTCCATGGAACATCCTATTTTAAATCTTCCCATGTAAACAATAAATATAGTAGAAACACCATCAAAGTCTATCTGACCTTGTTTTATAGAAATAATCAAAGTACAGGAGGGAGGGGACATTCCAGCCTTACCTCTAGACAATTCATCAAGAGAAGAGATAAGAGTTATGATGGAAAGCAATAAATAAGGAAGACTACTTCATTTACAAGAAAGAAATAGAGAAAAAATGAAAAAACAACTGCAGAAATAAAAAAATTATAAAAGCTATCCATGCTCAAATATGCTATTCACGCACACAAGGGCTTCTACTCTTACGAAACAAATTTTTTGTATCTTGAGAATGTCACTCCTCCATTGACTAAGTAGTCCGCTACTTTGTTCCCTTCACGAATCACGATATATATGTGAAAATCTTTATTCGAGACAACGTTGACAATCAATAATATTGTCAACAAGAAATTGGACATTCCACAGTCCTCCACCATGATAGCCATGTTGGACTCCAACTCAATCCAAACATGGGTATACCTCATCTTACGATGTAAACATATATTTGTAAGTTCAAAGTGATGACGGATGATCATGTCAAGAACTAGAATTGTAGAAGGAGAAAAGAGGGTAAAAAGAAAGAGAGAGGAGGGGAGAGAGAGAGAGAGAGATAGAGCTGGGGGGAGGGAGTACTTTGTTTATTTGTTTATTCAATGCATAAACCCTCTATTTAATAGAGGCTTAACTAGTCTAATTAGCATAGATAACAAGGAAGTAAATCTAAATAAAACATTAAATTGTGTCAACATAAAAAGTTATAATAAACTGAAATATCTCTAATATTATATCTATAAGGATCTCCATTACAAAGGCTTGAGTGCTTCATCCCAGTTGAATCAGGTATAAGAGGAAAACTAGCACTTCTGAACAGCTTGACAAAGGTAACTTGAGGGTAATTATACTTCACCATGACATGATATGCGCGCCAACATTTTCTTCTGGTATGGTCCAATTGGCTTTGTGATAATTAATGTTGTAAAAGGTTTACACAAATTTTTAGCGCTTGAATGTAAAGACTTCTATACAACTGCAATTCAAGAAGAAAAAAGGCTCACTGCATAAAGTGATCTGTAAACGAGCTAGAATGTATTAAAAAACTTCTCCTGTTTGTTGGAGCCTTATGATGAATTAAATATATTCAATTCTTAAAATGGTCTGATGGTTTAAAACTTTAGTAGATGTGTCAAAGATCAAGAAATAAAAAGTTATACAAAATGTAACATTTCCTTTATTACATGAACTGTTAAACATTTCATGATTCAAAATCTTTAATGATGATTATTTTCATATATCGAAAATGTAATGCTTTTACCATATGGCACAAAGTATTCAAGTCCTTAGCCTTGTTACAGAGAAAATATGGAGTTATAATTGAGTTACAGGTACATATAGCATGTTAATATTTGAAAGTAACTTTGTGTTATATTATTGGCACAAAAATGCATTTTGGATTTTTTCATTTTTCTCATCATCAACTGCATTTGACAGTATATTTTCTACTTTGTTTATCAACATTACATTAATTATCTTCTGGTCAGATCAATTTTAGGATATGTTTTGATTAGTTACCTTGTAACTGTTTCAGGGAAATGGTTGCTTATATTGCTAATACCTTAATCTTCATCTTAAGGTAAGATTCACATGCTTACAAACCCAAACCTAACGAGCACTCCTCATATAATTATGCACTCAAAAGTTGCATGTCTTAGCATTCTTGTCTGTGATTATTTTCTTGTATAGGCCTACGAGTGGATGTGTCTAAATGTTAAGACTCATCTATCTGCCAAAGTCTGCAATATGTGGATACAACAAACCACTGACTTTTTTTAACCTTTTCTTTTAAAATATTGGGAAAATGGTGTCCAAGTAATATAAAATTTTCAAAATGGGAATTCTACAGTGGTTTCAGTACTATTTAAACATCTTTAATAAATTCTCCAAGTCCATAACCAATGCCGAATATTTTGTATTAGGACTCAATAGCATTATTTGTATTTACCATTCTTCCATAGCTAAGAGGCACTATGAAAGTTCTCAAGCTTACAAAATCTCACAATGCCCCCCTGCCCCCACCCTGGTCAAAGTAACAAAAAATAAAGAAGAGAATTTGCAGTTTACTCAATCCAGACTTTCAGGAATAGTTGTTTTTCATTTGCATCAACACATTATTGTTATCAATTTGAGTTAAGTCAGTCTATTTGCCCTTTTATCTTTGCAGTGGAGTAGTTATAGCTGAAGGTGTTCTCCAAAGTGACAGTATATTTAAAACCTATGGTAAATTCACTTCTAAAATTTCTTCCACCCAATCACACAACACAAGGACTTATGCGACTACTACATGTCAACTTTATTACGGATCTTTTTCCTGAAAGCTTTATATTTTGTTATCCCATTCAACATATAAATTTTTGGGTAATCATGGTGGTTGCATAGTTACTAAATTAAATGGATTTACATATGTTTTATACAGTGCCCAAACTGAGAACATGAAACACTTATTTGGTTATTTAGATAATTCACAATTCTAGCTTCGTGGTGTGGGTCAACATTAGAAAAATAGGGATAAAAATTTTTTATGGTTGGATTATGTTGAGTTTTGGTGCTATTTTTTGTATGACCAAATGGTTGGCACATGGCTGGGTTTGATTAGGGAATTGTATGGGAGATTTTTTTTCTCTTTCT
This sequence comes from Fraxinus americana, assembly GCA_035079005.1. Lineage (NCBI taxonomy): Eukaryota > Viridiplantae > Streptophyta > Magnoliopsida > Lamiales > Oleaceae > Fraxinus > Fraxinus americana. The sequence continues at coordinate 24,200,794 of CM068710.1, forward strand.
AATGGGGTGAAAATCCGATTCTGGACCAGTTTCTATATCCACTTTCGTAGGTGATCTGAGAATTATTATATCAGGCAGGGATCAATGATCTGAGGTGGAAGCAATTAGGCCTGTACAATGATTCTTAGAGTGATGAAAGGATAAAACATAGTTCAGCACATTAGTGTGTTCAAAGATTTATTACTAAGAAAGTAGATGAGAAGAAGAGAGAGAGCACACCAGAGATATTTACATAGCAATGGGTTGGTAAAATTCACACAATTACATGGAACTCAAAATCGTAACTTGACTCTAGAATAATTCTAACTAACTTTGGCTCCTTTGAATGCTCAGATAATTTTAAATTTTTTATATACAACTTGTGGACCTCTGTACTGAATCCCATTGTGGAAGTCGTCCGTCACTCCAAAAAGATAAAGCTCTGATTGCTTGTATCCAACAGCATATATAACAAGACTCATAATTTTATGCATCAAAATTATGAGATATACTCTCAATCCTTATCCATGTTTAATGCAGATTCACCTTTGTGATTCTACGATTGTCTCCCAGCGTCTCACATTCTAAAAAAACCCATTTCAAGTTTTCTAGTGTTGCTATACGTGTAAGTTGATTTAGACATAAATCTATTCCAAATTTGGTTATGGTATTGAGTCAAGTTGTTTAAATTGTAGGGTTAGGTTTATTGCTGTTTGCTTTGAGGATGTGTACCTGTTAGCCTGTAGGAAAGGGGTGGTTTGTAGATGGTGGGTTCGGTTGTCTGGTTTTATATCATTTTTGGGCTTTTTTGGTTGTTGATTGGATTGCTGAAGAAGGGTTGGGTTAGGCCACTACAGATCTTGTGGACGGGGCTGACACTTGACAAATTATTTATTCTGATAAACATACTCACAGCTTTTTGATGGAGGAACAACATCTCATACTCATTTTTTAATGGCTTTTTCTTACAAACAATACTACCCTTTTTCTCTTTGATCAATAAAAGAACTTTATCTTTTGACAAACAATACTACAATTTTACAAATAATAGTGGTAATTGCAGCTTTGACAGGGATTTGGCCAGAGGAACAAGTAGGCTTTAATTGCAATTGTCGCAGGATCTGGGGGAAAAGTAAGATACAGTAGAAGGGAGAGAATAAATTATTGAATACTTAATCAATAGTCTAGATTATTGAAAAATATTTCTCTTATTTTAACTTGAAATTCCTATTAAAAATGCACTTATCGAAATAGCAGAAGTGGAAAGTTTCCTAACTTAAACCCAATAATTATGGACATTGGACAGAAATAAATCAAAATTCACCCTTCTCGATCTGTTTCTTAATTCTACTTCCTAAAAGAAGTATGTAGTTTTTGCATGTTTAAGATGTTAAATTCATCACATGATCCATCATTATGTCTATTTCTTTTTAGAATGTTCTCTATTACATTTGTTGTGTAAAGATTTATTCCTTTTCTTAAAGCACAAAAGTCAAATTAAGACTTATGCATAAACAGGGTGTAGCCATACTAAATTATTATTTGCAATTCAGTTTCTTAGGAGTCTTTTGGTAAGTCTATTTGATTCTACACTCATTCTTTCTATTAGAGGCGTGATTGATTTTAGGACTTTGATACCATGCTAATTTGAGGCCAATTTACTGAATGATTTCTTCTTTGTGTTTGTCTTTCATTTATACACGTTTATGGAATATACAAGGAAGCAAAATTACAATTGGGAATCAATCCCTAATTTTGTGTGGCTATAGAAGGAAAGATATAAATCACGCCTATACAAGGAAAGCTGTGAAATCAAATCACTCCTCTTAATAGTTTCTACCTTCAATTAGCTTGATATTCTCTTATCATCAACGTGTCACTTATTTGTTGTCTTGTATTTAATTTAAATTTCCTTTTACATGGTTATGTCCTCAGGAAACTCTTGGGGTTATCTCTTTCTCCTTTATGTGTTAGTCCAAGTTTCCCGGTTAGTTGTAGTTGGTGTGTTATTTCCATTTCTGCAATATTTTGGCTATGGGCTGGATTGGAAAGAAGCTATCATTCTAGTCTGGTCTGGTCTGCGAGGGGCCGTGGCATTGTCACTTTCACTCTCAGTTAAGGCAAGTTTTGCCAGTATTTCTATTTACAGTTATTCTTGCTTAATCTAATCTAATTAGGAGGTGGTTTCTGCATTATCTCGGTTTACCATTCTATAATTGCTACAATTCATTCATTTATGACTTTCTTAGTTTCTTGGGTAGAAGTTGATAGTTTCTTCATAAAAAGAACATACATCATTAGAGCTCATGAAGTCCTTTAAAATCACACTGAAATGACAAGAAACCCGTCGAAATAAAAGACTCGAGTAATGGTTTAAGTATGCAATAGCTAGCACCCATTAACTTAGCTCACAAATGGGAGAAATAGACAAAAAATTGAAAATTGTAGCTTTTTGTTGTTGCCAAATGCGCCATGCTTTTTGTCGTTATGAGACGTGCCTATTCAGTTTCTTCATCATCCATGTGCCATTTCATTGTCTTACAAGCATTACTTGGATTTTATGGAATGGAGTGCCTGAACAATAAAACTGATTACATCTTTCCTTGTATTTTCTTTAGTCCTTGTGGTGTCTGTCCTTCACTTGAACATGGGACTTGGGCTAAAAAACGTTAGATTTCAGATTTGCTGAAGGTAACAGAGAGTTTGCTCCAAGGATTATGAAGTTAAATTTTATCAAAGTTCATTTTCCTATATGATATGGATTAAATGTTTAATCCTGTACTACCGAGACTAAAACTAATAATACAAAACAGAGAAATCAAAAGCAAGGAAGAAGACAAGAATTATAGTAGGTAACCTATCGCTGCACGATTTCACTATAACCAAGAAGGATTACAATCTGTTTTCTGATATCACACCTTTCTATTTTCTCTCTTCATCAAGAAAAAGGCTCTATATAGGAGGAAATATTAGGCCGACATAATACATGTGCGAACTTCCTAAAGACACCTTTAAATTAATCTCCTCTAAAATAATAACCTCACTGTATAAATAAAAAAATCCCGCACGCAGCGCATTAATTAATAATTTCTTTTTGAAACCTAATGTAAATTTCAGTGCCGACTATTGCATAAATTAATAATTTCGCAAAACTACAAAATATATTGTATGTCATATGATATTAAAGAACTAAAATACATATTGCATATTCTACAAGAAAAACATATGATATTGTAAATTTTCACTCAGGTTATGGGCGCTGTGAAAGGTGTTTGAAATGGTGCCAGCTTGTACTTATTCGGTAGCCATTGGAAAAGATATTTTTGAGAAAATGTAGGATTGTCCTTGATTTGGAAAAGTTCTTTCTGAGTGCTATCCGTCATAGTAACATGAAGATTAGACATCTTAAATAGAGGAGCAATAATAGAGATTAATTAGAAAGAGAGACTTTTTAGGAGCAAGAAAAGATAAAATAGGTGTAAAACAAGAAGCGACAACTTACTAAGAGTGCAAGAAGTGTTGTACAATATATTTGCAAGTTGATTTACAAGGAGTTTATTTACCAAAGTGATATTTTTAAGGAGATTAAATGCTATAGATACGTTGGAGGAGAAGGATGTGAATTATTAAACATCTGCACTTTTTAAGACAAAACAATAATTTAAGAGGTTAATCCCTTCAAATTAATAAACTCTAATTTATGGGGTGGGTCCCAAGAATATTAATTTAGAAGTGTTCTACAAAGTTTTAGGATAAAAATTATAGTTAATTAGGTTCCACAAGTCCAACAGGGTGTTTGTGTCCTATTCTTTTGAAAGTAATCAAAAGTCATTAACTATAGTAGTTGACTCATATACCCTTGTACACATGTTTTCTGTATAAAAAATAAAAATAAAAACTGCACTAGTGCTTTATAGTTAAGAATCTCTTGCGGTGAACTAATATTTGAGAAGTTAATAAATTTCTTTCACTGTGAGTTCATGTTTATAGAGGTAGATACAAAAGGAAAAACTTCCACAGCCTAGCTGATTCTAACTAGAAGAGATTGCTAATTGTTGAATGACTTGATCTAAAAGCTCTTAAGTTGTTAGAGAAGGTTATGTGTATATCATTTAAATATTATCTTCAATACGTCACTTCACGTGCATGCAAGGTTCATTTTCCTGTCACAGCATTATTCGTGCCCAATTGCATTAAATAGGTGGTGGCAAGACTTGAATCCAGGTACTCTACGTGTTGTGACACCACATTGAACCACTTGATCTAAAAGTTTAGACTTTGTTTAATATACTTCATAAATTAGTTTATTAATCAAGTCAAACATTAATTTTAACTACACATTTATAACTAATCATTATTATCCACACATTTTCGTAAGACCCACTACTAATCCTCTTACTATTTATAAATCTGCCAAACGGAGGCTTAGACTATTAAAGACGTCACTTGTATATTCTTTAAATATTGTCTTCAATATTAGTTAAAAAAAAAAAAATTAGTTCGAGGAACACTGTAAGGGAATCTTAATTATGAATGAATAAATTAGTTAACAATACGCATAAGGAAATACACTAATTTGTTGTATATGGGAGCCTATCAAGCTATTAATGAACTCTTCAACCGTTAACTGATATCATGGAGAGCTCTCGTGGCTTTTTTGCAAGAGACTTGATTCCCCTTCTTTTTTGGTAGTATTTTACCATACTAATATTATGGAGAGCTATGGTGGCTTTTTTGCAAGAGACTTGGTTCCCCTTCCTTTTTGGTAGTATTTTACCATACTATTTCATATAACACCTACTAATCTTTTGAATTAAATAATATTAATTTTCAGAAGGAGGTAAGGACATATTTTAACTTGTTATTAGTTAAAAATGAAGAACCACTAAAGGTCGTAGTAATTCTCTGACATGCCAAATCGTGATTTCTTTTCCACCTTGTCTCCACAATATATTGATATCACAGAGACACAATGAGGTTTCCTTTGCTTAGACATCATATTGGCCTTGTGTTCAAATATGGGAAGAGACAAATCATAATTAGCAGCTTTAATACTGTGAGCATGTTTGGAAAGTGATTATAATTAATCAATTATGATCAAACATAATTTTATCCACATATTTCATAAGATCCACAACTACTAATCATTTATTATCCATAGCTTATAATCACTTACCAAACATGCACTAACTCAGCAAAAGAGTGAAATTTTCATTCTCAGGAAGAAACCAGTTCTTAGATATAAATACCACATGGAAAATGAGGAAGTAAAAAGTTTCTTTTACTTCTTGATATTGTCCTTTGATGACCTTTGTCTCTGCATAGGTCATTTTTCCATGTCTGATGAGTTTTGGAAATTCTTTTGTTTGGAGCTGATTCATCTCATCAACTTTTTTTCTGATTTCTTGCTCTCTCTTTTTCCATGTGAGTATGGTGCATCTACATTTTGTATTTTCTTTTCTTATTTTCGTATACATAAATTATAGTTATTCGTCTCGATGATGGTATCCGGTTGGTATCTGTAATTTGGTCTTTATTTCCGTTTCAGCGATCCAGTGACAACTCATATATCAGTAAACACACTGGGACTCTGGTATGTAATGTAAATTTCCCTTTTGGTTAAGATTAGAAAATAAGAATGTGAACAAGAAATACATGAAGTCTGTTCTTTTTAAGTATCATTTTTTTCCTTTTGCACAATAATCATACTTGTTGCTCATATTTGCAGTTTGTCTTCTTAACTGGTGGAATTGTATTCCTTACGCTTATTGTGAATGGATCAACAACACAATTTGTTTTACGTCATCTTAATTTGGAAAAGCTAACAGCGGCTAAGGTAACTCCGTCTCTGTTCTCTTGATGCTTAATTTTGCAGTTTTTGAATCCCAAGTTTCATGGTTATAATTCTTCTCCAAATAAATAACTTACCTGGTTTCCACTGCTCGGGGACACACTCTAAAACCCAAAATCATTATGAAATCTGCCCTCTTCCATCTTCCCTCCTCTCTTTGATTTATCAATTTATATCTGTTTCTCAACATTCTAAACAAATTTCTGATCTGGTCTCAACCACTCAAGTCATGGTTACTTAATAAAGCAGTGCAATAAGTTATTCATTAACCACTCATATGTCTTTCTGCATTATCACCACAACTATATAATGATTTTGAGAGATTCTACTATTCAATTATGATATGTTCTCTCTCTCTTAAAACATTTTTTTGTAAAGCATATCTAGATGGATAAAGTAGTCTCAAGATCACAATCTAATGGAGCTATTTACAATATCGAATATGAACGAAATCATGTTCTGAACATTCAGATACTTAAGATAAAAAAGCATTCTGATTCCTGGCTAATAAAAACAATAGAATTTTGGAACTTACTGAACTTAAGATATTACACGGGACTAATTCATTTATTGAAATTTTTGTCTTCAACAATTATGGCCATATTACCACACTAAACATCTAGCAAGAGAATATTTTAGATTTTCTTCCTCAAATATTCATATTTTCTTTCCTGTTGCCAATTCCATAATGTGAAATCCTCTGTTCTGTTATGTGAGCGATCATAATCATTATCCTTCCAAATTCTCTTCCTATTGCTTTTCTCCTGGATTGGAAACCTCAACCCTCAAGTAATGCTTACTAAAACTCACTGATCTTCTCACTCTTCTCATTCGACATAAGAAGATTAGCATTTATCTCATTCAAGATCTGCGATGATAGTCCTTCTCTCCATCTTCCCCTTGCTAGGAGAATTTTTTTGTAGCTTTGTAGAACCTGTTTTAGAGTAAACTAATGTTTCAGGACTGAACTAGTAATATGTCAGCAAGCTTGATGAAGTATTTAAGTGAGCAAAATATAGTAAGCATTGTTACTTCCAGCTGCTAGACTTCTTTCAAACTTCTCTAAAACAGGCTTCCATACCTCATTGTTCTTGAAATTTCAGTGGCTGTCCAAGTTAAAATTTTACAAGACATGATACTGGACCCCGAAAATTCACAACAAATCACCATTTTACCACTCCATGCTAATGGTGAATTGACTGTGTTTCAGCTTTATTTACAACCTGAACATCTGCAAATCATACTGAACATATCATGTGAGCTTTAACATATATTGTACTTTGTATTTTATGAGTTTTTTTATTTTAGATCACTAATCCATAGAACTTTTTGTGAATTGGGTCATTGACATTTGCTATCTAATTATGCTTGAATCTTCAATGGTTGTTTATGTGTATCACGTATATTATGGATTCTACATGCATGCATGTGCCTAATAGATATAGTATTGTGAATAAAGGAAAGATTGAAAAATATTCTCTTCTTTTATTACATATTGGAAACAGACGATACATATATATATATATATATATATATATATATATATATATATATATATATATATATATATATATATACACAAAACCTAGGGACTATCTTAGGAAAGTATGTAAATAAGGAATATAGAATTAAGCTAATTAGACAACTAATTACAATCTATAACACTACTCCTCAAGTTGGAGCATAGATGTTAATCATGCCCAACTTGTTACAAAGGTAATCAACCCGAACCCCATTTAACACTTTCGTGAAGATATCCCCTAATTGTTCTCCGGTCTTCACATACCCTGTAGAAATCAAACTTTGTTGAATTTTCTCGCGAACAAAATGACAATCAATTTCAATATGCTTAGTTCGCTCATGAAATACAAGATTAGATGCAATATGAAAAGCAGTTTGATTATCACACCACAATTTTGCTACTAAAGTTTTAAGACCTATTTCAGTTAATAGCTGACATATTCACATTATCTCACACACAGATTGTGTCATAGCCTGATATTCTGCCTCTGCACTCGATCTTGACACAACGGTCTGCTTCTTACTCTTCCGTGAGACCAGATTCCTCCAACGAAAATATAATAACTTGATGTGGATCTTCTATCCACTTTGGAACCTGACCAATCTGCATCTGAAAAATATTCAATACGAGTGTGCCCATGATTTGCATACAAGATACCTCGTCCTGGTGCTCCTTTCGAGTAGCACAAAATCTGTTCTAGCGCTGCCCAATGATGAACTGTGGGGGATGACATAAACTGACTAACAACACCGACGAATATACGATACACAGACGAGTCACCGTAAGATAATTTAGCTTTCCAACCAACCTTCTATATCTTTCAGGATCTTCAATTTGTTCTCCATCGTCTGTAAGGTGCATGTTTGGAGTCATTGGAGCACTACAAGGCTTCGTCCCCAATTTTCCTGTTTCAGTTAACAAGTCAAGGACATATTTTCTCTGAGACAGGAAGATCCCCTTTTTACTTCTTGTGACTTCAACACCCAAGAAATACTTCAGCATTCCTAAGTCCTTTGTGTGAAACTGAGTATGAAGGAATGACTTAAAGGACGAGATTCCTGTAGTATCACTTCCAGTAATGACAATGTCATCCACATACACAACTAAAAGAATGATATCAGATGCCGATTGTTTGTAGAATACAGAATGATCAGACTTGTTTTTCACCATACCAAACTTTTCAATAGCCTGACTAAGTTTTCCAAACCAGGCACGAGGACTCTGTTTCAAACCATACAGAGATTTTCGAAGACGACAAACTCGCCCAGACTCCCCCTGAGCAACAAAACTAGGAGGTTGCTTCATATACACTTCTTCCTGAAGATCACCATGAAGAAAAGTATTCTTGATATCTAGTTGATGCAAAAGCCAATGATAAGTAGCTACCATAGAAATAAACAAGCGAATAGATGTCAATTTAGCAACAGGTGAAAAAGTGTCAGAATAGTCCACTCCATAGGTTTGAGCATATCCTTTAGCGACAAGACGGACTTTCAACCGAGCAACTGACCCATCCGGATTGACCTTATCTGTGAACACCCATTTGCACCCGATAGCCCGTTTCCCTGAAGGTAAATCGACCAAATTCCAAGTACCATTGTCATCTAAAGCATTCATTTCCTCAGTCATTGCATGATGCCAACCAGGATGAGATATGGCTTCATGGACAGTGTTAGGAATAGAAATAGAGTCAAGGGATGCAATAAAAGAAGAAGAGGAAGACGACAAAGAGTTATAAGAAACAAAAGAAGAAATAGGATAAGTACAGTGGCGTTTACCTTTGCGTAAAGCAATGGGAAGATCGTCATTTGGGACTGGATCTGATGACGAAGGAGCAGGTGCGGGACATGAATCAGGAGGGTTGCGCCTAGAGTAAACTTGATTTATAGGAGGCCGGACAAGAGCTTCTTTCGAGACATTTCCGGACGATATGATAGAATAGACTAACAAATCATCATCCTCCCCCTGATGGGCGGGAGGAGGAGAAAATGGAAAATATGGTGTGTCTTCCACGAAGGTAACATTAACAGAGACAAGATATTTGTGAAGACTAGGACAATAACATCTATAACCTTACTGAAGACGAGAATAACCAAGGAATATACACTTCAAAGACTTGGGATCTAATTTGGTTACATGCGGACGAACATCTCGAACAAAACAAGTGCTACCAAAGATCTTAGGTTCAACATGAAATAATAACTTATTGGGAAAAAAGATTTCGTAAGGGATCTCACCATGAAGAACAGAGAACGTGCATTTGAAATAATAGGGCTCGTGCAGTTTCAAGAAGATGTCTGTTCTTTCTTTTGCCACTCCATTTTGAGATGGAGTATCAACACAAGAAGTTTCATGAAGCATGTCATTTTGAACCATATAAGATTGAAATAAAGCAGAGTATATTCTTTGGCATTATCACTTCGCAAAGTACGGATCGAAACATTAAAGTGAGTCTTAATCTCAGCACAAAACGCATAAAAAAGAGAAAACAATTCAGAACGACTTTTCATTAAATATAACCAAGTGACACGAGAATAATCATCCACAAAGGTAACAAAATACTTAATCCAGGTTTAGATAAAATAGGACAAGGACCCCAAACATCAGAATGAACCAATTCGAAAGGAACACTAGCACGTTTGTTGATTCTAGGTCTCGAACTAAGACGATGGTGTTTAGCAAACTGACACGACTCATAATCTAAAGAAGACACCTTACTAAATTGCGGACAAAGGTTCTTAAGCAAAGTAAGAGATGGATGAACCAATCTACAATGTGCCTCGAAGGGAGATGTTACACCAGAGCAAGCAACAGATTTAGGTAGTAGTGCGTCAAGAATGTAGAGGCCTCCAGCCTCATGTCCTTACCAATAATCTTTTTCGTCATAAGATCTTGAAATAAGCAATGATCAGGGAAAAATGAGATGCAACAATTAAGAGTGCGAGTAAGCTTGCTTACAGAGATCAAATTAAAGGATAAATTAGGTAAATGTAAGAGATGACAGAGGAAGTAGGGGGGTTGGTGTAATTGTGCCAGACCCACGAATACAAGATGGTGACCCATCGGCTAGAGTAACGGCATAAGTGGAAGTGTGTGACTGAAAAGTAGAAAAAAGTCCAGAATTACCTGTCTATGATCCGTGGCACCAGAATCAATGACCCATTTGGAAGATGAGGAAATAGGACACGTATTTGGTTTACCTGAATCAGCAATAGCAGTGACAGAGGAAAAAGACTTTAGTGATTTTTGATACTGTGAGAACTGGCAAATTCATCTGCAGAGAGAAGAATTGACTTTTCCGAAGTCTCATTAGTCGACGCAACATGGGCCGAGTGAGCTTTCTGATTCCTGTACTGGAGCTTTCGACAATCACGTTTCGTATGTTCTGGCTTGTGACAGTAATAACTCACAATTCCTCCAGAAACTTGTGTTCGAGTTTCAAACCCTTGCGAGCCTCCTCCGTTGTTTTCACGTTGATTGGTTGATCTCCCAGGCTCATAATTATTATTTCGACTGACCAGAGCACCACTGATTTGAACAGGTGCAGTACCTTCAGTGCGGAGTACTCGACTAAATACTTCTTGTAAAAATGAGATCTCAGAACTAGAAAGAACTTGTGACTTAGCAGTCTCAAAATCGGAGGAAAGGCCAGCAAGAAAACTCATATCACAGCCATTTGGTCTCGTTGGCGTTGTTGAACCTTTATATCAGGGCTAAAAGGCAGTAACATATTAAGCTCCTCATAAGTCTCCTTAAATTCCATAAAATAATTCGTAAGAGACTTATCTTGTTTCTCTGCACGGTAGAACGCTTTGCACACCTCAAACATGTGAGAAAGGTTCCCTTTACCTGAATACAAGAAATCCAAATAATCCATCAACTCTTTAACAAACTCACAGTGATTGATCAATCCAATTACCTCGCCATCAACGGAATTTCGAATTTGCATGAATAAACGAGCATCTTCCCTAAGCCACGTATGCTTGGAATCATCTGTAGGAGGATCGTCAGCCAAATGAGTATCTTTGTGAATACTCTGTAGATAAAATCGAACAGTTTTACTCCAATCCAAATAATTCGAGCCATTAAGTTTATGGTCCGTGATTTTGGACATCACAGGGACCATATCTGACCCAACAATAGATTTCTTTTCAGCCATAACTTTGAAGCAGAGATACAAGGCAATAAACACAAATGGTCCAATAACTAAATTGAGACCAAATGACTTAGAGCCAATAAAATTCAACAGGCCCAATAACCAAATTGAGCCCAAATAAAATAAACCCAAATAAAATCCAAATAAGCCCAATAACAACACTGGCCTAACTCCGAACCACGCCCTGAATCGAAGAACCCAGATGTACTGCAGCCCAAACTCTAAACCACAGTCAAATCACGCCTTGAATCGAAGAACTCAGATGCACCGGCGAACCCACAAATTCAATTGCTTCGACCAATCGGCGGCGAAGTCACGGATTCCGACTGCAATTGCTCAAAACGGCAACACCTGAATCTTAAATGACGACAGGAGCACAAAATTTGGCTGCAATTGCTCAAAACGGTGACACCCGAATCTCAAACGGCGACTGGAGCACAAAATTTGGCACCTGAACTGCGAACCACGATGCACACCTGAACTGCGACCCCCACGGCAGCTACCAGAGTCTTCAAACGGCAACTGGAACCCAAAATCACGACCACTGGTTCGAAAACTAGAAACCAAGGGCTCTGATACCATGTAAATAAAGGAAAGATTGAAAAATATTATCTTCTTTTATTACATATTGGAAACATACGATACATATATATATATATATACACAAAACCTAGGGACTATCTTAGGAAAGTATGTAAATAAGGAATATAGAATTAAGCTAATTAGCCAACTAATTACAATCTATAACAAGTATGTCTATAAAACACATGCAAGGAAAAAGGGGGTTGGACCAAGGCGTGTTGGGAAAGAAAGTGACTTTGCTAAGAGTATCGAGTTCAACCATTATTCCAATCTGGGTATTTTTTATTTTTCGTAAGTATGTTATTCATTTTGAGGATTCTGTCAGAGTACCATTCAAAGGATGGATAAGGTGTCATGCGCAGGTAAGTCACATAAATTGAAGAGTTGAAGTAGCATATAATTTTTATGTACTTATGGAAATATCATGTTATCAACTAATATTAATATGTTTATACGTGTGGCCCTATATACATACATGTCTTCTTGTGTTATGTACTCCCACAAGCTGTTTTCTGGTTTTACGCATGCCAAATTTTTTTATTTTTCTGTATCGTGTTTCTTGGCAGAGGCGCATATTGGAATACACGAAGCATGAAATGTTGAACAAAGCATTAGAGGCATTCAGTGATCTTGGAGATGACGAGGAATTGGGACCTGCTGACTGGCCTACTGTTAAGAGATACATTGCATGTTTGAATGATCTCGAGGGTGAACAAGTACACCCTCATTCTTCTGAAAACGATGACAACATTGACCATATGAATTTAAAAGATATTCGGGTACGCTTCTTAAATGGTAAGGATATCTGTACATTTTTTTTTTTTTTTTTGCGCTTTTCTTTCTAGTTTCAATTTTGAGGCCTTTTTGTACAACAATCCTTTACCTGAAGCCGCTTGAGATAGTGTAGGATTTGGCAAACTGTTTGACGGTGAGTATCATTAGGATTGTGCATAAATTGACTTACCACCTATGACGCACCGTACGGACACGCATGTTCAACATGACACATGCTGGATATGTCAACACTCATTTATATAGAAATATCAACACCGACATATTGATTAAATTTTTTTATTTTTTTTGTTTTTAATTTTAGTGAAAAAAATATCTATTTAAGGAAAGAAAATTGAAAAGTTTGAAAGAAAATTCTTTTCTCGAAATGGGATGAAAGGTGGAAATGAAATGGATCAAATGGGAAGCTTCTTGAGTAAATTTATTGAGGGTTAAAATAGTAATTTTGCTTGTTAAAAGGTTGACCTGTTTAAAATAAACAGAACTTTAGATCCACTTAAAAAATATCAACCATTTAAAATCAATGCTGACCAATTTTTAATTTTAAAAAAACATAAAGAATTGATGTGTTTGAAAGAGAGTTTTCTTTTCTCAAAATAGGATGAAATGTGGAAGTGAAATGGGAAACTTATTAAGTAAATTTATTGAGGGTTAAAATAGTTATTTTGCTCGTTAAAAGGGTTGACCCATTTAAAATAAAAAAATCTGTTGAACCACTTAAAAGTATTGACGAATGGACCATTTAAAACTAAATGCCGGGCAATTTGAAATTCTTAATAAACATTAAGGGGGTTTTTGACACCTATTTTAGTAGAAAAATGTGTTTTTGAATAGTGATTGATAGCAGAATGTGTGGTTAAAAAGGAAGGAGAATTTTTAGGTTTATGTGTAATATTATTTTATTGATAGAATGTGTGGTTGAAATGAAAAAAGAGAAAAAGAATGAGAATGAGAAAAAAATGGGTGCCAAACTGGGGCTAAAATATCATTTAAAAGCCACCCAACATGGGTATGTTTATAGGTATAGGTATAGGCATGGACCCCATGTCAAATCATTCAATTTAGAAGTGGACATGATATAGACGTGGAAGGGAGGTCACCATGTGAGGAAGCATTTGCTTGGAGATAAAGAGTGGCCCATGATTTTACTTGCAATAAAATTTGTATGAAGACATAAAACCAAGATTTTGAAGGCAGGAAACCAAGCCCATTTAACGTTACAAGTCTAAAAAATACGTCTAAAATTAGTAGTATACAATATTATTTTTAGATTTTTTTTGGTCCTATCCCTTATCTTAAGTTTTTGAAGAAAAATGATCTTACTCCTGAATATGTATCCATGCCCAACAACTGTACCCGAGTTCAAGCACGCCACCGATATGAATCTAAGATTTTTCGAGGTTATTGGTGCATCTTAGCTTATCATACTTACTGCAATGCTTGATCTAGTGTGCGATAAGTATTTAAGCTTGCCTACCAATCTTTGATACATACCTTTATCCACCACAATATCATCTAACATTTCTCCCAACTTGTGATTCGGTTCTGTTGGAGTATCTATTGGTTTACACCTTAGTTTCCATATTTCAGCAATGAAGTCCAACACATACTTTTGTTGTGAGATGAGACGCGTTTCTTTGTATGTGCAACTCAATCCCGAGAAATATTTCAACCTTCCAAGTTTCTCTATTTCAAATTCCTTGCTAAACATTTGCGTAATATCTCCATTTCTTTAGAATCATTGTTGGTTACTATTATGTCATCTATTTATACCAACAAATTTGTAACTCTTCCTGTGGTCGAGTGTTTGATGAATAATGTGTGATCCCCTTGACTTTGTTTATATTTCATTGCCAACATTACTTTAGCAAATCTCCCGAACCATGCCCCTGGGAAGTGCTTCATACCATACAATGCTTTCTTCAATTTATAGACTTTTCCTTCACTAGATCCCAGCATCAAAGCCTGTAGGAACCTCTATATAGATCTCTTCATCCAAATCTCCACGCAAGAAAGTTGTTTTTACATCGAATTGTTGCAATTTCCTTTGAAAGTTAGCATCCAAATATAACATTACTCTCATCGTGTTCATTTTTGTGACCGGAACAAAGGTTTCTTGGTAAACAACACCATATGTTTGAGTATATCCCTTCGCCACCAACATTGCTTTATATCGTTCTAATGCTTAATCGTTTTGTATTTAATTGTAAACTTTCATTTACAGCCCACGATTTTCTTCCCTCTAGATAACTCTACTATTTTCATTTTCCATTTTTCTCCAAGGCTTCTGTTCCAACTTTCATGGTGTTTTTGCAATTCTCATTGCTAAGTGCCTCAGTCAAGGTTTGTGGAATTGGTATGGTATGCAGGTGAGAAAGGAAAGTTTTATGGGATTCTGAGAATTTATCAAATGGCACGAGTAGGAAAGTGGGTCTTGGGTACATTTCCTAGTGGCATTTCTAAGAGCAATTGGAAAGTGAAGGTCTGTTTCTTCTTCATTTAAAGTGACAGGAAAGATTGTTTTATTATTTGGCCTTGATTCGGATGCTTGCATATGCATTGGAATGTCCACAGTAGCTTTCTTCCTTGAGTAAACTTGTATTGGTGCTTTAGCAATATGTTCTAGGTCTGGTCTTTGAGGAGTGATTTGTTCAGTTTCTGGACATTTTACATTTACAACAGCTTGTATTACAGTTTTAGTAGCCTGTTTTTCATTTTCAGGAGTTTCGGCTGAGGTCTTAGGTGTTTTATCAAGTCTAGTGGAAGAGGACGGAAGGTCTAAAAATTCAGTTATAATGACAAAGGATCTGGCTTATCTTCACTAGATGAGTACCCTACAGAAGATCTCTTTTTCTACAAAAATAACATCTATAGAGATTAAATATTTTTTTGAAGGAGGGTAATAACATTTATAACCATTTTGTGTATTTGAATATCCGACAAATTCACACCTCAAAGCTTTAGGATCCAATTTCCCCACGTTTTGTGTGCACGAATGAGAGACCCAAAAATTTTAGGTCTCAATTTGTAGGAAGCGTGATCATCTGGGAAGAGTTTAGTGAAGACTTCCATGGGACTTCTTGACCCTAAAACTCTAGATGGTACTTGATTGATAAGATAGGGTGCAGTCAAAACGGTCCGGTACTGGTAAGATGACTGAGTTTACTCTTACCCTTTAGAAAAGTGCGCACCAGTTGGGACCAGTGCGGTAATTCTTCCCAGAAAGACTGCAGATTGTGCAGCTCACTGACTGTTTGATTTGGCAATGTCTCCATTATTGGTTCAGTCAAGATGGAAGTTGGGGTTGTAGTTGATATAATAACAGGATTTCAAGCCTCTTAGAAAAAAAAATCTATGTAGAAGAGATCACAAACAAAAAGAATAGAGATAGTCAACCGCGAATCTCCAAATGACAATGAAGGCCAAATAATTACAGTCCAGAAACCAAAAGTTTTGGCAAATTGTGTTATGAAAAAACAGAGGCAATGGCTAACTTTTTGTTTTCCAAAGAGTAGTAGGCTCTGATACCATGTGGAAAATGTGAATGGTATCGATTAAAAATGATAAGGAGCAAAACGTTTATATGATTCAGTAAGCACTAATCTAGGTAAATCAAATCATAACTAATCTAGGAAAATAAAAAATAGTATCCTATCTAAATCCCTTAAAATCAGGAATTATGTACAATAGAATATACAAACATATAATACAGTTTGTCCTAATTGTTTAAAACATAGAAATCTTCCAACAACTGGTTTTGATGTCTTTATATAAATAAGCGCTATCCAAATAATAATAAACTGTTTTCCTTTAAGGCATTTCTGGAATCGAATAGTAATTAACCAAGTATATTTTCATATTCATATATACACACATCCAACTGTTCCATTGGTCAAACATGCTTCATTACAATCGGCATAAAAAATGGTACTTTAGACAACTTGTAAAAGTTCTCGTCAATTTGATGTAATATGTCGACCTCTATTAGATTTCATATCTCTGCACTCTTTCCTTACATTTATTTTTATGTCATTGAGATAAGATGACATGTCCAGAATTCGCCCTGTACAAATATAGGAGCTCTGCTTGGTTTTACCTACAAGGAAAAGGAGATATAATCTTGTCCTGATTCTCCAAATATATCAACTGATTAATAGAGTCCAACATTGAAATATATTTTATAGAGAAAGTAGTACTATGTAGAAGAGTACACCCTAAAAAACTACCAATGGCTGCATGCGTCTCTCATTAAGGTGAATTGGTTCCATTACTGCAATTCAGCTAAGCAATTGCTTCCCTTTATAGTTCCGACCTAGATAATATTATATTCATTGTGTTTATATTTTTTAGTTCAGTAAAAGCATTGGACAATATTTTAAGGATCCATCTCAAACAAAAAGATATTTTGGCCATTTGGTTCAAACTGCATGAACGTGGATTTAATTTACTGAAGAAAACATTCTGATTATAGGTGTTCAGGCATCTTACTGGGGCATGCTTGATGAGGGAAGGATCACACAAATTACTGCCAGTCTTCTAATGCAATCTGTTGACGAGGCAATTGACCGTGTATCTCACGAGCCTTTGTGCGACTGGAATGGTTTAAAATCCAATATAAATATGCCAAATTATTACAAGTTTCTTCAATCGAGCATTGTCCCGCAAAAGCTTGTCACATATTTCACTGTTGAGAGACTAGAATTTGCATGCTATATTTGTGCTGCCTTTCTCCGTGCACATAGAATCTCACGACAGCAACTACACGATTTTATTGGTAAGAATTTTATTTTGATCCTTGGTAGTGCTATTTTTTCATGCTTTTGGTTTCAAATTGTGGAAGTAGTTATTTCTCTTGTATGTTTCTTTTTCCATCCTTACTTCTCATTTCTGTTTTAGCTGCAGGTCATTTATGGCATCTTCTACTTGAATATAATTTTAATTTGGAAATTATTCGTGTCTGTGTTTAATGTATTTTGAATCAGTGGAACAAAGTTTGTTTTGGCATGTTAGATATGAATGTGTCACATGATTTGATTGATCGCACAAAGTGTTTCATTTAACTTCTAGCTTTGATAAGAGTAGTCATTTTCTGTTTGAGATGATTTCTATCAGCTTTCTTTCTCTTTCCATTTTATTATCCTGGTAATGTATTTAATGCTTATGGTAGCTAGGATGGTGTATTTACATGGATAATCACACAATTATCATTCCCCACCAGGTATCGCTACTTTGGGTTTACTGTTTATGTTGAAGGAATGTAAAATTCTATGTTGGAGTGACTATTTCTTGTATTAAAATAACCCATGTTTTAGTATTTATTACTAGTGCCAACGAAAGAATAAAATGCATAAAGTAGATACAAAACATATTGGACACAACGTTTGTAGATTTTTTTTGTTATTTATGACTTTTTTACCCAAGTGTTTTAGTAACTGAAAGTTTTCCTAATTTTGCATTCCAAAATTTACGGAGTATGTTGTCTCCTGGAGGACGTCCCTCGAAATTAAAATATAATGCATGCAATGATGCGACCCGGTGTGTTGGATACATGCCCAAATGCGTGTCCCAAATTTAAAAAGAAATAATAAAAATCGAGAAATACTAATTGCGTGTTGGAAATGTGTCCCTGAGCGTGTATGTGTCTGGTACATGTGGGACACTGATGCTCCATTCTTAAAGATAGTCTTCTATACTGCATCTGCATGAAATGAAACAAGAAAATGAAGAAATTGAATTAATTGATAATACACTTTCCTGTGTATTATGCATTGATTAATAAAAATAATAATAATAATAATAATACATACATACATACATACATACATACATACATACATACATACATACATATATATATATATATATATATATATATATATATATTTTTTTTTTTTTTTTTTTAAAATTTTTTTTAAAATTTTTTAATTATTATTATTATTTTTTTTACGTGTTACTCATTCATACTTTTAAGTAAAGATTTACTTATTTTGAGCAACTTTTATGACGTGAGTTCATTGAAAATTTTATAAATTGTACCCCACCCCTACATCTTTTTGTGGCTCCGCCCCATGTACTAGTGTAATTTCTGTGACTAGTTGGAGAAAAGAAGTTGGCAAAACAAAAGAAAAATTTAGAGTTCTTTCAAAGCGATGCTCTTTCCCTTTCATCAAATCAATAAACTTCATACACGAGATTAGAATCTACTATATAACTGTGATTACCAAAAGGTGGAAGCATTTAATCTTACAGGACATAGCAGGTCTTTTGTATAGTTTCCTTATGAAGCAAGCATGTTTTAGTTGCTTTTGGTTCCTTTAAGTTATATGAAATGGAACTCCTGGATAAACTGATTTAAGAGCTTCATAACAAATCAATTTTGTTGGTCATACATGAAGAAAAATTATTTGTACTTTATGGAGCATCTGCACCCCCCCCCCCCCCCCAACCACTAATAATATTTAACTTGACAATCTCTATCCAACAACTAGAAGTCGGCATGAATCTCTCTGGCTTGCTCTTTCTTTTGTACTGTGCTCATTCTCACATTTGATGGTATTTTGTTTTGCTCTTTTCAAAATGACCACGATGCTGGCATGTTTATTCTTGGTTGTCATACTTCCAATGCAACTTAAGAATGTTAACCAGTTTTCTAAATCACTTTTTCACTGAAAAATGAAATAAGTATTTTTCACCTTTGGATACCTTTTTTTTAATTTATGTACTTATACGAAAACAGCTTTTCTTGTTTTAAATATCTTTTTAAATGCACTCTTCATTTCAGGAGAGAGTGAAGTTGCATCCACTGTAATTAGAGAGAGTGAGGAAGAAGGTGAGGAAGCAAGAAAGTTTCTGGAAGATGTCCGTGTTACATTTCCTCAGGTATGACTTTAAATTTCTAAAACCAAATCCCTGAGAACTTAAAGTGGATGATGATATCGTTTTCCCCTCAAGAAGATTCTTAGTCATCTTTAAAATTCAAGTGGATAATGATTTTCTCTCTCAATAAGATACTTGATCTTCTTTAAAATAATAGAATCAGATACATTTTGAGACAAGTTAATGTTTTTCTCTCTCAATAATATTCTTAATCTTCTTTAATAGAATCCTATACATTTTGAGACAAGGATACTATTGACGCCCTCCACATGAAGAGGGTGATAGGTATATTATTGATCCATTATTTTGACTTGCTCAATAATTTCAAACCGAATACTTGCAGGTACTGCGTGTTGTGAAAACTAGACAAGTCACATACTCTGTGCTGAATCATCTGGTTGAGTATGTTCATAATCTTGAGAAGATTGGTTTATTGGAAGAAAAAGAGATGAACCACCTTCATGATGCTGTCCAGGTAAATATGTTTGTTGTTTACTTTAAAGTTCTTCAATTTTGATGCTATCATTTCATATTTATAATGAATTAGAATTTAAACTTTGATGTAGACTGACTTAAAAAAGCTCTTAAGAAACCCGCCCCTGGTGAAAATTCCAAAGATACGTGATTGGATTACTGCAAACCCTTTACTTGGAGCCCTTCCTTCCACAGTGCGTGAGACACTTGTAGGATCCACCAAAGAAATAACGAAATTATCTGGTGCAACACTTTATAGGGAGGGATCCAGGCCAACTGGTATATGGCTTATTTCAAATGGAGTAGTGAAGGTAAGTGGCAGTTATGCACTTGAAACACTAAGATATTGTTGTATGTTAGATTTGATAGCTTCAGCTGTTAACTATGAACATCTCACGGATTAATATTTATTTGACAGTGGGAAAGTAAGCATATGAATAACAAGCATTTGCTACACCCAACTTTTACACATGGGAGTACTTTGGGCTTGTATGAAGTACTTGCAGGAAAGCCTTATATCTGTGATATTATCACAGATTCTGTGGTGCTCTGCTTTTTCATTGAAACTGAAAAGATTCTTGCTGCTCTTGGATCTGATCCAGCAGTAGAAGATTTCTTTTGGCAGGTATGATGATACTGGGATTTTTTTTTTGGAAAGAAGAACCTATGCAATTCCATTGCTCACCTCTGATGGTTGTCAAATTCCAATATTTTAGCTGAGCTACATGCATTGTATTTCATCTCTATAATGCAAAAAATATGTAGTGGGTAGTTATGCATCCCTAAGATTATGAGTGGAATAGGACATTTCTTCAATTTGATGTGTTTTAACTAATGACAGATGCCAGTATCTTTCTAAGTGATCACAACATTTTAATGGTAAAGCATATCACTGCTTGCAAGTAGTCATTCAAGTATCTTGAATCTCTGTTACTGTTAGAAGATTGATCCCTTTGTCTGCAGGAAAGTGTTATCGTTCTAGCCAAGTTCTTGCTTCCTCACTTGTTCAACAAAATGTCAATGCAAGATTTGAGAGTGCTAGTTGCTGAAAGGTCAACAATGCATATATACATAAGAGGAGAAAGTTTTGAATTACCTCATCATTCCATTGGTTTTCTATTAGATGGATTCATAAAATTGCAAGGTATACAAGAAGAACTGCTTACCCATCCCGCAATAATACCGCCACATGCAGATCAAAGAATTCGCCAATCAGAAACATCAGGTACTTCTTAATTGACAACTCGATGAATATACGTTTTACAACAATATTTTGTAATTTAGAATCTGTATTGTTGACGAAGCTATTATCTGTATTTAGCAGTAATTTCTTAGGAGCCTAGAAAAAGGGTTTTTCTTTTTATGTTTTTGTACAAATCTGTATACAATCCCTCTAAACTTATTAAGAAATACGAATGGATCATATACAAACCACGGGGCCAACTCCAACATTTTTCCCTATTGATGGCCATGAGAAATAAAATAAATAATTCTTGCTAATCTATATAAGACGAGGAAAATAAAGGCGCTACATACGTTTGCAAAATGGAAGACAGAATCTCCATAAATTTACATTCTATTCCCCGAAGCATATTTTAAAAGACGCTTCTTTCTTTTCCAGCAATTTTGCTTCATTCCTTTGTTTAATTGTCAGAGGAGGAAAATATCAGGGTCAGTGCCTTTTCATTAAATCTAGATCATTTTACACACTCTGATGCAACAAGAAATTCCTCTTTCTGGCATCTCTTTGGAGTTTTTAACATGTTCCTGCTTTTCTTATACCTTTTATGATGTACAGTATATTTTGCTATCCTTCACGTTTGTCTTTTCCCATTATTTTTCACATCATTACTCACATTTTCTTTGTGAGACCAACTTTCTGATTGCTGTACTGAAATAAAAAATGCCATTTTCTGAATTTTCTGGTTGGACAAACAAAATCATGTGTGCAAAACAATGATGTTGAAATAGAACGTAATGTCTTGTACAAGTCTTATCATTTTTCTCGGCATGCATCATTTTTCGTTTTGTCTTTGAGCAAGCACTTTAGGACTATCCTTGAGATCTTTCCTCGGAGAGAACTCATCACAGAATGTCTCATACATTAGATATTAACATTCAACTCTTGGTGTAAAAATATTATTTGCTACCTTGTCACAAGTATATTTGTAATAAATATGGTGTAAAATGTTTTTGAAGTACTAGACTTGAGATTTATGTGAGGTCATGTTAAAAGAGATATATCAGTATTGATTTGACCATTACTAATTAGTAGTTTATCCAATATAAAGAATCGCATGTACCAAGTCTTCGAATATGACCATATTCCTTGTCCTCATTCATCCCATTTTGGATCGAAAATATAGGTGCCAGAGAAGCTAGTTTCTTTCATCAAGTGTCTCGGTATCAGGTAGAGGCAAGGGCAAGAGTGATAGAGTTCGATATTTCTGGATTTGAGTCCAGTAGAACCCTTCAGAAAAGGTCATCTTCACTGATATCACATTCTGCTGATCACCCATCTGGACCTCTACCTAGAGAGCATTGTGGTCTAATGAGTTGGCCTGAGCATTTTTACAAGTCTAGGCAACAAGTCCATGCCATGGAAGAGGCTGATCAACAAGGAAACAATTTGTCCTCGCGGGCTATGCAGCTAAGCATCTTTGGAAGCATGGTAACTTCATCTCTTCATGTTTTTGGTTTTAAAATATTTCATGATTATGAGAAAGACAGAAACATAACTTCAGCACCTATTTATAGTATTTACTTCTGCATTTTGCTCTGTCAATTTGATGAAAGAAACTTGCAGGAGAAGGAATTATAAGGTAAAAT
Organism: Fraxinus americana; assembly: GCA_035079005.1. Classification (NCBI taxonomy): domain Eukaryota; kingdom Viridiplantae; phylum Streptophyta; class Magnoliopsida; order Lamiales; family Oleaceae; genus Fraxinus; species Fraxinus americana. Next base: position 24,223,855 of record CM068710.1, read on the forward strand.
AGCAATATTTTGTTAAACAAACTTGGCACAGTAAAACATATATACCAAATAAGAGACATATACAAAGGTCTCTAGGGTTTTTGTCCGCTAAGAATTTCTAAGAACTCTAATGATGGTTACTGATTAAATAAGTACATGGTTTCTAAGAGAATACAATTTCTGTGATAAAATAATAACTGAAGAATGCCAAAATACCGACTCAAGCAGGCAAAATAATAAGACTGCAAAAGACCAATATGAAAAGAACTGACTCCGAAGAAATTTCTAAGAAAAATGTATATGCTCCTGTACAATCTGCCCATGTCTCTCTTGCAAGGAAGTCTGATGATACTTTGCACATACGTCTGGATCAAGCTCTTTTCAGCTCTTCTTCTAACATCTATGTACTTTTGCTTGTGGACTTGGTCATTTCACAAAGAATCTGCAATAGATATTTCCTCTTCCAGACTTGCCCTCTTTCACATTCTAGATATACTCAATGATCTTTGATGGTCCTTTGGGAGGAGATCAACATTCGGTTGTGTTTCTCCATTTATTACTTCAAATACAATATACTGTCATTGTAAGACAGCAGCATTAATGTGAGGATAATCTACTAGTAGTCAGGGAAAAATATGGTGTGCAAGAGACCTGATCTTTCTTAGCACTTAAACAACCCAAATTTTGTAGCTTACAGCTTATGGTGAGTTCCTTCAGACCTAAATGCTATAGCGCCTAGTCTCAGGTTGAATTCCTTCAAACGCATGTGATTGCCTTGCTGGTTCAACATACAGGTTATTACTAGTTAAAATTTCTCGGTAGACTTCCTTGTACAATTTCTTAACATGATCAATCGAAGATTCCTCATTTTCACTTAGTTGAGCTTCTTGAGGTGACAGGAACAAGATGCAACCCATGTTTTGGTTTATAAACATAGGTAGCTTCAAATGTAGTGTTTTGGAAGGTATGGTTAAAAGAATTGTTATAAGTTTACCTGTGTCACGATCTCAAGCCAAGTCATCACATGATCCTGAACAATACAAACTAGCATTGGAGGTTCCTATTTGAAACTTCGGTTTGTTCCTCTGTTTATGGGATACAGGTGCTGGAATATTTGAGTTTCCTGCTAAACCTTCTAAGACGTTGCCAAAAGTGTCCCATGAACTTAGATTTCAAACCAAAATAATAGGTGGAAATCCACGTAGACAAACTATTTCCTAAAAATCCTTGTGATGGAGATTATATTCCTAAGAATGTGTCGAAGTAATCCCCAGCAATTATTTTGACTAGTCTGTTCACTTAGAATGTCTTGAACTTCACCATACCCTTTAGATTTGCTGCTCGGTTGTGCCAGACTATTGATTGTCTTGCACCATACCACATACCCTCTTTTCTACCGTCCACATTGATCTTCTAGATTGAAAAATCAAACTCGATCTTATGTCTAGTTAAATGGTCAAGACTGATAAGATGAAAAGATATCATCTGCTCGTTACCCTCGTTTGTACCAATTTAATTTAGTGCATCTCTTACCTGAACATATACATCTGCCCCGTCATATGAAATCTGTATTCTCTGCACACAAAAGTTGCTGTGAATGTTTGGCTTTCTGCGCTTCCTGGTCCAAATTTTGGTTTGCCTTGTTGAGTCCACTGCTTTTTAGTGTCCAAATTCTCTGCACACAAAAGTTGCTTTGAATGCTTGGTTCAAATTTATTCCACCAAGTGTCGCTCCTCTTAACTTTATCTTCATGATTGGCTTTCCACTCGAAATAATTTTTTTGAAATTGCCTCCCTATGGAGAACTTATTAACTATTTATGGTTCCTCCACTTAAATCAATAGCCAAAATAATTCTCGCTTCCAACCCACGATGAAGTTCAGGTTCTCGAGGTGCCTTTGCATGGAAAGGACTTAACTCCTCTTCAAGATTAGTCTCTTCTCTTTTCTATCCATCTTTCTGTTTTATTCCCACAATGACCACAAGTTGCCATCTGCAAGTATCGAGCTTGCTCTGATGCTAAATTTGATTGAGGAAATTCTCAGAATGAAGTTAAACAGAAAATTTTATTTGAGCAAAATTAGATAAACATGTATATATTTGTCGAGTGGGGACAAGAGAATTTTTTGTTGACATTTAATTATGTCTTCGTATCCAGACCATTTTAAGTACTGTTAGAAGTAGAAGTTCGAACTTATTCAGTTTCAATTTTCAAATGCTGCAACAACCTAATATTTTATGCTTGTAGATGGAAAGCTGGAGGAATTGAACAGTGATCCAGTATATTTTTCTGTACAGGTTGACCAAAACTAGAAAGGAATCCCTGAGATAATATTGGTTGTTGTTGTCAATGGAAACTAACTCCTCTTTTCTTTTTGTTGAATCGAAATTTTGAATTTATTTAAAAAATCTGGAGCACTGACTTTGAATTGATAAATATGTTGTTAAAATTCATCAGATAGACAACAGCAGGAGACAACGCCACCGTAGCTTTCCAATATTTTCTGGAGTAAAGCCATCTCACAGTCTGTCTTACCCAAGAGTTCCATCAAATAATACACGACGTCCTGTTTCTGTCAGATCAGAAGGGTCTACTACTTTGCGGAAGGCACTTGATGTGCAAGAGAGCAAGCAAGAAAACACTGTTCAAGATTTGCATCTACAAGAGAGTCGTGCAAGAGATGACTCGAGCGATGAGTCTGGTGCCGAAGATGAACACGTCGTAAGAATCGATTCACCTAGTAGACTTTCTTTTCGCTATCCTTCTTGAAGCCCTGTCCACAGTATTCTTTCATTCCCTTCCACACTAGTACGGATTTGTCCTTACCGAAAATGTTACAGCCTCTCATATGTGCACGGGGTGCGCGTGAATAAAAAAACTTCAAAAAATATAGTCTCCACACCCTATTGTGAGTAGATAAAAGATTATGTAAAGAAATTTTGTGCATGTAACGTTGCCATTTGTTCAATTTGCTTGTAATCTATAACTCGTATATTAGGTTGCTGGGAAACTGTGCTTTTGGGTTATTTCTTCCATTGGCCCCCTAAATTGTCAATTGGTATGATTGAAAAAAATCAGTAGGGAACGATTTTTGAGTGTATTTTGTAAATAATTATTATGTATTTTGAGGCACTTGTTACAATAAAGAAGGGTTGTGGGCAATTTGTTGTCTAGTTGCATTCTGTTTAAGCTACATTAATTGGTTTTGCTCCTTTTCTAAAGTTTACAATTTAGTCCTCAAGCTTTTCAATTATTGAATTTAACTCTCCAAACTTATGATTTTATTCCTTTTTTTGTTGAAAGTGAGTTTTGTATTATTGAAATTTTGGCAAATGTATGGTTAAGATATATGAAAAAGTTTTGAGTCAAAGTGTAAAATATTTTATTATGAAAATATATGATTAAAAATTAGTTTGAGAAAAAAATGTATTTTTAGATAATGGAGATCAAATAGGGGCTTGATTATTCTAATTGATTACATGCAAATAATTTTTACCCTTGTTTGGTACACATTATTTCAAAATGCATTCTCAATCACACATTTTATAATAAAATAATATTTTTCATCACATCAATAACATTTCCTTACTTTTTAACAACATTTCACAGTATATCACTATTTAAAATATATTCTTTTCTCAATAATATTCATCAAATACACTCTAATTATTTTGAATCAACTTCAATTAAGTTCAAAATGTCTTTCTTATGCCAATTGCATCTAGTTGGAGTTTACCCATAATTTGCATATTTACACTAAATTAGGTAGATAATCTCTCAACTAATACATAATTAATCAAATTTAGAGGCTAAATAAAATACATTTATCACATACTATAGTTTTTAGTCTTGTCGTGCATTTGGTAGCATGAAATAAATCTATTTTTTGTAAAATAACAAAAATATGATGAATAAATAACAAGTTTGATTATGTTTTATAAAAGCTCGCCTAGGCGGTATCTATATTCGAAACTTGGACAAAATGCTCGCTTCGCGCCTCGATGCTTTTTTTTTCCCCAATTCTTAAAACGGTTAAATTCTTTCTTTCCTCTTTTTTCTCTTCACTATGTGCGCTATATATTTTTTTTTCCTTTTTTAAAAGTCTTTTATTTGACTTTAATGTATTAATTTTATTTTTTAAAAAGGAACTTTTCATCTGACTTTAATTTCAAGATTTTAAAAGATTTTATTTGTATAAAAGTTAAAAAAGATCTTATCTACATAGTCAAAAAAGATTTAAATTATGGTACTTATCTACATTATGTAATTATGATCTTGAGATTTGTTATTTTATTGCAAACTAAAAGCATGTGTGAAGTTTTTTATAAATCTATTAAGTAGGATTTGTCTAGTTGAAAATTGAAACTATGAACAATATTTAAATTTTTTGCATTTCGAAAACTTGAAAATTGTTTAATTGATCAATGGTAAGAATTATGAAGTAAATATAGTATTTTATAGTTTTAGATATTTGATATGTATTATTTTAATTATTAAATAATTTTAAAAATGATTAAAATTAAAAATTATATTAAAAATAAGAAAACATTTTTTTACGCCTAAATCTCGCCCAAGTTCACTTAAACTTCAAAATTTCGCCTCCACGTCTAACCACCTTTTACGTTTTTCAGGACATTGTGTTGTATTTCCTAGAGCAACAACTTTTTCATGTCTTCATCCCAATAATTAAAATTTGACATGTCAACTTGTCTCAAATATCAATTTATGATGCCCAAATAAAGTCCTTTAAATTAAAGTACCTCATTCAATTGCAATTTTGGTGAACATGGCAACCGTCAGTATATTAATAAGCATACATGGTTTGCCACAAATGGACAAGTTAGTTTTATTGGAGTAATGCGACTCATAACTGATATTAATCACCAATTTAGGGGATAATTACGTGCCATTAAATAATAAATCGTTCAAATGTAAAGTTCTACGACTCATTTAATTGAACCTATAAAATATAGCTACCTAAATGTAATAGAAACTGGTAAACATCAATTTAATCTCTAATGCAATTATGTCACTAATAATTTACAGCAATCAAGTCACTTGACTTTAATTTGACATTGATCAAAGCACCGAATTTGGGCACCTTGAGATGATATAACATATTTAAGATTTGACGACATATTAGTTAAAATTAATGATTTTTTCACGTTTTCATCCTCATAATTACATTTTGACATACTAGCTTCATCTCGAATCTCAATTTATGACGTCCAGATAAAGTGTTTTAAATGCTATTAAATTGAAGCACCGTTAGTGTGATTACATAAGTCGATGTGGATTGCCACGTATTCATAAGTTAGTTTTAACCGCCATCACATGAGCATAGTGGTTTTATTGTTGTTAAGGTAATGTTCAGTAACCTAATTGTAACTAAAATAAAAATTTGGTGATTGCTTGTACAGTTAACCGTTTCATGAATGTCTATTCAATAGAGTTTAATGATACGTCAGTCGAAAGTCTTTCTACTTCCGTCCCCATCTAGATAGCAATTATAGAAATAAAACGTGTTGGAAACGATCTATCTGAAACAAATTGTAAAGTTAAATGATGAGTTTGGAACAAAAATAAATTTGATAACCAGAATGAAAGTGGGGTGTAAGTTGAGTGAGCAATAGTGTTTCTTTAACTCACCGGTTTTGTATAGCCGTTGGGCTGTGAAGCCGACTCCAAATTTCTGCCCAATTTTGTAAACTCCGCCAACTATTATCACTATGCCCCCTTCAAGTTAAATGCATAACCTCCTTCTGCGTCTTCACTGCAACCATTCCCCCTCCCTCAATCTCAATAGATACATAGCGTCTTCCTTTTCACCCTTTTTATCGACTATGGCTTCTTCATCTCTTGTGCTTCCGTCTATTTCCCTCAGAAGGAGCTCAATCTCAACTTGTAATTTGGGTTTCAGGAATGAAATTTCAAGAATTTCCCTCAAGAATTTGGATAGAGGAGGTAGGGTTTTCATGAGCGTCGCTGTTGGATCTCAAGCCACTGTCGTCGACGATGCGCTCTTCAAAGATTATAAACTTTCTCGTGCATTCCTCTTTCCTGGCCAGGTCATTTTTTCATCATCTTTTTTCTAATTTATGCCATTTTTTGCGTAATTTTAGTGTATATTTTAAAGGAATACAGCTCAATGTTGCACACTGAATTGCCAAGTTTGGGGTGGGGGTGGGTTCGAAGAAAGAGACAGAGAGAGAGATCGGACAAGATTCATTCATCTGTCTTATTTTTGCTTTGCTGTATGTATTAGTGTATACTAGTTTTAAAATGTTGTTACTTTTCTACTGTGAGCTATCCTACATTAGTTGTAGTTTTAGTAAATATGTAAACGAACTTTGCTTAATTGAAGGGATTGTTGGTGATATATTACTGAAGTGTTAAAGTAATAAACAGTGTGATTCATAATTGTCTGTTTATTTACTAAAGGACTGAAGTTGGAATTCCATAAGTAAAAGGTGAAAGACTGTATAATATCTTGGTAATTTTTGAAGTTCGAATCATTCATTGGTCACAGGGCACTTACTCTGGTGCCGACTAGATAAACCGAAACCCTGATGTGCTGAATTGGCATTGATACTTTGCGGGGGATGCAATATCCCAAAAAAAAATGTCTGCAAGGAAGATTTTGCATGAAAACCTTCAGTATGTTTGAATTTAACCCGTGTACAAGACCCATAACAAAGCTGGGTTTGGCTTTAGAGATCGGCTGTCAAACTCATACCACAGAATTTAATATCATCTGCCTTCATGTTGCAGGGTGCACAAGCTGTTGGAATGGGTGTGGAGGCTCAAAAAGTGACTGCTGCAGCTGAATTATACAAGAGAGCAAATGATATTTTGGAGTAGATTTAATTATGAAACTTGATTTTGATGGGCTTGCGTTATGTTCTGTCATGTTCTCATTTACCCTTCTCTTGATATAAGTTTCCCAATGCATAATTAATGTTAATTTGCATCAAGGTTTGACCTTTTGGATGTTTGCATCAATGGACCAAAAGAAGAGCTTGATTCCACGGTTTTAAGTCAGGTATGCCATCGTGGTTGCAATATTGATATTTTCCTTGTCTATGAAGACTCTATTCTCATCTATCCTGAAGGAAAATCAGACAAACTCTAGTAGTATATTATAATAATCAAATTATAGATTTGTATTCGTGAAGAAACTCAAGGAATAGAAATAGAAATAAAGTTATGGTTTCAGTGAAGAAAATAAGAAACTTTGCTAGTCTCATGTGTAATGGAATCAAAGACTGGCGGCGTACTGAATTTCATGCTTAGAAGCTAGAAGCTTGTGTTTGTGACTGCTATTGGCTTCTAGATTAAGAGCAGCAGTATTGTCACTTGTAATTTCTTAAGTTGTTATTTTTAGTTGCATATTACTGGTTTGACCAAAGAGACCCTTAACCCTTCCCTAAACATATATGAAGGTGGATTATCCTTTCGATTCGATGCGCTAATCTCTAATTCCAGGTTGTTAAGATCATTGTCCTTCCGATTTGGAATAACCTTTCATCCTCCCTATCTTTCAGTGGACTAGAAACTACGGTAGCATGTCTAACCTCTCGTTGCTCCTCCTTAGATTGGTTTACCGAGGTAGAGGCTCCATAATTAATTTCATTTCCCAAAGAAAATGGATTTTCGGAACCCCGACAAATCTCCTTTCAATAAGTTGTCCAACGCATAGCTCAATTAACAACTTATTTTAATTATATGACTTTTAAAACAATTGAGAATACCGTACTTGATTATGTTAGAGATGCGAAATGTAGTGATGATTAGAAACGAAATGGAACTGCAAAATGATTGCTTAAAAAAATATAATTAGACGAACTTCTTGCTGGATCCATTTGTGCAGCCTGCTATCTACGTCACAAGTTTAGCTGCAGTTGAAGTTCTTAGAGCTCGTGATGGAGGTCAGGCAATAATTGATTCTGTGGATGTCACATGTGGTCTAAGCTTAGGGGAATACACTGCTCTTGCATTTGCTGGAGCTTTCAGGTGCGCTGCCTAATTCACAAATCTCTTTTCCTTTGCATAAAAAACTTGCCTTCTAGAATGTTTCAAAACTTACAAATCCCCAACTAGCTATATCAACGAGCCGAGCCCGAGCTTTTTTTTAACCTCGGACTCGGCTCGAGCTTTTTTAGGGCGAGCTTTTTTGGGCCCGAACCGAGCAAAGCTCGGCAAAAAAAATGAGGCTTGGCCCGAGCTTTCAGCCTTAGCGGGCCAAGCCGAGCCCGGTCCGAGCCGTTCAGGTTTTTTTTTTTTAATGTCAAATCTATATTTTTACATTAAAAAATTAAAATTTGTACGGTTTATACGTACTATAAATTAAATAAAAAAGCTCAGGCTCGGCTCGAGCTTTTTTGGGCCCGAGCAAAGCCCAGCCAAGCCAAAAAAATTAGGCTCAGCCCGAGCCATCTGAGCCGACGAGCTTTTTTTCCATCCCTATCCCCAACCTACCCATCCTCTCCCATTCCCCTCAAGAAAAACTAATGCAGTAACGGAAACATGTGATGAATATTGAAATAGGCTTCATTTCCCATTAACTCAAGACTTGACTAGCTAAATTATTTTTTCCTTTCTGGATTTGATAATTTAGCTATGAGGATGGGCTCAAGCTGGTCAAGTTAAGGGGTGAAGCTATGCAGGTAATTCTACCTATTATTAGCTATTCCATTTGTTTATTAACGTCTGTATCACGGGACACTTCGAATTTAATCTTCTTGTTATCATCAGGATGCTGCTGATAACGCTAAAAGTGCCATGGTTAGTATCATTGGACTGGAGAAGGTGCAACAGCTGTGTAATGCAGCCAATCAAGAAGTGGACAAAGCAGACAAAGTTCAAATTGCAAATTTCTTATGTCCTGTAAGTTAATTATTTTGTTTCGTCTGGGAAAACAAATTATTTGGCTGTACTAAGCAACTTGGGGAGATATTTTTCCTGAGTTTGGCTTGATGGCGGAGTGAATCATTTTCTGGTAGGGAAATTATGCAGTCTCTGGAGGCTTGAAAGGAATTGAAGCAGTGGAAGCAAAGGCAAAGTCATTCAAGGCCCGAATGACTGGTACTTTTTCTCCTTACAATATTTATTCTTTTGCGAAAAATATGCTACTGATTATATCATCTTCACCCAGGTTCGTTTAGCCGTAGCTGGTGCTTTTCACACTACTTTTATGGACCCAGCTGTCTCAAGATTGGAAGCTGCTTTGGCATCAACAGAATTGAGGACTCCCAGAATACCAGTTATATCCAACGTTGACGCCCAACCACATGCAGATCCAGACACGATAAAGAAAATACTGGCTCGCCAGGTGAGCTACTGACGTTGTGTTCTCCTGAACATAATCTGGATTACATTTTTTTAATTTTTTTCTGTTGTTCTGTAATCATAGGTGACTTCTCCTGTTCAATGGGAGACGACGGTGAAGACTCTGTTAAACAATGGAGTCGAGAAGCGTTATGAATTGGGACCTGGAAAGGTAGGCCATTATCCCTCTTAAAATCTTTCGACGTTGCCTTCATATCAAGTATTTCTAACACTAGACACATTTGGATCATGCTATCAGGTTATAGCTGGCACTGTCAAAAGAATGGACAAAGGTGCTGACATTGATAACATTGGTGCCTAAGCATGACCACGACCTTTAGTTGCTCAGTCGCATATTTTTATCGCTGTAAGTTAATAGAAGCTTAAGTTCTGATCGAGTAGGATTAGTGTGGGTCAAATGCTATTTACTAGCATCTGTAAACTGGAATTTTGAGCTGTGTAATCTCAAAGAGACGTGGTAGCCATTATACTCAATCTAGTGCAATTAAGTATCACTATTAATCGACATGAAACAGTCCTGATAATTACGTTGACAAAAGTATGTAAAGCACAAACACGGTGACATCTAACGATGAACCACCAATCTAAGGTTAGTCGCAACGACATAAAACATCAGAATTGATCAAAAAACAAGAAACCACCGTCCTTCATTACAGAAGGGATTCTACCCATTGAAGCTGGGGAAACAACAGTTCTTCAGCAGCTGCCTTCATTACTGAGAATTAGTTCTTCACGCATCGTATGTACATTCTTCGTAGCCTGTGGAGAAATCATACCATTAGTAATATTTTGTACATAACATGCATTTGCAAGAGTGGAATCTAGGTCCACGGTTCAGGATGAAATTTGAGAGCTGAAAGATCAAATGAAAAGGAAAACATTTCCAGTCTCCAGAGGACTTACTGGGATTAGAAGTAGTGACAATGCCGGTGTCGATGAAATCACAATCAAAATCTTTGCGACCATTGGCTTGATAATATGCATTCATGGCATAGGATGCGTGCGATCTGACATTATTAGGCTCAAAGCAAATCCCACCATCTTGTATGGGCTTACAGTCAACTCCTGATGCACAAACGAAGTCTAGGTTATTTTGTAATGCTGCATCACTTGCATCTTCTTTTGGTACACACCATTTCTTGCCCTCATCCATCGTTGGAGATGGAGCTATCGGAGTCACGGTCTATAATGAAATAATCCAACATGAGTAAAAAGTTAATTATATTGAACTCAGCAAATCCATTTCTCTTTAACAAATCACAATCCTCCACAAGATTAATATACCTGTGAGTTGCGCAGAATGCCTACGTCGTAAACGGGTGAGAAATCGGGTTGAAAGAGCCCGAAATTACGCTCAGAGGTTCCCGGCTTTAGATTCTCATTGAAAAGCGAGAAAACGTAAGTCTCGAAAGTCCTGTTGGGCATCAACGGCGTTCCCACGCCGGAATTCACATGCTGAACCAAGTTTGTATTATAAGAAACTGCATCGTCCAAGCTCACTCCCACCTGTTTTGGATCACCCGCCGAAGGCCAACCAGTTTCGGCAACCACGATGTCCACGTCATCATATCCCAGCCTCTTCATTGCTGAATAAACAGCGTCCAGTTGCCCGTCGAACATATTTGTGTAGTTCAATCCCGTGGCCTTGTCAAAAATGCCGCTGTTTGGTTTGAACAAAGCGTAATCTAGAGTTTCCTCGGAGAATCCGAAGTACGGGTACGGGCAGACCATGAATGGCGTTTTTGTTTGGCGGTGAAATTCCAACATAGGTGCGAATATGATCCGGTCATACCCGCGTCTAAACCGACCCGAACTGGGTGGCTGGGAAATGGGTAGAATTCCAAGAGAGTGAGGTGTTGAGACTTGAATATCAGTGATTTGAGCGAGTTTGAGAGCTTCGTTCATGGATCTCATGGCTGGTACGAGGTGGGCTATGAGGTATTTGTCCCCAGTGGCTAGGATTTCATTCCCAACGGCTATACGATGAATTTTGGTGTCCGGGTAGAAAGGGAGGACGTTATTCGCCACCCATGTTTGGGCAGCGGGGAGCTTCGAGATGTTTACAATGTCGCCGTTGGCGACGGAGATGGTGAGCAAAACTCCGGTGTTGGCAAAGGCTCGAAGAATGTCGGAGTTAGCGTCGAAGATTTTGACTCTGTCAATGGTGGTTTGGTCTTTGATGAAAGCAGCCACTTGAGAGGGCGGTGGGAGGTTGTCAGCCACCGTGCCATAGTTGACGCCGATGGTATACTCCGCCGTGGACAGTTGGTGGATGAAAAAGATAAAGAGCGAGATTAAACGAAGAGCGTTGAAATGGCAAGTAGCCATGTAGCTTTTAGGGCGCTCCTGAGTTGTGAGATCCTTGAAAATGAACGTGAAGTGCAGGGAATCTGAAGAAGAGGGATACAGTAGAGGCTGAAACGTGGTACAGAAACTGGGGACAGTTTGAGAGAGATGGTACGAGGGAGTGGCAGAGTGGCTTTTTTATTTGTTTTTCCCAGTTCATCACTTACTAGGGAGAATTTTACTGAAAATCACCGAAATTACCATGAATGAAGTGAAGTAGCCAAATCGAAAAGGTTTCGACTTCCGAGTACTAGAATCCAGATTGAACGGTTCAATTTGACTTTAAAACAATGCTACGTATACAACACATGAGTTATAATATTGGATTACAATCTCTCATAAGGGAGGTGGACCTGATGATTAAAATAATAGTGAACCCCACCGTCATTGTGAGATGTTGTAACCTAATATTGTACAATGAGCATTATTCTTGATTTTATCACATTATAGTATCAAAAATCCTACTTGTACACAAATTATTTTACAAAAAAATTGACAAACTCTCACATGATGACTGGCCCCACATGTATAAATTTTTTTTTGAAAAATGTGGACCCCCCCTGCCCCCCATTGTGAGGTGGTCGATTAAGGTGTTTGTCACCCACAGCCGGTACATATAGTGCTGTTCTTATAGTATAGATTTTTAAATTTACTTTTAATTACACATTTTTCAATAAAATAATTATATATATAAATATACAAGCATTTCATATTTTTTAATCATGTATTTTTAAAAAATATCACTTTTCACGAAATTTACATCAAATATGCCCTTAGTATTTGAAAATAGATATTCAAGTACTAGATTCAAGATTGAACGATTCAATTTGATCCTCAATTTTAGTATTTGGAACTACAAATTCAAAATGAGACAAACTTTAAATTTTAAAAAATATTGCACCAATCATATTGAAGTATTACCTTATTTAAAATAATTTTGTGTCCACTTCTTTTCGTGAGAAGTATTAGATGAGCTGGCTGAAATTCTTTCGAAAATTATGCTTGTTCAAGAATTAAAATGGATTTTTAACTCTGAGAGGTTGCTCAATTGGTTAGGCCTTGGGTTTGCTCCCTAATGGTCATCAGTTCGAATCCCCTCAGGCCACTGAGGTGAGTACCCGACCGTAAATTTCAGGGTCCCGTGGAATTAGTCGAGATGCGCGCAAGTTGGCCCGAACATCCACGGTTATAAAAAAAAAAAAAGAATTAAAATGGATTTTCTAATCATGAAATTGAAGGTTCAGTCTCATAATTACAATTGGAACCAACTATGCCATTCACTAATTTTCATTGATTCTCGATTTGGTTTGATTCTATTGAAAAATTGGACAGTGTCCGCCCGTAAATTTACAATTTTGCTTCATTTTGATTTAAGGGCATGTTTGGATGTTAAGCACGTTTTAAGCACCCCAAAACATGCTCTATTAATTTTAATCTACTTTTATAAGAAAGTCTATCAACTTATATTGTTAGTTTAGTTCGAGCTGATTACACGTATGACCTAATATTTATGTGACGTTAAATCGGTGGTTTCACCAAAAATTAGAACTCAAATAACTGAATTAAGTGTCATGTTATGATCGACAATTAATTTCGTTTAATTTACAAACACAGTGATCAAAACTGAAACAAAAAATATAAGATGGGAGGGATCAAATTGAAATAGATTAAAGTTGAATAACCAATACGAAACAAACTTGCAATCGAGTAACCTTGATTGAAATTATTGCTCATTATAAAAGTTTTTCATTCCATCAAAATCAAATATTAATTTCAAACACACATTTAAATTACTTCTTATTTATTAATTACACATTTCATGAGACTTAAAATTGAACACTCATGTTGTTTGATGTATATGAATATGATAATTTTTGTCCAGAGTAATGATATTATAACACCAGTTTAGGGGACATTAACATTTAATGAGAGACATAATAAATTTCTAGATTAAATAACTCGTACACAGAAAGTGTATATTTTGATTGACACTACTTTATATGTCAAAAATTTGGCAGTTGGATGAAAAATATATCGACAATATCAATCTACCAAAATCGTCGAGATCAATGTACCAAAATTTGTCAACTTATATGGGTGTAAACATATATGTTAACATTTATATACATGTAACATGGTCTTAAATTGTTTCACATAATTGTACATTTAGTTGAATCAATTATGCTAGATATAATTTTAATGTATATCTTCCCTTACATTCTTCCTATGTGGTATAATTTAGACAAAAAAGAGAGAGATTGTTGCAGAAATCAAAAGGGATGAAGGTGTCATGTGCCAGAGTGTAAAAGAAGGTGTACACGAGAGTGTATATGTAGCATGGCCGTAATTGAATTTATGACATAGTATCACCTACTATGATGTTATACTATTCTGGGAAAGGTTATTCAAACAGGGTAAGAGACAAGGGGAAAAAATGTGTATCTGTCAGCACCTATTTGGATAAATTTTTTTTTCAAAAGACTATCGAATCAATGAATGACATGTGTCCCACCTGTTTTTCTATCTGTCACTGACCCTGTTTTTGTAGTAAAACTCTTCTTTTGTACTGATGTTATTATGCTTTTGTCCGATTCTGTACGTAATGTTGATTATTTATCCACCACCAGCCTAATTCTTGAGATGATATTTCCAGTGGAGCTTTGGGATAGGAAAACAGTTGCTGCAATCAAATACCATCTAGTACTCGGGTGATGTTGGAGTTCGAAACGGATTCCAATCGAGTGAAAACTTTTCTATTGCTAGCCATTAGTATTTTTATTTAGAATAATACTCTCCATTATTGCTAGTACATTGGTCGATATGATCTTGATATGAGCAATTAAATGAATATTTTGATTTTACATTTATGATGTGTTTGAGCTACATTATTTTGGAAGAATATATTATATAATAGTAGATTGATGGAGAATGTATGATTGAAAAAGAAGGAAAAGTTATTGATGTGATGAAAAATATTATTTTATTGAAAAATGTGTGGTTGAAAATGAGTAGAAAAATGAAAATAAAAATTTTAATGTATGTCAAACAGGGACTTAAATGAATATATCTTTTAATGACATATAATTGTCACTTAAACTTTTTATTGTCATAAATAACATTAATCTTTTTTTTAAAAAAAAGAAATATGTTACATCTACCGGTTTAATGACATATTCAAAAAACGAATAACATGTGTCAACATATGATTACATAGTTTGGAAGGAAAAAAATAACAACAATGCTATTTCACCACTTTAGGTGACATGGTGGGTGACAAGATGATGTGGAAAGGAAGGGAAATTCAAAGTGAAAACAAAATCCAAATGAAGATGGGTGGGCCATAATTAGAAACCGGGTCAAGCCCATATAGCACTCCTAATGGTAAATGAAAACAAAATTCGAAATGAAGCGGGCAAACCCAATTTTTTTTCGCGGTAAAGACACCGAACTCATCATCCGGAGAAGAAGCTGGAATCCATATTCTTCGATTTTAAACCCAATTTTTGTCACGGTAACTTCACTTAGCTCATCATCCGGAGAAGAACACCAGCTGGAAGTGGAGAACACCTGCTGGAATCCGTATCGTTCGATTTTATTTCGCGTAACTTCAGTGAACTCATCAAGAATAGAAGACCATCAGTTGGAATCGGAGAACAACACCAACTGGATAGAATCCGTGAAGATGGCAGAAAAGGGTAATCGTATGCATTTTTTAATTTTTTTCAGACAGTGCATGAGTTGTTTAGTTATTTGGATATGGACATGGGCTAAGCTTCACCTCTGTTGTTAAAGTCGTATCATTTGGGTTGGCTTATGAGTTGTTTAATTTTTGGCTGATTCTTATAGTTGATGAGAAAGATGACGAATTAGATATAACAAATTACTTTAGTGTAGCGAATGTATTTTTCAGTTCAAAGTTCAAGTGTTATGAATTTCATATAGTTTTGGTTGCCACCCTTATAGGAAATAAACTGAACATTATTGCAAGTTTCAATTGTGGTTTTAGAAATGATTTCGTTGTTATTGTTGTTTGACATTATAATTGATTACTATGTTGTAGGGAAAGAAATCTCAAAATTTGTGGATGAAGTTATTTTGGTGGAGTCCGATAACGACGCTGCTATTGAAAATATGGATTTGATGGTTGATGATATGGTAGGGGGAGATATTGCAAAGGTGCCTGAGGTGGGTATGAAGTTTGATAATGAAAATGAAATATTTGAATTTTACAAAAGATATGCCTACGACATAGGCTTCCCAGTAAGGAAAAGGAACTCGAAAAATGACGATGATCGAGTATTGAGATATATTATATTTGTTTGTAGTTGAGAAGGGAACAAAATAAGAAATAGAAGCAATACTTTGAAGCCACAATCAACCATTCAGAGTGGATGTAAAGCCAGGATCACTGCATCTTTAGATAGTTACGGAGTATGGAGAATTAACACAGTACACCTCGAGCACAATTACAGCACAAGTCCTACGAAATCAAGGCTATATCGATGCAACCGAAAATTGAGTGCACATGTGAAACAGCGTCTTTAGGTAAATGACATAGCAGGAATTCCATTGCATAAAAGTTACAACTCTGCTGTCGTTGAAGTTGGTGGGTATGAGAAGATGACTTGTATCGAAAAGAATTGTCGAAACTATGTTGCACAAATTAGGCGTTTAAGACTAGAAGAAGGAGACGCCGCAGCAATTCAATCATACTTTTCGAAAATACAAGCAGGTGCTCGGGCTTTTACTTTAGTATGGATTTAGATGAAGAGTTGCGATTAAAGAATATTTTCTGGGCAGATAATTGGAGTAGGCAAGCATATAAGGAGTTCGGAGAAGTTGTCACATTCGACACCACATATCTGACTAATAAATATGACATGTCTTTCGCCCCTTTTGTTGGCGTGAATCATCATGGACAATCAACACTCCTTGGATGCGGTTTGTTATCAAATGAGGATACAGATACATTTGTATAGCTATTTAGGACATGGTTAGCGTGCATGCACGGCCATGCTCCGAATGGGATAATTACAGAACAATGCAGGGCTATGCAAAATGTAATTCATTTAGTTTTCCCGAACACGAAGCATAGATGGTGTTTGTGGCATATTTTGAAGAAATTGCCAGAAAAGTTCGGATACCACATGGATAAGGGTTCAATATTTGCAACTATTCACGGATTGGTATATAATTGTCAATTTGTTGACGAATTTGAAATAGGCTGGGTAGCGATAATCGAAAAGTATGATTTATATGATAATGCATGGTTGTCTGGGCTATACGAGAACAGAGAACGTTGGGTTCCGTGTTATTTGAAAACTTCATTTTGGACAGGGATGTCAACAACGCAACGCAGTGAAAGTATGAATGCGTTCTTCGATGGTTACGTACATTCAAAAACTATGTTGAAGCAATTTGTTGAACAATACGAACGAGCATTGAAAAGTAAAGTGGAGAAGGAGTTTTGAGCCGATTTCAAGTCTTACTCACAAATGGTAACCTGTGCAACGAGATATGAAATGGAGAAGCAATTTCAGACAGTATACACAATTTCGAAATTTAGGGCGGTTCAATAAGAGTTTACGGGCTAAGTATATTGCAATCTCATATCTGCTTCAGACGGGGGTTTATGGGAACGACGTATGAGGTACGCGGGGATGTCATTGTTGACGGGTTCTCTAACAAAAAAACAATTTTCGTCTCATTTCAAAGAGAAAATTGTGAATTCACTTGTAGCTGCCACCTGTTCGAGTTTCGAGGGATTATTTACAGACATAATATTGCAGTTTTGATCCGAAACGACGTGAAAAAAGTGCCTGAACAATATATACTATGGCGATGGCGACGAGATGTGAGTAGAGCACACTCAAGGGTTGCAGTAAACTACAACGGTTTGGTTAGTACTCCAGGACAGTTGATGTATGATAAAATGTGTCAGAGTTTTGCTACATTGGCAGACATGACTACAGATGATGCAATAAGAGCAGGTGGTATACTTGATTGGATCGACATGCAGTGTAAACATATTATGCGTCGAAGTCAAGTTGTGGTAGTAATAGTGTGCTCCCACATATTAGACAGACAGCTATTGGACCTGGTTCATCACAGGACGATGGAAGTGTTACCGTACGAGATCCAAAATGTGCGAAAAGAAAGGGTGCACCTAGGAAACTTCGAAAGAAGAGTCCATTGGAATCACATTCAAACAAAGTTAGAGTCATTCCCAACATTTTGTTTAACAAAAGTAAAGTAATAGTGTTACCATGCTATATAAGATAATAACAAATAATGTTTTGTAGGTACCTTCAAGTTCAAATAAAGTCAAGAGACCGAAGGCCCAACCAATTAATGTGGGAGATGCTGTGACCATCTATCAGGGTGGAAACGAATGTCATCAATTTAGGCAACAATTAGATACCTCCAATTTGATCAATCCATCGTCAACGAATCCTATAGTGAATCCACAAGGTAAAGTAAGACGAGACCAGCTTTAATGTAGTTGCTTGACTTATTCTATCAATCTCATATTATAGTTGGTTGTTTACAGGTTGGGATATACAACCAGTGCATGATGTAGGACCTTCCTTTGCATTAGGTATTGGTAGTGGAAGACCAACTTCAAGTTTGGATGAGGGAAGAGAGTTTGTAATACACCTGTAGATGTAGGACCTTCCTTCACATTAGGTGCTCAGTCTGAGGCATTTGCAGTGCAAAGTTTTTTTGTTAAGCAAAATTTAGTATGGATTTTGGATCAAGATGTTGCATCAAAGCTTCTATATATTTTTTGATACTATGTCTTCCTCTTTTGTCTTATTTATTGAGATTTGATTGATGAAATAACTGTTTTTGGGAGAAGAATTTGCTTTTTTGTTTATGTTGCAAATTCTGTTGTTTGGTCATGAATCTACTTATCCATTGACATATTATCATTTCTAATGTTTTGGGAAACCAGTAGATGCTATCAGATAGATCAATCCATTTTGTATGATGTTAATGGTGAGGATAAAAATTACTTGGCTCAAGTTATTTCAAGCATTACTGATGTTAACTTCATTGATGAGGATAACATTACAGACGTTAACTTTATTGCCAAACTCTACTGATGATCTTCAACAATATATTCAGTTCTGAATTCATTACTGCATTTTAATGAACACATACATCACAGGAGAATTTCAGTTTCAGTTAAGTGAGATTAAAACCATTGAAACAGGGTTGAGTAACTCATCTTGGCAGTGGAGTTTTTGCAATACCCACACACAACAATTGGTATTCTCAGTAACTCAGCAGCACATTGCAATTTCGGAAAACACTGCAATAGCACTTAACATTTTGGAAACAATGAACTGCTAACAGAAGTTAACACTCAGTACATAGTGGAATTCCAAATGAAATGATTTACATGAGTTAAGCGTCTGATTCAATCTACATTCCTAACTACGATTTCACATACTACCCATTGGTTAATCACTAAGCACAAGCCAATATTTACAGCGTTCAAAATTCGATTTCCAAATTCAATCTGGGCAGACCTAACTACGATTTCATTAAACCCTCCAAATCTAGCTTGCTTTTCCACTGCATATTTTCACCGTCACAGATATCTCAACTTCTTCTCCTTCATCAGTTACACGGCAACGTGATTTCAACAACCCCGATAAATCTTCAGCAATTGCATTCACCACATTAATGGACCTAGATACACCACTCGTTTCACCCTTTTCGACCCACTCCCAAAAGTCACAGTTCACGCTGCAAGTGTTGAATAACCTACCTTGGTTCTTCGTTTTTTTTCCACCTCAAAACACTTCAAGAAGCCCAGATTGCACCGTGGACAGGGGCGTCTGTTCGGGCATTCAGCAAAAAAATGTCCCTTGCTTCGACAGCTATGGCACACTCCATAGTTCTTTCCTCTCATTGTTAGCTTGAATTTGTGCCGTTGGAGAAGATGGGTAAATGTAGAAGGAGGGTTTAGCTGGTTGCAGCTTCGATTTAGAGGGTTTCAGAGAGGGGAAATGGATTTGGGAAATTGGGGTTAAGCATTTCATTTAGGTTCGGATGGAGGTGGGTGAAACGGGTTAAGCATTTGGGCCGGATCAGTCCAATTTTAAAATGCATTTCCAATTCAAAAATTTTCAGTAAACAATTTCGGCCGCCACATCATCTGCCACGCCATCCAGTCAACGCCCATGTCAAGGCCTTCTGGTAATGTAGCGCGATTGAAAAAATAAACACTGCCACCCTACCCCCATCATCCCATCCCAATCAAAAATATTTGTTCAAGGAGCATTATTCTTTTTTAAAATTCTTTCTTATATTTCTTCGAAATCAATGATTTTATTGGTCAATTTAATTATCTTTTATTCATTTGTGATTTACAAATAAATGGAATTTTTATTTTTTTTTTGTAAATTTTTTAAGCATTAGTAAAATTAACATGTTTTTAGACTTATTTTCCAATGATTGTATATATTCCTAAAATAGATAGATATTACTCCTTTTGTGTTCAACATTATATTCATTATTATATTACTTTTTATCGATTCGTCAACTTGAAATAAAACGGACAACGGTCAAATCATATGCTCCTCTTTAATTTATTTATATTTTTTATTTCCCATATTAATAAATATTCCGCATTGTAGTAATTTAAATTTCAATTAAAAAATGTAAATCACTTCAAAATTCAATTGAACCTATCTCCACTTAAATCCAAAATCGAAGTTCTCATATTTTCAGCTTTTAAGTAGCTCTGTTATTTTTCAAAAACCAACGTTGCTCTTTCTTTGCACTCGCCAACTAAATTCATATAGTGAAAAAAATTAAAATAAAATCCATAACTTTACACGTGAATTCATAACTTTTTTCTACTTTTTAATTAAAATTCTTAAAGAAAAATTCACATTATAAAATATTTATTTTCAAAAAATCTATATCAAACGGGTCCTTAGAAATCGAGTACATTGTAATTAAAATAAATAAAATAACTATTTTTCTTTACATAGTACAAATCGTGAAGTGAAAAACTGCTGTGTGGTACCTAGACAAGTAAGGAGTCATTCTTGGCTGTCATTTGATCATTTGGAGTAGAAGATCATTAATTTGCAGGCAGTCCTGCAATTTCTTTGAGTGGTTTCCACATAAATTTTCTCCTGCAAATATATGAATTTGATCAAATGATTCTTAAAATGATTAGAAGGTAAGTGTTAAAGATGTGCAAAAACAAAAGAGAACAGAAACTATACCAGTTTCCACATTCTGCTATCACCCTCACTCTAGGCCTTAGTGAGGGAAGTAATGCAAGAAACTGCAATTCTGCCTTTGATAAAACCTAGCCAATGTCGAATTCGGAAAATTTAACAACATGAACAAATCACGCTTTTTTTAACCAAGTGAAGCGATACAAAATTGATCAAAGTCATCGTTACCTTGGCTTCAATTATCCAAACCACTAGTCCTTTGGCGTTTGGTGGAAGCAAAGAGAGCCTGTAATCAACTTCTGGTGGGAAATACCATCTGGCTATAGGCTGTTTCCCTACGTGAGCCTGAAATATACTAACGGTGTATTAATTCTAAGTTCGATTAGAATATCATACTTGGGTTACACGCATCAATCGCTTACAGGGCAAACAGGGTGAAACTTGGTGAGAGTGGCTTCGGGATCACCAAGGCCGCGTGCTGAGAGGTCCAAGAAATGGTAGCCTTGGTACCTAAGCCGGTTAAGGTACCGGCCCTCGTACCCACCTTCGTGCGGTGAGTAGATAGCCAAAGCTTTGTGCTCTTCGACGTCTGATGACCACTGTCCCAGATCAAACTTTACAAGATCTCCTCCAATGAAGTCCTCTATTCCTATGCTACATCTCACCACTGCCAGGTGCCTGCTTTTTCCTTTGGACGATCCCTTATTTTCAATTGTCACTGAACTACTCGTCGAACTGTAAAATGAGAGATTTTGACTTAGACGAGTAACTGAAGGTAGCAACGATCCGTGATATGTGTAGGCTGCAGCTGCCATCTCTGTTCAATGTTCTATCTACAGCATTAAAAGAGAGAGTGCCATAAAAAAATTAGATGAAAATTGAAGCGAGTAGAATGAAGACTCTATCCAGTCAATTGAAGACCATATGATGGAGAAAGAAGATAAGAGAGCATATCCACACCTGTTTTGTGGACTCTAAACTAAGATGGAATCAGCCCCAGCTCCCTTGTTTTTCTACAGTTATTTCCTTGAAAAAGCTTTCTACAAAATTGGTTGGTCGAAATCTTGTTTCAAATTTTGACCCGTGCAATGGAACATAGTGTTATTCAAATTATTCGCTACCACACGGATTTGGTTCTACAAAAAATAATGTTATATAACACCAGGCTAAGTAGCAACATATGCGCATTATAAGCCATCATTTGACAACTGTTAAAATGAGTTTTTGAATGGTAATTTTTTGAAGAATTTGCAGTTAAAAAATAGAAAAAAATTGGGTTAACGTGCAGAATATTTAGTATAAAAATATGTAATTGAAAATGAGTTTGAGAAAAAAAGGAAAGAGTTTTATTTCAATGATGGTTAGATAGGGCTAAGTTATATACCCAATTAAATATGGGATGTGATGAAAATAAAAAAAGTTTACCAAAGGGAAAAATCATTGTTAAATGTGTTTGCATCCCCAATTAATGCCACTTGTGACAGTTTCTCCAAGATGAAAAAACCCAATAAATTTTAATGTAAAACACCCACTTTTGTTAAAAAATTCAAATATACCTCCATCTTTTTTCTTAGCCATTGTTTGGTCCTTACTATTTTCAAAATATATTTTTCTCTCTTATTTTCAACTATATATTCTTTAATAAAATAAGATTGCACGCAAATTCAAAAAAATTTCATATTTCTTAACCACACATTTTTCATCAAAATACTATTATAAAATACATTTTGGGCAAAAAAGACCCAAACAAACTCTTATCATGATTATCCATTTTTATCAAACCTTTAACAAAATTCACCCAATTTTTCCCTAATCATTCAAATACCATCCAAACACCGTCAAACCCCTAAATCCATTCTTACAAATAGGGATGGCAAAAAATCTCACCGGCTTGGGCGCAGTCCAGAAAAAGTCAGAGTCAGGCCCTGCTCGGGCTCAGTTCCACCAGGCCAAGCTTGGGTCGAGCCCCATTTTGGGGTGTTGAGCCACAGGGGCCGTTTTGACCCATACGAGCTACCCGTTTTTTTTTTTTTTTAAAGAAAAAAATAAGTTAAGCTAAAATGCAGGTAGCTAACAAGAAAAAAAAATTGGGCCCGACTTGGCCCTCTAAGGCTCAAACCGAAAGCTTGGGCCGAGCCTCCTTTTTTTGGCTGAGCTTTTGCTCGGCTCGGACAAAAAAAAGCTCGGCCCTTTTTGGCTCGAGTTGAGCCCGAGCTTCGAGTTTCGGCTCGACTCGTTGCCATGACTACTTACAAATATTCACCCCCACCAGCCACCATTATTGTTGCCATCACAACCGATGAAGTCATTACCGTCATTTGGAAGATGCTTGTATTGTTTGGAGCTTGATATCAATTGTGACGATGCAGTGGTTATGGAATGTGCTGATTGACAACGTTTGGATTATTTTTGGTTAGAATTTGTGGAGTTATACATAACACACATAATTCCTTACAAATAACATTTTTTGTTTATTCGAAAGAAATTGAGTAGGTTGTGACAATGGTAACAATAAATTTTTGAATAAAAAATAATATATGGTAACATAGCATATTACTCACGCGAAACATAACATAACATAACATATTACTCGTGTGAAACATTGATTTTTTACCAAAAAATGACATACACTAATATATATGTTACACTAATTTTTTTTTTTTCAAAAAAACTAATTTATTTTAATGATACTCTATTAAGTCATTAACACATGTTACTCTAACCTATAATAAGTAAATAACGTTTGTTTTTAATGAAATATGATGAGGAATATTCAAAGGGAAAAATTCAGATTTCAGAATTTATCTTTGGACCTTTTCAAAAATAACAATTCATCTTTCAAATTTCTAAAATCAGAGATTGACCTATACATACAAATATAAATCTCTTATATATAAATAAGAAAATAACGCTATAATATTTCCTTAAAACCAGCCGGACTTACCGTTGCACCCGGATTCTCCGTTCGTTCAAAATTAACATTCCCAAAATACAATCCGTAAGCAGGGAATGATTCTAATCCACGGGTCTGTGAATTTCACAATCTACTTACACCGAAAACCTCTGAGGCGACGCTAATCGGAAGATCCTGGTCACGAATTGAAGAATAACTTCTGATTAGAGCCACATCAAGCCTGAGGACAATTCATGGAACAGGTTCCATTCCGTCAACCGATTTCGACCAATTCGGGTATGTCATTATTAATACCAGAAGCTAAAAATCAGAATTGAAGCTACGTGAAGTCACATTATTTGAAGGAATTGACATGATTGTTTCCGATGAAGATTCCTGTGACCATCCGTGCTTCACAAAGCATTCTGATATCGGGCTGTGTCACATGCAGTTCAAAATAACAATGATTTTTTTTTTTTTGTATTCAATCCGATGACAAATGAGTCGTTCTCATTTAAAAAGTCGTGTCATTCGTCGGATCTCTCGACTCGAGAATCATGTTTCTGAGTCCGTGGCCTGATCTGTGACCTCAAAATCTGATATATATACGTGTGACTATGGTACGCGTGACGTTATGTAGGTTTTATGTGCAATTTTGGTATTCGAAAATGTAGTATAATCTGTTATTTGCCAGTGATTAAGTGTGTTAAACCGTGACCGGATCTCGCGACTGAATCGTGACCTCAAAATCTGATATATATAAGTGTGACTATTGAACTGTGACGTTATGTAGTTTCTATGTGCAATTTTGGTATTCAAAAATGTTGTCTAATCTATTATTTAAACACGTGACTAAGTGTCTTAAACTGTGACCAGATCGCGACTGATCTCGTGACCTCGAAATCGATATATATACCGTGACTATTGAATCGTGACGTTATGTAGGTATTATGTGGAGTTATACCCTTTTATTACCGTTGTCTAATATGTTATTTGGTTTGTTTTTGTGAGAAATGGAAAAATTCACGTTGGTTTGACGAATGGGTCACAGCTATCGTTGGTGTTGATCGATCGTAGCTGTGGTTATGCGAAGCTTCTGGATATAGTTATGAGTGAGTTCAACTTTGATCCGGCTAAGGTCTCAGTCACAATGAGTTATGAGTTGATTAACAATCTGCCTCCGGTCACAATAAAAAATGACGATAATTTGTTGTCCTACATAGTGTTAAAGTATATGCATCGTGACCCTACCAAGTATCCAATTACAATTGCCGTCACAGCTGCTGAATGTGTCGAACTACAGATCACAGCACCAATTTGTGTACAGCCTAATGGAAAAGAATTCACGCTACAGGATTTGTCGACAGACATATGTGGATCAATAATAGAACCACCATGTCCAGAGTTCCGACATGTGGTCACAGTTGTATCACATGCTGACTATAGAGAAGTAGAGAAAGGAGTTGTTTTCCGTAACAAAGAGATCATGAAGCTGAGCTTGTCCTTATATGCAATCCAAAAAATGTTTGAATATGTAGTTGTTCGATCAGACAAGAAAGACTACCTTGTGAAGTGTAGTCGTGACGAGTGTGATTGGAAATGCCGAGCATCAAAGATGGGTAAAACAGAGATGTTCAAAATTAGATACATTGCAGAAGGTCACACATGTGCTTCAAACATTATATTAGGCACTCATAGGCAAGTGACAAAGGCTGTTGTGTCATCTTGCATCAAATACAAATTCACATCGTCGCGCACCATATACACTCCAAATGACATACGTAATGACATGTTGCACACATATGGAGTATCTTTGAACTATGTGAAGGCTTGGAGGTCCCGCGAGGATACTTTGAAAATGATTAGAGGTGACCCAACAGATTCATTTAGTCAGGTACCGAAATTCTTTTCCATGTTGGAGTTAACAAATCCCGGGACGGTCACAGGTCTACACCTTGGTGGTCACAATATGTTCAAATATTGCTTTATGGCTTTCGGTGCATCAATTCAGGGATGGAAACATTGTAGGCCTGTTGTTGTGGTCGATGGCACGTATCTAAATGGACACTATGGTGGGACTTTGTTCACGGCATGTACACAGGATGCAAATAATAGCATATTCATACTTGCTTTTGGGATTGGTGATAATGAGAACGACAAATCTTGGACGTGGTTTTTTGAAAATTTGAGGAAGGCATATGGGGATAGAGAAGGGTTGTGTTTTATATCGGATCGTCACAAAAGTATCAAGAACGCAATCGAAAGTGTATATCCTGGAACATGTCACGGGATCTGTTCATACCATCTCCTACAAAATCTGAAGTCACGATATGGGAAATCAGGTCACAACATCACGCAAGCATTCAACTCAGCTGTTCGTGCTTACACCTTGTCAGAATACGAATATCACATGCAAGAACTCGACGCAATTAATGAGAAGATCAGGGGTTACCTGGTAATATAATACATATTATGTTCAGTCTGCATTCGTATACATCTATTGTAGAATTATAATGTATGTGACCCTTGTCATTGTTTTTATTATTGTAGGTTGGTGTTGGGCTTGACAAATGGTCACGATTGCACATGCCTACGAATAGATATTCCACGATGACATCGAACATAGTAGAGTCGGTGAATGCGGTCACAAAGTCTGCCAAGAACTACCCTATAATAGCTTTATTGGAATCATTGCGTGAGACTACGCAATCTTGGTTTTGCAAACATAGAGAGAATTCACACAGCACTTTCACCACCTTGTCTAGTAAGTACGAGAAGCAGCTAAGGGAAATGGGCAAAGATGTGAGAAAATTGAGGGTAATATATTTGTTCTGATTTGTGACCTCATATGTGACCTCATATGTGACCGAATTCATCTTATCGTTGTTTACGTAACTTGTTGTGTACATAACTTTGATCATCAATTGCAGGTTTGTCCAGTAAATGAGGCATCATTTTCAGTTAGTTGAGAAAATACGTCCTTCGTTGTTGATTTACAAGAGCGTACTTGCACATGTAGGATGTTTCAAGTTGATCAACTACCATGTCCACATGCATTGGCTGTGCTTGCAAGTATGATGATGGATCCATATGAGTACTGTTCATACTATTACACAAGAGAAGCATACCAGAATGCTTATCAAGGAAGCATTTTCCCCGTTGGAGATCCAAATGAATGGACAGTCCCAGAAGATATTCAAGAAATTGTTGTAATAGCGCCTAATCAAAAGAGGAGTAGTGGAAGGCCTACCGAAAAGAGATTCAGATCTTCTTGTGAAGCTAGCATAGCTATCAAATGCGGACGATGTGGTAATAGCGGTCACAACCGCAGAACTTGCACAAGCTTGGTTCCGTTAAGTCTGAGTCAATCGAAAAACAAAGGGGGGAAGAGGAAGTCCACCTTAGATAGAGATTGACAACACTTCGTTGAATAGTTTTTTTTTGTTTGACATTCAATTTTCAAGTGTAATTTCTCAATTAAGAACAACATTACTTCAGACAATTCAGTTGCCAATTGTCATTTTTTTTAATGTCACATGTTAATGTGTTCAATATTCAGTCACCTGTACTGTTGCTATTTGAAATAAATGTCTGACTATCAACAAGAACCAAAAAATCAAAAACAATGCACATGTGACCTGCACTGTGACCAGATGAAAACAACTTCTAATTATTTACGAAGCTGTTGGGCATGAGTCTTATCTTGTTGTTAATCAATTATAAACAACCAATCAAGTGGTGCGGATTTGTGACCTGAGTTGTGACCTGTGACCTTAGTTGTGACTAGACCTGTGATCGTAGTTTTGACCATATAACTGATTGTTACAGAACGAAAATATGAATCTGCGACCATAAGTTGAAAACCAAACAATAACTTTGAACGAATGCTGTGACCTGTGCTGTGACCAGTGCTGTGACCAGTGCTGTGACCTGTTTGTATCATGTGACTTGGGCTGTGACCTATGAAATCATGTATGAGCAAAACTTTAAAGTATTCCTAGATATACAAGCATGACCAGTGCTGTGCCCAGTGCTGTGACCTGTTTGTATCATGTGACCTGGGCTGTGACCTATGAAATCATGCATGAATACAACTGTAAGGTACTCCTATATATATAACATATAATTAGCGACGTACCGAACTGCTCCATGATGCCTCCCTTGATATACATTCGTACCACCAGGATTTATTTCCAACAAGGTATTGGCCAACTACAAACGGCGGTTTAATGTGATCATCTTTATCATTAAACTTCTTCCTGCAAAAGAAGTTAAATTTATTGGTTAAATGCAGCAAGGCGTATTTTTAAGGAATTGAGTAATAATAGATAACGTTCGAACTTGTTGTGGGGTTTGTATCCTCTTTGAAACCAGTTCTGGAAATCACCAACATCACAATCATCTGCACTCTGATTATATTTTTCGAAGACAAGTACGTTCCC
This sequence comes from Fraxinus americana, assembly GCA_035079005.1. Classification (NCBI taxonomy): domain Eukaryota; kingdom Viridiplantae; phylum Streptophyta; class Magnoliopsida; order Lamiales; family Oleaceae; genus Fraxinus; species Fraxinus americana. The sequence continues at coordinate 24,252,066 of CM068710.1, forward strand.
TTGAGGCTTTATTTGTTGAACTTCTATGGCATATGGAGACTGAAGTGCCTTAGCCGGCTTGGGAGCCCTCTTAACAGGCAATCCAGAGCTCGGTGGGGGAACAGGCGATGCCTGCATAGGAAAATTGATATCAAATGTCAGACAAATGAATGTATACCTAAATAGGCGAGATGTGCATAATCTCCAACATAACAGATAATATTGATACCTCATTCACAGCAGATTCCGTCTCCTTCAGGACATTGGAAATGACCGAGTCGACCGACATTGCAATTCTTCAAACTTCATTCCTTCCGTCGTGTTGCTTGTGTGTATCCAATACCCAGATCAAATGATGGAGGTTGCAGACCGGAGGGAAAAAATGAATCATCAGGATACATCTTACCCTTCCCTTTCACATCTGCCGTCTTCTCCTCCTAAATGTAAAATGCATAATCGAATGTCAAAAGTTAAATGGAAAGGAACTTCAAGAATTAAGCATTCTTCGATTAACGTACTTGGTGTACAGGATCGGAAGCTCCTGCAGCATTATCCACTGATATCTCTCTAAATTTGCTCAAAATGGCATCTATCGAACTGGAAATCAAGGCCGTCACAGATTCAGATAGAAATTGCATATTCGATTTGATGTCCAGCATGTCCGTACGGATTTCACCTTGCATTCGAACAATAATGTTCATTTTCTTATGCTGCTCAGACTTCAATGAGGACATCTCGCGACTTCATCTCATGAAGTTGTTCTCTCGATTCAAAGAACCTCCTGCACCAGAAGATTAACCAAAATCATTTCCAAGAATAGAGTGGAAAAGACTAATAAGACCATAATAAATGCAACTGACTCCAAATTTAAACTCGAAGCGGAGACATGTTAACGACCAACTCACATCACTCAATGGAGTCCCAGCTGAGTATGGTGTGTGAGGATTACTAGCGACACCAGAAGGACCATCCCCAATAGGAGATTTACTGTGTGATGGTGTTCCGTGCCATCTGGGTGGAGAATCCACAAAATCATCATCATCAACTTCAAAATCAGCATGTCCAACTCTACCATCAGTGATCATGAGAAGTGGTTTTACTGCGGCGGAACCTGGCATGCTGCTTGTATCTGTTTGGTGAGCTGATTTATTTCTCATGCCACCCTTTCTCTTCTCCGCACGTGATATTTTTGGTTGGGTAGGTTTATGATATAGAACCTCGGACATGTATGGCATTGCCATTTCAGTTTCGGACGGATCCAGGTCACATATTTGCATCTGTCAATGCAAAAATAAGAATTGAATTAGGAAGTGTAAGTCACAGGTTAAAATCCACAAATTGAAATGTGGCATGAGCTGTGACTATGAAATCTGAGACTGAACCTGTGACTATGACTCTGTGACTATGAATCTGTGACTGAACCTGTGACTATGATATATGTGGTCGAACTCGTGACTATGAATATGTGACTTGGTCGTGACTATAGGATCTGTGACTTCATGGTAAGTGAGTCGTGACTATGGAATCTCGTGATCGCACCTATGACTATGGAATACGTGACTAAACATGTGACTATGGATTACGTGACTCGATCTCGTGACTACAAAATCTGTGACTTCATGATGAGTGAGCTGTGACCTAATCAGTGACTATATAATATGTGCCTTGATGACAAATGAACTGTTTCCCAATCTGTGCCTTAATGTAATGTCCTAGCTACATTCGAATTAGTGAACGATTAAACACTTACATCCGGGTCCGAGAAGCAATCAGGTCCTTCGAGCTTGGCAACCGACGGATGATCATCTGCCTTCCAATTCCGTATCCGGGGGTACTCTCTTGCAATCCTTGTAGCAATAGATCCATCTAGACTAGGAATCGTCTCATATATCCATACTTGGAACACTACCAACAGACCTTTTAATCTATAATGTGCTGTCCTCTTGCTCAACCCATCCCTAAGTGAACTGATAAGCGCGTCAAATAACAATTTACCCCAGGGGAACAAGTTCATTTTATTAAAGTCATCAACTAGAACAAACAAGTAGTGTTCCACCACTTTCTTGTAATCCCTAGGAAGTAAATATGAGGTAATGAAATATAGGGCACCAAGCTTGGAAACATCTTCATCAGGCATGTCGCCAGCAGCAAAATATGCCTCCCTGACATCTTCTTGGGTCACGACCTTTAAATGTTTGAAATATTTTTTTTTCAAATGGGATGGTATCTTCTCCAGCCTGCTCGTATCCCCGTCCCCAACATATCTAAGTCCAGACACCAGGCAAAACTCTGGAACTGAGAATCTAACAAACCGCCCTTCTATATTGAACCATATTTCTTCTTCGTTTGGTTGTTTAACCTGTCTCAGTAGGAAATAATGGATCAACTGCGGTTGAACGACAACATCATCGCACTCTAGAAAGTGGCCGAAACATGTGTTACGAAAAATGTGCCTTTGTCCCTCCTGCAGATTGTTTTTAAACTTCAACAACACGCCCTTCGTGTTAATGACAGTAATTTTTCCAGGAAACCAACTTTTCTCTGGTAGAACAAGATTCCATACCTGCATAAAGATCACCAAACAAACGTAACCCATTAGTGGACAGAACCTCAGACATGCATTTTCTTCTAAACAAACAAATCAAAACACATTGTTGGGTAGGTCACAGAAAATTTGTTCTCGGTCACAAATGAATCTGTGGCATGAGCTGTGACTATGAAATCTATGACTGAACCTGTGACTATGAATCTGTGACTGAACCTTTGACTATGATATATGTGACTGAACCTGTGACTATGAATATGTGACTTGGGCTGTGACTATAGGATCTGTGACTTCATTGTAAGTGAGCTGTGACTATGGAATCTGTGATCGACATCATTAATTTCCCCATTGCACATATTCAGAGAGGTAACCTAGACAAGATTTATGTTCACTTGAACACAAAACGGCTTACACATTTTCCACTAAACTCATACATCACAGCATGAAGGCAACGTAATCCCCAAATTCCATCAACACACCTTACCCATTTCCATACATCACAACATCACGTGATCATAATTCCCAAAATACATCAATTCCCAAATTCCATCACATTTGCGATTTAATTGAAAAAAAAAACTGAGAATCCCCATACATACCTTCGTCTCCATCGATTTTTTGGAAGACCGGTTCGATTTTTGTCTTTTGGTCGACGAATCTTTCTGAACCCCCTCCAACTTCCTTTTCCCTCTTCCATCCGAGGTCTCACCAACATTGGTCTCTCTATTTTCACTGCTCGAACGACCCATTTGGGTTTGTGTTTACGATTACAAGAAAAAAGGCGTCTACGGATTTCTGAGCGGGAGCAATAGTCACCGGAACTGATTATATGAAGGAGTGGGCACTACGTGATCGGAAGAGGCGGCGGCGATTTCAACGGAGATAAGCTTCGTGGTCGTCGGTTCCCTACAAATGGGCGGTCGTGGGTTCCCTATAAAATGGGAGTTTCTCCCGGTTTCCAGAATGCATGGGAGTTAACGTGGTTTACCTATTTCAAAACGGCTAATTAAGGGATAAAATCTGTTACGATCTAATTTTTTGAAATTTAATATATAATTATAACATGTATAATTTTATTGTATCTATTTTAAAAAGTTCAGACTTTTGAAAAAAAAAAAAAGAATTTCTGATTTTAGAAATTGGATATCCAATTGTAGGGCTCCATGTAATTTCCACATATTCAAAAAGAATAAAAAAGGAAAAATGTAAAATACTTATTTTTAATGGGAGAGTATTTTTAGCTTTCCAAAGAGAGTAGTTTTGACTTTTGACGTTATCCCATAAATTTCCGGAGCCCATTGGACTAGTTGAGCTCTCCACGAACTTCGGCCCAAAGCTCCAACATTACAGATTGAAATTTCTCTTCAATCTTCATAATTATCTGCCATTTGCATTTTCCCTGTATTTTCTTACGAAACCCTTCTGTCCATTCTAGAGAGCAGAGAGAGTGATGGGGAAGCAGCCGGTGAGAATGAAGGCCGTGGTTTACGCCTTGTCTCCGTTTCAGCAGAAGGTGATGCCGGGCCTCTGGAAGGATTTACCCGGTAAGATCCACCACAAGATCTCCGAGAATTGGATCAGTGCCACCCTTCTCCTCGGCCCCCTCGTCGGAACATACTCGTGAGTAATATATAATATATATACGTATTTACATATACTAGTATTTCTTTATTTACATCAGATTTGAGTTTTATTAGATGTATTTTTATCTTATTTATTTTAATATGTTCTGTTGGATTTGTGATAAAACAAAGGATATAGCTAGAAAATTTGTGTAATTATTTTCATTTAAATTGATGATCGGAGTCATCGGACCCAGGGCAGTCATTAGAACTATATCACGTTTGATTCCTATGTGGAAAGGTCAAGGGTCTACAATTATGATTGTAAACTCTAGAAGTTTTATTTATTAATTATTGGTTTGGTCAGCTTGTATTTGCAATAATGATTTTTGTTGGCAATTTAGATTGTTGATATCATTGATCGCAAGTTAATTGGCAACTTATCAACTTAATATATGGCCTCTCAGAAAAATCTTAGAAAACAAAGTGATATGATAATATGGCTCAAGGTGCAGTTGTTGTGATTTAAATTTAGAAGGCAAACTGGTTTAACATTGATCTGGGTTATGATAAATGCTCTAAGTAAAAAGTTTCCCTACGGTGCCTGCTTTGTTGCCTTCATCCATAAGATGGGCATCTCATTTTCAAGTTTCAGAGGCATAACATTTTAAGTCCTTGTGATACTTGGTGTCTTACTCTTTTGTAAAGCTCAAAAAGAGGCACTGTGTGTCCTTTCCATCACACTAATTCTGCCAAATCTCAGTAGGACTGCAATCTGTCAATTCCAAAAATCTGGTCGAAAGCAGTACAAAGAGCTCTAAGCAAGCACAACAGAAAATGAAAGAAAAATATGTTTATTGATTAGATGGAGAAAAAAAGAAATTACAATGCTGGTGCAGGGGCGAACTCGAGTTAACTCTGATTATTGATTACTTTTATAACGGGCTTAGGAGAAAACACGTAAGTGACAAGAGAAGGGTGGAAGCATAGAGAGTCACCGATGTTACATGCTTTATATTGACTACAACCTAAAATATATGTTCTGCCTTGAGATGAAAACTTGTAGGGCCCATGGGAGTGAAAACATGTTCCTATACTCCATGCTGAGAATATGGGATTGAATATGGTGGCATGCAAATGCAAATTATTATGTGGGAAATGGAGGCACAATGTGCAGCAGGGCTTGTAAATTCCCCTTAGCAACTCTTGTATTTGGGGAAAAAATCTTCGACTGAGAATCTCTCTAGTTGGGTTTTTAAAATGATAAAATCATGAACAGAGATTGATTTTACTGCTGTGAGATTTTTGGGATTTTGAGTTTTTTATTTTTATAGTTGCTCATGGTCTCAATTGGCTGACAATTCAGGTGAACAATCATCCGGTTAGAAAAAGAAATGAGGGTTGGATTCAGATGAAATTCCTGTCACGCGTTTTCTATAACGTGAATTTATGCCGCAAGTGTACGGTGTCAAGTTTTGTAATATAGCATGAAAGTTAGGATGTCGAACCCACATGGATTGTAATTAAATTCCACTAAGTACTATAATTATGCAACTTTTATTTTATCTAGACAATTGATGAATGATTGGTTGATTGTTTTAAACTAAAGTAATGAAATTGGTCGAGACAAAATTGAGGAATATAAATTATCAAAATGAAGAAGCCTAGGGAATGATTTCACCAACTTTCAATTATGATTCAATGATATCAAATTATCCAATTAATTTTCCAATATTTAAAAGCAAGAATCTAATTGTATTTCTCTCCCCTCTCTCGAGTGCCGGCTAGAAATTAATTCTACAATTCAATCCCAATATCTTTATTCCGAATTAAAGCCTAGAATTTATCAAAGTCCCGATTCTTTTGTGAAGTAAGCTCCATAGATTTTACACTTTCTCTCGAAACCCATAAAACCTACGTTGCGTCAATCCTATGATCACGCCTAAATTCCCCTATCTCGATTGCCGGAATTGACTAGCATCTATTCATTCAATTATTGATCAGGTATTTGAAAGCATTAAATTCATGACACAATTAAATATATTTGGAAAATCAAACATAAATAATTATAATATAATTAAATCATAATCTCAAGTTCTGCTACATCAAACCCTAGTTAAATTATTTAGTTCATGAAGAAATTCATAAAATCTAAACAATCTACAATGAAAAACATAAAGGAGGAGGTAAGAAAAACTCTTATTGGAGTGTTGATTTACTCTTATTGGAGTGTTGATCGAAGTCTACTTTGATGTTTCCACCCTTTCTTCACTTGATTTCTTCAAATCCTTCTTCTTATTGTCCTTGAAGATTTAGTCATTTTGTATCTTTTTCCTCCTTCTCCCACCTTTAAAATTAGGTCTTTATGGTGGTATTTATAGTGTCCACAAGTTGCAAGACGGAATAGGGTTGGACCGGGCTGAAAATCTTTTAAAATTTTCAAGTTTCTTCTTTCTCGGGTCGGGTGCCCAAATTGGGCGCCTGGGCGCCGCGTATTCTGCTAATTTTCAGCATTGGCTCCCGGTTTGCTGAAATGCAGTTTACGCTCCTTCAGTATTTTTAACATAGCTCTTTCTCCTGATATCCGATTGAGATGATTCAAGTTGAGTTGGAAAGCTAACTCAAATGCCTACAACTTTGCTTCAGACATCATTCTCCAATTCAATCGTTTACTATGTCAAAAATGAGTCTCAATATGAGACTAAAAATCTGGAGCAAAACTTTTCGGTTGTAAATTGATTTGTAATCATATTTTGACTAAATTTGATACCTTTGACATCTTTCCTCATCCAATTGGCTCTGATCACTCTCAAATCTTCATCGTGAGGTTCGGTATAACTTTTCTATATTTGTACTTTAGTCTCCGAACTTTAGATCTCTTACAATTTAGCCATTTCCTTTCAAACTTATGTTTATTTTCTTCAATCTCATCAACCTACATCACATCAAAACACACATAAAAACACTCTAAAACTCTCTCAAGGATGACAAAATAACGAATTAAGTGACATAAATATCATGAGTGTAGAACACTCATCAATTCCCATCAACGGCTTAGATGTTTAGTTAACTCCTTCCCCCTTTTTTCCGGTGAACACCCCTTCAAAACAGCAGAAAAGTAAGGAGGATAATCTAGATCCATTCTTTTCTTTTAGTTTAGTTTAGGGGAGTAAACTTGTTTATTTCCCCAAAGATTATACACAGGTGGCCTCAGGGAAAGTAGTGTGCTCCCTGCTCTCTCTCTCTCTCTCTCTCTCTCTCTCTCTCTCTCTCTCTCTCTCTCTCTGCGTGAGTGTGTTGGGGTTGTTAATCCAACGGCAGTTCACATTAACATGAAATTTCTTCATTCTGCGTCTGCAAGTCGCGCATTTCATCTCCCTCATGTGGAATCACATTTCTAGGTGTGTGAAAACGTGTTAGAAATTTGTAATGATTTTGTTTACTTGTAGCTTTTAACACGTTACTGTACATTATACGATTCTTAGGTTTTTTGCTAAATTAAATAAAAACTAGCTTACTTATCCCATTAGTGATAATTTCTTCTTTGGGGATTGGCCAAGTCACGTGAACTTCGTTTCCAGGAATGCCTTTAGTTTGTGATTAAATTTAGGATGGATATTTATCTGCTGCTTTCTGCTTAGGCTACTAAGTCGATAATTTGATTGCGTCTAAATCTTGTTTATGTGTGTAGCTATGTGCAGTGGTATCTGGAAAAGGAGAAGATGGAGCACAGGTACTGAAGTCGATGGACTCAAAAGTTTCATATTTTATCTAGTCTTACCTTCCAATAAGCCGACTTTATGATCATGACTGCAGCTGCAGTTATTGAATTCCAGCATTTAAATGTTAATTTGCAAATATCAACTTTTGTGACCTCTATATTGTGTTAAATCACTCGAATGAAATCTGTGTGGTTATGTTAAAATTTCTTGAATATTGCTCTTTTTCTTTTTGCTTCTCTTGAATAAAGAATTAGATTCGTTACGACTTAATTCTATTAGGTTCTGCATTTTCCCGCTTGGTTTCCCTAAAATTACTGTGATTTTTACGAGTTGATGTTAGAATCTTCGAAATAGAGAAGGATTTGATTTTAAGTTTCTCGAGAGAATTGACTTTTCTTTCGAAGTAGAAGTGAGATTGTGTCAAATTCTATAGGGGAGACAACTTTGTTGTCACTTTTTGTCAACACACCACATTGACAACAAAGTTGTCATGAATGATTGTACCTTTTATCATTTTTTTCATACATATAATGATCTTTTATTAAAATTTACTAAATACTTAATTTTTATCCAAACCAGTCGGTGGTTTAATTTGTTAGTTTTCTAAATGAGAATTCAAATTCACAAATATGGTAAAATTAAAATCACTTTGTAAAACTTATGCTAAGAGGGTCAATTTTTGACCAGGAAAAATAGATCTATTATCAATATCTTGAAAGAGAATAATGTAATTTACCATTCCTCTATTGACTTCATATAGATATTGTGATCATGCTAACGATAATGGCCACTAGAAAGTGGATGTAGATCGTTTTCGTGATTAAAAGTAATGGAGCTCTTTTCCGACTCCAACCAACAAGAAACGATCCCAAGGCAATTTGAACAACAGAGATTGTAGTGACGATAGAGAACAATTAACTCTTCCTTTCAAGACCAAATCTCCACGAATTTTCATAACAGAAGTACTAATAAAGCAAAGCTCCAAAAACATTAAGGTACAAATAGTAAAATGGATCCGACCAGCGTACAAGGTCACAATTATATTAAGGTGAACATCAACTCTCAATATAGTCCAAGCATATAAATACAACATTAAATTTACAGAATATCCGGCAGATCACAGGGTATTCTAAGCAGTTGTGCTCGACTGTAAAAATGCTCTTCCTGGTTGACGATTAGCCAAGGGCCCATGACATCCTAGAAGCTGCATATCCCAACAAGTTTCTCATGTTATAATCTAAGTGAAAGCTTTGAAGTTCAGCAAAAGGGCATATATAGTAAGATAGAAACTAACCTTGGCATTGACACCATCAGCCATAATCCTGTTCTCAGATTTCCACTTCACATAGTCAGCGCGGCTGAATTTAGTGAACCCCCTGAAATTAAAGATGTAACAGCAGAATTTGTAAACGCTCACATGTGCAAATCGAGGGAGATGCATTCAAGAAATAGAAATTACCACTTCTTGCTAACTATGATCTTTTGACGACCAGGGAACTTAAATTTTGCACGGCGCAGTGCCTCCTCAGCATGGTGGCTGTTGGCATCTTTGCAGCGGACGGAGAGAAGAACCTGGCCAATAGAAACACGAGCACAAGTACCGAGGGGCTTACCAAAAGCACCCCTCATACCTGTTTGGAGCCTATCAGCTCCAGCACAGGACAACATCTTGTTGATACGCAAGACATGGTAAGGGTGGACTCTGACCCTCAGGTGGAAAGTATCCTTTCCTGCGTACTTGGTCATGTACTTGTTGCAAGCGATACGAGCAGCTTCAAGTGCCTCACTCGACACGTTCTCCTTCTCCCAACTGACTAAGTGCACACAGTATGGGAATTCATCGACTCCCTTCTTCTTCATACCCACGTCATAGATCCTGATCTTGGGATCTGGCACACCACGACAGAACCGGGATTTTGGGTACGGCTTATTCTTGATTTGGCGGTAACACCTTGCAGGTCCTGTGAAGAAATCACGAAAAACATGAAATATAGATTAAAAGAAAAAAAGAACATGAATTGATCTGTGTGCTTCGAGACTTACTTCTTCCCATTGCGAGGCTTATGAATTGTTTGAAGTTGGAAAATGAATAGGGAAGGATGGCAAATGTTAGATATATAGGTTGGGCTGACCGCTTAGAGGAAGCGTGTGGGGGAGGGCTAACGTAGGGGCTTTCGTCATCATGTTGTATTATTAGACTTTTCTCATACTAATCTAGAAACAAATCAGGTGGCGGCGTCTGATTGGAGTAAGTCGGTTGGTAATTACTGATTTTATATTTTACAGTCAAAGACAATTCGAATGTTCTGGACTAGCACATCTATTGTTTGGGAAAATTGCAGCTAACGGTGAATAGAATAGTAGATTAATTCTTCTAAATAAATATGATATTTATCGTCTTAAGGTCTCAAATATGAACGGTCAGAATTCAAAACAGATGACCAAGTATGTTAGGATCAAATTTTGCTACTTCCAGTCCTTCGTAGACAAATTTAAGGCTACAGTTTTTTTTTTATCAAATTAATCATGATGCAATTGCAATGATCCGAATTCCGTAGCCAAAATTTCAAAATTAATGTCACAATTTCAATTACTTGTCATAATAGAAAGCTGCCAAATCGCAATAAATCCACCTGAAGTCATAATCATTAACAACATCATTGTCCCAATAAATATGGTGTTTCATACATCACCATCCATTTATCTCCACGTTGCACATTTAATTTTTATGATCCGAAACGTGGATAGAAGTTACTCGACGCACTTGTGCAACAAATATAAAGTACATGAATGTGTGATTACAATCAAATAATCAGAAGTCACAACCACTTCAAATGTCATATCCCATAAGGTGCGAGATCACATTTTAGGAAAATAAGATCAAGTCCGCGGAGGCGCTTGCTTCTAGTACCTATCTCTCAACATTGTCTACACGGTAAATAAGCTATCTTAGTTATTGCATCGTCCTACTACTGAGCACTGGATTGCAATTAAGCGCCTACTCTGCTATCTCTGTGGCACTCTTGATCATGGCATAGTTTTATATCGACATTCTGGCACAGCTCTCCATGCATTTTCTGATTCCGATTGGGCAGGTAACAAGGATGACTATACTTCCGCCAGTGCTTACATTGTCTATCTTGGCCGAAATCCTATATCCTGGAGCTCTAAGAAGCAGCAAACTGTGGCTCACTCATCTACTGGAGCTGAATACCGCTTTGATGCAACCACTGCAGCTGAACTTCGTTGGATTTGCTCTCTTCTCAGTGAACTTGGTGTTTCTCTTCCCTAGCAACCTGTGATCTACTGCGATAATGTTGGTGTTACAAATCTGTGTTCTGATCCGGTTTTTCACTCTCGCATGAAACATGTGGCTTTAGACTATCATTTTATTCGCGAACAAGTTCAAAGTGATGCTCTTCGAGTGACTCATGTTTCTTCCACCGATCAGCTTGCATATGCTCTTACCAAACCGCTTCCCCGTACTCGATTTCTCTTCTTACAGACCAATATTGGACTCTCCTCACGGAGCTCCATCTTGCGGGGGCGTGATAAAGGATATTCCTAAATATATCCTTCTATTACTTTCCCGTCAATTAGTTCCTAATTGTTAGTTAGTTCCTTCCTAATTGTCAGTCATTTCCTCTTTCTTTATACTTACCTAGAATATGATTACAATTGTAATATATGTATACTCTCAGTTGTACCTATTGAAGTAATACCATAATTTATTCTTCTATCGAATCTTCACATGGAGTTCCTTCACCTCCAACAACTTTCTTTCCTCTCAACCTCGAACAGCCCCACAGCCTCTCTTAGAGAGAGGGCGGACATTATGGTTTTGGGGGGGGGGGGGGGGGGGGGGGGAGGGATTACATAAAAAAAATTTCAAATTAGACAATAAAGATAATATTCAAAACGTATTACTTATTTTACAATTGTTCCTTATGGCTTCTCATATTTTGAAAACAACGTATAATAGTCTTGTTATCAATTTCAAAGTGACAGCTTTAATCCCTTCATTATGATCAGCTAGAAACTTCATCTGTTCAAAAAAGTTACCTTGATTATTTGACTCTTCACACTCATCATGACCACGAAAAGCTTGTCCTTGACGTAAAAGAAGTTGAACACAATCCATTAATGCATTCAAACAAATTCAATACGCACTCCGTGCTTGTTTTGACTGCTTGTTGTATTTCAGCCTCAGCCATTGTTTAAATTATAGTCTGGAATGGCAGAATGTTACAGGCTACAACAATCAAAATCCATTCACGCTTTAGCGGGCTTTGGCCATTAAACCCGTTGTGTTTTTTTCTCTACTCTTTTGCTCAAAGATTATTATTCCAAAGGAATTTAACTTCTACAAAAGATTATCGTTAATCACTCTTCATATTTCAGTTCGATAAACATCAAAGAATTCCTAAATCATTTATCACGTTTCATTCTCTCTCTCTATCCTCTCCTTCCCTCCTCATCCTCGTCGTCTCTCTCATCTCTCACCTTTCTCTATTCCAACTATTACTTTCGTCGGAGACCACCGAAAATGTTGCCTCTACGAGACCTGCGACGTGAACGACGCTGAAATCAGCAGCCACTGTGCACATTGTGAATCGCCGCTGCTGTGCACATTGTGAATCAGAGTTTTTTTGGTTGCAATATGGGGAAAATTTGGATTGAGTTTTGTTGGTTGTGTGTAGTTGGTGGTGGTGTGGCTGTGCTCTAAGGTGGTGGCGATTTTCGTGAGGTTCCCAAGGCGTGAACGGCACTGCCCTCAACGATAGTTGTTCACATTGCAACATTGCCGCTGCCGTGAATGATGAGGGATCTGAGAAAAATTTGGCAAACATAAATATAATAAATCACAATATTAATCTCAAGTATCCAACATAATGAACATGAAAATTTGAATTGCAAAAGCAAATCTGTCATACCATTTGACGACATTGATAAGTGCATAGAGCATTTGGTGGGTGGTAATAGGGGTCGAATGATCGTGCGAAGATTCCACAACAGGATGGTCCTCATAAATCACCAGCTGCTGTCTATTTGAGCTTGTGCTGTTGGTATTATTGTCTTCCGGCTGCTGTGATTCAGCCTTCCGCTTTCTCGTCGGTGTCAGAACATTTTTTAGCTAGCTTCATTTTTGAGGAATATTGTCTCTCTCTCTCTCTTTGTCAAATCTATAGCGAAATTCAAGAGGGTTTGTGATCAATTATTTAAGATTGTGACCATTAATTTGGGAATTCTATGACTAAAAAATAACATGTGACTGATAAATTGTGACTAATAAATAATATGTGACTTAAAAATTTGAATTGTGACTTATGAAATTTGTGATTTGTGATCGATAAATGAATTTGTAACCAAATTGTATATTTTTATTTCTAATCGATGAACAAATCGTGACTTATAGAATTTTTAAATTGTGACCGTAAAATAATTTATGACCTATAAACTTTTTTATTGTGACTTATAAATATTTTGATTTGTGATCGATGAATAAATTGTGACTTATAAATTTTTTTAATTGTGATCGTAAAATAATTTGTGATTTGTGACCAATTAAATGAAATTTATGACCAAATTATATGGAATTGTGACCTCAATGTATTTAATTAATAAAATATATAATTAATTAATTAATTAATTTATAAATAAAATTTAAAAACTCTGAAATTTAAAATTAATGTCTTAGATTTGAAATTAATAAAAATAAGAGGAAATTACACCTAAACCTGATTTTAGAATTCTATTTTCATAAATCTTGAATTAAGTTTCACATTGCAAAAATCAGGTTTTAATTAAAATTTAAAAACATTTTTTAATTTTTATTTTTATATCTATATACACTATAAATTAATTTATATATACTTCCCTACCCTATCTACCACAATCAAACCCTAAAATCAATTCTCAACTTTCATCTCCTCTTCTCTCGTCGCTCTAGCCTACGTTGGCGTCTGCTCTTCTTCCCCTCCTCTCTCCCTCTCATCTTCACTCTTCTCTCGTCTCTTTCCCCAGGGTTTCGCAGATCCAACCTTCTCTTTCCCTCTACCTCACCGTTCCTCTCTCTCATTTCGATCCGGCGAAATAGCAGGCTCATCCCGCGCCGTAATGACGCCCTAGGGTTTCGCAGATCCAACCTTCTCTTTGCCCGATTCTCCGTCTCTTTTTTTTTTTTTTGTGGCGCAGTAGTTGCGGTGTTGGGATGTAGCGTTGGCTGCGTACGTGCCCTGGTTGCGTTGGTCGGGTGTTTGTGCGTGGGTGCGGCGGTTTTTGCAGTTGTGTGTGGGTGCGACAGATTCTTTTTGGGAGAGGTGTCGCGGCGGGTGCGACGGTCGTGGGAAGAGCAGATATGTTTAGGTGCGATTAGGTGCAAATCTGTTCTGTGTGCGGTTGGTGAGGGGTGCGGTTGGTTGTGTGTGTGCTGTTGGTGTAGTTGGGGGGTTTTTGAATTGTCGAAATCAGCCGTGGTTCCGTGTTGGGGTGGTGTTGGCGGTGGTTGTGTGTTCTGCGTGTGATTTGTGACTTAGTGGTGGTCACAAATAATTTGATTGTTTGTGACAACTAATTATTAATTGTGACCAAAAAATTATTAATTTGTGACCTAAAAATTATCAATTATGACTTATATAAGTATTGTGACTTATAAATTTTGGGATCTGTGACTGATGAATAAATTGTGATTTTTAAATTTTTAAGTTGTGACCAATAAACAAATTGTGACCTATGAAAATTTTTGAATTGTAACCTAAAAAATTTTGAATTGTGATCAAATTGTATAGATCTCTGACCTTAACATATTCGCCGGAATCAGATCAGTCGTCGAAAAAGTTCTCGGAACGATCGCCGAAAAAGAGTGGTGATCGGAAGGTCGTCGGAATACCTCCGAAGTTGTAGGGGTGGGGGAGGTGGGGCTGGGGATGGGTTAATTATTTTATACTAGAATTCAATATTAATAATAAATTAATTTAATAATTATTATTTCATAATTAAAATTATAAATAAACCCGATTTTTGAAATTTAAAACATGTTTTAGTAGTTTTGAAATGTGTAAAAGAAAAAGGCTGATTTATGTATTTTTCCCTAAAAATTAACTTCGAAATTTTCTATTTTTCCATTGCCTAACAAGACACGTGGAACGGCCCAACAAATATGACATGACCTCTAGGCCAACTCATCAACCATCAAAAGGCCTACTTTTGTCCAACGGATCAATCCGAGAGCCCCAAAACCTGGTGAAATTGGATTATGACCTCGTCTAGGGATGGCAACGGTTCGGCAAAAATCATAACTGCACCATCAATTTTTTGACCATACCATAACCACATCATAACCACGAAAGTCGGTTCGGTTCGGTTCGGTTTATATCTCGGTTCGGTGCGGTTCGGTTTGGTTAATAACCACGAAAATAAATTATTTTTTATAGGTCCAATCGTCAATTTGAAAAAAAACAATTTGCGAAAAAAAATCAATGAAAGTTAATAGTACTAGATATAAAATTGTATATAGAGCTAATTTTTGTTTCTCATTTTCTTTTTCTCATTTTAGATACGTACTACACATGATCAAGTGAACTACACACATTCAATACAGTAAAAATGAAAATGGTAATATAATTACCCTTGACTCATGAACTAAGACTATTCATGCAAGCAAAATGCAAGAAAAATCAAAATACTTAAAAAAGTATTTATAATGTCAAAGTTGCAATAATTAATATATAGCGACATCTTATTTTAAATTATAAGCAAAAATAAAATGTTTACAATAATCAATTATTCAAATCATGTTTGTGTTAGAAGACTCGATTTTCCTTAATTTTTCACAATAAAATGAAAAGAGAATTTATAAAATTACATTTGAATTTATTAGGAATAACTCAATTTTGCTTTATTCTTTGGTACAGT
Organism: Fraxinus americana; assembly: GCA_035079005.1. NCBI lineage: Eukaryota > Viridiplantae > Streptophyta > Magnoliopsida > Lamiales > Oleaceae > Fraxinus > Fraxinus americana. Next base: position 24,267,788 of record CM068710.1, read on the forward strand.
TAGAAAATCTTGAAATTTCTCCATTTGCGCCAAATTTGTTATCAGTTACCACCCACTGCACTTAATTTTAGTGCAATCTTAGCCATTGAATTCCTGACAATCTATAAAAGGGAAAATCATTACCGTAGATGACGATTCTTTCACCCATAAATACGATAGAACCAAAAAAAGGAAAAAAATTTTGCGTCTACTCTCCAACTCATTATTTGAGTAATAACTTGATATCTAATCTTTTAAGTAGAAAATTAATAGTTAGTTACACTATATTCTCAATATGAAATATTTAAATTTATATAAAATTATCATGTAAATCTCACATATACAAGTTTGTTGAGCTGTATTTTGTTTCCGAACTTGAATCGATGCTTAAATATCTAAAATAAGTTATGTTTAGTCATGGATAATGATAATAATCCTTATTTGAGGGTAATTAAAATCAAAATTTTAATAGATTTTGATAGAAATTAATGAAATGCGTGGTCGAAAAGTTGTGGGATCCATAAAATATTTGATTAAAATTAGTTGTTGACTTTAATTTAAATTAAAATTAGATTTTAAATCCTAACAAATACGGACATAACATTATTTATACTTGGCATCAATTTAGGCGGTATTGAACCTACACATTTATTTATCATCAATTTTAGATTTGTGGCCTCGAAATAATTTGTGACCTACAAAATTTTTAATCTGTGACCGATAAAAAAATTGTGACCTATAAATTTTTTGATAAGCTATGACCTAAAATTATTTTTAACTAATTAATAAGATATTTGTGACCAAATTGCACAATTAAATATTTAATTAATTAATAAAAAGTAAAAATTTGATTTTTGCAATTTTAAAACTTTAGCACCTGATTTTTGCAAGTGTCAAAGTTAATACCTGATCTATGAACTTTTCCATTTTAATTACGTGTAGGGTACATTGACATTGAATTGGGCTACTGGGCTTGGGTTATTGGGTTAAAGTTTAGTTAATATTAATTGGGCCAGAATTTTGGAAAGTCCAAAAAAAAATTGCCCAATTAATTTTGAGAAATAAAAATGGAAAGCCCATTTGTCCAATTTTTTTTTTTTTTTAACGGGTAATCGGTTCGGTTCGGTTCACCATAGCTAAATACCATACCCACCCCTAAATAAAGCGGTTCGTTAAAATCAAAACCATAACCGCCCCATCGCACCATCGGTTCGATTTTTTTCTCCCCATTCAGTTCTGTTAACCGCGGTTTTCACAGTTCGAATTGTCATCCCAAACCATGTCTAAGATACAGATAGATGATCACCCAACCAACCTAATGATTTTATCTTTTGACAAGTCTTCAACGCATAGCCTTTATCTCCAACCTCTTGCGGATCTTAGAAGATGAATATACTCTCTCTTACTATATGAATATTTTCCTTAAAAACTTTACTATCTAACGCTACACCAATATCCACCTACTTAACCTTTTAAAGATTGCTAGTGCTGTTGTTCCACTCTCTTCATGTATAGGAATCTACCGTCTCCAGTTTGGTGCTCTTTGCAATCACTCAAAATTCTTTTCATCTAAATTTACCATATACAATTTTTTGCTACTCCGCTCTCTCCGATTTCTGCTCGTTCGATGGCTCAACTACGCCCAAGTACCATTCATTTAGCCTCTGCTCAACCACTCACCACTCATCCATCGGTCATTATTCTTCCTTTGGTGACTGTTCATCACTCCATTTACGCCTCGACCAAGTGATATGACCGCACAATTGGCACAACTCATCCAGTTGACAAAGGAAAACTCCCCGAAGTAGGAAAAACTTGAAGATGTTATATTTTCTTCAACTATAATATTGAAAGGGAGAATTTAACAAATAAATACCATTGGAAAAAGAAAAATCGATATGAGATCAACATGTGAAGAATTGGATGGGGGGCAATATTTATGCCCATGCGTGAGCATGGCTTGCTTTTGCAAAAGCAGAAGCAATTTGCCTTGACCCATCGTAAGCAAGGTTATAAAAAGCTAAAGCTAGCCGCAGTGTGATGTTTCGATTTCTGCCTCTTACAATGTATGAAATTTGACTTTTTGTTGGCACCAATATGACAAATTTTGTGCTCTGACCTGTTGAGGCACATCTCGTGATTTACCTCCTTCGTCCTCAAGGTTGAGGTTCAACCTTTATAAAAAGCTAGCCATCAGGCCAATTTTTAACTTTTATCTCTTGTGGCTTCTCATGAAAATTCTCGACTTTTTCTTGAAGCGTTGGTACTATGAATGGAAAATTATAAATAAGTGATCGCTTTCAATTATAAACACAAGAAGTCAACAATCTGAATCCACTTTAAGTGCCTTTACTTCAATTTTCATACATATTCAAACTTTTATAGCCCTGTTTGAACTCCATTTTTAAAAAACATATTTTCTAAAATTCATTTTTTATCATACATTCTTCCATTAAATAATATTGTACGTAAATTCAAAAAATAAAAAAAGAATCTTATTTTTTAACCACATAATATTCAAAAAAGTACCATTCCAAAATACAATTTTCTTCAAATTCTCATTCAAATGGAGCCCAATCGGTGTTCGTCAATTTTTGAAGAAATCACAGTTGTTTAAATGTTTTCTTTTTAAAAGCTTGTTTATTCCTGCAAATTATTTGTTGGTGAATTCCTTTAAGCACTCTAAAACATTTTCGAGGGGATAAACATCGTTTGAAAACCAAGATTACGTATTCAAGCCTATTGCTCCTACAATTAAAAAAAAAAAAAAAGAGTTCTCTCCTCCTATTTCTCATCACTTCCAACAATATATCACAGAGGCATGCGTGTGAAAAACCAAGTACTCCAGGAGAAGGTGGATTCATTTAGTACCGACACGTTCGCCACACGTCCATCCCTCTTGCTTCCTGAACGTTAGTTTGGCAATTGTGCATAGCCTACCAACATTCACGAACTTGAGATTATATATAGTTGGTTTGAATAATATTATTTATTATTATGATGATAAAACATCGATGATATGACGTCTATGTAGAATAATAAAATTGGACAGTTCAATTTTTTAGAAAGAGAAAAAATATGAAGGATAATAGATTGTCACATCACCAATATTTCATCATCATTATTAGGGGTGGGTGCAGGTCGGTTCAGTTCGATTTTTTTAGGCTCCAGAAATTTTCAGGTATTTAGTAAATGGAATCGTCGGTTCCAAATATAATTCTGGAACCGTTCGAATTCGGTTCGGTTCGATTCGATTCTGTTCGATTCCGTACTATAATTAATTTTTTTAACATTTAGAATAACACTACATAAATACACATGAAAGTAAATACTAATACTAATAACAAAAAGTAGATATAAACACCAAGTTCAATATTAGCTTTTACAAATAAACGTAATATTTTAAAACATTGATAATACTTACCAACTATGTAATGTATTAGTTGCTTGACTTGCCATACTAGTTACTAAGAAACTCTACAAGAAAAAAATGAAAAAAAAAAAAAACACAATTAACAAACATAAATAAACTATAAATTGTTCTAATAAAATTTAATAAGAAAAAAATATAATATATATTTTATTACCTGTCTCAATGCTCTCATAGAATTCTGTCTCTTCAATGCAAATTCTATCTTCGAAAACTCTCAAAAGTCTAGATTCTTCCCTTAACCAGTTTTGTGTGCAAATCAAGGCCTCAACTGTTTGAGGAGTTAAAGAACTCCTAAATGAATCTAGAATGCGCCCTCCAATACTAAATGTTGACTCAGAAGCAACTGTAAATACAGGAATAGCAAGAACATCCCTTGCAACCTCAGATAAATATTCAAATCTTGATTTATTGACCTTCCACCAATTCAAAATGTCAAAATTTCTATCACTAGCATCTTCAGTGAGTTCCATTAAATATTATTGTACCTCATCTTTTCTAGAAAAATTCATGTTGGTAGTTTTCAATTTCTTGTACCCAAAATCAAAATTACAATCATCCCAATCATCATCATCATTCGAACCCTCCAACACAGTGACTCCAACTTCCATTTCCACTAGCTCCATTGTTTGAACGATCTCATCCCTTGTATTGGTTATACAAAGCATACAATAATCTCATGACCTCATTTTTTGTGGCTTCAACCTTAACATAGTCATACAAGATATCAATACAATGTACAACAAATACAGTCACACAATTGAAGGCCAAAAGGAGCAAAAATACCTCACTGGCGCCTGAAGCCTGGCCTGAAGAACACAATCGCACGCACTGCACAAAAAAAAAAAAAAAAAAAAAAGGAACTTCCTATTAAGATTTGGAGACTGGAGTGAACTTTGTTTAAATTGAACTACATCATCTAAATATGCTCGTTTATACTCTAGATTTATGGATTTTTTAAAGCTTACCTTGGTGTCGCGACTCTGCCAGAAACAAGAAGGAGACGAGACGGCGTTCGGTAACCAGATTTAATTGAACTGTGAGAACGCCTTTCTCACAGACGGCGTTCTAACTTCGTCGGATGCTGGACTTCGAGGGTTTGTCGGCTTGGTTCGCCGTTTCAGTTGATAGAGCCAGAGAGAGCAGAGAGGTTGTGAGGGTTTTGCTGTTGGTTAATGGAGTGAATTGTGAGAGAGAGGGTTGCAATTGGGCTTCAACAAAAATTGGGCCAGTGGTTGGAGAGTGGGCTATTTGGGTTGGATAATGGGCTAATTTGGGCTTTTTTTTTAATAGCCTGGGCTTGGGCAAGGGTGGTCAAATACTTAAAACAAAAAATTGTTATTTGTTAATCTGTTTAGAAAAAAAAATTGATTTATCCAAAAAAAAAAAAAATTCGATCGGTTCTTGGTCTAGAACCGAGAACCGAACCAAACCCATCGGTTCTCGATTCAGATACCCGTTCTGGTTTTAAATTTAGGAAAACCCGTTCGATCCGATTTGGTTCGGTTCGGTTCAGACATTTTGCCCAACCCTAATCATTATGTTAAATAGCATTACTTACTTGGTATAGCCCCCAAAACCGGATATTAGTGCAGAAGGCAAAGAAAAAGTAGACATTAAACTAATGAGAAAATATTATGGACTGTGTAACATGTACATCAACGATTACATCAATAGTTACATAATTTACACGTGGCATTATGTCATTGGTTGAAGGAGAAAACAATTTCCTCCTACTAACGACAAGATGTTACATGTAAATTATGTAACACTTGATGTAACTCTTAATGTACAAGTAGAATAATCCAAATATTATTGCCGGAAACTAAGAATAAAATAGTTATGAAATCAGTCTTTTTCAAAATGAAATGAATCACATCACTATTACTGTATTACATAGCGTAAAGTTACCAACCTAATCCAAAATATGGTACAGAAATTTATTATACATGCAATATTTAGGGTCTGTTTGGAACATACCATAAAATAACTTAAGCTACGAAACAAACTTTCTATGAGTTCATACACGAACAAAAAGAGTTTAGAAAAGAAGATCAAAGGGTTGGGCTTAATTTAATTATAGAAAAAAAAATTAAAAATATATGTAATAATATTAAGAATAAAAAAATAAAAGATTCCCTAACTCCACCAACAACTATCAAATGAAAATTAATTTCTTTGTCTTTCATAAGCTGGCAATTGAAATTTGAATAAATCTATATGTACATAATTATTGTATATAATGAACTATATAGGCCCATGTGGAAGAAATTCGACCGTAAATATGAAGTGTGGAAAAGTCAAAAATTGTAGACTACTGATGGATGTGAGCCACATATCAATTATGTAATGTATTATGTAAATGATTATGTACTTGTAGCATGACACATTCAATTAATATCTTTCTATATATAAAAAGTGCATATTTAACGGAATTTGTTGGTTTAACGGAAAAACTAACGGAATTTATTGTTTTAACGGATTATGTAACAGAATTTCTTGTTTTAAATAGGCAGCTGCACCTTCTTTCAGTGTTTTTATCATAACTTTGTATTTCGATATCTGATTGAGGCGATTCAAAATACGTTCGAAAGCTAACCCATCTGGCTACAGCTTTGATTCAAATATCATTCTCCAATTCGATCACTTTTTATGCCAAAAATTTGTCTCAATATAACGGACTATGTAACGGAATTTTTTGTTTTAAACAGGCAGCTTCACCTTCTTTTAGTATTTTTATCATAACTTTGTATTTCTATATCCGATTGATGCGATTCAAAATGCATTGAAAAACTAACTCATCTGGCTACAGCTTTGATGCAGACATCATTCTCCAATTGGATCACTTTCTATGTCAAAAATAGGTCTCAATATAATGGACTATGTAACGAAATTTCTTGTTTTAAACGGGCAGCTGCATCTTCTTTCAGTGTTTTTATTATAACTTTGTATTCTGATATCCGATTGAGACAATTCAAAATTAGTTGGAAAGCTAACTCATCTGACTACAACTTTGATAAAAACATCATTCTCCAATTCGATCACTTTTTATGCCAAAAATATGTCTCAATATAACGGACTATGTAACAGAATTTCTTGTTTTAAACAGGCAGCTGCACATTCCTTCAATGTTTTTATCATAACTTTGTATTCTGATATCAGATTGAGACAATTCAAAATGCGTTGGAAATCTAACTCATTTGGATACAACTTTGATTCAGACATCATTCTCCAATTCGATCACTTTCTATACCAAAAATAGGTTTCAATATAACGGATTATGTAACGAAATTTCTTGCTTTAAACAGGCGGCTGCACCTTCTTTCAGTGTTTTTATTATAACTTTGTATTCTGATATCCGATTGAGGCGATTCAAAATGAGTTGGAAAGATAACTCATCTGGATACAACTTTGATTCAAACATCATTCTCCAATTCGACCACTTTATATTCCAAAAATAGGTCTCAATATAACGGACTATGTAACTGAATTTCTTGTTTTAAACAGGCAGCTGCACATTCGTTCAGTGTTTTTATTGTAATTTTGTATTCCGATATCCTATTGAGGCGATGCAAAATGCGTTGAAAAGCTAACTCATCTGGCTACAAATTTAATTTAGACATCATTCTCCAATTCAATCACTTCTTATGCCAAAAATAGGTTTTAATATGAGACTAAAACACCAGAGCATAATTTTTCGGTTGGAAATTGATTTGTGATCATCTTTTGACTAAATTTGATCCCCTTGACATTTTCCTTTATCCAATTGACTCCGAGCACTCTCAAATCTTCATCGTGAGATTCGGCACAACTTTTAAATATTTACATTTTAGCCCCCGAACTTTGGATCCCTTACAATTGAGCCATTTCTCCAAATTTGTCTACTTTTGCTTATTTTCTTCAATTTCACCAACCTACATCACAATATCAAAATCACACATCTAATTATTTATCAATTACATAAACATTACATCATTAATTATTTCTAAGGTGTCTGTTTCTGCTTTTCAGTAGAAATCAAACCGTTGGCAACACAATTCATGCCGTTGGGAGCCGTAATTTTGGACCAATTCTCTCACTGTAGGGCTTTAGTTTTTTTTTTTTAAAAAGGGTAACATAATCAATTTTCCTTCTTCCTTGCAGCGCGCCCAGACACGCCCTTAATTAACCAAAAAAAATTACATCTTTATTAATAACAAATTAATTATTAAACAAAAATATTAAATATAAACTAAGCAAACGTGCATTGCACGTTGTTTGCACCTAGTGTTTTAATGATATTTCTATCAATATTCTCCATAACTAAGTCTTGGAAATTAAGAAATAAATGCTATTTAATTCAAAATCGCATGTGAAAGAGATCCATGGATGCATCATCTCAGGTTTCGGACAACAACGGGGGCGACACTTAGTGTGTGATTGGTGTTGTTTATAATCAATTAAAATTATAAATAAATAATGAATAACTGGGTATGCTTGTAAGTTTCAGGGACCTCAAGAAATGGATAAATAAATTTGATTGATAATAAACATTAGTCAAAGATGAACTTAAACGAACCGGAATTACAAAAGAGATTTTGCTAGCAAGCGCGTCCCCTCCATTTAAACCCGACAATTTAGTCCAACGATTGTATTTAAAAGCTTAATGACATACAAACAGGATAAACATAAAACTTATACAAACATTGAGAATACCGGAATTAATTAATTTTGTAATATGTCGTTGTAGTAGTTGAAATTAGGTTAGTACTATTACCATTACCATCAACATTCCCACCGACACTACTAGTATAACTAACGCCACCAGCCACGGGGGTGTCGGCAGTGGCAGTGGACCTTTTTCGCTTGTTTTTCTTATAGGATATTCCTCTGGCATTCGCCTGCCTTTCCCTCACTTCCGTAAGATATGTTCTCACAGCTTTGGCTGCAAAAGGGTTGGATTCAGGACTCCCTCCGTTCTCTTCATAGGCTGCTCTAAGTCGTCCTATGAGGGCATCCAGGCTGCCCCAAGCCTGTTTCAAAGGGCATGCGCAAAGTTCTTGAGGGTTGGGCTGCCCAAAATAAGGGCACCCTTCGACATGCACCTTAGTTTTCCCAAACTGGTCTAGGTATTTCAAGAACTGGATTACACTAGCTCCGCTGCATTGGGTCAGTGTCAACGGTGGTTTTTGGTTCTTCAGATACTTTAGGAAAGTGTTCCAGTCCCGGAGCTTCTGGGACTCGTAGCGATTCGGTGGCGCAGCAGTTGACCCGCAGCCAACACCATTGGAGTCGCATCCACTGTTTGTTCCTGTCGAAGAAGGACCCTCCACTCCCACCGCATATGCTGAATCCATTGGCTTCAATATTTCGAGTCAGTAAAATAATATCAAAGAAAGCTAAGGGTTTATAGTTTAAGAATTCTCCAATCACATGTTCACTTCGTGGTTGGATTTTGACTGTTGATTGTGCGAATTTTTTCACGGGTCATTGTAGATATTCTTTTCTATAGGTTTCTTTGATTATTGGGACAGGAATAGTGGGACTTGAAAAGGAAAAAATATTTGAATGAAGGAATAAGTGAGGAATCGGATGGATTGTATTCACGTGGTGGCCCCTTTGCCTTTAATATATTTTACCTTTTCATAACCCGGCGGCTCTTCCACGGTCCATATTTGTTCCGCTACAAGGAACTTACACTCTGGTACGTAAAGCACATAATTGTACTCACAAGGAAGAGCCGTATAAGATGAAAATTTCACATGAGATTCTAGACGAGAGGTTTTGTTGGCCTCCAACCTCCAACGTTGGATGAAGGGCCCACTTGACCATGGTCCATTTGTGGCGTCAACCACCACTTGCCAACTCGGAAATCAAACAAGTTCAATCATGCACTCCAGATGACCTCAACAAATGAGTTTTGACTCTTTACAACGACAAAGCTCAGCTCATGGGTTCAACAAATTAAATACTTAAGAATGATACTTAACTCTAATTGAGGAGCAATCATTCAAGGGCAAAAAAGTTTATATTCAAACCATGCAAACCCGTGAAATAGGTGGCAAATCTACAATTTAGGTGATCATTACGCCACCAACGCCAACTCTAATCCACCAATAAAAATGATTGATGTGACAAGTGATACGTGAATCGAGATTGAATTCTGTAACTAGAAATGACTAAAACGGTTGATAATTGTAATTTCTTCCCCTAAATAAGGGAAGCCATTTCTCAAGGGGCATTGAGAATGAAATTCTCTCTTATTAATACATTTTACATTTGCATGCCTCCCCTTGAATTCAAATGAACCTCAAATTTTGACTTCGTCACTTCTTCAGCTCTTGAGCTTTCCTTTAAGTTGAATCGAAAGGTATCACGTCACTTCTTGATACCAACATGTTCGTTTGAGTGAATGACGATCTTTATGAACATGAGTTAAATTCAAGGAAAATTATGCGAAAGCTATATATATTTATTTTGAAGAAATGCACAAGAAATTGATGCATATGGTTGATGTTATACATATAGCACATGTCTTATCTCGCTAGTATGGAGGCATGTTTAACATGTGCTTATAAGCAAAAGTTATTCCCTGGCAGGTTGATTCATTTGCGCGGGAGAAAAATCCTGGACCTGCGAACATGAAATGGCCCAACTGCTCAACACTTTTTAAGTTCAAATAAATCCAAGATTTTTCACTAAAATTTAGTGCTATCTTGAAAGATAATTGCTGAGGACCTTCGACAGCAGAGAGTAAAAAATTACAAAAACACTGATTATACAGCATTTGTTTCACACCATTTTTCACAGCCCTCTCACAAGGGTGGGGCCCACGATTATTTTAATCGCCGGCCCCACCCCTTGCATGTGTGAGGGTTGTGAAACTTGATGTTGCTGTAGCATCTCTCAAAAAATTATCTCAAGTAGATCATGTGAAGTCATTAAGCACGTGCTTGACACCTGCTTATAATTGATAAAATCACTCTTTATTTATATATTTCATGAGATTTATAATATTAATAACTCTGAAACGTGCACTAAGCATATATTCTTTTTTTTCTCAAATTAACTGGTACATGTTTGTGTTTATTTCATTTATTTTAGGAAAAATTGCAGTCACGGTACTAAATCTTTCACATTTTTATAGATTTTACCCAAACCTTTGTTTTGTGCCACCCACGGTACCAAACCTTTAAATAATTTGCACCCGGAGTCCAAATGGATGGTTTATGTCCGGTTGACCGTTAGTTGACCAAAAAAGTCAAAATTGACCAAATTCATTAAAGATAAAATGGTAACTTTGTATTTTACATTTAAAATGATTATAAAGAAAAGAAATAAAAAAATTACTATTCATCTTCTTCAATCTCTCTTCCATCCCCCCACCCCCTCCTCCACCAACACCCCACCCCACTTCTTCTACACCCTAATCAAATAGCACCCTACAGTTGCCGTCATCTCCATCACCGCCAACAACAAGTTCGAATATGATTCAAATTCAAATCAATAGTTGGCGAGGTTAAGGTTGAATATGATCCATTAAGAATATATTTTATTTAAACTTTCCATGACGGATAAGGATATAAGTACTATTAATTAAGCCTATCATATAATTTTACCTGTAATTGATCACATTGCATATATTATATATTTGATTAGTAAATGTAATTTGAATAAAGTTGGTTTAGTGCATCATTTCCATCTCGAAAGTCAAGGTTCAAATCACCATGGGGCAATCGGATAGGCCAATCTGTGTGCCAATTTTGATTTACTTTAAAAACTACGTACAGGTTTGATTGGTTTGTGTGTTCTCGTGCAGTCTAATTCCATTTATTACTTTACTCAAATGATTGTAATCTTTATCGAACTAAATCCTTGTTAAAACTGTTGCTAATGGCTACCATAGAAATTCTTAGGTATTTTTTGACCAACTTAAGAAAAATGTATGCGTAGGTAAATGCATCGATAATCACCAATGGTCATATTTCCGATGAAAAATTATCAACGGAATTTTCACTTTAAGTATGTATAGAACGAGTTACATGCACATCACAACATACAAATTTATTTAGCAACAGATGTTAAAAAAAATCTCTCAATCTTTTAAGTGGTGGAGAAATTTTGACGATTTTAATTCAATTTATTGCTATTTCATCAATTTGTGAAAGAATTTGTAAATAATAATATGCGACAAGCATTTTCCTTTAAAATGGACACATGGGCACATTGTTGATGGTAAACTACTTCGTAGTATCCACTTTTATTTGATTATTTGAATTGAATTACTTTATAAATTATTTTATTTTTAGTAGATTTTAATGAAATTATGATTAAAATGTTGAGTAATGATTCTTGTGAATCTTATAAAATATGTAATTAAAAAAATAAATTTTAAAAACTTGAGATCAAAGAGTAAGCCCTTGTTTGAGCTCCATTGTTTAGAGAAACGTGTTTTGAAATAATAAATTTTTTAAGAATATGTGATTAGAAAATAGAATTAAGATAAATGAACATAATGCTTGACATAGGGGTTGACCACCTACTCACATTGTATGTGGATCTCGACCTGAATTAGATAATGCCGACATTCTCATTTGTGTGTGTTGTGTCATTTCATATGTCAAGCATTATGTTTGTGTAGCAAAACTCTAAAAAATAAGAGAAAAAATTTCGATTTATATGAAAAATTATTTTACGAAAAATATTTATAATTGAAAATGAATCTTTCCTAAGGTGCGGGCAAGACAATATGAAACTCTAGAGAGTTGGTAGTCCATACTCCTAAACATGGACCCCTCCATACAGGATGGATTCCATAACACCTACACCAAATACAACGCTTGACCAAAGCCGTCCATTTTTCACCGCGTAGCCGCCAGCTGTCCGGCCATGGTTTTCTCACTGGATCCCCTAAAAACACACCACACTCACTATGCACAATCCCCATATCATCTCCCTCATTCTCATTTTACACCTAGGAAATTTCTGTACGGGCACTCAATTCAACGCTCTACAGTGTGTAGCGTGTGAAAATTAATTAGCTAGAGCTATAAAAGCTTCCTCGTCATGCAAACCAACGCGAACAATTTCAAAGAAAAATTGAAAGGAGAAACTCATCAGGATTTTTATAATTAGGGATCAGAAGGAAGAAAATTTGGGCAATGGCAAAGAGTGGGGCATTTGAAGGGGATCCAGGTATGGTAGCCAAGGCCATGGAGTTGAAGAGGGAATTGCAGAAGTTAGTGAAGGCAATTGTTGATGAGGATGATGATTATTTAGGGACGATTGATAGAGCCGAGCAAATGTTATGTGCTTTGAAAGAATTGAAGGTAAAAAAATCATTATCCTCTTCAAAGATTCATCCTCATCATCAGGATACAGTTTCACAGAAGATTCCAGAGGAGTTTAAGTGCCCACTTTCCAAGGAGCTCATGAGGGATCCGGTTATTGTTGCATCTGGTCAGGTTCGTAATTTTATTTTCACAATTTAGATTTCTTTTTGAAATATTTTTATCAGTTGTTGTCGAATTGATGATTATGCAAATGACATTATATTTTAGTTTACGGAATTATGACTCCAAATTGAATTTGGTGTTCGTAGGGAATGTTTTTTCTTCTAAAGATTTCTGGAAACTAAAAACGTTACATTTTGAGAAGAAAATACCTTTTTTGTTTCCATTATAATTATAAAGTTTATTCATGTTTGGTAGAGATTTTTGGGGGAAGAATTGATTTTGAATAGTGATATGATAGGAAATGTGTGGTTGAAAAAGAAGAAAAAAGTATTGATGTGATGGAAAATATTATTTTATTGAAGAATGTGTGGTTGAAAATGAGAATTGATTTGAGAATTGATTTGAGAATCAGAAACAAACAGGGCAACTAAAAAGTACTAAAAATAAAATTTTAAGTATATATTTAACTTTTTAAGTTAAATATTAACTTATACTAAAAAAATAACATAAAATTTTCAAGATGCTATAAATTGAAAATTTATATATGTAACTTAATTTTAAAAAAACTTTCAAAATCGGTAGATAATAAATTTTCCAACATTGGTTGGACTGTTTTAAAAATCGCTAATAAAACCACTCGTGACCAATCTGCTCATAAATGTTCAACAGGTATGCTAGTACTCCCAAGCAGGCCCTTATAAACGTTTCTATCTCAAGGTTTTTTATGGGCATTATGAACAATTTTTCAATGATTTTGCAGACTTTTGATAGACCATTTATTCGGAGATGGTTGAAAGCTGGGAATAGGACATGCCCTCGAACGCAACAAGTACTCTCTCACACTAATCTTACACCTAACCACTTGATTCGAGAAATGATACTACATTGGTGCGAGAATCATGGGATTGAAACGCCGGAAGCTGTCCAGTATTCCGATGAGGATGTCTCAACTGAGGCAGATCGAGATCATTTCCTCTCTCTGCTTAGGAAAATGTCTTCAACATTACCTGCTCAAAAGGAAGCTGCAAAAGAGTTGCGGCAGTTGACCAAAAAAATGCCATCGTTCCGGGCACTTTTTGGCGAATCTCTTGATGCCATACCTCAGTTGCTTTCTCCACTCTCTCAAAGCAAGTCAAGAAATGACGTTCATCCGGACATGCAAGAAGATTTAATAACAACACTTTTGAATCTTTCCATTCATGACAACAATAAAAAGCTTGTTGTAGAAACACCAATTGTTCTTCCACTTCTTATGGATGCATTAAGATCTGGAACAATCGAAACAAGGAGCAATGCAGCTGCCACCCTTTTCTCGTTATCAGCTCTTGATTCGAATAAGGCCCTCATTGGAAAATCAGGCGCCTTGAAACCCCTCATTGATCTATTAGACGAGGGACACCCTTTAGCAATAAAGGATGTTGCTTCAGCTATCTTTAATCTATGCATAATTCATGAAAATAAGTCGAGGGCTGTTCGAGATGGTGCAGTGAGAGTGATCTTAAAAAAGATCATGAATGAAATGCATGTTGATGAGTTACTGTCCATCCTAGCTATGCTTTCGACTAATCAAAAGGCTATCGAAGAAATTGGAGAGCTTGGGGCCGTTCCATGCTTGCTTCGTATAATACGAGAGACTTCTTGTGCTCATAACAAGGAGAATTGCATTGCGATCCTTTATACCATTTGTTATAGTGATCGATCCAAATGGAAGGAGATGAGGGTGGAAGAGAGTACTTATGGTACAATCTCTCAGCTTGCTCAAAATGGTACTTCCAGGGCCAAGAGAAAGGCCAGTGGTATTCTTGACAGGCTGAATAGGGCCGTCAATCTTACACATACGGCATGATGGGGTAGACTTGAGCACATATTCTGTAAATTCTGCATAGTTTTCCCGTCACAAGCATTTAGGTATATTATGATCATTTAAACCTTCATTCTGTTTATTCTACTATCTCAGCAGGGTTTGGATCCCAGGTTTACGGCCAATGGTTACTGTGAATACTTGCCAATAAGATTCTCGGTAAAATAATTGAATAATGAGTAGACAGCTTTTTTTATACGTGAAAGTCTGTCATCGGGTCTTTTTGCTACCTATAATGCCTAGTTTTTGTTGCATTATTATTTAGTCAAATAATTTTGCACATTGCTTTGCTTGTTGTGTTGCTTGAGTTTTACTTTAACTATTAAATGGACGTCTTCAATTTGTTCGCAGCTACGTATTCTGATCCTAACTCAATCCCTTCTCTTTCTGCAAAATGTGCATTGGCATCAAAGCATTGATTAAAGAGTTAGGATTGAGGGAATTGGTTGTGATCTTCATTGAACCTTGCAATCATTTTATGTGATATTTTTAGTATAACACTGGGATTTGATATCAGAATGAGGCCAATAAATTTGTCGTTGATGATTGTATGAGTGGTAGCAAATAGGTTTAGGAAAGGCAATGTGACGTATGTATGCACAAACATTTATTGGCTTGTTATGACTGATTTCGTGGTCCATGAGTCCATCCAACTTGATTAATGATGCTCCTTGTCTTTCTTGTGAACCTCTTCACTGCTAAACCTTCTTAGTTTTAACTGTTCAAAATCCGTCCCTTCTGTCATCATTTTTGCTATGGTACCTGCTTAGTAGTTGTGTATTTATATGGTCAGGAGAATTCTACCGTTTGATTTGATGGTACAAAATGCAGAGTCGATATTTCTGTGATTTCAGATACATGCAACCTTGTGCTTCCTCGAGCCTTCTCCAATAAAATAGAATGGCATTTTTTATCTGTAGAAAGGGACAACAGTCGAGCCCTTTCATCGACCCATAAGACAGATAAGTAATATCCAAATATATCTTTGTCGACCAGTCCTAGGGGGTGGATCTGTCATTCTATGATCCCCTTTCTTTCTCCTGTCAAATTGTCATCTTCCTTAGTTTTCTAAAATATAGCCGCAATTTGGGTAGATTAACGTATTCACTCAACAAAGATCCCGTGATATGGGGGAACCGAAAGGATTGAAATAAAAAGACAAGGAGAAAGAGGAGATGGAATAATGAAATATATCTTGAGCACAACTTGATCTTGCATAAGCTAACCTCAGCTCTTCACCTTTTTGTGCCCATCCTTGCGATAGGGAACACCAATCAACGTCTCTGATCATGAACATCACTTAACAGACTGCTTGTATCGTTATGCAATCAATGTTTTGAAAAAAAAAAAAAAAGAAGGTTAAATTCGATGTGATTTGAAGTGTAAGCTTTACCCCCCCCCCCCTCTTCCATCCAAAAAAAAAGGGGGTTAAAAGAACCTTAAAAAGATAATAAGAAACCCGTAATAAACTATAAACGATCTTGAAAATCTATAATAGAACAATCTAAAGCATAACTTTAAAAAAATCATCAAATCAATCAAAATTAGTGTGTTACTTTTAATTAAAAGGAACCCGACCAAAAGTGTAGGTCGGCAACCTATATGTTTGAAGGGACATAGAAAGATGTTCATGAAAGACTATAGAAGCATGCTGAACATTGTGAAGAAACCAAGTCTAGAACCTCGTGTTGAGGCCTCACCTGTTTGAGCATTGTCGAAAGAAATCCACAGTAATTCATGATAATGTAGGAGACTTATATAGCATGTTGCTAGATTATTACTTTACCATAAAATGTTCTGGAAGTGGCTAATCATAGAATTTGGATAATCCAACCATTTATTCATAGGAAGTGTAACTATTTAAGGCCACAAAAGCTCATTTGTAAAACATCTAAGTAGAGAAACAAGTAAATATGGTTAAAAAGTTCTTTCATAAGGATGAGTATGAGTTCTTAAACACAATTACTACATCACAGAGTTTTTAATATACATAGTAGGAACTTAGATAAGGCAAGAGTGAGCTTGTAAACACTAGGTAAAGGTGAGAGGGCGCAAAATTGTTTATGGTTAAAAGCTACAAATAGCTGGACAATAGGCGAGGAATATGGGCAAAAACCAATCCGAACCAGTCAAACCTATCAACCCAACCCAAATTAACCGGTTTGGATTGATTTTTTTTAGTTCAATTGGTTTGTGTTTAGGTTAGGAAATCAAATTTTAGATCGGATTGGGTTGAGTTCCGGGTTATCTATTAAAACACAATCCAACTCAATACATTAAAAAATATTAAAAAGAAAATTAGTATTTAAAACTAAAAACCTAATGATCAAAATTCTCTTTTATCTCACGTCTCTTCTGTCTCTCATTGCTGCTCGTGCCTCGACTTCTCGACTCGATTTTTGACGTGATTTTTGACTAAACATTTGGATTGAAGGATGAGATTTTATATTGAGTTTCAATTTGAATTATTGTCAAATCGAATATATTGAGTTGGATTTGGGTTGAACTCAAAACCAATCCAGCCTAGCCCTGCCCTAGCGAGGAGCATATATGTAAGAAAAGCTAGGGTGCGTTTGATTGCAAGAGTGGAAAATGGGTGGAAAGAAAATGTTTTACAAGGAAAAGATTTGCCTAGAAAATGTTTTGCAGGGAAAATGATTTCAAGTGTGTTTGATTGGTATAATTTTCCACCCGAAAAATTTTTAAATTTTCTATTCGTTTGACTTTGTTTTACATGAAAATTGTCCATTAAAGTGATATTTTTTTCCACAGTTGGTTATAAAATTTGTTTCCATTGCCAAAAAGTAAAAAAAAAAAAGGGAAAAAATTTTGTTTCCTAAAAAATCATTTTTTTTATCAAAATTTAGTGTTCATTTTACTTTGTTTTATATGAAAATTGTCCATTAAAGTGATTTTTTTTTTTACCTTAGTTATGACATTTGTTTCCATTGCCAAAAAAAAAATTTTCCAACCAGCCGGGAAAATATTTTTTCACCAAAAAGACGGGAAAACATTTTCATCAAAAAACCCGAAAATTGCACAAGTGTGGAAAAAATCCGGAAAATATTTTCCGTGAAAAATTTTGCCTATCAAATAGTCAAAAAAGTAGAAAGTGAAAAATATTTTCCTACTTTCCCGAAAAATGTGACATATCGAACACGGCCTAAGAAAAGTGATTAGGCCGAGGATAGCCATGAGAGGAGGCTAGCTCACCCCCATAGTATTTGGGACTTTGAATATTTGCAAAATTCATTTATTGATCGACTCTTAATTTAAAAATGAATACTAAGTTACCTCACTATCAAATTTCTAATTAGACCATAGCAAAAAGTACCCATTCCATTGTTTTTATCATTTGAATCGTCAATCTGTGATTTTAGAAGCACCACCGCTTTAAAATACCATCAAATTCACAGGTCTCATTTCTTAACGGGCAAAAATATGCACACTAAAATGCTAAATAATAGGTTCCGCATCACGTGAGTCACGAGTCAATTTGTAATGCTTCGTCTTGCCCCCACTTAAGGGCGGACCCGGGGTCCGTGACCCCCAACTTTTGAGAATTTTGTTTTTGTTGATACGGTAGTCATGTTTGATATATATTGAAATCTAAATTAAAGTTAACAATTAATTTTAATAACTTATTTCATGGAAATCAAAACTGTTTAACTTTTATCAAAATTTACTAAAAAATTGATTTTATTATCTACCAAATAGGGGCAAAATCACATTTGAATTTTTCTCTTTTCTTTTGCTCTCTTTTACTATTTTCCTCATGCCTTTTAACAAAATCTTAACATTTATAATTTTTAAAAATTTATATATAATTTCTCTACAAATTTTCACATTTACTACAAATTTTCACTTTCCAATCAAATTTTCAAGTAATTATAACCTAAATTTGTATTTTCATGTCAAACTATGTATATAGAATGTGTCTGAACTCATTATATCCACTTTAACTTATATTTAACGAATTGTGTTTATTTGATTGATTATTAGTATTGAATATTAGTTATATGTTTTTCCTTTCGATTACTTGAATTGATTGTTTGTATCAAATACATTATAAGATTTTTAAACGTAAATATGCATTTTCTTGTGATGAACAAAACATTAATAAAATGACTCTTTGAAATCAAATGGATGAAAATGATTAGCAAAATATTAATGAAAAAAATATTTTTTAAAATATAAATCTGCATTGTCTCAAGTCAAGTATGAATCATTCAAAAATCAAGAACAAAGTATTCGATTTGTACAAAGTTTGATTGTACCTCCTAACCTAAAATGTTTGCGTTTGCCCCTGCCCCTGCCCCTGCCCCCACTCCTCCACTCCCTATTATGAGCGGAACGTTATTTTCACTAATTGGGTGCCAACTATGACCCCACTATCGATTATTAGATGAATTTGTTGTTGCCACTGGCTAGGGAAATAAGGAGATGGTAGGGACTATCATTGAAAGTTAGTGTTAGTAAATGTCAAATGGTGTTCATTGGAGGAAGAAGGGAGAGTGCTCATGGCACTGCATTCATTGAAATAGGATATGGAGGTCCAGAGAAGTTTAAATAATTTAAAAGAAGGTCTATTCCTACCTTAGTCAACTTGTATTTCATATTTTTGGCTTTTGGACTCCGATCCACATCTCAAGAAATATTGAATGGATTGATTATGTTATCAATTGTTGATTATGTAAACTTGATTAATACTTTTTTCATCCAAAACTGTAAGGTGAGTAATCTTTAAGTGATGATTTAGAACATCTTCGACCTTATTACATGATTTCAACATAAACATTTTGAATATTACATTTTGTTTGTTGAGTTTTGAACTTATTGATTTTGTTTCGAAAATCACTACAAAGAAAAAATTGAACACACGCTTTGATTTGAGATCCCAACTTTAGAGTTCGATTCAGGTCGGACCTTGTGAGACTATTTTAGAGCAAATGCTAACAAAGAAATGTTTGACCAAAGGGCATTGAACTTGAAACCATATGCCCGTTTTATTTTCGGATAAATAATGTTTGGTGCAAATTATATCTGAACTATGTTAATTCGGATAGCTTTTATCCTTCACTAGCGATTAAAATAATTCCGCCAGTGAGTTAGAAAAAAATTTAGATGAAGTTGGTCCAATGTAGCTTCTAAAAACTTTTTCGAAATATGAAATTCTTTTAAAAATTATTTTTCAAACAAAAAATTAAGATAACTTTCTCGATAAGCTCTTTTACAAGAAGTGTGGCCATGTCAAACAGATCCTAAGTAAATTTGCTTGAGTAAGATGATAATTTTTTTAATTATTCAAAGTAATTATTATTTTTTTTTTGCAAGAAAATTCTTTTAAGCTTAACCGAAAATTGTGATAATTTTTTAATTCCAAATGCATTATATAAGAAAGTTTCAAGGCAAAAATTATATTCACATGTAGAAAATTTAATTTCCATTAAATCCTAGTCATTACAACTAGAAAACTTGTCAAAATCCGCAAAATCAGGCATAACGTGCACTTTGTGGACTCCAGACGAAGTCAATTTACAGGAACAGCGAACATCGAAGGTTCCGATCCAAATAATTGAAGATAATGCCTTTCATCCAAATTAGATAATTACAAACCAACTATTAGACCATTTATAGTGCCCAGAAATTTGACTGGTTGCTTTCAATAAATATTTTGTAAATGTCCTGTTTGGATCACAACGGCTTATTCAAAATTATCACTGAAATAAACTAGAATTATTTGACGAATATTAGAATCAAACTTCTAAACTTTTGTATTTTGTACGTACATTTGAAACTAATTATTTTCCCACCAGTTAAAAAATTTATAAACAAACACTGCCTTATCCATGTTTGACAATTATTATTTGAAAACTTTTTTTTAAATAATCAATTCCAATCACACAACAAAATATTCTGCACGCATATTCAAAATTTTTACTTACTTTTTAATCACACGTTCTCGTAAAATTACTGTTAATTGTTTTTTGAAAAGAATGATTACATTCCCCGACCACTGCCCAGTTTGTCCACTTACTACAACAAATTGTATGGCGTTTATTAAGTCAACAAAGTCTGCTGTGTTTCCCACGTCATCCTCCACCTATAATATGAGAATTATGAAGTCAATAATTATTTCACAAGATCGGTAACTTTCCAACCAAACAGGGCCAAGAGATACCAAATATAAAAAGGCGAGCAAGCTATTACATAAATCGCAAGTGAAACGATGAGGAGTCCCATATACCATTTTCTTTTTCTATTCTTCCTCTGCATTTGGATTGCAGAATCTGAAGATCCATCGGGTCAGTTCTGTGATGACAGTACTAAAATAAAAAACACCGAAATATACAAAAATATTGATAGCCTCTTGCCTAAGTTAGTATTAGGCACGTCTCAATACGGGTTCATTACAACCTCGTATGGTAAAGGCGAATCGCAAGTCTACGGCCTGGCACAATGTAGAGGAGACGTTAGCAGCGAAGATTGCTCGACTTGTATCCAAGATGCAGCAAACGAAATCCGTAAGCGCTGTCCAAACCAATCTGATTCTAGGATTTGGTATGAATATTGCTTTCTGAGGTATAGTATACAGAACTTCTTCGGACAAGTCGACACAGGTTTTGGTATTTACTATTACAATGTTCAGAATGTAACAGATCCTGATCCTGATACATTCAATAAAGAACTAGGTGCCCTGATGGATAAGATCAGTTCAGACGCTATCATGCCAGGAAACAAAGGTCTTGGAAAAGCAAAGACTAAACTTACACCTTTTAATACTCTCTATGGCTTGGTGCAATGCACTAGGGATCTATCGAAGAAAGGTTGTGCCGAGTGCCTTGCCATTGCCATAGGCAATTTTCCTACGTTTTGCAACGACAAGAAAGGGTGTCGAGTTTTATACAGCAGTTGCTACCTTAGATACGAACTTTATCCCTTCTACTTTCCTCTTGATTCACAAGAGTCCATAGTTGGTGCCCCTATGAATTATCATTCAACCATAGTTTATAAACCTCAACAAGTCATGCCTTAGTGTAATGCATGTTTCCTTTCCTCTATTACTCATTTGCTCTTTAAACATGCCATTTCGAGTACTTAGTTATATGTACAACATGCATGGATTGTTGAAATTGTTGCTCAAAATCTATAAAATAGGCTTTGAAATGAGAAAAGGATTTGGAGGCCAAAACTTTGGCCCGTGTGACCGCATAGGCCTTTGTGGCCTGCGAACACATATAAACATGCAGGGTTTATATGCCCTGCAAATGATTTATCTATGCGATCATATTAGGTTTGTTCTATGCAGTCGCATTTAACTAAAAAATAGTCGTTAGGCTGATTTTTTTTTTTTAATTTTTTGGTGGCCTTTGATGAAATGTTTACAACTTTTCGGGAATTTTTGGCACTATTCCATGAGTGTTGATTGAAATCTATAAATACATGATAGAATATCATATCAAAAATATAATTCAACAACTTGAGATAAAATCTTCATTCCAAAATATAGAATTTACATTATTCCCTTCATATTAAAATTTTTTCAATAGTGTTCTTGAAGTTTTGATAGAAAACACTAAGGACCTATTCTTTTTACCGTTTTCAAGCCGTTTTCTGTTTTCGATTTTCCAAAATAGTGAAAACACGTTCTCATTCTTATTTTCGAAAACGCGTTTTTGAAAATAAATTAAAAATTTACAAAGAAAACCCAAAATGACAAATTTGTCGTTTTTGGTGTTTTTAATTATAATCAAGCCAAAATTTTCAAAACGCGTTTTGAGTGTTTTCAGTTTAACGTTACCCAACCACCACCAACGCCGTCGTAACCACCATCATCGTCACCTACCACCACAAAAATCGCTGCCGCCACAACATCACCCCAACCACCACCTGCACCACACCACCACCACCACACAAACGCCACCACAACCACTATCACAAAAATCTCCACCACACAATCGTCGATCCACCACTACAAAAATCGCCAAAATCACAGTAGAACCACCACCACAGCCACCGCCACACCCAAAAACCACCGCCACATCACGCACACCACCGCTACTGCTTAGAGATGGCAAATGGGCCGAGCGGCTCGTCAGCTCGGCTCACACTATTCACGAGCTGCTCGGCGAGCAGCTCGCCGAGCAGCTCGTGGGCTCGTCTAGACGAGTCCACGAGCAGCTTGGCTCATGGGCTCATATTATATATTAAAAAAATAAAAAAATAAAAAAAATAAAAGCTAAACTAAGTGACCAGAACGGTCACTGATTTTCAGTGACCGTTTGGTCACTATTTTTTTAAATTTTTTTTATATTATTTTTCTACTCCTATAAATACCTACCTATTACAACAATTTTTTCTCACCAAACTTTTACAATTTCATTCTCTAATCTCTACTATACTCTACTTTCTACTCTCTACTACAATTTACAAATCATTATCAACCATTTCATTCATTTATTCTATAATCTCCTCTTCTACTTTTTTTACATTATTATCTTGATTTTACAATTCAATTTCTATTATCACAAATGAATTCACGAGCATTTGTTGAAAATTTGTTCGGTATGGAAGACGAAACACATGTCCAAAATCAATTTGGGAATGAATTCGCCGGTCTAAATGAATTACCAATTCCAGAAAACATTGAAGATTTCGACGTTCGTGAAGGTAGTAATCCAAATCCAATTTATTTGGATGACATTGATGTTGATTCTAGTGTTCCGATTGATTTGGAACAAGATGAACCTACATTAAATATTCCCGATGTAAGAGGGAAGAGAAAGGGGAAGAAGCATGCAAAATGTTGGGACCATTTCAAATTGGTTCAAACTGGTCGTGTGGTTGATGGAATTTCAGAAACCAAAGCAGTATGTAAATACTGCCAACAACGACTGGCATGGCAAAGAGGCATTGGAACCACCCACCTCAACCGTCACTACAAAACATGTGCGGCCAAAAATGGGCTTCTTCTAGCTGGTCAAACGCAACTACAATTTGGCACTCCAAGCGCCGGTGCTACAATTACGCCACTTTCTACGTGGATGTATTCGGAGGAGGAAACTCGAACGGGAATGGTGAAATTCGTTACCGCGGCGGAGTTGCCACTAGTAATAGCGATAACCAACATTTCGTCAACTACGTCAAACAATATCTTCAAACGAGGTACGTTGGGGTAAGTCGAAATACTCTTCGGTCTGATACAATTGAATATTTTATGAATTCAAAAAAATATTAATTTCAGATTTAGAAAAATATGGGGGTGTGATATCGTTAACTTCAGCTATGTGGGAAGGGATTAATAAGAGGGGTTATATAACTGCAACTGCACACTATATAGACCTACTTTGGGTCATGCATAAAAAAATTATTGCTTTTAAAATTGTTGAGTACCCGCACAACGCTCAAACAATATTTAACGCTATTATGTTCATAATTAAAGAATATAAATGTGAGAGTAAAATTCGTTCTTTTACGTTCGACAACGCTACTGTAAATAATGTTGTTATCGATAAATTGTATAGAGTACGTCAACCTGATTTTGGTGGTTATTTATTTCATATTCGATGTGTGTGCCACATTTTTAATTTAATAGTACAAGACGGGTTAAAACATGTGAATGATGAAATTAACCGAATTAGGAATGCACTTATATATATCACGATTACACCTAGTAGGAAACAAGCATTTGAGGAATTTTGTGAGGAAGGTGGGAATACACATACTAAAACATTTATTACTGACGTAGACCATAGATGGAACTCAACTTACTTATTATTAAAATCATGTGAAGGTTATGAAGCGTTTATTACCGAATTTTATAACAATAGGCATGTTAGAGATGAAGACGATACCATCTTGAATGAATCCGATTGGAATGTAGTTTTTAAAATTAAATATTTCTTGACAAGTTTTTATGAGTCTACAAATATATTGTCTGGTGTTTATTATCCCACTAGTTGTATGGTTCTTGAACGTCTTTATATAACTGCTAGGGCTTTTAAGAGATTTCAAAATGATCCCAATTTTGAAGCGGTTATATATTCGATGGAAGTAAAATTTAGAAAATATTGGGAAGAATTGCCTATGTTATTTCCTTTAGCATTTGTCATGGACCCCCGATATAATTTATCGGGTACTAAATTTGTAATTGATCAAATTTCAAATACTTTAACTTTTAATATGTCTATTACTTATAAGAATTTGGAATAAACGTTAACTGAAATGTATGAATTATATGCTTCACGAATGGGTACACATATTACTCGTGTACCTCCAACCGTTCATCCCACTAATATAACGGATGACGATGCTGAAGTTTTAAATTTGTTCGAAAACATGAACGCATATAGATATGATTCAATTGCATATGCATGTGGTTCCTCTAGTAGTAGCAGTAGTTTGACTTCCACTGTATGTACTCAAACTTCGAGTACTAATCCGTCTAATCCAAATGTGTTGCCATCAGAATTAATTGATTACTTTAGTCATACTTTACCTAGTAACAAATCAGTTAGGAAAAGTTCAGAAGAGGTCATTGAATTTTGGCGAAATAACGAACGCCGATGACCAATAGTTTCTGCAATGGCAAAAGATCTATTAACACCTCCGGTTAGCACTGTAGCTTCGGAGTCTGCTTTTAGTGCAGGGAAGAGGGTTCTCTCCGAGGTCAGAAATCGACTAAAAGAAGATATTTTGGAAGCGTTAATGTGCGTGAAGAATTGGGAAGACGTTAATTATCGAATTCAACATAAATATGCCGAAATTGCATGTAATCAAGTAAGTGATATTTAATTTCACCGCATTTATCACAAAATTTTATTTTCATTATTTCATACATTTATAATTTGTTTTAAAAAAATTGTACACGTAACAAGTTGTTCGTGTACAATTTTTAACTCCGCCTACTCGAAATTGAAGTAGCCAGTCCCAAACCCGGATAAAGGAGGAGGGTTTATTTTTTAAAAAAATTGTTTATAAAATGTGTATATTTTATGTTTAATAAAATATAAAATGGTAAACAAAAAACAAAATTCAACAAATAAATTTTTTTATTATTTTAAAAAAAATGTAGGAGGGGATTATAGAATGTTAGGAGGAAAAAAAAAAGACGAGCCACGAGCCGGCTCGGTCTCGAGCACGAGCCGAGCTAGCCCAAAATCCAACGAGCCGAGCTCGTGTGGGTATGGGCCGAGCCGGCCCGGCTCGGCTCGGCCCATTGACATCCCTACTACTGCCACAGCACGCACACCACGGCTACAACCACAACCAACCACCGCCACAGTAAAAAAAGAGAGAGAAAGAGAGAGACGAAATCAGTTCGTCCACCGAGTGGCGAGACGAAATCGGTTCGTCCCATGTGAGAGAGGCAAAAATCAGCTCGTCTGATATGTGGCGGAGGACGAAATCAGTTCGTTCGATATATGGCGGAGGGCAAAATCAGTTCGTTCGCCACATGGAGGATGAATCCAGTTCATCCACCACGTGGCGGTTGTATTCAGTTCGTTGCTTGACGTGGCGATGACGTGAGAGATGAATTGGAAAAAACCCTTAAAACGTGTTATTGCATAAGCTATAAATTTTTGCTCTTTGTATCCGTATTAGCCAAATGGTCATTGTTGGAAAAATTAGTAATTTGTGCGTAGAAATATTTTCATTTAACATAATAAATTTAATAGCATGAAAGTATAATTCAACAATAAATAATACAAAGATGAGAGTTAGAATGCAAGTAGGGAGTCGCGTTAAGGATGCTAAAGTCGTGTTACATCCCTTTTGTACGGGTACTTCGGCACTATATTATTCCAAAATAAAACTCATATAACTCACAATCGATTCTTCTTCTATGGGCACGACCATAGGAAGATGAAGAACGAGTCTTTATCGAATTCCCAAAATATTATAATATAAAATGTATTGGGAGTATTTTTATTTTTATTTATTCAAGTTGTGTTTTCATGTTGTGCTTCAAACAGAGAAAAATCACTCCCTGTTATAGTGAAAAAATCAACCCCCATAATTAATCATTTCAAAATAAGTAACACTATACAATTAAATATTTTAACTAAATTTAGAACCAAAACAAAACTGAAAATTAAAAAGAAAAATTGAAATTTAAACCAATTTTATTCTGAAGGTTTTAAGCTTTTTAAAAACTGTTGCAATACTTTTCTCCAACTTTTTTTCATCAATTTTTCATTGCAAACAATAGGAGTTTCAACATATTTGTATTTAATCATTCTGGACTTGTTGAGAATCCTTTATGCATATTTCTATGGAGAAAAAAACACACCAACCTTATTGTTTCAAGAAAATTGCACTCTGACTATCACATAAAATTGTAGAAATTTGCAAGTCTCCACTGATTTTATCAATCAACTCTCTCAGCCACATAGCCTCCTTACATGCTTCTGTAATGGCCATATATTCTGCTTCTGTTGTAGACAAAAACACTGTATTTTGTAAAGTAGCTTTCCAACTGATAGCACAACCACCAAGAGTAAACACATACCCTGTAAGCGATATCCTCTTATCAAGATTTGAAGAGCCCCTCAAGTATCTGAAGATCAACTGCACCGTTTTCCAATGTTCCTTGCTAGATTAGCCATGTATCTGCTAACCGCACTAATTGCTTGTGCCAAATCAGGTCTTGTACAAACCATAATATACATGAGCGAACCAACTGCACTGGAGTAAGGAACTCGAGACATATAATCAATGTTTTCATCTGACTGTGGACACAAGTTAGATGACAATTTGAAGTGGGCAGCCAAGGGAGTAATGATGGCCTTAGCTTTCACCATATTGAATCTTTCAAGCACCTTTTCGATATACCTATTTTGACTCAAATACAATCTGCCAGCCTTTCTATCCCTCAAGATCTCCATTCCAAGAATCTTCTTCGCTGCACCCAAATTCTTCATGTCAAACTCCTTTTTGAGTTGTAATTTTATTTTTCTGACCTCGGCTTTATCATTGTCTTCTATGAGCATATCATCAACATATAATAACAAATATGTAGTTGATCTACAACTTTCCTTTCTGAAGTACACATAACTATCATAATTACATATATCAAAACCATGAGTAGTCATGAATTAATCAAACCTCTTATACAACTGTCTCGGTGACTGCTTTAATCAATATTAGGATTTCTTCAACAAGCACATATAGTCTTCATTCTCTGAAACTATGAACCCCTCTAGTTGTTGCATGTAAATGCTCTCCTCAAGTTCTTTATGTAAGAATGTTGTCTTGACATCCATTTGCTCAAGCTTCAAATCATTCTTAGCAACCACTCCAAGTAAAGCCAGAATAGAGCTAGGCTTCACAACTAGTGAGAACAAATATGTAAAATCAACATCAGAATCTGACTGTAGCCTTTTGCCACCAATCTACCCTTGTATCTAACATCTTCAGTCCCTGATAAGCTTTCCTTTATTTTGAGCACCCATTTACAACGAACCACTCTTTTACCTTTAGATAATTTCACCAAATCCCTAGTGTTATTTTTACTCAATGACTCCATCTCCTCCTGCATAGCAATCATCAATTTGCTAGAATCACTACAACTGACTGCCTCTGAATATGTAGCAGGCTTCTCAATGGAATCAATGTTTTCGGCCACACTCAATGCATAAGCTATCAAATTTGCTTCCCCATACTTCTGTGGAGGTCTAATCTCTCTGCGATGTCTATGATTGCTATACCCATGTCAAGAAAATGTAGTCACTCACTTCATATTCTCTACATCATGTTTCTTTTGAACTCTTCAATCATCTTCTTCAATTGATACCATATCTACATATAGAGAAACAATAAAAATATTTGAAATGTAATGAAATTATAGGATAATTATTGATGACTATTTAATCTTATCGAGCTACTTAGATAAGTTTATCCCAAAAGAGTGTATTTTATTCAGATTGCAACTCTCATTGGAATCCTAAAAATATGAGTCCATCGTCATAATAAAATGACACACAAATTTCTAATTCCATAATTTCTTCTATTATATTTCTTTGTTGTACTTTTAATTTTATAACTTGTTATCAACAGTTGGACGCACCTCTGGTGTATCAGTTATCGTGCCCACGGTAAACGCTGGGGTAGCCAAGTGAGAAACAGATAACTGCTGAAAGCATCTAAGTAGTAAGCCCACTCCAAGATGAGTGCTCTCCTATTCCAACTTCCCCAGAGCTTCCGGTAGCATAGCAGAGATGACGACGGGTTCTCTATCCCTGTGGGGATGGAGCGATAGATGTTTTGAGAATTCAAAAGAAGGTCACCGGTCCTACATTTTGTCTCTGTGGACCGAGGAGAAAAGGGGCTCGACATGTACATGAGAGAAGCAAGGAGGTATAAAATAATACCACATTTTTTATTTAAGAATTATGATTTGCATATTCGAAGTTTTCTAGATATGTCAAATATGAAGTCCCTTTAAGATTTGTGAATTTCTTGAAGTTTCAAACTTCCATCAAACTAAGATCCAAGTAAGTATATTTTTATAATTAGTTTAATTGTATTTTATAAGATTGGATGTGTATCTAATCTATAAAGCTTTTCTATAATTCTCTAAAATCTTTTGATTTAAATGTTTCTCCTCAAGAAGTATAAGTTTTTAAATATTAATATTCTTGAAAAACATTATTCTGTTATTTTTGAAAAAAAAAATACAATATTTCTAGAACAATTTTACATGATTTTTTCTAAACTACACAACTTTGCTACTCAATAGTTATGAGAATTATTACTGCTCTCGAAGAAGCATAAACTTTATATACAAATATTTATAAAAATATATTGTATTATTAATTTTGAAAGAGTATAAATTTAAAATTAATATCTAGAAGAATATTGAAATTTTTTAATTATCATTATTTTAGAAGATTTTTTTGGTTGCTCCTGAAGAATCACAAATGATCTGACATTACAACATCTTGAAAGAATATTGTTTCATTTCTTATGAAGAAGATGATTTAATACCAAATAATATTCTAGAAGAATATTTAGCCCCTATTTGACAACAAATTTTGAAAAAAAAAAGTTTTGGAATAGTGATTTTTTGGAGAATGAGTGGTTGAAAAGAAAAAAATTTTTGATTTATATGCAAATTATTTTATTGTAAGAATGTGGTTGAAAATAAACATGAAAAAAAAAAGAGTTTTCAAAATATGGTCGTAAAATCGTGGCTTAGGCGTCTGGAAGAATGACTTTACAAAAGTTAATATTTTTGAAAAAAAATATATTTTTAATTTTTTGAAGAAGCAAAACTTTATAAATATAAAAGATCAATACATTGTTCTTTAATATACAAGACTTTATATTTAAAATCCCCCTACCTTATCGGCTATGCTGCGAAAAACCCCTCTATCTTTGGGGCATAGCACAAAAAGTCCATGTTTGAAACCTTCAGTGCAAAATACAAATTTTGAGGTGCGGAAAACTTTCTACCGTCTAATTCCGTTTAATCGTTAAAAACAGTAAAATTGTCAAAATTGAAGGAATTATTGTAGTTGCAATCCCAAAATTTTTATTTTTTTGTAATGGAATATTGAATATTGATTTTGGTTTAATTGTACTTAATTGGGTTTTCTGCGTTTAATTGAAAACATTCATATATCATTAGTTTTGCCTAGGAAGAAAATAAAGTGCAGTGTTGGGTAGGGTAGGGTAGGGTGGGGTGGGGTTTTTTATTTATTTTGATTTTAATTATTTTATATGGAATATATATAATTACCATTTTATTCCTTAAAACTAGTTTGTTGTAAAACAATTAATAACTGTACTGGATAGATTCGGATTATTTATTATTATTATTTTTTTTTATGAAAGACAGATTCGGATTGGTTTGATTGGGATGATTATGTAGCATAAATTATATTAGTCCAATCAGATCCATTTGATAACTTCAGTAGAAGTTCTGGACTTAATTGCATTAGTGATATTCAAAGCTATATGTGCAAAAAGGATAAAATACAAATAGAGATTGAATGGAACAAGGGAAGAAAAACTGGCCCCACCATAGCATTCGATGCATCTGTTATGGGATCCGGTATAGAGAGAGAAAAAGAGAAATATTGTTTGTTCTCTCGTTTTTCTTGAGATGCCATGAACCGTATTTTATATTTTGGAAGAATACTTGAAAAGATCGTAGGGTTGGAAGTTTGAAGATTTAAGAATAATATTCGAGTTCAAGATTCATGAACTACAATGAAGCCATTGTCATCCAGATAAAGAATTCAGGAATCGAACTTACATCCACAACCACAAATAGAACCAGATCAAAATCAAGAAAGTTTGAAATATTTAAAACATTTATCTTTAAAAACCTTAAAGGCTAATTACATACCTAGAACCAAAGAATTAATAATTTTCAATAAAACATCATCTAAGGTGGATAGTATAGATAGAATTTTAGAATTAGCTGAAAAAATACAGATAATAGGAGAAGACCCTATAAAACACTGGGATAAAAATAAAATTGAAACTAAATTAGAAATTATAAATGAAAATATAAAAATAAGAACAACAGAAATTAAACATACAAATCAAGACATAGAGGACTTTAATATACAGATTAGAGAATTATTAGATCTAAAGGTAATAAGACCATCTAGTAATCAAAACAGATCAGCAGATTTCATGGTTAGAAACCATAGTGAAATTAAAATAGATAGAGCAAGAATGATTATAAATGATAAGAGATTAAATGATAATATTATAGAAGACGGATATAATATACGAGACAAAGATATGTTAATAAATAAAATACAAAATAGTAAAATATTTTTAAAATTCGATTGTAAATTTGGATTCTGACAAATAAAAATGGCAAATGATTCTATTCCTTGGATAGCTTTTACAACACCACTAGGACATTTTGAATGGTTAGTTATGCCTTTTAGATTAAAAAATGTACCTTCTATTTTTCAAAGAAAGATGGATAGTATTTTCAACTCTTTTCCATTTATTTGTGTATATATAGATGATGTCTTGATACATAGTAAAAATCAGAAAGAACATATGCAACATTTAGAAATAGTTTTAAATAAATTTATAGAAAATGATCTAATTATAAGTAAAAAGAAAATGGAAATAAATAAACAAAAAATTGGATTTTTAGGAATAATTTTAGGAGAAGGAAAAATTCAGTTGCAATCATATTTAGAGCTTGTTTGGTAGAGATTTTTGAAGAAAGAAATGATTTTGAATAGTGATAGGATGGGAAATATGTAGTTAAAAAAGAAGAAAAAATTAATGATGTGATAGAAAATATTATTTTATTGAAAAATGTGTAGTTGAAAATAAGAATTTATTTGAGAATTAATTCTCAAATAAAAAACAAACACTCTCATAATACAAACAATTTTATAGTTTCCAGACAAAATAGAAGAAACTAAAAAATTACAAGTCTTTTTAGGAATTTTAAATTATGCGAGACATTTTATTAAAAATTTAGGAAAGAAAATATGATCATTGTATAGTAAGATATCTAGTAAGGGATAAAAATATTTTTATGAGTCAGATATAGAATTAGTTAGAAAAATAAAAGAAGAAGTTAAAAATTTACCGCCATTAGAATTACCATTAGATATTGAATATAAAATAATAGAAACAGATGGATGTGAACTAGGATAGGAATGAATTTTATATTCCAAACCAAATAAGTACAGCGATAAAAAAGAAGGAAAGATTTGTAGAAGTGCTAGTGGAAAATATAAGATAAAGGGAAAATACTTGACTAGTTTAGATTATGAAATAATGGCCATAATACATAGCATAGAAAATTTTAAATTATTTTTAAATGTCAAATTTACAATTAGAACAGATTGTGAAGCCATAGTAAAATTTATTAAAAAGACAAATTTTGATAAAATAAGACATAAACGATGGTTAATACTATATGAAATATTAAACAGCTATAAAATTAATATAGGACATATAGACGGAAAAAATAATATTTTGGCTGATAATTTAAGTAGATAAGTTATTAATTTTTAACCCATTATTTTCATGATCCAGATGGATTAGAGGATGATGAATTTTGGGAATGTCACTCTAAGAGTGGCCCCGCCCACAAGGATCTAATCTCTATTTCATATGAAATAATTTAGAAAGACTACCAGAAAGGGAACGTTGTCTACTAGCTAATCTCTGGATGGCACGCCACTCTAAATAAAAATTAGACAGCATTAATGCATTGGCTAATCATTTTAGACAAATCCATAATCAAGTAGAAAGTAGAAATTTTAATTTATTTGCAGTAGTTAAAGGTAGAAAGCCATGCACGTATAATTATTGGTCGAAAGTATTGCAACAAGTAGAAATATTTCTAGACCATTTTTTCAAAGACACATTAAAAAAAGCTTTAAGTTTTTGTAGAGAAATGATAGGATTTAACTTTTATATATCTGAAAGAGTTAGACAGACTACGCAACCCTCTAGTTTTCAAGTGTCATCTTCATCCTCGATACAACTTTGTGATAGTTGTAAAATTATGACCAAAGTTATTAGAAATTTAAATCTTAAAAACCAGTCATTAGAAGAAAGACTACAGATTCTTGAAGACGAAATCTACTCATCCCAATAGACTATTACTAAATATCAACAAGAGATTCTTCAGTTATATGACAATTTAGAAAGATTAAGTTCTAAAGATATTGTTAAAAGGCCTATTTTTAAAGATATTGCATCTACAAGTAGAAATTATTCTAATAAAATAGAAAGACTTATTGAATTAACAGATTCTACAGCTGCAGGGCAAGAAAAAACTTGATATGAGTTAGAACATAAAATTGGCGATAGTACCAGTATTGTTCGAAGTGCAATAAAAGAGTCAGTCATACAAGAAATTATCAATTTCTCTTAATTTCTAAGCTATTACCACAACGAAAATCGATATTTTCTTAAATTTGGCCCAAATTATGAATCAGTCAATAATTCATCTTTTCTTAGACAAAATTATCGTACATTCTCTTTTGGCTATACAATTTTTGAAGAAGAAGACCTTTTTTATTCAGCTTTAAAATTCAGCATGATAGACACCATATACGTTCTAAACAAATCCTTTAGATTTTTTCACCCAAACTTAAACATATTCTTAGTCAGTTAAAAGATTACCCCTTGATGATTCAATTTATTTCCAGACCACCTCTTGTAAATAATGACATAATAATTTCAGCTTATCGTCATATATTAATATACGAAGGAGCTAAAAGATTCCGACCTTCCAAAAAGACCAATATACAGACAAAAGTTAGACATATTGATTACTGAATACGAATTTCAGAAACTGTGGCATTAATGGAAGCTCAAAATAATAATTCGAGACTTGTAGTTCAATGGAACAATGAAGTTATTTTCTGTCAAGAGCGTCTTACTTTAAGGGTTAAAATGGAAAAAATTTCAACTCCAAATTTTGAACAAAAGCAGCTATATCTGATGGCTTTTCAAGATATAAATGATGAATCAACAGAAAGACAATCAGACACAGAAGAAGAAGAAGAATACATTTCAGACGGCCGAACTAACGAAATGAATAAAGATTTAGAAGAAGCCAACATAGAGATGATGGACAAATAGAAAGAAAACACAAAAGACATGCAAAGGAGAAAAAACGTGAAGAAAAACAAAAGCCAGATGAAGGACAAACAAAAGCCAGAAGAAAGACAATTATCATGCCAAAGAAGTCAAAAAGACGGATCTAGAAGACAAAATTTTCAGAAGTAATCTCACAGATGTAAAGAAAAATTTAATGTATTCATTACATATAAGTGATAATAATAATTTTTTTTAGAAAAAAAAAACTTGATGTACTAACGTCTATAAATAGAGACATCAGTTACACATTGAGAAACCACCGAGAAAAAATAGCAACAGAGTACACTATAGCACTTGCACTCAAAAATTCAGAGACATCTATAAACAGTTCTTGTAAGTTTGAAGATTTCAGAAATAAAAAGTAAGTTTTTTTCATACTTTCTCTTGTTAACAGTTTTCGTTTACTTTATCTAATTTTCGGGCAAGGCCTAAAATGGGAAATACCAAATAAGTAATTAATTTATTCAAAAGCATTGGATTATATTTTTCAAATAATCATAACGCTCTTAATCTCTTTATTCTGGATTTCATGATCAAAAAGATAAAGTAATCATTTGAGTTAAGCTGGCTATTCTACTTATTAAGTAAGTTTGTTCAAAGACTTTTAAACATGATGAAAAAAAATTTTGGTTATGATATTAGCCTTTTTAGAAGGTCAAGAAAAAGTTGGAAGAAAAATAAAAAAAAAAATATTTGAAAAAATTAATTTGATGAACAGTAAAGTACTCTAAGGCCATTACAAATATAAGGTTTTCTTTAATTTCAGACAAATTTTATGGATTATATTTTATGCCATTAGACGATTATAAATTGTTTTATTGTTTTTTAGAAAGTTTTAAAGAATCAATTAATATCTATCTAGAAAATCGAGAAATAAGTAAATTATTTGTTATAGGAAGCCACATATTATCCGCATTAGATAGAAATAGATGTGACTCCTATTTATAGATTAAGAAGCAAATCATTGAGATTTCTATCGCTCAGTGTCGTAGTTTCTTAATAAAAGATCCTAAAAATTGTAAGAGAATACAAAAAGTCATAAGTTTGGTGTATATATATATATATTATTGTAAAATAATGAGTTAATTATTGATGATCATTTAGTAGGGTTAAATCCACCAATGGCCATCTAACTTTATATTTGATGTCGTCATGATCACCAAATTTGATTTTGTTTCAATATGACCATCCAACTTTATACTTAGTGTCACCATAGTCACCAAATTTGATTTTATTTCATCATGACCATCCAATTTTATATAACATTTAATCAAGGCCAACTATCTTCTTTTCACCATTTTCATTAATTTTAAAGAGAGTAAAACGGTAACTTTACATTATATATAAAAAATAAATTTAAAATAAGAAATTATTTAAAAAAAATAAAATAGAAACTTATTTTTAAAAAGTTACTAAAAAAAAATAAAATAAAAATTTATTTTTTTTAAAAAAATGTTACTTAACAAAAAATTAATTAAAAAGTTACTTCAAAAATAAAATAAAAAATAATTTTAAAATAAAATAAAAACTTTTAAAAAATTATTTACATTTTTTTAAAAATAAAATAAAAACATATTTTAAAATAAACATTTTTACAATTAAAAAATAACTTTTTATTTTATTTTATATATATAATACAAAGTTACCGTTTTATCCCTTTTAAAATTAGTGAAAAGAAATTAGATAACCATGGTGAAACGTTATATGAAATTGGATGGTCACAGTGAAATTAAATCAAATTGAGTGATTATGGTGGCAATAAATATAAAGTTGGGTGGGCTCAATAAAACAAAATCAAATTGCATGACCCTATACGGAGTATAAAATTAGGTGGTCATTGGTGGATTTAACCCTATTAAATGATCATCAGTAATTAACTCATTATTTTACAACAATAATAATTTTTTTTTTTTTTTTGCTAAATTTAACCCACGTCTTTACTAAATATTTATATTCACGTTATAATCAATCACACAGGATTGCAAAATTACTCTTTGCTTGATCAAACTTCGAATCCTAAATTCTTTATCTGGATTTTGAACTCAAATATTATTCTTAAATCTTCAAACTTCCATCCCTAGGATTTTTTTTTTAAGTATTCTTCCAAAACATAAACTACGGTTGATGGCATCTCAAGAAAACGAGAGAACGAACAATATTTCTCTTCTCTAGTCCAAAAGAATTTATTTCATCACAATTGTAACTCTCATTTTGAACTATATAAATATGGGATCTTGGTATTTAATTATTCTTTTTCTTAAATTTTATCTATTTATTCAAGTTCCAAAATTATCACCTCCAGATATTCAAGTTCTAAGATTATCATTAGATTTACTGCTCAAACATAAAAACCGGTTGTGGTTATCCTAGAGCAGGAGTTTTTTTTGTATAATTTTGCAGATTTAAAATTAGGGATAATTGCAACAGCGGTACCAAACCTTTCAGTTAATAGTAAATTTTGCTCAAACATTTCACTTGTGTCACACACGGTACCAAACCTTTAAAAAATTAGCAAATGGGGTCCAAATGAATTATTT
This sequence comes from Fraxinus americana, assembly GCA_035079005.1. Taxonomy (NCBI): domain Eukaryota; kingdom Viridiplantae; phylum Streptophyta; class Magnoliopsida; order Lamiales; family Oleaceae; genus Fraxinus; species Fraxinus americana. The sequence goes on from CM068710.1 coordinate 24,304,634, forward strand.
ATGTTAGTTTGACCATTAGTTGACCAAATAATTGACATTGACAATAACTTTAACTAATGTTAAAATGGTAACTTTACATTTTTTTATATTAAAAATAATTAAAATTAAAAACCAACTTTTTCTTCTTCTTCTCCATCCCCACCCCGAAGAATCCCCAACCCCACCCAAAAACCATTAATATTACTATTAGACAGCTCAATCGCACCCATCCAACACCGGCACCACTGTCATCTCTTCCACCTCCTCCATTTCCACCTTCATTCCCATTACCCAACTAATTTTTCTTCCCCAAATCTTCAAACCCCAATATACTCATCAACTCACTCACTAATGGGCACTTAATAAACCCCTCAATTGGACGATGATCATGGATTAACCTCAAATTATTATGCTTCTCCCAGTTACAGTTCTGACAGAGGACCAATGATTCAGTGTAACAGTATATAGAAACGGGCGAAGAATCACATTTGTCGTAAAGGAGACAATGTGTGTGTTTCTAGAACAACGGGTTTGTTGAGTGCACTTCTCTATCGCAACCTAAACAAAGCTTAGCGGAATCAGCTCTACAGTACAAAAGGGCCTTAGTTTTTTCGCAGAAGTCGCACGTGCCCGGTACCCGAACCCGACACCAATATCGCATCCGAACCCAATGCCCGACATCATTTTGAGGTGGTTCCATGGCGAACCATTGAACCTGGCTCCGCCTGCCATTCCCATTCCCAGTCGCACCCTTCAAAAGATGAAAGGAGATGCTATGGTGTGATTGAGGAGGTGGATGAGATGACAGTGGAGTTGATGATGGTTTTGGGGTGGGTATGGGGGTGGGGTGGGTTGAAAAGAAAAAAGTTGATTTTTTATTTTAATTATTTGATTTTAGTTATTTTATTATAAAAAAATGTAAAGTTACCATTTTAATCTTTAAAATTAGTCAAAATTATTATCAAGGTCAATTGTCCGGTCAAACTAATAGAAGTTGTCCATTTGGACCCAATGTGCTAATTTTTTAAATGTTTGGTACTATGGGTAGTACAAATGTAAAGTTTGGGTAAAATCTACTACTAAATAAAAATGTTTGATACCGCTATTGCAATTATCCCTTAAAACGATTGCATCAGGTTGAGACAATTGCGAACCTGGGTGTCACGGACTGCAGCTTTACTTAAGCCCCGTGACCCTATTGCAGCCGCAGTTTGCCCAACTTCGGCAGCACATTGTAAATATTTCATTTAATTGTAAAAATAGTTGTAAATTAGAAAATTTTAGTATGATTCCTCGGCCAAAAGACGTCTACTGGTGTCATTTGGGTTTTTGTTGCTAAGTCTATTATAGGGGGTATATGACTTTCAAACATCTTTCAAGCTTTTCTAGTGTTCGCCCCCTGCACTAGCCATTGTAATTTCCTGCTTTCAATCAATTGTAATTTCAAGCTTTCTAGCAATCAATGATCAAGTCATGTTCAATGTATTTCCATTTTATGTTGTAAGCTTTCTTTGAATTGTAATCAAATTTCTTTTCGTCCCGAAAGAACCGAGAGAAGGCGGAAGGTAGTCTAGCGGAGCAGACTACTGCCGCACGGTGTCCCTTTCTGTGCTAAGAAGAAAGGTAACCCGTGAAAGTTGGTATCAGAGCTGCGGCTCAAGACCCTCGATAAGAAAGCTATGGATCCAGATTCTTCGAACGTCACTGAGGTGGCAGATGTTCAAAAGAAGAATACGAAACAGCGTGTGGATGCGCTTGAAGTAACAACTGCTAGGTTGTGCTATGCCGCGGATAGTCTCGATGAAAGGGTCGAGGCGGCAGAGGCGGAGATTCGTGAATTAAACGCCCAACTGGGTGAAAGCCGAACGGCTTGCACAGCAATGACTGGAGCTGTTGCTATTATTCCTGATCTGCAGGACGAGGTTGGAGCTTTGAGAGCTCAGTTACTAGTGCTTCAACGCGCGGTTGGCAATGGGCAAGCCACCGCACCAGAGCATGTGCAAAGGCTCAGAATTCCAGAACCGTGTACCTATGGAGGGGCACGCGATGCTAAAGAAGTTGAGAACTTCTTGTTCGATATGGAACAATACTTTCTTGCGGCTTCGATTCAAGACGAAGCGAGAAAGGTCACAACAGCTACCATGTATCTTGGTGGGGATGCAAAACTATGGTGGCGAACAAAGTATGCTGATATTCAGGCCAACAGGGTCCGAATAGATTCATGGGATCTTCTCAAAGAAGCTATCAGATCTCAGTTTTTCCCGGAAAATGTGGAATATGAGGCACGACGGGCACTACGAGAACTGAAACATACAAGTTCCATCCGAGAGTATGTGAAAGCCTTTTCAGGACATATGCTGAATATCCGAGATATGTCGGAGAAGGACAAGCTCTTCACTTTCATAGAAGGGTTGAAACCGTGGACACGCACGGAGCTTCAAAGGCAGAGGGTTACTGATTTGAGTGCAGCTATGGGAGCTGCCGAATGTCTAAGTGACTATCATCCAGAATCGAGGAAAGATCGACCTTCAGGAAATAGTCAATCTGTTGGAGGTGGAAACAGACCTTACAGAACTAGCTCGAACCCAAGTGGGGGAGAGCGTTACTCTCAGAACAAGGGAGGAGCCTATCAAGGCACCCGCCAGAGTAACTTCAAAGGGAACTACAACAGTAGCAACAGCAACAACTGGAATAAAGGAAAAGCAATGGAGGGCAGATCTGATGCCGCTCCTAAGTTGATGTGCTTTTTATGCGAAGGACCTCATCGGGTGGCGGAGTGTCCTCAAAAACGGATGGTGAATGCATATTGTCAACTAGCAAGTGGTGCATCGAATTCAAAGCAGGATGCCCCACAAACTAGTCGTCATGACGAGACGGACTCCGAAGAAGATGAGGATGTAGTGGGTACATTCTCACATCGGTGTAATACAATATCGCACCGAGCTGCTAAAAGGGACGATGTTCCCTCGAAGGAGACCGCCTTTATGTTCCTAAAGGTGGAGATTTGAGAAAGTCATTAATCACGGAATGCCACGACACGATTTGGGCAGGGCATCCTGGGGAGGAACGCACTTTTGCACTACTACAACGTGCATACTACTGGCCTCAGATGCGGGACAACATTACTACATATGTGAAAACTTGCCTTGTGTGTCAGCAAGATAAGTCAGATCATCAGAAAAGGGCAGGCTTGCTGGAGCCCCTTTCCGTCCCAACTAGACCATTCGAGAGTGTATCGATGGACTACATTACTCATTTGCCAAAGGTTGGAGATTTTAGCACCATCATCGTCGTGGTAGACCGTCTATCAAAGTATGCAACTTTCATCGCAGCACCTAAGTATGTATCAGCGGAAGAGACAGCTCAACTCTTCTTCAAACATATTGTCAAATACTGGGGACTGCCTAAGGACATAGTCGTTGATCGGGATCCTCGATTCACGGGCATATTTTGACCGAGTTGTTCAAACTCCTTGGTTCAACATTGAGCATGAGTTCTAGCTTTCACCCACAATCTGATGGACAGACGGAGCGCTTCAATTCTATGCTGGAAGAATATCTTCGGCACTTTATCTCTACTTCACAGAAAAATTGGGTGAAGCTTTTGGATGCGGCTCAGATGTGTTTCAATGCCCAAAGAGCTCTTCCACCAATAAGAGTCCTTTTGAGATTGCTACCGGCCAAAGAACCGCTACTCCCTCATACTGTGGACATCGATCAAAGTACCAAGTCACCTCAAGCAAAAAGCTTCTCTCAAGAGTGGAAACGAAACATTGAAATTGCTCGGAGTTATCTTGAGAAAGCTCAGAAACGGTACAAGAAGTCTGCAGATCTTAAGCGCCGTTTCGTTGAATTTGATGTTGGAGATCTGGTAATGGTGAAACTCCCTGACAGAAACTGCTATAAACTGACAAGAGGGAAGGATTCAAGATTGATGCCGAAATATATTGGACCATTACCCATCGTGAAGAGGGTTGGCAAGGTTGCATACAGAGTTGCACTCCCTTCATGGTGTAAAATCCACAAAGTCCTTCATGTTGGCGTACTCAAGCCATACTTTGCCGACAAGGAGGATGCATCCAGAAATGAACCAAAACGACCTGTGTTTGAACTGAAAAGAGCTGGAAAGAAGGTCGCTGAAGAGATTCTTGACCACCGAACTACTCGGGCTTCTAGAAAATATCATCAAGAGTACTTGGTCAGATGGAGAGGATGCAGCAGCGAGGAAAATACTTGGGAAAGCAAAAAGGACCTTGACGCCTTCAAACCATTGATTGAAGCATATCATTCATTGATGGCTTCGAGGACGTCGCCAAAACAAGTGGGGGAGAATGTCACGGACTGCAGCTTTACTTAAGCCCCGTGACCCTATTGCAGCCGCAGTTTGCCCAACTTCGGCAGCACATTGTAAATATTTCATTTAATTGTAAAAATAGTTGTAAATTAGAAAATTTTAGTATGATTCCTCGGCCAAAAGACGTCTACTGGTGTCATTTGGGTTTTTGTTGCTAAGTCTATTATAGGGGGTATATGACTTTCAAACATCTTTCAAGCTTTTCTAGTGTTCGCCCCCTGCACTAGCCATTGTAATTTCCTGCTTTCAATCAATTGTAATTTCAAGCTTTCTAGCAATCAATGATCAAGTCATGTTCAATGTATTTCCATTTTATGTTGTAAGCTTTCTTTGAATTGTAATCAAATTTCTTTTCGTCCCGAAAGAACCGAGAGAAGGCGGAAGGTAGTCTAGCGGAGCAGACTACTGCCGCACGGTGTCCCTTTCTGTACTAAGAAGAAAGGTAACCCGTGAAACTGGGTCTCGCTACATGTACGTAAAAGCTTATATAAGGAATTTCATAATACCACATGACATTTTAACATTTGTTAATTTAAAACACAGTCGACTTTTTCATTCCATCTTTTACATTCACATCATTTTGTGTAATCCATTATGTATCATTATTATGTAAAACAGTACATGTAACATGATTCTTGCGAACCTAAGGGGCTATTTGCGGTGTCACATGTGGCTGGATCATTTGTGTTGGTTTGTCCAGGGCTATGGCTCATGATGGAAATTTGCAAAGGGGACCCTGGTTCGAAATTTCAATACGCATTATAGGACTTTAAAATGGGAGGGAACTTTTTGTTCACAAGTCTTGTGCTTTTGGTGTGTCAAAATTATGTACGCTTAATTTCGAGTTCTTGCCATGGCTTAATTTTCATTTCATGTGATGGAAGTTATGTGTTGAAATTTGTTTTATTTTACATATAAATATTTTAAAAGAATATTACTCGCTCATGACAAAAAATGAATTATAATTTCAATATTCCAAAAGAATGTTGATATATTGCTCTGGATAAGCAAAAATAACGTATATTAGTATTCTTGAATAATACCGTATTGTGTTCCTAAGAAGCACAAATTTAAACATATTAATATTTTAGAAAAATATTATAATTAATTTAAATATATCAACATTTCTGAAAAATATTGTTATATTAATTGTGAATAATCATAACTACGTATATATCAATATTTCTGAAGAAACATATCTTGATATTATAGAATAATCAATACTGCGTTATGTAGGAGAATAAAATTTTACTATTGATTGTAATTTATTCTCTACTAAATTAAAGAGAGAAATATGCTAGGTTTTAAAATGTATGGTACAATTGAAGCAGATACTATATTGAATCAAAAGTTCAATTGGATTTTATTGTTTGGCATAATCAATTGGATTATCGCTGGATCAACAATGATACAAAATTAAAAAATTTAAATGAGCATTTAACGAAGAACCTGAAAATTCTTTAATTCAATGAATTCCCATATATTATTTGTTCTCTTGATCGAAAATTGATCGTCGCTAGCTAAAATAGAGATTGAATTCCCTATATTTTTGAAAATTAATTAGGGTGATAGATGGGGTCCCATCATCTTCTACGCTGATCATCTAGATATTATTTGTATCTAATATATTTGATGCAAATACTAAATAATTACTTAGTATTCACAACATGAAGGTTGAGAAATTATTGCTCAAAAGAAGAGGCATAATTTTCAGATTATATAATCGAGACTATGTCTTGCTAATGCTAGTGCGCATAAATCTCAACATTTTAGTAAGTGTTAGTTGGATTGTCGATAAATGGTTTAATATTATTGTTCGTTAAACGCCTCCAATTAATTTAATTGAGAATAAAGTACTTCTCATTTTTATTTAGGAAATGTTATTATGCATCATGCCATATCAAGTTCTCCCTATTATAATTTGCTTGGTCAGAACCTCATTTCTTCATCTAATTATTTGAACCGTTATACTATATCTCAAGTCCTAACGGGTGAAAATTTATAATGCAATTTACTAATTGACAATTTGATTTCGCAATTCTCTCATCGTTAGGGGGAGGGATTAAGAAATCAAAAATAATGTACAAGTGCATCATTATCTAAATCCTCTCAAAAGATAATTTGAATCAGAAGTTCGAAAAATAATTTATTTAGATACATTTACTGAGCGAATAGATCAACAATAGATGATATTCAATTCTAATATAAAATCTCCAAATGAAAATGGAGCCATTAGCAAAGATAATCTCATTAAGAAGGCGCATACTCTTGATGAGTATTTAGACATAATATATTATAAAACCTCAGAAAGACTTGTGTACCTAAAATATTGAAAATTGAGATATCACAATAAGTTATTCCATCATGAAAAAAATAAATAGAATCCAAAAATAAAAGGTGTCGACAATTTTTTGTACATAATGTACCACTTCATATTATGAACAGCGAAGATATAGAAATAAGTTTATTGAAGTATATTGGTCGAAGAAATAATTGGCCAAATATATGGATGCAATCCCAGCAAAATGAATTTACTAGAGAAACTTGAAGTTTCTAGATCAACGATCTAAACACTTAAATGTGTATACTTAAACGAAATGAATATAGAAAAAAGTAAAGTCGTAATATGAATTGTACGATTCTTTATATAGTGAATTTTACAAAAAAATGTGTAAATAGATAAATTATTATGTAATGAATATAATCACAATTCTCCATTTTATTAGTTTGACAAAGCATGGAATTTGATATCCATATAATAAATTTTACTAAAGCTAATTCATATGGTATGGCTATTAATATTACGTTGAAAAATTTAATATGCCTGAAACATATAATTCAAGCAATATTATTATAAGGGAGGGTGAATACGCGTTTGTACTTTTTATCCTTTGATCAATGTTTAGTCCCATTGGATTTTTTTGACAAGATTTTGATGAAACTTTTGTAGCGTACTTAAAAGAATAATGTACTATTTTCTCTTCATTATAATTTTTATTATAGTGTTTTTCATAATATGATTTTAATGAGACATATTCTTTGTGTGATGAATGCCCATAACATATATGATATTTACCTTCAAAATAATACTCATATATGTATAAGACTCCCGAAAATGTCAACAGGAGCTATTTTTCGAATCATGTTACTACATTCATTAAAGGTTCATAAATATTTCATATGAAGACGGTGTTATTTGAAAACATTAATGTACAAGATATCAATATTGAAAATATTAACATACAAGACATAGATCGCTTGATACAAAAATTGAAATCAAGGGAGTAGCTATACTCTTTTTCCTTCAATCAAGTTTTATTCCACTGCATTTCTTGACAAGGTTTTAATGAGTCATCATTTTATTACTATAAATTATTTTTACACTTTTTTCACTTGTTTGTATTTTTGTCACATCAGATTTTTGTCAAATAATATTTCAATGAGATAGTTGTTGAGCAAATAATCATCATAAGAGGATTGTTGTAAAATAATGAGATAATTATTGATCATTATTTAGTATTATCGTGATACATAGATAAGTTTTATTTGTTCTAGAAAAATTTATTTTATTCCAATTGTAACTCTCATTTTGAATCTCATAAATACGAGACCTTGATTCTTAATAAAACATATAAGTCTATTAACTTCTCTCTAATTTATAACAATTATCTAGTTTTACTTGATTTTCCAACCATTGGTATGCGAGTGGTTTAACAATTATTTTCACCTTATGATTAATCTTTGGGTTTTGCTGTTAGGGATTAGGTATTACATTGGATTCAGAATCCTTATGCTGGGCTTGCAGAAATTGGGTTGGGCCTCTTTTGGCCCAAGCGCGCTTCATTTTTTTCTTTTCTTGCTAGGTCCATGGCTAGTTCTGTGCCTGGTTGGAAAAGTGAAGATGGACTCAAGAACAGAATTAAAGCAGTTGCTGTTAAAATAGAGAATTCAAGATTCAAAATTTTGATCATGCTGCAACGTAATTCCGCACAAAAATTGTGTGGTCAACCATGTTAGGTTCGGGTTTTATGAAAAAAAGTAAGATTTTTCTTGTCTAGCGTTACTTATTTTCCAACAATAGCCCATTTGTACCTGTTGAAAATTAGAAGTTCCTGTTGGGAATATTGGGTTTAACTCCACCTAATAAAATCGGCTTATTAGGGGAGGATTGCCCTCACCTTATTAAGTGGATTATTTATATTTTCCCAAACAATGTGGGATTCTAATACGCCTCCTCACGCACAGCGTGGACCATGCCAAACAATTGTGAACAAATCGATATTGGGTGGCACCCAACATTGCATAATTGGGCCTAACTCTGATACCATGTTGAGAAAACGAAATCAGCAAAGATTGACAGAGAAGAAAATGCAGGTACGAAACCAAACCAGCAACATAACAGATCAGCTAAACGTGCACCAGCAGAAAATGAAATGAAACGAACTCAAATTAAAGGAACTGATAAAAACGAAATTAAAGCCACTGTAAAACAAGAACAGGAAATGAAAAGATAAATTCAATATGATGAGCACATTGAAGGAACTTGAGAAATGAGAACTTTATTATTCATTCATCAAGCTCAATTGATAATGGAAATATATTGATCTATTTATAGACTAAATTATCTAACAACTAACAAACTAAGAAGAATCTAGAAGAAGAGGTGCTCGTGAGCTGAAGCATGTTGAACGTGTGAGGCTAACTGAAGAAGGATCTGGAAGGGCCATAAGCATGCTGTTGGTGAGCTGGTAAAGGACGTGTGAGCTGCTGATCTGGTATGTTGAATATGCAATTCCAACACTTCCCCCTCAAGATGACACATCTTGAACTTGGAGAAAAGAACCGAAAAACAGAGATGCAATTGGGGTTGAAGACAAGGTCCAGCAGAGAATCAATCCAAAAGGAGTAAGAAACAGATCAGAATTCTGATCCTAAAAACAGAAAAAAATTCAACCGGAACAAGTGAGCATCCATGGCTCTAAGACCGGGCAATTGCTGAAGAAAAAACTTCATCACCATTGATGAATGAAATAAGAACTGGAAATGCTATAAAAACTCCAGCAATTACTGGAAGAAAAACCACCAATGCAATCCCCCTCGTTAGTGGGAACTTTTGTCGAACACATGGCGGATGGCAGAAGTAACACACGGCCAGCAACAACAATAGATGAACCAGCAAATGGAATATCTGATAAAACTTGAGCTGAAGCGGAAGCATAATAAACTTTGCAAATCCTGATCGGAATATCAACCGAATTTAATTGAAATTGGTGAGCACCACATGCTCTGAGACCATCTTAGAATTTGAAGGAACTAAACCAACAGCACAGATTACAGAAATATGCACCAGCAGAAGAAATAAAAACATAGATGCGACCAGCAGAGATGAACGTGAACCGGCATAGATAAAAATGGAACAAACTGAATTTAAACTAGAATGTAATTGATAGAACAGAACAGCAGAAACTAAATGATAGATTTCAACATGGAAAACCAAGTTGAAGGAACATGATGAAGAACGTGATTTATTTATTCATTAAGCTGATAAGCTCAATCAAAATCAATGGAACACGCTGCACATGACATTAATTTGGCTTGCTCAGAGCATATCTTCCGCTGCAGCTCTCTGTTTTTCGGTCGTCTTCAAGGTGTTCAACAAAATTTCCCACTGGTGAGAGGCCTGGCGATTGCACCGTTTTATAGCATTTCTAGTTCTTGTTTTACTTATCAATGTTGTTGAAGTGTCTTCAGCAAATCCCCGGCAGAGCCATAGATGCTCGTTCGTTCCGGTTGAAGTATGTTGCTGATTTTTTTTTCCCTCTCTTTGGAATGCTTCTTTGCTGCTCGACCCAGGCTTCTCTTCCATTGGCATCTACTGCATCTCTGTACTCTTCTCCAAGATCAAGATGTTCCATTTTGAGGGGGGAGTGTTGAAATATTTCACACCTTTTCCAGCTCAACCAGCAAGTTGAACGTTCCCAGCATCTCATTAGTTTATACGATTCAACACCAGCACCAGCACCAGCACCAGCAATAGCAGATCGGCACGCCCTCTTTTTCCAGATCCTTCTATTACATAGCCAACACATGCTCATTCTAGATCCTTCATTAGTTTTTTAGTTTGTTAGATTTAGTCTATAAATAGATCAATGTATTTCACTTTACTTTTGAGCTTGATGAATGAATAATAAAGTTCCCCTTTCTCAAGTTCCTTCAATGTGTTCATCATATTGAATTTATCTTCTCATTTCCTTGGCTTTAATTTCGTTTTTATCGGTTCCTTTAATTTGAGTTCGTTTCATTTTATTTTCTGCTGGTTTCGTTCTTGCATTGTCTTCGATGTCAGTTTCTATCATTTTAATTCCTCAACATATAACTCCACCTAATAAAATCGGCTTATTAGGGGAGGATTGTCCTCACCTTATTAAGTGTATTACTTATATTTTTCCAACCAATGTGAGATTCTAATAGTTCCGCGAAAGAAAAAATGAAGAAGGTTCTTTATTATGTTGGCTACTTGTTTTATTGCCCAACTATCTAGTGGATGTAACCGGCACCCATAAGAAGTATTGTTATTTATAAGCAGCGGTTATCTATTACCGATGGTGTGATATTAATTGATTAGTCATCTACTTTTAGAATAAAAATTAAAATGATAAATTTATTAAATTAAAATTATCTAAATGTCACGAGTGATGCACGGGTCGGTTACATGTCCAGCTGCTTAGTAACCCTGTGCACGCACATTTCACATTCACCCAAACGCGCATTAATGAAACAGGAGTGGTACATGTGGACCCCACTGGGCACAAAGACTTCCAAAATCGAGGAACAATCTCTCTCTAGAGACACGTGTCAACATATATTTGCTGAATAATAGACGGTAGTCCTCTCCAGTGGGCCATCCCCGACGGCTTCGTATTCAGGCCTCTTCAGCACTCAATTCTTTAAATACCAGCCTAACCTGCTCCATCTTCAGCACTCAATTCTTTAAAGGTGTAATACCATTTGCATTTTCCTGTGTTTTTGTGATCCTGATTTTAAGAGAGATGGTCGGGGGCATAAAAGAAGAAGAGAGTGTCAGCGTGACCCTTGATCTTCTCAAGAAGAAAATGGATGACTTTTCTAAGGAAAGAGACTGGGAAAAGTTTCACAGCCCCAGAAATCTGCTACTGGCGCTGGTAAAATTACTTGTATCTTTCCACCCTTATTTTCTAACATTGAACCTGTCCCATAGGCTCAGTGAGTAATGGCCTTCTTTTCTTTTTAACGTTTCTTCTTTCTTGAGAAAACCCAAGAAAAACATGTTAAATTGGAAACTTGCCATGTAAAAGCTTGGCCCAGAAAGTCAAAAAGCATGATCAACAGTGGATATATATTTCATTTAAAAATCCATTGAACCAACACCGTTTCCCTTTTGTCTTTGCTTTTCTGTCCCAACCAGAAAAAGAATATAATCAGAATCTTTCCTATTTATCTTTACAGGTTGGGGAAATTGGAGAACTTTCTGAAATATTTCAGTGGAAAGGTGAGGTTCCAAAGGGACTGCCTGACTGGAAAGAAGAAGAAAAACAACACCTTGGAGAGGAGCTTTCAGATGTTTTGCTTTACCTCATCAGACTCTCTGACATGTGCGGCGTTGATCTTGGTCAAGCTGCCCTTCGTAAACTCCAACTTAATGCACTCAAGTACCCAGTTGATGGATCTTCAAATGAGTACAAAAATGTCAACACTAATGGCGCCGAAGATTGAATAGTTCTAGTTCCTATGCTCTAGCTAAAGTCCAGCTATATCTTAACTTGATGTCCTGCTATAAGTGGAAAGTTTAGGCCGCGTTAGGTGTAGTACAGTAATATTATCTAGGCTTAGGTCGGTTGCATGGGATTTTATGACCTACATTGCTTGCCGGACTGAGTCTCTTTTGGCTGATGGATAATTTATATTTCCACAATTTCTTGCTTTTCTTTGTTTTTTTTTCCTAAAACATGCATGTTCTCGTTAAAAAAAATTCTTTAGTCCGTACTTCGAATCGTTATATGAATATAATGCTTACAAAGTGGGCCTGTCACTGCTCCCCCTCCGCCCCTGCCCATATCAACGTTTACCCTATTCATTCCTTCGAGGGAAAAATAGAAAATGACAAAATGTATTTTTCGGGGCGTCTCAAGAAAATTTATTGAATTCTCTATATTTTTTATAAAATCACCCATTTTCAAACTATTAAATTCCACAAAAAATCTAATTTTAATCCAACATAATCGCTAACTATTTGTTAGAAACTTGGATTCATACACCTCAAAACCGTTTGAATTTTAGTATCTTCATGTGACTACAATTGTCAAAATGGGAAGAAAGATACTACTTCTACGCCTTTTTATTGGACCACAGGCACGAATGAGTTGTTCTTAATCTTAGCTTGGAGAGTTCCTTTTTGTAGAAAAGATAAAAATGTCAAGGTTTATTGTGTTGACCTGTCGATGGTGGACGCACTAGCCGCCCACCGGGAGCATAAAACCAAGTCTCGTGTCCAGCAGAGTCGCTCACTGTGCATTCACGCGTTGCTTAATTTAAGCGATTTAAACACCCAAACATATGCATTAATGAAACAGGAGTGGAACATGCGGACCCCACTGGACACGATCTCTACTAACACATGTCCCTATCACCTTTGCCAAAAAATAGATTGTAGGCGAACCCAGCACATGATGTGTCGTGGTGATTGAGTGCTTCAAGGTCCAAAATATTGTTTAAGTATGGTGATTTGAATGAATAATCTAGGGTGCATAACTGCATATAGGACAGTATTCCCCCTTCATTTTCAGGCATTCTCAGCTTCTCTATTTTCTACCGAATTCTTGTGTTTTCTGATTATCATTTAAGAGGAGGCTTCTTCGTGAGGAAGTAGAAAATCAGGAAGGGGGCATAAAAGAAGGAGAAGAGAGTGTAAGCCTTGATCTTCTCAAGAAGAAAATGGATGAATTTGCTAAAGAAAGAGACGGGGAAAGCACAGCCCCCAGGAAATCTGCTTTTGGCTCTGGTCATATTTTCAAGATTCTCTCTATTTATGGACAACTTGACACTTGACAGCATCACATTCATTCGTTTTAAAAATTGTCTTTTAAATCAATGGCTTTCAGCGAGTTTTGGCCTTCTTTTCTTAAAAAAGTTCCCAAGAAAAACATGCTAACTTGAATATTGGAAACTTTTCATGTAAAATTTTGGCCCTGAAAGTAAAAGAAAAACATAATCTAACAGCGAATAAAATTCTTTGAATCAACCCCCCTTTTTTTTTGTCCCAACCAGAAGAAGAAATAATCTAATCCGATTCCTTCTATTTATCTTTCATGTTGTGGAAAGGAGAGGTTTCAAAGGGACTGCCTGACTGGAAAGAGAATGTAAAACAGCACCTTGGCGAGGAGCTTTCAGATGTTTCGCTTTACCTCGTCCGACATGTGCGGCATTGATGTTGTGTTACAACTTATAGTTAAATTAATAAATAAAATTTGGATAACAACTAAGTTTTATATAATCAATCCACGATAAACAGAATTAAATTATGAATTTATTACATTAAATAAAACTATCCAGAAAATAGAAAAACATGTTTTTGGAGCGCTATAAGATGAAATTTGATCGAAAAGGTTAGACGTCATAGCAGAGCTCTAAGTTTTGCTTATTGGACCAACTTCACTCAAAATGGATCGAAAATTCTCCAAAAGCGAACCCTCTAAAAAAATTACTTCTTTCGACATCGGTCCCACTTCTTAATGTAAATTTTTTTTTCTGTATTGCATCAATAGAGATGAGACATTTTCATCATAACCAAATATGAACCACAGGTTCAAGTTCGATTTTAAAGAAATTAGGAATCCGAATCGAAAATCGATCAAGTTCCTAACGGTTCTCGGTCCTTGAACCGAAACCGTAGGTGGCCAACTCTAGAACTAAATTTGTCATTTTTGTAATTTTTTTTATTTTTTTACAATGTATTCATTGAGATATAATGATCCGACTTAATTAGTAGCAAGTTTGCAAGACCTAACAATAATAAGTAACATAATCAATCAAATTAAATTTAAATATGATGAGATTAACAGGAAAAATAGAAAAGAAAAGAAATAATTTAAAGACACAATACTAAGGCCTTGTATGGGAGGGATTAAAATCGGATTAAAATTGAAAATATAGCCGTTATTGTTGACTTTTATTAGACGAGTGGGACCCAATAACGGCCATATTTTCAATTTTAATTAGCTTTTAATCCCTCCCGAACAGGGCCTAATTACTAAACCATGGAGAAATAAAGTAAAAATTTGTCAAAAAGAAACGAAGGTCGACAAGTTATTGTTCTTTTGAATGGACCGCACCAAGCAATAATGATACCCATTTGAAAAGGCAGAGTCCCTGCTTTCTTTTTTTTAATGGATAATTCTACTTGTACATTATGCCATCCATAATGGATGACATAATGTACAAGTGGAATTATCCTATTGAAGGGTGTGTCGGTAGGCCAGCACACCCTCCAATAATGTACTGCCACTTGTACATTATGTCATCCATTATGGATGCCATAATGTACAAGTAGCACAATCCTCTTTTAATTAGGAGTTCACATAATTAGCCCACAACCCTTATTTGATATATATATTTTTTCTTTATATTCATTGTCGAATGCACATTCACACAATTAAATATTCTGCACGTAAATTTAAAAATTTTCCTTACTTTTAACTACACATTCTCATGAAAGTAATAGTTCAAAATTTTATTTTTCTCAAATAATAATTGTCAAACGAGAGCTAATTGACGTGTATAGTCCAAATTTATGAGTGATTTAGATTCCTTTCAACGATTAATACGATTTTGTCTATGATAAAAGCGTAATTAATTGTGTGCCTTATTTTTTTAATATCAATTATCATGGAAGCTCTAATTAACCCTCTCAATATGTCTCCCAATGAGTTGTAATCAAATCCTACCAAATCAAGCCCATAAACTAACTCTTGACTTAGGCAAGATCCACTCTCAATCAAACAAACATCCAGAATATTATGATATTTTGTTGCTAGCATGAATTTCGACCTCATTATTAGCAAATTTGGTATAGTTGCTTCTAATTATGTTAGTTTTGTTTGTTTGTTTGCTTGTTTGTTTCTAATCAATCACTCAAATGCAACGTCGTAAGTGGAGATTAGTGGTTTGCAAACATACTCATTTGGTTGTTGATCCCAATCGATCTGAGGAATTTAAAGTTTAATTGACTTATTATGACATTATTAATAGAATCCTAATTGAAACGAAGAAATAGAGCAACCAATGACTGTATTAAGATAGCTCGATCTTGAGCCCATTTAAGTCAACTTAATAGCATAAAGTTAAAACTTCAAGTTTGTTCACATCGTTCAAGAACGACAATTTTAAAATACGAGATAGACATTTATATCGTTCATCAGTCGAATGTGTAGAATTAGACAAGTATTGTTTTAATGAGGCAAGTGTATCTTTTTTTTTTAAAATGTTTACATTAATCGAAATGTATACTAAAAGCCTTGAACGATTCTTGAATGAGGAAATCACACAAAATCAGATTTTAAAAGACGCAAATTCAAAAATCAAATCACAACTTTATTTATACAAAAATTAGATCTTTTAATTAATATTATAAAACTAAAAATTAATTTATATACGCCCCACTCCACTCCACCCGCACAACCCGATTTTAAATCCCTAAATCACCTTATTCTCTCTCTCTCTCTCTCTCTCTCTCTCTCTCTCTCTCTCTCTCTCTCTCTCTCTCTCTCTCTCTCTCTGGTGATAGCAGCATAGAGGGGCGGTGGCGATGGTGGCGTGGTGCTTAGTTGTCGTTGGTGGCGGTGGTGCCGATCTTGTGATGGGTGGTTGGTCGTGGTGATGGTGGCGGATCTGGCAGTGATATCGACTCATCTTCTCTCTTCCTCGTTGCTGATCCTCGTCATTACAGCGGCATTTGCCATTCGCCCTGTGATGACGCCGTTCGTCTCTCTCCTCTCGTCATCATCATCAAGCACTGGCATGGCGGTACCGACTGCTCCTCACCTCTCATCGTTGTTGATCCCCATCATCATAAGGTGAACGCCGTCGTGATGCCGCCATAGGTGATTTGTGTGTGACAGAAGAAATGATGAAATGTGTGATGGTGCAATGTCGGTGACAAAAGAAAAGGTTTTGCTACAGCGACGACGTGGGTGATTTGTGTGTGTGGGACAGAAGAAATGATGAAATATGTGATGGTGCGGTGTTGATCTGCGAGAACGGTGGTGTGCGGTGGTGATCCGTGTTTGGGTGTGATGTAAATGGAGATTCAGGAGATGGTGTACTGTAGGTGGGATGAAATATGTGATGGTGCAGTGATGGTATGTTGTTGTATGATGATGGTGGATCTGTGATTTTAATAGTGATGGTGGTGATGGTGCTGTGGTTGTGGGTGGGTAGTGGTAGTGGTGATGATGATGTTAGCTATGGTATTTGAGACGATGGTTTGTTGTAGGGAGGTGATGGTGGTGGTGGTTCCGACGACGATGGCTTCGGCCACCATGCTGTCGGTGACAGTGGTTAGGTGGTGGTCACAAGTATTGGTGGTGATCATAAATTCTTTGGTTGTTTGTGACTATTAAATTAATTAATTTATGACCAATAAATAATATGTGATCAATAAAAAAGATAATTCGTAACCAAAAAAGAACGTGTCAGTCAACTAAAATATTGTTAATTTGTGACCGATAATTTGACAATTTGTGACGTTTACTAAGTTGTGACTTATAATATTTGTGATTTGTAACCGATGAATAAATTGTTACGTATAATTTTTTTTATTTGTAACCGATAAATAAATCGTGACTTATAAAATTTCTGAATTGTGGTCGTAGAATAATTTGTGACCTATAAAATATCTGATTTATGACCGTAAAATAATTTGTGATTTATAAAATTTCTGATTTGTGACCAATGAACAAATTGATACACGTAAATTTTTTGAATTATGACCATAAAATAATTTGTGACATTTCAATTTTTGATTTGTAATCGTAAAATAATTTGTAACATATAAAATTTGTGATTTGTGACTAATTATATGTGATTTGTGACCAAATTATATGAAATTGTGACCTTTATGTATTTAATTAATAAAATATATATTTAATTAATTAATTTATAAATAAAATAAAAAAAACTCTGAAATTTTTAAATTTTAAATTAATAAAACTAAACTTTTTAATTAAGAAATTTTCCATAGTGTGCCCGCCCTAAACCCAGCCCAGTGAGGGCAGCCCTATACTTTTTTTTTTCAGTTAACCCACCCCAAATAAAAACATATGGCCCACTTCCCTAGCCCAAATTGTATCCTGCTTCTTTCTTCCTCCAGCCAACAAAACTAATCCCCAATTTTCCCATATTTTCTTGTAGGTTTTTCAGTTTTATGTTTCAGCTGCCGATGTTGAGTTTTACTCCGTTGAATCGCCTTCACAACAAGAAACGGGATTTATGCTCCTTTATCTGTCTAGAATTGCATAATATCGATAGTTCTACTAAAGAAAAAACCGTACATTGAGTTTTTGTCAAATGTTATCCCCTCTAATATTTGGATCTAGGTTCGACTCTACAAGTATCAGAGTCGTCTTCTGAATGATGCGTGAGCAAGTCTTTGGTATGAATATACCAAATAGTTGTACATCATATCTTTTAATTATCAAATGGGCGCATCAAGACGGTTGAGGCTTAAGCACGCATGGATCGAGTCCATTGAACATTAATATATGATGTTGGGAAAATTAGGTTCACCATCCTTAAAAAATAAAATATTAGATTAATTCCTTAGAATTGATTAAAACTACAAATTCCTGTATTAATTACGCCCAAAATCTTGAAAAGCCAAAAAAAGTCCACAAATTGATTTTTTTGTAACTTTTTTTTGAATATTTTGTCAATATTTTGAATTTCTATTACAATTGATCATGAGTTTTCTCCAAGATCTCACCAAAAAATCTAAAAGAACATACTTCAAAATCCTAAGACTTGTTAGTTTCTAGAGATAAAAAAAATTCTTGAGAAAATTTCAAGCCTCCAAGTATGAATGGGTGTGGTCCGTTTCGATTCGGTTCGATTTCGAAAAGAACCAAATCGAATCAAGAACCAATGAAAATCTTAGAAATGGAACCATTTGTTCCATATCTAACTATAGGACCAAACCGATTCTAGTCCGGTTCATTATATTAATTTTTTTATTAAAATAAAATACTAAATTACTTGTCAGATTAAAAATAGATAAAATGGAGTTAACATCACTTATCATTCTTGTAATTTAATAATATATAAAATAATTAAGTCCCCATTTAATGGCAATCATTTTGAAAAAAAGGAGTGTTGACTAATGATTTTTTGGAGAATGTGATTAAAAAGTAGGTAAATGTTTTGAATTTACGTGTAAAATATTTTATTGAGTAAATGCATAGTTAAAAATGAGTATGCGAATTAATTTTTTTTTTTTAAGAGAGACAAATATGGACTAAATAAGACAACAAATAAAAATACACTCCAAAACTCAAGATCAATTTAGGGCATAAAAAGGATAAAATATTAAACACAATATTAACCGTAAAATCTAGATAAAAAAATTAATTATTAAGAAAATTCATACAACAATATATAATAAAAAATGCATGTAGTATTTATACTCAGATTATTTTCAATAGTCTTCAAGGAGAAGATCTTGAATATGATGATCGATCATTTTGAAACAACGAGAAATTTGAGCATTTTTTTTTATAAAAGATACAACTAAAATACAGGGGTTATATTAAGTTTATGAATTTTTGTAAATTATTTATATTTAAATGTTGATTATTCATTGTTTAAAAAAAAAAAAAAAAGAAGTGTATGAAAAGTGAAATTTTGACATAAGATAATTTTAGGGATTAGTGTTCAAATATCTTGTGCATATTTGTGTAATGTTTCAACAAAAAGATAAATTAAGGAGAAACAAATTCATTATTAGTTCATTAGGCAATACCAAGGATCGGACAGGAATCGATCGATTCTACATGCACGATCCCAAATATGAGGTTAATAAAATTCGGGTTTGATAATCTAGTCAACCTATTGACTTCGGTCAAATGTAATTCTTAGACTTCAATTATATATATAATTTAAGTCCTCGAACTTTTTGGAAACTACTAAAGAATTCGATCCAACCTATATAATTCAAGCCATAATAATTGAATACAAATTATTCAATTCGATCTCTTCAATCAATTTTTAGGTTGGACTTATTCCATTAAAAGCCCAAAATTGACATATTAAAATATGCAAACTGACAAAAACTCTTCTTTCAATTTCCTGCCATTAAATCATCTTGCCTCGCCATCTTAATTAATTACCCTTACTGGTCCTCAAATAGTTAGTGATGCGTTAAATTGGTCGTTTTACCCCCGTAATTATTTTCTCACTTAAGTCAACATTTTCTTCATCAATTTCTTTACGATCAAATTGCAGTAATAATTCGACCATAGCCAAATACTGCGATCATATTAAAAATGATTAGAAGAAAATACTTAAGCGGACTCTTTTACCATTTGAATCGAGCGGTAGATTTTGAACCCAAATAATTATCTACTACATCGCTTACCTTCGATTTTAAATCTATCTAGCGATTTCACAAATAATTAGATCTCACTCGTTTGGCATACCAAAAACCTTAGAGTTCACGAATAGCAATTATTAATCGGTAACGGATTAAACAATCAATGTGGAGTTTAATTCTCTTTAGCACGGCCATGCATTAGAATTAGACTCTTATACAAAATGGTCATATCAATAATATTCTAAATGTTAATCGTAAACTTTTAATACTTTTTGTACACATTAGTCAAAATTGAACGTATATTGCACGTTATTGCTGAGTGGCGACAAGCCAATGTTTGTGGTTCCTAATGAAAGACGTAGGCCGCATACTTATCTAAACTTAAGCCAAATTATGAGATTAGTTAAGGAGTCTTAATTCTAAAGCAATAATGCATGTCAACCAATAGGCAATGGACCTACCATGTTCATTTTCCGTTATTGAAATGCTATCTCTTAAAGAATGGTTCCATCCAAGCGTGCGTTTCTATTTGGATTTATGGATTCTATTTTCATTGCTTCAAGTTTTATATTTCTTATGTGGAATTGTTTTATTATTAGTTTCTTGATTGCTCATTGAATAAAATTATATAAATTTGGAGTTTTCCAATTCTTTGTTTCAATCTCTTTGATATTTATATTTGAATCAACGAATGTATTAAATAATATCTTCTCGTTATCTTGATTGGCTGGCTAAGAATTGTTCTTTTCATAATCGAGATCAAAGTTTCAAGAATTGGTATCTCGTTCTCTACCACCACTCAAAAAATCAAGTCAATCTTTATTATTCGCTTAGAATCAATCATATACATGAATTTAAAAGATTGCATAAATTTACCATTCAACTGTCACCGTTTGACATAAAATTAACAAATAAGTAGTAGCTCAAAGGTTCGTCCTACCACCGCAATAGTAATTTAATTTGTTAAAGCTCATTTGACAGAACTTTTGAAATGTTAAAAGTTGCTTATTAGATTAAAAAGATAACTTTAAATATGTTTGAATGGTTTTTTGAAAGCGCTTTTCTTAGTTAAAAAAGTTTTTAGAGGAAACTACATAAAATAACTTCATCAAGAAACTCTTCTACAAGAGGATAAGCTCTGCCGACCCTTAATTTATTTCTTTTTATAAGTAGCTTTTAGGTCCCTGTCTACACTTAAATAGTGATTTGACTTTATTTCCTAGCTCGTTTGTTGATGTGGTCCTTAATTTGTTTCTTCTCATAAGTAGCTTTTAGGTCCCTATCTACACTTGAGAGACTATTTTTAAGAGTGAAATACTCTTTATTTACAACAAATAAATGTTGAAAAAAATTAAAATAAAGAGCAAACGTAAAGAGTTTGTTGCTCTTTAAATTTAAAGATACTCTCCATTATTATCAAAATGTTCTTAAAGAATTTCCTGAAAATTTTATAAATAGTGATTTAGCTTTATAAATACAATTATGCTATGTTGTTAGAGAAGATTTGAAACCTTCCTTGACAGTATACTCACAATAGAGAAGATGATTTTTTTGGCTTTTTTTATTCATACAGGTCTCACGTGGACCCCACTTCCATGTGAATATAGGTAAGCAAAAGCATCAATTTCTTTCTGACAAAGAATTTTAATTCTTATAAATATTGAAGATAAAAGTTAGGGCCAAAATTTTCAGCATAGACGCCCCCATCATGAATTCAGTGGCAGCGTACGTGCTTCTTTGTTTAGTTCTATATATAGTCATTTGATAAAATATATGGTTGATAAATTTTGAATTTTATAAAATGTGTGGTTAAATTTTAACTTAAATTAAAATTTGAATTTGAATTTCTATAACATATATTATAATGTAGCAGTAATGGACCCACGTTAATCGAAAATGGCCCACCACTCAAGTGGGTATGTGCAACCATGTGCGATCGTATTGCGGTTGGCTCTTATCCAGCCCTATGCCCTACAAAACAATTTTTTCACCTCGAAAACGAAAGATAAAACACATAATTATTCGTTATTTAATATTCTTCACACGTTCATTCTTGATCATTCCTCGCACTATTCTCTCAATCTGTCTCACATACAAACGCACATGCATGTTTGTTGCATGTATATACTAAATCTAATTGTGTCAAGAAGTCTTAACTGAAGTTTTGTTAATTTGAGCAAAGAGGTCCCTTTACTAGAAAGAAAATCTTCATCTCTAAGGGTAGCAGGAGGAGTAGCTGCTTTCTCGATTCATTGTATAAGAAGCTTTTTCTTAGATTTTACACATAAAAGAATACACCCAACACGAAGAAACCCTAAAAGAAATTCTTTGATTCTCAATCTTCTCCGTCCATTACCCTCCATGACTACTCATCAGCGTCTCCCCTTGAACCTCAGTTCAGTCAAATCTAGGTTTACATATAGGTTCCTTAAAGCCCTGAACAAACTGAACAAGAATAGACCTGCTTCACCATCTATCAGAGAGACTTACAGGAGATATCATTTGATTAGGGTTGCATCCTATGCATCGATGGCTTCCGCGGTCAGACCGAGGAGACCTTGGAGTCAGGCGACTCTTTGGATGATTCGGAACCGTACATTTCACCGTGCTTTGATGAAACGAAGCCGAACCCATTCCTTAATGAGAAAAGTTGCAAGAGGAAACCCTAGAGAAGAGCAAGGTTTTGAGCAGGTATGTGATCTTCGGAAGCTTGTGCCAGGCGGTAAAGAAATGAAACTTTGCACGTTGCTGAATGAAACTGCTCACTACATAAAATGTCTCCAAGCCCAAGTACAGATCATGAGAAATATTGTAGATCATTCTTCCACTTGAACTATACTTTCATCCATATATCGGTGAAATTCCATGCGAAGTAGATGACTTGCACATCACAATATATAGTATATTTGCCCTAAAACTCTTAGGGTCACAACATATACTTGTGTTTATATGTATTTTAAGTATATTATGGTGTACAGTTATAGGAATAAGGTAGTTAATTATATACTTTTGTCCAGCTCTTTCCCCAGCTGCTGATTTTTTTCTCTTATAATTTTGTAACTCTTGGTTTGTATAAAAATTATATGGTTTGTTGTATATTGCTCCTGCCTCCAGCAGCCCAAGAAATCTTTGCAAGATCTGCCAAGAAAATAGAGTATATTGGGCATGTAGATCGAGAAAAAATTGTGAGCCACGAGTTTAGGCTTGAAGCTGAACCATTCTACCTAAAGGTAAGTGATTATGCTAAAGATGCCTTTGCCTACATTAATGGTGATGTAATGGATTTCGAAGTTTGAGATATAGCCATAAATTCACACATTTATCATCAGCGGTGAATATGAAAGCAACACTGAATCATCACAGAGATTTCACACTTTGGATAGACCGCACCTTGGGAAGTATAGTAGCTTCCTTTTATTTTCAAGTGTGATCCCTACCTTTGGACTAAAATTTGCTCCTTATTTTTCATTAGTTAAGGTCAGAACCTCCTCTTAATTCTTTATTTATTTTGGCTTTTAATAAAATGTGCCACGAAGAGTGGCTTAAATTTAAAAAAAAAATGATTAAACACTTCACTAAACATCCCTAACCCCTGTTTGTTTCCAATTTTAATGAAAATTTGTACCGTTGCAATGGGAAGCGTTTTTGTTGACCAGTTTGTCTCACAGTGGAATCCATTTTTTTTTTTAGTCCAAACCAATCCAATAGAACCTTACTTGTGGCGGAGGAATACCGTGGTTACATACTCGATCATAGACACTACACCAAAAATCAAATAAGATCTGCTATCTTTATCGCTAAACATGACTAATAAAACAAAAACCAAGCCTAACAACCCACCAAAATATCGCAAATAAACCAATTACGGAAGTAAGCTACTACAATTCGATCTAACCGAACAAGACCACGGACAACTCTGGGTAGCTCCATATGCGACTAAAACCTCTGTGTATGCCCTTTTGCACCTATTTTTGCTAATGTATCTGCCACTTGATTACCTTCTCTATACTAATGTATTACATGAACCTCAAAAGGATGAATCAAAACCAATAGCTCTTCCCAAAAATCCCACAGATACCACATTGTGCACTTACGAGTTATTAGCCAATTAACAATAATTAGAGAGTCACATTCAATTTCAACAACACCAGTCCCAAGTTGTTGGCAAACCTTCAAACCTTCAATAATAGCCCTCAACTCTGCTTCTGTATTAGTAGCCTCCCCTAACTTTCCCAAACTCATCTCTAATAACACCCCCACACCCAGATGGGCCATGGTTCCCAAAGCTACAGCCATCTACATTAAGTTTGACCCTACCCGCTCTCCGTCTCCTCCAAGTGATCATACGAGTTTGCCTTTGCCGCGGCATCACACATGGAATGTCCAAATCAGACAAAATTCTAGCATCATGAGATGAAAGGGCTCTAACCTTTTTGATGGAATAGGCCATCTGTTGCAACCAGAATTTTATAGAGGTGACTGCTTCCTCAATTGTTTCATACTTTCCCTCCATTCGAGCTCGACACCGCCGCACCCACAAATGCCAGGTAATAAGACAAGGAAGCATACCAAGAAGACAACCTAGTTGTGTAGATCGCTTAGCTCGAGCACACCATAGTTGAACCCGCTCCCACCAACCTTGTTTACTCCTCCATTGCAAACCTAAATAATGCGATAATTTCTTCCAAACCTCATCCGCAAAGTCCCCTGTGCTCAATACATGATCTGTATTCTCCTCGTGACCTACTAGACAGCAATTGCATTTTGAAGCTATAGCAATACCCACTTTACGAATACTAGAATCCACACTGAGGCTCCCTGATAAAGCTTTCCACATAGCCACTGACACCCGCTTAGGAATAGCTTTGTTCCAAACCCACTGGGCCCAATGCACATCTGGAGCTTTAATTCTAAGCATGTCCCAAGCACTTCTCAAAGTGAAAATGCCCTGTTTATTTGGTTTCCATATCAAAATATCCTGACCAGGCTTGCAAGCATGAAGTTTTTGCATAATATTCCCCGCCACCTCTTCTCCAACTAGTTCATGTAACCTCTCAATATCTCATCCGGACTCCAAACATACATTACGTATTCTCAAACCAGGTTGGTTAATGTTAGTAACTTGGTTACATAGAGGGCCATTCGGCATCCAATGAGAAAACCAAAACGAGATATTTCCTTCATTGATCTTCCATTGACAATTTGCAGCTACCTTAGGTAAAACATCCACGATAGATTTCCAAAATTTGGATCCCCTCCTGTTCAGTGTAGAGACATACACCAAGCCATTTTTTATGTACTTAGCTCTAAAGAAACTTGCCCATAGAGAATCATCCGACAGTAGCTTCCATGCAAACTTCATATGTAGAGACCGTTGTATCTCCTCAAACCTACGAAAACCAAGACCCCCCTCCATCTCCGGTTTACACATCTTCTCCCAAGCAACCCATTTTTTCTTTGGCCTTCCATTCATTTCACCCCAAAAGAAAGATGATATAATTGAATTCAAGAATTTAAAGACTGACATAGGCACGTGCACTACAGATAGTAAGTGTGTTGCCATACTAGAAAACACATGTCTAATTAGAATGAGGCGACCTCCTTGTGATAGTAACTCCAATTTCCAGCCTGCAATTTTACTCTTAATTTTGTCCACCAGTCCTTGAAGATGACGAGACGTTAACCTGTCCAACACCACCGGAACCCCCAAATACGTAAAAGGAAAAGATCACTCTTGGAAGGAAGTAACTCTAAGAATCTCACCTTTTTGTGCCATTGTACAATTCTTAGATAGAAAAATAGCTGACTTATCTCTGTTTATCAACTGTCCGAACCACCTTTCATAACAAGCAAATGTTTTCATAAGCTTTTTCATGGATTTTTTACTGCCATTAGCAAAAACTACAAGATCATCAGCATACAGCAAATGTTAGTCCAGTGGTGCCCCTCGGGGATGTGAGAAGGTTCCAATTCGATCTGTCTCAAACTTCTTTCGTAACAGTCGAGTCAACACCTCTTCCATAATAATGAAAAGATAAGGCGAGAGGGGATCACCTTATCTCAGACCCCTTGAGAATTTAAAGAAACCCTGAGTCGTGCCATTCATCATAATAGAAAACCAGGGGGTGGTAATGCAATTTGAAATCAAAGAGCAGAACTCAACCGGGAAACCAAATGATCTCAAGACATGAATTAGAAAGCGCCAATCCACTCTGTCATAGGCCTTAGCCATATCCACCTTAATCATCACATTTCCACCTCGAACCTTGCCATTCAAGGATTGTACCATCTCCTGTGTGAGAGTGATGTTCTCAAAAATGCTACGTCCTGGTAAAAAGGCCCCTTGTTCCAATGATATGATTTTATGAAGTAACACCTTCATTCTGTTCACCATTATCTTTGCAAAAATTTTGTAAGCCACCGAGCAAAGACTGATAGGCCCAAACTTGTCTAAACTCGTAGGATTCTCCATCTTGGGGATGAGAACAATATATGATGATGAATAAAACCTTGCCATAGTTTTCCCTTCAAAGAACTCAACAGCAGCCTCCACAACATCTTCTTTAATAATTTCCCAGCAATTTCTGTAGAAGGCTGAGCTAAACCCATCCGGACCAGGAGAACTGTCAACAGGTATAGAGAGTATAGCATCCCACACATCTTCCCTAGTTGGTAACTTACAAAGCTCAAGCCCCTCCTCCCTAGAGATGCACTCATCGATATAACCTGACAAATTTGGCAATTGGAAATCACGCTCCTCGGAAAGAAACTTATGAAAATAATCCACAGTCGCTATGTGAATCTCTTTTGGGGTACTTAACACCGACCCATCACCCAAGGTCATAGAAGATATCCTCATACTTCGTCTTTTCTGTGCAATAACAGCATGAAAGAACTTAGTATTGTTATCCCCATCACTCAGCCATTTTTTCTTGGCTTGTTGAGAGAGCCTTATCTCCTCATTTCTTTACCACTCTATGAGCTCTATTTTAGATCTCAAAAACTCACTTTCCACCTCCTCTATATAACCACTTTGAAGAACATTCTCCAAACTTTCATCTCGCTCTTCCAACTCAGTGGAGATAGACTCCACTTGCCCAAACACCTGCTTATTCCACATTTTTAAAGCCATTTTTGTGGCCTTTAATTTTGCTGCTAGTTTGTCCATACCCCATAGCCCCTCTGCATAGTCACAACCCCTCCATACTAGCTCAACACAAGATTGAAAATTCTCATGTTCACACCACATCCTCTGGAATCGAAAAGGAGAAGGACCGTAGGAATCGTGTTGCTCCTGAAAATGAATGAGCATCGGGCAGTTATCTGATGTATGCTTAGGCAAATATTTCATTTGTAAATTAGGATAGAGCCGCAAAGCATTCGAGTTAGCCAGTGTACGATCCAATCTGGCCCAGCTACGACCCAGTCCATCATGTCCATTACACCACGATAGTTTCTTCCCCACATACTGTACTTCCACCAACCCACACTTATCTATGCAATCATTAAATTCCATAGCTGCTAGTGGTCTAGGATTTCCTCGTATACGTTCAGAATCATGTCTTATAATGTTAAAATCCCCTGAGACTATCTAAGGCAGGCCACCAATCCTAAGACTCTCTAACTCTTGCCACAGTTCCCTTCGCTCCAAAGTAGTGCATTTTGCATAAATGAAGGAAACCACAATTTTTTGATTATCTTTCAGAACCATACCATGTAACGCTTGAGAAGAAGCACCAATCCACTCGACTCTAATGTCATCCCTCCAGAAAACCCAAATTTTACCTCCCTCACCTTTATTTGAAAGCCAACCCGACAAATTTATCTTCTTAGCAAACATAGCCATACGCTGGTCACTATGTAAAGGTTCCGCCACCACTAAAACTGCCACATTATGCTTTTTAACTAACTTCCTCAGCCTCCCTTTTGACGTGTCCATGCCCCGTACATTCCACACTACCATGGAATCAATCATAAGTTCAGTTTTGAAGGGCGTGCTCGCACCCTTTGTGAGTACCTCAGTGTTAACCTTTTAGCACCCTGCCCTGTTGCAATTTTGTTAATTTCTGTGTCTGACATATAATCCTTTTCTCTCTGATCACAAGCATCACCACGGACCTCTGATATCTCACAATCTGACCCAGCATTAATCGCTCTTTCTTCTTCGACATCCTCATCATTTATTGCCTCAACAACAGGAGTAATAACACTGTCCTTTTGATTATTAACAGGATTCCCCATGTTGTCAGGCTCAAACCTCTTCCTTGCCGCGAGTTCACCCGAAGCCGATACCGTCAACTCCCTACCAGCCCCACCATCATGCTCCTCCACATTCTTAATACTTGTGCTTGTTCATGCTCAATAAACAGCGCCCCCAACTCCTTGTCATTCATCTCTACCGCATGTTCCCTATCTTGCGACCCGCTGTAGTTTCCAGTTTCACCATGGTCTCCTTCTGGAAGAACCTCCACATTCTGTGAATTATCCACTGCATAATCATTTTCCTCCTTCCGTACATCTGTCTTAATCACAATGTCCGCACTTCTCATATTTTCCTTTCCCGCCTCGATTTGTTTCTCCTCTAACGTACCCATCTCATTCCTCTTCCACTCCATTTTAGCCTTTCCTTTTTCCTCGCTAGTCCATTTACGTCCTGGTACCTGCCTTGGTTGATCCACCCTACAAGCAAATTCGGGATGACCCTGCCTTCCACACCTGTTGCAGTAGAAATCGAGTTTCTCATATTTTACCTCATGCGAATATGTTCTAGTTGGGAACCTAATAGGAAAACCCTCCACTGGTTCTGCCCTCAAATCTGTCTCAACACATATTCGAGCCCCAGTCGCTCTTGTTCGATTAAGAGTCACGTGATCTGTTCCTAAATAACGCCCAAACCTCGATGCAAGGATTTTCAAACAATCAACCCTATATAGATGGAGAGGGAGCCCAGGCAAAAAGATCCACTGCGGGGCAATAGATGACTCTCTGTGTATATCAAAATCCACCGTCCACTTGAACAAACGGAAAACGCTCCCCGCAATTGATCTTCCTTTCCGAGCCCAGGTGTGTAGAAAGTCCTCTTCATTCCTCAATTGAATCAATACGTGTGATGAATCCATAAAACTGATAATATGAGTCTCCTGTAAGCCCCACGTTTTCACCACTGCCAAACGGATCTGATCAATGTTTGGTCTCCTCGCCAGAAATTTCATCACCAGTCCCCACCAAAATTCCTCCTCAAGTTTCTTGATTTCTGTTGCCGTGAAAGAAAAACCCAATTCACCATCAATGTCCTCTAATTTTTATGGCAGCACAACCGTCTTCTCCTCGCCGGACCGCGCCTTCACCACATCCAGAAAACTTCTCCTAACACCCGCCGCAGTACTGCCCAGCGCCGCTGCTAGAGTCTCCACCGGACGATCTCCTGCCCACGCTCCAGGTCCCGTCAGGTTCAGCCTCGCCCTGGCGGCAGCCTCTGCCCTAGGAGTTCAAAACTACGAGTGTATTTTAGGGAGAGACGTTTTTATTCTTCAGTTAAAATAATATGAAACAAATGGGTCCCTAAAGTGTCTAGTTGATTAATTTTGTGATGAATCCCCTTTGCTTGCTCATCCATGAGCTGCCTATGGGCGGTCTTTCTGTGTGAGAAACTCTTAAGGCTTTTGTGTCTACGTCATATTCTCAGGGTCAAAGAAGATTTGTCTTTGAATCAATAACTCCATCATCTCCCGACGAGAATCTCCCCCAGTATGGACTCATGAAGTGCCAAAAGTTGAAAAGAATAGTGGTGTGGATGTGACTTAGCAAATTTAAATGCTAGTCATTGGGACTCATCTTCTCAATGATTTCAAAGAGATCAATTTTCTTTGGCATCAACTAGTATCCGTATATTGGGACACGGTCTTTAATTAATGCGGACAGTCCATACACAGTCTCCTACAACAAATTTAAGCTCATTTCGCTTGCTTTCAGTTGCCGCTTTATACTTAGCAGAAAAAGTAACTAAATGATCATTAGTGGTATGACAAATCTTTTGAGGCTATGCCATAAAATCAGAGGAGTGCATAGACTCGAGATTTAATAGGAAAATTCAGAAAATCAGTGTAAATACACATCATAGACTACCTTGCCAGCATTACAAATACCTACTGATGGAAAAAGGATTCTGCAGACATGTGCTAGCGATTCTTTTTAGGTGCAAATTCAGCATGAAGTAGCTTTTGATCCAAGTTTAATAAATATGATCACTAACCAAGCTACGAAGTAAATCACCTATGCAGAGGTTAATGACCTCAGTCTTTGGGATGCTAGCTAGGAATTGCTAAAGTTGAGGTCCGTATTGGTGGGTAGCCAAGTGCGGAACGGATAATACCTGAAAGCATCCAAGTAGTAAGCCCACCCCAAGATGAGTGCTCTCCTATTCCGACTTCTTAGATAATGCTTTCGAACACAATACAACTTTCTTGAAACAAAGATAATAAATCTCTCAAGAACATACAAATTCCAGCATATGATTTCTGACATAAAACACAATGAATAACACCAAGGCGTTTACAGATCATGGCTTAGACTCAAATTGTACCATTCTGTTTGACCTCGAAAAGCCTAACCAAAACTCTTATCAATTAAAGGATGCAACTGAGACTCAAAAAACAACAAATGAAAATTTAGACACTGGGGATTGTATCTCACTCAGGACAATCAGAAAGAACAACTTCTAATTAGAGGTTTGGAAGAAGAATGGAGAAGAAATGAGTGAATTATGGAAGCCAAGAAGCATGAACGATAGAAATCAGATGAAATGACCAAATAGGACAGCAGAGGAACAAATTTATAACCTTTCTGCCAACCATTGATCTCAAATCTGATCCAACGGACCAGAGCATCTCAGAAGTTAAAAGTGGCTATTGAGTACCACAGTAAAATCGTCCTTTTTTTTTTTTTTGCCTTTTTTTCCAAACAGTTACTTTGCACTCATGGGTTCAGGTTTTGGTCAAGACCAAGTTATCAGACATTTGTAACAGAGTTGCTGGACCAATTGGTGTCACACCCCAATAGCAGGCTTTCACAAGCTTTGCCGAAAATGATTGAGAAAGCTATCGAACATGATAAAAGTAGGCGATACGCATCTAGAAAGAATAACAAAGCCACATTAATAGCAATATAGGCAATAGTGTACCATCTTCAAGAAACAATCAATGAAAACAAAGATCATTCTCTATGGAACCCCAAACACGAAATTCACACCGATTGTTTAAATTTTGTTGAGTTTTAACTTAACAATTACTTCGATAAAACTATTATAGATTGTTGGTCTCAGAATCGAAATCTTTATACCAAAAACAAAGAACAAAGAAACAAAATTGCAGAAAGTAAAAACACACAGATTTTTCACCCTTAGAGCCCGGATGTTCAGCTTTACACAACCTACTCACCCGTTGAGCATCTATTAAGTAGATTACGCTCGAATCCACTAAGAATCGCAAAGAACGGTACAAATGTATGAAGAAATGATTTCTTCACCGATGTTTTCTCTCTATTCTCTTATACAATATTTCTCCTCACAATCACTAACTGTATACAAAATACACTAAGAATATCACTAAGACATGTACATTGATAAAAACATGAGATTTCAAGAAGATGAACAGCGAGGAATCACTGGAGAGAAGACAAAAGAGAAAACCCTAGAATAGCAACAATTCATAAAAGAATATAGAGAGAGGGAGTTATAAAAACAACCCTTAAACTATCCAATCCAACGGTCTAGAGCATGACAAGTTTGAGGCCAAGATTAATCAATTTAAACAAAGCAAATCAGTAGTCCCATTAAATATCAAAACCCAAAGACAAAAAATGCTCAATACCACAGAATAGAGAGGCAGCTCAAACAGCAATCTCCACCTTGCTAATCTATGATAGAAAAAAAAAGAAAAGAATTATCGATTTAATCCATATGCTTTAAATAAATTATTTTCTCATATGAACTCTAATATCTTACTCCATGTTGAAATTCGAGAAAATAATAAAATAAAACATACATAGATCCATGATAATCTGATTGTTTGCCTGAAAGGTTATGATCTTCCAATTTAGTTTGTGATATTATCTTCGAAAATTTTGAAGAATACAACAAATTGGGGACCATGACCCCATGTAACTAGGGGTGGGTGTGGGTTGGATTGGGTCGGTTTTTGCCCCAACCCAAACCCAATCCAACATGGTTGGTTTGATCTAAAATCAAACCAACCCAACCCAAGGACGTGTTGAAACCCAACCCAACCCAACCCAACCCAATCAAGTGTCGGTCGGGTTGGGTTGTGTTGGTCGGTTTGGGCAAAGTATAATTTATTACCATATGTTCAAACAAAACCAACACGTCATTCAAATAACTGAAATACGATTAATATTTAATACAACTTACAACTATCCACAAAAAGCCATTCAAGCTAAAAAATAAATGAAGACTCTCAGAACATGAACGTGGATTTATTTATTTATTTATTTTTTACCTTCAAAGCCATTCTATCTCCAGGTTTATCAAGGTTCCCCTGTATCGTGCATACTGGAGTCCGCAATCCAGATTACTCTAGCTGGTAGAAAGCAATTCTTAATCACAATCCATTATTTTCCTTCCATTTATAAAAATTTGAAATTCAAACAAACAATAATTTGGCTATTCATAATTCTGCGTACCAAAGAAACTGTACAGTTCTCCAGAACTGGATCTAAACTCGGTGTTATGTGGAATCTAAAGAGATCACATGTTTACTTTTGGTGTAGGATTTCACAGTGTCAATTGGGATCCATAAACACCCAATTCACTGCTAATTACCATTACACCATGTCGGATAATCGAATCTCAGTAAATTTAAAGGGAAACAAGAAAAAAAACTACAAAATTGTGAGCTCAATAAAAATAGAAATCCGTACGGGAAATCAGTCCTCAAGTTAAAAGAAAAACAAAAACAGTAAAACCGATAGAATGCATCTTTGTAAATTATAGCAGAGAAAGTTTTAAATGTTAAAAAGCAATGATTTTTGCTAATGGAAACCTTATTTTGCATGTAAGAATGATGCACAAAATAAAAATACAAAATCCCCAATTGACTTTCATACAAAAAGGAACGGTTTTGGCAGAATGTGCACCTCCATCTATATACAAGAACGATGCACAAAATAGAAATAAAAAAACTCCCAATCGATTAACATAGGAAAAGGGGTTATTTTGGCAGATGGTCACCCAAAGTAGAAATACTAACTCTCAATTGATTTACTTACAAAAACATGATTTTGGCAGATGAACACCTTGGAATTATATAGAAGTACGAAATTCCCAATTGATTTTGAATACGAAAGAGAAAAAGAGAATAACTTACCAAGTCTTCACTTGTAAGCGGTGGGGAGATCAGAAATGGAGAATTTGGTTTGGCGAAGCATTTGCGGTGGGAGTGAACAATTGAAGACGAGACTGAGAACTGAGAAGTATAGTCTGTCTCTCCTTTTTTTTGCCTTTAGGGTTTTGTTTTTTCAATTTAACCTCTTTTTTTTTCTTTTTTTTTTTTTTAAAATTTTCGGGTCGGGTCGGGTCGGGTTTAGAGTGCCAACCCGACCCGACTACCCAACCCAAAATTCGAAAACCGCCCAAAAAATGCAAAAAACCGACCCAAACCGGTCGGGTCGGGTCGGGTCGGGTTCGTCGGGTCGGTCGGTTTTTTGCCCACCCCTACATATAACCATAAGATAATGAATGTTCATTATCTTTTATTTGTTTCAAATCGGCCAATCATCAATCTAAAGCAAACATCATGTCTCTACACTTTAATTCCATGAAACCTAATACCTGTTAGTCACAATATAGATTTAACAGATCACTTTAATTGACTAATATCCTATAAATAATAGCACCACACATTTTAATATACAACGTGTGGTCCTAAATATTGTTAAAATTATCCAACAATCTCTCATTGGGCCATACGAGTAATCTTACAAATGTGCACAACCTTATGAACTCAAAATTTTGCTATTATTATTATGGGTATTACCAAACAATCTCGTCCATTAGTCATATTGATATAGGATCAAAGCGGTTTTCGTCACATTTAACGTGACTAAATCCATCAATGGTCACATACACCTATACAACCAAATGACATAGATCAATCATGGGAGTGTAGCTTGGAAATTGCATGTTATGTGATCCAAATATGTCTATTTCCAACTGGTCTAAACTTTTTTCTTAAGTAAGATCAATAATGAACATAATAACAGAGTGAAATGAACTAAATACTTTATTTCTGTACAGAATAATATCCAAATACACAAATGTGTCCAAAATATAAAGCAATGAAAATACAAACTCCCACTAAAATTTGATATCCTCATGATATACAACACCCATATGAGCAGTGTGCTCGTGAAAGACCTTGTGTGTCAATCCCTTAGTAAGCAGCTCCGCAATCATGGAGTTTGTCTCAATATGCTCTATGAAAATCTATCCACTCTGTACTCTTTCCTTCACAACCAGGAACTTGATATCAATGTGTTTTGACTTAGATGAACTCCTGTTGTTATTGGAATATAGAACTGCTGAGTTATGTCACAATATAACTTTAGTGGTCTTTCTACGCCATTCATAATGCGCAGTCCAGTGACAAAATTTCGCAGTCATATTCCTTGATGAAATGCCTCATAGCATGCTACAAATTCTACCGCCATGGTAGAAGAAACTATGAGTGTCTGCTTGGCACTCTTCCAAGAAATAGCTCATCCAGCTAGCAGATAGATATAGCCTGATGTGGATCTCATACTATCTTGGCATCCAACAAAATCAGTATCAGAATACCCTATGATATCTAACTGATCCGATCTAATATATGTGAGCATGTAATCTTTTATTCTCTTCAAAATACCTCATAACCCTTTTGGCTGTTTTCCAATGATCCATTCCAGGGTTGCTCAAATATCTGCCTAACATTTCAACAATGAATGCTATGTTTGGACGTGTACAAACTTGAGCATACATAAGACTCCCAATAGCTGACGCATATAGAATCTTCTGCATTTCCTTAACTTCAAGGTTATTTTACGGGTATTGTTAGAGACTAAATTTGTCTCTCTTAGCGACAGGGATGTCACCTGATTTACAGCCTTGTATGTCAAACCTCTTAGTACTTTATCGATATAACTCTTTTGTAACAATCCAAGAATACTTCGAGAGCAATCTCTATGTACCTGAATCCCTAATACAAAAAAGCGTCCCAAGATCTTTTATCTCAAAATTCCTTGATAAAAATCACTTGGTTTAGTGTAACATGCTTATATTATTAGTGGCAAACAGTATGTCATCAACATACAAAAAAAAGGAAAATATGCTTACTCCCACTGAACTTGTGATACACAAAATCATCATCAACATTTATTTAAAACCAAAAAAAGATAATTACTTGATGAAATTTGTAGTACCAATGATGAGAAGCTTGCTTGAGCCCATAGATGGATTTCTTTAATTTGCAAATCATATTTTTCGGGTCTCCTGACACAAAGTTTTCTAGCTGCACGATATAGATCGTCTCATCAATGTCGCCATTGAGAAATGCCGTCTTAACATCCATCTGATATAACTCAAGGTCAAAGTGCGCAACAAGTGTCATAATTATCCTGAAAGAATCTTTCGTTGAAACTGGAGAGAAAGTCTCTTGGAAGTTAATACCTTCCTTTTGGGTAAAGCCTTTAGCTACAAGACGAGCCTTATATCTTTCCACATTACCTTTCGAATCCCTCTTGGTTTTAAAAATCCATTTGCAGAAAAATATCAAATTCTTATAATCCAAAACACTCACTTCTTAAATATAATCTGGAATGTACTTTCTCAATAGCCTTCAGAGGTTGTTGAAGTTTGAGGAAGGTTGGACCAAAAGTACAGGAAGAGTGCAAGAACAAGGTGTTCTTGGTGATCCACATGAGATAAACAATTCTAGAATACCGGGAGCAGATGTGAGTGAAACACATTCTAACGGGTCTTGGAGATTGCAGGAATTAGATCAGCAAGTCTAGTAAGTTTTTTATCCAATTAATGGTTTTCTCCCTTATCAATTCTTTGTGTTGTTTACATTATTGATTTCATACAAGCCGTCAATTCAACATAGAGTAGTTAATTCACATGAACTGAATCTAGAATAATTAATTATTGTGACTTGTTGCAATATTAACCAACGATAATTTTTAATTCCGCATTATTCACCTATTCACCCCCTTCCCACCTCTAGGGTTCAATGCGGATCAAAGGTGTCTTCTACTACTTACATTCCGAATTGAAGTCTCAAAATCACCATAAAGAAGATCGGTTACTGTATTATAAAGGATGATCAGCAAGTAAAACCGACCAGAGTTCTACTCCTGGCTCAACATATATTGTTTCTTTTCTCCCTTTCTTTCCTTATATTAAGGCCCTTTACACAAGTAATACAAGTACAGCTAATGTGGGAACGACAACAATGTACTAATGACCATCCGCTTTTTAGTTTGCAGCTTCACATTTTTGTCTCTTGCAAACCTGCATATTAACCTACTCTTTCTTAATCTGAATGGTCCCTGCTTTAACAGAGACGTGACTCCCGAACATGCTGAATTATTAACAAGATTTCCAGTGAAGCTGCATCTTTAGGATAGTTTTGAGTTCTTCAATAGAGGACTTCGTAGCTTGAGGAATAGGCTCTGGTACAATAATAGCTTTCTTTGATGGAACGACTGGATATAGGGCATTTTGGAGCTTGAAGAATAGGGAATTAATACCATGTTGAAACACCTCGTCCAAAAGCCTTTGGTTCAACTTTTAAGCCTTGATGGTGGATCGAGCTTGTGGAAGTAAAAAGGATGGCAAGTCTCTGATTCGATATCCACTGCCCCAGAAAGAAGCCAGATAAAGGCCAATGATAGCCATAGCAACCACTGAGCAAGCAGGTGGAACGGCTTAAGGGCATCCAAGGAATTGAGTTGCAAGAAGTCCTGCCAGCGTTGAACTTTGCATTCCTGTGTACAACGAAATTGTCTTGCATTCATCTTCTTCTAACCTGCCACAGTACCATCCTACTATAAGATTAAATTCACCATCCTACAGTGTAATAAACATGCATGCTTTTAAAGTTGTACCATAAATTAATTATACTTTGTTTAAAACTTCAGCCAACAATAAAGGGAGCATGAGTTGACAGAACATCCTACCTCAAAGGGGGAATTTTTGGAAACCAATAGCCCATGATGAATGCCACAACATGGAACGACAATACAGGGCAGACCAATCTTAGACCTTCAGCAGAAAGAATTTGGCTCCTATTTATAGCAAGAGGGCTTCCAATGCACATTGAGGTACAAAACATTGCAACCAATGGCATCACAGGCTTTATAACAGATACAAATGGTTTGGCATAAGTGTCTAGCACTAAGCCAAGAGTCACTGGAGCAAGAACCACATGGTAAAACAGAAAATTCAACAGCAAAATAAATTAAATTAACCACGTATTTGATCTGTTTTAGTTTAATAATACCTGTAAAATTGATTTTGCCATAGCTACTGCATCGACTGGAATGACAGAGCCAATGAGAAGGCCTGTTAAGAAAGGAGTAACAAGAACGGATGCAATGGTGGTTGAGCTGGTCAAGAGAATGCTAAATGCCACATCTCCTTTGCTCAAGAAACTGGCGTAGCTAGATAGCTGAGCTCCTGCAACACAAGACATGAGAACAAAACCGGCATAGAACACTGGTGACATCTTGAATGAGCATGCTACGAACACCCCAAGTGCCGGTTTCAGAACATACTGCGCAATAAAGCCTACAGATAATGCCACAGGCCTGCATCAAACGAGAGCTTATTATTTTTGAGAGTCAGTTCAACAAGCATGAAAATGCAAATGCCAATACTAACACGATGAAGTTCACAAAGACAGAAGAAAAGAAAATAAAAGCTACCTTTTATATGCAAGGGTAAAATCATCAAAGGAGAGTTTAATTCCAATAGACAACGTTATACCTCCAAGTGCAGGAGCATATAATTCCCTTGACACCCTTCCGTTTATCAAATACAAAACCAACAAAGCAAGCAGTTCAGAATCCACATATATATAAACTTTAATTAGGTAAAATAATTTTATCAATTCAATAAATCAACTGCAAGAAGTTTGAATTTCATTTCACATACTAGAGCTACTCACCAAGTGAAAGTTGAAGGGTGAGAAAGAGCAGCAACAGCAGTAAGAGCCACCACAAATGGTAGCATTGCAGATAAAACTTGTGAAGCATCAGCCTTTGCCTCCGTTTCCGTTACAGTACTCTTGGTGTCCACAGACTCCACACCAAATGAAAGCAATGAATAATTTCCTTCTCTTCTTTGCATTCCAACTTTACCTACAAAAGGTGATAAAGTTGAACATGCAACAGCAAATAAAGACCCCCCATTAACACAAGTAGCAGCTTTTTTGGGCATAGCTTCTTGGATTGACGAGAAAGAACGGTGTTTTAAAGAGAGGAAAAATGAATTTCTGGGGAGTGAAGTGATGGTGGAATTGGATTTGGATTTGTAAAGAAAAGTTCTGGTTGTGCTTGGAACTGAAAGGAATGTAATTGATGACATTTTCTTTGAGTTACCAGTGAAAGAAAGTTCAGTTTTTTTTTTCTGGAGAGGCAACGGTGGAGGAGGATGGAGTAGCGGCAGAGCTGGTATACAGTAGCTTAAAGGATGCGATGAAGAATTCCGGTGGGCGAAATTCGTTTCATGGTTTGCGAATGGGGCAAATATTTGTCATGTACGTCCTTTGACTATTTTGTGTTTTTGTTTCATGGCAAACTATTCACTTTGGGTCCATTGATGTACATGTTAAGGAAGATGTTCTAAAGTATTTATACCCTCATCTTGTTTTTTAGTACATTCGATTTAAATTGAAAAACTTTATCATATGCATATATTCTTTAGTTTTTTTTTAATTATGTCTAATGTATATATTATGCCCTTGTTTGGTCTTCATTATTTTCAAAACACATTTTTTTCTTTTTTATTTTCGATCACACATTCTTTAATTAAATAACATTACGTATAAACACAATTTTTTCTTATTTTTAATTACACATTCTCCATCAAAATATTATTCCAAAATACATTTTGAACAAAAAATGGAGCTCAAACAAGCTCGTAGAAATTAATTATAGAGCTTTGAGTTTAGGGTAATGGAGCAATAAGCATCAACTATTGTCTTGAAGACTCGTTGAAAGCACATGTCCAGAATAAAACTAGTTGTACAACCTTTATTGATAGTTTGACAATGCACATGTTGTCAAGATCTCGGCCATCAATTTCAAAAATAGTTTTTAAAATAAATGGATATGATGTTTGATAAGTCAAATATTGTAAATGAATTAGTTGTAAACGGGATTGTACAATTAGCATGACTCGTGTATGCAACCGTTTTTGCATACAACACCCTTATTAAGGTCCTGTTTGGGAGGGATTAAATTTTTCTACAGTAAATCAATTCTCATTTTCAACCACACATTCTTCAATAAAATAATATTTTCCATCACATCAATAATTTTTTCTTCTTTTTCAACCACACATTTCCCATCATCTCACTATTCAAAATCAATTCTTCCCCCAAAAATCTCTCCCAAACAAACTCTAATTTAGAATGACAGCTTTCTTACAATCGATTGAATTCAAAAGGAATGACTAAAACAAAAATATATAAGTTTTCTTAATTAAGAGATAATGATTCATCTATACCATGAATTTCTACATACTTAAATATCAATAAGCGCCGTTGAAAGATAATTTGATCTTAACTAAACAATTTCCAGGCCTAAAAATGGTAGATAGTGGAAACCACATGGATTATATTAGTATTATATAAGAGTAAGGTTTAACACCACTAGTGATGTAGGGGAAGCTTATAGGAAAGACAAAAATCTCACAAAAAGAATTTCAATCACGAGAAATTCAAAAAAAACTTTATTTCATTCAAAATTGAGTTGCCTTAAAAGGCTTACAACGTTTAAATAGCGAAACCCTAATAAAATTCGAAAAGAAATTACATAATAATAAAAAATATTATTTTTTCCAAAAATGGAAAAAATTGAGATAATCACGGATCTTGATTCTCCTAATCATCAGGATCGTCCCCCAACAAACGGAAATCAAATCCGAGTTTATTTGACTAAGATATTGTCAAAACAAAAATTATCATAAACGGCAAAAACGCATAATTGAGGGCCTAAACGATGGAATTTGCCCAAAATTTGCCGTGCTTCAGGGTCAAAGGCCCTGAGTTGTGATCATTGGCCTGTTTCCACTCAAATTAGACTAGCAATTCGTCAAAAACGAACAAACCCGAAATTAAATTGAGTTATTATTTTGCCTTCATCATTCTCCACGGGTTGAGAAAAATTCGCCCTCGAATTTGATGGGGTAGAAACCTCATCATCATCAGAATTATCACCTCGAAATGACGGCTCTGGCGGTAATCTATCTGGGAGCTCTTCCGAGAAGTCCTCATGAAATTCCTCTAGCAATGACTGAATCCTGCGAGTAACCTCATGCTCACTGTCAACTGACTTTTCCACCAGCACATACACTATCCCATATCCTTCCATATTTGTCTAGAACTTCACTCTGGTCAGTAAATTGGCGTCATCCCCAACTGCTTTTGCCGAGCCCTTATCTGGAAGCAATACACTTTTCTTTTCCCCAATAGTACATGTCGACTGGAAGAGATTAGTACGCAACCAGTCAGTGTTATTTTTCAGGGAAGTCAGAAAACTCCGCCTCACCACCAATGACTGACCCACATCACCAATCACAAATTCCTCCTTCTCTATTGCTTCTTCTACACCTTCACTGTCAAATATAGGCGGACCGTAATAATCAAATTCTTCCTCTTCTGTTGATTCTTCAGTGTCTTCATTGTCAAATACAGGCGGACATTCATAATCAAACTCTTCATCCTCTATTGCTTCTTCAATGTCTTCATTGTCAAATACAGGCGGACCTTCATAATCAAACTCTTCCTCATCTGTTGCTTCTTCAATGTCTTCATTGTCAAATACAGGTAGACTGCCATAATCAAACTCTTCCTCCTCTATTATTTCTTCAATGTCTTCAATCGTGACATTCTGAATATTATGATCACGGTGTTGGACTTCCTCAATCGGAACCTGCCCACGACGACCACGACCCCTGGGTGCATGTTGTTGCGGCATAAGTGCAGCAACTTGCTGTGTCAACAACTCCACTTGTTGACGCAACTGTGCGATTTTATCACGTCTATGTATTTCCTCTACTAGGGCTCCACGGGCTTCTTGACGTCTCCTTGAAGGCATAATGAAGGAACGACTTCAGCTCTGATACCAACTGATGCAGGGGAAGCTTATAGGAAAGACAAAAATCTCACAAAAAGAATTTCAATTAAGAGAAATTCAAAAAAAAACTTTATTTCATTCAAAACTGAGTTGCCTCAAAAGGCTTACAACGTTTAAATAGGGAAACCCTAATAAAATTCGAAAAGAAATTACATAATAATAAAAAATATTATTTTTTCCAAAAATGAAAAAAATTGAGATAATCACGGATCTTGATTCTCCTAATCATTAGGATCGTCCCCCAACAAACGGAAATCAAATCCGAGTTTATTTGACTAAGATATTGTCAAAACAAAAATTACCATAAACGGCAAAAACGCATAATTGAGGGCCTAAACGATGGAATTTGCCCAAAATTTGCCGTGCTTCAGGGCCAAAGGCCCTGAGTTGTGATCATTGGCCTGTTTCCACTCAAATTAGACTAGCAATTCGTCAAAAACGAACAAATCCGAAATTAAATTGAGTTATTATTTTGCCTTCATCAACTAGTGTCAAACGCCAATTTAAATAGTAAATTGCATGGTATTAAATGATATATACATTTAAATCAATGTTATATCACATATGATTCATTTAATTGTACATATCAAGTTTGACCTTCTAGACTGATGCTCTAATACCATAGTTATTAGATCTGACCCGAAAAAATTATCGAGTCAACATGTCGGTAATTCAACAGGTGGGTCGTTGTTAGACTTTAATTTTAATTAAATTATTTTTGAAACAAAAAGAAAACCATATTTTTCTATATATATATTGAATGGTTTAACCGATTTTTGATCAGTTAATATGCTTCCTTGATCAATGAATGTGCTTGGACCGAATCACTATTCGATTCGATGATTCCCGATTCAATTTTTATAAGCACATCTAAAATTATTGGTGTTAAATAACATTATTCATTATGTAAACATAGAATTATATAGTAACATTATTCATTACTCAATATGCCCACAAGAATTGTATAAATGTCAGAGCGTTAGAAGCCGTGTTAGAAAAGTTCAGTATTAAGCCTCTCTTTATTTTCAATTAAAATTAATTTTTTTGAAATTTTGATAAAAATTAATGAAATATGTAGTTGAAAAGTTGTAGATAATATGACGTCCCCATCTGGCCCCTATTATCCAAAAAATATATTTTTCTCTATTTTATTTTCAGCCACACAATCTTTCATAAAATAATATTACACGTAAATAAAAAACTTTTCATTCTTTTTCAACCACGCATTTTCTAAAAAAAACATTCCAAAAATTATAATTGTCACATAATGAGGGCAAACGGGAGTGAGATGTCGGTTAAAATTAATTGTTATTTGACTTAAATTTTATTAATTTTTTTAGTTGTATCAAAAATTATCTAAATAATTTAAATTATATATTCATAATTATTACTCATTTATTATCTACATACTTATTATTTGTTTTTACAAATAATTTATAACTTTGTAAAACATAAATTTCTCCACCCATGCATGTTTAACTAGCGTGGCAAGCGCTTTAGACAAATGTACAATTCTAGAATATTCTCAAAAGAAAAGAATATTATTATTTAGCACCAGTGGTTCTAAAATACCGATCTATATGGCATGTAGGTGGCATTAAGGATAAGTCTAATGAAACCATTTTTATAAGATTCATTTAATTGAATCTATCATATATTGTCATCTAAACTGTTGCTTAGAATAATGTTATCTATCACTGGTGGTGACGAATAACACTACTCTTCTTAAAATATGGCAACTTGCTTAGGCTACCAACTCTCTCGGATTTATTTATTATTTTTATTATTATATTTTTAAATTTATACGGTAAGTGAAAAAATAAACAAATAAGTAAATGAAAACGAAAAATAATGTGTAGTACCGTATCTTGAAAATTCTCAGTAGGACGGAAAGCGTTGAGTGTATTGTGCAGCCTTGCCCTGACCCGCAAGTTGCGATCCCTAGGCAACACCTTTGGATACTGATCAACGTATTTACTACGAAAGGAAAAATTTGAATCACAAAATGACTCGGGCTTGCTCCAACTTAGTTCCGATCCTTTGAAATTACATGTTGCAGACTCTCTCTCCTTGCAGCAATACTAAATTAGATGTCATGATACTTTTTAAAATTTTACACCATTCTTTCATACTCATATATAGTCAAAATATTGGCACCTATCTCGTTAGGAATTGTTGTTACAACTTGGGAAAAACTCTTAATCGATGCCTGTGTATGCGTGTGTTTTCAAAACATTCTTACTCTAAACACCATGTTAAATCCCAAGAAAAGATCTTGAAAATTTTAGTAAATCCTTAAATCTTCATAGGTATTCCATGAAAGTATAAACTGCAGTTGGTGTATGGACACCTCAAAAATAAATCAAGAACTTCAAAATTTTGAAACATAATAAAAAAATAAAAAAATTGGATTAATAGCAAAAGACCCTCTAGAAACATTTTCATTTGCGATATACCATATACCTATTGGAAATCGCAAAAAATCCCTATATTTGAAACATTTTGTGCGAAAATCCCCCACCATCAGATTTTCCGTTAAAAACAGTAAAAATGTCAAAATTAAAAAAGTAATAATTGCAATTTTAGTATCTAAATTTTTTTGCTCTTTTACAAATTATATCCAATTCTTTTTCTTTTTTTTTTTATGTACCACTCATATTCCAAAACCTTTAAGCCCCTGTTTGGGTTACATTATTTTTTTCATTCTCATTCTTCTACTCATTTTCAACCACACATTCTTCAATAAAATAATATTTTCCATCACATCAATAACTTTTCTTTCTTTTTCAACCACATATTTTCAATCACATCATTTCAAAAAAATGCATTCTCTCATTTTAATGTGTACCAAATGGGATCCGCCCCAAATTCATCATTTCTTCTTTCATTTCAAATAGGGACTAAATTGGAAATGTTAGAACTTGAGGGACTAAAATGAAACTTCTTGACGACACAGATGACCGTCGTGTATTTCCCCATCAATCATGGTTGGGCATAGGATTCTGTCGGTGAAATCGAGATCCCTCCCCGCTTTTACATTTTGATCTCACTGCTCTCCATCTTCTACAAAATAATTTCACTATTCTCAACACTCACTACACATATACATACAACTAAGTGTATATATACATCTCCGTTGAAAAACACACAAACACTAACAGAAAATGAAGAGTTTTGTTAAAAAAAAAAATGGCAGTGAAAAATAAGATTTTCAAAGTTGTAGTGGGTTTGACGGCATTGTGCCTAATCAATGTATATTTCCCCATCA
This sequence comes from Fraxinus americana, assembly GCA_035079005.1. Taxonomy (NCBI): domain Eukaryota; kingdom Viridiplantae; phylum Streptophyta; class Magnoliopsida; order Lamiales; family Oleaceae; genus Fraxinus; species Fraxinus americana. Next base: position 24,349,258 of record CM068710.1, read on the forward strand.
ATCATTGTTCTGTTGGAACTTTATTAAAACTTAAAATTTATGATCTTGCCAAGATCTTCAAGTCAAATTATCAAGAAACTAAATTAACGCGAACATACCTTAATCAATTGATTTTTGATTTGAATAATGAATCTTGAATCTTGATATGTAGATCTTCAATTTGGTTGCTTCAAATTTCGATCTTAATTCCTGATTGTGGGTTTTATGGATCTTCCTCTTCATATGTTTTCTCTTGTATTCTTGTGTTGATGGGATGCCACAAAGAATGAGAAAATCACATATGAATTGGGGATCATAACCCTTTATATATTTCCATATGTATTTGGCCTATCGTCAAATACAAATCCTAATGGATCCGGTCTCTACACATATAGTCCGGCCCACACTTTATTTAGATGCTTAAAACCCAATTATTTAATTCCTTATTAGATCACTTTAATTTTGGGCTTAATTTTAAGATAACATTTATACACAGTTAATTACATATGTCGGCCCATTGTGGCAAATTAAATAATTTCTCAACAATCTCTCACTTGGGCTACATATATTACCTTATAAATGTGTATAACCTTATGAGCTCAAAACTTTTGCTATCATAACCAAAAGCATCTCCGAACAATCTCGTCAATTGATTATATCAATATAGGATCAAAGCGGTCTTCGTTATAAGTAACATAACTAAACCCATCAATGATCACGTACATCAATACAATCAAATGACATAAATCAAGTGTGGATGTGTGCATGGAAATTACATGTAATGTGATCTAAACATGCCTATTTCCAACTGGTCCTACCTTATTCCTTAATACCTTATGAGATCAACCATAAACTTTAATCAGAGTGGAACTGAACTGAATACTTTATTTCTGAAATGAACTGAATGTGCACAACCAAAATTATGTGTCAAAAGACAACATTCAAAATACAAACTCCCACTAAACTGGCATATCACAAAAGATGCAACACTCATGTGAGCATCATGCTCATGAAAGACCTGGGTGGTAGCCATTTAGTAAATGGATCCATAATTATAGAGTCTGTATTTACATGCTTTATAGAAACCTAACCACTTTGAATTCTTTCCTTGACAACTAGGAACTTAATGTCTATAAACTTTGACATCGTCATATTCCTATTGGAATACAAGACTGCTATTGTTACAAAATAACATAAGTGGTCTTTCATTTTCCATCCAAAATATGCAGCCAGTGACAATATTTTACAGTCAAATTCCATAATCAAAATTAGAATATCCAACGATCTCCAATTGGTCTGATTTTCCTGAATGTGATCATGTAATCATTTGTTCTATATAGATACCGAATAACCTGATGGCTGCTTTCCAAATTTCCATCGCAAAGTTAATTAAATATTTGCATGGCATTCCAACAATGAATGCTATATCCGGATGTGTGCAAACCCAAGTATACATTAATTCTCAATTGCTCAAGCATAGAGAATTTGATGTATATCCTTTACCTTTAAATTTATCCTTGGGGCATTGATTGAGACTAAAGTTGTCTCCCTTAATTGTAGGGGTACTACTTGATTTTCATATTTGCATTACAAATCTTTTAAGAACCTTATCGATACAACTCTTTTGTGGTAATCCAAAAATATACCAAGAACAATTCTTGTGTATCTATATCCTTATTACAAAAGAGGTATCACCAAGATTTGCTTACTCCCACTGAACTTGTGATATCCACAATTATCAACTGAATTCATCTCAAAAACCAAATGAGATAATTATTTGATAAAATTGTGATATTATTTCAGGAAACTAGCTTAAGTCCATAGATGAATTTCTTTAATTTGTAAACCATCTAATGTAATTTAAGATCAAAATATGTCACAGATGCCATATTTGTCCTAAAAGAGTTTTCATAGAAATCAGAGAGAAATCTCTTTATGCATGACATTAATTTACTCTTTAGAATTATTCATTTGCATGATTTGATGAAAGTTGATTGATAAGTTCTTCTTTCGTCAATTAATGTCATCCTTATTTTCTTGGAAAAATATTATAAGTTATCCAGAATTGTCTTTCTTCTTTTATAGTGGATTTCCTTAATGACATTTGTTCTTGGGGTTGTTGAGTTTGTTTTTCTAGAACAATCTCTTGATTGTGTATGGGGGATTTTGTAATATTGTCTTGATTCGAAATTGCTTCTTGAACAAGATCTGGAACAAGAATTTGTCCCTGAACCAAATCATTGTTAATTGCAACAGAAGGAATATATAAATATTTTTCATCTAAAACAAAATCATAACCTTATAACCTTATCTCCCCTCACAAACTCTACATCCTCAAGAAATCGAACATTTCTCATTTCAAAAATTGACCTGATAGTGGGACCTTTAAAAATTTGTAACCCCTTAACAATTACTTTACTTGGAGTTTTGTTGAGAATTTAAGCTGCAGTCTTTAATGCTTATACCTAGAAGGATCCTGATGTACTGTGGGTAGATCCCACATCCCTCTAGGAATATCGCGAAAGGCTCTGGACATTGTTCTCCTGATTCGTCATATCTTTCATAGTATTCACCACTATGGTAAGATTTGACTTGTTAAATTCTTTTACTGAGTCGATTTTCGAACTCAGTCTTGTATGCCTTGAACATGTCCAGTGTTTGAGATTTCTCATAGATGAAATATAGGTAGCCATATTATGAAAAAATCATCTATGAACGTAATAAATGACTGTTGACCATTCTAAGAAGCCGAAGGGAATGATCCACAGATATCCGTATAAATTAGTTCTAAGACATTCAAAGTCCTATTAACACCTAATCTCCTTATGTTTGTTTTTTTTCCCTTAATATAATTTACTTAAGTCTGAAAATATCAAGGGAATCAAGAATTCTTTCTGACACAAAACTTTCCATTCTCTTGTGAGATATGTGACATTATCGCTTGTACCATAATAAAGCAGAATTCTCATTGATTAATTTATATTCAATACCACGTGAATACAAATACAAGGTTTCTTTATAAGAGGCAACTGTATTAAACAAATATAGGTTATCGTAATCGGATAAAAAACTGACACCCACAATATTTGAATTTAGAAAAAAGATCAAACTGACTATTTCTAATTGAACAAGAGTAACCAAATGTGTTCAATGTAGAGATAGAAATCAAATTCCATCCAAAAGGACGGTACCACAAATATCTCTTTCAAATTCAAATAATAATCAGTCTTTAATGATAACCTAAATTCTCTAAAGCCTTAACCTTGATTGATTTGCCATCGTCACAGATAGATGAATCTTTCAGTATCAATTGGTTCTGGCAGCTCAGACAACCTCGCATAGACACACTTATGTTAGTGGTGGTATCGAAATTTATCCACCAAGAGTGTTTAGGTATTGACATTAAATTTACCTCAAAACAAACCAAAGTTAGAAATGTACTTTTCTTTACATGCCAAGCGTGGTATTTAGCACAATCTCTCTTTATATATCCCAAATTTTCATAAAATTTACAGTTAAATTTATTTCGCTGTTAATTTTGAATCTAACCGGATGCAACTTTCTTATTCTTTCTTTTCTTGAACTTGTCCTTAGGGGTACTAGCCAAGTAAGCACTTTCAGTCATGTCTTGCTTCAGCTTTTCTCATTCTTGTACACAATATGAAATGAACTCATTTAGATTCCATTTCTCCCTTTGACAGTTATAACTGGCCTTGAATTGTGTAAGAAGAAAAATTAAAATCAGATGTATGAGCAAATCATCAGATAGCTCAAACTTTAGAGCCTTTGAGTTTGAAGCAATATAAGACATTTCCATAATGTACTCCCGAATATTTCCTTTACTTTTATACCTTAGTGAAACTAAGTATGCTAAAACCGTACTAGTTTCAGCCTTATCGCTCTTTGTAAAGTGTTTTTCAATATCAGCAAGAAATTTATTGGCAGTAGTTACCTTATCAGATATAGCGCCCCTGAATGATTCTGAAATACCACGCTTCATGATCATAAGACTCATGCGGTTTGCACAATCCCACTTATTAATGTCCATGTTTTCATCAACAGAACTTTTATCCTTAAGTGCAGCGGGTTGTTCGATCCTTAACGCAAGGTCTAAGTTCATGTAGTCAAGAATGATCAGAACGTTTTCTTTCCAATCCTTGATATATGGTTCCATTTAGCATAGGAATGGAGTTGATGTTGGCAGATATTGTGGAAGTTGATGGATTAACTGAATAGAGAACTAATACTTAATATACATGTTCACATAGGAATCCGTATTAAACAATTAATCAATTCAAATAATGGTAAACTCCATCACAAGAGACCGAGCACAACATTGATATTTAGTCTTTGGACAAAAATACCAACTTGTAAGTGGTACTCTTGGTGTAGTAATCAAATATTGACAACTCAAATAGAAATAGAGAACGATGTAACTAGAAAGATTTATTGTTCACATAATAAAACCTTATAATTGTCACATATTTATTACCACGGGTATGTAAATAATTCGGCCAAATATTAACCTTCATTTGGGCCGGTCAATACCCGCATGAATTACGTACACACAACCTTTCTAATATTCCAAATAAATTAATCTAGGCAAGAGAGGTCACGTTGGTGACATGTTGCTTCAATCAATTCATTTAGAAAAATTAGTAATCCAAAAGAAATACCAAAATTTGAATTATAATTGTTAATCCTTAATTCTTTTATTTTATTTTGAAACTTTAAGAGCCTAGGGTTAATAATTCAGAACTTTAGGAAAAATAATTAACAAGAACTTTAGGGGTCAAAAATTAATTATTGAAAACTTTATGAGTCAAAAATTAATTATTCAAAAATTTCAAGGATCCAAAAATTAATTATTGAAAAACTTTAGGAGTCAAAAATTAATTGTTCAAAACTTTAGGCGCCAAATTTTAAACATTTAAAACCTTTGGAGCCAATTAGAACAAAATCAGAAACTTTGAGGCTTTAATTGCAAAATCAGAACTTCAAATGGCCCCAAAATAATTAATTTGAAAACTCCAGGGGCTGAATTATCAAAACCCATAACTTTAAGGCCCAACTTGAATGAACTTTAAATGTTATGGGCTGAATAACCAAAATTGCAAACTGCAGGAGTCTAAACATTAAAATTAGAACTTTAATGGTCCAAAAATAATTAATTTTGAAACTTGAGGGACCGAATTATTAAACCCGAAACTTTAAAGGCCCAATTGGATAAATCTTTAACCTTAGGGGGCTGAAACACCAAAATCTTAAAATTAAGGGACTGAAACTTTAAATACTTAACCCTAATTTGAAATTGCAATTAAGGACCTCCAAACTTCAAATTTACAACACAAGCCCCACCCCCAAAAAAATCATCCAAACCCTAAAAACCAAAATCAACATGGGTTCCTCAACCCCAACCAACGGCGCCGCCAGCCATGCTGCTGTAACAGCAGCCAAGCCGCGGCTGCAGGCACTATTCAAAATCAATTCTTTCTCAAAAAATCTCTCCCAAACAAACTCTAAATTAAACATTACATAAAATTATAGAAGGAATATAAGTTATTTCCCTGCAATTTATATCATCTTGCCCTATCTTCTATATGTATGAATCTTGTTAGACGTCGAATAATTAAATCATGGCAAAATGACCGTTTTGTCTTTCTAATTATTTTTCCACTTGTAATTCACATTTTCTTAAATAGTTTACTCGTGATACGGTCACAAAAATTAATAATCAGAAATTCCTAAATACTGAGTTCATATTCAGACTATTCTCTAAAGAAAAATATCCAAGTGAATTACTTACCTATTGGACAAGGTGATAGAATTTAACACGAATACGTGCTCACTATTTCAATTCCTATCAACTCCCAATGCATCAAGATATTGATTGTTACTGAATGATATCACATATTGGCACATAAAATAATTTTAAGTTTACGAATAACAATCAAGACAATCACATGTGATTAATTTCTTTAGCCCTATTGATGTATTTTTCCATCCCACAGTTTCGACAAATCGCTTAGCCCTGTTTATCTTCAATGCAAGAGCACTCGATCAGTGAACTATTATGCACTCTCTAAGGATGGCTACTTCTAAGCAAACATCCTGGCTGTATCTGCACCCTTACCTTTTTTATCATTGAGTGATCATTTAGCGGTATTAAGTGGTGATCTGGACCATTTCCCTCTCAACGATGCGATTCACTATAAATTAATTTAAACTTTACGTAGTCCATCCAATTTACATCCAATTACATTAACGTCATTACTATCGAATGGACCATCGTCACAATCAAGACAAAAAATGTACACAATTGGTGGAGTAGTTAATCCTTTGACCTAGATAGAGTACCAACATTTATGAGTCGATCTAAGACAAATCTTTTTCGATTGAAATATAAGTTATATAGTTTGTACTTTTCTATGAAAGTACACAACTTATATTGTCACAAAACAGCAGGTGATCCTTATATGCTTACTATAATATGCAATGAATAATTAACTCAAAATTAATAAATATTTATTTATTAACAAACAGAACAAAATGTTCTAAAACTACAGCTATGTCCTTACACTATTGGACAACAAACCTAACAAAATTGGTGTCTAATTAAGCTCAAAACAATTTGTAAGTAAAGCCTCTAAGAAATATTCTTAGAGAACTAAAGAAACATAGGGAGACTCTAAAAAGCTACTATGTGAACTCTAATGAACCAATTCAATGAAGCTCAAAGAAAATGATAATGCATTTTGAAAATCAATTCCCTTAAAAGGATTTTACAAGTAAAGATCGAGGAAGAAACAACCCTTCAAAGAGTATAGTTCAAGTTATTGTGCAAGTGATGTATAACGAAATAATAAAATCAATTAAACGTGAATATGAATTTCACTTGACATCATCTCATTTTGTACATATAGCATTATTCTTCAATTAAAGCTCTAAGAGAATTCTAATATGAACAAGAGTAACGGGCTTTATGCAACAGCTGATACCTTCTAAATTGGCAACTTCGATGGCCAAACATCTTTCATTGGGCTTTGCAGCGTGTTATACGCTAACATCTCCTCTTAATTGAAGATAAAGGCAAAAAAAAAAAAAGAGTTACCAACTTGTGCAGTTAAAATAACTAAAACTATTTTTAGTAGTCTCAATAACTGAATCATCGGCTTGAGCACCTGTCTTCTTTGGACTATTATCAATGTAGTGATATTCTAATTCACTTATAGATGCAATCCGTTTTCAGCTTAAATCATCTTAGGTGCACATCTACAAAGCATGCTTATCAACAATTCGTGCCATCACACTGAATATTCCAGCTACTTACTGGGCAAAAGGAGAGAAAATCCTGCCTAATGATGTTATGTCTCGTCACTTAGGTTCTCACATGGCTCAGTTGACCCATCGAAACACCCTCCGTCGAAGCCATGTGGCATCCGACGTGGAGCTAAGTCTTCTAGAGTCCAGCTCATGTGACCCACCGAATCTCATATATATAAAAAAACAAGTATAAGGTCCAAACAAAGTGGCTTTGCCAAAGTGGCGAGGCCCAACGAAGAGAAATCTGAAGCTCAACTACAGCTGGTGACAATCCCTGCTTGAAAATCATAAATTTATGAAATCATTTTAGAATGATTGATTGAACTGTTGTGATAAGTAAAGATGTCAATCTTGTCAGCATAGGGCATGAGGTGGCCTCTTCCTTTTGGGGCATTTAATGTGCCCCTGGTTAGTGGAGACAAAATTGATACCAAAGATGTGATGCTTCAATAAATGAGATGAAGCCACATGTCCTCTCATCTAAGGATTGTTTTTGCACATGTAACATTATAAATATTCCCTCAATTCATGTCCTCTTATCTAAGGTTGTTATTGCACATGTAACACTATAAATATCCTCTCAATGGCACAAATGAGGGGTAATAAAAAATATTGACCAAAAAACCATATATTCACTCTCTTTAAGATTAACTTAAGAGTTTTAGCGATTGAAGTATAATCTTGTTTGTGAGTTTGATTCTTGATTGACCGTTCATTATCGTGTAAGCTATATCTTTTTCCGAAAACCCGAACATTTCTATCTTGTGTTATAAAACTTCTCCTCCCATGTTCATACTCTATTTATTGTCAATAGACAATCATCCCACGCGTGTTGAAATTAGTTTGAAAGAACGCGAGAGAATCCGGTATCTGTTGTCCACGTTAACCGTGCAAAAACGAGGTCAACAAATGCTATAACTGGTTACAGAATACAGTCAGGCACTTGGAATAATTCTAAATTACAACATAAGTCGGATTGAATGAACAAATGAAAGGGGATACGTGTGTGTGTGTGTGTGTGAGAGAGAGAGAGAGAGAGAGAGAGAGAGAGAGAGAGAGAGAGAGCGAGCAAAATGAATCACACATTAAAAAGAAAATCAAAGGAAGAAAACTAATTTATTCTTATTCTTACCATGACAACTCCATATAATTCGTCACCTTAACAACTATACTACAAAAAGATAACCAATTCAACAATCATGTTTATGTCCATATACATAATGATTTTTTTTTTAGTTTATGGATAAACTTATAATCTGATCCCTGGTCCTGATGCTCCCCATCCCCATATTTGTCTCCTGTCTCTAAGAATCCAATGATTTTCGTATTGTCTTAAGCTTAGCTCTCAATACGATTAACCACTAAATTGCAACATGGAGAGGAGCTAGCATGACTAGTTTGCAGATGCTGCACTATATACAAAACCGCAAGCAAGCACACTAAACATGATTGACTAAGCCAGACTCTCTGCAGACGTACATACAAGGATTGAAATCCAAGGACTGATTTGAGCTATCGTGCATTATTTTCTCTTGCAAAATCTATGATGATGATGTCCTTCCAAAATCAAGGTACTGGAGCTTCCCACGTAGGTTCTGTTTATAATGACACATTTATCAGAACCAATAATAGTTCAAACAACCAAAGAAGCACAAATTGAGGTCAGACCCTAAAAAATGTAGCATTGAATGTAAATCACACTGCATAGATAAGGACAATGAAACTAGAACCCTTATAAAATATCACAAACTATCAACACAATTCATACCGTCTTTTATTCTCTAATAAAACAAAATGTAAAAGTCTTTTCCAAGGGGTAATCGAAACAGGAATACTTATATAAGAAACGTGAATTGGAATATACAAAAACTAATCCAAATAGCAATTCTGGTGACAATGTACCATCCAACTGAAGCTATTTCACAAGAAAGCACCGGGAAAGAATTATATTCTTGTAAAGACAATTCTAGATTGAGGTGTCTTTTGGCATCTCATTGTTAGCATCGTAAAGAGAGCTGAAAGAGGAGAAGCGTGGCAACAAGAAGACAGTCATTGCCCAAAGACAGTCTAGTTACGAGTTTCTCAATTAGACCTTTAATTACCTAGTTTATACGTTGTCATTACACGAACTCAAATGCATTACATAGGTGCTATTTGCAACCTAAAGGACAACTAAGTCCGGTCAAAAAACTTCGTGACAACTAAATCCAACTTGTTGCAATATATTTATTTCAAAGAACTCCTATTAGCATAAACATGTTTCTATTATTCCAACGTACTTTTGGAAGTTCAATTAATGATAGAAAGGGAGGGCAGAGCTTTTTACTTTTCCCATACTGAAAAAGTTGTAGATGGTCTTATGTGTTGTCAAAATTTTGAACACATAATCAGCAAACAAAGTTTGTGCACTTCTTTGTTTCTAGCCCGTTTGTATGGAGTGGATTGTTACACAGAACAATATGGGGGAGCCACTCAAGGTGGGCCTTGGCCCCAACATCTGACCCTTACTAACACAAGGCCTTTCCTCCCTTCCAACCCACCAAACCATTCATCATCCTTCCATCTCTCCTCCTCCTTTACCGCAAAAAGTCAGTCATATTAACCACTGAAAATATAACATCTTCTGCAAATACCTTGAAAAAGTCATTTGCTATTCTTGGAGGCAACATATATCCTTCTGCTGTTGACCATTTCCCCCTTGGAAGCCGTCACCTGATTTAGAGGTTAACCGACAATAATTCTGTCCAACGAAGAACTAGCAACCCTTTCATGTCCTTTTAAATTTGCTGTTATTGGTAAATTACCCCATAGGGGAAGGCAAAGTCAGCTTTGGATTTATTAGATTTTAAAGGTGCTTTAATGAGTTCAATTGATTCAAAGCATATTGTTATAAGATTTTTATAGGGACAGATTATTTTAGAATCTTTTTGAAACCTCTTTGGTTCATCCATTGATCAACCAAGAGAGTCCTTAAGTGGGCTTGCAATTTCCACTCTTCTACTGAACCTTCTGTTGGGCTGCTTGGGTTGCATAACCACTTCTGCCACTGGTTTACTATAACAAAATATTCTTTTTTTCCATTGCTGCCATCATAGGGTTACCCACTATGAATAATGCTATGTGTACACAAACTTTCACACAATCTTTTACACCCCCCTCACATGGAGGGGGGTCCACACATAATAAAATAATCGTGGACCCCCCTCCATGTGAGGGGGGTGTAAAAGATTGTTGAAAGTTTGTGGGTACATGTAGCATCACCCTACCCACTATAGTAAGATGATCATATTGCCAACAGGAAGAGGCCTATTGTTTCAGGAATTTGAGCTATGAAGAATCCCCTTATAACTAGGATTCACGTGATTGTTTCTGGCAGCAGATAGTGTATGAAAAACTGCCAATTGATCTGTTTGCTCTCAGTTAATCTATGATGGTCAGGATCGTCTAGTGGATAGTGGTGCTCCACGCACTGTTCCTAAGGTTTCCGCAAAGGTGTCTTCCAACCCTCCAAGTCCTGTTCAAACCTCCGTCCGCAAGATTAGCATCGTTCCCCAACTCTCTGGTGACAAGGTTCAGTTCCAACGGCCTCAGGCTCTAAGGTTCAAGCCCCTTCTGCTCCTGCTATTCATTTGAATTCACCTGCCCTGGTTCCATTGCTTCTTATTCACTATGTGGGGAGTACAGTCTCTGCCTCTTCTCAGCCTGGGAGCCGCCTGTTGCTTCTCATCAACCTTGCCTCCCTTGAAAATATTTTGAGAATGACTCTTTGCTCCTAATCATATAGCTTGCAAAATTCTTCATGCTCATTTAATTACACCTTACAGAGCTCAACAAGAGGTTACGAGAAAAGTAAGTCACTTCTAAGTAAGAGGGACCTTATCTTTGAGTCTCAGCGCAATAATTCTACCACTGGCAACTGGGCAAAAACCTCATTTTTCTTCTCTAATATACATATTCAAACTAAAAATATTAGCAAGTTTCCGCATCAACTCCTATCAATTTCGGAAAAGAAAACCAAAAGACAGATATGTTCATGAAAACAAGAAAAAACATATTTTAAACAACTAACAAGTAACACAATCTATTGGTGATAAACAATGTAAATTAAATAAGTTGAGAAGTGTCAAGTATTTGAAAGAGCATTCAAAAATGGTAGTAGATGACCTTAGGCGCAGATTGGATAATATGTGTATCATCCTGAAGATCTGGAAGCTGCACAGCCAAACAATCCCTTGGAGTCTCAAAAGAAGACAATGAAAACTGCTTTGAAACCACTCCCACATCAAAGTAAATTATCCCAGAACTCGGAATATCTACCCGGATTTCTTTAACAGGGAACCACAGGAACAAATCCTGCGCAGAAAGCCCGGATAGCTCGTCGATCTGACCGTAACTCAAAATACCCGAGACATTCCTATCGTACTGCAGTTCATTTTCAAACTTGGCAATGCAAGCGCGATCCAAGTGAACCTCAAATTTCCCAGAATTATCCAAAATAAAGTCCTTCACGCCTTTCGGTAACAATCCCATCGGAAGCCCATGAATCTGAAGCACTTCGTATATCGATGATGAATTTCCGGTTCCATTAGATGCAGCTGATGCTATGAAAAACAGAGTAGAAAATAAGATCAAAAAATTGCTAAACGGAACCATGATTCTATTAATGTTATAGCATGGAAAGAAAATTGTGGGCTTGGGGTTTTATGGCAAAATGGAAGAGTGTCAAATTGAGAGGGTTGAAGAAGATGAAGACGATGCCAGCAAGATTACAGAGGTGATTTAGGAGAATGATCAATTATTGGTGGAAACAGCGGGACCCATTTACCGTATTCCACTTGTCTACAATCGACCATTCTTGTGCTTGCTGGACTTGCCAATGGGGATTCAAATAGTAAGGATATAAATGTAATTTTGTATGTTAGTGAAGACTGTTTGACACGTGTCAGACCAAGTATAGTGTAAGAATGTGCGTAATGGGGGGAGTGCGGGCCCCATCAGCGGCTGGTGATATGCATGAAGACGGAGCGATAAGTACGATATGAAGAGTGCGAGTAATAACGGGAAAATTGTAAAATTACTCACCAATTTATTACTCTAGTACAAATTGGTCCCTAGAATTTAAAACAGAGTAAGTTAGACCATTAGAGCTGAACAATCAATTTTCAATTATGGAAGATAATTCAAAATTCTAATAAATCTTTATGTGACCATCATACGTCCAATTATATGAAGCAATATTTTTTTTTTACAACTTGAACTCGCATATAAAAAATTGAAGCAAAATAAGTTTCAACGCGGAAAAATAGACAATTTAAACGAATATCTGAACAATTTTTATCATTGAAGACTGATTACATAAATCTAATAAAATACTAGGGACTTTTATTCAATATTGTGCTATAGCCGAGTGTTAGTCTTGAAATAAAAAGATTTTTTTTAGTTAATAAAATTGGCCCAAAAAAATTTAGCCCACCTAAAAAGGATACTGTAATGGGAAAAATTTACAGCTCAGGTGTTTACTATTCCAAAATTAAAAATGAGGCCCCAAAGTTTACAATTACAAAAATCAGATTTTTCTTGAATTAATTAATTACATTTCAGAATTATTATATTAAATTAAATATTTGACTGTAATATAATAAAATCAACCCACCCCACCCCCCATTGCTCCGACTACTACTCCGGCGATCGGCGACTACTCCGACGCACTTTAATTTCGGCGACTGCTCCGATCCGACGACTTTTTCGAGGTCACAGATCAAAAAATCTGTAAGTCACGGGTTATGTCGAGGTCACAGATAAAAATTTTTGTAGATCGCAGATTATTTCGAGATCGCAGATTTAAAATTTTATAGGTCACAGATTAAAAAAATTAAGATCACAGATTCTTTTTTTAAGTTACAAATTATGAATTTCAAAGTCACAGCTCAATAGTAAGGTCACAGACACAAAAAAAAACCCCACAACATTTCAATAGCTAGGTCACAGACACCAAAAACAATCCACAACAGTTCAATAATTAGGCCACAGACGCTTAAAAAAATCATTACAAAGGATTTTTTTAGTTTATAAAATTGGCCCAAAAAAATTTAGCCCACCTAAAAAGGATACTCTAATGGGAAAAATTTACAGCTCAGGTGTTTACTATTCCAAAATTAAAAATCAGGCCCCAAAGTTTACAATTACAAAAATCAGGTTTTTCTTGAATTAATTAATTACATTTCAGAATTATTATATTAAATTAAATATTTGACTGTAATGTAATAAAATTACCCCACCCCACCCCACCCCACCCCACATTGCTCCGACTACTACTCAGGCGATCGGCCACTACTTCGACAGCACTTTAATTTCGGCGACTGCTCCGATCCAGCGACTTTTTCGAGGTCACAGATAAAAAAATCTGTAAGTCACGGGTTAGTTGAGGTCACAGATAAAAATTTTTGTAGATCACAGATTTAAAACTTTATAGGTCACAGATTATTTCGAGGTCACAGATCAAAAAAATTAAGATCACAGATTCTTTTTTTAAGTTACAAATTATGAATTTCAAAGTCACAGCTCAATAGTAAGGTCACAGACACCAAAAAAAACCCCACAACATTTCAATAGCTAGATCACAGACACCAAAAACAACCCACAACAGTTCAATAACTAGGTCACAGATGCTTAAAAAAATCATTACAATTCAATAGCGAGGTCACAGACGCTTAAAAAAATCCATCACAGATCAATAGTTTGGTCACAGACACACAAAAAAAAAACACGAGTTTAATAGTTAGGTCACATACATAATAAAAAAAAAACCACCTCAATACAGTAGTTAGGTCACAGAAACAAAAAAAATCCACTACAATTCAATAGCTCGGTCACATACACCCAAAAAACCAGTTCAATGGGGTAGGTCACAAAAAAAAAAAAAAAAAACCACCAAAGTACAGTAGCTAGGTCACAGACACCCAAAATAGTTGGTAACAGACCCTTCGTCTCATCCACCGCTGACCCTAATCCGCCCCACACATCAACACCACATTTCTTAGACTGGGCAAACGTGCTTGTACTTTTCATAGTCACATGGCACTTGCTTTGGTTATGTAAAGCTTAATATATGAAGCCTACCTATACTTGGATTTTGCCCTTTTTGCAGGAAAGCAAATCTATAGGTGCTGAAGTGAACTGGGTGTGAGGTTCAAAAATACAAATGATGTCAGTAGTCTATTGTGGAATTGATTTTCTTTTACCTTTCTGCAAAGTATTAATAGTGCTTTTGATTTCAGGCTCAACGTTTCATGATGAACCTATGCAATGAGGTTTCACTGCGATTGCAGGGATGTGGAGTGTTATGTCGCTCTTTTACCTCGAAGGTTTGGCCATATGTTATTGAAAGTTCTTATGACAAGTGACATTTGTGGTGCCTGTATGGGGAAGAAATGAGGAGAGGAGGGTAGAGGCGACCGGAGAAGGTGGCGGGCGGTGGTGGCGGCGGGTGAGAGAGGGGAGGAGATGTGAAATGGATTAGGGTTTGGATAGGATGTTATATTTAAAATAAAGTGGGTGGGGGTAGGTAGTGGGGTGGGTATATATGTTATTTTAATTTTATAAAATCATTATTAATTAAAATTATAAAAACCTGATAATTGAATAAAAAACTTAAAAACCTAAATTTTTAAAATGTAAAAGAAAAGACATGTTTTGGTGTAATTTCCTCTACTCTAATTTAGCCTATTTTAACATATAAATAATGTTACACTTGATTGACTCTCTTTAAATTAAAACTATTATTTTCTTATAATTATTTTTAATCGCGTTCACACAATATAATATTTTGCATGTAAATTCAAAATTTTTCATACTTTTTAACCGCACATCCTCCAAAAAATTACAATTAAAAACATTATTTTCCCTCAATTTCTCTTTATAATGGTCATCAACCGGGGGAAATGTGTTGGGTGCATTTCTAGGTAATGGAGTCCACAATTTTCTTATTGATCCAATATATAAAAATGCATCCAACTCATTATAGTATGATTAAATTACTTGTACTCTCAAAGTGTATACCTTGATTGACACTCATCTATGTGTAAAAAATCTGACAGTTAATTGAAAAATGCATTTGTCAAGATCAATGTACCAAAATTTGCCAACTTACACGAGTATAAACCAATGTGTCAACCTTTTATGTACATATAGTATCACTCATTTTTAAAATTTAGTACCAAGTTGTTATTGGAGCAATTGTTTGGTGGTTAAAAATGCAATTTTCCCAAGTGGAAAATGTAGAGTTGGATAACATGGATGTCATGATAAAAGGATCCAAGAAAAATCCAAGAAAGGGTTTGTAAGCATTTGTAAGAGTTGCAATATGCAACAAAAATCCAAGAGTCTACAAGTGGGTATACGTATTTGTATGCATATTTGGAGAAAATAGCATGTGAAGATGGGGCTGGTTCTTGTGATAATTATGAACATATAATATCTCTCTCTAAATTATTATTTTTATATTTTATACTCTAATAATGCATCGTGGCCAAATAGTAGCAATTGTAGGGGGATATAACTAATAAGATATTACAAGTGATATTAGGCATGGGAAGCAAGTGCAATTATTGGTTCGAGTGTTTTAGTTGGCCAACCACACACTTGTTTGGTGATTTGGTAACATTTTGGTAGAAACTTTTCTTGAAAATGATTTCATTAGTACAAAGAATGTATGAAATAGACTTAGAAAAAACAGATTAAATAATTTGATACAAATTTGTTAGGATAAGTTGATGTTGATTTTGTTAGAAATCAAATTTTTATAGCACAAACTTCTACTTTGAAATTTTTAAGTTTAATTAGTGATAAACAAAAAGTGTAATTAGCACATAACGTCCCCACCTTTCATTGTTATTGTAAAAAACGTTCATACCTTTCATTTTTCTTGGCATTTTCACCATTATTTCCACATTTCATTGCGCAAAAGGTAATTTTCACATATTTTCTCAATTAAAAATTATAATATGACGAATATACCCATCTCTTTAAATAAAACAAAAAGGAAAAGGAAAAAAAACTAATTGGAACCACAGTCTCAATTTTTTTTAAAAAATGCAAATAAGTCACAAATAAATTATTAAAATGGTAATTAGTATATAATGTCCTTATCTTTCACCCTTATTGCGAAAAACGTCCATACCTTTAAAAAAAATTTTTTTTTTTGCATTCTCACCCTTAATTATACATTTGATTGCGTAAGCCATCATTTCTATCCGTTTTCATCCAATTTCTCAATAAAAAGCTGTGAAATGACGAATATACCCTCATATTTCTCACCCTTAATTATACATTTGATTGCGTAAACCATCATTTCTATCTGTTTTCATCCAATTTCTCAATAAAAAGCTGTGAAATGACGAATATACCCTCATATTTCAATAAAAACTAAAGAATTAATTGCAGTGATAGTTCCAAATTTTTTTAAAAAGTGCAAACAAGTCTCAATTAAATTTATTTAAAAATTAAAAAAATTAAAAAATGCAAACGAGTCCCAAATAAATTATTCAAGAATTAGAAATTAAAAAAAAATTATTTAAATAGGAGGGTATATTCATCATTTCATAACTTTTTATTTAGAAATTAGATGAAAATAAATAGAAATGATGGTTTGAGCAATCAAATGTATAATTAAGGATAAAAACGCAAAAAAAAAAAAAAAAAAAAAAGATATGGACGTTTTTCGCAATAACGGTGAAATATAAGGATATTATGTATTAATTACCATTTTAATATTTATTTGTGAGTTACTTGCACTTTTTTAAAAAAATGGGTCTGTGGTTGCAATTAGTTTTTTTCTTTTTCTTTTTTTTTTTTAATTTAAAGAGAGAGGTATATTCGTCATTTCATAATTTTTAATTGAGAAAATAGATGAAAATGACATTTTGCGCAATGAAATGTGAAAATAAGGATAAAAAAAAGTAAAAAAAAAATGAAAAGTATGGATATTTTTCACAATAACAATGAAAAGTAGGGACGTTATGTGTTAATTACCCTAAACAAAAAAGCAAGTGTTGCATTAACTAACACCCCTCTGTGCACCGGAGGAATTACCAAGTATATCCCTTAATAGGCATGTCTAAAAACTATAATAGCTTGTTATTAACGCGATTATCTCATTAAAATTATGCATCAAATTAAAAATACAAACAGGGACAAAATCGTCTTTGTAAAGAGCCGAAGCACGGATGTGAATATGTGATGGAATGCCATCTTTCTTTTTGTGTCATAATTTGTGTGTCAAATTATTATAAAATGCAAATGGGCCCACATAATTGTAAATGAAAACTAATTCTTGGCTGAAAAAAAAAAAGAGAAAAAAAAAAATGGGACGTTATGTGTTAATTACCCTAAACAAAAAAGCAAGTGTTGCATTAACTAACACCCCTCTGTGCACCTTCTTCTTTTTTGGGGATGGGGGAGGGGGGAGTATATCCCTTAATAGGCATGTCAAAAAACTATAATAGCTTGTTATTAACGCGATTATCTCATTAAAATTATGCATCAAATTAAAAATACAAACAGGGACAAAATCGTCTTTGTAAAAAGCCGAAGCACGGATGTGATGGAATGCCATCTTTCTTTTTGTGTCATAATTTGTGTCTCAAATTATTATAAAATGCAAATGGGCCCACATAATTGTAAATGAAAACTAATTCTTGGCTGAAAAAAATAAAATAAAATAAAATAAATCGGACCAGACGAGCTAAGTCTAATCTTGTTATCATCAATGTTGAATCAAAAAATTGTTCATGAAAATATTAGCATGTTTGGTGGTGATGAAACTTTCTTGATAAAAATGTCACATTTGAGAATTGATTTATCAATTTTAATGGATCTTCATAGTGAATTAAATTTAAAATTTTCAGTTGTCAAAACACCAACGCATTATGATGCAAAGTTTTTTATGGATCAAATTGAATCCAAATTAATATATATGTTCTCTCAAAAAATAGCAGAAAAGGCACATGCAACAATTTTGCATCTACAAGGAATTTATATCAAGAGTGACCCGACCCGACCCGAATGGGACGAAAAAACCCTCCCCGAAGGGTTGGCGGGGCGGGGCGGGGCGGGGTGGGGGTGCCCCGCCCCGAAGCGCCCCGAACCTGTCCCATGAAAAATAAAAAAAAAATAATTAACTACAAATTAAAAACAAAAAATAGTTAATTGGAAGTATTTGAATAAAACAAAAAATTTAAACGAGGCAAGCCCGCGCCCCCGTCTAAGGTGGGGCGGGGCACGGGGTGGGGGAGTGGCCCCCGCCCCGAACCCGCCTCGTTGCCATCTCTACTTGCAAACCAAAAAAGTTTAAATTTAATAAAGAAGTAAAAAAAGGGAAATATAAAAAAGGGAGAAAAAGGAGAAATGAAATTTAAAAACAAAGAAAAAGAAAGAAAATGGGGGGTGGGGGGGGGGTGGGGATACAAAATCTTTATTTTCTCCCATCCCTTGCCTCTCCCACAATCTCTACTAAAGCTTCGAAGGGGCTCAGGTTGATCTTGCCCTCCTCCTCGCATTCACGCCGTTCAATTTCTAACCAAGGTAACCAGCTCACAATCTGTTATTAAATTCTTAGTGCATACTCAGGGACTAACGGTGCAACACTAACTAAACATTAAGTACGAACTTTTATTTGTACAAGTTGGAGACTAACTAACTTGCAACTCGATAAAAGGATTGGAGACCAACTTTGCAATATCTCCTTTAAACCTTAGAACCCAATTATGACCATTTTTGTCCTGTTATTATTTAAAAGAAAGTGCTCTTTCACAACCCCGTTAAGAATCCGAGTCTTGATCCCGGGTTGGAGGAAAGTCGAGCGTGGCTCCCACTTCGACAAAATACACCCAAATGTGGGGAAGTTTTGGCCTTCAAAAGTATATAAACTTTCAAAACAAAACCTCATTGTTTAATAATTCTTTACTTAAAAATGGTCCATAGTTAATCTATCTATGGTTAACGTTTTCACTGCCAAAAAATGTTGCTTCTAACAAGGTTTAATCATCAAATTAAGATCCATTGTGTCTCTTTTTATGATGATAGAAGTTATATGCCATAGTAATGTTTAATGTACAAATTGGAAATCATTTTTATGTGGTGAAATTAATCTTATTATTTCACTTCATATCACTCCAATTTGTACATATTGTTGAAATTTTAAACCTAATTACTTTGTTGTCAAAATCATCCATATCAAATCACTAAGAAAGTTAATAATGCGGAACATACGTTAAATATTTGAGAATGAATTCTTTAATACAGTATCTTGAATTTTGATTATTAACTATTTTGGTCTTTAAGTTCTTGATTTTGATTTTGGGTTCTTGCTTCATAATCTTAATTGTCTTGTTTTTCAATTGAATTGTTCCAATCCTTCTTCTTGATTCTTGATTGTAATTTTTGATTGTAAGTTTTGGATCTTCCTCTTCAATATACTTTTTAAACTTGGGCTATGTTTTAATTTTAAGTTTTACTTAGAATTATTTACTTTCAACCACCACTAATTTGAAACATTAGCTCTTAGCTACAAAGAAAAAATTATTATTTATTTTGAGTTTTTGTATTAGGTTTTAAGTTATAGCTTATAAGATATAATTTCTTGTTCCAGGAAGTTATTATATACAATTTCAATTGATATATTATTAAGGGATGAATGCAACATTAGATAAAATCAGTAACTAATATACAAAGGTTTAAGTTACTTTTTTTTTTATAAGAATAATGTTTATCGCACATCATCATTTACATAATTTTTTACAGATTGACGAGATGTCAAAAGGGAGTGGGAATTTTTTTTCTTTTATTTGATTCATGAGATTTTGATCCATTCAAATCTCGCGATATCATCCGTTGGTAAACAAATCTGTTTCATAAGATGATGAAATTATCCCTTAACAAAACCACCGTGGGTAAGAGGAGCAAGAAGGGAGCCAATCGGTGGAAATAGAGGTGGGGAGAAGGCCTTTTTTTTTTTTCTCTCTCTCTCTCTCTCTCTCTTTTTCGGTGTTAGGGAGGAATAGTAGATCAGTAGTTTGCTATTCATCTTTTCCTTTTTATTTGGCATTTTATTTTTTTTGGGTTCGAACTATGTGTGTTTAGCTTCATCCTTCTTTTTTTTTTCCCTAAATGCTCAATTTTGTTACTCGATATATACACAATTTGACACTTCAAATCTTGAATCTGGTTCACACAATTTCTATTGGATAGAAGAAATGTTCATTACCATATCAACTTATGTTGCCAGCCACTTACATTCTGGACAAAATTTTAATGGGTTGAATCCCCACAACTTCATAAGGCCCCATTTGGCTTTGCATGCCCATCCACAGTTGTCCTCTGCAGACTGCACGTTTTAATTGTCTAGTGGGTAAATTCCACAAATCCGAGAACAATAATTAATATATAGATACTTGAGTTTCTTTAATAGATGTTGGAAGTTTTCAGAACAATTTCAAGATTTGACAAGAGTACCATAGCTAAAAATCTCAAATAACTAATTTAATCAGTCTAAAATTCAAAGGAGTAGCTATATAGAGTTGGATTATTCCCCAAGTACAGGGCTAATTTCATAGGTGCCTTACAGGCCTCTCCCTGTGCAGCCGACCCCACCTGTTTATAAAAAAAAAAAAAAAAAAGGCTCCCCTCCCCGATGTGTGTGGCTGGATAAGGGCTTGTGAATCAGGCCCATGTACTTCAAGCACTGCCCATATAGAGTTAAATGCAATTATGATGGTACTATGAATAGATGTAAAACTCTGACAGGTCACAAAAGGTTTCATTAAATTGAACACATGAGATTGACACATATATTCTTATGGTCACAAAAAATCGAGCATATAGAACCTGGGGCTGGAAGTAAGATACGTTGGGCAGAGTAGTTGCTTTGAAGCAAGTTCTTTGACTAGATCAATGCATGTATGAACCTCAACAAAATCCTGAAGGTCTAGTTTAGAAAAAAAAAACCCGAATTTTGTTGGGTTAGCTTGTTCGTAAGAAAGGTTGCCTGATTCACTAATTTGTGGGAAGAGAATAACGAAAAGTAGTAAGTCACTTGCAAGCCTAGGAATAATTAAAAAATGTAGTGCTTTGGGGTACACTTGTATGATAAATGGTTTGATTGCACGTTTTCCATTAGCTATAGCTTTTGAGAAAAGCGATTGCATATCTCTAGATCAGTTGTTATCAAGTTGGAGGTTTCATTTTCGGTTCTCCGAGGAGAGAATGATGCGGAGCATCACTTGAATGTAGAGATGGGTCTATTTAATAAAGAATGCTTCGAAGTAAAGGCCACAACGAATTTTGCATGGGGTAGATTCGTACTTGAATCTGGACGACAAAGAGTTTGATTGCGTCTATGTAACTAGTTATAATTTTTGGAAAAAAAAAGTGATTTTATCTCCCTACATAGTTGTTGCAAGATCAGTGCCAAATAAGAATATTTGTGCATTCGCTCAAATAACTGCTAAAATTGCATCATTGTTGAAAGAACTTCAATATCAACCTTTATCTTGCCTATTCGGTATTCACATTTCAATTATTTCAAACACAGACAAATTCGAGTTCTTCAACCACCCGACCCAAAACAATCAGCCCATCTAGAACAAGCCCAACTACAACCATCACTTATTACCTACTCATTTCCTTTTTGATGTATTAATTGGCTGAAACACCACCACACTACACTAGTGTTAAAATTGAAATTATTACAAGGTGAGAGTTTACTAGTTCGACCCTAAAATTATTTAATAGGTGAATAACGTGGAATTAAAGTTCTCAGTTAAAAGTAATAAATCACTTTTTAATTGTTCGATATGTTTAGTCAATCAAATCAAGTTATCATATGCTGAATTCCACAATAATAATTAAAGCATTAAATAACAAAAAAATTTGTTGACGGAGAAAACCCTTAACTGGGTAAAAACTTTGGGACCAAACTAGTAACTTCCACTATACATAATAAGAACTTACAGTATGATCCAACCTAGAAAACTTACTAGACTCGCTGATCTAATTCCTGCAATCTCCAAAATAGCTTAAGCGTGATTCACACACACACACACACACATGCTTCTAACCTTCTGGAATTGTCTATCTCCCGTGGATCACTAAGAATATTTTGTTCTTGTACTCTTCATGTGCTTCTAGTTAAACCTCCTTCAATCTTCAAAAACCTCTTAAAGCTATCGAGAAAACACTTTCTTGATTATATCTAAGAAGTGGGTGTTTTGGATTATTTGATTTGATGTTTTTTCCAACTTGTGGTTGATTGATCTCAAAAATTAAAGGTTTAATCTAAATGCAACGATATATTATTGGATCTCAGAATAATGATATAAGAATGTATAATAATGATCAACCCATAGAACTCTTTAAAAACACGGACTATGGTTTCTAGAAAAACACAGTTGCTTGAGCGTCGGCTAGCAATAGGCAAGTGAGAGGTATGTCGTTCGAACGAGAGTCCTGCGTCAATGATTCTGTTTTTTCCACTCGAGCATCAACAGGATGACATGCTAGTGTAAATTCGACGATTCTTTCTCCTTGTTCCATACTCGAACCAAAAGATTCCTTGACTTTTACAACTTTTTTATAACAATTTTATACTTTTATCACAATCATTTTGTCTAAAGAATTGTCAATACAACATAAGTTCTAATAATCTCCTCATTTGGTATTATGCGACAAAAGTATACAATACAAGTCAAAGATGTAAAAATAAAATTAATCTACCCAAACTCAAACTGAATGTCTATCTCTTGCATTCTTTGAAACATATTTTCTGAAATCAACAACTCAAATATCAAGTGTAAAAGCACATGATACGAAAAGTAATACTAATGTTAATCAAAATACCAATTGAAACATTAATATCACAAACATCAAAATTCAAAAAAGCTAAACATTAAATAAAGCAAAACTCCAAATACTATCATCTCCCCCTTACTGCAAACTATTCCTAAATTAAAATTAAAATGCATAATATTTAATTACTAAAATTAAAATATCATCATCTCTTTCCCTTTTTGTCACCAATGACGAAGGGAATTATATCAATAATATAAAATAACTTAAAGATGCAATTGATAATATGTACAAGCATAATCAATTATCAGTAAACTTTCCCACATACTCAATTCAAGTCTAAATAGAGTAAATTGTATAAATGACTCATATATGTAAAGTGTCACTAATTCTTTGTGATAAATACTCCAAATCTTAAATTTGTGAGAAATGTCATGTTAAACATCACTATTAAATAAGTTTATTCTCCTACTAATAAAAGTCAAATCAATTATGTATATTAGGACTTATAAATGAAGCTCATTTTTCATTAAATCATTATTTTCTCCGCCTAACTTTGAACATATATATTTTTGCACAATTTCTATTTTTTTCTTTTTCTGCTCATCATTTTTCTTTTCAATTTTTCATATTTTATGTGCAGACTCTCTTTCATCAAGCGAGTAAGATGACTATGTAATGAATTTTGGGTTGATGACTCCAAGTCAGTTGACTATGGGTATCATGTTATGAGAAACTCCCCAAACTTAATTGTTCAAGTCAAATAGGTTTCGAAAAAGAGTATAAGATGAACCCTTTTTTTTTTTATTTAAGGGGATATACTAGAGTTTAGGTATACTAAATTAAGGTCAATCTATATTTAAGGTCACATTACCAACAAATGACTGTCATCATAAATCTCACACATATGGTCAAAACTCACTCACAAGATCACAGTGTGTGCAGTGCAAATGATACATGAAAAAATCTATACTAAATAGTCCATATAAATCAAAATAAAGTAATGAAAAATATACTACAACACATCAATTAAACTCATACTTAGTTACAACAAGCATGTTCAAGTAACCATATATCATGCTGTAGTAAAAAAATCATTTTTCTTTTATTTTTTAAATTTTTCAATATTTTATTTATAAAAAAACTACATAAAAAGTAAAACAAACAAAAATGGGATGCATGCAATAATGAATAAATCGTAATTAATAAGCATTTGCTTGCATAAAAAACCTAATCAATTAGGTATACAAATACTCTTACATTTAAGAGCACCGTTATCAATTTCAATTTTTTTCAAATTAGTCTTTTTAACCAAAACTTGTCTAGTGGAATACTTAATTCTGAGTCAATTATGTCATTAACTTGGTCAAATGACTCACTTTTTAATATGTTAATAACACGAAATTAAACTCACCAATTAAAAGTAACACGTCACTTTTTAATTGTCTAGATATTTAGCCAATCAAATTAAGTTATCATATGTTAAATTACCACAATAATAATTAAGATTTGTTGATGGAGAAAACCCTTAATTGGATAAAAATTTCGGGACCAAGTTAGTAACTTCCACTATAGACAATAAGAACTTACAATATGATCGAACCTAGAAAATTCATTAAATTCGCTAATCTAATTCCTACAATCTCCAAGACCCATTGGAACGTGCTTTACTCATACATGCTCACAATCTTCTAGAATTGTCTATCACCTGTAAATCACCAAGAACTCTTTATTCTTGTACTCTTCCTGTGCTTTTGGTCCAACTTTCCTCAATTTTCAGCAACTTCCGAAAGCTATTAAGAAAGTACTTTCCTGATTATATCTAAAAAGCGTGTGTTTTGAGTTATTTGACTTTGATATTTTTCCCAATTTGTGGATGATTGATCTCAAGAGCCAAATGTTTAATCTCAATGCAAAGATATGTTCTTGGATCTTGGAATAATAATATAAGAATGTATAATAATGATCAACCACCCCCAAAAACATAATGATCATTGGGTATTTATAATAAGTTGGATATTTATAATAAGAGATAATTGGGTGTATATGATAGATAGAACTCTTAAAAAACGCAAATTAGGGTTTCTCGAAAAATACTATAACTAGAGCGTCAGGCTAGCGACAAGCGAGCAAGAGTTGAACGACAATGATTTTGCTTTTTCCACTCGAGTATCAGCTAGACGATATGTTTGCGCAAATCCGACGACTTTTTCTCATTGTTCCATACTCGAACCAAAAAACTCCTAGTTTATCTATACAAACTCTCCAAAAAACTCATTGACTTTTACAACTCTTTTATAATAATTCTATACTTTTATAATAATCATTTTATCTAAAAAATTACTAATACAACATAAGTCCTAACACACATAATAAAACATTTGGGCCGAAATGCCCTTCATAATCACTAATTGGGCCACAACTACCTCGAATGTATTTGGATCTTACTTGTTCAAACTCCAAAGGCCTATCACCTGAGCCGAAATTGAAAGACATATTGCATATAGGGTTGGAACTTTGCCTGACATATAGAACATGTTTGACTTGTATTTTTAAGAACAAATTTTGTGAAAAATATTTTTTAAAAAATATATACATTTTAAAAATAGAGGAAAATTATGAATTCATGTCCAAAGTTATTTTATAGGAGAATTTATGATTGAAAATTAGTTCTATAAAATAGGTAACAAACAGGGCATGGTTTCATATTTTCAAATTAAATTATTTGAAATATAGAATTGATATTTGGAGGAGTTGCCTATTATATAATGCCTTCTAGTGAGCTTTGATGAGTTTTTGGTGAGTGAAATTTCAGCTGAGACCTCTAATTATAAAAATATCTTCATAAGATGTTGTTGGTCAAGATTATTTTCGGAAATGAAGAATACTAAAATGTTAAAAAGATGTAACCCACGTAATAAGATAAATATAAGATTAATAACGTATGAAGATTCACTCGTACGCACATGTGAGGATGGTCGACGTGTGCTTGCCTACGATCTGGACTGGTGATGCACGAGCTCTAATAAACGACGATGAACGAGATTTTATACTATTATTATGATTGAGATTGTACGGTCTAAATTCAATGTGATTAATAATCCAATATTAGTAAGACCCATAATTGGAATTTAACTTTGAAAACCACTTCCAATTCATTTAAAAGATTTAGAATTTTCAAATAGTCTAGCCAAAGTAGAACTAGTCTGTTTTTTTACTGGGAAATTACTATAATGATTTCGTCTCTTTCTTAACCATTTCTTGGTAACCATTTGCAATAGATATTCGGTTGTTTAGTTGGAGAAAACAAACAAACAAACGACTTTAATTAATCGGTAGTTGTAATGGCAAGTCACCAAAAAGTCAATAATATTTCTCTTTCACGACATCATGTGTTTGATTGGTATGAAAAATATCTACTAAAAAAGAAAATATTTTTGTTATTTTGAGAAAAACAAAAATATATCCCCCGAAAAAAATGTTTTCCTTTAAAAAAGAAAAATTAGGCATATTTTCAAAAGTTGGAAAATATTTTCAATAGAAAAAAAATAGCAAAAAAACATCACAGAGTGGGAATTTGGGTGAAAAACTGACACTTTTCATGAACATAAATGCAATCAAACACACACTTAAATATTTTTATTTATATTGCTTCCAAGAAAAGAAAATAATAATAAAAAAAAAGATTTCTAGAAGAATCAAAATCTCAAAATATTTAATAATCGGGGCGGGGAAGTTATTCGACGTAATGGAATGGGCAGTTAAGCAAAGTAAGAAGATTCAAACTTGTACAACAAATTCAGTGCCAATAATTCGAAATAATGATCGAAACATGTAGAGCAAAATTTTAAGGACTTTTCAATAATTATTTATTAATCAATTGTGTACTTCTAACATCAAATTTTATATTTGAGATATTCAATATATTTTGATGTGTAATTTTGTCTTAAAATTGTATTCCTAACGTTCCCTAATTTTGAATGAATATATTCATATTAATCAGGTCTAAAATAGAGTCCAAGATAATAGGGAACAATCATTTTAGTCCCAATAGGATATCACATGTGTGGGGTCCACAATGGGCAATCATTTTAGTCCCAATAGGATATCACACGTGTGGGGTCCACAATGAGCCCACATTGTGGACCCTACACACACGTGAGAGGGTTGTGTAAGAGATTCTGTACCAAATGTGTACAAGTAGCATTTTTGTATCACAAATTACCGATATTTATTATTTTCTTGTGCAATTTGGTCTCTGTTTCCTTTTTTAATTCAAATTGAGTCATTAAATATTTCAATTGAGATCCTTCAGCTTTTACATGTGACTCATTGGTCCCTAACTTCCAAGATATGTCTAACTTCTCTCATTTTTTAATCAATTATTGCTCATTTTCATCCATTCTCCTCCAATTCCGAGTTTTCTCCTAAAATAATAAAAAAACACATAAAGTCAAGTATATCATGGCTCAGATCACAATTAAGTCAATCTTTTTGGTTTGTGCTCAATATGGACTATAAATAAGTCCAAAAAACAATTAATTATAAGCTAAAATAGTTTTCAATTGTGCCAATAAAGAAGCTTAGCCCGATCTCATGTTGTACTTGTCAATTCGGCTCAACGATTCAGGCGATCCGCAACTCGGCTAGTAAAAAGCTAGAGCCGGCTCGGCTCAGGGCTCGATGGAACGATAGACCGATCCTAAGCCAACCCGTGTCACAGGCAATTTCTTCAGGCAAGCTCGCCTACTATAACTAAGTTCTTTTTAAAAAATAATTTTTTTAAAGAAATCAAGTCGGCTTGGCTAGGTAAGACCTGAGCTAAGCCTCGATTTTTGTTCGGGCCATTTTCAGCTTGAGAGCCTATTCGATTAGACTCGTTTACATCCCTATCTCCAATTTTCAGTGGGCAGGATAAAAATATTTTAAACGGTGATACAATAATTAAGGTTATCTTATCACATCAATAATAGGAAGTTTTTATCCTATCCACCAGGAACAATAAATCAATTATATTAGAAGCTTCTCTCCTTTTATTTCAAATGATTTTAGGACATTATGTAGGTTTATATCTACTATCTCATTTTTGTCGTCATCTTAATAAAATCTTGACATTCACAAATTTTGAGGTGCAAACTATGAAATCTAGACACCTAAAATTGTAGCGATTTGTTAAGATTTTATTGAGGGACACCAAAAATAAGAAGAATTAACTCATTTAATGTCACATAAACTGATAATTTAACAGTGGTATTAAATAATGTTACATATTAACAAATTAGGACGTTGTTTGAAGGAATTTAAAAAATATATCTTATTCAGCTATTTTCAAAGTTTGAAAAAAGTCAAATTATATAATTACAACTGGCTCATCCCTATTGCAACTGACATCTCCCAATGTTCATTTTGCTCTTATTTGTGAGAATAATGTTATTCATCCCCAGTGGGGATGAAAATACAGTTTATGTGGTTTTAAATGATAGATTAAATGAAAGGTAAAATTAAATGACTTATTTAATTTAACCTATTATTTAATGCTACATTAACGTCACCTAGAATTTGTTTTCATCCCCGATGGGGATAAATAGCATTACTCTAGTTGTGATTCCATTTTCATCTTTGATTCGTGTGACTTCCCCTAGAGGTTTGTACAAGGTGATTTAAGATATTTCTATGTGTCCGAGAAGTGGCATAATTTTTGAATAGCATAATAAATTTTATTGATAAATGGGACCCACGCACAATCCAAAAAAAGTGAATTTTTTTAAAAGAAATTGCCACATCACGCGAGCTAAATAATATTATCTAGCCCTAGTGATGATTAAACACGAGTCGAAGTAGAAGAACATGATCGGCGTTCATGCACCGAGGATCGGTATCATTATTCTAACAAATTGGGCTGATAGTTCGAGCACAATTTTTTTTTTTTTTTTACCATTTTAGTTCATCAAAACTTAGCATATATTTTTTCTACATCATAAATTAGCTCAAAAATAAAAAAACTTTATCCTCCCTAAAATTTCATCTATAACACAGCTTTAAATTTAAAATTCCGTTCTAGTTTCATCACTAGGTTGAACAAAACATTATGACAAAGCTTTTGAACTCTTCTTCCGTTGAATGTCTATGGATATTCCAACTTTTTCTTTTGCCGTTGTAAGAAGGAAATTGTGACAAAGCTTTTGCACCTTGAGTCCCACGACTCCACCTTCCTTAAATTCCTCTCCCAAAATAATTAAAAAATCTGCTTCCTTCGTCTTTCAACTTGTTTGTTACCTGTGGAAAACATACTCCAAAAGAAGTCAAAATTGTCATTCAAAATATAGCTTTCTAAAGTAAATGACCAGTAAAACCATCTTGTCAACTTCATCAATGCCGGTCTACAAACACCATATTTGATCTTCTTATACCATCTCTACAACAACCATAATCTTGATCTTGAATAATGGATTTGATGGAAACCATGGCCGTTGATCGTATGATCATCACAGATAATCCAAGTCCAAGAATCTCATTTTCTGATGAGGTTGCAATGTTTAAAGACACTCCATATCGCTCAGATTCTGCACAGTTTGACTCAGCTTCTGATTTTGATTTCTGTATTACCAGTAACGGAACTTGTTTGGCTGATGAGCTGTTTTCAGATGGCCTAATTCTACCTCTTCAACTTCAAGAAAAGTTTGTTAAATCGAAACAGCTTTCGACGTCTAAGCCTCCACTGCCACTTCCTCCAACGAATCAGAATTTAAAGCAGGAAAGCATTGATCAAAAGCATCAATCAAAGGCACCTTTCTGGCATTTGAAGAGAAGTAGTAGCCTTCATTGTGATCATAATTCCAAGAAAAGTTCAATTTGGTCTTCGTTATCGCGTAGTAATTCAACAGGATCTGTGCCCAATTCGAAGAAGCTGTCCAAGAATTCTTCTGCGAAGGTTTGTTCACAAAAGCCGCCATTATGGAAAAATCCTAGAGGGCCTTATGGTACTGGTGTTCAGATTAGTCCAGTATTGAATGGACCACCTCCTTGTATTATTTCTGTGAATACTGGTAATCTCTTTGGTTTGGGGACATTGTTTCGCAATGGAAAAGGCAAGAACATCAAGAAATGATCTTCATGTAATTGACCATCTTTTATTAGGATATTTGGAATGTTATATAAGATATCGTGTTTGACAGCAAGTTAAGCCGTTGGGGTCGGCAGAGTGAATTCCTTTTCATCACTTTCGTTCTATTCGTTGTTCGATCAAGCGGAATTCCTAAGGCATATCGTGTATGTAAATCATTATGAAGAATTATTGACTAAGAAATGGTAGAATAGATGTATAATAGAGGGATAAGGAAAGAGAAGGATAAACAGAATTTATGGAGAGAGTGTGAATTTTCATGTTGATGCACATCAACATGTCACTAGCTGAGGGGACATTGAAAAACAGATAACCTTGTTCATGCTTGTCCGTTCCGTTTCTTCCTTAAAACCTTTTGTCTTATACTTACCAGCTTTATTTAGATTTTTGTTTGAATTTTTATGGTACTGAATGTGATTTTTCCCTTTTTTGCCATGATTTGTAGCAGCAGCAGTGTTTTCATTAACATTTCCAACTAATCTACTGCTGCTATGACGATTGGTAAATAAGATTGGACGTGAAGAAAGAAGAAAGATGCGTTACAAAGTTTATCCGACCATAGTGTTTGATAACGCAAAACCAGCATACTGCATACCATGCCGAGATTTATCCAGCTTCAAAGAATGCTATCGTCATTTACTTTTGACATGTTTGTAAAACGAATTAGATAACACTTGACAATATTATTAGAAATTAAAATTTTGTTCATTGTATTCATTGATAGAAAAAGAAACTTTTGTCGAAAGTCATGGAGCATAAATAGTATAAGAAATACATAAAGAAATTTAGAAGGGTAACGTGCTTGTGCAAATGCTCATTGATAGCAAAATTTATATTAATATTCTCTACAAGTCCATAGGCTATAAAAAAATTGACAGACTCAATTCATAGAAACGGATCACTTCCAACCCGGTCCTATGGAAGATGGTTCGGTCCGGTTCTTGTAAAATTGCTTTGAACATAGTAAACATGCCTCGACTCTCTTCTGATCTGAGCAACAGTTCCAAAAAAAAAAAACACACACAATCTTCAACACTTGCATATACAGAAACAAGATCCAACAAAAATTCCATCGATGGAATGAAATGTTCTGAGAGAATATTTACATGATCTCATCTGGAATATTTCAACCCTATTTCCAGTCTGTCATTTATACAGAAGTGGAAAAATGGAAAAATGCATAGAACTTGAATGCACATAACGTTCTTTTTCCACTGGATCATTTATATAAGACTATTAAAATAAAATCCTCAAGATCATTTCTTGTGAATCAGTTGTTATCGAGAACAAATGAACTATCCACCCTTGTAATTTTTGGCAACTTTACAACAAAAAGTTTACCTCTCTAATTTCTGCTGCTTCATGCCTGGTATATCTCAACTAGCAGAACTTATTTGCTTAATACAACGGCCGGTGCACTTCACAGGGGACAAAAAAGGTCAAACACACAAGAATTCTGGAGAACAACAATGCCTACAAAGATTTATTGGCAATATTTTAATCTTTAAAAAATTAATGTGTTGCTTAATGAAAATAAGACCTAAAATTAATTGGCATTACCGGAAATAAATTTTGTACATGCTGAAACTTTACATGGGCTATGAACAATTTGATGACTTTTGTACTTCTGTTTCAAATTCTCTTACATTGCCAACAACTTCTTGGATTTTTGACGAGAGAAGTTCTGTTTGCACCTCAACATTTTTCAATAGTGTAAGTAGCTGCTCTCGGTAAAGAGCACATAACTTATCCTGGTGTTCCAGCTCCAATGTTAATACTTGTATTCTCCTGTCCTTGTGATCCTACAGAAGGAAATCCCCAATCATCACGAAAATTGCATAAAAAAAAATAAGATTTCCAAGGCAAAAATTGAAATGGGGATGCATGCTGTACAAAACTCGCCAATTCCAAAATGAAGAGGAAATACATTAATGTGTGACACGTGAAACCTTGACTTAATTAAGGCATCTTCAAGATGGCACATGTGACTACCCTGTGGTTCTGAAACTTGACATATTCCCCTCATTGTCTAAGACTAAAATGATGCCCCCTCCCGGAGTCATTTTATCAGCGAGAACGCAACAGAGAATGAAAGAGAACTTCAAAACAAGATAGCCAAAGGTGAGCTAGGACGAATTTCCGTACTAACCACAGTGCAGAACCACTTATAGGTTTCCAAGAATTATAGTTTTCATGAAGATCATGTATCAGATATTTTAGACCATTAAGTATGTTTCAATTACAATCCAAGTGAACAAGTTCAGTGTTAAAGGATAGATTCTTCATTTACAATAGTATACTTTCACACACCCAGCAACACGGTTAGACTCAGCGATTTTATGCTTGTTTTTACAATGGTAAAGGAGTCCCGACAGCACATGAACTAGCCTGGACTCTGAGTTTTTTGCTTGTTTTCAAATTGCAAAGGAGCCTACATTATGAGCGAGTGAAATCTGGAAGATATGGAGCCTATCTTCCCAAAACTCATCAGTTCAGCTTACCTTCACCCCCAGGCCCCAACTAGGTAGAGGCTTGACTGACATACTTCATGATATGGGTGAACTAAACTAGATCTGATTCCAAGTCGATATCTCCACATCCATTTTCTAAGATGAATAGCCAAGTGCATTGAAGAGATAATTCCAGGAATTCAATATTAAGATGATAAGTGTACAAGGTAATTTCATCTTTATGCAGTACTACGAGACCTCCCTAAGCTATTACAGAGCGGTCGTCATCAGCCAAAATTTCTGCACAGCAAAATGCTGCCTTTGAAAGTGAGAAAGAAGTGCAAAGAACAGGAAGTAAATACAGGAAATGAGGAAAGAAGAAACAAAATAAAGATAAAAAGTATAATGTGGTAAACAGAGAAGCACGTGTATGTCAAAAACAATTTGGAGACATTATTAAATCCCTATAGTTATGAGACAAAGGCATGATAGTAGGTACTACAATACTTTTCCTATAGGCATGCAAAAATCAAGTGAAATGATGTATAATCTAAAGTTTAAACATTTAACTTGTGATATCAAACAAGCTTCCCTAACAATCATCAAGACATGCTTGTATCATCTTAGCAACACACATTAGAAAGAAACTGTATCGATACATTTATACTAATTACAGTCAGCAAATAAAATATCCTTGACTTGGTGGTTTGACCTCTACAAAAATGGCAACTCACCATTTGATTACGAGATGGACGACCAGAGACAACAAGTGGATGAGTATGTTCCTTTACAAATCTTGAAACAACCCACTTGCCAGCCTTGTCAACCTTTACCAACATCATTGCCTTGCAACCCTCTCGAGAGCTACCACGTGGCTTTTTAACAGGTCCATATTGGTCTCTCAGTTTGGCATTATAGCCCTGCTTATTACAAGATAATCTCCGGGAAAGAATTCTCTTATCCACCTCTGAACGCCGGCACTGATCAATACGCATTATAAACCCCAAATGCCTAGCATACTCATCATAAAATTCCTTGGCTGCATCTTCAGAGTCAAATTCCATACCTATACATGGTTCTTGAACAGAATTTTCTTCTGATGCAATGGATTCCCTTTCGGCGAAACTGTCCACTGTAATAGCTCCAGAATGTGAGTCCACTGCCAAAAATGCCATGATTCAGTATCTGACAATCACACAAGGGTATACCTCACTTTCTCCAATAAGTAATTACTTGTGGGCATAAAAATCTGCACACATCAGATGCAACCATAAAAGGGTTTCAGCCTAAGAATCTTCCTAACATGAAGACTTTTACTCTTTTGCTCTATTTTTCAGGTGTAAATCAGGCATAGATTACATGCTCACATATCCTAGTAAAGTGGCCATGGATTCCTTTAGTTGGTACATATGGACCTATGCATACTTATACACGCATTGATGTACATCCACGTGCGATTATGTATACTGTCAAATTACTAACATTATATGATTTACTTTAAAGATGCGATATTTTATAATTGATGGCTGAGGCTAATTACCAAATAATTTAAATGCAATTTCTAATGAGATCATTCACTATCTCACTTCTTAAAATTCGTCCACTCTTTGAAGTTCTTCAATCTTCAAGAATCACTACATATCTCAGAAATATTGCAAGAAGGCTTCACCGAGCTCAATTGCATTTTGAGATCGAAAAGTCTTCAGAATTTTTCCTTTGCATTTGGTTTTTGTCTAATTCAAGAAAAAATAAGTTAATTTACAGTAGTTATCAATTAATTAAGCATCTCACAGCCCCAATAAATGCAAGATAAATTACCCAAAAATGTTGTCAACATAAATTGCTTAGTAGTTTTAGAAAAGAGAGAAATAAAAATTGACAAATTAGCTAAATAAATCAGATAAAAATGAAAAACTTACTAAATTTAATATGGTAAGACCCTTTACGAAAAAGTGAAACTATTCACGTTGGTTGATGATGAATCTTTCAATTGAACATGACAAAACAAAAGGGTTTATCGTCGTTTAGATCTTCAGAGGTGGGTTTGTTTTAGTTTTCTTTCTCCCCAAATATTTGCTGTTTTTGCGGGATTTTACGT
The DNA here is from genome assembly GCA_035079005.1 of Fraxinus americana. NCBI lineage: Eukaryota > Viridiplantae > Streptophyta > Magnoliopsida > Lamiales > Oleaceae > Fraxinus > Fraxinus americana. The sequence goes on from CM068710.1 coordinate 24,384,071, forward strand.
ACAGTATTTGCTCTACTCCGTGTCCGTTTTCTTACTAACTCGCGTCGAACAACTGATGGCTCATTGAAAAACGTGTTGCCGAGCCCTTTTGGACTTTTTTTGGGACTTTACAGGTAATTGTTAGCATTGATGAAAAGGAACAAAAAAAAAAAGGGTGCGTGTGAGTAAAGGTTTTACATTTTTATTCATGTTCAAGATTCAACTTTAATTTATTTTAATTTGATTTAATATTTTTATCAGTATACTTTGCCCGAAAATTTGCTTAGCCAAACATGCTATTGACATGTTGCTTAGAAACACACGGTTAAAGGAACGGTATATGTGCGATATAATTTACATACTTCTACTAAGAATAATGTTATTTATTATTACGATGATAAAATATCGGTGATATGGCAGCGTATATGAAATAATGAGATTGAGCAGTTCAATTTTTATGAGAGAGATGAGAGGAGAGAGACATCACCGATATTCCATCATCATGATGATAAATAATATTACTCTTTTACCAAACACAAAATTTACTGAACTTTTAGCATATCTATTTTCAAGTTTAGATAATCTAGGATCGCCATTAAACTTTATACTAATGGTTCAAAATTATATACGTCAGGAGCTTTCAAGTTTTCCTTCTTCTTAATTGTTGATAAGTTTAAAAACAAAATATGTTGATTAATAAATATTCCACAATTAAATCAACCAACAACACTAAAATTAAGAGCAAAATGTGTAATAAAAATATGGTTATCACTTGTCAAGGCCCATCCATTCTTCCCAATTATGGCCGTTTGGCAGGGTTTTGATTTCGCTTCTACTTTTTGTAGAATACCTTCATGAGAAAATTATCTTACACTAACTTTCTCTAATAACTATTCTAAGCAGAAAAAATATTTCTAAAAATTCAATCAAATATATTCAAATGTAACTTCTTTCCAAAAGTGCTCTCTCAAAATAGTAGTATGGTGCGAATGTTCTTAACGAGGTAAGGTGGGTCATTAAAAATTGGCTAAGATTCATTTGTATAGGTACAACATACTGACTAAAAATTTGACGACCAACTGAAACTTGTGACATTTTCGGCTCGCTAGGTTGAGAAGCTCGGTTCATCCAATGATCAGCCTTGCACAATATTGTTTTTGCTCGTCAAACCAAAGCCAACTGGAAACAGAGGATCATAGGAGTTATCTTCAGAATGCATAGGCAGTTGGTTGACACTTTTAAACCATGTCACAGGAAGCTGTCCTTGGAACTCGTGATCTCCAAAGATAACATCAGCAATTCCACCTCCTTCACTTCCGGGTAACCATGCAGCAACCAGAGCATCTATGTTGTCCAAATGGCGTTGCTCTAAGGCCAAAGGCCTCCCTGATATCAAGATAACTAATGTTGGAAATTCTTCAGCAACTGCGCCTATCAGCTCAGCTCCATTGAAATGAATTGTGAGCTCTGAACTGTCACCACCAGTTTCCACGTATGGACCTTCTCCCACAACTACAATAGCAAAAGAGTAATCCTGACCTGCTATGGTGTTTGGTGATGGATTTTGTTCAAAAATCACTTCAGTTTTGTGTCCAACAACTTCTTTGATAGCTTCCAAAATGGTAGTGCCTGTTATAGCAAAAAAATATTTCATAAATTCTCTAAGCACTGAACTCAAGGGAAAGAAGAAAGAAAAGATGACTGAACTTGAAGTTGAATTATAGTCAGATGTTGAGCTGAAGAGAGAGCAACTTATTCCTTTAAATCTCAGCAGTAGTGAATTACTTTCAAATGCAAAAAATATTTCATAGCTCGATTACAATGAGACAGTGAACAACTAATAAAGGCAAGTATTTTCATGCTTTTAACAAAATCAGTGTTGTCAATGAAAAGGGGATTCACCTTATCGTAAAATATAGGTGAGACAAATAGGTAAACCATTTAAATAATACAAAATCATGAGTCAACACATGACTGAAATATAATGGGTCATAAGTTCATAACACCCCATGTTAGACTAGATAGACATGAACGCGTTGGATTCTAAGTAATTTTATTAGTGATGTAGGCCTTTTGGTAAGTTGAGCTACATTTTTCGTGCTTGTTTGGTAGGGATTTTTTAGGGAAGAATTGATTTTTGAATAGTGATATGTTGGGAAATGTGTGGTTGAAAAAGAAGAAAAAATTATTGATGTGATGAAAAATATTATTTTATTGAAGAATGTATGGTTGAAAATGAAAATTGATTTACTGTAGAATTTGAGAATAAAAAACAAACAGGCCTTTCATGCCATGTCAAGTTTTTCATGTTGTGTCAATTTTATTTTTCTTTTATAGTATTGGTATTTTACGTAGAGCCCAATTCTTTGATAGAAGGAAATGAAGATATTGCAGTATATAGACCATGTTCTGGCTTATTCTCCCATAAAATAATGTTAACGTAAACCCAAAAATTTTCCTTACTTTTTAACGACATATTCTCCAAAAAAATCACTATTCCAAAAAAATTTCCCTCCAAAATCTCATTTTAATGGAGTCCAAACGGGGGCATAGTAACAAATACTCCCAATGAGAGCTTGCCGAGTATCTGTGTTATGCCTTTTTTTTATTGGTAATGGTGGAGCAGGGATGCTTAATAATATCTTAATAATTTATAATAGGAAACTGATTTTTAGACATGTTCATGCTCAGCATTTTCTTATTTCATCAATAACTGTCAAATGGGGGGATTAATGCAGTCCTTCAGAGATCTTTTCAATGCATGGAATTAATTTTTCCTATCATTTCATTTTAGAAGCAACATACTGTTATTTAAAGTTCAATAAAGTTTGAACGAGATAGCTTACCGGTAGTTATTCTGCCACTTTTTCCTTCCCAAGTGGCTGTCCATCCTCCGCATTGATATCCAAGATCATCAGCATGTATACCGGCAACAAGAATCCTTTTAGCATTCTTGTCCAGAGGAAGAAATGGTTTGTCTGGATTCTTCCCATTCTTTAACAGAACCAAGGACTTACGAACTGCTTCACGTGCTAATATTTTATGTAGCTGACGCAATTTTCCCCAACATTAGAAGTCTTTTCAAGTCATAGTCATTATATTAGAAGTCCTTACAAGTCATAGTTAATGTTTTATGGTCCCCTTCTTGTAATAGATAGTCAAGGGCTCAAGTTCATTCCATGTATAGTTGGCTCATTAAACCAGAAGGAAAGAAATTAAGACACCACACATAATCATGTAGGATTGGTATATCAAAGCACTTAGTTTGACACTGGCATCAACTCATGCAAGGTCAAACTAACAAAGAAAACAAGGGGAAAAAAGAGAAGCACAGATGGAGACACCAGGGGATCCTACACCCGGCGAGCACCCGTGGCTATTCGTGCTGAATCCGTCAATATTTTTTTTTTTAGGTGTCAATGTATATACTTTTTTGGATATATATCTGGTAATTTTGTTTATTTTCAAGCAACTCTTGTAGCTCAGTTGGTAAGAGACCCGTTTAGTAAGTGGGAGGTCTTGAGTTCACTCTCTACAAGATCAATCCTTTATTTACGGCCTATTTGATGGTCATAATTTCGCAAAAACAAAGTTTTGAATAGTGAATTTTTGGAAAATGTGGTTAAAAAGTATGAAAATTTTCTAAATTTATGTGCAGAATATTTTATTGTGTTAATACGTGGTTGAAATGAATGTTAAAAAAAAAAAAAGAGTTTTTGAATAATGGTTGTCAAATAGGGGCTTAATTATTTTTAGATATTTTCCTTCATTTTGAAGCATTGTTATTGAAACCAACGCAATGTGGAAGATTCGAACCTGTGCTCTCCTTTGGAATTAAGGAAAATTTGACCACCACGGCATTTGGTAGATGTGAGCATCAAATGTAACAAATATATATATATATATATATATATATATATATATATATATATATATATATATATATATATATATATATTCAGTTTTAACAAGGTAATGGATATTTGGTTATTAAAACTGATGCAATGGGAAATATTCGAACCCGTTCTCTTCTTTAAAATTATGAAAAACTTGACCACTATGGCATTTAGTGGATATTAAAATCAAATATATCATAAATATAATAATAGATATACTTGATTTTTATTGTGGCCATTGACAATCAACGGTCAACAGCCGCCCGTGCTCACTTGAAATCCTGGATCCATCACTGGAAGGAGAGATAGATCATTTCCACGGGCGCATCAATTATTTCCATTTTGTTTTAGCATTTAGGTAACTTTCCTTATATGAATATCTCGCAACTCTGTAATATCTCTTGCTTTTGGATAAACATGTCTAGGTCAAACATGTTTGAATTGTACTCAACTATAAACATAAATTTTAGTTAAGTAAAATAGGGATCTTCGATTATGATTTATGATTAAATTTAGACACTTAGTTTTGGGTTATTGAACTCCCATCACATCAAAGTTTCGGTTAGCAGAGGTTAATGATCCCCCAATTTAGAGCTGTCCATTTGTACAACCTTCTCCAACGAAGATATCAGTTTTAAATTCTATTCCCCTTACATAAATCGCAGTTCTACGAATTTTACAATCCCGTATTCCTCATCCTCTCTTTCTGTTGTAAATTGGCTGAGGGGTAGCAAGTAGCTTCAATATAATTCTTTCACTTTGCCCAAGAAACGAGAAGAAATTAGAGAAAGGAAGGACCTAAATTTCGTAAGCACACCATACACCAATTCACTTTAATTTAAACTATAGGAACAACATTAGTCTCATTTCACTCAATGTAACACCAATTCATTTTAAAATTGTCCTTCTATTTTTCTTTTCTTTTCTTTTTAATTTTTAGTTTTGTCTTGATCAGATGTGTCTGCTTCTAGCCCTACCATCTACAGTGTCAAGTCATTTATTCAATGAGGTGTGTCACTAATGATTTTCTCCTAACATAACCACTCAAAAGTGCCACTTAAGAATTTAAAGCGCATTCACATTTTGTTTTATTAGTTCTTGTGTTAGTGCATAACTTAAAAGAAAAGAGAATCAATGCTATGGAGATTGTGAACTCACATCACAGCTAACTGTATCCAGCAAAGATCCATTGCTCAGGGGAAATTCAAAAAGGCCAGCAGCAAATTTCACTCTCAGGATTCTTTCAACTGCGTCATCAATTCTTGTCATTGGTATTTTTCCTGACTCCACCAGATGTGTCAAATCTTCCAAAAATAATTGATATCGAAAAGGAACCATCACCTGTAAATCACACAATAATACAGATGAAGGCACAGATTAGGAAATTTCTTGGATTGACTAAAGAATGTGACATCCTCTACCATATCAATTCCTGCATTAATGGCATGCAGAACACTTTGCCGATAGTTTGACCCATGAGGACTAGAAAGCCGGTCAAGGCCTTCAGAATCAGAAATGATAAATCCCTGCAAAAAATCCAACTCTAATAAGTATGTGCTGGAATTTTGTTTACTTATGCAGACTGCAGCATTTAATTTCTGCTTTAAAACAGATACCAATAGCTAGTACTGGGTTGCCAAACCACACAAGATACAAGTAACTAAACAAGGAACGCTGCAGAGAATGCCAGTCATAAAGTAGAAGCTCCCTGTTCACCATCCATGAATCTGGATATCACCTTCGGGCCATTTATTTTATCTGTTAAAAGTTTAACACCCCAACCCCCGAGAACAATCTATATCTGTTTTCTATTATTCATGTCAACCTCCCAATCTTTTGGGTTCTCCTGTGATTGCTTGGAGAAGTAACAGAAGTAAAAGTAGAAACTGAAAGCAGCTAATAAAATCTTGTCCACTTGTAGTTATGCTTTCCTCTTTATACCCATGGCTCATACCATCACAATAATTTGTAAATACTTTTCCATATACAATTTGAAGTTGAGAAGAAGGTTCATGCATTATAACCTGAACACATTCATGAACAGGAAAAGAAGGCTGAAGAAGAATTACCAATTCCAGTGGGAATAGGCTCTGACACCATGACAGCAGGTATTGAGGAGAATAAAATCATATTATCTGTTCATTATCAATTTCCAATAATATTACACAGCTATTCATAGTGTATTACAACCAAACATATAAGCAACTAGTCAAAGCTAATCAAATCCAGTTTCGGAAACAAAATCTGCTTGAAATAGGTAATCTACCATAATCTTATTATACAGAATCTGCTATAATTAAAAAGTTGACATTTTCCACAACTTACAACTAAAACCAATCAACTCATACAAGTCTTCCCTTAAACCAAACTACAACACATTCTTCTTGGCTGAATGAATGCATGGATGTAATTAACACAACACTACGTGAACACCACACATGGTATCTCTTATTGGGAATGAATAACTGCTTGCTGCTGCAAAACAGCACTGTGACTCTCATTATGTATATAAAAGCACTCCTTATATTCCTTGTCCAACAGTGCTTATGTTAGGTGCCTATGTTTATGTGCTTTTTCTGTTATAGACTGTACAACAGTCTGATTGGGCTTTGAAAATGTGTGCACAAGCGCGTGCAAGAATCAATTGTTTCCATACTTTCTTGTTCAATGATATGGATAGTGAATGTTTTGGAGGTGTGCACAGTATATGCCATTCCCTGTGTTAATGACGCCATTTTCTAGACTAGGTTTACCGTGATAAACATAAGAATGATGGTTTGATTTGGAGGAAGAATACGAGATTTAATTGTCAATGAAACTCAATAGCTTTGGCATTTCTAATCTTTATATTTGACCTGATTTTCAGGTTATATGACATACTTTAACTTTTCCCTGTAACAATAAAGGTGTTGCTACATCTGTTCTACACCATCAGGATATCATGAGCACCAGCCAGAACACAAGCAAGATTTAATATCCATGCAATGCAAAAATAGTATGGGCTTGGGACGTCTCTTGTAAAACTTGCCATCCGCTTACCTTAAATCCCAGCTTCTCTTTCAAGATCCGTGTAAGGAGAAAATGGCTAGTATGTAATTTTGTCCCATTCCAGCTAGAGTAGGATGCCATGATAGTACAAACCCCCTGAGAAATACAATCCAGATAAGGAGCCATGTGGATTCTCTCTAGTTCATCATATGACAATATGGTATCCCCCTCATTTGTGCCTTTTTCGGTGCCACCATCTCCTACAAAATGCTTTGCACATGCAACAACATTTTCTCTGGATTTAAATATGTTGATCAGTGAAAGAAATGATAAAGGGAAAGAAATTAAATGTACAAAACAAAGTTGACACGGATTAAGGGAAACAAAAGATCTCTTGTACAGAAGAACAGAAATTTGCCAAGCAACCATTAAAAAATACGTTATAACATACACTTCAAAAGAATTATAAAGAGTTCTACTGGTTGTATTCCAATTTGTTGCGATGAAAAAGATAAACTAATTCTAAGTCAAATCACCTCTACTTTCTTAACATGTTTCTCTTTCCTTCTCAAATTTTATTGAAGAAGACTAGAAGAGAGTGATAATTTGTTAATAATAAAATCATAGGACCAATAATTAGATGTATAGAAACTAATAAATCCAAAACCAAGCAAAACAAATAAGGCACATTACAATTCATATTTTCGATGTGGACCAATAGAAGGATAGTATAAGTCTTATCTACCTTCCAGCCACAAATGGGTAACCATTTGGGTGTCCTGGTGGTGGTTGTCCTTGCAAGCCTTCCACTATGGAGGTCATCTTTCTAACAATCTCAGTGTCTTCCCCAAAACTCTCATAGCATCTTCCCCATCTAGGATCCCTACACACCTGTCACAATTGTCTGCAAATAACTATCATGCTGGCAATTGTTCAAGACAACAGACCAAGTGCAATTGACTCAGAACCACACAGGAGAACAGCAATAACGAACAGGAATACACCAATACTTCGTGCACTGCACATAGAACAAAGGCTTCAAGAATCTGCGACCTAAATTATAATTAATACTACTGATATTTCAGAGAGAAACTTAAGGAATTTTATTTCCAATATCTCAATTAATGAATTGTCAAAATCGAAAAATGGATAACTAACTTGGACTGTCCTTCATCATTACATTATCACAAAAGTGCAGAGGCATCAATCACAACATTGCCTCTAGCTATAGTGAATTAATCATTCATTTCGCTGGAATAACATATCTATTCCATTACATTATATATTCTAACATTTAACACTTTCAACTTCAAAATAACAATTTAAATACCAAAAAGGGACAGATATTTCATAACTGTTAATCATAACTTACAGCTACACAGGGAGCAAAAGTATAGTGAATGCCACTCGCCCTTACTTCAAGAGCTGTGGCGGCCCCAATTCTTCGAGCCAAGTCAGCATCTCTGAATAAGTACCATCATATTGCTTATAATTAGCACTATCAAGCATTTGTAAAATAAATTGCACCTACACTCGCTATAGAGCGAAACCATATAATCAAATAAAATATTTACCTGGTGGCTCCGAGCCCAATGTTGTGAGGAAAAATGGTGGCGCCATAGACATTATTGTTACCGTGCACAGCATCAATCCCATATAGCAGTGGGATTCCAAGCCGCGACACGAGAGCAGCCTTCTGGTAGTTATCTACCATGTCAGCCCAATCCGAAGACTTTGCATTCTCGAAGGGCCCACTTCCACCAACACTCAGTATACTCCCTACGAATCCATCCACCAAAAAAGGATATAAAATTCCTGGCTATAACTCATTACAATAAAGGTCCAATGCAAGAAAATAAAATGGATATATATGTATGCAATAACTATTGATATAGAGTTTAATAGTAAAGTGGACCTATGCAGAGGTCTTTAACGGCTGAAGGGGTGGCGACGCCGTGCTCGATCTGGGTCATTTGACCGATCTTTTCTCGGAGAGTCATCCGAGATAGTAGGTCTTTAACTCTGACATCGATGCTGCAATTTGGGTCCTTGTACATGCAAATCATCGTTTTATCCGTGCTCATGTTTTCCCACAGTTTTTTTTGCTTTTAGCGAACAACAAATATGTAATGAAGAATTTGGATCAAAGATGACAAATGGATGACATCTTCTTCCATACAAGGCCAACTTATAAATTTCATTTTTAGTACTAATCTTTCAGTTGTTTCAATTTAACCCCCAAACTTACAAGATCGTTTCAGTTTATTAAACCGTCCTCACTCTTTTGCCCGACTCGATATTAGCTTGGAGTCTAGCTCAAACCAAAAGAGAGGCGAAGAATGGCACTGCAGCAGTTTGTGAAACTACCCATCTTAAGTAATTGTGGAGCTTCTATTTATAGAAACTGTTTTGTCCTTTTCTCGTATAGATTATCATGTCCTTGGTTCTCTAGTGCATCCTTCTTTAATTTATACTCCTGTACCTGTTTAAGGATTGGAAAAAAGAAGAAATTTCTGTGTAAGTGTACTATCTTTTCTTGTTCCTGTAGTTCTCAGTGGAGTATTATGATTGCCTTTGCTTGTGGGCTCAGATTCCGTGTGATTTCATGAAGTGATAAAAGTTGCAATCTTGGAGCACGCAAAAGGGTATTTTAGAAACCATGATTGTTGTACATTTTCAAATGTTTCATAACTTGCTATTAAGCACTTTTACTATCTGTTTATGATATTGGGCCATCCTTCTATAAAACTTTTCTCTAGTGTTTAATACTATATATTCGTGTCTATGATAGATTTTTAATACTTTTGTTGCTAAGATCAGTGAGATGGGCTAATGCCTATGTTACGCCTTGCGAAACTAGGACCCATATGTGGCCCCAATTAGGTTGCATGGCAAGCGGTTCGGGGACTCCACGTTCTGTACACTGACAGGGACGGTCCAGCCCCACACGGTCGACTCTCTTTAAGAAGTTTGAGCGATCCTGTGTAGAAGAGGTTGGCCGACCCCGTTGCACGCGAACCCCATGGCAAGAGCCGGTCCAAGGCGAGGCACTGACGAATCTTGAATAGATCTTGTGCCACGCAAATGACAAGACAACTCACTGCCGCCGCTACCACTGCAAACCTATTTGGTCAAGTCCAAGTCGTTGGCTAGGCCATGTGATTACGAAAGTAGTACTAGCATTTAAAGCTATGATTGATTTATGTCTGTTATTGGAAAGGTCAATCCAGTGGATGGAGCCACATGTATCATCATCCAATGGCCTTCATTCACCTTGTCCAAGTATAAAAGCTCACACTCAGTGTCATTCGAGGGTAACGCGAGTTTAGACTCTCCAAGCTATATTCTTGCCATACACTTAACTCATTCATTCCCAAAGCCGACCCCCCCCCCCCCCCTCTTTTCATTGGAGGCTCACGTTTAAAGCTCTTCCACACTCATAATTATTTCTCGAATTGACTTGATCGTCAGAGTGCGCGCGGCCAACTCCATCCCTTCCGGAGAAGGCCACGTGTGCCTAACAGTTTGTCAAAGTGTGCAGAAATCCAACTTGCGCGGATGTGAGAGGCCTTGGAATCTATTGGCCACTTTATTGGTACATTTTTAGGGTCAACAGCCTACATGCATCATTCTTTCCAAAGTTTTGCTGCTTCAAATTCTGGGAAGATTCAAATAAAGAGAGTAATTACTCCTGTGCTGCTTCATTCTCCTCGTAATTTAACTCTGTGAAGTAATGTTTCCTTTGTTCAATCTTGTTATCTAATTCTTCATGTGGCTTTTTTTCTCAGAAAAAAAAAAGACTTGATGAAGTATGTCTTGAAAGATATCAGCAGTATAGCCGAACATTCATACAATCGTGGATTCAGCAAGGTCGGTGATCTTTTTCTTTGGATGCTGAGTATTTGGTTTCTGCCTGCGTGAGAATACATATCATGGTCATTGTCATTGTGTGCGCATTCAGTCTCTCTCTTATATCATATAATCACACAGAAATTCCAGAATTGACAAGGATATTTCGATGCTTATCATGGAAAGGATGAGCCATGCTTGTTAGCAGTGGCGGACCTAGCATCGAAGTCCAGCCCGGGCGGACTTTGACCAGTCAACGTTGACAATCAACGATCGTAAAAGCGATGTCGTTTATTAATATTTAATTATATATTATTAAAAATTGTTCAATATATATGTACACACTCTAAAACTTAAAAATTATATATATCCAAATTTCCAATTCCCCAAATTCCAATTTCGATTCCAATTCCAATTTTATTTTCCTCCAATTCCAAATCCTAAACCTAAATCCAATTCCAATTCCAATTCCAATTTTATTTTCCGTCAATTCCAAATCCAAATCCGATTCCAAATTCCAAATTTAATTTCACAAGCAGCCATGAGTAACCCATGTGACCCCCTCCCATATGAATTCATCCACATATCATATTCTCGCTTTTATCGCCGTGAGTTTTGAATTCAGAATTTTTATTCTGCTTAGGAAATACAAATGGGCTTGGATGCCATTATTATCAAAGTACGAGAGAAACATGGATGAGTCGTTTTCTTTCTTTAAAAATATGTGAATAAAGTTTGCAACAGTGGCAGGCTTGCCATTGCCAAATGCTGTAAACTCGTATATGGAGAAAGAGGATTGAGGGGCCGTACTGGACGAGCTAAAAAGAGGTGAACCCACTTCACAATTACAGCTGAATACAGAAAAGAAATAGAAAAAAATACAGCTACTGGAAAATTAAATAATGGGTAGCACTTTTGGGATTTGTTTACATGTTTACCATCCAAATCTCATTTCGAAGCAGCGTTCAAACTGGTGTTCGGTGGTGGTGGAGAAGACGGCTGGGCTGTGGCGGATCTCGGCAGTGACGGCACGGCAAGCGTGAGGCGTAGCTGTGTCGTCTCTTGATCTAGAAGGCTGAAGAGGAAATGAGACCAAATGCATTTGCTGGGCTGGAATGTGTATATATTAAGTATTGGGCCCAAGAATAAATGGCCCAACACATTAAAAAAAGGAAAAGAAAAGGGATAAGAAACCAGCAGCCGGAGAAGACGAACTTGCGCGACAGCGGCGCCATCTTCTATTCTTCTTCCCAAAAATTCATCCGGCAGATCCCAGCACGGGCGGCCGCCCCCCCTGGCCGGGTGCTGGGTCCGCCACTGCTTGTTAGTATTCTAAACCTAAAAAAGATTTTACCTCCAATATTTTTGATGTAAAGAAAAAGGGAATGAATGAATATGTTGAGTACTAATGCCGTATAACAATCACCTAATAATCCCACTTCAGATCTATCATTTATTTATTTCTGCAATAGACTGTTATCAAATTTCCCAATTTTTCACTTTGACAAAATAATATATTGACACATTTTTAATTGTTCAATATATATATGGATGCATTTTCTGCAATGTATCTACCACTTCAATGTCCCAAGGGCAAACACTTCCTACTTCTCTCCCTGCACTGCTTTCTGAACACACCTATTCCACGCCTGCAAATTGCAATATCAAGAAATTGGTTCCGAGAATGAAATGCGGTAGAATTACAGAATTGATTAATTCGCTTTCAGAATTTGTTAACCAACTGTTCGAATTTAAATTTCACAAATGAACATAGCAGTCCATTATTTTGCTGCTTATGTTTTCCTATCTATTGCGGATTTCTGTCTTGCTTTAAACGAATTGTATATACCTTTTTCTTTGCTAAATCATAAGGTCCTGTACAATCTCCATATTCCTACCCATGTTTTTTCTTCTTTTCTCTTGGTATTGAGCCCTCAAGACTCGAGTTTAACATGTAAACATTTTAGAGTTTCTGATTTCATACTCAACCTGAGATTTGCTAGGAACTTGTGGAACTTTCTCAATTGATGAACATATGGAAGCTGACTGTTTCTTACTCTTTCTCCTTACCCGTCCCAACATTTGCATCACTATAGGCAAAGTTGTTGTTGATGGAAAAGTGGTAAACAAAGCTGGAACACCAATCTCTGACAAAGCTGTTGTGGAGATCAAGGCTGAAGCTGTTGTGGAACACCAGCTAAACACATTGGAAGGTTTCTCTATGACAGTGTTTTACTTCATTTTCTTGCTCAATTTAGGATGCAGATAAGGCCTAAAATATTTGATGGATTGTGGGTGACATTAATAGATTTTTGCTTATTTAAAGTGAAATTCAATACTGTTTGAGAATGATGTTATAACACAAAATAAATAAATTAAGCATTTGTAATGGTAGAGGAACTTAAGAAGCTTATGTTTTAATCGTATAGATATATGTGTTCTATATCTCTACAACCTTCTAAGTCTGATTAGATTATGATGGAAAAGTGAAGGAAATTGAACACATGGATAAATAGCATAAAGAGATGCATGGTTCTTATCCTAATTAATTGAGGGTTCTTATCTTTTTAGGTAGCGGACATAATTCATCAGAGACAATCGTGCATCTGTCGTAGAATGAACAAACCTAAGATATCTTTCAAAACTCCCGCAACTGGTTGATCTGGTCACTTTAGACTTTTCCTTTATTTCCATACTAACAGCAAGTTCTGAAAGAGGATACAATCACTTTTTCTTCCAGCATTTGGTCAAAGTGAGTTATTTCTTTTGTTAAGTAATCCGGCAAAGGTTACTACATTCTCTTTTATTTCCTCTTATTATCTCTTTTGATAAGTATTTTTTCCATCTTTAGCTTTTTCCTTCCACTGTGAAGGTCGTGCCTGCTGTGATCAGTCAGATGAAAGAAGAAGCTACACCAGTCACTTCGATTAAGCCTCAATTTGAGGCTCGCAGATCCCAAGTATGCAATTTTTGTCTTTCGTCTTGGGTATTTGAATGCTTCTTACATTACCTGGGTTTCTTTTGTAGTTATACTTGAGAAAAAGTACTCGTTCAATAAACACCTTCAAAGTAATGAAAGAATTCTTCATAGTACAGGGCTTATTTGGGACTTCGACTAAATAAATAATAGTTCCTTTCTCCTAAAGTTCCATCTAAAACTTCCTTTTCATGTTCGATTATGGATTTATTGGGAGGAAACGACGGAAGTTACATGGTTGAGCTCCCTTGATAAAGTGGTTCCTTAATCTCACAAAACCACCACCGTGATAAAGAAAAAGTATTGACGGCTGATCGTGTATATTATATGGGAAAGTGGGTTTTATCTAGAGGTGATTAAGTGCATGTTTGGGAAGTGATTAAATAAATATTGAAGTGATGAATTTGTGGGTCCTACGGAATGTCCGAAATAAAAAATATGTTTGACCAGCTTAAATTATAATTTAATCACTTCCCAAACATGCACTAATATTCAACACATGGACTCTCACGTGTTTATGAATGTATATAAATGGTAGAACATTTTTTTTTTGTCTCGACGCCTTTGCCTTTAAAGTATTATTATTGTAGTTTGGTCGTTAAAAGCATGTCATCTTGAACAGTGTGATTATTTGAGTAATCTAGTTAAATTTTCTGTTCAGGTGGGAGGAGGGGTAATTGTGAGAGATCCTTTAGTCCATCAAGAGGTAGTGTTTTCTTTACTTCACCGTCCATATGACTGCCACACATATCCTTTTGTCGTAAAGTAGATGATTGCAATCTTGCTTATAAAAGCAAAACTGTAGACGACGTGTGAAAACTATGCTGATAATTTCAGTGCTGGCTGAAGTCTTCAACATCAATTACAATTGGAGTTAAAAGATGCTAAAAACTATCAGCCTAGACTTAACCAAGTCTTCAACATTTTTTTCTTTTCCTTTATCATAATCCTTTATTATGGAGTTGTAGTGCTTGCCAAATTTGTTGAGAGGAAGGGAAAAAAAAAAAAAGAGAATGGAAACAAAGATTTTCATATAGTTGCTTGAAAATTATGAAGAACGAAATATATGAACTACTGAAATCCTCGTATTTACTTTATTTCATCTTGCTATATTATCATCTTCGGACGAATCTTTGTAATAATAATGATATTCATAGTCAGCGACTGCAATAGTTATCTTATTTGGCATGTTATGTTGTTCTTGAATCCCATTTTATTTTCCTTTTTTATTATTATTAAAAAAATCATATTTTGTTATGACAAGAATTATGCTAACATAAAATGACTATTGCAGTCGCTGATTACGAATAGCACTACTCTTGAAGAATATTTGAAAGTTTGCATTCGTTTGTATTACAACGGAGGAGGATGAAATATTGGAGGTATGCAAGCTAGAAGTCATTGCGTATGAGAACAAAAGGAGCCCCTGTATGGTCTCAAATCGGCGGTGTTGTATTTAGCAGCCTGCACATGTTCATCCCAAAGAAATGGCAGTTTTTACTTTTTACACCTCCACTCGAGGGAAAGGGATTCAATACCCTGTTAAAATGTCTATTGACAGTTTTACCTTAAATGAAGAAATTGTTTGTATCTATGCCTGTTGAATGCATTCAACCCGACAATATACAAAATGTTGCGGCATCTTTTGTACTGATTCTTCTGTGAAGTGAATAGATCCCATGTATGAGATGAGGTTTTGTTTGTAAAAGATTATTCAAAATAAACTTATATATAGAAGATGTGCAAACGAAAATTAATTGAAAGAATATGTATACCACGCTAAACGAAAGATTGCCTAAATGAGTGTACAACAGTTGGTAAATAAAATGTGTACCAAGTTTAGAAGGATATACACAATTTAATGCTGTTGTTTGATGAGTGAATTTCAGGGTTTAAGTTTTCTGGAATGTAAGATGAAGCAGATCTTTTAAATTTTTTACCGAGTACCAAGCAAACCTCAAAGAAAAAGTATACATGAAACAGCTTGAAAGATTTACCATCGATAAAGGTAAATAAGCTTCCCATCACCGGTATTTGATGGTTAACAATGTTGTTACTTCATATAGTTTTACAAAAAATATCATTGTCTAGTGCATATATCTTGAAGTCAATGGAAGCAAATATATTTTTCTAGTCCTATATGTGGATGACATTTTACTTGTAAACAATGATTTGGATGTATTTAATTAGAGAGAATGAAAATTTGAAGAGTCAAACTCACTCTTTAAATTAAAATGTTAATTTAGAAAGTCTCTTAAAATATAATTTTAAGGGTTCTCTTTAAAATAGAGAGAGTTTTATATTTAAAAGTCTCTTTGAAATGTTCTAAAACCTACATTGAAAAAGTTTTGGAAAAGTTCAAGACGAAGGAATGTGCATGAGTGAAGCACCCATTGTCAAATGTCATAAATTCAGTCAAAAGCAATGTGCATTACATGAATACGAAAAAAGAGCACATGGCTTCCATAACCAATGCTTCCGCCATTGACAACTTGTTAAGGATATATATCCCACATCGAATAGTGATGTAGACACAGACCAATTAATAAAGATTCTGGGATACTCCTCTTAAAAGGTTGACCTTTTAAGATGGACCCCCAATTCTTAACATGGTATCAGAGCCCATTATGCTCCAACGAGCGATTCGATCCCGATAAGACTCCAAAAAGTGAGCACGTGGATTTCAAGATTGGTCTGCTCAAACGAGCCAACATCTTGCGGGGACGTGTTAAGGATATATATCCCACATCGAATAGTGATGTAGACACAGACCAATTAATAAAGATTCTGGGCTACTCCTCTTAAAAAGGTTGACCTTTTAAGATGGACCCCCAATTCTTAACACAACTTGATGTATGCACAAGTAAAATACTCTTTTAGAAGTGAATAGCATACTTGTAACATACAGAAGTAAATATTTAATTATTGAAATAGAACCACCATGATTCAAGTATTATGTATTTCTATTTGAGTAAGTCATTGGAAGTTTCAGTACATGGCAATATTAAGTACTCATTTTATTTGTTGGATATGTAGACCAAGTGGGAGAATGTAACCATTTATGGTCACATATTCAATTTAAAGATTAAGTTAATTAAATGGGGGGTTAATTAACATTCTTAATAACTTCTCATTTGGCCATTGAAGGGAAGTTATTGCAAAAGAAAACCGTCATTTCTACGATGGATGGATGTTAAGTGGTTTTTAAATATTAGAATGTCAAATGGTCCTTAGCCAAACCCGTACAAAATTTCCTTCGGAATTTTCTCTCTCAAAATTGAAAGTCGTGTGTTTGTTCCGTTAAGTAAAGGAGTTATCAAGTGAGTATTGGCTAGAAGGCTTGTTGGTGTTGTGATAATTATTTTGAATTGCATATTTTAATTACATATTGAATAATATGACTGGAGGTATGCAATTAATGTCTAACATCTCAGCACATTAGCAGTCGAGAAGAGCAAATCGACGACGACTTGTTGGAACTTGGCATGTTTTTCGGACAATTTTTGAACTCCAATGAGTTGATGGTGGAGGCGGCTTTGGAAAGGTCGACATGGGTAGAGGCAATAGTTGAGTTTCCAAATGAAGAGTTTAGTTGAATTAGGGAAAAGATCGGGTTGACTCAGTTCAACGGGATGAGTTGGAGCTTGGTCGAGAACGAATCCAACAAGGAAAGTGAAGGGTGCCGACGGTGGAACCTTGGCAAAAATCCAACGTGGAAATCTTGGTGATTCTCATTTTATGTTAGTATCTATGGCAGGAAATGGTAATCGAGGAACTGGAAATTTAAAAAGGGCGATTGATTACCGTTGGAATGAAAAATAACTAAAAGGGTAAATTTCACCACAGTCACATAACTTTACCTTTATTCACAATCAGGTCATTGAACGTTAATTTGAAGCAATTCCATTCAATCACTTAATAAAACATGTGACGCGGCCATTAAAAGTAAAAAATAAAAATATGTAATTTGATTATTTACGATTGAGGACTACCAATTGAGCTACAGACATTCAGTTATGAACCTTACTAGATGCTTTAGACTCCTTTTTCTTTTATCCGTCGGCTATCTTAAAATCAAACGATATATTTTTACAATTATGAAGTAGACTTCATTACGGATTAATATGCATTTTTTTAAATGTCTGTTAGGCAAATTGTTGTCAATCGACCTCCCCCGGGCGATGATGTAATACGTTGTCTTAATTCAGTCGGCATAGTCCAAATGACTGAAAGTTAATCGAACACCACAATTGGTAAACCAACCCTAAACCGACCCAAACTTGGATGGCCCACCTATGTTTTCTACTTGGGCCTTATCTTGTCTTATTGGGCTTAACCTAAAAGCTATACCTAATACTATATGTATGCAATACCCGTTTCTATTGCATTTGTGTGAGAGACTTTGTGCCTTTGAGAGCAAACCGTGACCTTGGTTGTGTGCTACCTTCGTCCCTTTTCTCTCCTTTGCCTTTGTGGCTAGCTTGTGGTTACAAAACTCTCTTCACCATTAGAACTTCCTGTGTGGGCAGAAGAAAATAGTGGAGCAACCGTTTGTGTGAGGTTGGGGTTGTGGGTTTTCTCTTGTGGTGTCGATTGGAGGTTTCTGAGCCCGGTTTCTTGGTGCAAAATGGTGGTTTAACCTCACATTTGGTATCAGAGCTAGTTGGTGGTGGATTAGGCTTCAATTTCTGACCAAAAATCGACCAAAACAACAAGAAAAATCGAGCAGAAAAACTGCCCAGTTTTTGGTGCGAAAATCGAACCTGCAATTGGATTTTCTGGCCAAACTAGTAACCTTTTGAAAAATCCAAGACCACTGGTGGAACGTGCAGACCGAGGCGCTGCTGGAGGTCCGGCGCGTGTGAACGGCGGCGGCGCTTGGAACTCCGGTGGAGGCGCGTGAGGGCGCGTGGCTGCGATTCAGCGACGGTTTCTTCAGGCAGTTTGTTCCTTTTGATTTTGTGAACGTACTGATATATTTATTTTAGTATTTCCGGTTTTGTAGAAAATATTGGACGATTTTGCCCTTTCGGTGATCGATACAGATTCGAGGCGTAACTGCGCAACACATTTACTGAAGTACTTTAGGCTATAAATTGCGGCCTAAAGCAGTAAATTCGCAACTCTCGAAAATTACGGACTCAGACAAGTCCGCTCTGGTAAATTGGCTGATCCTCTTTTAATTTCAGCACTAGCGCGTCATCGTGTGGGGTGACAATAGGATTGGGGTTACCGTGTGGGGTAACCATTGCTTGTGCTAGAAATTAGGAATTAACTGTTTTTCGTTTGCTAAGTGTTTTTTGCTCTTTTGGTTAATTTCAGTATATTATCGTTTGTGATATATTGTGAGTGAAACTGTTTTTGTTGATTATCCTCCCGTTGCATTGATAAGTCCCTAGAATAATAAGCCCTTGTTTGGTACCACTAAAAATTCTGATTCAAATTTAAGTCGAAATCAACAATTAATTTTAACTACACATTTTATAGAATCCACAATTTTTCAACCATACATTTCAATCACTTTTTACTGAAATTTGCTAAAAATCTAATTTTAATCTCTACCAAACATGAGCTAATATAATCCAACAATTATATAATATAAAGATGAGAAAAGATTTTGAAAATAAGCATTAAGGAGTCACGTCAAGAACATTATCTTAAAATCATGTTGCATCACTTTTGTGTGGATAATTTCGACATTACACTGCTCTAAAATAAAATTCATATGACTCACAATCAATTCTCCTTCTAAGGGCATGTTCACATGAAGATAAACCACAAACATTTTTCGAATTGTCAAAAACTATATGTTTGTGCTCAATTTTTTTTCAAAAATGGAATTTGCAATAGTGTTATGATGGGAATGTGTTGTTAAAAAAAATAGATTTGCGTGTAATATTTTTTATTGAAGAATGTGTGGCTGAAATGTGGTCAAATTACTGTTAAGAATGCATTTTGATGGAAAAATGGAGCTCCAACAAGGGCATAATATGAAGTGTATGGAAAATCATCTTCCAAGCTATGTTTCAAAAAACGAAAATCACTCCCCTACACGGTCAAATTTAGTCCCCACATTCATGTAAATAAGCCATTTAATTAAGGTTTTAAATTTGTATTAAACCTGAAAATTAAAAACAAAAACTAAAAATTAAAAAGGCATTAATTTTGAAATTTAAAACTTCTATTTTTTTATGTTACGACGTAGATTTTGTGCCCCTTAATTTTTATTTTTATTTAAAGATTTTATTATTCTAGTCACTCACAAGACTAGGGCACATATTTATGCGAGTACACTGTGAAGGGTGACTGCATTAATAGTGGCTATGTGGATTAGGGATCTCCAATGCCGTGTAGTAAACATGGTGTATGTTTATCCTTCTACGATATTGTTTGCTTGTAAAAGTTCTTGAATATCTTTTTATCTCGCCCCCTTATTGTAATGATAAAATCAACTGATCCAATTGATATCAACATTCAACTTAAGTGCCTTTTTATGGAAGTAATAAGTTTGAATTGCTGAGGACACAAGAAATTCACCGGGTTCCAACCCTAGTGGATAACATATGATACAGGCTGAGTCTTTGGGTGGAGCATGTTTCGGCATGGGCGTAGAATCCGGTGGTCAAGGTCGGGGTTGTGATTTTAAGCTCTTTTTAATCATTGTCTGGCCTTTTAAACAATAGGTGACACTCTTCGTGTTTATATCTATCTTAGAACAAGGAAAGTTTGGAGGAATTTGAAAACTCTAGCTAGAGAATTCATTGGGTTGTTTGAAGTGCTTTAAACCTCATGTGAGTATAGTGTATTGTTTGATTAATTGTATTGTGTAGCAGTGAATATATTGAAGAAGAAAAATGAAATTAAAGTTCTTCATTTCATACTAACATATCTCGACGTGCTCGACAAATCATGAGTAGTAAAAGAATGGATTGTAAATTGCAATGCCAAGTGATTGGTTCCTTTAAACACAATTTTGGCTAAATAAATCTAGGTGCAGGAGGAGCTACCAAAACTCAGCCTTACTATTTGCAAGGTCAAATTCCCAGAAGTGATCTTGTTGCATTGAACAAACCCCAGGCACTTTACCCCATCACACACATCAATCACATAATTTTCTACTGGGGGTTCAAACTGTACTCCATCTGCAAAATGAAACGCCAATCTTGGCACCAAAGATTCATTATATCCCGTCTGATCAAAGCAGAATTCGAACGGTCCAATAGTGAGATTTGATCTTGCAAATTTCTTTAATGACGGTGTTAGGGCTGCCATTACAGGTTCATAAGAAGGTTCTGTCAAAAGAGTTGCAGTTGTACCGGAATCAAGAATCATCCCTCCACCACTCTTCTCATCCCACACTTCATCTGGGAATTTAAGAATTTTGTTGCCTACAGAAATTCCCTTTATATTTACACCATAGTTTGAACGGATTCCTAGGACAAGTTCTGTCTGTTGCATTCTGTTGAGTGTTTTAATAGATTCTATTTTTTCGTGGGAACCGAAAATGAGATAGCTTGACACGGTTTGGGTGTTGAAATGATTGACTAGACAGTACGAAAACTTGCCTCCGAATTTATTAGCAGCTTTGAGTGCCAAGGAATAGTTGTTGTATCCAAGCCAAATGAGACCAGGAACCGCCTAGTATTTTTCAAAATCGGAAGGGTAGCTGCATCCAACTAGCATGTTATGGATTTTAGCCTCCTTGCCGTTCGTCTGGTCAAATGTTATCGTCTCATTAGCAAAGATTCCATATGTAGGCTGTCCGCTCAAGTACCTAGTTTTAACAACCATAGTCAAAGGAAGATCAAAAAATGTTTTCTGAGACGAGATTTGTGGACCTTTTAAGTTTATATATGTGATTATCCAAGCAAATAAGGACTAATCTAGTCATGTAGAATTTGAATACCAGGGTAGGATTAATGTATAGCAGGTTTGGCTAAAAGTAACTTTTACTTCTTGTAATGCTTTCATTGTTCATATGCTTATTCTTTGTCAAATTGAGATCAAATCCCGATATTGCATTCGGACTGGGTTTGTGAATAAGCCTATTAGATGTTATAAATCTAAGACCATCTCCCATCTAGTCGATTTGAGAATTTTGTTCACATTTCCAACAAGAGTAATGCTAAATGTACCAAGTGAGGATGGTCCTCCTATGAGATGACATTAAATAAATGTTCGCACATTTAACCATCTTATCATTTCACCCCACCACATCTCCCCACTTTGTGCATGTATAGCATTCATTTTCCAACAATCACCCCTCATAAAGCCAATAAAGTCGATCTCATATCCACACATTTAACTGTCTTATCATTTCACCCCACCACATCTCCCCACTTTGTACACATATAGCATTCTTTTTCCAACAATCAATCCCGTAAGAAATGCTATGTGATCATGATCCACACAAAAAAAAGGAAAATGAAAAATAGAAGTAAACTCACATTTACCTGTATTCATAGGCACAAGGAGGATGAGGAGAAGGGCACTGTTCAGGAATAGAGAAGAGATCTGTAAGCTCATTCTTGCACATTCCTGAAGAGCAGGGCACGGTATTGAAAGACGTCGATTGATCCGCACGAAAAATTCTCAGCTTTCGAGATTTTTCCCCACAGCTAGTACTATTGCACCAATAATTACATTTCACCCCAAGTTAAGTCACTCCCTGTGTTGGCTATCAGGACAACTTTTTGTGCAGGTGATCCAACTGACAAGGACACGAAGTATTCTCCTGACCCAAAATCAGCCCCCGAGTAGAATGCCATATCCCCAGAAACATTGTTTGTGCAGGTTTGTTTGGCATTGGGTCGCTCCCAGGCTTGTCGTCGGTTTCTATTTTTTTTATGGCGAATTATATCACGATCGAGTAACTGTCTGAAGTGCTCAAATTGATTTATAGGCTGCATCCCATTGGCACGTAGAAAATCGTATATGTGAATCATCTCTAGTTTTGTTCCAACTGGTTTTTCATCCCCTTGTGAAAACTCTGCCAAGAAAATGACCACAAAAAACAAGAAAATGAAGAGAAAAGAACCTCTCTGAAGCCTATACATTGCCATTTTTCACACTAGTGCTTAATTTAGAGAAATGAGGAAGCAAGATGTGGATGACAAGTAAAGAGTAGAATAAAATTGATATGTATTTAAACTAAGGTGCATAGTTAAATGATAAAATAGTAAGGCAGGATTAAATATAAACTAAGCAAACGTGCATTGCACGTTGCTTGCACCTAGTATATAAAGATGTAATTTTTTTTGGTTAATTAAGGGCGTGTCTGGGCACGCTGCAAGGAGGAAGGAAAGTTGATTATGTTACCGTTTTTTTTTTTCAAACCTACAGCCCTACAGTGAGAGAATTGGTCCAAAATTGCGGCTCCCAACGACATGAATTGTGTTGCCAACGGCTTGATTTCTGCTGAAAAGCAGAAACAGACACCCTATAAATAATTAATGATGTAATGTTTATGTAATTGATAAATAATTAGATTGTGATTTTGATATTTGGTGAGATTGAAGAAAATAAGCAAAAGTAGACAAATTTGGAGAAATGGCTAAATTGTAAGGGATCCAAAGTTCGGGGGCTAAAATGTAAATACTTAAAAGTTGTGTCGAATCTCACGATGAAAATTTGAGAGTGCTCGGAGTCAATTGGATAAAGGAAGATGTCAAGTGGATCAAATTTAGTCAAAAGATGATCACAAATCAATTTCCAACCGAAAAGTTATGCTCCGGTGTTTTAGTCTCATATTGAGACCTATTTTTAGCATAGGAAGTGATCGAATTGGAGAATGATGTTTGAATTAAAGTTGTAGTCAGATGAGTTAGATTTCCAACGCATTTTATATCACTTCAATAGGATATCAGAATACAAAGTTATGATAAAAACACTGAAAGAAGATGCAGCTGCCTGTTTAAAATAAGAAATTCCGTTACATAGTCAGTTATATATTGAGACCTATTTTTGGCATATAAAGTGGTCGAATTGGAGAATGATGTCTGAACCAAAGTTGTAACCAAATGAGTTAGATTTCCAACGAATTTTGAATTGCCTCAATCGGATATCGGAATACAAAGTTATGATAAAAATACTGAAAAAATGTGCAGCTGCCTGTTTAAAACAAGAAATTCTGCTACATAGTCCGTTATATTGAGACATATATTTGGCATAGAAAGTGATCGAATTGAAGAATGATGTCTGAATCAAAATTGTAGCCAGATGAGTTAGCTTTCCAACTCATTTTGAATCGCCTCAATCGGATATCAGAATACAAAGTTATAATAAAAACATTGAAAAAAGGTGCAGCTGCCTGTTTAAAACAAGAAATTTCGTTACATAGTCCATTATATTGAGACCTATTTTTGGCATAGAAAGTGATCCAATTGGAGAATGATGTCTGAATCAAAGTTGTAGCCAGATGAGTTAGCTTTCCAACGCATTTTGAATCGCCTCAATCGGACATCGAAATACAAAGTTATGATAAAAACACTGAAAGAAGGTGCAGCTGCCTGTTTAAAACAAAAAATTTCGTTACATAGTCCGTTATATTGAGACATATTTTTGGCATAGAAAGTAATCGAATTAGAGAATGATGTCTGAATCAAAGTTATAGCCAGATGTGTTAGCTTTTCAACGCATTTTGAATCGCCTCAATCGAATATCGGAATACAAAGTTATGATAAAAACACTGAAGGAAGGTGCAGCTGCCTGTTTAAAACAAGAAATTCCGTTACATAATCCGTTAAAACAACAAATTCCGTTAGTTTTTCCGTTAAACCAACAAATTCCGTTAAATAGGCACTTTTTATATATAGATAAGAAGATATAGAAATATTTGTTGGTCTCTCTCCCTCTCTCTTGGAGCAGTTTGGCTCCAGCTAATTCTAGGAAAGATGTAAAAGAATTTGCTTGTTTCTTGTTTTTGTTGACAACAAATTCTATTGCTTTTTTCCTAGAAATAAGCTAAGCCAAACTACCTCCTTTTTTTATGTATTTCCTTATTGACCTTTCCCGCTTTCCATATTTCTCTACTGATAGGTAATGGTCGTTATAGCTTATCTTCATTCTATCTGCTATCTAGATTTCCATTACTCGTTATTTTCCTGGTTTGCCATATTTTCTTGCCCAAGTATTTATGTTCCACTACAGTAATATTGCTGGTTTAGACTTTTTGATAAAAATTGATAGAATGTATGATAGAAAACTTGTAGATCCCATGAAATATATGGTTAAAATTAATTGTTGACTTTGATTTAGATTTTAATCTAACTTTTTAGCTGAACCAATTAGAGCCTTAATTAGGTGGAGCACGAGATATGCTGACCAAGTAAAACCTAAGGTGGTGTTTGATGTATGTTATTTAAGAAAGAATGTATTTTAAATAGTGATATGATGGGAAATGTAGTTAAAAAGTAAGAAAAAGTTATTGATGTGATAAAAAATATTATTTTATTGAAAAATATGTGATTAAAAATGAATTTTGAGAGAATATATTTTTAAAAAATATGTGTCAAACAGAGACTTATTTTTAGCATGTAATTTTATAACTATTTATGGAAAGGTGGGTCGTCTGAGTCCCTTTTTTTAAAAAATTCAATTTTAAAAAAACTCATTTTCAAGCACATATTTTTCAATAAAATAATATTATACGTAAATCAATTTTTTTTCTTAATTTTTAACCCTACATTCTCCAAAAGTCAATATTCAAAAATGCATTTTCTCTCAAAATGTGGCTCAAACAAGAGCCTAATATAAAGTTGGTCATAAGCCTTCAAAATCTTGAGGTTGTTCCTACAATTAAGAATTCTCAGATGTACAAGCACTACATCTTTGATGCAATCATCGATTCATCGCAAGATAAAGCTTCACGGGGTCTCTAATGCATGCATCTTCGCTCCTTCTTATTCAAAAAAAATAAAATAAAATTGATAGGTTGGCTGCTTGCAAGTCAGAATTTGAGAAAACGAGTCAGCTCGCCCCATGTGCAGGTGACTTGCTTTGGGCCTGAGCTGAGCCAAGCGGCTCGACTCACCCTCAATTCTGTTAATGGCCGTGACTTGTTAGGTTATCAACTATTACAAGAAATTGTATCTAAGCTAGAATAACAATTCATAAACGGCAGAGTACTTTTGAGCACATGTTTACGTTTGTTTCAGTGGAAATCTAGTTTGGAAACCAAATAGATTTACAAATATTTTTGTCATCCAATTTCAAGCCAAAGTATACATCAATTGATTTCTTTTAATTTAGTATTCTTTTGAAATGGCAGTTGGCCATAATCATGTCACCCTGAGATCGACCGCTCCCACTTGAATGAGAAGGTCGAGATATGTTCTTAGCTAAACAATATGTTGCTAAGAATAATTTAGATGGATCCATTCCACCGCATGAAAGAATAATAGGATAGGCCACACAATGATTCTATAGCCAACTCGTTCTAAACCATGCTTCCAAGGCATGTGCCATATTCTATGCATTTGAAGAGTCATTTAAACCAAATATGTGATGAAACTACGAATATTACATACTATAAGATGTCGAAAATTAACTTTAAAATTCCCCATTACAAGCATCATCCAAATTGATGATATTCTTTCGTTGAAGTGATGTCAAGAGCAATGAATTGATTGAAATCTACCATTTAAACTACAAGCATATCTAACATTGATAGGCTATGATGTCCGCCTATGTACCATATAATCATATCTCATGCATAAACTATCTCGAGGGTTCTCGCTATGATACAACAAAGTTCACTTTTCAGCATTTTGTACCCCGAACTAAAGTCTACTTCAACAAGTGAGTTCACCTTCTAGGGCAATCTTTAGAAAACCCAAAAACAATTCTGCATGGCAAAGACAATGAAACAATAATAACAAACGAATGATTTGAGAAGTATGATACTAGATCTGTGCATAATGTCAGCAAAAGGGGAGAGACAGTGAAAGCAAGACAATTTCGTAGCATAAAGAAGCTAATTTGTTGCAACCAAAAGAAAATAGCCTGTAAACAAAGTTTTCACATGTTACAGCCAGTTAACTAATCAGCCACCTTAAGTTTCGACTGATATTATTTTTTATTGATGAGAAATACTTCACCAGGAATTTTAATCATAACTTACAACTGAGATGGAAATAGAAGGTTCTTCCCTTACTGTACAGTAGCCGTATTATCTACAACAGAATCAATTTTTGCTATGCAAGTATATGCAAGAGTTTTTAAAGAATTCTTTAGTAATAGTTCGAACTTAGATCCCATAATACACACGAAGAGTTCGGTAAAATAATTCTGTAGTAATAGAAATTTTTCAAAACTAAAAATCAAGTTAAATGTTAGGAGTACCAAAATAATTGTACCAACTTCTTCATAAGGGAAGTTAAAGCAGTCACAAGTATACAAATAGTCGTCACAATTTCAGCCCACAACAATTAGTAAAAGACAGAATGGCATGACTAGCATCATGCTAAGAAACTCCAAAACTTCAGATGATATGCAAAAAAAAAGAGTGGACGAAGTCCTGTAGACAAATAAGAAGAATGCACAGAGAAGGAAACTAGTTAAAAAGGAGGGATAAGACCATAAAACCTATCCGACACACAGGAGTGTGATTAATTAATAATTACCAACTTGAAGGAAGAGAAGTCAAACTGCTCTCAATTTTAGCGTTCTATCTTCAGAGAAGCGTAATTTTTACTCACATTCAAACCAATCAGCCAATGATTTTTGATGCAGAATGTGACAACGAAAGAGAATGAGAGAAAATAGGAAGAGAGAAGGAGAAAATGGACAGAAACTTAGAGAAAGATGACAGGTTTAACAGGAAAATCTGCCATTCAATATTCATGATGTCGTGTGGAATAGTAAAACCTAGGCCCTCTTTATAGAACAAAGATTTAAAGTCTAATAGAGCTTCTAGTAAATAACAATTATTTTTTGAATGCAGTATTAAAATAACAAAATCACAGTTATCAAAATTAATTAATCTAGTCCAAATCAAACTCTATCTTAAATCCTATTTATCTTACGATATCTATTCTTGTACACAATGGATGACTATATTCATAAATACGTGTCATTAGTAGGATACATGTATGGACATTAAGTAGCATCCACCTATGATCAGTATAAATATGAGGTTTGATTTTACTTTGAACACTATTTTTTTGTTATTTTGATATTTAGCCCCTATTTGGTACACATTATTTCAAAATTCATTTTCAACCAAACATTCTTCAATAAAATAATATTTTCCATTACATCAATAATTTTTCCTCACTTTTTAACCACATATTTCTCATCATATCACTATCTAAAATACATTTTTTCCTCGATAATATTCATCAAACACACTCTAAGTCTACTTTTATTTGAAAGGTGTCACCCTTCTCTCTTTGATGAGTTGTCAGTTCCTTATTCTTGTATTTACTACATGAGTTGTCAATTCCTTATTCTTGAATTTACTTAGATTTTTCTTTGGATGGAAATAATTGTATTCATGGGGTATTTCTACTTGGGTGGTGAGTTATTCTATCATTTATTCATTCCTAGAAGAAGAACTAATACATTTGACACGTGACTAAGCCTATAGAAATTGCTTTGTGTCAGCTTATCCTTCATCATCAAAAGGAGATGCCACCCCACTTCTTTTCATATTAGGTTCACAATTTCAGCGTAGGATGAGAAAGATGACCTAATAAAGGCCAACATCTGTATATACACGTGTTAGCACTATAGTAAAAGGTTTGTGCCATGCAGGGTGAAGAATGACAATGATACAAGAAGTTGAAAAATTAAACTTTCATTAATGTGTTAATGTATACCTCAGATAATCTGACAATGGAAAGAAACAGATCCCTCAAATTCTCAACTGCTACATCTGAGCAGAAAAAACAATAACAGATCACTTGCTCCTTTCATCCTGCTACCTTTATTGCACCCATCTCGTCAATTTTTGAGCTCTTATGCTGCAACATTGTAGTGCGTAAGAAGATGGCACTAATCAAGGAAATTATGATTTATGGAAATGGAGGTAAAGGGTTAATAACATAACCCATGAGATAATCTCTGCACAATATCTCAGAATACACGAATAAAATAAAAATAAAGGAATAGAAGAACTGTTTTGATTGTCCCCTGTTACCTTACTTTTCTTGTGTTTGCGAATGTCATTGATATCTTCATCTCCACAATGCTTCCTTTTCTAAGATCATAAAGAATTTTATTAAGTGCATACAGTGATAGAATACTCATGCTGTAGGAGAAGAGTCTAAATGGTTTAAAGAAAACTTCAAAAGAAAGGCTATGACTGAACCAGATACAAATCAAATCCGACTTGTTGACATCCCCAAAAATTGCCTTCTTGTGTCTAAAGAAGATATCTTCATTTCGGTCTCATTAATTGAACATAGAACTACTTTAATAACCAGACAATAGGGAAGGGAAAACATAAATCACAGGAAAACCGTGGTTCATAGAAAATGGTAATCCATTTCTAAAAATTCGCCCATTACCAGAAGCTTTCAGCATAGAATTCTCTCTTCACAAGAAAAAAATCACAAAATAAAATATTTACAAACCTTCTCATGATGTTTCCTTGAGTGATCAGTGCCAGAATCATGATGACCGCCATTATCTTTCTTTTTCTCCTTTTCCTTGTCTTTACTTCGATCTTTATGGCGATGCTTGTGCTTCTTGTGCTCTTTATCTTTCTCCATATCTTTGTCCTTGTGCTTTTTATGCTTCTTCTCCTTTTCTTTAGACTCATTTTTAGATTTTCCGGCAACCACAGGAGTACCCTTCTCAGACTATAAAGCATCACAAGATACCACATTAGTACTCCCAAGAGTAGCAAAAAAATGTGGCAATAAATATTAGTATGATTAAAGAGCACGAGTTCAGGAGCCTAAACTACGGAAATTCAAGTCACAAGGGGGGAAGGATTTAACATGCTGAATCAAAAGTTCAGAATTTAGTCGAAGCCTCAGAAGCAGTGAATTTCTTACAGGTGGTAGTACAACTGGAATCATTTCCCTGAATTGAAAGGCTTCTCTGAGAACATCCAAGTCAAATGGCTGTATCGTAACATTAGTCTCTCGTAAAAAAGATGTATCCTGAGTGAGCTGATCCAATTGCATCCCTTCTCCTTTTCTTATTTCTGTGTCTCCAACCACATTGTGAAGGTAATGTGAGTCGGAAATTGATATGGGAAGTGATCTCTTGCAGAAAAACACATGGTGAGGCAACAACTTGTAATGGCTAATAAGATCCACTGCACCCGTAAGTTCTCTTGGTCCTAATTTCAAAACACAACCAATTGATTGAAGTTACAAAATCATATGTGTAATATGAAATACACAAGAAATGAAGGCATACGCAGGAGCGTACTAATTTGACAAAGAACAAGAAGATGAAAGAGAAGGGATCAAAGAGAAGAATTTTTAGGAAAAGAGAAATAGTTTTATTCATATAATCAAGTGTGCATAGTACAATGAATGAGTCCTCTATATATATAGTGAATAATCTAAAATCAAAAGAACTACTACTAAATTAGAACTTTATCAAAATATTAAATCTAATTTAATCTAATATAAACAATCATAATTTGAATTAAACTCTTATTTCAAGATCTTATCTACTTCTATTTCCATCTCCATCAATTCCTCACAACTTTGTTTCTTTCAAAAGAAGCTTCACCACAACATTTCTCCAATAATGCATACAACTGCTACATTAGTGTCTGCATTCTATACCACACATGCTTCCATAATGTCAGAACCTTACTTAAAACAAGCCAGCACCATGAAGCTGAAATTATGCATTTAATATAAGCAAATTCTTTATTTATGTAAATACCTAATAATAATATATGAAGTTAATATCAACCATATTTAATCCATGATAACTTTATTTTTAGCCGGAGCATGCAACAAGATTTTATACACACGTCGTGCTATACAAACAAAGTGTAAACAAACAAACTTCACATTCTAACAAATGGTACCTCTTCCAAATCTCTTGCTATCAGGATCCATCAATCAGAAGCTATCCAAGTAGAGCAATATCCCCTGCATATTATTCAAAGAAGGAAACGGATGATCAACTACTAAATTAAGCAGTAATGTGTTTCCCTAGCTTGAGAATACCATACTCAACAGTCAGTCCATTCCTCTCACAATCATTTTACAGGGGGACCCAAGGTTCATAAGGATTAAGTAGGGCCCAACACCACAAAACATTGAAACCTGGCTAGTTAATCCTCCTCTGTTAACCCAATCTAATTATATTTACTTCCATAATAGTACAGTATCTCCATGTATACATCAGAGTTGATGATGTGATAAGTAATAGTTCGGTCAAGATCAGCACTTCACAGCTGGGACTGAAGTGGGTTTTTCATTATTAAAATACAAAAGCTGCTTCAAGGTGGTGCTGGTGGTGGTATAGGGAACATTTCACTGGCATTCCCCATTGAAGCCGTACAAAGGTGGAAATAAGAACGCATTAGAAACTGCGCCAATCCTTAGCTTAAATATACTGGCCCTCATTAGATATTGGAATCTGTTGTTGAATAAGATGATGATTTAGAGACAGATCTAAAATTAGGTAGGAAAAGCAATTCCTCATATTCAGCCAAAGCCCATAAAAAATGTTAGTCAGGATTTATATCATTTGAGGAAATCCTCTTGAATGCAAATAAATTGATCTGCGATCATAGTAGTGTTGGCATTGAAGGTAATATTTGATGGCGTTGGTAGTTGAGGGCTGCTTTGTGGCAACTGCCAAGCATTTGGGAGTAAGCTGTTTTCCTCTCTTTTTCACAATTTTAAGAATGAAGCTTTTGCAATGCACAAACTGTTTCATTGTGAGTGTGCTATGCTCATTGTTAGGAACTAACAAGAGCAACTAGTTGGATCGAAAACCACGAGGGAGTGAGTTGCCCATCTTTCAATGATAATTGACAGGTATTCCATTTTCCAAATCAACAAGGGTAATATGCCATTTATGCCTTAGGAAAAAAAAAGGTACAAGTTAAGAAGTATGAGAAATGGAACAAAAAAGTGTAAAGCGTTACAGCCACATACCTGTTGATGCATTGACAGAAAAGACAATCTGAGCCTTTGGACTCGGATAGCAGTTTCAAACAGTCCTAAGCCAACTGCAAAATCATTGATATCGTACAATGAGAACTTTGCATTGTTCTAAAAGAACTGCCTCCCTCCCTCCCCCTAATGTTCAGTTCTATAATTATTTTTTCTTTATACAAGCTTCCTTTTTCATTCATTACCTTATCGCTCCCTTCATTCCATTTGTATAACCATTTTTCCCTTTTAGGATTGTCCAATAACTTCAATTGTGTTGCAGAATCAAGACAATATTCTCAAATTATACCCAGGGTATCCTTTGCTAATTAAATCTCTTATTTGGTAAGCTGTCCCCAAGCATCATTCCATTGTAACATTTCTGAGCCACTCACTTTGTTTGGTTTTCCATCCTATAAGTAGATATATTTTTACAACTGTTATGTTCTTTTCCATTGAATGAAAATAAATGTATTCCTGCACGTTGCAGCAAGTAAATACTTCCTTCATTTAGATTCTAACCTAGTGAAATTTCTAATGATATGGTAACTTTATTCACCAATTTCAGTGTCTCCTCACATAAGACTGAAAAATTGATTCTCCATCCAAGTGCCCATATATTCTGAGGCATCGAAACATCATTCAAGTCCATATCTAGCCTTATAAACTGTAGTTGTAAGTCACTAATAGGAAGGTATCCAATACTGAAATCCATTTTTCCTTTTCAAAATCATTATATTCAAGGTAAAAATATGAGAGTTCTTGCAGAGCTATGTTTTGAGAATAGCATAATGACCAGACAAAACATTGTAAACATGTGACTCCTGCATAATTTTCATATAGTGTCAATCACATCATAAGATGTAACCATTAAGAGAAAAAAAAATCAGGGAAGCATACCTGCCAGATATTGGCAACTCCAATCGTGAACGAATTTATATCTATATCTGAAAAAAAAGAATAATAGACTAAAACAATCAATTTCAAAGAACCCCAGAACTTCTATAACACCATAACTAAAATTTTAACGTGAGACACTTCAGGAGCCCCCAATTTGATCAAGCACGAAGCTTTTATTCTTTGTTTGGATAGGAATTCCTTTTGTTTTGAAAAAGCATAAAAAGTAGTTTGCAGAAATTAAAAACTCGAGTTACTTAATATTAATATTTGCTACAATGAAAGACGATGCTATAATAACAGTGGTGGAATATAGTGTAGGGACAAAAAATTCACACATACGAATTAAAGTGGCTATTGAAAAATAATTAGCACCTTAAGAAGTACAATTTGAATCAAGAACTGTCTTGATTTTCAAGGTGACCAACAAAGCCTGTATTATTGTGTATTAGCATAAAACTAGGATACATAATTTGCCACCTAGGGCGCCAGAAGGGTATCAAGTTCATGAATTCCTAGTTACACAGCAGAGTTCAGGAAAGATTCAAGCTTGGTCTCTATAAAGCTCCTGTCCTACAGAATTATAATCGTATGTAATCATGATCATGACATGTATTTTAATCAATCAGCTTTAAATTTAAGAAGCTTTAGTGGCCATTTAATACAATGCCCTAATAAGATAACCGTGTTTAAAATGCCAAGATAATGGTGAGTAAAGCATGTCGTAGAAGAGCTTGAAGGATAAAACTATTTGCTTCATCGTTGAATTTTTATTTTAACTGTTGGGGTAAACTTAAAACCCTCAGGGTCTCCATTCACATGCACTCTTCAAATAGTCAGATCAATAAATCATGCTTAAACTGAATTCGTAATTGGGGTAAATTTGATTAACTTCATCATGGGAAGCGTCAATGGTGAGGCTTGAAATGTGAAATTAGATACTTCATAGTGTTAAATTATCTACCAAATAATGTAAATATATTGTTTTCCAATTTAATATATTTACAGCCCCCATAGTAACATATCAATAATACTGAGGGGATACAGCCATACAGGGAAAAATTTTCGTCTTTGTTTGTGATGTATTGACCTCGTGCTTATGTTTCTAACGTGTTACATCTCC
Organism: Fraxinus americana; assembly: GCA_035079005.1. Taxonomy (NCBI): domain Eukaryota; kingdom Viridiplantae; phylum Streptophyta; class Magnoliopsida; order Lamiales; family Oleaceae; genus Fraxinus; species Fraxinus americana. The sequence continues at coordinate 24,417,857 of CM068710.1, forward strand.
TGACATGAAACAATCTACAACTTTTGTCTGGGCATCCCCTACTAGCAACGAGCTAGAAAGAATTCCAAGTATAGTGAAAAGTAAGGGATGGTAGGGCATACTGCAAAAGTGACATGGCACTTTGGCAACCAGAGAAGTTTAAAAGTAAGCAAGGGTTCCCACGCTGTAATGAAGGAAGATGGCTAAAGAAGTTATTATTTGAGAATAATTGAATTAGGATAAGAACCTAAAATAATATTTTTAATTTATCCTAAAACTAGTAGATATGTTGGAAACTAAACATAGCTCGCATACAGGAGGTTAAATAGATAGGAGAGAGGAATAATTAGGTAAAAAGGGGTATTAACTTTGGTATAAAGGCAAAGAAAATTATAGAAATCAACAGAAAATCAAATAACCAGTTAACAGAGTTTAAAGATGAGACAGTAGAAGTTAAACAGATCTGCAATAGATTTATTTTTGTTTGGGAGAAAAATCGTTTTCAAGTGTTATTAGCAATTTAGCGTGCATCCTCTATATATAGCATGTAGACAAGATAACAAAGCAACGTTGGAGGAAGACATGGATAGATTGATTCAACCAGTCTCCAGTGAAGATAAGATCTTCGTTGGGGGAGATTTGTACAGCCATGTTATCGAAACATAACATAGAATTTATGAAAAAATAGACTTTAGGCTCGAAATGAAGAAATGTTTTTTGCAGTTTTGGTGTTTGTTTTGACTTGTGATTTGGTATTGATGATCACGTGCTCCAAAAGCAGATTCGCCTCTAAATTTTAGAAATGGGCAAATATCAATCAAATAGACATCATACTATGAACGTGGATAGGTCTTCATGCAAGAACTGCAAAGTCATTCCTAGTGAGAGCTTAACCACACAACATGAATTAATGGTGCTTGATTTGGTTATTAAGAAATGCACAAATAGCATCAAAGGAGTTTAACTTCATACAATGAGATGTTAGAAACTGTATGATGAAAAATAAGTGAAGTTCGAGCATAGCATTTTCGAATATAGATAGATATAGTAACATGGTGTAAAATGGCTATAGACACTTCCCAAACACACGTCGAGCATGTGTCTGACAACCTGTATGGTGTGTCCTATAGTTTTCCTATTCTTTGTAGTTCTAATACATCTCCACACATCAAGGGCATTTAAAGCTCCATTTTGTAAATTTTAGAATATAAAAATTAGAAAATTAATATATAGTTTAACCCAAAAATAATGTTAGTAAAACAAATAGACGCTCCTCTAATCCAAAAGATCTCACAACCTAAAGTTAAATCTAAAAGAAGCATTGATTTTATTGAAATATAAAAAATAAATAAAACTAAATATGTAGTATATAAATAATCAAGTTGGGTCACTCGAAAAACTGAGCTTCCTTCATAATTTTAAAGAATTTACACAGACGTGTCTGTGTCCTACTTTTCTGAAAGATTATAAACTCCTGAGTGTCGGATGGAGAAGTTTGCTGCCTGCGTAATTCACTATCTTGGAGTAACCATAGATAAAAATTATAGACAATTTTGATGATAGCACTGCTCATTTACTTCTGAGCAATAGACAATTGTCACGATGTACTACTTTCCTAAAAAATAGTGACTGACCAGTACTTAAAGGAACCAAGGAAAGCTTTCTACTTCCCATCAATGTAAGACCTGAGTAGTAGAGGCAATTGATGCACTCACTTGCATCTCTCACACGGTTGGAAACTTAAACCCAGTCAACTATCTACTAACTCATGAACGTGAAGTAAGCTTGTAAAGGACATGCTCATTCTTTATTACATGCTAGTATTCTTTCCAATTTCAACACTTAAAATTTATGTGCTTCTACTCTTATTTAATTTCACTTTTCTTGGAGTTGTTCAGTGCGTATAAAAGTTATTTACTCTTCGTTTATCACAATTTTCTTGAATTTAGAAGTAGAAATCGTGCTCATTTTTTTACTATAAATATACTACTATTTTTATTGGTATGAAGATCAAGCCTTCCAGAATTTAAGAGAAAATGATGGTATCATCAGTGCATTTTCAATTCTCGTGTACTTCTGCGTTTATTCCCTCCATAAAGGCTCATCAGAATATAAAGTATTAAACTTTTTTGCTGCCTTTTACTATTGTGGGGAACAAGAGACTTCGGCAAGAGTCTCTTTCTCCCACTTCTAGTTTACTAAGTATAACATTTCTCCGGAAAACATCCTAAATTTTAAACTTATCCAAATTTTATGCTTTAAACTCAGAGGACCATTTCTAACATAGCATCTCACTATACACATAAAACCATCCTCTATTTCTAGTAGCAAATTCATGTACATGCTACATAATACCACAAATTCAATTGCCCAATAACAGTCAACCAAGCAATAAAAGAAACAAACTTTTATAGTAATCCTCGTTTCCCACATTTAAAAAATAAAAAAACTCCATCCGAAGAATATCAACCTTTCAGCTAATTAATTATGTGAACAGAAAAATCAAAACCACGAAACGAGAGGATTACTCGACCGAAACGTGAGAGATTCAAACGGTCAAATTCTGCCCCGGCAAAAAATAATTACTCCGTCCAAAAATTAGCGGACAAAGAAACGAATGGAGTAAACAAATTGATGGAGTTGTCAGGAGTTTTAGAGCATAACCGAATTTTACGTACCCTTTTAACTGAGAGGAAAACCCTAATTCCTCCTGTATGGAGACAATGGCAGAGGACTCGAACTAAAATGATGAAAACTATTGTGGTTTCCTGCTTGCTTGTTAACGGGATGATAATTTTTTTTTCACGTGGACTAATAAAGACGTTGATTGCCCTTCGCGTCATGGGTTCTATGAGGACTTTTTTGCCATTTCGTCTGTAAAGCGTACACATTGCCATATAAAAATGTAATTAGAATATTCCCAAACACACTTCTATATAGTCATTTTAATTGCAAAGAAAATCCCTAATTATTGCTTATTATTCACTTACATCTTTAACTTTTTTAGTCACATTTCTATCCGACTTTCGGCCAAATTAATGCATTTTATCTGCGGTGACAACTTTTGTCAAAAATATTATGCAAGCCGCAAACGTGCATTAAAATAAAAGAAAAGTATTTTTCCGAACTTACGTTTTTGTAGTTTGCTTATTCAGTTTTAAGAGAGAACAAGTCTTTTCATGCCCTCTTAAAAAATCTTGGACGAAAATTATCATCAAATACGAAATGTGGAAATTAATAAATATATATGTGTGTGTGTGTGTGTGTGTGTGTGTGTGTGTGAGAATAAGAATGTGATGAAATAAGTAGAGGAAGTGAGTGAAAAAAATGAGCAAAATTTGAGGATATTTATTAAAAATTAAAATGTAGTTAGTTAACAAAAATATAGCCAATAATATGACTCTTTTTATTCACATTTTTGTCCGTGCCGATTTTGCATCTATTATTATTATTTGAAGGTTGCATTTATAAATAGGAAATTTGGAGAAGATGTCTTTTTATGATTATGAGTTTGTCATTGTTGTAGAGTTTTCGAAATGTGACGTTGAGTCTTTTTAGAATTTTGGTTTAAGAATCACTTATTGGGTAAGCAGTGACTTATCCTTATTTATTGCATTTTTGAAAACGATTAAGCCTTTTCGACTTATATGATGCAGCCATGCTTGTTTTTCATTTTCTGCATGTCGCTTATTGAACTAAATGTTTAACAATTGTGGAGAAACATTACAAACGATTACACAAGTCTCATCATTCTTCTAGCCAACAAAAATTGATGAAAAGAATGTCCCAAATGATGTTCACGACGTTGGAGATGAAATTGATGTGGGAATGAAAGTGGTGCAATCGATGAGATCTAAATTGGGAATGAAAGTGATGAAATCGAAGAAATTGATGTAGGGCATGATATTTGTTGGAATATTCCAATATTAGTTCCAATTTCAGTTTACGTCTAGCAACTGCCTTCTCTCCAGCTCATCAGATCACACGCAGCCTTTTCTTGCAGATTCTTCTTTAATTTGTTATGTAGTTAGTTTGTTAGATAGTTTAATCTATAAATAGATCAATGTACTCAAAGTACTACTTGAGCTTTTGATGAATAATAAGTGTTCTATATATTCTATCATCAAGTTCCTTCAATATGAATTTCGTATTGAATTCTATCTTTTCATTTTCTTCTTGCTGGTTTCAATTTCTCAACATGGTATCAGAGCTACATCTATCCGCTGCTGCAGCCTCTGTTCTTCAGCCAAGGATCTCGAATTGACTCTATTGCAGACACGGATTTGCAATTCCTGTTCTGTGCGTTGGCTCAACTCAGGGACTCACGAATCAGTGCTTCCAGGACTCACTGAGTCAATAGATCGGAGTTCCAGGCTCAGATCTGTGAGCAATAGTCCCACCTTCGTGAGGGGTAATACTTTGCTGGCTGTTTTTATTGCTTTCAAGTGAGTAAGCTATCACCTGCGACTTGGCCTTCTTCATTGCTTAGAAAATTGCGACATATAGAAGAGAGAAATCTCAGAGACATCTCATTGTAAGAGAGATGTGAATTTGGGCAGTGATTGCATTGGGCCCTCTCCCTTTTCTTTTCTTTTTTTTTTTTGGCCCATTTTACTTAGGGCTTAATTAAGTGAATCTTTGCAGCCTTGTTGGGCCATCTCCATAACTATGCCCACAAGTTTTACCATATATCAGCCTTAAGTGTCAGGCAATCATATATTTCTCTTCCCTCGTAGTCATCATCTTCTCCGGTTTGTTTGGCAACGAAAACTCTAATTCAGAAAGCTCCCGCGGAGAGGAAACTAAGATTTCCATAATACTTAATTTCTTCAGCCTTCTCAACTTTGGAATGAAGAAATCTGAAGACTGGAATGAAGAACTCTGCCAATGGCTTCCGTTCCACCTTGCTGGGTTTTGTTTAAGCATTTGCAGTTTCTTCTTTTACTCATCAATGTTGATGACATTTATCTTCAACAAATGCTCGGTTCCAGAGCCATGGATGCTCTTTCATTTCGATTGAATTATGTTGTTGTTTTCCCTCTCTGGATTGCTTCTCAGCTGGACGAATCCAGGCTTCTTTTCCAGATGCTTCTCCTACATCTCTGTTTTTCTCTCTACAAGTCAAGATGTTCCATCTTGAGGGGAGAGTGTTGGAATATTCCAATATTAGTTCCAATTTCAGTTCACATCCAGCAACTACCTTCTCTCTAGCTCATCAGATCACACGCAGCGTCTTCTTCCAGATTCTTCTTTAATTTGTTATGTAGTTAGTTTGTTACGTAGTTTAGTGTATAAATAAATCAATGTACTCAAAGTACTACTTGAGCGTTTGATGAATAATAAGTGTTCTACATATTCTATCATCAAATTCCTTCAATATGAATTTCGTATTGAATTCTATCTTTTCATTTTCTTCCTACTGTTTTCAATTTTTCAACATTGAGGCAATCCTCCCCTAACAAGCCGATTTTGTTAGGTTGAATTAGGCTCAATATCTTTTCTAATATGGTATCAGAGCAGACCCGATTTTGCAATGTTGGGTGCACCCAATATCGATTTGTTCACAGTTATTTGGCATGGTCCACACTATGCATGAGGGAGTATATTAGAATTTCACATTGGCTGGTGATATTAACACGATCCATTTAATAAGATGAGGGCAATCCTCCCATAACAAGCCGATTTTGTTAGGTTGAGTTAGGCTCAATATCCTTCCTAATAATATTGATGAAATGGATGAATGCTGGAAGAAATAAGTGAAATTAATGTTGCACAATTGCCTTCAAAATCATGAATTAATAACTCCAATTAATAATTATAAATTAATATTTGAGGTGTAATTCGAATAGCTTACGTGCAAAGAGGTAATTGTTACCTCACATTCAAGAATTTTTGTGGACAAAAAAAGAAACAAAGACACCATTTTGAAGGACTAAGCGGCCCCCATTGAACTTGCACAAAAGTCGATTTTGATAACAGAAAAAAAAGTGGGGTAAATGTTATTTTAAAAGTGTCTTTATACATATTGTAAACTTTCATATTGTTGGAGTCTTGGAGATATGTCTACAATATGAAGAAATGAGTAGACTGATAAGTTGGATTTTGGAAAAAATCAAGCTTTGACATGATCGCTTCAAGGCACGTTCTAACATTACTTTTTCTGAAACATTGTGAACATTCAAGCTTTGACAAGATCGACAAAAATTCAAGCTTCGAAAATATGCATCCGAATGAAACCTTGATGTTTATCTACATTGTGAAAACCATAAAAAGCTTGTATGCTACTCTAAGAACTCTTTATGGACAATCACAATTAATTCTTGGCTTATGGTCTTCAATTCAATTTGAAATTTTTTCAAACCATAGAAAATTGTCCTAACGTAGAAAAGTTCGTCAATAGCATAAGGTACCCTGATGCTTTTAACACTTCCTTTTGTGAAGAACGTCCAAGGACAGTTAGGAGGGGAGGTGGGGTTGCACTGAGCTAAAAAATAAAAAAAAAATTGGAAATTACATCAATCCAGATTTTGTAAGATTCAATTTCAAAAATGAGATATGACTTTTGTTAGAACTTTATTAAAACTTGAATTTTATGATCTTGCCAAGATCTTCATGTCAAATCATCGAGAAAACTAAATTAACGCGGAACATACCTTAATCAATTGATTTCTGACTTGATTAATGAATCTTGAATCTGGATCTGTAAATCTTCAATTTGGTTGCTTCAAATCTCCATCATAATTCCTGATTGTGGGTTTTATGGATCTTCCTCTTCATATGCTTTCTCTTGTATTCTTGTGTTGATGGGATGCCACATAGAATGAGAAAATCACCATATGAATTGGGGACCATAACCCTTTATATATTTCCATATGTATTCGGCCCATCGTCAAATACAAACCCTAATGGATCCGGTCTCTACACATATAATCCGGTCCACACTTTAATTAGATGCTTAAAGCCCAATTACTTAATTCCTTATTAGATCACTTTAATTTTGGGCTTAACTTTAAGATAGCATTTATACACAGTTAATTACATATGTCGGCCCATCACGGGAAATTAAATAATTTCCCAACAATCTCCCACTTGGGCCACATATGCTACCTTATAAATGTGTATAACCTTATGAGCTCAAAACTTTTGCTATCATAACCAAAAGCATCTCCAAACAATCTCGTCCATTGATTATATCAACATAGGATCAAAGCGGTCTTCGTTATAAGTAACATAACTAAACCCATCAATGGTCACGTATATCAATACAATCAAATGACATAGATCAAGTGTGGATGTGTAGCATGGAAATTACATGTAATGTGATCTAAACATGCCTATTTCCAACTGGTCCTGTCTTATTCCTTAATACCTTATGAGATCAACCATAAACTTTAATCAGAGTGGAACTGAACTGAATACTTTATTTCTGAAATGAACTGAATGTGCACAACCGAAATTATGTGTCAAAAGACAACATCCAAAATACAAACTCCCACTAAACTGGCATATCATCAAAAGATGCAACACCCATGTGAGCACCATGCTCATGAAAGACCTCGGGTGGTAGCCATTTAGTAAATGGATCCATATTTATAGAGTTTGTCATTATATGCTTTATAGAAACCTGACCACTTTGAATTCATTCCTTAACAATTAGGAACTCAATGTCTATAAACTTTGACATCATCATGTTCCTATTGGAATACAAGACTGTTATTGTCACAAAATAACTTAAGTTGTCTTTCATTTCCATCCAAAATATGCAGCCTAGTGACAATATTTTACAGTCAAATTCCATAATCAAAATCAGAATATCCAACGATCTCCAATTGGTCTGATTTTCCTGAATGTGATCATGTAATCCTTTGTTCTCTATAGATACCGAATAACATGATGGCTGCTTTCCAAATTTCCATCGCAAGTTAATTAAATATCTGCCTAGCATTCCAACAAAGAATACTATATCCGGATGTGTGCTATCCCGAGTATACATTAAATTCTCAATTGCCAAAGTATAGAGAATCTGATGTATATCCTTTATCTTTAAATTTATCATTGGGGCATTAATTGAGACTAAAGTTGTCTCCCTTAATTGTAGGGATATTACTTGATTTTTCATATCTGCATTACAAATCTTTTAAGAACCTTATTGATACAACCCTTTTGTGATTACCCAAAAATACACCAAGAACAATTCTTGTATATCTATATCTTTAATACAAAAGATGCATCACAAAGATTTGCTTACTTCCACTGAACTTGTGATATCCACAATCATCAATTGAATGTATCTCGAAACCAAATGAGATAATTATTTGATAAAATTGTGATACCTATTCGGGAAACCAGCTTAAGCCCATAGATGGATTTCTTTAATTTGTAAACCATCTAATGCAACTTAAGACCAAAATATGTCACAGAAGCCATAATTGTCCTAAAAGAGTTTTCATAGAAACCGAAGAAAAATCTCTTTATGCATGGCATCAATCCACTCTTTAGAATTATTCCTTTGCATGGCTTGATGAAAGTTGATTGATAAGTCATTCTTTCGTCAATCCATGTCATCCTTATTTTCTTGGAGAAAGATTATAAAGTTATCCAAAATTGTATTTCTTGTTTTATAGTGGATTTCCTTAATGACATTTGTTTTTGAGGTTATTGAGTTTGTTTTTTGGAACAATCTCTTGATTGTGTATGAGGGATTTTGTAATATTGTCTTGATCCGAAATTACTTCTTGAACAAGATCTGGAGCAAGAATTTGTCCCTGAACCAAATCATTGTCAATTGCAACAGAAGGAATATATAAATATTCTTCATCTAAGACAAAATCATAACCTTATAACCTTATCTCCCCTCACAAACTCTACATCCTCAAGAAATCGAACATTTCCCGTTTCGAAAATTGACACAGTAGTGGGACCTTTAAAAATGTGTAACCCCTTAACAATTACTTTACTTGGAACTTTGTTGAGACTTTAAGCTGCAGTCTTTAGTGCTTTAAACCTAGGAGGATCCTGATGTACTGTGGGTAAATTCCACATTCCTCTAGGAATATTGCAAAAGGTCCTGGACATTGTTCTCCTGATTCGTCATATCTTGGCATAGTATTTACCACTATGGTAAGATTTGACTTGTTAAATTCTTTTACTGAGTCGATTTTCGAACTCAGTCTTGCATGCTTTGAACATGTCCAGTGTTTGGGATTTCTCATAGATGAAATATAGGTAGCCATATTGAGAAAAAATCGTCTATGAACTAAATAAATGACTGTTGACCATTCCAAGAAGCCGAAGGGAATGATCCACAGATATCCGTATAAATTAGTTCTAAGACATCCGAAATCCTATTGGCACCTAATCTCCTTATGTTTGTTTGTTTTCCCTTAATATAATTTACTTAAGTCTGAAAGTATCAAGGGAATCAAGAATTCTTTCTGACACAAATCTTTCCATTCTCTTTTGAGAGACGTGACCTTATCGCTTGTGCCATAACAAATCAGAATTCTCATTGGTTAATTTATGTTCAATACCACGTAAATCCAAATACAAGGTTTCTTTATAAGAGACAACCGTATTAAGCAAACATAGGTTATCGTAACCGGATAAAGAACTGACACCCACAATATTTGAATTAAGAAAAAGATCAAACTGACTATTTCTAATTGAACAAGAGTAACCAAAGTTGTCCAATGTAGAAATAGAAATCAAATTCCATCCAAAAGGACGGTACCGTAAATGTCTCTTTCAAATTCAAATAATAATCAGTCTTTAATGATAACCTAAATTCCGTAAAGCCTCAACCTTAACTGATTTGCCATCGCCCCAGATAGATGAATCTTTCAGCATCAATTGGCTTTGGCAGCTCAGACAACCCCGCATAAACACACTTATGTAAGTGGTGGTACCGAAATTTATCCACCAAGTGTGTCTTGATATTGACATTAAATTTACCTCAAAACAAACAAAAGTGAGAAATGTACTTTTCTTTACACGTCAAGCGTAGTATTTAGCACAATCTCTCTTTATATATCCCAGATTTTCACAAAATTTACAACTAAATTTATTTCGCCGTTAATTTTGAACCGAACCGAATGCAGCTTTCTTATTCTTTCTTTTCTTTAACTTGTCCTTAGAGGTACTAGCCAAGTGAGCACTTTCAGTCCTTTCTTGCTTCAGCCTTTCTTCTTCTTGCACACAGTATGAAATGAGCTCATTTAGAGTCCATTTATCCCTTTGACAGTTATAACTGACCTTGAATTGTGCAAGAATAGACATTAAAACCAGATGCATGAGCAAATCATCAGATAGCTCAAGCTTTAGAGCCCTTAAGTTTGAAGCAATATGAGACATCTCCATAATGTACTCCCGAATATTTCCTTTGATTTTATGCCTTAGTGAAACTAAGTATGCCAAAAGCGTACTAGTTTCGACACTTATCGCTCTTTGCAAAGCGTTTCTTCAATTTCGGAAGAAATTTATTGGCGATAGTTACCTTATCGGACACGGCCCACTGAATGATTACGGAATACTACGCTTCATGATCATAAGACTCATGCGGTTTGAACAATCCCACTTATTAAAGTCCTTGTTTTCATCAACGTAACTTTTATCCGTAAGTGCGTGGGTTGTTCGGTCCTTAACGCAAGGTCTAAGTTCATGCGACCAAGAACGATCATAACGTTCTCTTTCCGAGTCCTTAATAGTTGGTTCCATTTAGCACGGGAATGGAGTTGATGTTGGCGAGATATTGTGGAAGTTGATGGATTAAGCTGAATAGAGAACTAATACTTAATCTACATGTTCACATAAGAATCCATATTAAACAATTAATCAATTCAAATAATGGTAAACCCCATCACAAGAGACCGAGCACAACATTGATATTTAGTCTTTGGACAGAAATATCAACTTGTAAGTGGTAATCTTGGTGTAGTAATCAAATATTGACAATAAACCATGTCAAACAATAAACCTATCTTTGGACCGATTTATTGTTCACATAAAATAAAACCTTATAATTGTCACATATTTATTACCACAGGTATGTAAATAATTCGGCCAAATATTAACCTTCCTTTGGGCCGGTCAATACCCGCATGAATTACGTACACACAACCTTTCTAATATTCCAAATAAATTAATCTAGGCAAGAGAGGTCACTTTGGTGACATGTTGCTTCAATCAATTCATTTAGAAAAATTAGTAATCCAAAAGAAATACCAAAATTTGAATTATAATTGTTAATCCTTAATTCTTTTACTTTATTTTGAAACTTTAGGGGCCTAGGGTTAATAATACAGAACTTTAGGGACCCAGAAATAATAATCCAGAACTTTAGGGCTCAATAATTAATTATGGAAAACTTTAGGAGTCAAAAATTAATTATTGAAAACTTTTAGGGATCCAAAAAAATAGTTATCCGAAACTTTAGGAGTCAATAATTAATTATTGAAAACTTTAGGGATCCAAAAATTAGTTATCCGAAACTTTAGGAGTCAATAATTAATTATTGAAAACTTTAGGGATCCAAAAATTAATTATTTAAAACTTTTGGGGCCAATTTGGAACAAAATCAGAAACTTTGATGCTTTAATTACAAAATCAGAACTTTAAATGGCCCAAAAATAATTAATTTTAAAACTCCAGGGGCTGAATTATTAAAATCCATAACTTTAAGGCCCAACTTGAATGAACTTTAAACTTTAGGGGCTGAATAATCAAAATTGCAAACTGTAGGGGCCTAAACATTAAAATTAAAAACTTTAATGGTCCAAAATAATTAATTTTGAAACTTAAGGGACTGAATTATTAAACCCGTAACTTTAAAGGCCCAATTGGATGAATTTATAACCTTAGAGGACTGAAACATCAAAACCTTAAACTTAAGGGGCTAAATCCTTAAAATGAAACCCTAATTTGAAATTGCAACCAAGGACCTGAAAACTTCAAATTTACAACACAAGCCCCCGCCCCCAAAAATTCATCCAAACCCTAAAATAATTTCAAAATTTAACAAAGATCTTCACTTCAACCCTTAGCGGCGCCGGCGCCGCCAAGCCACATGTGGCCGGGTGCCGTCTCCCACCGGCTTGCAGCGCGTGGAGCAATTCTTGCACGGCTGAAAACCTTGTGTTGCAGGCGCACGTTCTTGTGTTCAATGGCGCCTTATTCTTTGTCTTTATCTGGCGGCCAGCTATTCTTGGCGGCGGCCTCCAAAAAAAAAAAATTTTTTTTTTTTTTTTTAAACCGAAATTCTGAAAATCTTTAAAAAATCAACCGAATAATTTTTCAAATTTAATAAATCTAAATTCGAAATTATTAAATTTGAAAATCATAAAAATATACAAGAACCAAATTAAAAATACTTGATTCCTAATGATTTAACATGAATAGTCTCTGATACCACTTGTTAGAACTTTATTAAAACTTGAACTTTATGATCTTGCCAAGATCTTCATGTCAAATCATCGAGAAAACTAAATTAACGCGGAACATACCTTAATCAATTGATTTCTGACTTGATTAATGAATCTTGAATCTGGATCTGTAAATCTTCAATTTGGTTGCTTCAAATCTCCATCATAATTCCTGATTGTGGGTTTTATGGATCTTCCTCTTCATATGCTTTCTCTTGTATTCTTGTGTTGATGGGATGCCACATAGAATGAGAAAATCACCATATGAATTGGGGACCATAACCCTTTATATATTTCCATATGTATTCGGCCCATCGTCAAATACAAACCCTAATGGATCCGGTCTCTACACATATAATCCGGTCCACACTTTAATTAGATGCTTAAAGCCCAATTACTTAATTCCTTATTAGATCACTTTAATTTTGGGCTTAACTTTAAGATAGCATTTATACACAGTTAATTACATATGTCGGCCCATCACGGGAAATTAAATAATTTCCCAACAACTTTATCTATACAAAAATCATATATTAATTTAATTATTATAAATCAATATTTTAATATTAATAATAATATTTTAAATTAATTTATATACACACACGATACCTTATCTACTCCATTCAAACCCTAAAATCATCTCCTCTCCTCTCCATTCTCTCTACACCACCCGTTTTTTCACCTTTAGACCATCGACGGGATGCCGCTGTAGCAACTCTGCTTGATGTGAGCTCCGCTACTGAGACGTTGAGCGTGACGACATGAACATCACAAAGCAGCTTTGCCATTGTCACTGCTGCAGTTCGGTGGTGATGGAGGTGCTATAAGTGGCTGGTGTAGGTGGTGGTGGATCTGGCGACAATGATGAGGTGGTTTTTGTTTTAGTTGTTGGAGTGGTGATGGTAGTGGTAGTGATTTTCCATATTTTGATGTTATTGGGGGTTTGGAGTGGTTTTCGTTAGTGGTGCTGGTAGAGGTGATGGCGAGGGTTGTGGATCTGGCAATGGCGCTGAGAGCGGTGGTAGTTGGGGCTCCATGCACAATTCGATAATTAATAGCAGTTGGAGGTGATGTTTATGAAGTGAAGCTAGAGACCTTGGAGGGGGAGACCCTGTAGCCAGTTGTTGGTGCGATGATGGTGGTGGTGGATCTGGCGATGGCAATGATGTGTTGTTACAGTGATGGTTTCTTGTTAACAAATCTGTTAATGAGTTTTGGTTAGAAATGGTGGTGGTGATAGTAATGGAGGCAACAACGATAGCAGCGATAGGGTGTTGGCGATTTTGGATTTGACTTGTTGGTGGTTATGGTTGTAGTGGTGAAGCGGTGGCGTCGACGACGGAGGCAGGGGTGGGGGTATGTGTGACTAATAAATAATATGTTGTCAATGAAATAGATAATTAAATAAAGCGTGACCTAATAAATTTTGGACAATGCTATATATACCTACGCTTTTTTATATAATATTTAACCTACACCATAATAGGGTGTGGGGACCACAAGGCAATTATTTTTTTATTCACTCGGGACTAGCACACATGTGAGAAGATTGCACATTTTCGGTACAAATGGATTTCCCCATAAATTTTTGAGTGTGACTAATAATTTGATAAGTTGTAACCGAAAATTAATTTGCGATTAATTAATTAGATATTTCACGACCATAAAATAAATTATAATTTGTGACCTACTAATTTGATAAATTTGTTATCGATGAATAAATTGTGACATATAAAGTTTTTTATTTGTGATTTTGAAATATTTTGTGACCTATAAAATGTTTTATTGTGATTAAGAAATAATTTGTGACTAAATTGTATAAAATTGTGACATTAATATATTTAATTAATTAGTTTATAAATAAAAATTTAAAAAAAATCTGATTTTTAAACCTTATTTTTTTGTTTTGAAATGTGTCATATTTAATCTCTTATACATGAATTTTTTCCTAAAATAAATTCCAAAACGATCTTTTTTACCCATCAAAAATCAAATGGACTTGGTACATTTCAGGTATAAAGCCCAACGCTGCGAAATATAAAATAGTGGTAATAACATAAAACCAGGTGTTTAAAAATTGTTTTTTAAAAATAAGGTTTATTTATTTAAAAATCAGGTATTTTATTTTACATATCAAATCCTAAATCTATCCAAACCCTAAACTAATCTGGAAATCAGCTTCAAAGTGGGCTGCCTGAAATTCGGTCAAACCACCACAACTCGCCATCCGGCCACCCCACTGGCCGAAATCCACCACCGGTCGACTCCCCTCATCAAGTCGAAGCTACCTATGTAAGCAATTCCCATCAAAAAGCAACCAAAAACCACCAATTTCGAAGCAAAGATAGTGCTGTCGCGACATCACACCAACAAAAAGCCGATTCTGGTTCCAGTGAAGCGACCCATGGTGGCGGACCACTTAGCGCACCTAGCCCAGCCATGGGTCTCCTCCAATTTGGCTCCAATCACCCTCAATTTGGGTAAGATTCGTTCGCTGGTGCAAACTCGCGAGCACAACAGATGAAATCAACTAATTCCGGTGCAACCCAGGTCAACCATGGTGGCAGACCACCTGGGCTAGCCCCTTCCTACCCTGGTGCACCTAGCCTAGCCTTGGATTCGAGCTATTTTCACTTTAAACATGGTCAATTGTTGGCTGCCTTCAAGGTATTATGCGAAAAATTCAATATTTAAGAATTTGATGATGCTTCTTTAAGGTTGGACCTATGTGAGTGGCTGTTGTTGATGGTTTGGGATGATCTGTGGTGGTTTGGGTGGTGATTATTGTTTGTGTTATTATTGGTGGATGGTTATGGTGGCGTCGGCGGCAGCAGGGATATGACGAAAAGTGTCTGTGATCAAGTATTTGATCGATTTGTGACCAGTATTGGTATAGGATTAGGAGACGGGTGTTTGGGTATATGTGACCAACTATATGATTCTCTGTGGCTAACTATTAAATTATGATCTCAAAATTTGTTAATCTGTGACCAACAAATTTGAAAATTTGATCTCTGTTATCTATAATTTTTTTAACTAATGACTAATTAAAAATTTGTGACCTTTAAATTTTTTGATCAGTGACCATTGAAGTCAATTATGATCTATAAATTGTGATCTTGAAATAATCTGTAACCAATTAATTTGATAAATTTTAATCGAAAATTTAAATTTTAAATAATTATTAAGATATTTGTGACCAAAATGCATATAATTGTGACCTTATTTTAAAAAATTTTAAAAACCTAATAAACAATACACAAAATAGTAGGGGTGTCCAAAAGTCCCGAACCGAACCGGACCGAACCGAACCCGAACCGAACTGAACCGAACCGAGTGGTTCTTCATAAATTAAATAGAATCGGAATTCGAATCGAGAACCGACGAGTTTGGGTGTCTCGGGTCTAGACCAAGAACCGAAGAACCGAATAAGAACCGAAACTAAATAATTTTTTTATTTTTTATATTGAATTAATTAAATTATTTTATTTTTTTCTAAACAAATTAGCAAATTAATTAAATAACTCAAATTATTTCATAATTTTAATTTTAAAGCCCAAATCATTTTTAAAACCCATTAGCCCATTTTAATTTGAAGCAAATGAATATACTTTATGTAGTGTTGCTGTAATATTAATATCTATTTTTTGATATTTGTATGTATTGAATTAATCTTATTGGACGGCTAGTTATTTATATGTTTTTGAATTGGGCTACGTTAATTTGTAAAAGTTACGAATGAAATGTCATTAGTTGTATTTATATAGTGTTGCTGTAAATATTAAAAAATTTAATTATGGTACGGAACCGAACGGAACCGAACCGACCCGAACCGAACCGAACCGAACGAAACCGAACCCGAACGGTTCCATATTTATATTTGGACCCGACGGGTCCATTTATTAAATACCCGAAAGTTTTGGGTCGGTTCGAGTATCTTCAGAACTGAACCGAACCGACCCACGGATAGCCCTACAAAATAGTGTAACACTTTTTTGTTGAAATTATTTAAATTGTGCCCCCATTGGACAATATTTTTGGCTCCGCCCTTGTATACAAATGAGATGTTGACTTGAATTTGAAACTTAATTTGAAGAAGGCTTATATTCTTTCAAATTTCGAACTAAACAAATTTTTCTTCTCTTCTTTTGGACCTTAGAATTTCTCGTGGGGGTGTTTTTCTTCTTTGCCCATGAAACTACAAACATTTCTTGAACCTTGCTAATTGACCTTAATTATGTTTATATGAACGTGAATAAGAAGAAAAGGAAAGAATTGGGTTTGAACTTAAGGATGAAATTATTATTTTTTGTGAATTAAAAGTAAATGAGCCTCCTACATTAACTTCTTTTAAATCTGTAATATGTACACAGTATTCAGTCACGTATTTGACGTTTTTCTCCATTTAGCAAGAAAATGATCCAAGTAATTAATTCATCACTTCAATTATTAATAATTTTGAATTCTTAAGTTAACATTTCTAGTCTTTATTGACTTCTAACTTCTTCATAATATACCAATTCTCAATTATGCATGGACAAGTTCCATTTTTTAGGGCAATTTTCAGGTACACATGGGCATGTTGAATTGTTCAAGATCACACTTATTTGTGCTGAATCATGGATTTATAGAACACTTGCAACAAAATGCTTCCCGTGATTTGAACACTAACCGAGAATCATTAATCACGATGCTAAAATTCATTCGCACATAAGTAATCAGTCCCAAATAAATAATTGAGTGAAAAATTAACAAACAAAAATGCAAATTAAAAGCCATCAGCAGAATTAATCCATTTTACAAAGAAAAATGCTGCAGCTACATGGAAAAAACCAAACAATGCTATGGGTATAAGAAATTACCTACAGAAACAAGATAGAATGCACACGATAGATAGACCCCAATTCTTTTGGGCAATATTTAATTCAAGTGAGACCCGCTCCCATGTGAGAAAAATTCAAATTCCTGTACAAAAGTTGATGTTATTAAAAAAATGTTGTAGAAATCAAACTTTATACAAGAATTTGAATTCCTCTCACATGGAAGAAGACCTCACATTAATTAAATATTACCAAAAAATTGAAAGCCCACTTATTGTGTATTTTGTCTGATGATAATTTCCCGTACCCATAAAATTGTTCATTGGTTTATCCCCATGTGCAAAAAGATGCCCACCAAAATTCACACATATGTGCTGACCCTAACATTTATTTAAAAAAGAAAAAAATGGTGCGGGACACACAAATGTGTGTATTCTAAGACACAAATGTGTGTATTATGGTGAAATTCCGTGGGCTTCTTCATGTACATTTAGCAAATTTCTTCTTCCTTTTACGAAACTTGTAAAGGTCTAATCAATTATGAATTTCTTGTCCAATTCCTCCAATTCAAATTCCTCTAGTTACACAATTTACATTCAATATATTTTAGAGAGTTTCTCTTTTCACAAATCCCACAAATAAATTTACCCCGTCGGTTCATCCCTGCAAATTTTGTTATTGCCCCCGTTATTAATAATTTAGATTAGAAAAATCACAAGGAAAAATAATTAACAAAAGGAAATGTTATTCCCCAACGTCCAAATACTTCATAGAGGTAGCAATGGATAGCGAGAGGAACAGTTTCCTTTTAAGCTTCATTTCAAAATACCACACCGTCAGAAAAAGAAATGCTGTGTGGATCCAAATTTAATGAAGCGTAATTAAGAAATAATATGTAAAGAGGTAGGATGAAACAACTCAGTCCCTTAGATGTTCATAATGAATTGCGATCATATTCGCAGATCATTACAGGTCTGTAGAGATCATCACCGTTGCTCCATTAACCATAATTATTGAAAAATGAAATAAAATTTTACACAAAACTCGCATAAGATGCACAATTAATCACGTGTATTATGTAGAAATGTAGATGCCCCAACGTACTCCTAAAGCAATGAAGAGAAAAATACCGCAGGAGATATGTAGCAAGAGCAGCACGCTCAATTTTGCTTCAAGGGAACGAGTCGGTCGGAAATTGATATCGATTCCGCCGACCAGATAAAGAAGCTTCTTCACATTTGTTTTTCAAATCGAGCGCATGAATTAATGAAAACATAATACAAAAATGGAGAAACGTATGGGGAGATCTGAAGGCCTGCCCTAAACCCTAATTTTATGATGCAATGGAAGAACGGTGCCGCCGGGGATCCGAGTAGTATAGGGGAATAACGCAAGGCTTATATAGAGAGGGCAAGGGAAATCTAACGGCGTCGACGCTTCCACAGGAAATTAGTGGCTGAGATTTAAGAATGCAGAGTCTGAACGTGGAGTTTCAATCTAATTGGTTAGGCTCCCATATACCTGTTTGGTGATATATATGTATATTTTTTAAAAATAAAACATTATTTTAAACAGTGAATTTTTTTAAGAGTATGTAGTTAAAAAGAAATAAAAATGTTTGAATTTAAGTATAAAATATTTTTATTGTGTGAATATGTGACTAAAAATGAGTATGTAAAAAAAGAATTTTGAAAGAATGAGAGACAAAAATGAATAGTATTTGAACACACTGGAATCAGAATGTGTACCTCTTTTACCGATTATTTTATAACTAAGCCCTATTTGATGTGACTTAACAATTCAATAAAAATTTAGTTCAAATTAATAAGTAATTTTAATTGTATATTTTATAAAATTTATTATTTTTTCAATCATATATTTCATCAATTTTTATCAAAACTTACTAAAATTTTTGGATGCTTTTGGTTTTTTGTTTTCAATTTTTTTATTTTGCACAATATTGAAAACGTGTTTGATATGATATTTTTGAATATGCACTTTCAAAAATAAAGACAAAATTATAACACAAAATTCAAATGCATTTTTGACATTTCAAGTGTTTTTGACGAAAATTCTAAAAACACTCAAAACATGGAAAACAAACATTTAAATAAAATTTTAGCTTTAAATTTTTTTTACAAAAATAATAAAATTGACAACTTCTAAAAATGAAAAAAAAAATTTAAAAATCTAAGATTCTAAAACAAAAAAAATTTAAAAAAAATATAAAATTCTTAATAATAAAAATTTCTAGAAAAATAAAAATAGTTTAAGCTCTTAATAATTATTTACATAAAATACTAAAAAATATTTAAATGAATAAAGATAAAAATATTCTCAACCCCACATCATTTTTACTTTTATTTCCTATATTTTGAACTCAATTTATTGTTTATTTTACTTTTATAGTGAGAAATGATATCGTAAGATTCGCAAATATATATATATATATATATATATATAATTGTTCTATCTTTGTCGAATAATCAAATTTCATAAAATAGAATGCCATAAAATAATTTTTTATAATTTCAAATCAAACGCATTTTAATAAACGTAAACAATACCCTCAAAACAAAAACGGAAAAAAAAAAAAGAAAAAAATTGAAAATGAAGTCAATATTGAAAACTAAAAAATCAAATATAAACCAAAGGAGTGCTTGATTTTTAGCTATACCAAATATATTAACAAGGCTATAAACTCAGAATTTTAGGATTTGGAGGTTGATAAGAGCATGTTCTCTTTGCCATTTTTAAGTCATTTTCTGTTTTCGATTTTTCAAAACAGTGAAAAAGCGTTATCTTTCCTACTTTCGAAAACGCTTTTTTGAAAATAAGTTTAAAATTTACAAAGAAAACCCAAACTTGACCAAAATTTTCAAAACGCATTTTCATTGTTTTCAACCACCGCTAACCATTACCGCGCCCGACCACCACTGCACCACCGCGACCACCACTATACCACCGCCAAAATCGCCACTAGAAAGACCCCCACCACCCCAGTGAAAATCGTGACCCAACCATTGGAAAATCGTTACTAGAAAGGCCCCCACCGCCACAGTTAAAATCGCGACCCAACCACCGAAAAATCGCCACCAGAAATACCCCCACCGCCCCAGCCACAGCCATGACCTAACCACCGCAAAATCACCACCAGAAAGACCCCCACCACTCCAGTGAAAATCGTAACCCGACCATTGGAAAATCACCACTAGAAAGACCCCCACCGCCACAGTTAAAATCGCAACCTAACCACCGAAAAATCGCCACCAAAAATACCCACATAGCCACAGCCATGACCTAACCACCGTAAAATCGCCACCAGAAAGACCTCCATCGCCCAACCAAAATTGCGACCCAAATACCGCAAAATCGCTACCCCTATCGTCATAGCCAAAAATCGCAACCCAACCACCGCAATGTTGCGGCCCAACCACCGCCATAGCCACCACCGCACCCAAACCAACCATCGCCAGTGAAGAAGGAGGGAAAAAAGAGAGAGGGGAGGGAAAGAAGAAGAAAGAGAGACACAAGAGAGAGAGGGGAGGGGAGGGGGGGGGGGTGGGGGGAACAAGAAGAGAACACGTTTTTCATTTTCTAATTTTTGAACAAAAAATTCAAAATGCCAAAAAGAACACAATTCCAACAATCTCAAAATGGACACTCAAAACACAAAATTCAAAATAAATTCAAAACTCAAAACTAAAACACAAAAAGAATAACCCCTAAATGTTTTGAATAGTTTTGTTAGTTGTCCATCAAAAGATTGGAGAACAAAATGCAATTTTCTTAAGATTTCAAGGAAAATACTACTTGGATCACTGGTTTATCATTTGATTTACAGAATGCAGATGTGGCAAGATTTCACAGACTAGTTTAACTTTGTTTTTGTATAAAATGATGTGAGATCTTGCCACCACCTGTACATTCTATAAATAAGGTGGTACAAGTAGCATTTCCCAAATTTTAGCCCCTTGTTTGCAACCATTATAATTTTTTTTTTTTGGAAAAAAATGATTTTTGAAATAATGATTTTTATTTTTATTTTTTTGAAAATATGCGATTAAAAAGTAGAAAAAATTTAGGTTTACATGTAGAATAATTTATTTTGAGAATATGTGGTTAAAAATAAATTACTTTTAACCATTGTCAAACATGGGCTTAATTAAATCACCCAACTTTATAGGTTGTGCCCCTTGCATCCAATTTTGGACGTGTCCTGTTTATTTTACACAAGTCTTTTAATAGTAAAATCTACAAATAATTTAAAATCTTGTCTCTATGGTCGAGGCTCACGCCTCATTTATATTATTTGACAATGTATTCTAACTCAAAAAATTGTGAGTACCTAAGCAACATTGATTAAAATTGACGTGTCGTTTTAGCTTTAAATCGTTATACGCCATAAAAAATTAACATTTTCAGTTACAATATATGCTCAAAGCACTAGCATTGTTATTGGCTTAAAAGTTCACGTACAATTTGTGCTTTTTACGTGTCATTAAACATTGGTCAGTATTGTGAAGTAAGATATTTTTCAGAATTTTTCCTTTTAAAAAAAAAAAATCTTCTCACCCTATGTTGGCCGCACAATAAGTGTATTCAAAATTAAGCAACATCCTTTAAGTGAGTTCGAGGCGATTCTCCAAATTACATTTTCTTGCAGCTAGGTGAAAGATATAATTAACCTTATGGTTGATGACATTCCTATCATGTGTTCATTTCGTTCCTGTATCACTGTAAGATTGTATTATCTTAAAATTAAACGATCCACCTAAACATAGCCAATTTGGACTTTGAAGATCATACACTATTATGCATAAATCACCCTAGCACAACTTCAAATCATTTTGAAAAAAAAATGAGTGATTTGTGTATAAATTTTGTAATTAGACAATGAATCATAACATGAATAGCATAAGTTAAAATAACAAATTAATATAATTAGAGAATAGAATTAAAAAGCAAACATTAGGAAGTTATGTCGAGAACGTTGTCCTATATTCTTGTTGCCCCTCTTCGTGTGAGTCCTTTTTAGCATTATACGGCTACAAGTTACAAGCGTATGACCCACAATCAATTCTCCTTTTATGCGCACGATTACAAAGAGATCCAGAGCAATCCTTTATCAAGTTGTCAAAATAGTAAGAATATAGATTAAAGAGCCCGTCGACAGCCATTATTGTAGAAAAAAAAGTTTTGAATAGTAATTTATAGTAGAATGTGTAATTAAAAAGTAGAAAAATATTTTTGGTATACATGTATAATATTTTATTGTGTAAATTTGTGGATGAAAATGATCATGTAGCAAACCATAAAATAAAGTTATGAATGTCAAATAGACACAATATTGTATAGAGAATAATCTTTTATGTTGTGTGTCAATCTACAAAAATTCACTCTCTTTTATAGTGGAAATTCAAACCTCATAATAATGAAAATAAATTCAATCTAGCCTATATTTGATTCCCCCCCTTTTTTTCAAAATATATTTTTCTCTCTTCTTTTGAACCACTCACAATAAAATAATATTACGAACAACCCCAAAACTTTTATTTTATTTTTAACTACACATTCTCTATCAATATATTATTCCAAAATGCATTTTATACCAAAAATAAGGCTCAAACATGTCCTAAATATAAGTTACAATACATATTTTGAGTTTTAGACCTTGTTTGATACCCATTTTTTTCAAAATATATTTTTACTTTTTTGTTTTAAATGACACATTCTTCAATAAAAAAAATATTACACACAATTTAAAAAAATTTCTTCATTTAACCACATATTCTCGATTAATATATTATTTCAAAATGCATTCTATGGAGCTTAAACGTGCCCTTAATTTTGTTTTTTTTTTAATTGAAAATTAAAATAAAAAATATAAACTTTCATTCGTAGTACCCTACTTCAAGGGAATTTGAATTTCTACTGCCTCTTCTAAAAAGAGATGTCCTAAATCACTAGACGATGGATGTCGAGTAAATATTTCTCTAACCGTGATTAAACAAACCAACATTTCATCAAATTTTAATTTGAAAAATCAAAACTTTTATTCTTAAGTTACAACAAGTGTACTCCCTTCAATTTTTCCGTGAACAAAATCGCACTAATTGGACCGATCACCATAAATTATGCAGAATCATTTAATTTATATTTATTGTGCTACATTGTCCCGAGTCTGCACAAATGTATAAAAGAATTTCTTTTATACTTCATTTACAAAGATAAAGATAAATGGTGAAATTCATCCATGTTTATCCAACTCTATACTTATTGTTATCATTGTCACTCAATTTGAGTTTATTTCATCACGACCATTCAACTTTATACTTAGCGCGTCTGGTGCAGATTTTTGTCCACTAAAATGGCTTTTCTGCCCGTTATTTTCAAAAGTGACAAACAATTTTTGACTACTTGTGAGGTGGGACCCACCCACCATTGGTAACGGTAAAAAAAAGGTTGAAAATGGAAGCATTCAGCTACACCAGACAATGCCTTAGTATCACCATGACCACCTAATCTGATTTTACTATGACCATCCAATTTCATATAACATTTCACCATGATCACTCAATTTCATATGACATTTCATCATAGTCACTCAACTTCTTTTCATCATTTTCAATGATTTTAAAAGAGGTAAAATAATAATTTTGTATTATATATAAAATAAAATTGAAAAAAAATAGAAGGTTTTTTTTTAATTACGTTTATTTTAATATAAGTTTTTACTTTATTTTATTTTTTTAAGTAATGATTTTTAAATAAGTTTTTATTTTATTTTTTAAGGGTTGTTTTAAATAACTTTTTTATTTTCGTTTCTTTTTCTGATTAACTTTTTTAAAATAAATTTTTATTCATTTAATTTTCAATTGAATTCATTTTCCATTGAAATTTTCTATAAGCAAACTAATTGACTGTAAATTTAACATTGTCACGAGTTTCTAATATAATTTTTTATATATTTAATTTATTCAAAATATAAGTTTTATTTTCTCCAAAATATTGCTCTCTTAACATAACACTGGCAGGATTTATAATTCAACACGTTTACTTGAAATTTTCCATTCGACCGAGAATTGTACAGATTTTCGATGACGGCAAGTGCGAGCCTTTCGGGAAGATTCAGCAAAGATAACATCAACAGCAATGGCACTGCGAATGGCGCCACCAGCATTGACGGCGCAGTGCCGGAAAACGCTGTGGCTACCTTCAATCCCAACTTCGGTGCCTCCCTCGATTGGTCCCCAGACGAACAGTCCATACTTGAAGATTTGCTCTCCAAGTCAGCCCACATCCCAATTCTTTGTGCGTGCAATTGTTGTGTGTGCCTTTATTTGCTGTATTTATGTAAAAGAATATATGCACTGTATATGTTTTTGGAAATATGTAGAATTTTCTCATTTTTTTCTTTAACTCTAATTGTTCCTTAATAAATTTTGACAATAGTTCTTTGTTGAATATCTGGTGAATCCATTATTTATGGAAATTCATGGTCATAAAATTATATTAGTTCCATATGTATCATCTATTAGATAACATGATTTTAGCTAACCAACAACTAAATACATTATGTGGTCCAATTATGATTAGGATGATCTCAAACCTTGGGCTATATTGCCTATGAACATAAAGTTCCTAAATTTAAGCTGCGGCACTTTAAAACAGATTATGATTAAGCTATAGGGAAATTCATAGCATTCACTGGCTCCGTGCATATTGATTCTACAAGTTCGGTCTTCAAATTTGTGTTTAGATCTTTCACCTTTATATTCCTTCAAGAAGATCTGATCAAAATTTTACGTATCTATTTTGAACGTATACATACATGCATGGGGAGGTTTTAAACGTGTCTATGAATTCGTATGCATGTACATACATTTTTGTGCAAAACTATTAGGTGTAGTTTGCGAACTCTACAATGCAAGAAGTGTCGCACTGATGCCAATATCCATAGTCTGGTTTTCTACTTGACTGACATAGTTTTCACAACCGTTGGCATCAAATCCCAGGTTTGATTCCACTATCAGTATAAGCAAATTATAACTGACTTGATAGAATCAAGTAAGCCATTTGTGCTTGCATGTAGGGCAGAGGAGAGCAGCAGCAGCGGCAACTTTTCAAAAATCCAGCTGTAAGCATAACAAAACTCACATCCATGTGGACCAAAAATGACTCCAACAGCACCTTTCACAGCAGAGGATCTGATAGCCAAAAGATGCTACCTGTAATTCATTAAAATAGGAAATATGAACAACTAATAAAAAATTTAGCCGAGATAATATGCATGAATGGTGCAAATATCCAACTTTCCAGTCAGATTTTTTGTACAGAAATATTGGAATTCCACTCAATTAATGTAACCATCGGGTATTCTTTATACATTTAGTAACATCCTAAAGGGACATGATAAGAGTCATATACCTTTTTAAGACGTGTATTATATTTTTAGATGGGACACTTATTGTTATTTGATTTCATGGGGTTGTTTCAATCTGAGCAATGATTCCTTGAATCCTTCCAACTGTGCCGAGGGTGTTAATTAGTTGGGTTTTGATGTATTGTGGATTTTTTATGTGACATTTAGATGGATTTTACTTCTCATGGGTTTTTTGGTTGGAGAATCTTTTATAGGAGTTATCATGTTTTGCCTAAGGTTCTATGTTTTTTCTTTCCTTAAGAAGGTAGAGGTAAGGGTAAAAAATACGAAAGATGTGGGGTGGTGGATAAATCCTATATTTTATTTTCTTTGTTATTTCTCTGAATGTCATATATCATTACACACAAAAAGAGTTATTATCGGGGGGCTTTTTAGCTAACTTCTTAAAACTAGCAACCTGCTTCTTTACTCGACTAATCGAATGCATACGAATATTTTATTGCAATAGTCCTCATTTTTTCCCCTTTATAAAAATAATTTTAATTATTGATCGCAATCTCTCGTCAGCTAAATTATTTTCAGACAGATTCTACTTTTTCAAAGTAACACGCAACCTATTCAATTCACTTAACTTCAAATTTGGGAATACAAAATCCCAAAAACACTCTAGAGCAAATTGATTAAGATTTGGATCATAGATGGCGGCGACTGGGAATCCTTCCGATGGTCATGGAAACAATTTTGATAATTACAAGACTCATGAACAACTGGATGCAATCTGCGCCACCAGTAATGGCCCACCGGTTCCTGATAACTCCTTGGAGGGTCCTTCTCAGGTTGCCCTCAGTTATAACTCCGACCTCTCCGTCAAATGGTCTAGCGACGAACAATACATCCTTGAAGATTTGCTCTCCAAGTCAGCCAATTCTTTTTCTAAATTGAATCATATTTATCTGTTGCTGACTGAAATTATGTTATATATTTATATAATAATATGATATGTGCATGTGTTGGTTTTTGTAAAAGTTCTGGTTTTCAGTTCTGGAAATTCATTGAATTCTTGGGATTAGAATTTACTTTATTTTGTGTCTTTTTGTCTGAGAAATGTTTCTGATGGTGGAATCCCGTGGATTGGACACATTCAATATGGAATTGTATGTCTTGGAAAATTAATTTGCAACGGAACTGTATTTTTTTGTTCAAGAAGATTGAAATTTTAGGACTGAGGAATGATGTAGTCCAATAAAATGTGATTGCAGATCCATAAGCTTCATTTATAGTACTTGTAGCACATTTTCAGTAAACATTTGGGAAAAATGAGATGGAGAATTTAGAGGATCAGTTTAAAGTAAGATTAACTTTTTTGTTTTGCCTTCTGGAGATCAAATTATCATTTGAACAAAATCAATATAAAATAATTGCTCTCGCTTTTCAACTTCAGAAAATATCAAATGCACATATGGGTCTCAGCTGAATTTTATGAACTAAAAAGGAAATGGGAAACAAATCAAGATTTTACATTACGATATCTCTGGGATCATGACAGCGGATATCCAAGACTTGTAAATAATGCCGACATTCCTGAGATGGAACGTTCTTTCATAACGCAAGAATGTTTTGAGTTAAACTAGAAATGTTCCAGTTCAGTTCAATTCATTAACCTTTAGTACTTTACCTCTCATCTCCAATCAGTTTTGGAAGGCATTGGTCTTTGTGAAACCAATCCAGCAATCTGAATTCTCGTACTATATATTACTTTTGACATATTCAGTGCCAATTTAGATTGGTTGTTTGTAGTGTCTCTGTATGGAATTGTTTCTGTGTTGCATCTTGCTGCTCAAGCGGGGAACGATACACTTTGATCTGATAAAACAATGTAACTTTTGCAGATACACCTCAGATACTATCATAGTTCAATATGCTAAAATTGCTCAGCAGTTAAATGATAAGACAGTTCGTGATGTGGCATTGCGCTGCAAATGGATGACTGTGAGCTCTTCGTTTTCGGTTCTTTTCTTCTTATGATTTCTGGTTTGATTACATACAACTCTGTCTCTTTTTTATATAGACAGTTCGTGATGTTCCATATAATATGCATGCATATCCACAAGGTGTTTAGATGTCGATAGTCTGTAAAGCTTGGTAGGTGGTCATATATCTTTTTTCTTTTTGTTCTATGACATTTTAATAGACTAATGCTACGTAGCCCAACTCATGATTTAACATGAGTCTACGTTGTCATACTTCGTAGGTCCAATTAAATGTGGTTCCCATAACCCCACATTTAATTGAACTTATCTTTTAATACCATGTATTGCTTCATAGACTGTGTTAAACATCAGTGGGCTACATAGCATTTGGCCCAGCTATTATAATGAGCAACATAATCTCAGAAGAAGCAATGAATTTCTGATATCAGATTCTAAATTCAACTCTAGATCAAGAATAACTAATAACAAGGTTCTTTCTCATTGGTCAGTGATGCTAACATGTAAAGAAGACTATCTGCAAAATTAGAACTTATGTCTCCATATTTTCAAAAATGTTCCTTCTTGTAAATACCACCAGGAATATTGTGAAGGTCTATGGCGGCTTGTTCCACAGGCAAGGCTGTCTTTCTTCAATGGAATCAAATCTGTCAATTTAAGTCCTGTCCCCTGGATGAAAGTAAATGGGTTCCAGCAATGGCAAAGCAGTTCCTGCACCCAAATTTCTTTTCATTGAAAGTTTTTACATATTTAGAAATGCACCATCAGGACATTTGAAGACTATGACCCTGTTTGATGCACATTATTGAGTGGAGAATTGCATTTTAAATAGTGATTTGATGGAAAATATGTGGTTAAAAAAGAAGGAAAATTTTTGGATTTGCATGTAATTTTATTTTATTGAAAAATGTGTGGTTGAAATAAGTTTTGAAAAAATGATAAGAATGTGGATCAAACAGGGTGTATATATATTTTGGCTTTTCATTTTTTGAATGAAATTATACTGATAATGCAAAATTTCAAAACACTTTGTGAGACACACATTTAAGGAATCACTGACATGTACAAAAATAACAAGGAAAAAGGAACAGACTCATCAGATGCACACAGGCAGACACTTGATTAGGGATATAGAAAATACAAATACTTACATGCTAGTTCTTGAAATATTGGGCAAGAAGTACTTGTAAGTAAATTGTAATGTTTAAAGTTCGGCAACAACAGTAGTTTTAGTGTGTTGATTTAATTATTGGTTTTTCATGGAACTTGGTGATAGTGGCAATGAATCTCCAACTCCAAGTAAAGGACGCTTAGTTGGCGTGAGATTGTATGTGAAAAAATATATTCTGTGATTTCAGTTATATAACGTGGAATCATCTCGTGTTTTGATTTTCACACATTCAAAGTAATGAAATGTATTATAGATGGTGAAAGTGATTGACGAGATATATATTTAGTATTCTTGGAAAAGGGAGAGACAAAACTGAGAGAAAGAAATGATTAGAAGCAAATTTGATCATTGAGAATAAGTAATTTGCATAGTAGGGGTGCCAACAAGCAGAGTCATGAGCCGAAACTTGAAACTTGAAGCTCGAGCAAAAATGGTTCGGGCTTTTTTTGTCCCGAGCCGAGCAAAAGTTCAACCAAAAAACGAAAGCTTCGGCTAGGGCCTTAGGGGGCCCGAGCCGGCTCCTTTTTTTCTTGATAAATCTAATTTTTTAATAATTTAAAATTTGTGCAATTATATAGGCGTGAATTTAAAAACTATTTAATTTTTTTTTTTTTTAATAAAGCTCGGCTCGACAGGCAGAAATGGCCCGTGACAAGGGCCCACGGCTGGCTCGGCTCGAGCCGATGCCCCAAAATGGGGCTCGGGGCTTGGGCTTTTACCAGGCCACTTGGGCCAGCAAGCCTTTTTGACATACCTATTTTACAATAAGAGCTAGAAAGCCTCGAATGAAGTTAATAGGAATCCCACTCTTTGGTTTTTTTATTATGTGCCTGTTTGTCAACCATTATTGAGAAGAAAATGGTATAATGAATAGTATTTTTGGGAAAATGTGTGGTTGAAATTGAAAGAAATTTTATCGGTTTATGTATAGAATATTTTATTATTTGAATGTGTGGTAGAGATTGATTACTGTAGAAAACAATTTTTTGAAAAATGGTAGGCAAACAGGGGCTCTATCTTTTCAGTTAACCCATAGCAATTCTGACACAATCTGTTTGCTGTTTCACAGAAGAAGGAATATGGAAAGCGAAGGAAAGATGATCAAAATTCATTGAGGAAAAATAAAGACAAAAAGGTAGTTAATTATCGCATTCAATCATCTTTCCCTGTTGTTTGTGTGTATACTACGAGTCACTTCTTTCTTTATTTCCTATGTCTTCTGCCGTTTAACTAATTCTCCAATGGACATCTTTACTACACAATGTATACGTTTGTAGCCATGCACAGGCTGGCATAGCTCTTAATAGCAAAGTTTCTAGTGTCAAAAGAGATGAACTCTCAGTTTCTGCTGTAAAGAAACAACAATTAAGAAAAACAAATATCTTACTTTGTTTCTGTTTAGCTAGATGTACTCTTAGAAGTAACAAGCAATCAGGGTCGTACATATGTTGTTATGGACTATAGGAACCCACTGAAGCCGCAAATCATAAAGAGAAAGCTAAAGAAGAATCTCATTATATAGTGGGCCTTGCTATTTCCTGTAAAAGAGTAATTGCTGGTAGGGCATTTAATATAAATGTTAATAATGCTCTTAAATAATACTAGTTTATAGCTGCATCTGTTACGTGGTACAACAGATTATGGTGTATTGCAAGGTCAATCTCAATGGTCAATTGGCTACTTTATTTTTGGAATCTTAATGAAATGTTTTGTTTGTGAATAGAAGGAAGTTGTAATCTGAGTGTTTCGCATTAAACTAATCATAATCAGTTTGGATAATGCAAGCCAGATTGAACCAGAGTAATGGATGTTTAATCAATGCAAGGCATGGTACTTGGAAAACTACATGTTTTCTATCATACCCAAGGGGCCTGTTTGGACCTCTTTTTATCCATTTTTGGGTCTAGCTATGGATCTGATTGCAGATTGGATATTGTTAATTTTTGATTTCGGGCCAGCAGTGCCCTTGAGCTACTGATATGATGCAAACATTGTTTTGTTTAGATCAGTATGGTATATACCCAAGGGGCCTGTTTGGACCTCTTTTTATCCATTTTGGGTCTAGCCATGGATCTGATTGCAGATTGGATATTGTTAATTTTTGATTTCAGGCCAGCAGTGCCCTTGAGCTACTGATATGATGCAAATATTGTTTGTTTAGATCCGTATGGTATTCAATTTTGTAGTTGTCAAATTGCGAATGCCTCCCCTTCTCTATTTTTGATTACATATTAGCAAAAGTGATCATGGAAAATAAATCCATCGTATAAAAAAGAGCAGCAGGCGCCTGCAGCATCAATATTTCAAACTGCTGTTAGTCTAGCTTTCTGTTGTATCACCTAATAGTCCTAATGCTCGGAATGGTTTCAAGCTTGTGCTATTGGTCATTTCTGTTTTTATTTACTTCAAAAGACATTACCTTTCAATAATTTATATCATTGATTTTTGAGATTCTCAGGAAAAAGCTAATGCTTCTTTGCCAAGATCTTCTCAAGTTGCAACCCATGCTCAGCCAGTGCTGTCAAACGACAATGATGATGGAATCTCATACAAAGGTAGCCCTCTCTCTCTTGATTACAAAGAAAGGAAATCATATATTTGCAAGGAATGACCAGGGGCTTGTTTACCATTTTACTTAGTTCCTCTGTCTAGTCATCCCACGTGTGTCAACTCAGAATCTTGTTTTATTTTTGTTTTTGTTTTTGTTTTTGTTTAAGCATCCCAAGATTATGATTTCTAAATATCAAGAATTTATTTCTCTCACAACATCTATAAAAGTTTGCAACTCCCTCTTCACAACCGATTGGAATAATGATATTTATATTAGGGTAATTAGCATAAAATTGCAGGCTTGATTTCATGTTAAGCTTTGTATTTTACAAGTGATCCTCCCTGCTTTCTTGCAAATTGCCCCTCTTTATAGTTGAGGTTTAGGTGATTAATAACATTTCGTTTATGGTGTGAATGACCTTTTGAGGGGAAGTGGATGTTCAACATGGAAATTTCGCATGCTTGGGTCAATTTTATCATTTTTCATAATGTTATCTTGATTAGATCCCTATTAGAAGTTTTTGAAAGAATAGAGGGCATTTATGAGATTAAAATCAATGAAGAGGAATTACCTCCCCTCTCTACCTGTGAGATTATTGGCCAAGGCCATTGACGTCATATCCATTTTTCCTTTTACTTTTCATGGATCAGTTCCTTGGTTATATATTTGAAGGGTCTATAAAATTTGTTAATTGCAGACATTAGTGGAGCAACTGGACAGCTTCTTGAACAAAATGCTCAAGCCTTCGATCAAATTTCTGCAAACTTTGCTGCTCTCAAGGTAATCTGCAGTTCTCTATATTTAATTTTTGAACCACTGTGAAAGAAATTTTACCAAGCAAAAGTATGTAGAGTGCTATTATGTGCTTCTACCTAATGACTACTTAACACAAGAAAACCCGTATATTCTTCTTCCATCAGTTGCTGATAGATGTCCGAGCTGCTATTCAAATATTCATTGCTCTACTGGTAGCAGAATAATTTATTTTGGTAATTTACTTGGCTCGATGTATTTCAACAGTATTTTTGGACTGATAAGTACATTGATAGGGCAGTTGTCCATTCCGAGATTAATTTATATAGAAAGAGGGTTAATGTTGTGTGCTTGGATGTCCAAACAAACCCGATCTATGTCATTTTTAGTGAAGATTAAAGACTTCCAGACTATGCATATATTAGATGTTGCAGCATGGAGATTAATGTGTACAACTACTTAGGTTCTTTCAGGTTAGGACGACACCCAGAAAATGAAGGTCAGTAGGATTATTTGATTTTCTGACTGAGGAAATAAAGAGATTCTACTATAATATGGGTATATCAGACTATAAAACCCATTTTCTGTCCAGGAACTGTGTATATTGGATCTCTAACTAGGGTTCTATTTCGTTGTATGCATTACCATCTGCTCTACAAACTAAATGCCTAGGCCAAACAGATACACCCAAGTTAAAATCACTTTGATTTATTGGCTTCATTGGCAGCATGGCAGCAAAGCATCATTTCTAGCGGTGACTCGATGATATTGACATATTTTTCTTGTTCTACTTCATGCAGATACATGAGAACATCAACCTCTTCTGCCGAACTCGAAACAATATTCTAACTATGTTAAATGAGTACGTCTGCACTCTGCTCTTATGCGTTGTGTTTTTGTTGGACATCTCTTTTGGTCTCTTGGTCGTTAGCACAGAATAGATGCACTAATTTCGTGCTTGTACAAAATACTTTCTCACCTTTGCTGCAGCTCATTACCATTATCTTTTCATTTTATTCAAGTACTACTTTGGTCGTTCCTGATTGTTTGCCTGTTTTCAATAGACGTGAGACTAATTTCTTTCTTCATTCTTAATTTTATTTATTTTGTTTTGGTGACCAAGAATTGTAGCCGAAGTTCACGAAGGGGTTTGCCACTTTATTCTTTTCTCCAGACAATGGAAGATTTTCAAATGGCCAGCCAGATTTCCCCTTGTGTGTATATATATATATATATATTATTTTCTTTCCCAATATTAAAATCACATATGGTGGCATATTTTATTATTATCATAAAATAGGAGTACAACCTTGGGGGGGTGGGGTATGCGCCTATGCCTAACCTCTAGCTACTGAAAAAAGACAACAAACTTACCCTGTTTCTGTTTCTTACTTTCCTTCTTTGTCTGGGATTCGTTTTTTTTCTTGGTACTCTTTAGTAGAGAACACGTGAACAACTAATTGAGGAAGGTAACTCATAAATGACAAATAACTGAAGGTCCTTTAGCAGCCGTCTTAATTTTTGGGTCTGTATGTGATAGTTTATGCGAAAATGAATGAACATAGCCTATACTTTGCATTTGAAAGTAGAAATCATTTGTACTCATGAACACCCCCATCAAACACACAAATCAATAGTAAGCACATTGAGATCAAGTCGTTGATACTGTTGTCTTGTAAATGTTTATATTTATATTCCAGTATGCTTGCAGAGATCTTGAATTATACCTATCATTTCTCTTTGCTCTCTCATCAATATGAAGCTATACATGGTACACGTTTAGATAATAACAGATCATAACAAAGATTATGCCAATTATAGGATTGAGGCAAAGAAGGCAGCAGTCCCAAAGCAGATGCCACCATTTCCTGTGAAACTGAATGAAGAGCTTGCTAATTCTATTCTTCCTCAAACATCTATGCGGATGCCGATGCCAAATCAATCTTGAAAGGTTCTCCTTCCTTTGGACAGTAATGATGCTTCTGACTGCTTAACTTTAGTTGGCACCTTTTACATATACATGTATAGCGAAATAAACTGCCTAGGTAGTCCGGTCAGAGTCGAACTTCCTATGAACTGTTTACTTTTTTAAGAGCCTTTTTATATTTCATTTCGTTGGGTAAAACGGTTGTTAGTTCTGTACATAATTGTCAGGCAAAAGTAAGTTGGGAGGTTTTACTATTTACTTGCATGGCCGCAGATACCATGTTATCTTTTATATTTTTGAATTTCTTTTGGTTGATTGGTATATTTAGAATGTATTTTGCTCCAATAATCTATATTAGCTGAAAATTTAGTATCAGGCGAATATTCCTAAATTAAATCAATTATTTTTTATGCAAATAATATAAAAATTAATTTCGTTTACAAGATGCTAGATCATCATCAACAAAAATGAAAAAGTTGCAGGTATTGTTATTCAGAGAATTGTCAATCATTCCACACTGGAATAATTCCTTGAGCAGCCAAACGCTTTTCAACCCAGAATACAACATGTTTGGCTGTTGGTTTCTTCTCATCAACTAGAAATGGCTCAACAGTGCTCACTTCTGTCCCATACGAAGACAGAGAGAAACCTTTGGGACCTGTCACCAGAAAACTACTGAGTTTAACAAGCAATACATGGTTTAATTTATAAATATTAGACATACCTGTGAGATTTCCATCAGGGAAAAATGCCCAAAATGAGTAAGGGTTGGCCTTCTTAAGAAATGAACCTTCCAACTGTTCATATAATTTCATTCAAGAAGTACAAATCAGCAAAATACTGGGTTTTATTGTCCTTTCTCGTTGAAGACGTAGTGCCTCTTTAAAAGTTAAAAAAAAGCTTTTTCTATGAAGTACTGGTTTAATGCGTCGCTAGAACAAAAGGAGGGGGTGATTTCAAAGGAGGTGGTTTAATGCGTCACTAGAGCTGACCTTGTTATCATTAAAAGATAGTTCGAGTTTCGAGATATCATCTTGAGCTTGTAGAGTGGCTTTGAGTGTAGGGATAACATCCTCTTCCATCAACTCAGGCAAAGGCTTGGCTGGAACTTTGGCTGCAGCCTTTGGCTTTGGCTTCGAGGATGCTGTTTCTTCAGCTGGCTTCTCCTCCCTTTTCTCCTTTGTTTCAGCAGCAACTAGTTTTACCGTTATAAATATATGGAAGATAAGGCCACTTCTATTTTGAAAAACAAAATCTATTTGTAACATTACTGGTACATTATTTCACAGATTCATTAAGAAACCACCTGCGGATGTAGGTGATTCTTGAACTGCCAAGCAGGCTATATTTCGCTGCCTTGGATTGACTAGTTTAATTGCCTGTTTCACATAGACAAAAGTTTCTTTCATATTCAAATTTGACATTGTCGCACACCATATTAGGGTGTTTTTACGCGAAAAAGGAGAAAATGTGTACACAGGGTGTGCAAATTCATGGCTACCAGCAACTATCCAAGAATTTGAATGTGAGAATCGCATGTTCATACTCTCAAACTTGTACGTTCGAGAGTCAAGCTAGTTAATTACATTAATAGAGTTCCTCCTCAATTGCCACTCGATGCTAATAGATTACTAGAGAAAAAAAGTAACATGGAAAGCTGAGTGTGTACGTGCATATATGCAAAATTAGTTGTGAATACCCGTGGAAGGCTGGAGCGCGGCCTGGATTTATGGCTGAATGAAGAAGAAGATGGAAAGCTCGAAACAGCAATGGATCCTCCGGCCGAAGCAGACATTTCTGTGAACTCTGATTTATAAAAATAAAGCTCAATCAAGCATTTCTTTTTAATGGTTGAGATTTTTTTTCTTTTTGAGTCTTAACAGAGAGGAAGCTTTATCGTCCACACGCTGGTTGGTGGTTGCAACTGATTTTTCCAGTTGGAAGTATCAATGTCAAGGGAACAATACATAACTAAGAGGTTTAGCTCTTGTTTGGCCCCCATTAAATTACATTACATTACATTAAATTTTTCTCTTTTTCATTTCAACCACACATTCATTAAATAAAATAATATTACACACAAATCAAAGAAATTTCAACCACACATTCTCTAATCAATCAATATTCTAAAAATTTTCAACCCACAAAAATGCAAAATAATGGGGGCCAAACAGGGGCTTAGTTTTACCAATCTCAAATTTAAGAACCTAAATTTAAAATTTAAAATTTCAGATATTTTTAAATTTTATTTATATATTTTATTAATTAAATATATCAAAGTCACAATTCCATATAATTTGGTTAGAAATTCCATATAATTGGTCACATATTATTAATTGGTTACAAATCACAATTATCATATGTCACAAATTATTTTATGGTCATAATTCAAAAATTTTATAGGTCACAATTTGCTCATCGATAACAAATCAAAAATTTATCCGTCACAATTTAATCATCGATCACAAATCTATCAATTTAATTAGTCACATATTATATTTCGGTCACAAACAGAAATTTCATGTTACAAATTATTTTACGGTCACAAATTACAAATATTAAGTCACAACTTAATAAACAGTCATAAATTGTTAAATGATCGTTCACAAATTAAATTTTTTTTAGGTCACACATTATTTTTTGGTCACAATTTATCTTTTTCATTGGTCACATATTGTTTATTGGTCATAAATTAACCAATTTAATGGTTACAATCAACAAAAGAATTTGTAACAACAACTAATACTTGTGACCACCACCGCACCACTCCCTCCAACAACACCACAGCTGCTTTCGTAGAAAGAAACGCCACCACCACCTCCCGATGCAACACAACAACCTCAAACTAGGGGCAGACCTAGGGGGTCTTGGGGGGCAAGTGCCCCCAACTTTTGAGATTTTTTGTTTTATAAAATCGTGTTTGATATTGATTAAAATCTAAATTTTAATTTAAATCAAAGTTAACAATTTATTTTAATAATATATTTCATAGAATCCATAATAGTTTAACTTTTATCAAAATTTATTAAAAATTTGATTTTAATCTCCACCAAATATGGGCAAAATCATAATAAATTTGAATTTCGATAACATGGTAATTTTAAAAATTCTCCAACGATTGTACACTAATCGAATCTACAAATTGTTTATGTCATCTCAAAACTTATTTCGAAAACTACATTATGGATATATCGAATAATCCAAACAAATATCGAAAATAGTTAAAAATACGTTAAACGTAAGTCTTAAAAAAAGACGTTTAACTCGTATTTTTTTTAAA
The DNA here is from genome assembly GCA_035079005.1 of Fraxinus americana. Taxonomy (NCBI): domain Eukaryota; kingdom Viridiplantae; phylum Streptophyta; class Magnoliopsida; order Lamiales; family Oleaceae; genus Fraxinus; species Fraxinus americana. Next base: position 24,455,128 of record CM068710.1, read on the forward strand.
AAATTCAATTATTTCATTAACATTTAATATTTTTGCGATACAAATTTTTCAATGTAATTTTCATCATTTTATTAGGAAATTTTATATGGAATATGACATCAAAAATTTTCAAAATTTTATATCTGAAAAAGTCATATCCCATATAAATTTTAGGACATAAAATTACACGGGGTATGATTTTTTTAGTCGTAAAATTTTGATTGCAAAATTTCTCCCAACTTCTTTGTAAGTTCAATTGTGTCCCCTAACTTTTAAGTTCTGCGTCCGCCTCTGCCTCAAACTAATCAACAAATCGTAGAAAAATTCCATCACAACATCACGCCATTCCACCACCACAGCGACAAACCCATAGCCATCACCACCACCACCGCCGCCGCCAACAAAGCCACATCCACTTTCAAAAATACTCAAGTACCCAAAACTCCACTACATCCCATACCTAGCCTACCTCATTAGCTTACCCAAATTCAACGTCGTCTTCCTCCTCCAAACCCTACAGCAACCACCATCGCCGCCACCACAATCCCCAATCGTGAACCACCACTGCCTCCCACTGACAGCCATCATCGTCGGCACAACCACTCCCCTCAAACCACACCATTGTCTTCTTCATTCCTCGCCACAGCCCACCACCACTCCCTTCAAACCACAGATAGCTGTCGACAGCGGTGGGTAGATCGATGCCATCGCAACAGATTGCTGCAGGTGGGTAGATCGCTACCGACGACAGTTCACGATCTCGAGCAGCGCTGCTCCTGCCTCTTCTCGTCTGGCAACGACTGTGAGGTAGAGAGAATGAGAGGTAGAGTAGAGAGTGTGTGGGATAGAGAGAGGAGAGAACCGACGACAGTTGTAAGATAGTTGTTTCAATTTTTGGATACCGGATTTACACACTAAATACCAGATTTACAATTTATAATTTGATGCAAAATATCTTAAACACAGTATTTACAACAGTTACCGTATTTGCACATTAGAACATATTAAATTATATAACAAGTAATTGCAGTAAACAATTAAAAGATAATTGCAGAATATTAATATGCAAAACGATCAACAAAAAGTTATTAAAACAAACTGTTAAAGAAAAAACTTTTAACCCGAGGCCTATGTTACACACAGTTTCCTTAAAACAGATTTGCCCCCTTACCGTACGTGTTTGAGTTATGATACGAGCGTCTGTCTCCCAGGATACAACAGAGAAACCAGTAAAATTCGAGCACAACAGATTCTACTCTGGCGAAATGAACAAGTGTCTGAAAATATCACCACAGACTCGAACAGAAATAGAAAATGCAGGAAAACAGAACTGTATACAGATGAATTTGCAGATGAAAATTCATGTACTGAACTATGGAAAAACGAGACACATATAAGGACTGGCTGCCCATTCATTTCATAGCAATTAAAACAGGAGTTTCAACAATTTTGAAAAACCAAAAGTCCGTTGAAAATTAACATAAATGCAGCAAAAATGGACACTCCTAAGGGGCCAATTTTGTTCATTTCAGTCCGACATTCGTGTACGCAGGTCGCGCCCGCACACAAGTTCAAGGTCCGAAACCTATTTCTGTCCAAGATTTGCACCCTCCCCGCACGTGCAAGTGGAGAGAGCCTCTATGCTACACATGATTACACCATTCTAAAGTGTAATACTTTATAAAGTGATTTTAGTTTTCATCCACTTCCTATGTGGGACAAACCTTATTTTTAGTTTTTCCACCAATATAAACTTCTTTCACATGGCATATTTTGAGTTTCAATTTCTCATTCACCCAAGCATAATTCTTGATAAGTATATGATTTCGATGTATTCAAGGAGAAGAATACAAATAAACTTTTATCTTCCAAAATAGCCAAGTGGATCCCGCTCAAAATTAGCACCCCAGTCATCCCACAACTCAGTTTATTTCCAGTTTTTTCCAACAATAGTGAGGAAGGTTGTTGCTCTGGTCCAATGAGGAAGGCCGTGCTTCCAATAGCCAGCGTAATGAGGAAGGCTCCGGTGGTGGTACAACACACACACACACACACATAGAGCGCACTGGCGGGGAAGAAGATGGATAAAATTAGGGCTTTAGGTTTTAGGTTTGGGTAACTATGATTTAGGGGAGAAGATAGATGAAGTGGATGAATTAATATATGATTTTTGTATAAATAAAGTTTATATCTGAAATTTGAAATTGAAAATTGAAAATTCTGATTTTTTGTAATTTCCTTTACACCGTTCCACGTGGTGAGATCACATTGAACAGTTTTAGTAAAACACACACTTTCTCGCCAACGTTTTTTTTGAAAACAATAAAGTGTCAACAATATATCAAACTTTTAATTACATTTAGCATTGTTGAAAAGACAAACAATGTCACATATTATCTCGTCAAAGAATCAAAACGAATGTTAATTATTTCAAGACACTCAAAACTTAAAATATACTTTTGAGCATAAATCATGCTACAGTAACATAATTGTTAGCAATAATTCTTGACATAATGTCACATGGTGTCTCATTATTGGACCGTTTTAAACACAGTTAACATCCCTATTGAATCATCTGTTGTTAACTAGGATTATGTTACTGCATCTCTTATAATTTTTCTATCAAAGTAGTAAAATCCTTTGAGCATAGCCAAACATTTTCAAAGTTAGGGCTACGCAAGGGCGATTCCATCTTGCCTTAAGTTAAGCAATATTAAAAGTACTTTTTACCATATATCTTATAAAAATTACTTATTATCCCCACATTCCCTAGAACACACTGCTTATAAGCCATTGAAAGAAATACCAAACATATAGTAAAAGATCGAAACATATATGTATAGAAAAATGATCGAATGAGCAGCAATGCTCGTTTTATAATAAGCATTGTTGATGTGAAATATCATTATTTATCAAATCTAAGTTAAATCTTGAGATTTAGCATAATATTTTTACCAATACACTAATCTGCCATCATGAAGCTTAAGACCTGATCGGGAAATTAAGTTTGACTTACTTTTAAGCTTAGCCAAACATAGATAGTGTCTAATGTAACAATCTCCCTTCATTCTGGCATAGTAGTTGGTTTCCTAGTCCCTAGTCATTTTTTGTTTCTAACATCTGGAACAAATGTACATTGCAGCTAGATCATTGGAAAAAAAGATTACAAGTTTGGGTTTTGGCTGACAGTGGGAGAATAAAATAGAAGGCATATTGTTCTGAATTTTCAATTGTACGAGTATTATTCCTTTTTGACGAGAATGAAAGAATCAACTTTCAACTTTTTTTTGTCCGAGTGAAATTATTTGTGGGCACTGGGCAGCATCAGTCATACAGAATCACCAGTACATTTTGCAGCTTGAATTTTCTTAGCTTTATGATTGTATGTTTTACTGCTTTTTCTGGTAATTAAAGAAAAAAGGAAAAGCTATGATGAAAGAGACATGAAAAGAATCCATGAAATAATTTGAAATTCTTTATACTGTTGTTGATTATTCTTACATGTGTAAATGATTAGTCCCTTGTTCATTGCCTTTTTTCTTCGATTGGGGTACATATACATAACAATTTACATAATGCTTTACCAACAAATGATGTGATGAAATTTAATTGGATCAAAATTTCATCAATCAAATAACTTCACATTGACAAATTATTATCATTATATAAAACATTATGTAAATAATTATGTACAAGAGGTATTTTTAAATTGATTTCATGGATGAACATGGTGAGTGAGATGGCCGCTCTCTCAACCGCCACAAACATCAATTAAGATGGTAGATCTCAAAGTAGGTTTGGGCGTGATTTGATTTGGTTCGGTTGAATTGTAACCGAATTGGAGAATCGGAATCTAACCAAAAATCAATGATTTTTTTAATAGTTGAACCATTTGTAGCATTGGAATGGAACCAAACTTTTGAAAAAAATAAAATAAAAAAGGATTTAAGTGGAAGAATTTTGAAAAAGGGTTAATACTTAATTGGGTCATCAAGCTATAATTTTGTTCAAAAAAATCCTCAAAAAAAAAGAGAGTAATGTTTCTAATGATTTCAATTCTCAATTTTTGTTCCAAATCAGAACCTACTCATTCTAGGTTTCAAGAACCAGTATCATTTGAAATCGGAATCAAAATCGAATCAATCGATCCTAATTATTTAGATTCTTTTGTCCAGTCCCGACTTAAAGGTCCAAAATTTGAAGGGTCAATTGATTTGTAACACAAATCTTCGGATCTGGTTCATTAAATGAATGGATATATTAAAAATGTAAAAGAACGTACCGCTAAGATTAAGGCCCCGTTCGGGAGGGATTAAAAGCCAATTAAAATTGAAAATATGGTCGTTATTGGGTCTCACTCGTCTAATAAAAGTCAACAATAACGGCTATATTTTCAATTTTAATCCGATTTTAATCCCTCCCATACAAGGCCTAAATATATCCTCGTATATTTGGATGGAGGGATTATCCTATTGTTGTTCCCTGTTCAAGTAGCACCAGTCTTGGATGGAGACATAATAGATTCAAGAGGGCCAAGTTGTGGATATTTTAATTTGTTGGGACGGCTGACCTAACGCAAATTCAGGTCAGGTGATGTGGATGTGTTGCAAACGCAACTGCAACATGATATCGACTCGTAAACAATAGAATACTTTAGTGGTCCCTATAACCTATTTAATAAATCATTAACATTGTTGTTATCTCCCCCTTATCCATTTTTTGTCTTATAATCAATCAATCAATCAACCTTATCTCATCGCTACATGCTCAGGTTTTTGTTTTTATTTTTAATTTATCCGGGGTAATTGTGCAAAGCTCGTCTACTTTTGTTTCTATTGCGGAATACTTCTATCCTTTCGGATTTTTATTTTTATTTTTCTCTCCTCTCTATTAAGAAAATTTTAGAATATAAACTATGGCTTATAGCGAGAATCGAAGAACCAATTTTTTTTTTGGCTGAGATAATTATGGAAAAAAGCAATCTGATTGGAGTTCTATTTGAAAATAACAAGTGAAACCTCTTGCAAACAGCGTTTTCTAAGAGCTTGTTTGGGAGAGATTTTTGGCTGAAAAATTGATTTTGAATATTGATATGATGGGAAATGTGTGGTTGAAAAAGAAGAAAAAATTATTGATGTGATGTAAAATATTATTTTATTGAAAAATGTGTGGTTGAAAATGAGAATTAATTTACTGTAGAAAAATTTAATCTCTCCCAAAAACGGCCTAAAATTTTCAAAATGATGTGAAAAGATGCTATGACTATAAATGAAACAATCTGCTTTAATAATCAATTTCGCAAGATATTGCGGATAGCCCATAATTTTCGCCCACAAAAGTCTAATCTAATTTTCTTTCTTTTTTTTAATCATTTCTTTTTTGGCCATTTTCTGGTGCAGGTAGACCTGTCTCTATCGCCGTCTAACTTAGACCCTATTTGATGGTAGAAAAAAACGATATTTTAAATAGTGACTTTTTTGAAAATGTGTGGTTAAAAATTAGGAAAAAGTTTTGAATTTACGTGTAAAATATTTTATTGTATGAATATGTTATTGAAAATGAGTATGAAAATTAAGAATTTTGTTTAAGAGAGACAAATTGGAGCTTACCCCCATTTGGCCCCATTAAAATTAATTCATTTTTCTTCTCTCTTCTTATCAACTACACATTCTACAATAAAATAATATTACAGAAACCAAAATTTTTTTACCTACTCATTCTTTAAAAAAAAATATTCTAAAAATTATAATCAAATAATGGGGGTCAAACTGTGACTTATTAATAATTCAATAATGTCAAGACGCTAATTTTTAAATATTGATAACTCTTCCTCAGCAAAAAAAAACAACCATATAGATTACTATTCAATAATTTTTTAAAGAATAATCATTTCTAGAATCTGCTTAAGCACTAATGTAGGTGACTACATTTTATAAATTCAATTAAAGGAGTCACGTGACTTTACAATCAAATGAATCTGTCATTTAATGTATGTAATTATCACATAAATTGGTACGTAACGCTAATGGTGTTGAACAACATTACTTAAAAAATATTAAGATTTGGGGGTCCATCTTAAAAGGTCAACCTTATTAAGAGGAGTAGCCCAAGATCTTTATTAATTGGTCTGTGTCAACATCTTTATTCGATGTGGGATTATATCCCTTAACAAAAAATGTGACTTTACATTCAAGCGAATCTATCATTTAATATCATGTAATTATCACATAAATTGGAATGTAATGCGAATGGTGTTGAACAACGTTTCTTCAAAAGCAGTGGATATCTACTGTTCTAATAGCATGACTTTTATGATATTACTCGTCTTATGAAATTCAACAGCATTACTTCAAATACAATGCATATCTACTGTTCTACTAGCATGACTCTTTGATTTTACTCGTCTCATGTGATGATGCATGTGAAGACACATGCACATGGCGGCCACTCTTTTGGTCATGATCCCTTCGTGAATACCATTACTACGTGCCAGTGGCAACTTACAAGTGTGCTTTACCAAAGGACTCCCTCCCCAATATAAAATAAATAACTGAAAAAAGCTGCACATATCGGAGTGCTAAAAATTGGGTTTATTTATTGAAAGCTGGTTCACATTTGAACTGAAATCCCTAGTCTTTTGATTTTCCCCTTTGCTCTGATTTTGTAGGGCTGAACCCTCTTCAAGAAATATCTCAATTCAGGTTAGTTTGTTCAGTCTCAAGTTAGTATTGAATCTTGTATATTTTGAGTTTTTTGCATGAAAAAAAGCAGTTATTTTATGTGGGTTTCTTGTATATTGAAGAAAATAATCTTAGATGTTTTGGAAAATGATTAATGGTTCGAAAACTTGTTTGAGGTTCTTGATATGGAGATGGGTCACTGATAAAGACAGGGTCTCCAAGTAAATTGAAAGAACCTCTAAGAAATTTGTAGATTTAAGCAAGCAAGCATGCTAAAATATACTGTAGCAGTATAAGTTCTATTTACTTTTTTTTTTTTTTTTGGTTCTTTTTCTGCATAAAACATTTTCGAAATCTGAATTCTCTGGTCAAACTTTGATTTCATTGGTCAACCTTGCAAGCAATGCATTAAAAATTGGTTTGTGTACATGGTATGATTAATCTGTAGTGTCTTTGTGTGTAGAAGAGCTACTCTGTTCACTAATCATTGAGCAGAACAGCTGCTGAGTTAACTAGACGATCTTTAATGTTAGCGAACTTCTTTCATTTTAGGCAATATGCAAGGAGGAATTCGATCGATCTTCTCACATGGGAGTGTACTCAAGAATGCTGTTCTGCAACACGTGCGTTTGGTGAATCCAGCCATGCGGTCTCTTCTGTTTGCTCGTCATGAGTCAGCTCAAGCAGCCAGTATTGAAGAGGATGGTTTTGAAAGCACCACGATTTCTGACGTTCTGAAAACCAAGGGAAAAAGTGACGATGGGTCCTGGCTTTGGTGCACAACAGATGACTCTGTGTATGATGCTGTGAAGTCAGTATGTACCATTGACAATTGATTCAATAGAAGCTTTCATTTGAGTTCCACTAAATTCATATATTCTCTAATTACTATATTTGATCCATTGGTTTGTCAACATGAGTAGAATCTAACATGATGATCCTGAAATTATCAACTGCAGATGACACAGCACAATGTTGGAGCATTGGTTGTTGTTAAACCTGGGGAACAAAGGTCAATTGCTGGGATTATTACTGAAAGAGGTAAAGTTTAAATTCTTCAGTTGCCGGTATTATTACTGAAAGATGTAAAGTTTAAATTCTTGGGTTCAAATTGAGAATCTTTAGATCATAGGTCAGAACATGTAATTGCCCTTGTATAGCTATTTTTAAACTGTTGATCCCACCAAGTTTTTTTCTTAATAAGATTAGATTTTTTGTATGGTATATACCTATACTCCCTGGGGAAGTAATGAAGTGTCGTACTACAACCTTTTATCCTTCTAAAGAGCTCAAAAAATGCTAATTGTCCTTGTTCAATGCCTGTATTCTTGTACATATTTGTCGTGAGAACGAAAAATATGGAGATCCACAAAAAAACTGTAGATGGTAGATCGAAGAGGTTTTTTGTACTTACTGAGTCTATAATGTATTCTTTAATGCTCGAGAGTTGCATTTGTTAAAGCATTTCTATCGTCTTCAAGAATTTTGATTACAAGGTTGTTTGATTAATCACAAACGATAAATGACCAAACTTCTCAAATTTTACCTTGATTCAGAATTAATTCAGTACGTTACAGTTTCTACAAACTAAGCCTCCGCTTGGGAAGAATTTATAAATAGATAGAAATGAGTGGTGCATATTAAGATAGTACCGGTGGGTTCATTGTAATGTGTGATTGAAAATGAAGTTTGATGCCCCTGTTGAGTCACATTCTCATTTTCAACCACACATTTTTCAATAAAATAATATTTTTCATCACATCAATAATTTTTCCTTCTTTTTCAACCACATATTCACCATCACATCACAAAAAAATGCATTCTTTCCATTTTAATATGCATCAAACACACTTATAAATGATTTAAAAGTTTGCCAAACGGATTATAAGCTGAAATAAGGCCCCTCAGACTTACTTACCTAGGAACTTATATAGCACTGGAGGAAGCATCTTTGGTCTATGCAAGTGCCGATTCCCACAATTTTGTTTTGATAACGAATTCTAAATGTTTTCTCAGATTACCTAAGGAAAATAATCGTGCAAGGAAGATCATCAAAGTCGACTAATGTTGGGGATATTATGACTGAAGAGGTATACCCAACTAGTTTCTTCAAGAATATCTCTGAAATTTAGTACTTTCACTTCCTAATTAATGTTCTTATGGTCTTTCTTATGTCGACTGAAAAAATGTGATACTGTGAACTCGTATGGTCGGCTATTGTAGAACAAGCTTATCACGGTCACACCAGATACCAAAGTTATAAAGGCAATGCAACTAATGACAGGTATACCTTCCACTTATGCAAAAAAGTAGTGAATCAAATTACAGCAGTTGCAATTGAATATTGGTGGTAAGGAAAAATTAGGATGCAGTTTTCAACCCTGTTTGCAGATAACCGTATCAGACACATTCCGGTGATTAATGACAGTGATATGATCGGCATGGTTTCCATTGGAGATGTGGTTCGTGCTGTGGTGAGTGAGTATCGGGAGGAGTTGAACCGCTTGAACGCCTTTATACAGGGAGGATACTGAGTGGTAATGACGATAAAAGCAGACTGACCAGATCAACGCGTTCAGTCTGAAAAACTCGAATTCTGTAAATATTGTGTGGTGTGTGTCTCCTGGATTGTCTGTCATGTTATTATCCTCAAGAAGATGAAACCTGTCGTCTGGAATAAAATGCACTCTTAACAATGTTTGTTAATGTTTATTGCGTATTCACCTGCTTGTGTTGTGATAATCGTTTTTTTCTTGAAAATTATATGGGGTAGATCATTTATGAATGGTTGAAAAAGTTATTGCGTATCTTTCAATCCATGAAATCGGTATTTTTTTTTTCATTGTTTCTTCGAATTTTCTTTTAATTTTACTCTCTAAAACAATAATTTAACAAAATAAATCTAATTATATGTAAAAAAAATTGCTCGCAAATAAAAAAAAATAAAAAAATTAAAATATTATTTATAAGCAAAAAATAATTTATGAGTAAGAAGTATACTTATAATTAAAAAATTACTTATAAGTAAAAATTCGCTTTTAGGTAAAATATTGTTTTTATAAAGTAGAAATATTGCTAATAAATAGAAAAAGTTATGAGTAAAAAAAATTACTCGAGTAAAAATTAGCTACATACTAAATTAAATTATATGTAAAAAAAAAACTACTTATATATAAAACACCATTAATGGGAAAAAAAAATTCATACAAGAAATATGAATTGAAATTTTTACTAAATGATGTACACATACTCGTATGATTTGCGTTGTCGGAAAAGGGATCAACAATCTTCCTTTAGGACCTTCCTTTATATATATATATATATAATTTTATTTTATTTTTTAAATTAGAAACACTGGATAATCAATTTCTCAAGTTCAGGACCTTCAATTGCTTGAATTTTCTGAGAAATGAAGTCATATACAAATAAGTTACGGGCCAAATGGACTAATCCATCCCCATTACCTTCTGGGTGGAATTGCCACAACATTGACGTTCTTTTAGTAAGAATTATTGTAGTACGATAATGGCTAGGAGAATTAGAAGGCATTATGTATGATTTGGAAGGTTTAACTTAAAAACGTTCTAGAATTGTGAGATACTATCCTATGTCTTGTTTTAACTTTATCCTTTCCACCCTTTCTTTATTGCAAATATAATATCTTTCACTATTTTGCTAAAAATGAAACGAAATGATAAGCTAATCAAGCACATATTTGCAAATGATTCGTTCAAACTGCCTTCAAAATGAAAGATAGCCCTTTAGTAAAGAGTCAGTCTTGGTCTCAAAAGCATCTACAAAGACTCGTAAGCATAGGTTGGAATGTGTTAAAAAATGAATATTAAAAATCAATCACAATACAGACCTTCGTAAAAGCTCAAAATCGATACTTTAAAAAATCTCATCATAATCTATACCCCAAAACTCCCAAATAGGTCCTTAGTTTTTAAATCACGTTCTTAAAACAAAATAAAGTAGATATTTTGTCAATTTAAGTAAGAAAAAATATTACCGTGAAAGTAATATCACCAAGGGGTTGTTCGATTAAAAAAAAAAAAAAATAGTTCATTTTGATTAAAGTTTGTATTGTTGAAAAATGAATAAAGTTTGTATATTTCACATAATTTGAATTAAAATTAATTATTGATTTATTTAATAACTTTTCATGCTATTTCGAATAAGCTCCAAGTTATAGAGAAAAAAAGAGACTTGATTATTGAGTAATGCTGTTTAGTTCCATTGTGATTGCAACCCCAATCTGGGTAATGCCACATTGTCGCCACCTAAATTGAGGTTGCAATCCAGTGGGTCCCGCATGTTTATATGTCCTCTTAATTCCAATTGATGAACAATAACTAGTGATAATTACCAAGGGAGATTGAGGTATGCGGTGGGGGCCAGCCTGCAAGCCCTTATATCTCTACCGACGTCAAATTATCAAAAATTTGTGGTATAAAATCAGCATTTAGTGCTTGATTGAGATAACTTTAAAAGCGGTTGAAAATTTAAGGTCAAAAGTTCATAATTAATTTTAATTACAATTAATATGTTTGTCTTATTTGGACCTCTAAACTTGACTAATTAATGTAAATATCTTAACTGTAAGAAAAATTCCAAATTGGATGCAATTGGTGTGAAGAATGGCCTTTGAGCTTAATTGGAGTAATCGAGGATCATCCGAATTGCATAAAATCAATATGAAGCGAATATATTTCACAAGTTTTGGAAGTTAAATACGACATTTGAAAAGTTCGGGACTCAATTAAAAACTCTCGAAAATCGAAGCAGATGAATTACAAATGATTGTAGATGATAATGATCTATTTGTAAAGAAATAAAAAGATGAAAGACTAAAGATACAAATAGAAAAAAAATATGAACTATAAAATTTATTATGACAATCATTTTAAAGTCAGAGGGGGATGAGATATATTGCTTTGTTTTACATGATATTATGAGTGTTCTTGTGATTCAATGCATTTTCGTATATTTGTATATTTAATTAAGTACTCAATTTTCGTAAAAACTTGGATTCATATTCACTTTATTATTTGTTATGATGTCGTTCACTCTCAAAATTTTAATACAACAAACGCTTTTTATGGAACCCACTCAATTTTTCAACAATACATTTAATCAATCTTTATCAAAATTTACTACAACTTCTCAAAAACCTTCGTCAGAGAATCCAAAAACTCTTAGGGACACATTTATTGTCTTAAATACAAGAATTCGACTAGAATGAGTAAAAGATAATGGTTGTTCTTATTCTTATCTTAAGACAAGAATTCGACGAGGATGAAGAAAATATAGTAATTGTTCTTATTCGATTAATTCTTTCTTGACTATTCAGCCATCTATTTGTATTATTTTTCACTTTATTGGATGTTTTTGTTCCAAAAATGTACTTTGAAATAGTGATTTGATGGAGAATGTGTGATTAAAAAATGAGAAAAAATTTTAAATTTGTGTGTAATATTGTTTTATTGAAGAATGTGTGATTAAAAATAAGTGAGCAAAATATATTTTAAGGGTATGTTTGAGCCACATTATTTTGGAATAATGTATTTTAGAAGATCAATGCTGCTGGTACATAGACGTGTACATAAGCGTGTACATAATGTGAGTGGGGGTGGGGCCTACGCTACAGTGTCGCGGGCTCCACCACACTCACATTATGTACACACCTATGTACAAGTAGATTAATCCATTTTAGATTATTGAAAAATGTGTTATTGAAAATGAGTAAAAGAACGATAATGAAAATTTTATCGTAACTCAAAAGAGGCTTCAAGCCTTCAACTTCAAATGTGCTATTTGTTATCTTAATCAAAAAGTTTGTCGGTAGGCATTCAAAAGAAGAACCGAATGTACAAGAATAGTCCTTTTCACATTGCAAAAAAGCTCGGCGGCTCGGGCTCGGCTCGGAAAAAGCCCGAGCCGGGCCCGGCTCGGGTTCGATGGAACCGAGCCTCATGTTGAGGAGTCGGCCCGAGCCGGGCCGGCCCGTAAAAAAAAAAAAAAAAAAAACTTGCCCAATACTTTTTTATTTTACACCATAAATTATTGGGGATGAATGGCTTAAATTAAGATAAATGATCACAATTTACTTAATCAACTTATTCTTCTCATCATGGAACTAATAAACTAATTATAAGCTACAATTTTATCTCATAATTTATCAACTATATTATTTTGGAAAATGTGTGATATTTGTTTGTTTAATATTTATTGCATTATTACTATTTCATTAATCTAAGTGCCTAAATATTTAAAGTAAGAATTTTTTTTCATTTACACACGTTTATTCTTCTATATTAATTATTAAGTGAAATTATTAGTGATCTATATTACTTGATTACATTTAAAAATTGAGCTAATTTCACCAATGGGCAATGCCGCAATGGCCACTAAAATTTGTAAGAAATTTCAAATCGGTTATTAAAAAAGATTTATCACTTTGTTATAATGGATAGTCACTCATTTAGTCATTTATAAATCTAACATGTTTTCCGATATTAGGCTATAAGGTGTCACCAAAAAAGTAGATTTTTTTAAAATGTAGATTTTTAAAACTTCATTATATATTATGTTCAAACTTCAAAGAATCGTTCCAATTAGATTTTTGTTTATAACTTTCTTATGTAAAGGTCATTGTCTAAAGGTGGAAATAATGCAAATTGCAACGTTCACTGTCCATTTGAATAAGCAAATATCAATGTAATGAATTTTTACAAAAAAAAAAAAAAAGAAAGAAAAAAAAAACCCGAGCCGGCTCGGCCCGGGCTCGGCTTGGCCCGTTAAGGCTCGGGCCGAAAGCTCGGGCCGAGCCTCATTTTTTTTGGCCGGGCCCGGCTCGGGCCGAAAAAAGCTCGGTCCAAAAAAGCCCGAGCTTTTTTTTCCCGGCTCGGGCTCGGCTCGGCTCGGCTCGTTGCCACCGCTACCCACCACCGTCTAAATTGAGGTTAATAAATTCAAATAGCTACCATGGACTTACTAATTCGAGACAAAATAAACAAGGGTTTTGCTATTCGTCTAGGGCTCACGTGGACCCTGGACGAACAGGGGGCGCCACTATTGACTGGGTTCCAGAGTGAAAGGGCCCACATGACCTTGTCACTCTAGCAAAACCCAATAAATAACGTACAATTCACAGTATTCACGTCACTCAAATTAAATTCGACCAACAATGAAATTAAATTCAAATTCATTTATTCATTTACATTTTGACCAATTTAATTGTTTTCCCTCCTGTTATGAAAGTAGAAGATAAATACAAGTTAGTAAAATAATTAGGTCAGTCTTATTGCTTGTCATAGGTCAGATCGTCTCCCTTAAAATTTAAATTAACGTTCAACATTCTTTGTAAAACTTCCATATTCTTGATTGAATAATATAGTTGACTACTTCATCTAATTTTCTTAATTCTTCACTTGTCGAGCCGGTTTGTTTTGGACTCGTGGACCGACTTGTTTATTTTCTTTAATTGTTGTCATTTTATATATATATATATAAAAAACACAATATTTTATTCGTATATAATTTTAATTCCTTCTACAATAAAGGTCCCAAGCCTGAGAAAAGGAAGATGGTGTCAAATTTCTCTTACCGTATTTCATTGTAATTTTTTTAATTTATTTGATTAGTTTCTTTAAAAAACGAGTCGAATAATGGTTCGTGGACTTTTCGGTTCGACAATTGAGGCCAACGAACCAAATGACTCAATCGAACCTATTTTGTCGACACAGAGTCCAACTAAATTCATCCATAGAATGGAATTGAGCTGGTTCGGCCATTTTCAACCCCACTCAATTAGTAATAATTATTTATAACAATTTAGCCATACGAGGAAACTACGTAAAATTTAAATTATTTTTTACAGCACCTAATGAAAAAGAATAATTTGGAGCATATTTGTTTGCTTCAGGGAGTCAAAACTCTTGTACAAACGCAGCCTTTCAATTTCAGGTGCCCACTCATCAGTTTCTGATCTCTTCTGAATTCTCACGACTTCTAGAATTGAATTGATTTTACATGTATATATACAGAGATAGAGACGAACCCATAAATACCTTTGACCTTCCCTGTAAAACTGTTCTGCTACCTCTTTGAGCTGTCAATACTTATTGAAACTTTGTCCTGGTAACATAAATTCAGTATTGTTTTAACCTTGTAATTCTATACACACACACAGACAAATTCCTTTATGGGCCCTTTTTATTTTTCTCGATTATAGTTTGTAGTTTATTGATTTGGTTTGTTTTCTACATAATCTCGTAGGAACTGTGTGCAGAGTAGTGGGTGTGAAGTATGGAAGCATCAATTGGGTTAATAGATACTGCGGGGCATGCTTCTGGAAGCAAAGAATTGCTCTGGTCGTCTTCTATTTTTGCTGGGATCATCATGTGCAAAACTGTGAGTATGATTTATGAATTCCTTTTTTGTTGCACTAAACTCTTCGCTGTGTTTATATTATGCGTGTGAAATTCCATTCTACGCCCTTGCGAAAATTCACATTAAATGGAAACAGGATTCTTACTTGTCCCCATAGAGTTTTGTATAGTAAAAGGAATTTCATTGGGGGTAATTTGGTACGGAAACTGGAGGTAAAATGATTATTGATGTTAGGCAGCAATTTGTCAAATGCAAAAATTTGTGGCACTCAATTTTAGCTACATTGCACCCTATCTGTTTGTTGAAAGTTTGGGTTGAGGGGAGGGGGGAGATTGTGGTAGGTTTATGATTATCTGGGAAATGTTTGAGGGTTAATAATTACTCCGACAGGCGTGTTTTTTAAGGGCGAGAATGCACAATTTCAACATATTACATCCACTAGCATCACCTTCTAACCTTCTTCTTCCAACTAAGAAAAGAAGCGTCAATTCAAAGGGAAATCTACTACATCAGACGAAGATCTACTCCGACTATACAAGAGTGGCCCAGAATTCAGGCCTAACAAGTGTAAGATTGAAACTGAATCTGGAGATCAACTACTACCTTACGTCAAGCTGCTTGCTTAGCCTGTGTATGATGAAACCTCTGATCCAAGGGAGCACTTGGAACGAATTGATATTGTCATGTTGCTGTATGAAATTTCTGATTCCATCACGTGTATGATTTTCTTGACCACACTAAAAAGTCCCTCAACCATGGTTTTTCCAACTCCCCCGCCAGGCAATCAGTAGATTTGAAGTTATTAGCAACCATTTCCTCGTGCACTTTGCCGGTGCTAGCAATATTGTAAGACATTTGGGTAGCTAAGTGCAAGGGAAGAAGAAAGGAAGCCCTATGCAATTACATCCAAAGATTCAACAAATAGGCTTTGGATGTTCTAGATTTCAACTCGAAATTGCTGTCAGCCATGTTGACCAATGTATTAAGGCGAGGCTGGTTTTTCATCTTTCAGATCAATCTCCACCTACAGATGTGACATGGGCTTGACAATGCTTTCAGCCTAGCAGATAAGCATGTAGAAGAAGCTGAGAAAACTTTTGTATGATCAGAACAAAAGAAACTAGGAGTACTTCAAAGCACACTTAAAAAGATTGTGCAACATAACAAATATATGCCGTTACTGAGCAGAGACATCTTTGCTTAAGAGCCTATGGAATTGTGCGGGATTGACCCGACTGTGACATCCCATCACTTCTATGACGACCCATAGAAAAGGCCAATCAAATAGAAGATAATGGTTATATGGCCAGAAAGGCCAAAGACATTGGAGCAAAAAGTTGATAAGCTATTGGAAGCAAACCATGCATTTGAGGGCATGTATCATGAATGGTTTGCTAATGTGGTCCTTGTGCCAAAGGATTGAAGAGCATAGACTATGTATAGGCCTCATCAATTTGAGGGTGAATGCTTAAAAAGGCTACAATCACATGAGGAGGAGATATAGAATGGATCAACCCTTGGAGGAGGCAAGACGCAACCCAACTCATTGCGAAGTGGAAGGGTCACCACGTGGTGGGGTTGGCGAAGGACTCCCTGAAGGGGCCAAACAATGGCCTACCTCATGACTCGGTGATATGCAAATTTGGTCCTTGTGCCAAAGGATTGAAGAGCATAGACTATGTATAGGCCTCATCAATTTGAGGGTGAATGCTTAAAAAGGCTACAATCACATGAGGAGGAGATATAGAATGGAACAACCCTTGGAGGAGGCAAGACGCAGCCCAACTCATTGCGAAGTGGCAAGGGTCACCACGTGGTGGGGTTGGCGAAGGACTCCCTGAAGGGGCCAAACAATGGCCTACCTCATGACTTGGTGATATGCAAATTTGGCCCCCACAGGTTGATACCTCCAGAAGGTACTATTTGGAGGTCAAAGGGGGATCCAGTTGTGGGGAATCCCATCTGCACGGTGGCCTTCCGAGGTTGTTCATAAATCTGTTCCCTAGTTGGGGGTTGAGGGCTGACCCTGTTATGGGTTGTTGTGATCCTTAATTTGGTTACATGTCATCCTTTTATGCACTTATTTTTTAAAAATATTTTCATACTTCTATTGATGCTGAATGAAAAATTGCATTTGGAAAATCTTTTGACTCTTCAGCATACGTTTGTAATTTCTGATACCTTACCTTTTGAAGATGCCCCATTTTTCTGTTGAAGGTTTATGAATTAACAGGTGTGGTTAGCCCTATATTATTCAAGGGATACAGCAAACTCGACAACAAGGTGAAACTTGAATGGAACAACCGGTAATTTGTTTTTCTCATGTACATCTATGCTTTTTATTAAATTATTAGTTCCCTGGTTTACTTACACCTTTCTTATCTAGACTAATGATGTTTTTGTAATCGCAGAGGGTTCTCTACTGTTCATGCCATTATTGTGGCAGCTGGTTCTCTATATCTCTTGCTTGCATCAAATCTATTTGATGAATCTGACGATGAGTTGATTGTCAATAGAACATCAACTTTGTCAGACACCATACTGGGGGTATGTTAATATTCCAACAGCAACGTCTTGAAGTTATTTTGGAATAATTAATATTTATTTTATTAATTTTGTATCTTATTGTTATTATCAAATATTCATGATGCTTAATCATCGACTAAAGAGAGTATTTCCTTAAACTTCAAATTTTGCTCATTTTCTTGACAAAACTAATACTGAAAATTCAGTGCCCCCTTAACTTATGGCGTAATGACGTTTAAATGAAGACCACCTAGAAGTTCTTTTATACGATTTTATGGGAAATTAAAACAATTAATTTTACACTTTTTGGGACCTTTGTTTATCATATATATTGAGGAATACATCCAATTTGATTCTTTTTTATTTATTTATTATTTTTTTAAAATAATGATGCAGGTATCCATTGGTTACTTTCTAACGGACTTGGCAATGATTATTTATAACTTTCCAGCTTTAGGTGGCATGGAGTATGTAAGTACAGTGAAACAAAATACTTTAACCTGCTATGTTGTTATGGTATTAGGAAGAAGTTAGATTTATTTGACCTGGTAATGAATCCTGATTATAATTTACACCTATTTTTTCATTTTGATTGTCTAGATACTTTCTTGCCTATTTATTCTGTATACTTGGGAGAAATTAGGGGGGTGTTTGTTTTTTATTTGAGAATTGATTCTCAAATCAATTCTCATTTTCAATCACACATTTTTCAATAAAATAATATTTTCCATCACATCAATAATTTTTTCTTCTTTTTCAACCACATTTCCCATCATATCACTATTCAAAAATCAATTCTTCCCCCAAAAATTCCTACCAAACAAGCACTAGAATTATGGGATTGTGTGTCTTTCTTCCTGAACATGTTTAGGATTCAGGTTCTTGCTTCATCATTGGTGTTACTTGGAATTTTTGAGTTATAAATAAATATTATTTTTCAACTAGGGTGGCGTGTCCGCGTCCGACACTCCTCGAACTTTCTACAATGGTCATTTTTCATTCTTTATCAGAAATATTATATATTTTTAATTCAAAGTAGTTATTAAATAACAAATAGGTACTCATATTTAAAATAATTCAATTAGAAAAAACAAATAGGTACTCATATTTAAAATAATTCAATTAGAAAAATTAATAATAAGTATAAAATTAAATTTATACTATATAAATGAAGAATTTTTATAATTTAATAATCAACGCGTTGATGATAAATTGTTGTTAGTAGTTTTGTGAAAAATTGCATGTCAACGTGTCCGACACAGACTTTTTTCACACGTTATATTTATTTTTAAATTTAGATTATTTTTTCAATTTTAAAAATTATAAAATTAGCATAATATTCAATTATTGTATTTTTTAAATGTAAATAATGTCTTGAGTAATCTCCATGTAAATGGAAAAATCATTTGTTAGGTTTTGCACCATGGACTCTCTATGTACTCAATTATTCAATCACTTTTGAGCGGTCAAGCACTGATTTACATACTGATGGTTCTCTTTTCCGAGAGCACAACTCCCTTTGTTAATCTAAGATGGTAAGCCGAAACTGATGAAATCATCTATTTTCTTTCCCTTTCCCATCTCTTTGCGTCCAATATTTACACTGTTAGATATGTGCAGGTATCTTGATGTTGCTAGTCAGAAGTCGTCTAAACTGTACATCTTCAATGGTGTGGCTTTGTTCTTGGGGTGGCTGGTATGGTGATTCTATTCTAGTTCAGAATATGTTTTTCTTCTTGTTTGTTGGCTGCAAGATGTTGTTAATGTTTGGTATATGTGGTGCATGTTGACAATTGAAAATGATCAGTTAAGCGCATGTGAACATTTCTTTGTGTTATCCTATTTTTTAATCACATAACATATAAATTTGGGGTCCTTCTACTGACTGCCGATGGTTTTGAATGAACCTAACCATCTTCTTGTGGTTTTACAAACCTTGTATATTACTCCATGGTTTGCGAATGCGTTGGAGGTAATTTGCACAGTTTTTAAAACCGGTGGAGGTGATTATGTTGTTTTGAAAACTGTGAGGGCATAATTGGCAATTTACCCTTAGAATATCAGCCACCCAATCCTCTATATATTATCCAAATTGAAAAAGAGTATTTTTGTTCTCTCCCCCAAGAAGAAGTATATTGTATTTTTAAATTATTGCATCTCCTCTCGAGTGTTAAGAGCTGTAATTTTTTTGTAAGCGTGAATATAAAATATTTGCTTCTGTATTTTAGAGCCTTAAATCACATTATGGCACATTGAATTTTGATCTTCAGGTAGCGAGGATTCTTTTGTTTGTCTACTATTTCTACCACATGTTTATCCATTTTGATCAGGTGAGTAAGTTGTCTGATTAATTCTATGAGGCAGACCTATAATGTAGACCAGAGTTTGCTTTTCCAATTATTAAATTTAAAAGATTTGATGACATTTTTGGACGACCAGAAGATTCTAATTTGACATAGTACCAAGCTTGATGTCCTGGTCAAATTAAGATTACTATCAGCCCTTATCCATGTTTTTAATTTCAACAATCCACCATAGTTTGGAATTTCTGTCATCTATAAAATGTGTTGATATGACATGTTACATGGACCCTGTACTTGTGTCTATATGGGTATGTATACAAGTGCATTCAGTATTCACAAACTTCTACACTTCTATGCACAAAATGCTTAAAATAGAAAGATTCATCATTCACCCTTGCCAACCATGGAGTGTTCAACACAGGCACTTGAATGTAGGATAAAATAATCCATTTTATATAAGCGTCAGTGTAAAAAAGTAATTGGCAAGACTGCACAAGAATTTAGCGCCCGTTTGGGCCACCTTATTTTCTCATTAAAATGAAAAATATGACCGTTATCTATCACATCAACATTTAAATTCAAATTTTCTCTCTTGTGTGGGGCCCAATATCGACTATATTTTTCATTCTCATTCTATAAAAAGGTGGCTCAAACAAGGTCTTAGCCTTTTTTCTTTCTTCACATACGTTGTAGTGCCAAGTCTACCTTACCAGACATGCTACCATAAACGAAGAGCAAGTGTGAACCAAGCCTCTTGAAGCCACAAATGCAGCTTAAACATTGAAGTGCAACAAAACACAGAGAACCAGTACCTTTGTCAAGACAAATATATAGCTCTTAAATTTCAACACATAACGATCAACACTTCTGTTCCTTTATTTATTTATTTTTTTCAGGTCAAGGAAGTCTACCCTTTGGGCTTCTACAGCTTGCTTGCTGTACCCCCGGTGTTGACATTAATGAACTTATTCTGGTTCTGGAAAATAGCGAGAGGCTTGGTCAAAACCTTGAAGAAGGCAAGACACAATGAGTAGTAGTCATAGTACTTAGTAGAATCACTGCTTTTGAATTTCACATCAAGGTACAATAATTTTTTGTCACGCTTCTAATTCTTCACTGACTGACAAGTATAATGTGGTAAGGCATGCTTGTTATCATTTGGCTTAGCTTGCAAATTAAACTTACTATTTGGTGCCGTACGGTGGTATGAATTCATGTTATGTCTGAAACAAACAAAACCACTCTATTAATGAAAAAGTAGTGGCAGTTTCAACGTTGTTGGGGGTAGCTTGTGCTATTTTCATCTGGTTCCTGGATTCAATCTTTGGCCTCAAAACCCGATGAAAGGAGATGCAACCGCTTTTTTCAAAAGTAATTGCTATTAGGAGAAACACAATCAAAGTCTTTTATCACCCAGAATAACATTTGAGAATCCACTTAATTATTGTTCAACCAGCTTACCAAACATGACATCATGTAATTGTAGCTTTTGGACGATGATTAAAATTTTCCATGGGATCAGACTGTGGTTCATCGAGGAGGTTGTAACTGTTGCTGCTGCTGCTAGATTTTTAGCAAAAAATTGAATGATGTTAAAAAGGGGAATAATTTAACTTAATCCATGGGCAGAGTTTGTGGACTGTCTTGTGAAATTAGATTCATTGAATGTGTTCAGTTTACTAACTAGTTTTGATGGTGAGTTTTATCCAATAAAGAACTTGTTGATATCCATTAGTGCGAGGAATATTGGAAGAATAAGCTATAAGAATTGGGAAATAGGTATTAAAGAAAAATGCCGATATAATACCCACGATTCCCCTTGCAGTTTTGCATTTTCCATTCTCTTTCTATTTTTCTTCTTTTTGTTCCAACAGGCTGACATTTTTAAACTTGTGACTTCCATCAAGTTCCAAATTTTGTAGCGGTCTTATGTCTAAACAACTTAAAGCACTTTGATTGCTCCCTTCAGCATCTGAGGTTTTAATGGCAGAAATTAAAACCTTCTCTACAACTTCCAGAAAATGCATTAGGGAAATATATTCGAGCCACTATTTGTTAGATACATCACATTTTAACTGCAATGAAGATCCTCAATTTTGATTCTTTTGCACTTATATCTTCGATTTTTTGCATAGCATTTTTATCGTTAACCTTCAATTAATTAGCACAACTAGGAGTGACAATGGGTTGAATCGAGCTGCTCGGCCCTTAAAACACTCGAGCCTGCCTTTGGCTTATGTGGACATGAGCTAAGCATGAGTTGGCTCATTATTTTTATTTAAAAACTAATATTATAAGCCAAAAAAGAGTCAAAAAACAAGGCCATTGATGAGCTCAAGATGAGTCAACTTGTGAAAATGTTTTCAAGCTCGACTCAACCTATAATTTGTCTTAATAAGAGTTCGAGCAGCATATAGGCCGAGTTGAGTTGAGACGAGATGAGGGACACGATCCATTTGCAACCCCTAAACACATTTGATCTCTTATGATGTTTTCTATTCAAATATTCCACTTGTTTTTCTTATTTAGAAAAAGAGAAGCAAATAACTTTTTTATACCCTCCTAATGAATATTTTGAACAAAATCATCATTAAAAAAATGATGTACAAATTAATAGAATATTGAGGATAAGAAAGTGACAAAAAAATTTGTGACATAAGCGTGAAAGTGAACAAAAGTTAAGGACGTTAATTACAAGTAGTTAACAAAAATCGTGTTGTGAATATAATTATCCAAATGTACTATAGTTTTTGCACTTCTTCCCTAACGAATTTGCTGGGCCGGTCCATGATTCATAAAAAGGGTTCTACCTTAACCAGAGGATATGCAGATGCTTATACTTCGTCCATCTCTATTCGTTGTTAAGAGGCTAACCTTGGTAGCATTTGCTGGGTTGAATTACAAACTTCATATTTCCAGCATTTCAAATAACGAGCTCAGCAATTTAATGCTTAGGTGTCATAGTACGATTGGACAAGTATCAAATTAGTGCTCAGGTGTCATTGTATGATTGGAGAAGCATCTGAAAGGCATGCCAAAGAGGATAAGAAACAGTTGATGGAAACACCATCTCAATGGTGTTTAAATAAATAAATAAATCTCTTTTCCATCAACTTATGGTTTTCAATGTGACAGCTCAACATCGTATTAGCATGCAAAGGTTATAGGTTCAACTCTTGACATAACCTCTTATGAAAATTGTGCTAGTGTTGGACCAAAGATGAAAAATGATTCAGGCTGGCACATCAAGTGAGGTATTGAAGACAAAATTCGAATAAATAAATATATCTCGACTTAACGTTTCAACATCACCATTACTCGGATGTGAACAATTAATCAGGCTAATATATAAATCATAACCGAGGTCTGAGCATTATTCAATTACTAAGCCCCTGTTTGTTAAAAATTAAAATCATATTTTTAATAAATTTTGATAAAAGTTGATGAAATGTGTAGTTGAAAAGTTGTGGATTCTATGAAACATGTGATTAAAATTAATTGTTGATTTTGACTTAGATTTTAATCAGATTTTTAGCGGTACCAAACAGGGACTAAATGTATAGAGAAAAATTAAATGGTTAATAACTAATTATGAAACAAATACCACAAGATTAACAATGCAATATTTGATTAGAATTTAGAGCAGCTGTTCAACTGACGTCCTCAATATGGAAAAGTCATGAGCAATCAAAAAGGCATGTTCATGGAAATGTATAGAGTAAAAGGTTCTAAGAATTTCTTTAACATATTGAACAGACTTTCTCCTAGGAATTTCTTTTAACGTACTGAACAGACTTGCTAAAATGAATCAATCACAGTTACACAAGCTCAATGTAAGCCATTGGTGCATTGTCCCCTCGCCTTGGTAGAGTCCTGATTATCCTTGTATATCCTCCATTTCTGTCCCCATATCTCTCTTCGACCTCGGCAAACAAAGCATGCACAATCTCCTTTTCATAGATAAAGCCGAGAGCTTGCCTTCTCTTATGTAGAGAACCATCCTTAGCCAGAGTGACCATTTTGTCTACATACTTTCTCATTGCACTGGCCCTTGCTCTTGTAGTCTTTATGCGGCCATGCTTCAGGAGTTGACTTGTCAGACCCCGCAGAAGAGCTCGACGCTGGTCAGGGGGCCTATTAAGTTTTGGCACTCTCTTCCCATGCCTCATGGCAAAGAATCGTCCTCCATTGTCAATCACAGTAAAACAATGCTCAAAACTGGTTGAATCTGCAAGAAATATTGTCATAATATTTAATCTTACGGATCACTATTACGAAGAAAAACCATCAGTGCATATTTTGTATTGAATTGAATGCTGCTGACAGCATAAAAAACAAGAGTTTAGCTGCTTTTTTCTTCCTTAACATATATATACTACTATGCAATCCTCCATATCAAACACGTATAAGTACTACTATACAATCCACCCTAGAAAACATATTATAAAAGTACTTACATTCTAACAATTGTTACAGTATTCTATCTTAAATCGCCTCTTTTTCATATTTTAAACAAGCGTAACAATAGAAGTGGCAATTCTCTTCGTCTTTTCTTTTCTTTTTGCAAAGTGGTCTATGCTTATCTTCTATGTGCATCCTTCCTCCAGCCATTGATTAAGAAATGGGTTTGTCCTTGAATTGAATTTGAAGAAATGAGGTCAAGCAGATGGATAACTAATGGCATGGGCTTGTGCACATTGTATACGTGCATGTTCTATCTAAAGGCCATCACACTTGCCAGTAACCTCACTTGAAATTCAATGAGAGCCAAGCTTCTCCATGGGGCGTGGATAGGTAGAAGCAAGCACTAGAAAGAAAAGTTCCCTTTCCAAACCCGTAGTCCCAACTACAAACCCTAGAGGTCTGTCTTTCTGTTTGCAAGACTTCAAAATCTATACTCCATCGAGAAAACCACAATATGCATCATTCCATCTTACCACATTTCCCACAGTAATTTTCTTAAAAACACCGTTTCCTCAGTAAGATTCTATCTCGTTCTGTTATCAGCAAAGAAGTCAAAACTCAGTCCTTTAAAAATATGCTTGAATCAATTACATCATTTGAGAATGATATTCAATATAATGCACATATTTTCACAGCAACAAAAAGAACGAAAACAGCATACTAATAAGAACCATATCCACAAGAAACATGCACAATATAACAATACAAATCCAGGCGATTCTTTTAAAGCATCTTTAATCTATAAAAGAGGAATTGGACCCTGTTGCATTAAGCTCGCCAAACGAAATTTTTTAAGAAAATATCATCAATTACCACCGGAAAATGATACCAAATAAGAAGCATAAAGGCAACGCAACAGCAGTAAGAACAACCATAAAAAGGGTCTAAAACAGTAAAACCTCATTACCCGTGACAAGCCAATTATCAGACATACAACATCAATAACACACAAACATTCATTAACAAAAGCGATACAAAAGCCCACGTGAATACGGAACAGAATTGAAGGGGAAAACTGTACCTGGTGATGAGAGAGAGAGAAGGGGATGAATAGGGGCGAGACCCACAAAAGAGTTAAGAAATCTTAAGCTAGGTTTTGGCCTGGAAAGCTTGACACGAGAAGAAGAGGGCGCAGTTGAGAAATGAACTGAACAGGCTGAAGAAGGGGCGGGAATTGAAGGTAGGGCTGATCTCAGAGACGACATATTCCATGTTACGGATGCCGAAGTGCTAGCACAAGCCATTTTTACACTTTCTTGCTCTGCCTCACCCAATTCTGCGTTCTTGCCTATGGCTATGGAGAGGATAGAGGGGATGGGTTTTGTGTCTTTTTCATGGATAATTTAATATCATAGCCCCTACATTTACTATGAATTGTTTTAACCGCAAAGAAATTCCAAATCTCTAATATGAACCCCTATGAGTTATAAATAGTTTTTCCAATTCTAAAAAGCCTTCGTCCGTCATCCACTTGTGTGAAAGTTTCACGTTGATCACTCTTCTTTTGTTCCAAACTTGTCACTCAAATTCAATTTTCATTTTAATGAAGTCATGTCGTCCATTTCTACCCATGAAGCTCAACGAAATGAACAAGGACAATGCTATCGAGCACCGCTAATGCTACACTAATCTAGTTGGGACTAAGTGATAGATTTAATTAAGAGAAATGCTATTCATCCCCAATCTATGTGGCGTTAATGTGACATTAAATGATAGGTGAAATTAAATAAGTCATTTAATTTCACCTATCATTTAACCAATCATTTACATCCATATAGACTGGGGATGCATCCCCATTGGGGATGAATAATATTTTTCTTTAATTAAATGTAGAAATATACAATTCATTTAATTAGGTATATCATTTAATGTCACGTAAATTAGTGTTACAACATTACCGATGCTAGACCACCAACCTAAATGACAACATATAATAGATGATCATGTCTCGTAGTATCTGAATGAATCCATCTTTTAACTTCAATATATATTGCCACTAATGAAAAATCAAATGTGAGTAAGCGTACATTTGTTTTGCCAAGATATATGTGTGCTCAGAAATGATCTAATGAGCACCGGTGCTCATCTTATCCTAAGCACCGATGAGTTGGCACATTAATTCATTGGTGGATAAAGATTTTGTGAGTTCCAATCCACCAATGAATTAATGTGCCAACTCATCGGTGCTTAGAATAAGATGAGCACCGGTGCTCATTAGATCATTTCTGTATGTGTGCTAATGCACTACTTTTATTCTGTGAAAATATATCTGTAAGTGTAGCATTGTTCTTTCTTCTTAACTTGCAAATAGTGGTCCTTTGTTTATTTCAAATTCACGAAAGGGGCACAAGTAGAAATTAGGATTATGGATGTAACATAAGCATAAGAAACAAACAAGAGCAACATTCAACAAACTCGTTGAATATGAAACACACCTAGAAAAAATCATATGAATGTCTAATAGAGTGCAAGTACATTCACAGTCTGAACATTGAATTGATCACTTGCAAAAAAACGTTGGATGAAATAAAAAGACATTCAACATTGTGCTAAGTTGTTTCCTTAGATCTAAACTTTATTACTTTGTTAACATTGTTTTTCTAGAATTGTTTATTCTAAGTAGTTCAGGGATGGGTATTTTTTTTTCTCGAAAACGGTGGAATCGGACAAGATAGAACCGGTTAGTTCGACTCTGGTTCCTCAAATAAATGATCGATTTTGGGACCTGTACAGTTCTCGATACGGCCTTGAAAAATAGTGGTTAATTCAATTCTTCTGGATTTATCTTTTTATTTTGTACATTGCATCAAAATGTACCAGATCTTTGAACACTAAATTTCAACATTATTTCACGTCAAAAATTTCATTTTTAATATGCTTCTTATTCTTTCATTTGCAGCAAAATCCAATTGTTAATCAAAATTCAAATCTAATCCATAACTTTAATGCAGTCCAATAGGGAAAGAAAAGTTAGCTTAATATTTAATAAAAACTCTAATTTCTATTTGTTTCCAAAGTGACTGACGATCAAGACCTTGAGAATTATTAAAAATAATCTATTATAAATACTACAAGTATTTTTAATTTATATTGTTGTATGAATTTTTTTAAAAATTAATTTTCGATCCAATTTTTGCTGTTTATGCTGTATTTAATAATTTATCATTTTTCTACCTTAATGAGTTAATTTTGAGCTTTGCAATGATTTTTTGTTTGTTGACCTGTTTAATTGATTTTTTTTGTATTGTTAGACTATAAGAATGACAAGTGATATCATACTATATTTTTATCCATTTTCAATTGATAAGTAGTTTCATATTTTATTTTTATCATTTTTTAATATAAAGAATCGGATCGGACCAAACCAAAATTGATTGGTTCGCTTTCAGTTCGATTCTATAATTAAATATGAAACCAATAGTTCCATTTATAAGAATTTCATTGGTATTCGGTTCGATTCGATTAAGTTCCCGAATCCAACTGAACTAGATCGCGCCCACTCCTACTAAATAATTCGTTATAACTGTTTAGTACTCAAGGCGCCACACGTGACGACACTTGAAAATATTGTTGGTATATGTATTCAAAAGTATTAAAACTTTATTGTAATAAGATTAAAATTTCGAATTGTTAGTGAATAAATAATAAGATATTATTTATTTCTATAAAAGAGAGTTGCATTATTTTGAGCATGTCTACAAAGCATTTGATTAATGAGTAAAATATATAACACTGTATTGCACCCAATTCTAATTAATTAATGTTCACAGGTGTTTGCTAAAATTACAAACCGAAAGTGTATAGGTCACATTTAAGTAATAAAGTGAACGATGAGTTCGAGTCGATCCATAGAGGATGTTTACTTTTAATTACACTACTCTTGCCATTTTAATCCTAACAATTAAAAAACACACAATATAAATTTAAATTTTGGGAATAAAAGAAGAATAAGTTGAAATTCGATTCAAGACACACCACATTACAAATTTAGGAAAGTTTTGAAAATTAAATAGATAGGATTCATGATTTCACTTAGCCGCCGCTTAATTAAATTATCAATATGCAAATTAATAAACTACTCATTAATCATGTTAGACCCAATTTTCTTTTTTTCTTTTGCTAATTACATTTCTCGAGCGAAATCACCCCTAATTGGTTGTTTTAATCAACTATATCTCTATATCAATTAAAACTCAACAAACTGCATTAAATCTCTGTGAAAATAACTCAATGAGTTACCTAGTATTAGAGGTACATCTTTATCCCCTATAAAAACCTGGTGCATTTATTATTCCGATCTAAAATGTATTACAATTTTTTCAATAATTGCGCAGATCACTCAACACAAACATTTATTGGCCAAATATTTATAAGACATTAAATACAACAATAAATGCACATAATAATAAATATTTTGACATTAAAAACAAACATTAAAATTAATCAAGCTAGGTTAAGTTTCCTCATTCACCCCAACACCAAAAGATTTAGCCAATTGTATATAAATAGCACAAAATAGAGAAATTAGAAAAAATACATTGTAAATGTATAGAAAATAAGAGAAGAAATACAAGACAATAAATAAAACCCGACCCTTGGCCAGATTTTTTAAGGTTGATATCGCTTGGTCTTGTTTTCTCTCAAAAATCTCTTTACTTTTGTCTGATTTTTCTTCCCCATTTTTCGCAGGTTTGAATGGGCGTGTAGAGAATCCCTAAAATTGGCTGAAAAATAGTATATAGGCGTGTTCGATCTAGCTTAAAATTTAATTAAAATTGAAAATATAGTCGTTATTAGGTCCCACTAGTCTAATAAAAGTCAACAATAACGGCTAGTTTTTCAATTTTAATCCGATTTTAATCTCTACCGAACACGCCCTATATATATGCCCAAAAAAGCCCCCTAGAAAAAAATACAAAAAATGCCCCTTAATTTTCTATTTAAAACAAATTGGTCCCAACCGAAATGGCAGGCGAAAAACTCCCTGTTAATGTTTGGCTCAGTCCGCGTGCGGGTGCCAAATTTGGATATAATTTTGCAGCTTCAGTCTTCCAATATTTGAGCATCGATTCCTCAACTTTGATCTTGTACATTTTAGTCCTCGAATTTTAACTTTTATTTCAATTATGCCCTCCATAAATTTCATCACAGATTCTTCAAATTTTGGAACTTATGCACTTTGATCCCCAAATTTATGTTTTGTACGTTTTTGTCCTTTTATCTTCTTTTTGCCTTGTTCTCTTTCAATTAGGGGTTTTCAACACAAAAGACAAAAATTATTGTGGAAAAGGTATTTTTTTTTTTTAAATTATTGTGGAAAAAAAATGTAAAGTTATTATTTTATCCTTTTAAAATTGATTAAAATGTGGTTAAATCATTAACTTTTGGTCAACTAACAGAACTGTCCTTATGTCTTTCTGTCATACACAAGTTAAAAAGTTTGGGATTTTGGTTGCAATAAATGAAATGTTAGGGTAAAAGTTACATAATTTTGAAAGATTTGAAATGACAATTGTAATTATTCCTAAATTACAATGTTGTTACAATCAAGCTTGAGAATTTTTATGACCAAAACTTGAACCATCCAAGGAATATTTTATTATTTTCTTACACATTCACTATCAGTAATTCAAATTTCATTTTTTTGATAAATAATTTTATATCAAGTTACGGAGTATATTGAGTTACTCAAATAAAGTAAATATTCATAAATATAATAATATAATCATCTCAAGATTGAGAGGGAAATAAATTAGATGTAATATAGTAATTGCCATAGATATCAGGAAGGTTCAGCTTTTAAAAGATACAACATAGAGTTAAGTCTCAGTGTTTAAGATCACTTTCGGACAGTTATTGGTTTCACTGGTCTCTTGAATTCAGGTCTCTTCAATCTTAATGACGATGGAGCTGCACGAACATGTTAAGAGTATGGAATTAGACGTCGAAAATTCATTCATTGACATAACTCTTGAAGTATTTAAGAGACATTATTATCATAAAGAGTGTTGATCATGGTAAAAATTGTAAGAGCAGTGTATATCCACCCTCTATGGATGTAATGCCAAACTTAAATTTTTTTGGCGAATTGGAAGTATTTTTCAAAAACTTCATCAAGAACTTGTCATAGTTGAAAGTTGTATAAACTCATTCCAATTGACATATATTTGGGTTTATTTACTTGTTGAGGATTTTTTTTTTTACATAAATGTTATTAATGCTGACTAATAAATGCTACGAAAAGATTATTATGTGAGAAACGATAAAGAATTAGAGAATACTACCTGCACAACCGAAGGCAATGTCTTCAAAGTCTAGCTTTTGAGAATCCTCTTCATATTTCTTCCCAAAAACCCGAAATAAATCAAAACGGCTCCCTGTTCAATTTACCACAAAAAAAATAAATAAATATTATTATTAAATGCCTGTTTGAGCACTATTTTTGGTGTAGAATACATTTTGTAATAGTAGATTGATAGAGAATGTGTAGTTAAAAATGAAGGAAAAATTTTTGAACTGCGTGTAATATTATTTTATTGAAAAATGTGTGATTGAAAAGAAGAGAAAAAAATGTAATAATAGTGGAAATTGGAAAATGGAAAACAAAGCAAATTAAACTTGCATCATAGTAAATGGTTGGAAATGTGTGCAAAATAGATTGGAGGTCAACCGGGTTGAGCAATTTTGTCGTAAGAGAATTATGCTAACATTTTTGAATGATTCCTTGAGTCCAAACATTTAGGCCATGTTTGATAGCATGGAAAATGGGTAGGAAAAGAAAATATTTTCCAAGATTCCATATTTAGTGGTGTTTGATGGCAAAAAGTTGGCATGGAAAATCTGACTTTCCTTTTCCCTCTACGCGCCTCATTCCTTGCGTGGGATGAAAGGAAATTCTTACCTTTTTTATGGGAAAATTAATTTCCAGTTCTGTCCCATTTTTTTTTTTTTTTCTTTCTTTCTTTTTTTTTTTTTGGCAATGAAAACAAATTTCATAACCAAGTGTAAAAAAAAATTTCACTTTCATGGATAATTTTAATGTAAACGAAGGCCAAACGAACACTAAACTTTGATAAAAAAATGATTTTTTAGGAAACAATTTTTTTTTTTCGTTTTTTTTTAACTTTTTAGCAATGGAAACAAATTTTATAACCAATTGTGGAAAAAATTATCACTTTAATGGACAATTTCCATGTAAAACAAAACTAAACGAACACAAAATTTAAAAATTTTCCGGGTGGAAAATTATACCAATCAAACACACTTAATTAACAATTCCCTGAAAAACAATTTCTAGGAAAATATTTCCCCTATAAAATATTTTCTTTCCACCCATTTTCTACCCTTACTATCAAACGGACCCTTAGAAGAAAAAACACATTACATATGTACCTGAAGGAAACAAAAAGCTGAAGCATGAGCAACATCTTACTGAATCCTCTGACTCTGAGCGCATAACCCCTTCATTGTTTGATATTTCCTTCTTCACAACCTCATTTTCTTTCTTATAGGATTTCAAATCCAATACTCCCATCCTACCCTTAGCACCGCAACAAAACAAAACAAAACACTCACATGCTTCTGATCAACTAATTTCTCCATCTTTATATAGAAATATTTTTTTAACTCGTATATTTACTGTCATGTCTATTTACTATTTGGTCTATGTAACAAATAATAAGGATGATCTATTTCGTTTTTTTTATTTTCTTTTTAGAGATAAAAATATTTTTTAATAAACTAGTTCTCATGTGCAATTAATTTTTATGGTATTTTAAAAATTTTGAATGTAAGAAAAACAAGAAATTTGGAGAATATGTCAATAATAATAATAATAATAATAATAATAATATATTATTATTATTATTATTATTATTATTATTATTATTATTATTTATTTTTTTTTTCAAAATTTACCAATTGATGACATCGAGTCATGCCAACTTCAAATATGTCATCAAGTATTTGATATGATGTCAAACATTATTTAAGTCAATATGGACCATTGTTTTTAAATAATATAATTGTGCTAACCGGAAATTGTAAATTTGAGTTGCATTGAGCAAGACCAACTTAATTTTGACATTATTAAAGACATTCTAATTTCACTTTTTTTTCACAAATTTTGTAAATTGTACGATAGTGTTTCTTAAGATCTTTTAACTTATGGGTGAATATAAACTATAAACTTTGATACCAAGAATTCCAATGGTGGCAAGACCACGAAGGTCTTAACAATTCAATCAAATAAAGATATGTAGCATAACTATTGTTTAGTACTGGTCCACGTGACAACACAATGACATTAATCTATAGATACAATAAAATGAGTTTTGTATCCCTACATTTTATTAGACAAACTTTGACACTATAGAAAGTTTAATTATCAAACTATCGAAGTTGAAGACTCATTGATTCTACAAATACCTCATGATTTAGTATATATGTTTAGAGTAAAATGTAACAAACTCATGTGTTGGGTTTTACCCAAATTAGTAAATAAAAGAGTCACAATGTGAAAAGGAACAGGAATTTTAGTTTGGCAATAAAAATGAAATATTGCAATAAGGTGAAAAAACTCTTTGTCATTGACGAAAGGGTCAAGATGAAAATTCCCAGAAGAACTGTATTGAAAAATGAAATCATTCTACAATTAGGAGAACTCCCAATGCAATAGGGAAAATAAATTTGCCATAAGATTTCAGGGATCTTCCTATGGACGCATGGCATCATATTGAGAATAATTGTGTTTGGCACCAATGTGAAATTACGTGCATCGAACATGGTGAGAGTTTATAGAGAGAAATTTGTTGGAGAGAAACTAGAAAAAAAATAAAAAAATAACGATACAAATTTGTGTGTTCTAGTTTTCTTAAGGAGAAGTTGTGCGAGTATGAAAACATTGATTGAGGTTTTTTCAGTTAATAAAGTATTTTTCTCACGTGACTATTGATGCGTCGAATCGCAATTAGTTATATTTCTCTTTCGATTCATTTTCTCATTTTATTTCCATCGTACAATAGTGGGATTTTTTCCCAACAATATCGATGGTACCGATATGTTTTGTGTAAATGTTTCTTCTTTTCCCATACCTTGTCATCGACTGACCAAACAAAGATTGGCTAACACCAATAAAAGTCATATTATTACATGTACACTCTCATTTATATCATTGTTGACACTCTTCTACATGGATACATCAAAATCATTGATTTTTTATATATCTATCACATCACTATGCCAACCATAATGTTATGGAGAGCGTACATTAGCACCAAAATCATTGATTTGTTGCCTACTGAAAATGGAACATTGAGGCAGTTGGTATTAAATGTTTGCATATGACAATTTATTAGTAGTTCAGTACAACGCCGTTGCATCTTACCTAACACAATTTACAACGCCGTTGCATCTTACCTAACACAATTTATTATTAAGATTTTGTTTGAGCCTTATTTTTTGGAAAATAAATTTTGTAATAGGGGAATGTCAATTATAATGTTATGGAGGGTATACATTTAGCATTATTCTATTATTAATTCGATACCTATTGAAAATTGAAGATTGAGGCAGTTGGTATTAAATGTTAGCATATGGCAATTTATTAGTAGTTCAATGTTGTTGCATCTTACCTAACACAATTTATTATTAAGGTTCTGTTTGAGCCTTATTTTTTGGAAAATAAATTTTGTAATAGTATTTTTTACTTTTTTTTTTAGAATCTGTGATTAAAAAGTAAGAAAAAAATTTTGATTTTATTTGAAAAATTATTTTATTGAAATAATGTATAGTTGAAAATGAGTTTAAAGAAAAATTATTTTTTGAATAATGAGGCTCAAACTGGGGTAAATGTTAGCATATGACACATTATTATTAGTTTAGTACAATGCTGCTGCATTTAGTGCATCTCACCTAACACTAGTCAAATAATGACTTGTACAATCAAAAGAATGGAAAAGTAAAAATAAAGAAACGAAGATGAAGTGAGACAAATTTCATTCATTGTACTAGCGTTAACATGATTATTGGGCGTCTGTCTCTCAAGATACAAATTTTTTTCCAAAGTTTGTATTGTACTATACGAACCTTTTCGGTAGAACCAAAATGCTGATAGTATTTTTCTCAAATGGAATAAACTCAAATTGAAAGTGTTCGGACGAAATTCTAATTTCAACAAAATAAAACGAATAGAAATTTTAAAGAGAAGAGAGAACTATAATCAATTTTATAACTTGGATTGGTTTTGTGTAGGATTTAATGGAATATGGGGTCTTTTATATTGAATTTCAAGTGTCTTTAGGGAATGGGTTCACCATTTGGTTTAGATCAATCTGAGCCCTTAGTTCACTTCACTTTAGATTGTGCGGTCTATATGGCTTCCTTTCGCGATGGTCCGACACCACATGGATGTGAGCTCGTCGAGCCATGGTTCTGTTTCTAAAAATTTTAAGGATCCTCGCGAGAATGCGTATGTGTTGTGAGATTTTTTAAGCTAATAAACTATTTTTCTCATATAACTGTTGAGGAATTGTCAAACAATGTTTAATTATGTTTTTTCTCTCTCGACTCATTTTCTCGTTTTCATTTTCGCTGTGTCTCGGGTGGAATTCTTTTCCCAAAAATATGGATGGTGCCGTTATGTTTAGTGTAAAATTAATTTAAATGTTTCTTCTTTTCCCATACATTGTCATCAATTGACGTAATAAAACCTGGCCAACACCAAAAGAAATCATATTATTAATTCAGGATGCCGACTGAAAATTGAAAATTGAGGCAATTTGACACACTGTTTTATTATTTGAGTACAATGCTGCTGCATTTAGTGACTTACCTAACATTTATTGTTAAATTAATAACTCATACAATTAAAAAAAGAAGAGTAAAGAAAAGAAGATGAAGTGAGATATGTCGAAACAAACCTCTTTTAAGAGAGATTTCAACCCTACACTGGTGCCAACAAGATTATCAGACATATGTTTCACAAGATATAATGTTTCTTCCAAAGTCAGTACTGCACTATACCAAACTTGTCGGTTGAACCAAAATATTGACAATATTCTCTCGAATGGAATAAGCTCGAATTGAATTTTATTTCTGAAAATTAATTCAGATGGAATTTTAGTTTCAACAAAATAAACGAACATATTTTTTGAAGAGCGGAGAGAATTAGAAATCAATTTTATAACTTGAATTGATTTTTTTGTAGGATTAAATGGAATAGGAGACCTTTATATAGAATTTTCAAGTATCTCTAGTAATGGATAGGTTCACCATTTGGTCTAGATTAATTTGAACCTTGCGAATTGTGCATGTGGTTGGTGTTGACCTCGTTTTTTATAATGCCAATGTGAACAACAGATATTGGGCCAACTTACTCTAATTTAAGCAAGTTCCTGCATGTTTTGACCGTGAGCATTCTCTAAGCGTGTGATTTGTATCAACTCAAATTTTTCAAAATCTGGAATGAATTCCATGCCCAATTTTGGATAAGCGGCCTTGGACTTATCTCTGGTCGAGAAATTACCATGAACCTAGCTAACTACCAACTGGGAGTCACTGCTGATTACCAATCTCTTAGCCTACATTTCCCTGGCCAATCTGAGGCTAGCTAGGAGGGTTTCGTATTCTGCCGCGTTGTTGGTAGCCTTGAAGCCGAACCTTACGACATATTAAGCTTATGTCCCTCTGGAATAACCAGGACAACTCCTGCTCTAGATCTAGCATCTCCCAAAGAGCCATCAACAAAAAAGTTCCATGTGGGAGGTTCGGTGGGTTCCATCTCCTCTTCCATTTCTGGAATATGGGTGAACTCTGCCACAAAATCTGCTAAGGCTTGTCCTTTAACAGTGACCCTTGGTTTGAACACAATATCAAACTCTTTAAGTTCCACATCCCAGTTAGCGGTGTCAACGAGCAGAGCCGGGCCCGGCAAAAAAAAATGAGGCTCGGCCCGAGCCTTAACGGGCCGAGCCGGCTCGATTTTTTTGATTTTTTTTTCTTTTCTTAGAAAGGCAGCTAAAAATAGTTGTGAGCTGCCTGCAGGCAGCAAGAGCAAGCTGTCGCAGCTGCCTTCAAATTTTTTTTTTAATATTGGCTCGCTCGGGCCATGGGCCAGCCAGGGCTCGAGCCGACTCCCCAAAGTGGGGCTCGGTTAGACCGAGCCCGAGCCGGGAGCCCAGCCAGAGCCGTCCGAGCCTCCGAGCTTTTTTGCCACCGCTAATCCCAGTTTAGTAATCTTCTCAAAGCATCAAGCTTCTGCAGCACTTGATTGAGATGGAAGTTAGTTAGCACGTGTATGGTGTGGGCCTGGAAATATGACCTCAATTTTCGGGAGGCTGTCACAAAGGAGAGTGCTAGCTTCACCATGTCTGTATAGCGAGTCTCTACTGCCAAAAGTGCTTTCCTTATATAATAAACGGGCATTTGGTGACCACATTCCTTTCTTGTAAAAATTGATTTGATTGCGTCGGGGGTTACCGCTGGGTACAACTGTAGTGGTTCGTCAGCCTTGGGTTTGGAGAGATGGGAAGCCTGTCCCAAGTGCTTATTTAGTTCTTGTAGGGCTACCTCACATTCCACTATCCATTGGAACTGATTTCCTTACTCAGAATCTTGAAAAAGGGTAGACATTTATCCGTCGCCTTTGAGATAAAACTGTTCAAAGCAACTACACGTCTAGTGAAGCTTTGCACCTCTTTAGGTTTCCGAGGTGACCTCATTTCAATCAAGACTTTGACCTTCTCTGAGTTGGCTTCGATGCCTCTTTGATTGACCATGTAGCCTAGAAAATTTCTAGAGGCAACTCCAAAGGTGCATTTCAGGGGATTAAGCCTCATCCTGTACCTCCGCAATACTAACCATGTCTTCATACTCCCAAGCCAAGACATCCAAGTTTTTGCACAAGAAGCTTTGCAGCTTTTCCCTGGCCTCTAGTGGTAGATCTTTTCCAACATGCTAGGATTTGGAGGGATCCTGGGTATTTACTTGGAAACTTTCCAATTACTCTACCTGGGCTGTTCGAGGCTCACAATCGATGATGCGAGGGTCCAGTTCCTCCCGGCTAGCTGCTTCTTCAGTAACTCTTCATTTTTCAGGAGATACTCGTGATAGCCAATTTTTCAGAGGTGTTTATGACTCCAAGGACTGCCCCTTCTTCAGAGGAATCCATCATTTTGACTTCTTTCCGTTGTTCAGGGTTATGCCTTTGTTCAGTGACATCGTTCATGTTAGTATCTGTTAGGCTTACATTGACACTTCACGATTCTGCTTTTCTAAGGAAGTTTGAATAGCATTCATTTGCACTCATCTAATGCCTATGACCATGGTGATTCCATTTTCCATTGGGAACTTCATACATAAATGGTAAATAGACGTAACGGCCTATAATTCCTTTAATGCCAGCCTCCCAAGCACTTTGTGGTAGGCGGAGCAGTTGTCCACCACCAGAAATTCCATAAAGTGATGAGCAGTTAAGAATGCTATCCCTATCTCTATTTCTAGAGTGATTTTACGCCTCAGGACGATACTATCGCTAGAGAAGCCATATACGGGAGAATTCATTAGGGTCAGCTCGTGGTCAACTTCTATTTTATCAAATGTGACTCCAAAGATGATGTTGATAGAGCTTCCATTATCCACTAGCATCCTTTTTAGGCTATTGCAGGCTACAACGGCCCTTACCACTAGGGTGTCACAATGTGGATAATGTATACCAACTGTGTTTTCCAGGGTGAATGTGATGGGTTGAACCCTTCTTTATGTGGAGGGTCGGTTGTTGCTAACTATGAAGCTCACCATATGGGGGTCTTTTGCTTCCCTTGCATAGTTTCTTTAGGAGTTTTTGGATCCTCCTAACATATGGGTCTCAAAAAATTGTGTCAATTTTTCTAATGGGTTCACGTTCACGTTCAGCATTAGCTGGGGGGCTTCTTCTCTGTATTTGACCGTCCCTAGGTCTTTTCCCATCACTATCTCTCCTTTGAGGGATGTCGTTTTTTATTGGAGCGCATCGGCTCATCATTCCTAAGCTGTTGGTTCTGCCTAAGAGGAGTGACTCTTCGAAGGCGCCTATTTCTCCATTAATTGGTATTATGTGTTGCATCACAATATCTCTACAGCTAGCAGTGCTGTGGCTAGAGGAGTGGTGATATGTACAATAGATGGGCGCTACGTCCCTATTTCTAGGTTCATCACCTCGCCCCTACCTTTCCTTGTTTGGGAGAATCGTTGGTAGGGTCTGCTTTGGTACGTTTTAGTACTAGGATTCACTTCTTCATAAGTCAAAGTAGGTACTGTACTTAATGTTGCTGCATCCAATGCTTTTCCTAGATTAAGAGAGGTCGATTGTCTGACCTGGTGGTCCATCAAGTGTGAGGTTGTGCCTTTTCCTCTTTGCATTTGAGGAGGTTGGAGTCCTTGGTTTACCCTATTCCTATTCCTATGATCTTTCAATTCTTCATTGATGATCTCTCGCCTTATCATTTCTAGTAAGGCGTTATAATTGGTATGGTCGTTGTACATCTCTCCAGAAGAGAAAAGTCATGTCTAGTCCTCCCCTTAGGGTTGTCAGAGCTTCCCTATCTGTAACTTGCACACAATAGGTCATTTCATCATTAGTGAAATGGGACAGAAAGCTTTTCAATGACTCACCTTGTTGCTGTCTTATGTCCTGTAGGCGCTGTATTGGCTCTTCACCTTCCTTGCTTGTTGCAAAGAGCT
Organism: Fraxinus americana; assembly: GCA_035079005.1. NCBI lineage: Eukaryota > Viridiplantae > Streptophyta > Magnoliopsida > Lamiales > Oleaceae > Fraxinus > Fraxinus americana. The sequence goes on from CM068710.1 coordinate 24,494,192, forward strand.
TAAGAAAAGTTTTCTTGAAGTCTGGCCAGCTTCAGATTCTTCATTCTGAAAGTCTGCTATACTATATTTCAACCGCATGACTTAGGGTCAAATGGAATGCTATATACTTCATGGTAGGGATGGTTCCCCTTAAGCTCATATGAGTCTTGAAGCTATTGAGATGCTTCGCATGATCGCCTATTCCATTATATTTGGGGATTTTAGGGAGCGGGAAGTGGTTTAGTACAGGGGCATTCTTAATCCCTTGCAAAAATGGTGGATTGTCATCGTCGTCATCAAGATCGCATGCCCTTTGTGGCTCGTCTGAATCTTTATCTACCCGAACCTGAGTTTCTAGGGGTGGTTAGGAAGGTCCCGCTTGACTTTTGGCCTATTCCGCTTTCTTCTTATGCCTATTTCTAGGGAGAATTCCGAGGTACCTCATTATAAACCGATTCATTTTATCTTTCGAACCGAGGAATTTCCTATTGCCTAGTTTTAGGTACATATGGAGGTTGAGCATGCCTATTTCAAAGCACATGGGGAGGTTGAGATTGCCTATTTCTAGGTAGCCCCGGGCTCAGCCCATCAAAGACACTTAGGGACCTCTGGGGCCTATCTTCTAGGTCGTAGTTTGGAGGAAAGTTGAATGGGACCTCATTGGGTCACTCAGTGACATAATTGGTGGATATATCAACTCTAACTTCTCTTTCTTGGGGAGCTTCCTCCCTTGCATAATGTTGGTAGTCAGTCATTTGGCTTTGGAGCTCCTCTTCATCGTGGTTGTAGTTTCCTTGTAAAGGGCCATGAAATGCACTTCCTTGGGCTGTATATGGAGAAACTTGGTATCCTCCTGGCCTTGCATGTTCCTTAGCAGTTCATGTATGTCTATGTTTTGTTAGGTTATATTTATCATGTTTGCGGCCATTGTGGCCATCTCCCTAGTGAGTCTGGCATATATCCTAGACCTACCTCGTGTGTGCTGTTGGTGAGGTCGATGACGAGTAGCTGAGATAGCATGCAAGAGTTCCTCTTCTTCAGGGTGTTCCCTAGCCCTTCGAGGGCCAGATTCTTCATTGTTTTTTGGACAAATGATATTCCTTTTTTCAGGACTAGACCGACTTTCAATCAAACAGTTTACCTTGGACTTTCTTAACGGTTCTTTCTTAAAAAACACACCTTTTTTCAAAGGCTTGAAAATTACTTCACAATAAGAGTTGCTTCCAATTGGTTTTTTCCCACATGGTTTTCGTGGTTAAATGTGTGGAATTCTCACAAACGGCACCAATCTGTTGACACCATTTTTCGTAACGTCAACATGGACAACAGACGTCGGGCCCACTCACACCAACTCCATCAAGTTCCGACGCGTTTTGACCAAAGAACTGGTACGAAAGAGAGGGTAACGTGAACGTGGGAGATGCTCACGGCGCAAGACAAAAATGTTCAAGCACCGGTAATAATGACTAAGATGATTGCACTAACAAACAATCACCTACAAAGTGTCAATAACCAAAGATCAAACTAACAAATGTGGAAAAGCATTGGGGTATCATGAGAGTATTTTTGTTAAGTGTATTTTTGTATATTAGAATCAATATTCAAAAGACCATCCTTTACAATTTACAAAGACCACCTATTTATAAATTTTTGACCGACGTGATGATCTTTGAATCAAAATCACGTAGTCTCATCTCCTTGACTGAAATCTCATATCACTAAGTCTATCATATATTAAATTCATTAATAATGGGTTAGTCGCCCTATACATTAATTTGACACACCTGACATTTTTTTTATGACGAACGTTACATCAATCATACTTAAATATTGCCTACAAATCTTGTAAGAGACAACTTTAGCTTCAGGGACTTCGGATGAACTAAGGACTTGAACTGGGGTGAGCTTCGCATTGGTGGTCTTCTGTTTGAAGAGTTTCTGCTTCTTTTTTGATTTCTTACGTAGCGTTTCGGCTCAGGAACTTCAGCCATTTATGTAGTGTTTCGGTACATGAGTTTCAGCCTTTGTTTGACTTATTTGCGTTTGACCAATTTGATCTTTGTTGACTTTCCCCTCCACGTGGATTGTGATGTAGCATTGTGACTGGAGCCTTGGTGGCGAGGCGTAACAGTTGGAATTAATTGGAACACTTGATTAGTATTGAAAACATTTTAATTTACTCAATTAATTTTAATAGCTCATTACATTATATAATTTAACCCCTATTTGATTCCGCTAAAAAATTAGATTAAAATTCAAATCAAAATCATTGGTTAATTTTAATTATACATTTCATGAGACTCATAACTTTCAATTACACATTTCATTAACTTTTATCAAAACTCATTAAAAATCTGATTTTCATTTAAAACAAATAGAGGCTTAACGTCTGGACCCATTAAATGATCCATTCCAACCACACTTGGTATTTACAATTTTATAGACAAAATAATACTTATGATTATACAGTTTGCATATTTCTAATGCATTTTCAAGACAATTAGCGTGCACGGTGCACCAATGCACTGAAACTGCTAGCGAGTAAAACTTGTAGTCACCACTAGAGGTGTCAAGACGGACGGGCCGGCCATGACCCGTGAAAACCGGCCCGTGAAAACTGGGACCGCGGACCGACCCGTGACCCGTGCGGGCGGTTCACGAGCCAAGGAGGTGTAACCCGTGGGTTTCGCGGGTTGCACTCCCACGGGCCGCGGTTAACCCGCGACCCGTAAAAAAAAATTGAAAAAAAAAAATAAAACAAAAATTAAAAAAAAGGGGGGGAGAGAGCTAAACAAAAAAATTTGAAAAAATAAAAATAAAAAAAATTCAAAAAAAGGTGTAGCCTGCTGCACGGTCAATTTTTTTTTTTTTAAATTTTAACTAATGGTAATATAAATTTTCTAACGGTAATATCATCCCCTTCATCGATAAATTCTAATTTATTCTTACATTTATTTTTACAATACTCTTATTATTTATTATACATTTATACTTCATAGTTCATACTTGTTACTACTTTACTACAATTACAATTATTCAATTGCAAATATCATCATCATCTTGATTATATTTCTTTCTTCTCTGTTCTCACTAGTCACTACTAAATTTTTTAATCCTACTATATTATGGATTCTCGCGATTCTTCTTCTCAAAATCCTATTTGCAATGATAGTTGCTCTTCATATGGGTTAAACCGGAAAAATTCTATATTTTTATAATTTTATTTATACAATCATACGGGCCAAACCGAAACGAACCGCGACCCGCGCGACCCGTGACCCGCATGGGCTCGACCCGGATGGGTCAGTGGGCGGGCCTGGGTTGTAGTCCAAAATTGTGGGCCGACCCGTAACCGGCCCGGAACCCGCAGCGGGCGGGCTTTTTTTCACGCGGGCCGTTACCGGGCTCACATGTTGACGGGCCGACCCGGCCCGGACCACCCGGATTGACAGCTCTAGTCACCACAGTAAGCTTTAGGTAAGAACAGATGGACTGAAAGCAACAGCCTGGGCAATAGTTTATTTGGTCGCTAGTCATCCTCAGATATCAAGTTGGCCTACTAATCAAGTGCCCTCGAAATCCCTACGTCCGCTTGTTTTGTCCCATCAAAAATCTCAACGACAGCCATCTGAGAAATCACATTGAAAGCCATCAGCCTTGGCAGAGAAATATACGATTTGGGGTGTGTGTTCAAGTGTGGAGAAAAGAAGATTCAAGGCGAGAGTTGACATTTGACAGGGCATTCAAAGCTGATTAATCAAGAAATCCTCAGAAAAGAGTGAGCCAGCCAGAAAATTTGAACTTTCGATCCATAATTAAGTTTTCCTAAAAGGTTGTATAGAATTGGATAGATTGATTCGTTGGTAAATCAAGGTATTTGTTTCTGATTTTACACACAGTTAAGAATGTCTGAGACAAGAGCTGATAGTGTCGCTGTTAAAATTGATAATATGCTTATTAGCTTGTCTTCTACACCTTCAAATCCCTCAATGTTCAGAGTTGGTGATAATTTACGCAGCATAAACCCAGAGGCTTACGATCCAGAAATAATAGCCATTGGCCCATTTCACCGCAGGAAACCTAACTTGCAGAACATGGAGCAACACAAAGTCAGGTATCTACAGCTGTTTCTTCAAAGGAGAAAAGAGTCAAGTGTAGAAAGATATGTTACCACAATAAGACACTTAGAAGATAGGGCGCGAAAATGTTATGCAGAAGATATCAAACTTAAAGAAGATGAGTTCGTGGAAATGTTGATTCTTGATGGTTGTTTTATCATCGAATTTCTCTATATGTTTCAACACGAAGACCGTAGGGATGAAGATGACCCCATTTTCCAGTATGGACATATACAAAGTCATTTGTTTCATGATCTAATGGTATTTGAGAATCAGATTCCATTTTTCATCATTGATCATTTGTTCAACATGATCAAGATCAATAATGGAGACAACATCAATTCTCTAATATGGCCTTTATTAGAAAATGGCATTTTCCCAGTGGACGATCTTCCTGAAGTCCCTATTGATGGTCACCATCTTCTTGGCATTGTACACGACATCCAATGTTCATCATTTGCAAAAATAATATTTCACAAGGAATCTGGAGGTCCTGATAATGTGCCGAATATAATTTCAGCCGTAGAGCTTAAAGAGGCAGGGATTTCCTTCAAAAAGTCGGAAGATAAGAGGTTATTTCATATTGAATTCAATAATAAAGCAATGATCATTCCAGAATGGGAAATTTCTGATTCAACAGAATCAATGTTCCGAAATCTGATTGCATATGAGTACTACCTCACAGGCAGTCCTCAAAAATATGTGACGGACTATGTATTCTTTTTGCATTGTCTCGTCCATTCCCCTGAAGATGCAAAGTTGTTGCGCTGTTATGGAATCATTAGTAACTTTTTGGGGAGCGATAAAATGGTTTATAAGCTAATCAACAAGTTAGGCATGAATATCATAATTTCTGGTAAGTTTTCGTATTCTAATATTTTCAACATTGTGAACAATCATTGTGGCCACATATGGAATATAAGGATGGCAACATTAAGGCGAAAATATCTCAACAGTCCATGGGCACTCATTTCAGTCTTTGCTGCCAGTTTCTTGCTTACACTCGCCATTCTACAGACTACTTTTGCTATTCTCTCATACCGTAAGTTACTGCCTAAGTATTGTATGTTTTAACTAAGTATTGCATATTTTAGCCTTTGTTTGGAAAATGTATAAATGGTTTACAAACACGAATATTAACGGGTCCCACGAAATGTGTGGATGATAATGAGTATAGTTATGAATGTAGGGTTGAAATTAATGTTTGACTTTGAAAATGAAGCTTCTACCTTTTTTTTGAAATGCATTACTGATACATCTGTGGTGTGAGTCACCTGAACTACTAAGAGAAATTTATATTTGATTATCCAGTTGTTTAAATGCGTACATGTTATTGCAGGCAATGATCTCAAGAAGGGGAACTGATTCTAAGTGTTTGAAGGTGGCAACATTGTATGGTAACTCAAATTACTATTAACTCCAAGGAAAATACAGAGTCTACTGAGTCTATCTTGGTGTAAGAAGCAATACTAAACAAGGTTTCTATTTAGTTGTCTAAGCAAATCTTGACTGTTTGTCTTTATTCTTTATTTGCTTTTAGTTTAATATATGCTTTCACGGAAAGGTTCATACGCGACAATGTTCACTGAGCTATTGAGCTTTAGAAACAATAGTCTTGTACATGAATAAGTGGTTGTTTAAGTTAAATCATCTGTTCACAAAAAATGAGTTTGCATTTTCGGTTGTTAGATAAAAAGAATATATAATTAGAGTTTTATCCCTTTCTCTCACTCAATAGATCTATCTGGTCTATCGTTTTCCCCAAAGATCAAGCTTACCTCATGTCAGTTCAATCTTCTCATGATTTTGTTACCACCGAGCTAAAAAATATGTCAAAAATGCCATTGGTAATCGTAGAAGATGAGGAAGGATATAAGAATTTACGCTATGAAAAGCACCAAGAGTGATAAGGCTTCCAAGTGCAGCGACATGGGCGACATCTCTATAGGTTGATAGATACCCGCGAGAGTCACTTCACTAGTCAACAAAGTGCATCAACAGATGTGGGCACATTCTTGCTTGATCATTTGATTACCATTCTGACCTATCTTTGCTGGTAGATAGGTTCCAACCTATCCCAACCTACTTTATTGCATGAAGGAAGATTAAAATTCAGAATGTCAACCTTGACTTCTTGCATTCACATAGAAGACTGGCAGACTGGCAAAAGACTGAGACTAAAGGATATTGTTCAGATCTAGGAGATCCTGTTGCAGTAGAAGAGTGGTACTAATTCAAGACAGGGAGTCTTGAATCTATTCAGAAATTAGCGGGGACAAAGAAAATGGAGTGTTTTGTTATCTCTCAACGTCATTTTGCTTGGCTTAAATATTAGGCTATTTAAATCATAGTGATCTGCGTTGCTTGTGTAATTGGATAACCAGAACTGAGAACTATCTTTGATGGTTGGCTATCCATTGCTTTGTTGGCACATCATAGCAAATCCTAAATGAACATTCACCATTAAATGTCGTCAAAAGTTTCGCATAAACCTATTCAATCCTCTTCTAGATTGCTCTGAACAAGATCGAAAACTTGTAAGGTTCATTTCACTTCTCAAATACACAACTAATTTAGATATCGGAGTGCTTCTAACCAGCCCTCCTCCCTTTTTTTTGGCCAAGCATTCTAGCTGTGTTGAGTGTGCAAACTGGGACTACAGATTTGGCTCATCTTGTCAGCACAAAATCTCATCCAGATTCATATGTCGGAATACACATTGAATGCTGAAATTACGCATTGAATTTCTGGTAGTAGATCCTTAATAAAAAAAGTAACATATACCTTACTGGTTGAGTTCATTGGCCATGGGTGAAATTAACCTGTTCAATTTCTAGTCTAGGGGGGATCAAGTGCACAGTTATGATTAAGTTAGCAAGCGGGTTTTGTTAGTAAACATTCTGCCAACAACAAGGTTTTCCATTACTTTGATTTTAATTGAATAAAAGCTTATAAGACCTCTCTCAATTTTTCGTCAATGATTAGGCATTCTATAATGAATTAATGAATTCATTGATTAAATCAAGGATTAAACTATATGTACTACAATTTTTACTACATGGATTACTACATGGCCAAGTGGCGGCACCCTATTGGAGGGTCGGATGTGGGGCCTCGGATTCCTCGCGAATAATCAATGAATATTTGAATCATAAATTCTCAGAATTGTTTGTAAATCATCGTTCTTCTAGGCATGTTCTTCTTTGTCGCTAATATCATGCTTCTGCTGCATACAAAAAATCTCATTGGCAGCATGAGAGAAATCACATCGAGACTTGTCTACCTTGATTTTATGTGTGTATTCAAGCATGGGGAAAAGAAGATTCATGGTGAGAGTTGACATTTGACTAGGTATTCAACGTTGATTATGTTGGGAATTTTCTTAATATGTATAGCAGAATTTGAATAATATTTCAATTCCCCCAAGGACCTACTTTGTGTTTAGAAAGAAATTGTGCAAAGTTCTGATTTGCAATCCACATTTGTTCAATCGTCCAGCTTCGAGAGAATATCTACATAGATAACAAAAAATGAGAGAATTAGAGTTTTTTTTTTTTGGTCCTCGCAAGATAATGAATTGTCTTGTTCTAATTTTTCAAACCCTAACAACTTATTAATAGAAGTCCTCATCGGACTTATTCACAAAATCATTTTTCAGGCAATCAATGAAGTCGGAAGAATGTACATTACTTTCATCCTCATTGCTTGCAACATTTTATTTCGGTCCATTTGTGATTAAATTGTCATTCTCTTTGAGTTCTGTCAATAATTGATATCCCTTTCTGATTGAATGATTGGTCCACAATCAAACTCCACAGGTAGTAGCAAGTTTTTCCTATAAGCTCCTTCAAATTAATTATACCCACACTTTTGAAATCCATCCAAGTACATGTAATTTTCCATAAGTATGTCGCTTTCATCCAACTTGACAAATTAATTAAAATACTTTACAAGTAGTTTCTCGTTTAATAAGGGATGACCATCTTCCACAAGTTTGATATCCTCATTCTAATAGTCAGGTATATAATCTCCCGCAAGCATATAACTTTTATCACAATTGTCCAGTGCTTGTTTTCGACATTTCAAATGTTGTCTAAACCAAATAAATTTCGACATTGGTGTATCAGTGCACAAATACAAGCATTGCCCTATACAATACATTGCTTGACAAATTTCACAAATTAGACCTACTCCAAGTATATATCCATAGTCCATGTAGAAATTATCAATTGCAAAAATTTGTTACTTTACTACCATCAGAATTATGCATAAATAGCTGAAAAGTACCAAAAGAGAATACCAGCATAAGGTAAATTAAAACTGTGAAGGGTAGCCAAAAGATATAAAAAGAAAAGTAAATAAAATTAGAAAACAATTATTAAAACTAAAATTAACTAAAATGGTAATCAAAGTAAAAACATTCCCGACAACAGCACAAAAAAACTTGTTCGCTGAAATTATGTACTGTAAATATACGGGTTGCATTCAAGTAATAAAGTGGACTTGTGAGTCCGAGTTATCAATCTCTCGAGAAATGTTTACTTTCGATTACATTGTTCTAGTTAAATTAATTTTAACAATAAAAACAAATACACTAAGTTTTTGATATGAACATAAGGGAAAATAACTAAAACTCTACAAAATAAGAAACATAAAAACTTGGGAATTTCGGATGATAAAGTGGTTGAGATTTATGATTTCACTTAATCGTCGCTTAATTATTTCTTCACAGGCAAATTAACAAATTACTCATTTACGATGTTAGATCTGATTTTTCGATTTTAACTAATTATTCTCTCTAGTGAAATTATCCCTAATTAATTGGTTTAATCTACTATTTCTCTATGTCGATTAAAACCCAACCAATATCATTCAATTTTTGTGAAAATAGCTCAATGGACTACCTAGGGTTAGGGTATATTTCTATCCCCTACAAAAATTTAGATTATTTACTGTTTGGTTTAAAATGCACAATCTTCTCTCAAACGATGTACAAATTACTAAACACAATCATTCATTAGTCAAATAAATGAATATAGTGAAATTCTATAGTAAATACACATGAAAATAAGTATTTTAACATTGAAAAGCAAATATTAAAATTAATCAAGGTAGGTTAAATATTCATCATAAATCTCAACACAAAAACTTAGCTCATTTTACATATATGGTAAAAAGGGATAAGATTCATATAATACAATACAAACTCGGAGAAAATAGCGGATTAATACAAGAGGAAAGATAAAATCCTTTTTTAGGTTAGATTCTTGAAGATGGTAATAGTTTGATTTTGATTTCCCCCAAAAATTTCTCCAATGTCTTTAATTGCTTCTCCTTGTGCCCTAAATTTGACCACCAAAATATCAAAAAAATGAAGAGAAAAAGAAAAGAAAATGAGAAGGAAAAAAGAAAAGAATGAAGAAAATGGAATGAGACCTCCTTGTGGCTGAGTTTTTTTTATCTTTTAAAACCCTAGAAAATCGCCCCAGAATTTACAACCAAAGTCCTTAGATTTCTCCCAAAAAAATAAAAAAAAAAATTGATCCTAGTCGAAAATAGCTGGACATGGAGCAACACAAAGTCAGGTATCTAAAGCTGTTTCTTCAAAGAAGAAAAGAGTCAAGTGAAGAAAGATATGCTATCACAATAAGACACCTAGAAGACAGGGCGCAGAAATGTTATGCTGAAGACATCCAACTTGATGAAGGTGAGTTCGTGCAAATGTTGATTCTTGATGGTTGTTTTATCATCGAATTTCTCCATAAGTTTCAACACATAGAATGTATGGATGAAGATGACCCCATTTTCCAGTATGGACATATACAAAGTCATTTGCTTCATGATCTAATGGTATTTGAGAATCAGATTCCATTTTTCATCATTGATCTTTTGTTCAAAATGATAAGGATCAATAATGAAGACAACGTCAATTCTCTAATATGGCCTTTACTGCAAAATGGCTTTTCCAAGTGCAAGATCTTCCTGAAGTTCCCATTAATTCTCACCATCTTCTTGGTATCGTACATCACATCCAGTGTTCTTCCTTTGCAATGATATTATCTCAGATGGATTTTGGAAATCCAGATAAAATGGTGAATATAAATTCAGCTGTAGAGCTCAAAGAGGCAGGGATTTCGTTCAAAAAGTCAGAAGGTAATAGGTTTTTTTTTTTTGGTATTGAATTCAAAAATAAAGCAACGATCATTCCAGAATGGAAATTTTCTGATTCAACAGAAACATTGTTCCGAAATCTGATTGCATATGAGTACTACCTCACAGGCAGTCTTCAAAAATATATGACAGATTGTATTCTTCAAGCATTGTCTCGTCCATTCCCCTGAAGATGCAAAATTGTTGTGCCGTTGTGGAATCGTTAGCAACTTTTTGGGAGCGACAAAATGGTTTATAATGTAATCAACCAGATAGGCAAGAATATCACAATTTTTGATGAGTTTTCCTATTTTAATATTTTCTACTTTGTGAGCCATCATTGTGGCCACAAAAGGAATTATGGATGGCAATATTAAGGCGAAAATATTTCAACAGTCCATGGGCACTCATTTCAGTCTTTGCTGCCATTGCGTTGCTTGTTCTCGCCATCATAGAAGCTACGTTTGCTATTCTCTCATACCGTAAGTTACTCCATAAGCATTGTATGTTTTAACTACGTATTGCATATTTTAGCCTCCGTTTCAAAAATTTATAAATAGTTTATAAATAGGAATAATAAGAGAAATAGTAGCGGTTCCCAGTCATACTCAATGTGTGTAAAAATGGGTAGCAATTTATGATGAATGTCAAGTTGAAATTAATATTTGATTTTGACTTTTAATTTATAAACCAATTTATGAATCAACTATGCTACATGTACACTCTTGTATTCATCTTTCCTTATACTCTGCCACATGGCATGATAATCCCCTTTGATTTCACAAACAATCTTTCTCTTTCCTGCCTAGATTATGTAACATATGAGGAATGTAAGGATAGATGCACAAAAGAGTGTACGTCTAGCACAATTGTTTATAAATTGTATCCAAGCGGAGGCTTAGAATAGAAAGACTTGTTAAGTAAGGTATTAGGAACTAACCTTGGATTGTTTCATTAAAAAAGAAGATTCTACCTTTCTTCAAAATGCATTACTGATACTTTTGCTGTGTGACTGTGACATGAACTACTAAGAGATATTTATATTTGATTATCTAGTTGTTTAACTGGGTACATGTTATTTCAGGTCATGATCTCAAGAATGGGAATTGATTTCAAGCGTTTGAAGGTGGCAACAATGTACGGTAACTTAAATTTCTATTAACTTCAAGGACGATACAGAACCTAGAATCCTGAATTATTATAGTGTGTGAATTTATATGATGGCCTGTACAATGAATGAATGTTACAAAATAAAGATTCGGCCATCTCCTACTAAGTTTATCTTAGTGTAAGCAGCAATACTATACAAGGCTTCTCTTTAGTTGTCCTAAGTGATCTTGAATGTTTGCCTTTATTCTTTCTTTGCTCTTAGTTTAATATATGCTTTCTGGGGAAGATTCAAACACAACAATGTTTACCGAGCTATTGAGCTTTAGACACGATAGTTATGTTCATAAATGAAGTCAATGATGTTCATTATATTAAAGAAAATTTTAATCGCTTCCGCATTTATGATTTTAAGAGAAAATGAAATAATATTACTTCCAGATCTAGGTATCTAGATTTGGGGGGTGTTACATTTCCACATTTGGATAACAATTATTCATGACTATTGTACTCAAAGTAATTCAAGATTATACAATAGATAAGCAATTTTTGAAAAAAATTAGGCACAAATAACATATTTGGTCATAACTCCTGAATCAACAACAATTTTAAATATCAAAATATCTTAATCCGGCAAGGCTATCTAACTTGTCAACTCAAATTCATAATAATTATAAGAATGAGTGTAGTCTGGTTCGATTCGATTATGAAGAGAATCGAGTACCAGTGAGAATCTTAAAATTGGAACCATTTGTTTCATATTCAACTATAGAACCGATGCGGAACCGAACCAACCGGTTTTCATTCGGTCCAATCTGGTTCTTTATATTAAAAACTTATAAAAATAAATTATGAAACTGCTAGTCAAACAAAAATGAACAAAAATAAAATATGAAACCACTTGTCATTCTTTTAATCTAGTAATGCAAAAAAATCAATTGAATAAGGCAACAAACTAAAATCCACTCCAAGACTCGAGATCAACTCACAAATGCGAAAAAAAAGATAAACTATTAAACAAAGCACAAACGTTAAGATTTCAATTGAAAAATAGTTTTTTAAGAAAATTCGTATAACAATAACTATATTATCTTTAGTAATACTCAAGGATCTTAATTCTTGATGGCTGGTCACTTTGAAAACAATGAAAATTTTGAATTCTTATGAAATATTGAACTACAAATATATTTTTTCCTATTAGGTTGCATTAAAGTTATTAATTTATAGAGTATTTATAAGATTTTTATTTTTGGATTACCCGTTAAGGGAAGAAGAAGCATAAAAGAAAATGAAATTTAAACGTGTGAATAATTTTGGGGTCTAGTGTTCAAAGATCTAGTACATCGTAGTACAAGCAAAAAGAGAAATTCAGGAGAACCGAATTCACTACTAGTTCTCAAGGCAGTATCGAGAGCCGTTTCTCGATACATTGTCCCAAAATCGACCAATTTAATAGAAGAATATAAACCGAACCTACCGTTCTATTTGGTTCAGTCCGGTTCCATCGACTCTGGGAAAAAAATGCCCACTCCTACAATTAGAGCACAATAATCCCCAATTTTAAATCAAATTAATTTTAACAATTAAAAAAAAAAAAACACACAATAATATTTGATTTTGAAAAATAAGGAAAATTAACTTAAAATCTACAAAATAAGAAAACATGGAACTTGAGAATTTTGGAGGAAAAACGTGATTGAGATTATGGTTCCGCTTAACCGCTGCTTAGTTAATTTCCCATAAGCAAATTAACAAATTACTTATTAACGATATTAGATTCGATTGTCCAATTTTATCTAATTACCTCTCTCGAGTGAAATTAAGCATGGTTGATTGATTTAATCTATTATACCTTTATGTCGATTGAAACCAAATAACTGCATTCAAATTTTGTGAAAATAACCCAATAGATCACCTAGGGTTAGGGGTAGGGCTGGATAAAACTCTCGAATCGAACTTGAACCGAATAATCAAATAAGAACCGAATCAAAATAATTTTTTATATTGCATTAATTAATTTTTTCTAAACAAATTAGCAAATTACTAATTTTGTGATTAATGTTCTAACTCTCAAGTCAAGTCCATGCCTAGCTAACCCAATCCAACCCAATTTCTAAATTCAATTTTTGATTTAATTTTTTGATCCTATTATTAATTTCATTCTTAGCCTAAGATGTAAGCCTTTTTTAAGTTTTTATCATTCTCTTTCCAATTTCACACTTGCATTCGGTAACCACTGAGTCACTGACCTCAAATCATTTGATAAATTGAAAACCTACATTTACATGCCCAAATCGAAACAGCCGACCGCTGAGTCCGACTTTCCCCCTCCAATGCCCATCGAAGCCGCAACCTTTAACCACGATCACCTATCGTTGACCATTAGAAATCTGTTAAAAAATTTAATCATGGTACGAAACCAAACAGAACCGAACGAAACCGAACCAAATTGAACCGAACCTGAACGGTTCCATAATTACATTTGGACCCGACGGTTCCATTTATTAAATACCCAAAAATTTTGGTTCGGTTCGGTTCTTAACCAACCCTACTTATGGGTATATTTTTATTCCCTACATGAACTTCGTGGTCTAAAATGTACAAGACTTTCTCAATAATCGAACAAATCACTTAGCACACATTTCTTTGCCAAATAAATGAATAGCATGAAAATAAATAGCAAATACACATGACATAAGTAATGTTAACATCAAAGAGCAAATATTAAAATTAATTAAAGTTATATTTAGCTACTACCATAAATCCCAACACAAGAAATTAGAAAATATATGATAACAAAGGAGAATATTCATAACATTCATTATAAATTTGGAGGAAATGTGGATTAAATACAAAAGAAGAGATAGAACCCCTTTTGGTTGATTTTTGAAAATGAAAAAACCCTTGTTCTTGATTTTTCCCAAAGTTTCTCTAATTTCTTGATTGAATCTCCTCCATCTGCTCTAGATTGTATACCCAAAATTTCAAGAAAATATCACAAGAAAAAGAAAGAAGAAAGGAAAAAAATGAAACATGAAAAGAAAAGAGGAAGAAGACGACTCCCAGAAATAGCTCGTTTTTCTTCTAAAACCCCACCTCGTAAATTGCAGTCTTAGTCTCCCAAAGTTTTAAAAAGTGGACAAAATGGACCCTAAGAATTTATTATTATTATTATTATTATTATTATTATTATTATTATTATTATTATTATTATTATTATTATTATTATTAAATTCGGCATCTAGGCGCCAACTAGGGGCGGACCCAGCACCTGGCCAGCCCCCGCGGCCTCCCGTGTTGGGTCCGCCGGGAAGAATTTCAGAGCCGGCGGAACTGGTGAAGAAGATCAGACGATTTTTTTTTTCCTTTTTTTTGAGTTTGGGCCTATTATTTTTCAACAATAAGGCCCAATGGCTTGCAACCAGTGAACCAACCCATTTCTACAAGGTCCAAAATCCAAATGATGAAAATCCCAAATTCCCAATTGATTCAATCTTCAAAAGCCTACCCAAACCAAAAGAGAGGAAGCGAACGACCAATTGATTCAATCTTCAAACCCAATTGAACTAGCCTACCCAAACCAAAAGAGAGAAGAAGCAGACGCTGCAGACGAAGTCATGATTCGAAGCTTACCGTGGCTGCAGCCGCTGTACCACCAGTTCCAGCCTCCAGGTTCCAGCTCCAGCCTCCAGCAGACCACCGGTGACCGGTGCACGGGCAGCAGCTTGGAAGTCCAGTCGCCAGTCGCCTCTCACCAGTCTCCAGTTGAGTCGCCTCTCGAGTCTCGCCTCTCGCCAGTCGCCTCTCGGTCAGATTGAGAAATTAGAAGTGAGTTCTTTGTTCTCTTCTCACTTCACTCGTCAGACTTTATGTTTTTGTTTTTTAGGGTTAATTGGTTGTTATTTGTTAATTTGTTTGTTATTTATGTTTTTGTTTTTTATGGTTAATTGGTTGTTATTTGTTAATTTGTTTGTTAATTTGGTTGTTAATTTTTTTGTTAATTTGGTTGTTATATGAAATTATGACTGTGTAGTTTTAAATTGGGTATTTTGGTAATTTTGGTAATTTTGGGGATTTTGGTAATTTAGGTTTTTAGAAAATTAGGGAAAAGTGAAAAGAATTAATGAAGAAAATGTTGGGCTCAATTAAATTATGTGTAGACTATTTTTTAATCAATTTTAATTGAAAAATAAATTGGGGCATTTTGCAGATTATGGAGCGATTTTTTCAACCGAAACGAAAGTCCATACATGGTTCTTCTTTATCTAGTTGTGCATCTAGTCCCGCAACTGATTCTAGTCGATCACAAGAGTTATTAAATAACACAAAGAAGTCCCGATCTCAATTCAATGGGGATGATCTTATATCTGATACAGGGAAACGCCCCCCATCGACTCATACGATCCCAATATCAGAGATGATGTTAGGATGGCATACTTGGAGAAATGTCCTTGTCAAACATATGGACATGACTTTCTAAGAAGAAAGATAGGGAATGATAATAGGTGTTTTCGGAAAGAGTGGTTCTCTGAATTTCATTGGTTGGAGTACAGTATAGAAAATGATGCGGCGTATTGTTTGCATTGCTACTTGTTCAAACCCGATAGAGGGGGTCAAGGGGGTGGACATATATTAACTAAAACCGGCTTTAGGGATTGGAAGCACAAACCGACATTGAAAGATCATGTCGGTCTCTTTGATAGTGCTCATAATCAAGTTTTTGCAAAGTGTACCAATTTGATGAATCAAAAGTAGAGTATCTCTTATGTTATTTCAAGTCAAAGTAATAGTCAACAAAAAAGTTATAGGACGAGATTGACTGCGGTGCTAGATTGTACTAGATTCCTTTTGATGCAAGGATTGCCATTTCGTGGTCACGATGAATCCAAAGAGTCTCTTAATAGAGGAAATCTAATTGAGCTACTAGACTGGTATGCAGCTCGTTGTGAGGAAGTTAAAGAGGTATTATTCACTAATGCTCCTGGAAATGACCAAATGACTTCACCAAAGATCCAGAAGGACTTGGTTAATTGTTGTGCCGTAGAGACAACAAGGGCTATTATCAATGAGATGGGTGATTGTTTATTTTCAATTTTGGTTGACGAGGCTCGTGATAATTCTATAAAAGAACAAATGGCAGTTATTTTGAGGTTTGTTGACCAAAGTGGGGTCGTGAAGGAGCGTTTTTTGGGCATTACCCATGTCGCTGATACTTGTGCCAAATCACTTAAGGATGCCATTGATGCAATGTTTTCTACTATGGGTTGAGCATATCTTGTCTGAGAGGTCAAGGTTATGATGGAGCAAGCAATATGTCAAGTGAGTTCAATGGTTTGAAAGCTTTAATTTTAAGAGAGAACCCACATGCTATGTATGTCCACTGCTTTGCTCACCAACTTCAGTTGGCAGTTGTTTCAATGGCACGTAGGAATAACATGCTTGGTGATTTTTTTAATATGCTTACTATTATTGTGAATTTGGTGGGTGCATCATGTAAGCGTGTAGATGCTCTTCGAACAAGTTACCATGCCGAGATTTTGGAGAAGCTTAATATTGGGGAACTTTGTGGTGGGAGTGGTAAGTTTCAAGAAATGAGTTTGGCACGCCCAGGTGATACTAGATGGGGCTCACACCTACTGACAATTACTCGTGTTATTAATATGTTTAATGCTATTATAGATGTTCTTGAGGATATATCAGAAGATGGCGTAAATTTAGAGCAGAAATCAATGGCCGACAGACAGATGGACACTATGCAGAGCTTTGAGTTTGTGTTCAGTCTCCACTTCATGTTTGAAATTCTAGCAATTACAAACAACTTTTCACAAGCCTTACAGAAGAAGGATCAGGATATTCAGAATACTGTGGGTTTATTAAATTTGTGTAAGGACATGAGAGACAATGGCTGGGATAATTTGTTGAGTAGGGTGACTGAGTTTTGTGTTATTAGACATATTTTTGTGCCCAATATGGAGGATATTGTAGTATTGAGAGGTCGGCCTAGGCGTGGAACTCAGCAGGTGACTTATTATCATCGTTTTTATGTTGATTTGTATTGTTACGTGATAGACTCAATCTTGCAAGAGTTGAATGATCATTTTTCCGAGACAACTACTGAGCTCCTAACTTGCATTTCGTGTTTAAATCCAAGAGATTCATTTGCAGTTTTTGATAGGGATAAATTGCTACGTCTTGCTCAGTTGTATCCTTTGGACTTCAATAATGAAGAGCTTTTATTACTTTGACCTGAACTTGACAAGTTCCTTATATATGTGAGAATTACTGAAGCCTTCTTTAATCTCAATAGCATTTCTTGTGTGACTCGGAAGTTGGTTGAAACAAGAAGCTCTTGTTATTTTCCATTGGTTTATAGGCTGATTACATTGGTTTTGATATTACCTGTGGCAACTGCAAGTGTTGAAAGAGCATTCTCTGCTATGAATCTAATTGGTGGTGTACATGGAGAAAGAGTATTCTCTGCTATGACTTGCGCAACAAAATGGGAGACGACTGGTTGAATGACAATTTGGTGGTGTACATGGAGAAAGAGATTTTTGAAAAAATTGAGAATGAAGCAATATTGTAACGTTTTCAAAGCATGAGATCTCGTAGAATACAGTTGTCTAAGATTACAGTTACATAATAGGTTGTGTTGCGTATTTCTTTAGTACTTTTGGTTGTATTGAACTACGTTTTCATATGTACATATTTTTTATGTTTTAGTGCGTTTATATATATATATTGAATAATTTTTAATATTATATAATTAAATATTAATAAACGATATCGCTCTTACGATCGCTGATGGTTGACGTTGACTAGTCAACGTCCGCCCGGGCTGAGTTCAAAACCTGGGTCCGCCACTGGCGCCAACCTTTTGCTAGGAATTCAATTTGGATGGTTTATTTTGCATCTAAGTCTCCCAAATTATTGAACGCTAGGTTATTCAACTTTGATCTTGTACAATTTGGTCCTTAAATTTTGACTTTTCTTTCAATTTTGCCCAAAAAATTGCAGTTCAAGGTCCTTCAACTTTCTAATATGTGAACTTTGGATCCCCAACTTCACAATTTTCTACGCTTTTAGTTCATTTTTACTTCATTTTGCTCTGTGCTATTTCCTTAGATGATTTTTATCTACAAAAGCAATAATGACATAATTGTGAATATAAATTCGCTCATTTAATCAATATTAAAATTATTTTGATATTAAATAAGTGTGCAAAAACACACTTATCATAATGAATAGTTAAAAAATTACAAGTGTCATGAAATATGTGGTGAAAAGTAAAAAGTAATGATTGACTTTGATTTAAACTTTTTAGCTGAACCAAATATGGACATATTTTCAAACCAACAATAACAATTAACTAGCTAATGTATCAATACCAATACAAAACCTAGATATTTTCCTAAGCTAATCATCGTTGTTGTAGTTATTCAAAGGATTAGTATGGGACAAAAATTGTAAAAATTAGAGATTACTTAGTCCCAAATTGTAATCAAACAAGTTCATGTCTTATACGGTGGTGAAATTGTAGCGAGATAGACCTCCGTTTTCTCCTTGACGAGTAGGGTAGTCCTGATTAATGAATGCTACCTGCAAAATGAGGTCGGGACTTTCTCTCCCATTGTACCTCCAGCGTGAGAATCAGTATTCGGTTTAAGAAAGTAGGAAGAGAGTATAATTGGAATTCAAATACTTCGAGTTTCAAGAAAGCCCAT
Organism: Fraxinus americana; assembly: GCA_035079005.1. Lineage (NCBI taxonomy): Eukaryota > Viridiplantae > Streptophyta > Magnoliopsida > Lamiales > Oleaceae > Fraxinus > Fraxinus americana. The sequence goes on from CM068710.1 coordinate 24,513,270, forward strand.
ACCTTTCTCCCCTTAGGGGTATTTATAGGCACTTGATGCAACGTACTCGTTCAGCGGTTAATGGTGCCACGTGTCCCACGTAAATCTTCCCACTTTTCCCACGTTCTGACGTGATGACCCCCACTCCTTAAGCGGTTGGTTGTACCCATGTTTGCCGTTGACCGGTTCCCATCTAGCTCATTGCCATTTGTATGGTTAAGTATAGTGTCGGCCTCATATTGGTAGATGGCCTATGTAAACGTAGATGGCCTCAAGGTGGTAGGCGGACTTATGGGGGTCGACGGCCTCATAGTGGTCGACGGCCTGTGTGAACGTAGAGGGTCTCATGGTGGTAGGCGGCCTCATAGGGGTGGACAGCCTCATGGTGGTCGACGACCACATAGTGATAGACGACCTACGTGAACGTAGAGTGCCTCATGGAGGTTAACGGCCTCATGGTGGTAGACGGCCTATGTGAACGTAGATGGCTTCATGGTGGGGGCGACCTTATAGTGGTGATAGCCTATGTAAACGTAGATGGTCTCATGGTGGTAGGCAGCCTTACGGGAGTCGACAGTCTTGTAGTGGTAGACGGCCTATGTGAACGTAGAGGGCCTCATGGTGTTAGAGCGCCTCATGGGGGTCGACGGCCTCATAGTGGTGACATCCTATGTGAACGTAGAAGGTCTCATGGTGGTAGGCGGCCTCATAGGGGTGGACAGCCTCATGGTGGTCGATGACCTCATAGTGATGACGGCCTATGTGAACGTAGAGTGCCTCATGGGGGTCAACGACCTCATGGTGGTAGGCGGCCTCATGGTGGTAGATGGCCTATGTGATCGTAGAGGGCCTCATGTGGGTCGACGACCTCATAGTGGTAGATGGTCTATCATGTGGTGCTCTACGTCGAGTGCATATCAAGTAGTTCTCACCTTATTGGCCATCGTAGATAATTATTAATGCCATCCTATATTACTAGTCCCTCTATCTCTTGTTGATGTTTATCGACAGAGGGTAGCCTCTTTACTTTTTTTGTGCTAGTTAAATTTTTTTTTTCATTTATTATGTATAAAACCATCATTATCCCTTCATCCGGCGAAAGCGCGAGTGGGGGGGGGAAGTCAATCGACTGACCTATCCTTAGATGGGTCGGTCGAAATTTCCCAACTGACCAGCGAGGCTGGTCGACATCGACCGTGGCTGTTGGTCGTTCGTCGACCAATGCTGGTCGACCATTGTTGGTTGATCTTCAACCATGATCTTCAACCAGCATAGGGATTGGTCGACGATCGACCAACCCCATGGGTCTCCTCTTCGCGTTGATAGACTCCTCCATGAGCCCGATATTTCAACACATTTGGTCGAATCTCACACTTTTCAACCGAGCCTCCCAAAAAAATTATATTGGCTCAACCAAATCTTGAAATCAAACGGGATCCGACGGGTGAGTTAGTAGTTCTTGAGATTCCAAAGTACTATAGTCTTTATAATTACTCATCTAAATTGGAAAACTCACTTAGAAAATATGTGCGTGCGGACCACTATATTTATAGAACCCCTAGGCCCAAAGATTTTTTTTTTCCTTTATATCTATCTTGTATCATTGGTATGGTTTACCGATATGTGAGAGTTTATTTGCCCATCCTTGCACGACTCTTCCTATTTGATCATAATAGCTAGCAAGCATGACAGCCAGCGAGTGGGCGCCTGGTTACATAGGCGTAAGTCGAATGCTACGCGGTTGACCCGTGTGTGTTGGCGCCAAGCCCGGTTGTAATTTTACCTTTCGCATTTCATTTGCCAATCTTTGATTGGTTTTATTGGTATTGCTATCCTTTGTCGAATATAGGATGCAAGGTCTGATGGTTTGGGGCTTCAACCAATTCATAGATTTGAAGGCCCCTACCTCGACCGTAGAACTCCGTTGCGCTTGTTACAAATCTATCGGTTTCATTCTTTTCGCCTAACCCCTTAGGCTATGTCGAATGCGGAGCATGGTTTCGGACCTTAACCAAGTTTTGGTTTTTGAGGTTATTTCTCAGACTTTAGAGTGATTTCGAGCTAACTGATCCTTTTTTTTATCTTTGTTGCTCGTCGTTGTATGTCAAACGATCTTGGGTTGTTGAATACAGGGTCCGGTGATTTTGAGCTTTAAACATTTTTGATTTTGAAAACTCACCACCAGCCATTGGAATGATTTTGAGCTAACCAATTTTTTGACTTTGTTGCTCACCTCTATATGTTGAGAGCGATCTTCGAGACAGTAGGGTATAGGGTCTGGTGATAATCATCAACCTTTAGAGCGATTTTGAACTAACCAATTTCTTGGCTTTGTTGCTCAGCTCTATGTGTTGAGCGATCTTCGAGGCAGTAATGTATATAGTCTGGTGATAATCACCAGCCCTTAGAGCGATTTTGAGCTAACCAATTTCTTGACTTTGTTGCTTACCGCTATGTGTTGAGAGATCTTGGTGATAATCACCAGCCCTTAGAGTGATTTTTAGCTAACCAATTTCTTAGATTTGTTACTCACCGCTACGTGTTGAGCGATCTTCGAAACAGTCGAGTATATGGCCTGGTGATAATCACCAACCCTTAGAGCGATTTTGAGCTAACCAATTTATTGGTTTTATTGCTCATCGCTATGCGTTGAGCGATCTTTGAGGTAGTAGGGTATAGGGTCTGGTGATAATCACCAGCCCTTAGAGCGATTTTGAGCTAACCAATTTCTTGACTTTGTTGCTTACCGCTATGTGTTGAGAGATCTTGGTGATAATCACCAGCCCTTAGAGTGATTTTTAGCTAACCAATTTCTTAGATTTGTTGCTCACCGCTACGTGTTGAGCGATCTTTGAAACAGTCGAGTATATGGCCTGGTGATAATCACCAACCCTTAGAGCGATTTTGAGCTAACCAATTTATTGGTTTTATTGCTCATCGCTATGCGTTGAGCGATCTTTGAGGTAGTAGGGTATAGGGTCTGGTGATAATCATTAGCCTTTAGAGCGATTTTGAGCTAATCAATTTTTTGGCTTTGTTGCTCACCGCTGTGTTGAGCGATCTTCGGGGCAGTATGGGAAATTTATAGTCTTCGCTTCAACCAATCACAAATCAAGGTCTCGATCAGTCGAGCTCTTTCATGTCCCAAATTTTCATCAATATCTTGGCCCATGAAGTATTTAAAGGGGTGAAGGCTTTGAACTTCTCTCGCTTCTGCCTAACTGTCCGATCCTGAGTGTACCCCATGTTTATGAGCTCATTCCTCGACTTGTCTTTATCAACGTGTTTTCTCTCATCACCTGTCTTTTGCTTGTGACTTTCTGCTTTCCATCTTTCTTTTAGATATTTAGTAACCTTCTTTGCTTCATCTGCATCAACGTACTTGTCATCCTTTTTCAACAGTTCGTGCATCGATTCTGGGGGGTTTTTAGAGAGTGACATCTTAAAGGCCCTGTTCTGTGTAACGTTGTTACCACTGCAAATATTTGAAAGTCCTTTGTATCAAGTGTTGGCCGATTGAACCTAGCCAAGTACTCTTGTAAAAATTCATCTTTCTCTTGCACAATCCGCTTTCTTTTGCTACTCATGAAGTATGCCACAAAAATCCTGGAAAGCTCATCAAAAGTCTTTATAGACCTGGGTGCCAAGGTGGCCACCTAGTCTCTAGCTTCTCTCTTGAGTGTTGGGGGAATGGACCGGCACATCACTACGTCTGGGGCTACATAGAGCCTTATTAAATCAACGAAGGTCCACAAATAGTCAATCGGATCTATGACTCCATCATTTGCTTCTATCATTGGCTATTTAAAGCCTTTCGGTAAGGAAATTGCCATGATTTTAGGTGCAAAAGGATCTTCTTCCAAAACCATTTACCTTTGCCTATCCTTCCTCTTAGTTAATGCATCATCTATGTTCTGGGCCATCATCTCCTTCATCTTCCTTTCCAAGTCCATCTTGGGTCGGGGCGAAAATGCAACCCCTATAGCCCCTAAGTCCTCCACTGTTGGCTGAGTAATAGGCGGGATAGCAATTTGCGCCACTTAGGGCAGTTGATAACGTACGACCTCCGGTGGATTCTATGGTTGGGCTGCGGCTTTCTGCGTTTAACTCTGCAAGAAGGCCATCATGGTTGCCAATTGAGTTTCCAGGGCACTAAATTGGCTCTGCGTCATATATGCAGTGGCGGGTCGTAACCTCTTGCAACAAATTTCGACTCCATCTCTGCTGCATTTCCAACCGTACGCATTTCATTCCTAGTCCATTTCTTTGACATAGCTTTTTTGTTCAGTAGATTCCCGCAGACGGCGCCAATGAAATTGTAGCGAGATAGACCTCCATTTTTTCCTTGACGAGTAGGGTGTTCCGGCTACTCCGATTAATGAATGCAACCCGAAAAATGAGGTCGGGACTTTTTCCCCCATTGTATCTCCGGCGTGAGAATCAGTATTCGATTTAAGGAAGTAGGAAGATAATATAATTGGAATTCAAATAGTTCGGGTTTTAAGAGAGACATACCTTTCTCACTTTAGGGGTATTTATAGGCACCTGATGTAACGTACTCGTTCAGCAGTTAATGGTGCCACGTGTTCTACATAAATCTTCCCACTTCTCTTACGTTCTGATGGGATACCCTCACTCCTCAAGCAGTTGGTTGTACCAACATTTGCCGTTGAGCGGCTCTCGTCTAGCTCATTGCCATTTGTATGATTAAGTATAGTATCGGCCTCATAGTGATAGACGACCTATGTAAATGTAGATGGCCTCAAGGTGGTAGGCGGCCTCATAGGGGTGGACAACCTCATGGTGGTCGACGGGCTCATAGTGATAGACGGTCTATGTGAACGTAGAGTGCCTCATGAGGGTCGACGGCCTCATGGTGGTAGGCGACCTATTATGTGGTGCTCTACGTCGAGTGCATATCAAGTAATTTTCACCTCATTGACCATCGTGGATAATTATTAATGATATCCTGTATCAGGTGGCATTTGAGAATAATCTTCATATTCTCAAGTGAACAAAATTATTAAAGAATGCACGTAGTTTTTCCTGATTTTAATATTATTAACTGCAATTTATGGTATAGTTGTGGGTATTGGATAACAAAGCAGAACTTGCATCACAGTACATTGTTAGAAATTTGTGCATGAGCAGTAAAGAAAAATAGATTGGAGGTCTTGACTCCATTCGAAAACAACCGGGTGGGTTGGGTAATTTTCTCGTATACTAAAATTTAAAATAAAGTAACTAGAAGAGCAACTAGTGGGACGAAGGAACTAAGGAAGGATAATACTAATATAAATGTTCCACCTAAGCAAAAAGAGTACAATTTGCATTGGCAAAGCATGGCTAACAAAGAAAATATAAAGTTCATTTACTTGTTGAGAATTTTTTACATAAATGTTATAATTAACGCTCACTAATAAATGTATGCATGCCAAGAAAATATTATTAGGCTGAAGAATGAATCCTTTCTCAGTAGGAGGGCATAATGTAAGAATAATCTTTTTTTTTTGCTATAACATAACCGTCAAAACGTTAAGTCGAGGCAAAGTACGTAATAAAGCCACTTTGCGACCCACTATTGTGAGAAAAGATAAAGAATTAGAGAATACTACCTAAAGTACCTATATCAAGACTCATTGCTGTTGCATTATCGCAATTGTTAATCCCAATTATACCAGCTCCACAACATAACATGTAATTGATATACACTTCAATTGGCATAAGCAAGGCTTTTTAACCATTTAATGTATAGCCATGTCTCGTTTAGATAAAAATAAGATTTTTAGTAAATTTTGTTAAAAGCAGATGGAATGTATTGTTGGATAATTTCAACATATATGGGGCCACACGTTGTATATTGAAATGTGTGGTGCTATTATTTAAATGATATTAGTCAATTAAAGTGATCCGATAAAGATGTGTTATGACTAATGGGTATTAGATTTCATGGAATTATAGTGTAGATACCGGAGTGTTGTTTTAAATTGATGAGGGGCCAATTTGAAGCAACTGAAAGATAGTGACTATTGAGTTACTACTATTATTTTATATGGTTATGGTCCCCATTTGTTGATGTTCTTGAAGTTTCTCTACATCCCCATCAATAGAGAGCAAAAGCTAAGGGAAGATCATCAATCATTTGGAAGATCCTAATCTATCCAGGCAAAGAATTTGTTTATCATGGATCAAGGTATGGTTTTATGTTTTGTTACTTTCTTGGATTTCAACATGGAGTAAGATCTATGGTTATGTATTATTATGAATTAAGGATTTGATTATTGTTTTGATCAATAATCATATTATGTTTTTCTTTCAAGTGGTATCAGAGCCTCTCCATAGTTGAAATTTTGAGAAATTGTAGATTTAAAATCCTGAATTTTTGTGTTATTTGATCTTAATGTTATTTAAGATATTTAGCATGATATTATGTTATGATCTTCAATTCGGTATGTCATACATGAAATTAGCATGTTATTGTTAATTCTAGTATATTATGTTATGGATCTAGAGTTTTGGTATTTTAATTCATGAAATTAGCATGTTATTTTTATGGATTTTAACATGATTTTATGATAATGTTTGAGATTTTCTTCCAAATTCGGATTAAGATATTTTCAGATCAGGTTTCAAAAAAAAAAATAATAATAATAAAAAAATTATTTGTTGTGTGGCGAGTCTGACGGCGACGTATATTATTGCTGTCTGACCAATGAAGTCATTCTTTATGTGATAGTTTTATTGCTTTATTTCAATAGCCACTTTGCGGTGGGAGAGGGTTACTGTCCGTGATCCTATTTTCCGGGGGGCGAGGGGGGAAGATGAAGGGGTCTATTCCTCTCCATTAAGTTTTCAATTATGGCTATTAATATTTTCGGTTATGGAATTTTTGGGGGCGGGGGCTTGGGCTGTAAATTTGAAGTTTTTGGGCCATTGTTTGCAATTAAAAATTAGGGTTTGGGTTGAGTTATTTACTATTCAGTCCCTAAAGTTTAAAGTTAATCCTAATTGGACCTTAAGATTATGAGTTTTAATAATTCAACCCCTAAAGTTCTGAAATTAATTAATTTGGGCCATTTAAGTTCTGAATTTGATCATTAAGCCCGTGAATGTTCATAATTGGTTTAGTTTGGTCTCTAAAGTTCCGCATAATTGATTTTTGACTCCTAAACTTTCCAATTATTAACAATTAACCCCTTAAAGTTTGGAATTAATTAATTTTGACCCCTAAAGTTTTGAATTATTAATCTTTAGGCCCTTTAAGTTTCAAGATTAATTAAATTAAGTATTCTGCTTTTCAAATTTTGGTATTAAGGACTCATTTGAGTATATATAATATTCAAAAGTGAATTGATGAGAAGCAATATATTGCCAAAGCAATCTCTTTTGTGGAAATTAATTAACTTAGAATATTAGAAGGATTTCGTGTGTATGCTAGTTCATGCGGATATTAATCGGCCCAAAGGAATGTTAATATTTGGCCGAATTGCATGCACACTTGTGGTGGTAAACATGTGACAATTATAAGGTTTCCATGTGAATAATAAATCAATCCAAAGATGGATTTATTATTTGACAGGAGTTATTGTTAATGTTTGATCACTACACCAAGAGTACCACTTACAATTAATATTACTGTCCAAAGACTTGATATTAATGATGTGCTAGGTATCTTGAGATGGGACTTACCATTATTTAAATTTATTGATTATTGAATCTTAATATTAATATGAGCATAATTTATCCTCTTCTCTCTACAGCTAATTCATCTGCTACTACCATATCTGCAAATGTTAATTCTATTCCCATGCTCAATGGGACCAACTTCAAGGATTGAAAAGAGAACGTTTTGATTGTTCTTGGCTACATGGATCTAGATCTTGCGCTTCGAATTGAGCAACCCACTCCTCTTACGGACGAAAGTTCATCTGATGAAAAGATGAATTTTGAGAAGTGGGATCGCTCAAATCGCATGAGTCTAATGATCATTAAGTGCAGCATTCCAGAAGCCTTTAGAGGCGTTGTATCTGAAGAAGTGACTAATGCCAAGGATTTCCTTGCCGAAATTGAGAAACGTTTTGCAAAAAACAATAAGGCTGAAACAAGCACGCTTCTGCAACGCTTGATTTCAATAAGGTATAAAGGCAAAGGAAATATGAGGGAGTACATCATGGAGATGTCTCACATTGCTTCTAAACTTAAGGTACTAAAGCTCGAGCTGTCTGATGACTTGCTCATACATTTGGTATTGATTTTGCTTCCTGCACAATTCAGTCAGTTTAAGGTCAGTTATAACTGGCAGAAGGAGAAATGGTCTCTAAATGAGCTCATTTCATATTGTGTGCAAGAGGAAGAAAGGTTGAAGCAAGATAGAACTGAAAATGTTCATTTGGCAAGCACTTCTAAGGCTAGTACTTCTAAGGCAAGCTCTTCTAAGAAAAGAATGAAGGAATATGAAGCTGCTCCTAAGGGTCCAGTACTAAAGAAAAGGCAAGAGGACAAAGGGACTTGTTTCTTTTGCAACAAAACTGGACATTTGAAGAAGAACTGTACCAAATACCACGCATGGCGTGCAAATAAAGGTACAAATCTTACTTTGGTCTGTTCTGAGGTTAATGTAGTTTCAGTGCCTAGAAATACTTGGTGGTTAGATTCTGGTGCTACTTCTCACATAAGTATTTCTATGCAGGGTTGTCTGAACTATTGAAAGCCAAATGATGGTGAAAGATACATCTACGTGGGTGATGGCAAGTCGGTAAAAGTTGATGTAATAGGCACTTTTCGGTTATTGTTGAAAACTGGTCATTATTTGGATTTGAAAGACACTTTTGTTGTGCCGTCTTTTAGACGGAATTTGGTTTCTGTTTCTTTGTTGGACAAATTTGGTTATTATTGTTCATTTGGAAACAATCAGTTTAGTCTTTCTTTAAATTCCAATATTATTGGTACTGGTTTATTATCTGCATATGATAACTTATATTTGCTTGATACTGTTGCATCATATAATGAAAACCTGCATGTGGAATCACGTGGTACTAAACGCAAATTAAATAATGAAAATTCAGCAAAATTGTGGCACAAGCGCTTAGGTCACGTCTCTAAAGCTAGAGTTGAATGGCTCGTGTCAGATGGTATTTTAGATTCCCTTGACTTTATAGATTTTGATGTATGTATTGAATGTATCAAGGGAAAACAGACCAAAACTAAGAGATTAGGTGCTAATAGAACTTCGGATGTCTTAGAATTGATACATACAGATATTTGTGGACCATTCCCTACGGCTTCTTGGAATGGTCAACAATATTTTATATCATTCATAGACGATTACTCACGTTATGGGTACCTATATCTCATTCATGAAAAGTCTGAGTCACTGGGCATGTTCAAAGTGTTTAAAACTGAGGTTGAGAATCAACTCAACAAAAGGATAAAAAGCGTTAGGTCTGACCGTGGTGGTGAGTACTACGGCAGAAATGACGGTTCAGGTGAACAATGTCCAAGACCATTTGCTAAATACCTAGAGGAATGTGGAATCGTCCCACAATACACCATGCCAGGATCGCCTAGCATGAATGGTGTTGCTGAGAGACGAAACAGGACTTTTAAGGATATGATAAGGAGTATGATTAGTCATTCCACCTTACCAAAATCACTCTGGGGAGAAGCATTAAAGACTGCAGCTTATATTCTGAACAGAGTACCAACTAAAGCTGCTGCCAAAACACCTTATGAGCTTTGGACAGGTAGAAAGCCTAGTCTAAAGCATTTTCACATTTGGGGATGTCCAGCTGAGGCTAGGCCTTATAGGCCACATGAAAAGAAATTGGACTCCAAAACCGTGAGCAGCTACTTTATTGGTTATTCTGAGCGGTCAAGGGGCTATAAATTCTATGATCCCACACTCAAGTCAATTTTTGAAACGGGAACTGCAACATTTTTTGAGGATGTTGAGTTTGGGGGGAGAAATAAGGTTAGAGACATTGACTTTGAGGAAGAAGTTGAGGAAGGGTCGGTTTTGATTCCTACAATTGCTTTTGACAATGTACAGGTTCCTATACCTGTTATTGATCAAGAAGTATATCCAGAACCTCAACAAGACAATGTTGAACCTCCCATCCAAAATGAGGTAATTATTCCTGATGTACAAACTCAACAACCTCAAGAACCAATACCTTTAAGGAGATCTACGAGAGAAAGGAAAAATGCTATTTCGGATGATTTTATAGTATTTCTCCAAGAACATGAGGAAAATAATGGATTGATGGAAGATGATCCAATCAACTTCCGTCAGGCCATGCAGGGTTCTAACTCTCAAAAGTGGATTGATGCCATGAATGAAGAGTATAAGTCTATGCAAGACAATAAAGTTTGAGATCTTGTCACGTTACCAGAAGGTGCGAAGCCCATTGGTTGCAAATGGATTTTTAAAACCAAGAGGGATTCGAAAGGTAATGTGGAAAGATATAAGGCTCGTCTTGTAGCTAAAGGCTTTACCCAAAAGGAAGGTATTAACTTCAAAGAGATTTTCTCTCCAATTTCAACGAAAGACTCTTTCAGGATAATTATGACACTTGTTGCGCACTTTGACCTTGAGTTACATCAGATGGATGTTAAGACGGCGTTTCTCAATGGCGACATTGATGAGACGATCTATATGGTGCAACCAGAAAACTTTGTGTCAGGAGACCCGAAGAATATTGTTTGCAAATTAAAGAAATCCATCTATGGGCTCAAACAAGCTTCCCGTCAATGGTACTACAAATTTCATCAAGTAATTATCTCGTTTGGTTTTAAGACAAATGCTGTTGATGATTGTGTGTATCACAAGTTCAGTGGGAGTAAGCATATTTTCCTGGTTTTGTATGTTGATGACATACTGCTTGCCACTAATGATATAGGCATGTTGCATGAAACCAAGAGATTTTTATCTAGGAATTTTGAGATGAAAGATCTTGGTGACGCCTCTTTTGTATTAGGGATTCAGATATATCGAGATCGCTCTCAAGGTATTCTTGGATTATCGCAAAAGGGCTATATCGATAAAGTACTTAAGAGATTTAGCATGCAAGACTGTAAATCAGGTGACACCCCTGTCGCTAAGGGAGACAAATTTAGTCTCGAACAATGCCCGAAAAATAACCTTGAAGTTAAGGAAATGCAGAAGATTCCCAATGCATCAGCTGTTGGGAGTCTTATATATGCTCAAGAATGTACACGTCCAGACATAGCATTCATTGTTGGAATGCTAGGCAGATATTTAAACAACCCTGGAATGGATCATTGGAAAGCAGCCAAAAGGGTTATGAGGTATTTGAAGAGAACAAAGGATTACATGCTCACATATGTCGGATCGGATCAGTTAGAGATCATAGGGTATTCCGATTCTGATTTTGCTGGATGCCAAGACAGCAGGAGATCCACATCAGGCTATATGTATCTGTTAGCTGGATGAGTTATTTCTTGGAAGAGTGCCAAGCAGACACTCATAGCTTCTTTTACCATGGCAGCAGAATTTGTAGCATGCTATGAGGCATCTAATCATGGAATATGGTTACGAAATTTTGTCACTAGGCTGCGCATTCTGAATGGCGTAGAAAGACCACTAAAGTTATATTATGACAATAACTCAGCAGTTCTATATTCCAATAACAACAGGAGCTCATCTAAGTCAAAATACATTGACATCAAGTTCCTGGTTGTGAAAGAAAGAGTACAGAGTGGACAGATTTCCATAGAGCATATTGGGACAAACTCCATGATTGCGGATTCACTTACTAAGGGATTGACACCCAAGGTCTTTCATGAGCACACTGCTCATATGGGTGTTGTATATCATGAGGATATCAAGTTTTAGTGGGAGTTTGTATTTTCATTGCTTTATGTTTTTGGACACATTTGTGTATTTGGATATTATTCTGTACAGAAATAAAGTATTCAGTTCATTTCACTCTGTTATTATGTTCAGTATTGATCTCACTTAAGAAATAAGGTTGGACCAGTTGGAAATAGACATGTTTGGATCACATAACATGTAATTTTCATGCTACACTCCCATGATTGATCTATGTCATTTGGTTGTATGGGTGTATGTGACCATTGATGGATTTAGTCACGTTAAATGTGACGAAAATCGCTTTGATCCTATATCAATATGACTAATGGACGAGATTGTTTGGTAATACCCATAATAATAATAGCAAAATTTTGAGCTCATAAGGTTGTGCACATTTGTAAGGTTACACGTATGGCCCAGTGGGAGATTGTTGGATAATTTCAACATATATGGGGCCACACGTTGTATATTGAAATGTGTGGTGCTATTGTTTAAAGGATATTAGTCAATTAAAGTGATCCGATAAAGATGTGTTATGACTAATGGGTATTAGATTTCATGGAATTATAGTGTAGATACCGGAGTGTTGTTTTAAATTGATGAGGGGCAAATTTGAAGCAACTGAAAGATAGTGACTATTGAGTTACTACGATTATTTTATATGGTTATGGTCCCCATTTGTTGATGTTCTTGAAGTTTCTCTACATCCCCATCAATAGAGAGTAAAAGTTAAGGGAAGATCATAAATCATTTGGAAGATTCTAATCTATCAAGGCAAAGAATTTGTTTATCATGGATCAAGGTATGGTTTTATGTTTTGTTACTTTCTTGGATTTCAACATGGAGTAAGATCTGTGGTTATGTATTATTATGAATTAAGGATTTGATTATTGTTTTGATCAATAATCATATTATGTTTTTCTTTCATGTATGGTTGAAAAATTATGAATGTTATAAAATGTGCATTTAAAATAAATGATTGAATTTGACTTAGATTTTAATCAACTTTTTAGCTGAACTAAATATGGACATATTGTCGGACAATACCAATTAACTAACTATGCTAACCTAAAAATTGTTTTCCTTAACTAATATTGATGTTGAGGCAAATCTTGACAAATTTAATAAGTTGACAATAGACCTCACCAATAGTTGTGAAAGTATTTGTAGTGATTAATAATTTGTAGCCTCGTTGAGTTCTCCGACTAAACATACAAAGATGTGAAAAATGCTTTAGAATGTGGTAGGAAAAGCTCAAGTGTTGCTATAATCGTTTCATTTTTAAGAAATAGAGATCTGAAATTTAAAAATAAGGTCAAAGACACTTCAAGTAGTGTAAGTTTAAAAATTCTATATAGAAATAATAAAAAAAGATAAAAAAAATTAAAATAGAGTAAGGGTAAAATGTTATTTCTATAGGAAAATAGGGCAATTTATAAAAGATTATTATAAAAGAGTAGAAGATAAGACAAAATCTCAAAAGGTTGAGGGCGAGCTGCAATAACATATAAAGAAGCTACATCCACAAATAGACAAATCTATAATGATTTTCCGAATTCATAGAAATAAAGGATGGTCAATTAACTATGGAAAATGAGTTTTCTAGCAAAGTTTAAATATAGGGAACAAAAATAATCTGATTTTTTTATAAAAAAAATTGATATATACTAGATTTAAGAAGAAACATCTCTAGGGATTGTAAATGATCAGGGTTTTAAAATAATCATTAAAATACAATTATTGTATTCTAAATAATTTTGCATATAACTAATAACACTCTTAAGACAAAGGAGATTTATGTGTTAAATGCTACATCCTTGGTAGGTGATTCACTTGTTGCTACATTATCACAAAATGATAAATCTGAAATTTGAAATAAAAGACTAGGTCATATGAGTGATAAAAGTTTGCAACATTTGAAAAAATAAGAATTTTTTGGATTAGATAAAATTGAAAAGTTGTCATTTTGTGAACAATGTATACTGAAAAATAGAATAAGTTGCCTTTTACTTCTTGAATTCATAATTCTATGTCTGATTTGGATTACTTGCATATTGTGTGTACTTATTGTGGTTAAAATATTTTTTCCTTAATAATAGGCTCGGTTAGGTATAAGTGAACAATTAATTTTAACCATACATTTCATCAACTTTTATCAAAATCTACAAAAACAAAATGATTTTAATCACCATCAAGCAGGATCTAGATGACATATCTACAAAAAAAAAAAAATCGGATTACTTTGTTTCAGAACAATTCAGATATTTGTTTCAATTTAAAAATTGAAAATCTATAAGTGAAAATCAAGTGAATATAAACTTGAAACTTCTAAGAACAAATAATGATTCTGTAACAAAGAAATTGATAATTTTTGTAAGAAAATTAGATCCTTAAGCATAGAGCTGCCACATATACTCCTCAACAAAACAAGCTTGTAGAATGAGTGGGACCCTATTAGAAAAGATTAGATGTATGTTAATTTGCTCTGGTCTTCCAAAATTATTGTGGGTGTAATTATTGCACTCTACTTAATAAATAAATTTCCTACTAAATCTGTAGATTATAAAACTCCTGATCATCTTTGGAGTTTTACAACACTCATTGCAGCTCTCTATAGTAGCAATAGCAATCAGTAGAATTAACGCTAAAGTCAAAAGCTTGTATTCAATGGATATACCTTACTTTTATTTGACATAACTAACTTCTCTACAATATCACTAAAACCATTCAACCCAGCTTCAGACTCTTTGTTAGAGCATATATCAAAGATATAATTCTCAAGTTGATCATTAATTATGACGAAATCTCTTTTAGAAAAATCTTTTGGATAAAACTCAGCAAGTTTTATCAAGCTTTTCTTGTCAAAAGAAGAAAATGAATTTTGTGGACATATACAATCTACACAAAGTAGTAACTCTGTATTTACCTATGAGAAATGATCATTCAAATTCTGAAGCTGTAAATCGATGACAGAATAAATTTACATTGTAATGATGTAAATTTGTAATTTATGAATGATTACGCTGTGGGTGACCACGAAACGGCGTAAAAACAAACCATCCATACTGGAAAAGTCAATATAATGCTACTTACAGAAAGAACATACTTATTCCAAAAAGGAATCTCATCCTTCGTTTCTCATTAGTTGGAGTCGGCACAATTTCAAAAATTGCATTGCATTCACAATATCTTGATATTTCCTTTGTAATTCCTTCGACAGTTCATTTTAAATCCCCAATACACTTCTCATCAAGCGTAGATTAAATGCAAAATAAAGTGTGTGTACAACTCCAATAATTTTTTGCATCACCTCTTTGATTACAAGAACAAAATTCATCTTCAACAATCATTTAAAGTAAATCACTAATAGCGGAGAACGTGGCAAGCAAGCTCACTAGAGAATTATAATGTGACCCCCACTGTGCATCACCAGAACCCTGTCCATTTAAAATCTAACCTTTCTTCGATGTCTTAGTAATAAAGTCTGATTTTTTTCTCGAAGAAGATCATAACGTTTAGAAGATGCTACAATAATATTTACCACACCACCAACCACACAAAAGATCTTTGCCACAACTGTAGGAGCTAGTTGTTGATGATGAAAACAATGAATGCAAAATGCAAATGGGTTCTCATGTAAAATGAGTGCTTTGATCCCATTAAACTTACATTGCATATTATTTTCCATATCATAACATTGTCTTCTCAATTTAGACATGATCAAGTTATATCTAAAAAAATCTTATCAATTTCAATTTTAAGTGAGAGAGCATGATACTTGTAACACGTTTAATTCCTACGAAACGTTCATTTACATGTCCACGTGACGTAAAATGATTGACATTTGCTCATTTGTTAACAAATTACAAAATTCATCGACTACAATAAAAAAGAATGAATCACCAACATCTTTGATAATAATAGTGATCGTGTTAATAGAACAAGCACTTACTATGGGGGTGTTTGAGTCCCATTATTTTTGAAGAATGTATCTTGGAATAGTGATTGATGGAAATTGTGTGGTTATAAAAGAAGATTTTTTTTTTTGATTTGGGTGTAATATTATTTTAATAAAAAATGTGTGGTTGAAAGAAAAGAAAACAAATATATTTTGGGAAAAAATGAGAATCAAACATCCCCATGTTCTTCTGAACATCATGTGATATCAATTTCCAATTTTGAGGAGCATTTTTAATGTGATGAAATTAATATCATTATTATGAGCAGCCAAAAATTGTAATTGGACTAGAAAGTTACCTGGATTGAAAGAATTCTCAATTCACCATGACCCCAAAATGATTGCCTTTGTTGCAATAAAAGTCAAACACAATCAACTGATACATTAAGATAGATAGAATATTCAGGGTGCGTTTGTCTCCCATTATTGGGAGAAAAATAGAGTAATGAATAGTATTTTTTGGAGAATGTGTGGTTGAAATTTAAAATAACTTTATTGGTTTGTGTGTAGAATATTTTATTGGGTGAATGTGTGGTGAATAATCTTACTGTAGCAAACAATTTTTTGGAATAATGGTAGGCAAACAGGGGCTCAATTCTTACTTGTTTTGATTGCTTGAAGGTATTGTTCTTGATTCATCAAAGCTTCACATTTCATGCGAGGATGATTAGTTGCATTATCGTGAACTCCAACATGAGCATTATGCATTTTTATGTTTCTAATACACGAATCCTTTCCCAACAAAAGAGTCTATTCCTCCTTCTTTTTAATTACTTTTTATGTAAACATAACAATACAAACAATAAGCATTACATTTTTTTATACTATACTCCAACCAATTAGCTAGAGGTGTCAATCCGGGTGGTCCGGTTCTGGTCGGGTCGGTCCGCCAACATATGAGCCCGGTAACGGCCCGCGTGAAAAAAAGTCCGCCCGCTGCGGGTTTCGGGCCGATTACGGGTCGGCCCACAATTTTGGACTACAACCCAAGCCCGCCCGTTGATCCATCCGGGTCGAGCCCATGCGGGTTACAGGTCGCGCGGGTCGCGGTTCGTTCCAGTTTGGCCCGTATGATTGTATAAATAAAATTATAAAAATATAGAATTTTTCATATTTATAGCAAAAATTTTTTTTTTTTTGTTAAATGTAAACTAAGAATTGAACAAAATGATAAATTCATAATTATATCAAGAAATTTTTACATAAAATTCAAATTTAATGTTACATGAATTATTTATAACTTTGCAAACTTAAATTTAACTTAAACAAATAACAACTACATCAAAATGTATGTCTAATTATTATTATCAAATATTTATAGTATAAGTACATTCCAATTAGCTTGGCACCTACTTAACTATAATTTAGTTGTTCAAAAATTATATTTTTGTTTTCCAATCAATCTTCAGGAATTGCAAGATTTTTGAAATCTTCAGCAATATCATCAATAATTTTATCTTGTATCCTTCGATCCGCGAATATCTAATCTTTCACGCATATGAGAGCTTCCAAAATATCTTCTTTAAGTCTAGATCATCTTTCGTCCAATACCCTGTTACCTGCACTAAAAGCAGATTCGGATGCCACTGTTGAGACTGGAACTGTTAGTAGATCTCGTGCCATTTTAGATTATACAGGATACGATCGCTCATTTAATTTCCACCATCGTAAAATATCTAATTTATCCACTTCATCTTTAGGTATTACACTATAATGATCAAATTGATAATATCTTTCTAATTCAGCAGGTGTGGTATTTGGGGAACGGCTCTCTCCCTTTTTTTTGAATTTTTTTTATTTTTATTTTTTCAGTTTTTTTTGTTTGGCTCTCTCCACCCCTTTTTTTTTTTAATTTTTGTTTTATTTTTTTTTTCAATTTTTTTTACGGGCCGCGGGTTAACCGCGGCCCGTGGGGGTGCAACCCGCGAAGCCCGCGGGTTACACCTCCTTGACCCGTGAACCGCCCGCACGGGTCACGGGTTGGCACGCAGTCCTGGTTTTCACGGGTCATGGTCGGTCCGTCCGTCTTGACACCTCTACAATTAGCAAACTCTTTAAACTAAGAATGATTGAATCGTCTTGAAACTTTTACTCCAAATGGTCTTTTGGAAATTCAAAATCTGGAGGCTGACAATGATTGTATTATTAACAATAAAAACCATTCTCGAAACTTGTATCCTCAAAGGAAAAAAAAAGGAAAAATTGAAACTATGACATGATATGACTCAATAAAGAGAAAGTACTACAAACAAGCGAAAGATTTGATCTTTGTGACCCAAAACTTACGTAGTAAACAATAATAGCAAATTTGATAATTAGAACAGAAATCAATTGTACAAATCAGAAAAGCAAAACGAAAAAATTGATCTTTTTAATCCCACAAGTAGATAAAAAATAGCTAAAAAATAATTAGATATAAAACCAT
The DNA here is from genome assembly GCA_035079005.1 of Fraxinus americana. Classification (NCBI taxonomy): domain Eukaryota; kingdom Viridiplantae; phylum Streptophyta; class Magnoliopsida; order Lamiales; family Oleaceae; genus Fraxinus; species Fraxinus americana. The sequence goes on from CM068710.1 coordinate 24,531,465, forward strand.
ATAAACTAATTTACAGTGAATAATTCAAGAATACAATCATCCCACGCCCAATTATTAACAAACATGAATCCACGGGCAGATCTGCAGCACATAAAAGTCCTAAAGACAAATAGAGAAAACAAACACCATAAATTAAATACCTGTGAGCAAATCTTGGTAGACAAACATGATTGAAGAGTTTTAGCACTTGGGTCTGGTCGCTGCCTCCGAAACGGTGAAGAATGGGTTCAAGAGATGGTTCACAAATGGCACTCAACAACTGAAATTCAATACTCAAAAAGCCCAATACTCAATTTTATCACAAGATGATCTAGGGCCCTTCTTTATGCTAATTTCGGAAAAATTCACATTTACATCATCATAAAATATTATTTCATATTTTGATAAAACTAAAAATACTGGTTGACATTTGAAATAGGGAACAATACATAACTACTACAATATAAAAATCACATTTCACAATTAACGAACTCCATAAATACTTTCATAAATCAAGTGGTAAATAATAATAATAATAATAATAAATTTAATTTAATCTATGTATCCACCCCACCCCCACTACCGCTCCCCCATTCATCCCAACCCCAATTACATTTCCAAAATCGAAATCATAAAAAACCCTCTTCCATCTCTCCATCTTCTCTCTCTATCACCCACCCCTCTATATTTTGGAGCCGCAGCGGCGACTCGCATTGCATACTGAGGCACCGCTACTAGTGGCGCAGCAGCAGCTCACCGCTGTGAGAAGCGGTGCAGGAAGGCCGAATCGCGGCGAAGTGTAGTTTCGAAACTCTACTGAGTTAAAGACCTTGCCACAAAGCGTTTCTTCTTCAACTTCATCTTCCTCGGATGTGCTCGAACATTCATCACATTAGTTATGACCTTCCCATCAGCCGAGACGTTGTTGTAATGACAAGAGAGACTTTCATCAAGCCTATCCAATGACACGAAAATTTACCTATATTTCTCGATAATGTCCTTGACTCAGTGAGATAGCTTAAAATATTGATTGATGTGAAAATAAAATATGCTCAAAGTCAGGAGGAGAAAAGAAAATATCAATATAAAATGAGCTTTTATTTAAAAGATCCTAATGTACTTTAAATGGTTTGACTTTCATAAGTAAAGGAATATACTTATGGGCGTGATGTTTAGCATGTCATTTCTCACAAAACTGAGATTTGGAGTCCTGCTTACAAATGATTGGTGACACTTTACAAATATGAGTCACTTATACAATGTACTCCATTCTGACTTAAATTGAGTATGTGGGGAGGTTTACTACTTGTTTATTATGCTTGTGCATTTTATCAACTACTTTTCGAACTGTTATATGTTCATGTTTAAGATTGAATTTGAAATTACACCCTTAGTCATTTGTGACAAAAACGGGGAGAGAGAATATACACAGGGCCCACAGGGGGAGCATTTAATGAAATTGAGATTTGATTTGCATCTGCATTTTATGTCGAGGGGTCGTTGGGGTGAGACATAGATACATGTACCTACTGTTTTAAGGTATTAGATATCATGCACTGAGGGGGAGCACGTGCATTGCATTTGTGTTGCATTTCATGTATGGCTGTTTGAGTTTTGATGTTTTGTGATATTAATGTGGTCATAGTATTTTGGATGGCATTAATATTACATCTCAAACTAGCTTGCTTATTGAATTGATTATGCTTCTCAGTACTTTATTGCTTAATTTCTGTATCACGTGCTTTTACACTGGGTATGTGAGTTTTGATTTCCAGATATAGGATGAACAAAGTGGAAGCTACATTCAGTTGACTCAGTTGGACTTGAGTAGCTTTTGATAGGTTGATTTGTGTTTTGTATTTAGTTTTGTCACATAATGCCAAAGGGAGAGTTTGTTAGATTTATATATTGTATTGGCGATTCTGTGAACAAAAGGACCAACTTGAACAATTATAAAAGTTCAAGGAATGAATTGTAAAGTTTCATAGTTGGTAGGTTAGTTTAAGGTCCGGGGTTTCATGTTTGGAACAAGAATGATTCACGCCTGTTATTTGCTAGCTGCTCGTTGGAGTGATGCTCGAGAGGATGAAATAGAGACACCATCGCTCGACTTTCGCCCACATGTCGCTAGACCAACATGCCCTTTCGGTCGAGCGACATATTAATGCGGCCAGACTTAATTCGTGATTTTGAACAGTTTTACACGACCCATAACACCTAAACGTCTCCAATTATAAATACAGAAGTCTGTGATGAATTTCACGATGTTGCTTCATTGTGCTTCAATTGGAAAACACTTTCACATCATTAGAGAGATCCAAGAACACAATTCATTGATTGATTCATCCACACATTCTTGAGATCCGACAACCAAGTTTTGAGAAATCATCAAATTGAAGAATCCAAAACACCTGACTTCCTTTACACTTCGAGGAAGGTACTTTCTCAGTTGGACTTCAAAAGTTTCTGGAGGTTGAGAAATGTTGGACTACAAGCGTAGGAAGATAAACAAGAATATGTGATTCCTAGGTAGCCACTTGCAAGAGACAATTGTAGAAGATTATGAGACTAGAATTTATAGCAGATATTGGAAGCTACATGAGGTAGATCGGGAGATTTAACAGGTTGACTAGATATTATCTACGGTAGCAGATCGTGAGTTTGGAGGAATAACAGATTTTGAAGATTATAGGAATTACAACAGCGGGAACTAGTGAAAGTTGCTAGGCTGGAAACAAACTGTAACTCACATTGCCTATAGTGGAGGTAACTGGTTTGGTCCCGAAATTTTTACCCAGTTGGGTTTCTCCGTCATCATATCGGTGTTCATTATTTATTACTTTCCATATTACAAACTGTGGTATCAAACATAACGTAATTGAATTGTATGCTTAATCATCTAGAAACTATTAAAAATTGACTTGTTGCTTTTAATAGAATTATTCCGCAGGTAAGGTCGAACTTAATTAGTAAATTGCGAATTTTCAGATAAATTGTACATGCCTGGTCCTCGTCACATTGGAAGGATTGATGTTATGGCCCTTGAAGAAAATTTGTCAAAGCCCTGCAATAATTCATAGGTCATTGATACTTTGCTGAAAAGTGTACTCGGGGATTCTGGGGAACTGCCCATTGAACATGAACAAGTGGCACAAAATTTAATCAACCATGGAGCCTCACCAACTCCTCCCAAGAAATCCAGTTGCTTCTCTATCTTTGTTGAAGAGACTCCAAATTAGGGGTTTCCATATTAATCAACAATGTTAAGGGTTTGTTTGTAGGAGTAAATTTAGCTACCTTAATTATACACATATATGATTTAGATTAGTTTTCATGTTTTGTTTTTACTATAAGTTTACAATATTTATGGAGAAAAAAATCACAAAGTAATGTTTAAATATTTACTAAAAAAAGGTATGTGGTATAATTTCCACTACTAATTTTATCAGAATTGTGGGGCTGGATATTGATTTTTTTTGAAAAAGCTCAATACTGGAAAAATAAAAAAGTTAAAGGACTGGACTAGAGCCCAAAGTTCAGTACACACGATGCCCGCACTGGACTACAGGTGGTTTCGCAAGTAATTAAACTCAAGTTTAAATAGTACCTAATCTTCTTTAAATTTAAATCGAAGAAATGATGATCAAATTGAGGTGGAACTAGCGGTGGCAAAAAAGCTTGCTGGCTCGGGCTTGGGCCGAACCGGGCCGGCCCGAAACGGCCCCTGCTCGTATTTAAAAAAAAAAAAAATTTAAAACTGCCTGCATTTACAAAAAAAATAATACTTGTTTTTTGGAGTTTCACGTGACCATTTTTGCAGTTTTTCAGCTTTGTAGAATTTCAGCTGATTTATTGGTCAAACTTGTATGGTTTTGACGTGGGTTTACGTGTAAGGTAGCTTGCTTTGGGATTCTCTTTCTAGTTGTATGCTATTTGACCTTTTGGAAGGTTGCCAAGTGGTCAAATGCATATCTTTGAATTTAGATTTTGTAGGATTTTAGAGGGTAATTTCAAGTCAAATTTTGTAAAATCAAATCGTGTACACCTAATCTATATACCCTAGGCTTAGCTAGATATGTATGTACAGAGACTATTTGTGTTTGAAGTTTGAACACAAAAAAATTCTTAAGTTCAAATTTATTTTTCATACAAGAACACATTGAAAATATTATTTAAATGACTTTTTTTTAAAATTATTTTCTCTACTATCGATGTTTTTTTATCTTTGTTTGGCCATGGCAAAATTTAGATTCTTCAAGAAAAAAAACTTAAATTTGACATGGAAAAAAAAAAAAAAACCAAGCCGGCTCGAGCTTTTAGTCTCATTTTTTTGGCTGGGCTCGGCTCGGGCCCAAAAAAAACTCGGTCGAAAAAGGTCTAGCCGAGCCTGAGCTTTTTTTTTTTTTTGGGCTTGGGCTTGACTGGTTGACATAACTAGGTGGAACAATCTCAAAAAGAGGAGGCGGACTCAGATATTGAACACAATGAAACAATAGAGTCCAAATATCCTTTAACTCATTATCAACTTGCTAGAGATAGAATTAGGAGAGAATTTAGACCTGCAACTAGGTTTGATAAAGCAGATTTTGTCTCTAATGGGTGGTGGGTTTGCCTGAAAATTAGAGTATGCATTCCAACGTAATTAATTATCTTAAGAATTGTGTTCTTGTAAGGGATTCGTTTGGAACTTTATGGGGTTTTTTGTAACTGATTTTATCTCTTTATTTTATGTGCACGAACAATTGATTTTACATTTGAATGTGGGTTTGTGGTGGTATAAGATGCTTGTAACATGTCCAAGAACTTGGCGTTTCTGAAATTTGTTAATCTTAGGGGCATCTGTTGTTAATTTCCATTGTCGAAAGCATGGTTTAAATTGGGTGGGCAATTTAAAATCTTTACAATTGAAGTTTCATTATAGAGAGTTCATTTGTTGGGAAAATCTGTCGATGCTCAAGTATTGGTATGTTCATTAGTTTTGATTGCCTTAGTTTTGATTTATACATTTACGTTTAGCAATATGGTTGAGTTTATGGATTGATTGGATTGATATGGTATTAACACTTTTCAAGGTAATTGTGGATTGCAATTAATTTTGGTTAGATATCCTCACATTATTGCAATGTTTTTTAGTTCGTGGATTCATGTGTTATTAGCTCTTTCATTTGCGCTTATGGATTTCCCTAATGGCAAATATAGCTTATATAGTTACATGAAGCACCTGATGAAGTAGGGGATTCATTTTTGTATCTCGACAATTCATTTTTCTTTCTCGACAGAACATATGTCGAGAAAATCTATCATTCTGGATTTGTTTATATTAGTGATTTTGCAGAGGTGGAACTCGAATTTGTTTTGTCTGTGCAAGAGCCGTTATGTGCGCACGTATCTCAACACAGCAATCTGAAATTTTTGAAGGCAGTTCTTGAGAATTTAGATGAGGGATAGAAATTTGAGTTCAAACATCTAGCCTCGAGTTTCTTGCAAGGTTACCTGAGCCACAACTTAATCTCCTGGATTATCAGGAGAATGAAGGACAATGAGCTATGGTTCAATGTCAAAGGTCAACGTTTAGCACGCAAGAGCATACAACCGCGATTGGATTGGATTTTGATCCGGATCCGATCCGAATCCGACGAAATTAATGGGAGATGGATTTAGGGTCTCAGTCCGATAACCCGATCAAGATTCAAATCCGATAATCCGTTAAATAATGGATCAAATATGGATATAGATCAATCCGATCCGATAACAATCCGATTCGATTTGTTATAAATAATTCAGTCGGTAAAATATTTTTATAGCATATTATTTGTCTCTAAAATAAATAAATTTAGAATAAAAAAGTAATCAAATTAAAAACATAAAAAAATTGAAAATTTTATAATTATTAAACATATTTAAGAATTGAAAATTTTGAAAAAAAAATTGATTTCAACTAATTTTTTAAAAATCGACCCGGGCATCGACCCGAAAAGAGAAGAGGGTCAATGGTCAAAAAGTCGAATCGGTTGTCAAATTGAATAAATAATTATAAACATAAATGTAAAATATTATAAAAACAATAGATTTTTTTAATTTTAGTTTATTAATTTAAAGTAAATAAATATCTATATTTTTCTTCATTTAATTTATTATTGTAATTTATTTTACAACTTCAAAAACTAATAATTAATATGTCAAATAATTTGATTTGTTAATAGAAATAATGAAATAAAATATTTATATTTATAATTGAAATTCAATTTCACATTATCCTACATCAATGTTAATAGAAAACTAGAAGAGAATCTCTCCTTTAAAAAGGAACATCATAATGATAGAAATCACTATTGGGCTTGCTAGTAAAAATGGGTGGGCCTCAAGTCAGTTCAAAGGTTTTTCAACATTGATTTTTTCCCTAATTTTTATTAATTCCGGATCGGAATCATCGGATATCCGATAACATAGCAAATCGGATATGGATTTAACAATCAAATATCCGTTGGACTATCGGATATGATTGGATAATTTTCTCATCGGATCGGATCGGATATAGGCAGATTCGATCCATTTATAGCCCTAGGTTTGAGGTGTGAACATATGACGGAGGGAAAAGATTTTGTAAAATTACTCCAGAAAAGAAGGCCGAAAGATAAATTCTTCCTGGCCAATGAAAGTGTCTCATGCTCTGAACTCAAAAAAGCATTCCTCAACCTTTGTTTATCAGAGTAACGACTCGTAGAGTTTCATGTGCAACTCTTTCTTGTCAAATTATAAACTTGAAGCGATATTGTATTAGAGATATTTAGTTGCACTTTATGTTTGATTTATTATGAGCAAGAATATCCTTTGTAATCTTATGTGATCCTGTGTAATCTTCTTTTCCATTCTTAGGATTCTGTAAATTATATATTTTACCTCTCAGTATTGAAACAGATGAAATATATTTTTCCACTTTCTACTGTCCTTTATGGTATCAGAGCAGAAATTCTAATCTGTTCCCCTTTTTTTTGCCCACCACACGGCTGCCGCCCCTTCCACCTTCTTTTCCTCTTGTCTTCTTCCCTTCCATGGCTGCCAACACTCAACCCATCATTATTCCCAATGAACCTGCCAAACCATTCACAGTCGTCCATGTCTCCGTATCCAATATTATCAAACTTACACCCACCAACTATCTCTCGTGGAAACTGCAACTTGAGGCTGTTCTCATTGGCTATGACCTCTACAAATTTGTTGATGGTTCTCACCCATGTCCTCCTCCCACTGTTCAGTACAATACTGTCACTCTCCCGAATCGGGATTTCTCCACGTGGATTCGCCACGATAAGTTGATCTTTGGAGCACTGGTTGGTTCTCTCACTCCCCCTCTCATTCCACTTGTTCAATAAGAAAAGATTATACGTGATGCTTGGACCACACTTGCAAACACATATGCCCATCCCTCTCGTGGTCATATTAAACAAATTAAAGATCAGATTAAAACTGCTGTCAAGGGCTCTTAGACGATCACAGATTACTTGCAGTTTATTAAAACGCGTGCTAATGAATTGGCTGCTCTCGGTAAGCCTATGGATCATGAGGATTTAATTGAGAAAATTCTTGACGGCCTTGGTGATGACTACAAGCCTATTGTTGACGTGATTGAGGGACGTGAAACTCCTATTTCTTTTGATGAACTCCATGAAAAATTGATCAACATGAACTCTCCTTGCAGCTTCATCGGTCCTTTACTTCCCCACTTCCTGCTTCAGCAAATGTTGCTAATCGTAACAGTTCTGGTGTCTATCGGTCCAATTCCAAGCGACCCTTCTGGCAGCACCCTCCATCTGGTATTCTACCTGTACGAGCACCTATCTCGCCTTCGCCCGAATGCCCACCTCACGCCCCTATCTTAGCAAATGCCAAGGCTGTCGGGCACAGGGTCACACCATCCTTCAGTACCCGTTATTCAAACTGGTTTCTGTCTCCACCTCTTCACCAACTCCTCATCCGCCAACACAGTAGCCACACCGCGCTCAGCCACACCATTGGCAACCACGTGCACATGTTGCAACCAACCCTTCCTTTGACAATCTTGGCTAGCTTCTTGATGGCGCTTTGCACCATATCACAACTGATCTGGGTAATCTCTCGCTTCATGCTCCGTATGATGGCTCTGACAACATCATGATTGGCGATGGCACAGGTCTTCAAATCTCTCATACCGGTTCTGTCTCTTTACCCTCACCTACTAAAATATTTTCTCTTCATAATGTCCTGTGTGTGCCCTCTATGAAAAAGAATTTAATTTCTATTTCTCAATTTTGTCGTCACAACCATTCTGCTATTGAATTTTTTCCCAACTCTTTTCAGTGAAGGATTTGCAAACAGCGGCAATACTTCTGCAGGGCCGCTCTAAGGATGGTGTCTATGAATGGCCGGTTCCTAACATTTCGTCTTCTCCGCTAGTTGTGTTTTCCAGTGTCAAGACCACTTCGTCCGAGTGGAATCATAGGCTTGGTCATCCGTATGTTTCAATTCTTCATCATATTATATCTAGTTCTAAATTAGATTTGTCGAGTCCTTTATCCTTATCATTTAATTGTAATGCCTGCATGTGCAATAAAAGTCACAAGTTACCATTTTCAAGTTCTTCTCTTGTTTCTCATTTTCCTTTACGGATTCTCTTTTCAAATGTGTGGACATCTCCTGTGCATTCATTTGATGGATTCAAATACTATGTTATCTTTGTTGATCACTACACAAAATATATTTGGTTTTATCCCCTTAAACGCAAATCACATGTTCTAGATGTTTTTATCTGCTTCAAAGCCCTTGTAGAAAACTTCTTTAATCGGAATATCATCATACTTTACTCTGACAATGGGGGGAAATACCAAGCACTTTCTCACTTTTTGGCCACACATGGCATTTCTCATCTAACCTCCCCACCTCATACTCCAGAACATAATGGGTGCTGAACGTCGGCATCGTCATATTATCAAAACGGGTCTTTCTCTACTCTCTCATACCTCTATGCCACTCACATATTGGTCCTCTGCCTTTGCTACTGCGTTTTATTTGATTAATCAATTTCCCACTCCTACTCTTCGTCTCCAGTCCCCCTATGTTGTTTTGTTTAAGTCTCCACCCAATTACTCTAAACTTCGAGTCTTTGGGTGTTTGTGTTACCCCTGGCTCTGTCCTTACTCTCCTCACAAACTTGCTCCTTCGTCCATCCCATGTGTTTTACTTGGGTATTCCCTGACCCAGAGTGCATATCTGTGTCTTAATCCATCAACCTCCAAAACCTACAGGCATCATGTCAAATTTGTTGAGTCGATCTTTCCTTTTTCCTTCCTCGAGTCTCATCTTGCTCGCCCCACTAATGATACATTCCTTCAATGACTTCATTATGTTCTGTCCCTACCGATCTCCAGTGCAACATCCTAGGTCTCAACCCCTGCTGCTCCCGTGTCGTCGATCATTGCACCACATGTAACTTTGCTTATCCCAGCCGCTTCCTCGATCCCTGACTTGCGGCCTACTGTCATGCCCACTCCTCCCCACCCAGACTACTCTAGGTAGGTTATCCCTCCAACACTCTCTCATGGGTCTCTCATTCTCCCCCCGTCACCCACTCCTTCGCCTTCCCAATCTGAACCATCAACCTTACCCCGGGTTATTACTACCAGATCCAAAAACAACATCCACAAACCCATTCAAAAACTCAATCTTACAGCCCAACTCCCCACCTCCGATGTTGAACCAACATCTGTTACTTAGGCCTTCAAAGATCATAAATGGCTTCAAAATAAGCAAATGATACATATTCACTAATAAAAAATTAAGAAATTATTTAATATATACTATTCTAAAAAACTTTGATGATCAGTTTTTCCAAACAATTGATCGAAATAAACAAATGATACATATCCACTAATGAAAAATTAAGAAATTATTTAATATATACTATTCTAAAAAACTTTGACGATCAGTTTTCCCAAACAATTGAAAGCTTTGGCCGAGACGTACTATCAATAATACATCACCATACGTTATTGTCTCAAAATATTATTTGGTGTGGACGCCATTCTTCTATATCACTTTATTTCATAATAAGTGAAAAATCTCATCCAAAGTGAGAAAAATCGATTAAGAATTATGAGGGTTTAAGGAAATTAGATTTAATTCATAACCATGTTTGGCTCAGTTTCAAGAATATATTTACATATGGATCAATTTATAAATAAATAAACCATAATAAATTTTTGTTTATTGACAAGATAGAATTTAGAGCAAGTTATTTATTTTGATCATAATGTCTATTTCATGATCGAAACGAATAATTTTTTTCATAAATATGAATAAGTAATATATGAAAACATCCGTAGAATTAAAAATTTAATCATTTTTAAGCTTAGCAAAACATATAGTGTCTCTAACTATTAAACTAAGTAATTTATTTTTATTATCAATTATAAAATTTACTTAATTATCATAAGTAAATTGAGTCAAACAAGGATTCAATAAAATGTTTAAACGTGAATATCATGAAAGAATATTTAATAATTGTAGTCTCTTTAACAAAAATTGAATAAATGAGCATTGGACTTAGATTATAATTCAAACTAGAGTTGGGCTAACACAATTTAATAATGGGAAGATTTCATATTCAAAAGAATAAGTTTAGCCTATTTTAAAAATAAGAAAATAAGTTTGAAATTTCCAAAATCAGATTTTTATTAAAAATTTTTAAATTTTTATTTACGAAATAATAAATTATTAAATTAATATATTATTAAATATTTAATTCTAATATAATATAATTATCCCATCCCCACCTTGACCACCCCTACCACTCCGGCAACCGTTCCGATCACCGCCCTACTCCGGCGAACTTTCCGACGATCGTTCCGGCGACTACTCCGATTTCGGTGACCGTTTTGCCAACTATTCTGACGGTCGTTCCGGCGTTATTTTTTCTTACGACTGCTCAGATCCGGCAATTGTTCCAACTCCGGCGAATATTCTGGTGACAACTCTGCTATATTTTTTTATACAGTTGACATGTTTTTTTTTTTACGGTCACAAGTCACAGTTCAGGTCACAAGTTAAGAGTTACAGCCCATAACACAAGTCGCAGTTCAGGTCACAAATCATAAGTCAAGAGTCACACCCAGGTCACAAGTCGCAAATCAAGTCACATGCCAGATCACAAGTCACAACACATGATTGTTTGTTTATAATGATTGATAACATGATAATTTTTATCTATCAATCACATATTTTCAAATTTATTAGTCACATGTTAATTTTTAATCATAACTGTCGAATTTTAAGGTCACAATTAATCCAAATAATTGGTCACATACACCACAGCCCCACCACCGATCCCGATCCACCACCAATCTTTGTACTTCTATTCTCAAGATTTCAAATTCTTTTATTATGTTATCAACATGATCCAACCAATCTTCAACCTCTCTCTTGCGCCTTTTTTTAGGAATGTACATTGCAATTTGTAATTTTGTGTGCAAATCATCATTTCTACTTCTCAGCATATTTATTTTTCTTTGAAGAGTGTCTGTATTATCCTCCAAGTCTATGCTTACAAACGAGAGATCATTTTTAACGATTTCAAAAAAATCAACCATGTGACTTACCTAAGCAAACGTTGTTTTATATACAGTCAGAAAAGCAATTTAACGATTTCTAAAAACTCACAATTTCAGCTCACAGGAAAATGGGAAACACTTTGCAGACACTCCCTCACACTACAAAACCAAATACAACAATTTCAAGATCAATAAGAAGATCAAAATCCACCAGTGCAGCCTCCTTCCCTAATTTCTTCCTCAAATCCACCACCTAAATCCCCGCCTTCCCCACTACCTTCTCTCGCTCATTTACCCACACCACCATTGTCCAAAAGCACACCACCTGCTCATCCACAACCCTCCATTTCTGTTTACACCATCAGCCATTGTCGTCGTAACATCCAAATCCAACATCATTGTCCACCTTCGATCCAACAACTCACCTCCACCTGTAGATCCACCACTATCGCCAGCAACAGCCATTGCCTGTTGCTGTGTGGGGACTGCATCATCGTCAGCTCGTGTGGAGAGAGAGAGGTGAAAGACGATCGCCGCCATAGCCCGGAGCTGTGGGAGCTGCATCGTTAGCAGCTCGTGTGGAGAGAGAGAGATGCGAGATGCGAGAGATGAGATTTAGAGAGAGAAAGTATGTGGATCGCCGCCATAGCCTGGTGCTGAGTGGTGGCTGCATCGCCAGCACCTTATGTAGAGAGAGAGAGGGTCGAGAGGTGAGATTTAGAGAGAGAAATGAGGAGGTGAGAATTAAGGATTAATTGCAACATATTTATTTTATAAAGATTTTAATTAAAATAAAATATCTGATTTTGGAAATATTAAACTTCCAATTTGATTTTAGAAGTTTAAAAACTTAAAGTATGGTTTCATATAATTACCACTTTAATAATTGTAGTCTCTAAATTTTCCATATGGGCTGGGGGCTGAGCTGGGGTAGGCTTGGCTTTGTAGTCTCTTTAACAAAAAATGAATAAATGAGCATTGAACTTGGGTTATAATTCAAAGTTGGGCTAATACAATTTAATATTTTTTCTCTCTAAATTTTCCATATGGGCTGGGGGGCAGGGCTGGGCCCACTACCTCCGCCCATGGTTGTAGGAGAAATGAATATATGTTTTTGAGGAAAAAAAATTCAATTCATCGTGTCAAGAAATGTTAGGAAATAATGAATTATTTTTGTTTACGAATAAAGCCTCCATTTGTTTCTCATTTTTCATCCATAAAAATAAAAAAATATGACTGTTATCCATCACATCAAGCCATCAATTTTGAATTTCTATCTTTTGTGCGGGACTCAACAACGGCTATTTTTTGATTCTCATTCTACAATAATGAGAATCAAACGGACCCATATTATCATTGTATAATAACTTGATTTTATGGATAGCTTTTCCAACAAGTCACACATCAAATCTTGGCATTAATTTTGCATTAAATGCATTCAAAAAAAAAAAAGTAATTAAAAGAGTAAATTGGACTTTTTTGCACTTGAAAAATGACATTTTTGCAAAATTTTGAAAATGTGATAAGTTTTTAGTATATTTTCATATTAGTGACATCTATGCAAATCTCCCAATTGTTGATTATGTCTATCATGCATCTTTGTGATTAAGATTTTCTTACATTTTTAATACTATTGCAAGATCCTGATTTAATATGTCACATGACTCATGAGCTGTCTGCTGCTGTGTGAACATTTAGAAAAGATTAGATTAAGCTTGAATCAACGTTATGGGTTTTATGGGGCAGATCAATTGGGAAAACAATATTAGTAGTTGGATGTGAGTGTTTAAATAATAATTAAAGCAACGAATCTAACGTAATGTTTGAATAAAAAGTGAGTAGTAAATTGTGATTCTATAAAATGTATACATAAAAAATTTACTTGACCTGTTTAAATCATAAATTGACACATACATTATTACACTTTCTCTTAGTCAGAACTCAACATTGGAAAAGGCCAAGGCACTTGTATAGCCCTCTCAATTCCATTCACACCCACAAAGATGGGCTGACCTATGGGTTAAGAAATTGGAAAATTTCAAAACTAAGAGGTTAAGTATCACCTATTTCAAAACTAAGAAAACAAGTTTCATATTTCAAAAATCAGATTTTTTTTTAAAATTTTATTTATAAAATAATTTATAACATATATATTTTATTAATTAAATATATTAAGGTCACAATTATATACAATTTGGTCACAATTATCTAATTAATTAATCACAAATTAATTTTCCGTCACAACTTATAAAATTATTGGTCAAAATTTGTTTTTGGGTCATAAATGAATTTTTTTATAGGTCATAGATTACTTCTCGATCACGAATTAAAAATTTATAGGTAACATATTATTCATCGGTCACGAATCGAAAATTTTATTTGTCACAACTCATTTATTCATTGCAAATTATCAAATTAGTTGGTTACTGATAAGTGTGTTTTTACACACTTATTTAGCACTCTTTGCATTTAATTGAGATTTAAATTGAGTTAATTTCTACGCATAATTGTGTAATTTTGTATGTTTGTAGGCTTGATACCTGAATTCGTGAAAAACTGAGTGAAAAGATGAAGAAAGGGACTAAAAGTGTACAAATTGGTGAAGTTAGGGACCAAATTGCACATGCCACAAAGATGAAGGACCAAATTGAAATGAAAATGAAATTATGAGGACTAAATTGTACAAGAGCCAAAGTTGATATTATCTATGTTTTTGACCAATTATAATAGTTTACTTCATGGTTAAGTATTAGAATTAGATTATCTTAGCTTATTTTATTAATAGATATTTCGTAGATATTTATTCCACTTGATTTCCCTACAAATACACCACAAAACCACTCACCCACATATCTCTCTCCCCCATTTTTCTCTTACACGGTTTTTCTCCCTTTTTCTTTGTCTTTTATTTTTATTTTCTTTGTTTTATTTGGTTTTTGGTTCATAGATTAACAAGAAGTTGATACAAAGGGGAATCAACCAAAGGAAGTTGGAAGAATTCAATGAAGATGATCCAAAGCTTGAGTTGAGAGGGTTGTATTTTTATCTTTGATTTGTTTCCATTATTTTTCCAATATTTGTTATGTGTTGTATCATGATTCCCCTTGTTATTATGATTTTGTGATGATGAACTAAGCCCTTTTTGTTGGAATTTATCTAGTAACTTAACCTAAATGCTTCATTAATGTTAAGTATATGTTTATTAGAATTTTATTATGCATTGATTATCAAAATAATAGTGCATCAATCATCATGTTTAAAATGATTTCATTTTTGGTGACGCTTAGATGAAATTATTAGGTTTTACATCATTTTTGGTGACGCTTAAATGATTGTAATTAATTTTAATGTAATTGTTGCAAGATAGTTGCATTTAATAGACCAAAGTGTTCGATTCATCTAATTGACAACTAGATGAAATTATTAGGTAATTATGTGTGACTGTTGAATAATGATTGCATTAATTAGATCGAAATGATTGATACTATGGGTTTGCTTGGTGTTCCAGGCGCGTCTAGGTGATGTAGAAATATACACCTACCTCATGTGATCCGCTGAGTATTTTCACAAAAAATCATGCAATTGGTCAATTTTGTATCAACATAGAAATATGTGGTATGAATTGACTAATTAGGGTTAATATTCGCTCGAAAGAGGGTATTAGCTAAAACTGAAAAATCGGGTCTGACTACTTATTTTGATGATTAGTATTTGCACGTGAATGAATTGGCATTAATGAAGTATAGGTTAAGCAAAACATAAATTCCAACATCTTTTCAAAACCAAAACCTTTTTACTTTTTTATCTGCCTTTTTATTAGTTTTTTAGTCTAACTGTAGTTTTTAGAATTTTAAAAGCATTTTTAAATCTGTGTGTGTGTCTTCGTTAAAATTAAGACTGATAAACGTCGAATTGAATTCCACACTCTCTGAGGGATCGACTTGGACTCTTTAGGTCCACTTTTACTACTTGTTCTCGACCCGTGCGCTTGCGGCATAGAATCGAAACCCGAACAAGTTTTTGGCGCCGTTGCCGGGGAGTGTTTAGATCAATTTTTCAGTTTAGTTGTCTTTTATTTTAACGAATTTTATTTTTGTTCTTTTTAATTTTTTCTCTCAAAATCCAAAACTGTGGTTGTCTTCTGATTTCCAAAACTCCAAACTCGTTGACTTTTTATGCATCGTTCGTGAAATCTCGATTTAGCTGAATTTGATCTAGAAATCGAGGAGACTTTTCTAAAAAGACTGCGTGAACAGCACGAGTTGAGAAGACAACAGATTGAGATGGATCGACAAGGGATCCCTGTTGACCCTCTCATTCAACCAGAACATGCCCCGAGGGATGATATTCCGCCTGGTTTCATTAACCGAGCAGGAAGGATCCAGAATCCCGTTGTTAACGAGGAAGATATTCTGTTTAGGGATTTCCTGAACCGTCCTGTAGTTGAGAATCAATCAGGAATCATTTATCCTCCTTTTGGGCATCCAAATTTTCAACTGAGGCCTGATGTAATTAATCTGTTCTCCAACACCATATCATTTTTTGAGAGAATAGATGAAAACCCTCATGCTCACGTGGCTCGATTTATGGAAATTGTTAGCAATTTCATTTATGAAGGAGTGAGTGAGGAGGCCATCAGAATGAGGTTATTCGTGCACACTCTGAAAGACAAGGCGAGAGAGTGGCTTGACACTCTACCGCCGAGGAGTATCACGAGCTGGGTAGAACTGGTACAGAAATTTACAACTAAATTCTTTCCACCTGCTCGTGTTGCCAAACTCAAGCACGATATAACTACTTTTCAACAACTGGACTCGGAGACTTTTCATGAAGCCTGGGAGAGATTCAAGGACATGCTCAGAAAGTGCCCAAACAATGGGATTACTTTAGCCCAGCAAGTCCAATACTTCTATGCCGGTTTAACTCCTTCTCATCGCTCAAATGTCGACTCATCGTCAAACGGATCTGTCCAAAACAAAAGTATCCGAGAGGCGTATGATCTATTTGAGGTGATGAGTGAACAAAGTGCTATGTGGCCGGATAGACGTGCTAAAATAGGAGTTAGTGGAGCTCGAGACAGTGAAGCATATTCCTTAGTTTTATCTAAGATCGACTCCTTAGCACGTAAAGTAGAAGGACTTTCGACATCCTCTTCCAGCTTGCATTCAGCTCACATGATACAATCACCACCTGTTTGTGATTTATGTGGAGCTAATCATCCCAGTCCTAGTTGTCCTCTGATTGCCAGTAGTTCGGGACCACCTGAGCAACTGGCATATACTCAAAATTTTCAACGTCCCGGGTTCAACCCTTATTCGCAGACTTATAACTCTGGTTGGCGCAATCATCCCAACTTCTCTTATGGGAACAATCAAAATGTACTGAATCCTAAACCACAAGAGAAGAAGGAAGGTTGGGAAGAGGCCATTGCTAAATTAGCAAATCGTCAGTTGCAATACCAAGAACGCAATGATGCCTCTTTGAAGAATCTAGAAAGGCAAGTGGGCCAAATTGCTAAACTTCTCTCTGAGAGGCCTCAAGGGGCTTTGCCAAGTGACACTGAGACTAATCCTCGAGAGAAAGCACAAGCTGTTACTACCAGAAGTGGGATACAGTTGTCTGATCCCACGGTAGTACAACCCACTGCACCTACTGCTGAGAAAGAGGTGGTACAGGAACCGAATGGAAATCCTGAACCGAGTACGACTGATGTAGTCGAGCCATCATCATCGAAGGCTCCTACACCAGTTAAGACTTATGTACCACCTATTCCCTTCCCACAAAGGCTCCAGAAGCACAAGTTGGATGTACAGTTTGGTAAATTTTTGGAGGTCTTTAAGAAACTACACATCAACATCCCGTTTGCTGATGCTCTAGCTCAAATGCCGAGCTATGCGAAATTCATGAAAGATATCCTTTCTAACAAAAGGAAACTTCAGGAGCATGAGACGGTGATGTTAACTGAAGAGTGTAGTGCTATCCTCCAAAACAAGTTACCTCCAAAAATCAAAGATCCAGGCAGCTTTACTATTCCATGCGTCATTGGTGATCTAAATAATAGTAAAGCACTGTGTGATCTTGGAGCTAGCATTAATTTGATGCCATTGTCGATTTTTCGAAAGTTGGGATTGGAAGAAGTCAAGGCTACTACGGTATCCTTACAATTGGCCGATCGTTCCATCACGTATCCTCGTGGTGTCGTGGAAGATGTGTTAGTGAAAGTTGACAAGTTTATCTTTCCAGTTGACTTCATTATCCTCGACATGGAGGAAGATCATGATATCCCTATCATTTTAGGGCGGCCATTTCTTGCCACAGGTCGAGCTCTGATCGACGTGCAAGAAGGGAAACTCATCTTACGGGTACAAGATGAGCAAGTTACATTTAATATCTTGAAATCTGTCAAGTATCCGTCGGCAGCCGAAAATTGCTTTCGAGTTGATATTATTGATGAATTGGTTGCCGAATCATTATGTGAACGTTCTGATGATCATCTGATAAAATGCCTTATGAGTTCGTCAAATATTGAAGATGGGGGTTCAGAGGTAGACAGCATGGCAAAAACTTCTCCACCATCACTTCCCATGCTTACAGAAGAACCCCAAGGAGTTGGATAAAACTTCTCCACCATCACTTCCATCACACCAAAAAGCACCTACGCTTGAATTGAAAACTCTTCCACCTCATCTGAGGTATGCTTATTTGGGTGAATCATCCACGCTTCCGGTTATCATTTCTAACTCCTTGAGTGAGCTAGAAGTAGAGAAGCTACTTCGAGTTCTTCGGGAACATAAGGAAGCCATTGGGTGGACGATTGCTGATATTCGAGGAATTAGTCCGTCTTTTTGTATGCACAAGATACTGATGGAGAATGACTTTAAGCCATCAGTTGAGCATCAAAGGTGACTTAACCCGAATATGAAGGAAGTGGTGCGAGCAGAAGTTGTGAAATGGCTTGATGCAGGCATTATCTATCCCATCTCTGATAGTCCTTGGGTAAGTCCTGTTCAAGTTGTTCCAAAGAAGGGAGGTATTACAGTGGTAGAGAATGAAAACAATGAACTGATACCTACCCGACCTGTTACTGGTTGGAGAGTGTGCATTGACTACCGCAAGTTGAACACTGCGACTAGAAAGGATCATTTTCCTCTTCCTTTCATAGATCAGATGCTAGAGCGGTTGGCAGGGTATTCACATTACTGTTTTCTCGATGGTTATTCGGGCTACAATCAAATTCCCATAGCCCCGGAAGACCAAGAGAAAACCACTTTTACATGCCCGTACGGTACTTTTGCGTACAGGAGAATGCCCTTTGGCCTCTGTAATGCACCCGCAACTTTCCAACGCTGTATGATGGCAATTTTCTCAGACATGGTCGAGAAATGCATTGAGATCTTCATGGATGATTTCTCGGTATTTGAGCATTCTTTTGATGGATGCCTGAATAATCTGGAGAGAGTGCTCCAACGCTGTGAAGATATCAATTTGGTACTAAACTGGGAAAAATGCCATTTTATGGTACAAGAAGGCATAGTTCTTGGCCATCGGATATCCCTGAAAGGAATTGAGGTGGACAAGGCAAAAATTCAAGTGATTGAAAAATTGCCCCCACCTACCACTGTAAGAGGGATTAGGAGTTTTCTTGGACATGCTGAATTTTACAGGAGGTTCATAAAAGACTTTTCAAAAATCACAAAACCCCTGTGCTCCTTGAGAAGAATATTACTTTTAATTTCTCTCAAGAATGTCTCATTGCTTTCAATGCTTTGAAAGAAAAACTCATTACTACTCCTATCATTGCAGCTCCGGATTGGAATCTTCCATTCGAGCTGATGTGCGATGCTAGTGATTATGCTATTGGTGAAATTTTGGGATAGAGGCGAGACAAAATCCTGCATGTGATCTACTATGCTAGTAGAACTCTTACCGATGCGCAGTTGAACTATGCCACTACTGAGAAGGAAATGCTTGCAGTAGTGTTTGCGTTCGATAAATTCAGATCTTACCTCATTGGTTCAAAGGTTATCGTCTACATTGATCATTCGACTATTAAATATCTGTTGGCTAAAAAAGATGCAAAGCCGAGATTGATCAGATGGGTACTCCTTCAGGAGTTTGACCTCGAGATTCGAGATAAAAAGGGAACTGAAAATGTTGTAGCTGATCATTTATCTCGTCTCGAGCAACCCGACGATGTGTTGGAAGGAGATATTAATGAGGTACTTCCGGACGAACAACTACTGCAAATTTTGCAATTGTTGCAAGTATCTGCTTTGCCATGGTATGCGGACCATGTCAATTATCTTGCAAGTGGTATCATACCCCCTGAGCTTTCATTTCAACAAAGAAAAAGGTTCTTCGCTGATATTAAGTACTACTTTTGGGAAGATCCTTTGTTGTTTAAAAGGGGCCCGGATCAGATCATTCGGAGATGTGTACCTGAAAATGAAATGGAGAACATTCTTGATAGATGTCATTCTTCTCCATATGGTGGACACTTTGGTGCTGTGAAAACTGCAGCCAAAGTACTTCAATCTGGTTTTTATTGGCCCACGCTATTTAAAGACGCTCACACACTCGTCTCTAAATGCGATAGATGTCAACGTACGGGTAACATTTTCAGGCGAAATGAGATGCCGTTGACTTCGCTATTAGAGGTAGAGATTTTTGATGTGTGGGGCATTGATTTTATGGGGCAATTTCCATCGTCATTTTCAAACCAGTACATTCTGGTGGCTATTGATTATGTGTCTAAATGGGTTGAGGCTGTGGCTTTACCTACTAATGATTCTCGAGTAGTCGTGAACTTATTAAAGAAAAACATTTTTTCTCGTTATGGCACTCCCCGAGTGATCATTAGTGACGTAGGCAAACGTTTCTGTAATCGCCTTTTAGACTCACTTTTGGCCAAGTATGGGGTAAAGCATCGTGTGGCTACACCCTATCATCCCCAAACGAGTGGCCAAGTTGAAATCTCAAACCGAGAGTTAAAGTGAATGCTTCGTGGAAAGATTGGTCCAAGAAATTGGACGACGCGTTATGGGCATACCGCACTGCTTTTAAAACTCCTATCGGTATGTCACCATATCGCTTGTTATTTGGAAAAGCATGTCATCTACCCGTCGAACTCGAACACCGGGCATACTGGGCTATAAAAGCTTTAAACTTTGATGAAAAGTTGTTTGGTGCGAAGAGGTTGCTCCAACTCAATGAACTTGATGAAATCCGCTTCAATGCTTATGAAAGTGCTCGTCTCTACAAAGAAAAGACAAAGAAATGGCACGATCAGAACATTGTTAAGCGGGAATTTTATGTTGGACATCAAGTTCTCCTTTATAATTCTCGACTCCAGTTATTCCCTGGTAAACTCCGCTCTAGATGGTCAGGACCTTATACCATCACACAAATTTTTCCACATGGAGCAATTGAGCTTTACTACAAAGACGGGAATTTCAAAGTCAATGGCCAGAGATTAAAGCCATATTTGGGAAATGACTTTGACAAAGAACAGTCCGTCGTTCTTCTGAATAAACCTGAATGATCGAGTCCTATAGTCGAGCTAACGACTATAACCAAGCGCTTGTTGGGAGGCAACCCAACGTTTTTACTACTTTATTTTATGTTTTTAGTGTGTTTACTGCTTTTATTATTATATTTGTGAACTAATGCCGCTATTTTTGTAGGCCATGTTTGCAGTTCCACTATGTCTCTGATTTTTTGCAGGTCCTGATCACATTGATGTACAAAAAGGTCATTGGTCCGAGCTACTCAAGCGCATCACGAGTCCAGATGCTTGCATTGGTACCTTTCACATGGAATTCAGGGAAGTCTCTATTTTCCTTTCGCTTGTTCTTTACACATTGAGGGTAATGTGTTGATTAAGTTTGGGGGTATTGAGCCTTGCCGGCTACTGATGTTGTGTGTTGGATATATTTGAGCCTTGTCGGCTTTACTGTCTGCTTTGATTGGCAATGATGTTGTATTGACATGTTAGATGGCCTTGCCGGCTGTTATTTGCATGAAATTGGAATTGTTATTGATTCACAAACTATGTTATTTGTCAAATTATGCTGTTATGCTGCCAAATTTTTTCTGAAAAATTGCTTATCCATGTGAGATTATGAGTTTCATTGAGCACATAGTCAGGATTGATTGTTATTTCGACGTGGAAATGATTGTTTTATGGAAAATGTTTGAATTGGTAGAACTTAGGTTGTGAGTATTGTTGCAAAATTATATCAACCTATTCGCATTTCTCCTCTACTTTACCATGTTGTGAAACAAGTTTGGGGGTGGTTGAGCCGGTAAATGATTTTGTTGAAAAATGTGTTGATTCCATGCATGTTGATAAAATGATTGTGTGGAGTGTATGTTGCCAAGTATAAGCTAGGTATTGACCGTATGCTAGGAATCTACGCCGTACTGTTGCTTAAAAAAGAATATTGCACTGTGTTAAAACTTATGTCTCACTTCGTAGCCTTTTTGACTCGAGTTATTAAGTCCGTTACGGTATTTCAAAACCTGGTACCCTTTGGTCTAAACAATCGGGGAGTTACCGACCTAAAGCTTGCTACAGGGGTCAAGAAGAAAGCTTAAGGGAGTGAGGTGAATTTTGAGCTTTTGCTGAAACTTTGATTTGGTACAATTGATTGATCTTGGGCGTAGATAACTAGTGGGTTTGACTTACTTAGTATAAGCTTGATTGTAACGCACTCATTAGTGGAGGATCATCACATTTTTATATGTTGAAATTGCCGGTTAGATTCGACCAAACTAGTGCTGAAAAAGAAAAGAGTGAATGGAGAGAACCCTTTAGATTTACACTTTGGGAAAATGAAAGAAAATATCTATTCTGAGTGTGAATCTTACGAGCGTGAAAGGATATATTTGACTACAAAGGGTTGGGTTGGAACCAATGTCAAAATTTTTTCCATTTTAATGATTGTTTTCTATTTTTGATAATGATTGAGAATGACTATACACACATTACACTGATCGAACTACGGATAAGCTAAATGATTTTATACAGCATTATTTGGAGCACAGTTGTGAATTGGTAGAAAATTTTTAAACTCTCTGATATTCTTTGCGAGCTATCTAATGTGTTGATCATTGTCGCATTTGCATGATTGTGTTAGAAGTTAATCTTGCTCGAGACTAGCAAGAGCTCAAGTTTGGGGGTGTGATAAGTGTGTTTTTACACACTTATTTAGCACTCTTTGCATTTAATTGAGATTTAAATTGAGTTAATTTCTACGCATAATTGTGTAATTTTGTATGTTTGTAGGCTTGATACCCGAATTTGCGAAGAACTGAGTGAAAAGATGAAGAAAGGGACTAAAAGTGTACAAATTGGTGGAGTTAGGGACCAAGTTGCACATACCACAAAGATGAAGGACCAAATTGAAATGAAAATGAAATTATGAGGACTAAATTGTACAAGAGCCAAAGTTGATATTATCTTATGTTTTTGACCAATTATAATAGTTTACTTCATGGTTAAGTATTAGAATTAGATTATCTTAGCTTATTTTATTAATAGATATTTTGTAGATATTTATTCCACTTGATTTCCCTACAAATACACCACAAAACCACTCACCCACATATCTCTCGCCCCCCTTTTTCTCTTACACGGTTTTTCTCCCTTTTTCTTTTTCTTTGTCTTTTATTTTTATTTTCTTTGTTTTATTTGGTTTTTGGTTCATAGATTAACAAGAAGTTGATACAAAGGGGAATCAACCAAAGGAAGTTGGAAGAATTCAATGAAGATGATCCAAAGCTTGAGTTGAGAGGGTTGTATTTTTATCTTTGATTTGTTTCCATTATTTTTCCAATATTTGTTATGTGTTGTATCATGATTCCCCTTGTTATTATGATTTTGTGATGATGAACTAAGCCCTTTTTGTTGGAATTTATCTAGTAACTTAACCTAAATGCTTCATTAATGTTAAGTATATGTTTATTAGAATTTTATTATGCATTGATTATCAAAATAATAGTGCATCAATCATCATGTTTAAAATGATTTCATTTTTGGTGACGCTTAGATGAAATTATTAGGTTTTACATCATTTTTGGTGACGCTTAAATGATTGTAATTAATTTTAATGTAATTGTTGCAAGATAGTTGCATTTAATAGACCAAAGTGTTCGATTCATCTAATTGACAACTAGATGAAATTATTAGGTAATTATGTGTGACTGTTGAACAATGATTGCATTAATTAGACCGAAATGATTGATACTATGGGTTTGCTTGGTGTTCCAGGCGCGTCTAGGTGATGTAGAAATATACACCTACCTCATGTGATCCGCTGAGTATTTTAACAGAAAATCATGCAATTGGTCAATTTTGTATCAACATAGAAATATGTGGTATGAATTAACTAATTAGGGTTAATATTCGCTCGAAAGAGGGTATTAGCTAAAACTGGAAAATCGGGTCTGACTACTTATTTTGATGATTAGCATTTGCACGTGAATGAATTGACATTAATGAAGTATAGGTTAAGCAAAACATAAATTCCAACATCTTTTCAAAACTAAAACCTTTTTACTTTTTTATCTGCCTTTTTATTAGTTTTTTAGTCTAACTGTAGTTTTTAGAATTTTAAAAGCATTTTTAAATCTGTGTGTGTGTCGTCGTTAAAATTAAGACTGATAAACGTCGAATTGAATTCCACACTCTCTGAGGGATCGACTTGGACTCTTTAGGTCCACTTTTACTACTTGTTCTCGACCCGTGCGCTTGCGGCATAGAATCGAAACCCGAACAGTTACAATTAATTTCTCGATCACAACTTATCAAATATTGGTCATAACTTATATCTTGGTCACAAATCAAGAATTTTATAGGTCACATGTTATTTCCCGATCACGAATTAAAAACTTTTATCGGTTACAGATTATTCATCAATGACAAAATCAAAACTTTTCTTGGTCACGACTCAATTACAACTTAATAAATTGTGAGTCACAATCACAATTTTTAGATCACATATTATTTATTTGTAAAAAATTAACCAATTATTGGTTACAATCAACTAAATAATTGGTTACAGACACCCACCACATCTCATCCCACCCACAACCACCGCCAATGCTACCACCGCACACAGTATCGCCGTCAAACACCATCACTAAACAGCACATCACAACACTGTACGCCTCCACCTCTACCTCTACCTCCACCGCACCACCACTACCCACAACACCATATCACCATCGCACCTCTCACCCAACCACCGGACTGCACCACACACCTCCACCACTGCACCACTGCACCATCACAATGTAAAGCACCACCGCCACAACGTCAAAAATAACACCGCCGTCAAACACCACCACCACCACCACCTCCACCGCACCGTACACCTCCATCACCACCGTCGTCAAACACTAACATTCCACCACACCAAAGCACCACCACCGCTCATAGCACCACACCACTTACCCAACCACCGTACCTACAGCAACACAGTAGCACATCACTGTTGCACCCACCGCACCGCACACATCCACCACTACCGCACTACGCACCTCCACCATCGAACTCAAAATTTTTTAAAAAAACATGGAAGAAGAATGGATCTACCCTACCGAATTGTAGCATCGGAAGGGCGAAGCCACTTCGTGACGTTCAAATCTCTGCTGCAACGGAACAGATGACACTTCACATCGCAGTAGTGATGCTCACTCGCATCGACGCTCACTCTGTTGAGGTTTGAGAGTATAAAGACGGATGGTGGTAGCGGAGGTTTGAGAGTAGAGAGGCTGATGTAGCGACGACGATGACAGATGGTGAAGAGAGTGAAGAGGAAATGGGACAACAATTGATTTTAGGGCTTGGCACTCCGCCGAGGTTTAAGAGTGTAGAGATGGATGGTTGTGGCTGATGTTTGAGAGTAGAGAGATGGATTGTGGCAATGGAGGTGACGATGAAGACGGTAGTGGTTGCTGTAGCGACGATTGCTATGTAGAGAGATGGACTGTGAGAGAGTGGAGAGGAGATGGAACAAAAATGTATTTTAGGGTTTGGATAGTGTAGATAGTGTGGGGGTTTTGTATATAAATTAATTTATAATATTATTATTAATATAAAATATTAATTTATAATAATTAAATGAATATCTGATTTTTGTATAGTGAAACCTTCAACCTGATTTTTGAATACTAATATTTAAAAGTAAGGTTGAGTGTAATTTCCTCTTAAGAAATTGGGTTGATGGCCTGTGATGCCAAATATATTAGTTGCATTCAGTTCACTAGTTGTGATGAAATTAGACCTAGCCTATTGTTGGATTGGTTCTGATTATTGCCTTATAACTCATTTCATTTGAAATAGGGCCCAATTACCCGACCCATTTGATGGATATGTGTGCTGCTCTGGACTGTCGATCATCAGCTGAGATCTACGGTGATAGATTTACGTATTTAAGGGGCTTAATTAGTCACCTATTGTGACTTTTTTTCAATTTGTTCTTTATGAAGCTTATGGGTTTTCTCTCTGAGTTGTCTCTTCCATTCTGTTTTCTTTTTTGAATACTTTGTATTGGGCAAAACTTCTGGTTTTGGTTGTTAAATCTGAGTGAATTGAGTGTATGTGATTCTTCGATTGGGGCTTTGTGTTGATATAAGTTGTTTGATCTTGGGTTTCATTGTAATAGCTATGATTGTTTGGTCTTTAGGGTTTAAGGTCTTTGTGGCTATTTCTTTTGTATAGAATGGCACAATGTATTGTTCTTAGCCCCAAATATGACAATCAATCTCTTGATGTTGATGATCTGATTGTATTCTTCGTGTTCTTGAATTACTGCTTCCGTTGTGTTTTGGTATTATCAGTGGTATCAGAGCCTTTTGGGTGGCTTTGTGGGTCTTCGATCTTGGTTCTGGGTGTGGAAAATTAATTTCACAACCAAATCTTTTCAGATCTGATTTTTTGGTAAAACTCTAGATTTTATGTTTTATGGATCTTGGTTTTTGTAGGTGATTTCTTGAAGAAACATTGGTCCTTTGACAGTTATTTTTGGTTCTTAGTGAATGGACTCAAATCTTGGGCTTCTTGTTGAATGTTTTGTGGAACCCCTAGGTATTTTATGATGTTCCTCGAAACTTTTGGTCGAAAACTTCTAACCCTAACTCTTTTATTAATTTGCTCTATAATATTGTGTTTACCCCTGTTTTCCCTTCTTGTATTTCTTCCTCTTTCTGGTGTTTTTTGAATTGTGCCATGACTTGGGGTCTTGAACCTCACCGAATCCTAGTGAAATTCTAACACACAGAAATTGGAGGAACTCCCCTTTAGCCTGTTTAATATCACAGCTGCTTTCGTGCTTAACTGTGATTATTAGTCTATTGAATTCTGTGATATTTCATTTATGTTTTTTTATGTGACACTAGGTATTTGTGTGACATTTTATTGGTTTGAAATATCTTTTTTTTCTGTTGAACTTTGACCTCAAATCTTTTTTTTTTTGTGTTGATTAAAAACTTCAAATGACAACTACTACATTTGAACTTGAAGTTTTTAATGGAAAAGTGGATTTCTCTATTTGACAGCAAAAAATGAAAGGGTCTTAGTTCAATAGAAAGTTTCAAAGGCTATAATTGGTGATTTTCCCTGAACTATGACTGCTGATGAAAGAATTGAATCTGATGAACTTGCATATACCTCTATTATTCTTCATTTGTCTGATCAAGTATTGAGAAAAGAAGGAAAACTTGATAATGCTAAATCTTTGTGGGACAAATTAGAAGAACAATACTTGGTTAAGTCTCTACCTAATAAACTTTTCTTTCTAGAGAGATTCTTTAGCTTTAAGATTGACCTGTCAAAGGACTTAGATGATAATTAGTTCAAGATATTACTAATGTAGGAGATAAAGTTTATGAAGAATATAATGCTGTTATCCTTCTGAATGCCATACCTGAGACATATAGGGATGTTAAATCTACTATTAAGTATGGCAGAGATACCCTAACTCCTGAAATAGTGATAAATTATTTAAGAAGGATTTAGAACTTAAGGCTGACAGGACATTGAAGGAATTTTAGAGTTTATTTGTTAGAGGAAGGTCTATTTTTAGGCAAGGAAATGATCAGAATCAAGGGAATGATACTCCTAAGAAACAAGGAAAAGGGAGGTTTAGATCAAAGTCTAGAAGTGGAAATAGGAAGTGTTATGGGTGTGGAAAGACTGAACACTTTATAAAAGACTGTTATAAGAAAAAGAATGAACAAAAGGGAGATGAAAGTTGAAGAGGGGAATGTAGTTGAACCCTTAAGAAATAACAAGATTTGACCCAATTAACACTTAGAGGGGGGTGAATAGGTGTTGATGTGGAATTTAAATTTACCAAGTAATAATTGCAACAAGTCACATATATTAATTAATCCAGTTGAATTCACATGTACAACTATCCTATGTTGAATTGCCGCAATCAATAAATTAATAAAAATAAATAATAATAGAAAATTGATAATGGAGAAAACCCATAACAGGGTAAAAACTCCTGGCCCAAGCCGACAATCGACTATAAACGAATCAAATTAATGTACTGTCAAATTCGACTAACTCTAGTACTTTATGATCTCTTGACTGTAATCACCAAAGTCCTCTTGGATTGCTTGCTACAACGCAACTCCAAACCTTTTGAATTCGTTTATCTCCTATGGATAAACGAGAACTCCTTGTTCTCCAACGATTAGAAACTCTAGTCACCTTCTTTGTTTTTCAGAACTCTGACAAATGTTATGGAAGTATGTATTTTGGTGTTTGGTTTAAGTGAGGATGATGTTTTTCAAAACAATGATCAAAGTAGTGAATGGATTCTGGATTCGAGGTGCACTTTCCATATGACCTCTAGAAGACCTTGGTTAGAACACTATAAGGATCTTGATGGTGGAAAGGTGGTTATGGGCAACAATGCTGCCTGTAGAATTAAGGGAATTGGTAGTGTAACTTTGAATTTGAAAATGGATACACCTTTACTCTAGAAAAGTTAAGGTATGTCCCTAATTTGAATAGAAATTTAATTTCAATGGGTAATTTAGATGACATAGGCCTGTAAGGCAGGATTGAAAATGGTTCTTTGAAAGTAATTAAGGGTTTCTTAGTTATTTTCAAATGTACCAAAAGAAATGGTATATATGTTACTAAAGCCAGCGTTGTTTTGAGTGCTGAGTTCTCCAATGCTGAGAGTGATACCACCCTGAAATGGCATAACAAACTAGCACATATTAGTGAAAAAGGCCTGCACATTTTGAAGAAGAATGGGACATTTGGTAATGATATTATTTCTAAGATTTCTTTTTGTGAGCGTGCTCCTGTTCTGAGAGAGATGCCACCCTGAAATGGTATAACAGGCTAGCACACGTTAGTGAAAAAGGCCTGCACATTTTGAAGGAAAAGGGGACATTTGGTAATGATATTATTTCTAAGATTTCTTTCTGTGAGCATTGCATCTGAGGTAAGCAACATATGCTTCATTTTAATACTGGAAAGCATAAAACTGCATATATCCTTGAACATATTTTTAGAATCATCATGTTACTACAATCATCAAAGATTGATAAATATCTCGTATGAGACAGTGTTATTTGAAGATTGTAGAAGACAACATGAGACATATTTTACCAGAAATTGTAGTATTGAAAACATTGACATATAAAACAATGATGAATTGATACAAAAATTGAAATCGGGGAGTAGATGTACTCTTTTTCATTCGATCAAATTTTGTTCTACTGGGTTTTCTTGACAATGTTTTCAAGGGGGAGTATTGTAAAAAAAAAGTTTATTAGTGAACGACAATTGTATCTCTTTCATCTTAAAAATTATTATCATTATATCTTTAATTCTTCTTCATAAATATGGAGTTTTGGTTCTCAATAAAATATACATAGTCTATTGATTATTATTCTCTCCTCTTTTTCTCTCTTTTTATAACAGATATGAACTTTTGTATTTTAGTTTTGGGTAGGGAGAAGTTGTACGTGTGAGAAAAATATTGTATTGCAAGTGACACGTCGAAAATGTGTTCGACTTTGATTACCGCAAGTGTACGGATCGTTCAAGTCATAAAATGGATTTTAGAGTCCAAGTATCGTTCCCACAGAAATTTACTAATTCGATTTCACCTATTCCGACCTTAACCGAAACATGAAATATGATTGATTTTTATAACTAAATTGTAATTAAACTAAATGTAAAAAATAATGGATGAATTAATTATACTAAATGCAAAATAATGGTTGAATGCAAAAGTTTGGAAAAAGTAATATATGAAAAAGCGCACTAGGATCCCGAATCACCAAACAAGTTCACTTTTAATATCTATTTCACAATTTGATAACACGATGAATTGGTTGAAGAATCAATGTTTCTAACTTATCCAACAATCTCTTTCGAGTAGAATTGAACCTATTCTAGCATACCATTTGACTATATTTCTATGACAAATGCAATATACAAAAATGTTTGACGTTTTGTAAACACTTAAAGATTCACGTAATGCATATCGGTATATTTCTATCCTTTATGAACAAAACGATGATTTATACCTTGTTGAGTTTATTTCTCTTCTTTCGAATGCATAAAATAAAAACCACCCAAACTCACATAATCACATGCATTTAATTATGGAGGCAAGAGAGTGTATATAAATCATTCAACATCCATCAAACGTGTTTGAATATCAAATTGCAAAATAAATAATTAAAAGATCAAAATGCGAGGTTCATCGTAAATCCTAGCACATATAAATCTAACTTAACATGATATTGAAATTGAATAAATAAAAGTAGAACGACATCATCAAAAATTGACAAAACGTGATTAATTCTTGCCAACGATTAATCTGCCTCATCAACAATTAATCTGACGCTGCACTTTTATTTCTTCAATTCCAGTTCCGCGCCTGTCCTTTCTCTGCCACTTTGCTGCCGTGGATTCCCGTGCAGATATATTCTATTTAGCTCCCCAGAAAAACCACCTCCCAACGTTTCTGTCTTGCGTGTATTTATATAGAATAATTGTCAAGTCCTAATCCAATGCCAAGTCCAACAGGCCCAATTAATGTTATTTTTCTCCAAGTAATCACATCTTTAGAATTGGTGCACTTTAGTCCTCCAAATTCTCTAGTGTAGACTTTAACCCCAAAACTATAGATTTTCTTCAATTTTAGCATTCTTCCTTTGCAATTGTTTCGAACAAGTCCACAACTAAAACAAAAGAAAATTAACCCAAGTTAAGTAAAAAATTAATAAATTGACGACATGAAACCCAAGTAAAATGACTTAAATAAGTGCCCAAAATGCACTCATCAGCAAGGCTTTCTCAGCTAATAATGCATTTTTTTATGTGATTGTTGACGATTTTGTCGAACCACATTTAATTATATTTTTTTCTCTTTCGACTCGTTTTCTCAGTTTTGTTGACGTTGTGCGGTAGGATTTTTTCACAACAATGTGGATGGTGCTGGCGTAGTAGTTTAGAATTAATTTAAATGTTTCGTCTTTTCCAATACGTTGTCATCAATTGTTAATTCTTTTCCCCTGCATTTCTGGATCTTTATATAAAAAAATTTATGTTCTACATTTATGTGTCCGAAAACAAGCTGTGTACGTATGTAGCTGTATATATTTTTAATTTGGCTGTTTATCATGCTTGTTAAGATTTTCTTTTTTCAAATACTTGCAATATCCTGGTTTAATGTGTCACGTAGTCGAACTGTCGTGGTGTGAACATTTAGAAAAAGAGTAGATTAAGCGTGCAGAACGTTATGCGTTTTATTATGGCAGGTCAGTTGGGAAAGCAGTATCATCAGTTGTCAAAACAATCCAAATCATTTTTTTTTTTTTTTTTGGTTTGGTTCAGTTTAAAATTACAATTTAACAAAGAAAAAAATAACATGTATAGAATAACTTAAATAATAAATATTAGTCTAAGATTTCATGTTAAACATAAATAGTAAGATTAAAATATTACAAATCAATGTTCTATAATTTTAATCATTATAATGTAACAACATGATAGAAATATTTTAACTTCTTAATTGAAACTAATTGACGCAACTAATATCATTGGTTATAGTTAAATGATTTAAAATAATTAATAAAAGAAAATGAATAAAAATATTAAAAACGATAATACCTCTGTAACTTTTTGTGAATAATCTAATACAATAATACAATATCAATTAATTAACTGGGATGGACAAATTTTTTTAGATTTTGAGTTTAATTGGATTATGTTTAATATGATTGTCTTTTTTTTTTTTTAACCGTGATGTATTTAGTTTTAATTGAGTTCGATAATCAAATTTATTTTGTAAACAATTGGATGGTTTGAAATGATTTGCAAAAATTGAAATTTAACTAAATCCCTTCGAAGCGATTTGGTTTGGTTCAAAACCAAAACGTTGATGGATCCACGTAGACCCAAACTGTCACGCGTTTTCCACAACGTGAATTTATGCCGTAAGTGTACAGTGTTAAGTTTTGTAATATAATGATTGAGTCAAGAGTGTCGAACCTACATGGATTGTAATTTAATTTTTACCAAGTACTATAATTGGGTAGCTTCTATTTTATTAGACAAATGAATGATTGATTGAATGTTTTAACTAATCTAACGTGATTCGTTGTGACAAAATTGGAGAATATAAATTATCAAAATGAAAAAACTTAGGGAGAATGATTTCATCAACTTTCAATTATGATTCAATGATATCAAATTATTCCTGTTAATTTTTCCATATTTAAAAGCAAGAATCGAATTGTATTTCTCTCCCCTTTCTCGAGTGTCGGCTAGAAATCAATCCTAGAATTCAATCCAAATATCTCTATTCCGAATTAAAGCATAGAATTTATCAAAGTCCCGATTCTTTTGTGCAGTAAGTTCATAGATTTTATACTTTCTCTTGAAAGCCATAAAACCTACGTTGTGTCAATTTTATGATCACACCTAAATTGCCCTCTCTCAAGTGTCTGAATTGACTAGTATCTATTCATCCAATTATTGATCAGGTAATTGAAAGCATTTTAATCATAACACAATTAAATACACGTGGAAAATCCAAAAGAAATAATTATAAATTCATCAAACCATAATCTCCAGTGGCTACTTCAAACCCTAACTAAATTATTTAATTCATAAAGAAATTCATAAAATCTAAACAATCTACAATGAAAAACATAAAGAAAAGGTAAGAAAAACTCATTTTGGAGTGTTGATCAAAGTCCCCTTTGATGTTTCCACACTTTCTTCAATTGATTTCTTCCATTCTTTATGTTTAATCTCCTTCGTCTTCAACCATTTTCCCCTTTTCTTCCACAAGAGCCCCCCTAAAATTAGGTCTCCTCACTTGTATTTAAAGTGTTTTTGAGTTTAGGGACGAAGTATGGTTGAATTGGGCCAATAAAATATTCCAAAAATATAAAAATACATTTTCCGCACCCAGAGGCTCCTCGGTGTCACTATAGCGGTGCTACGGCGCCTCGTATTTTGTTGAATTTCAGATTAGTGGCATTGTGGCGCCCAAACACGGCGCAGAAAGATGCACTTGAGATATCCAATTTCAGTATTTGTATCATAAGTTTTTCTACCAATATCCGATTGAGATGATTCAAGATGTGTTGGAAAGATAACTCAAAGAGATACAACTTTACTTCAGAAATTATTCTCCAATTCAATCATTTTCTATGTCAAAAATGAGTCTCAATATGAGACTAAAATTTTGAAGCATACATTTTCGGTTGGAAATTGATTTGTGATCATATTTTGACTAAATTTGATCCCTTTGACGTCTTTCTTTATCCATTTGACTCCAAGAACTCTCAAATATTTATCGTGAGGTTCGACACACTTTTAGGTATTTGCACTTTAGTCCCCGAACTTTGGATTTCTTACAATTTAGTAATTTCTCCAAATTTGTCAACTTTTACTTATTTTCTTCAATCTTACCAATTTACATCACAATATCAAAACACACATAAAAACACTCTAAAACTTTCTCAAGGGTAACAAAATAATGCATTAAGTGACATAAATATCATGAGTGTGGAACACTCATCACAAACCAATGGTTTTAAAAAACCAGTTTCAGTCCGATTTTGTAGTTTCATAGTTTGAAACGATTTGCAAAAATTGAAACTTAACTAAATCCCTTCGAAGCGACTTGGTTTGGTTCAAAAACGTTGATGGATAACGCCCAAAGAATAACGCAGTAGTTGTAGCACAGTTTTGGGGTGTCGTATCTACAGGGAGATGAAAGAATATTTAAAGGATAAAAAATGTTGAATTGTTCTCTCAAATGTATGATAAGATTCAATGTTGAAACGTGAAATTAAAATCAATAATTCGAAGCGGTGAAGCGTCGGAATTCCCTCAATTGGATTGGATCAATCATATCAATTATTCATTTTTATAACACAATTAGAGGCTTTCATCCCGACACTCTAATCGGAAGATATATCGTGAAAATCAATTTAATTTACAAATGTAATCCTAGAATTTAGACTTAAGACATATTCGCACAATTTTATTGGAACAAGATCAAAGATCGACCATATACATCCAACATAAAGCAGTAATCAATTCGCCAATAAAGTGAAATTGAGATTAAAATTCAACAACTAGTTTAATCTAATGATAGAAGAAGCATGACTGGATCTATGAAAGATATAATAATTGTTAAAACACTCTCAACAATAAATAATTGAAATTGAAACTCAATAAATAGTTTAATTGAACAATGGAAAAAGCATGACTAAATCCATGAAAAATCTTGTAAATATTAAATCGATTTTAATATAAATTCAAGATAATGAAAATTTAAATTCGAGCATTATTTGACAATGAAAAGATCAAATTAAATGAATAAAAGACATGAAATCACCAATTCCAATCGAGTTCCTTCGTAGTTTCACCAAGGGTTTTAGTTCTCCATGAGTTTCTTGAGCCAAAAAGGAGAAGAATGGTGTATGGGGGCCTCCTCCATCTGTATTCTGCTGTTAAGTATTTGTAAGGGTCGGAAATTAGATGAAAATCACGTCCAAATTGGTTTCCAAAGGAGTTCTAATCGAATAAGGAAATTTCCTTTCGAGCGCCGATTTTTTGTCTCTGCCCAACAGTCAATAATTTGGTTATAACTTTCTCTTTTGATATCCGATTTAGATGATTCAATATGTGTTGGAAAGATCACTCGAAGAGCTACAACTTTGTTTGCATCTTTTCCAATTCGGACTTTTACTCCAAAAATGGGTCTCAATTTTTGACTAAAAATCTGGAATATATGTTATGCGAATTGGAAATTGATTTTGATAATATTCAATTCCTTTTTGACTTCTAATTTCTTCCAATCGACCCTTAGCACTCTCGAACCTTCATCGTGAGTCCCGACATAATTTTTGAGTAATTGCACTTTAGTCCTTGAACTTTCACTTTTTTCCATTCTGATTATTTTTCACTTATTTCTCATTATTTTCGCCACATTTATCACTTGTCCTGCAAAACATGAATTGTATAGAATTAAACTATATTCCAACATATTAATCAACAATTATTCATGTTTTGACAGTAAAATAAGTATGTAAAACGTACTTATCAGATCCCCGTAGACCCAAATCAATGGTTTCAAAAAATCGGTTTCAGTCTGATTTTGTAGTTTGATGGTTTCATTGTTTAGTCCTATAATGTATATATAAAAATTGTACTTGACCTACTTGAATTATAATTTGAACATTACCAAGCATGCCTTGTTACATGAATTTCTCTTTGCCACTAAACTTACCATTAAGAAAAAAATAATAATACCAAGATTTGAGAAGTCAACATACTCAATTTGGCCAATGCACTTATATCACGCTCTCAATTCCACTCACACCCACTACAAGAGGCGGACCTATGGATTAAGAAATTGGGCTATAGCTCACCTTGAAGTCACTGTGTTTAAAATTCTCAATCATGGGTGCAAACGTTGGAATGAGAAAATGGAATTGAGGAAGTCATAAAAATCAATGGTTAGACAAACTTCGACACTAGAGAGAGTTTAGTTACCAAACTAACGAATCTAAAACTCGTTGATTCTATAGATACCTCATAAATATTTCTAGAGTAAAATGTGACAAACTTTTGTGTGTTGGCTTTAATCCAAATTTGGTAAATAAAATAGTCATATTGTCAAAAGGAAAAAGGAATTCTGATTTGGCAATAAAAAGGAAATATTGCAGTAAGGTAATAAATTCTTTTTCATTAAGGAAAATAGGATTTGTGGCAATGTATATGGCTGACTTATTGTCACAATATAGTTTTGCTGGCTGGCTAAGTTCAATCTGCAGGTCTTCTAATAGATATTTCATCCATGTCAGTTCACAGCATG
The DNA here is from genome assembly GCA_035079005.1 of Fraxinus americana. Taxonomy (NCBI): domain Eukaryota; kingdom Viridiplantae; phylum Streptophyta; class Magnoliopsida; order Lamiales; family Oleaceae; genus Fraxinus; species Fraxinus americana. The sequence continues at coordinate 24,567,409 of CM068710.1, forward strand.
CCTGTGCCATTGCCCCGTACTCTGCTTCTGAAGAGGACCTAGAGACCACACTTTGCTTCTTCGATTTCCATGATACAAGTGATGAACCAATGAATGCATAATAACCTGTCATAGATCTCCTAGTCTCTAGGCAGGCAGCCCAATCTGAATCTAAATATGCCTTCACCTACATATCAGAAGCAGCAGGGTAGAGTAATCCCTGTCTTGGTGCCCTCTTGATGTACTTCAATACCTTCTGTGCTGCCTGGAAATTTGGCACTCTAGGCTTGTCCATGTATTGACTCGGCAGTTGCACTGAGTATGAAATGTCTGGCCTCGTTATGGTTAGGTATAACAATCGTCCTATCAATCTTCTGTAAATAGAAGGGTCAGGAAATAGATCACCATGCTTTTTACTTAATTTGATATTCTGATCAAGGGGTATTTTTGAAGAAGCCGATCCTATTGTGCCTGAGTCTCCTAAGATGTCAAGACCATATTTTCTCTGACATATGCAAATTCACTGCTTTGTCCTTGCCACTTCTATTCCCAGAAAATACTTCAACTTACTCAAATCCTTGATCTTAAACCTTGCATCGAGGGCAGCCTTAAGTTCATTGATGCTATCCATACAATTCCCTGCTATGATGAGATCGTCAACATATACCAGGATTGCTGCAAAGGATTTTTTCTGTGACTTTAGTGAACAAGCTGTAATCTGCCTTTGATTGGATAAAACCACGTTGTGTGATGAAGGCAGATAGCTTGGCATACCACTGCCTTGAAGCTTGCTTCAGGCCGTATAAACTCTTCTCCAATTTGCAAACCTTTGATCTCTGGTTAGTTCCATATCCAGGAGGCAATTGCATATACACACTCTCACTTAAATCACCCACGTCCAATTGGTATAGAAACCACCCTTTTATGGCTGCAACAGCTAAAAAACTTTGAATGGTCACCATCTTAGCCACAGGAAAAAAGGTGTCATGATAATCCAAGCCTTCTTGCTGCGTATACCCCTTTGCAACTAGCCTGGCTTTGTACCTTTCGATGCTCCCATCAGCTTTAAACTTGATTTTATACACCCATTTGTATCTTATTGCTTCCTTATCAGGTAGCAAATCAACAATAGTCCATGTGTTATTGACTCAAGAGCTTTAATTTCTGCCTCTATAGCTTCACACCATTGAGGGTATCTAATGGCTTCTTGGAGATGCTTTGGTTCGACTTGAGATGTTATAGAACTGATAAAAGCTTTATGAGGAGTAATTAAGAGATATTATTAGCAAGAGGGTAAGCACTACCTGAAGTTACAGTTCCTTCTGTCTTGGCCAGGTCCTGCAATGGGATGAATGAAGTCACTTGTTGGCATATGAAATCCTGCAAATATTGGGGGGTTCTTTTGATTCTGGTGGATTTTCTTGGCAAGGGAGAATTCTCAGGTTCATCATCTGTAGTTTGTAAGTCAGATTGTTCTATGGTTTGTTCAGCTTGGGTTTGAATTGTGTCATAATTGTCATTGTGATCTTCACAGCTAGGAGTAGAGATAAGCTAATTATTTGGCTCTTCAGGTTCTGGAAATGTGCGGTCACTTGGACTAGGATTTTGATAAGGGCAAGAATCAGTGGGATATCTATTGATCTCTGCAGCTTTGGCTTCTTTAAAAGGGAAAATAGTTTCATGGAAGATAACATTTCTTGATACAAAGACCTTATCAGTTTGTAAATTAATGAGCTTGTACCCTTTAATCCCAAAAGGGTATCCAAGTAAGACACACCTTCTGTCCCTAGAGTCGAATTTGTGCCGGGTTTGAGTGAGTGTAGTGGCAAAGGCAAGGTAGCCAAATACCTTTAGGTGAGAGTATGCTGGCAGTCTCAAACGGGTTTTTATGATTCAGAATAGATGAAGGCATTCTGTTGATAAGATAAACTGCAATCATGACACATTCAGTCCAATATTTTAATGGTAATCCACTTTGAAATCTCAGGGCTCTTGCAACGTTTAAAATGTGTTGGTGCTTCCTTTCGGCTACAGCATTTTGTTGAGGAGTTTCAACACATGATTTTTGATGTATGATTCCTTTATCGAAATAAAATTCTCTCATGTTAAATTCCCCTCCATTATTAGATCGAATGACCTTTATTTTGGCTTTGAATTGAGTTTCTATCATGAGATAGAAAGCTTGTAAGGCCTTTGATGCTTCAGATTTAAGCTTTAGCATATATACCCAAGTACATCTACTGAAATCATCAACTATTGTGAGAAAATAACGAGTTCCATCATAGCTTATTTCATTATAAGGCCCCCAAAGATCAACGTGTATTAAATCAAAACAAGTTTCTGATTTGTGTTGACTTACAGGAAATGGGAGTTTGTGCATTTTGGCTAAAGGACAAACATAACATGGTATTGACTTATCCATTTTGGAAACGTTTCTGGGAAAAATAGAAGATGATGGATGTCCTAATCTATAGTGCCAGATATCAAAAGGTTCTGAAGAGCTGGTAACAGATACTGTAATATGTGGATTCTGTAATTGGTTTAGATTTTGCTGAAGTGATGTACAAAAGGAATTGATGTCTTCACTAGATGGCAAAGGTCTGACTTCAATTCACCCATTGCAGTCGTGGTCCAAGTCAAAAGGTCTTGTATATAACAATGGTTAGAGAGGAAAATAACACAACAATGTGATTCCAAGGTCAATTTTCTAACAGATATTAAATTGAAATCAAAGGTGGGGACACATAATATATCGTGAAGAGTTAAAGTGTTTGTGATTTGGGTTGTCCCAATTTGTGTAACTGGGACAGTGCTCCCATATGGTTGAGAAACAAAGCAATTAGTTTGTAATTTAATGGATGTAAAATGAGATGGTAAACAGATCATATGATATGTTGCACCATTATCCAAAATCTAAGGAGTTTTATCAAAACACTTAGTTGTAATGGATGACAAGCAGTATGATGTACCACATATTTTTGGAACGATACTCTCAGAGTTAGATTCAGTGTTTTGAGCCTGGTTTGCTGGTGGTTTTAGAATAGCCATGAGTTGAAAATATTGCTCTTGAGTCATTGACACCTGATCCTTATTGTTCTGTTCCTGATTTGGAGACATAACAGCAGAGGCCTGATTTGCTGTTGGTTTGTATCTGTTCTTCCCATCATTTCTGAGAGCTGAAGGATATCCATAAATTTTGAAACACTTATCAGCCTTGTGTCCTGACATTTGACAGTGTGAACATGTGTCTATTTGGGTTGGCCTTAAAGCATCATTCAAGGGAGCGTCCTGCAATCTTACAGAAGGTGCAATAATAGTCCTTTTTCTAAAACGAGGATCCCTGCTTACCATTGTCTCTCCAGTTTCCTTTGGCCATGAAGGACGTGCTCATTCACAGATCCTTCAGCTGATATCTGCCTCATTTTCTCTTCCTGTTGGATTGTGGCATAGACTTCATTCAAAGTGGGAAAGGGCTTCATCAGTAAGATCTGTGCCTTAATGTCTTTGTATGATTCATTTAATCCCATTAGAAATTTCATTATCCCATCTCGCTGTTGATTGTCAACCACCATCTTCAGAGCTCCATAGGTACAATTGGGGATATTTTCATAATTCAGAAGTTCATCCAGGAGAGTTTTAAACATAGAAAAATAAGTACTCACATCATTTTGGCTTTGAACTAGAACCATGATGGCTTGCTTAACTTCATAGATTCTAGGGGCATTCTGTTGTGCAAAACGTTGTTCGAGTTCCAACCACAGCTGATGTGCAGTTTCAACATACACAGTACTGATGTCTACTGCCATGGTGTTTTGGAGCCAAGTAATGACAATATCATTACATCTTAGCCAATGGTCCATCAAGGGGTCATTTTGATCAGTTGGCTTACAGATTGTACCATCTATAAACCCCAACTTATTCTTGATTCTGAGGGCTCATTTTAGGGATCTAGCCCAGTAGTGGTAATTGTTTGCTTTGAGTGTTTGAGTAATCAATGTACCCCCATTCCCATCATTGCTTCCAATGAAATAGAGGCTGCTTGGTTGTGTAGGTTCAAGAATTTTGAAATCGGATCCATTCTCGGAATTGATTTTTGGGTTTTGATTTGCACTAGCATTTCACGAATCACTTTGGACTTCAACATCTTGCTCCGCCATTATTTTGGCTCTGATACCATATAAGAAAATGGAATAAAATTGAAGATAGAAATGCTGAGATGAAGAAATAAAAAACCAGAATAAAGTCTAAATATAATTCTTGTAATTGATTGATTGCTTATGAACGATTACACAACCATATATATACATTTATAGAATCTGTTCCAAAGGGAATAATTACAAAGAATCAAATATGGTTACAAAATAACAAACTCCATGTGGTGAAGTCTTCTAGATCCTTTCTCCTTCTAGATCATTCCTTGCGAGCTGGACCCTTAATGCTTCATGTGGTAGCTTGATTATCTGACTGTGATTCCACCTCATTTGCCAGCTGAGGATCTGCCATGTAATCAACTTGCTCGTTACAATTCAACAGTAACCGTGCCAACTAATGTGTTCTAGTTTTGCGCGAAAAGTTGTGTCAAGTGAGGAAAACATTGTATCGCGATGCTTTCCCAGCTACTAAAAGTATTTTTCTCATGTGATTGTTGATAGATTGTCTAACCATGTTTAATTATGCCTTTTTTTTGACTCGATTTCTCTTTTATGCTATGGGTTGGTGGGATTTTATCTCAACAATGTGGATGGTGCTGGAATTTTTGTTTCAAATTCATTTAATTAATGTGGTAGTCGATTCACTAGCATCTTAGGGTTGGGACCATTGTCATTATCAGGAGTATAGACCGCTTGATCTATCACATTCACTTTGTGTCATTGCACAACAGATTGATCGTTATGGACTTCCTAGTAATAGAACACATTAATTTTCTTTCCACTTGCTTTCACTATATAAGTAGTGCTACTTAATTTATCTAATTATTTTTTATGTTGCATTGTTTTGGTTCTGGGAGGTTAAGTTTATATCCTCCTTCCTATTGTTCTCATGAGATTGATTCGATAAAATGTTGGGACATCCTAACCACCATCAATCTTTCTTGGTGGAGCCTGAAAATTCACTGAGGCTGAGTTGATGTCTTCCAAAAAAAAAAAAATCATGTTTTCCTTTGAAAAATAAATAAAATTGACCAAATAAAGATTGACCAACACAAATAAAAGTCATATTATTAATACAAGATGTCTGCTAAAAATGGAACATTGGGGCAGATGGCTATGAAATATTAGCATATGACACAATTTTTTATTTGTTTTCATTACCATGCTGCTGCATTCGGTGCATCTTACCTAACACTTAAAAGTGGTATTTACAATTTTACAAGTGGATTATACATTTTTCATATTTCTAATGCTTTTCCAAGAGAAATAGCGTTCCCAATGTACTGAATTGTTTGTAAGAAAAACTTGTTAGGTAAGAACAGATGGACTGAAAGCAGCGGCCTGGGCAATCGTTATTTGGTCAACTAGTTGATTATTTTACAAGTAATAGCTGTCTTTCTCCTCCCTCCATTTGCACTTATTTTTCTTGCTTCCTTCGCACACCGAATCAACCATTCGCCAGTCAATCTCAGTGATCTCATCGCTGGTAAACCCGGAGGTCTACTAATTAAGTGCCCTCAGAGTCCACATCAGATAATTCTCTCATTTTGTGTATATCCCCTTGTTCTTTCCCATAAAAAATCTCAACAACAGCCGTCTGAGAAATCAAGTCGAAATTCATCATCCTTTGCAGAGATATATAAATTTATTGGTAATTCAAGGTACATGTTTCCGATTTACCACAAACAGTTAAAAATGTCTGAGAAAAGAGCTGACAGTGTCACCGTTAACATTGATAAAATGCTTAGTAGCTTGTCTTCTACACCTTCAAAGCCCTCAATGTTTAGAGTTGGTGATCATTTACGCAGCATAAATCCAGAGGCTTATGATCCAGAAATAATAGCCATTGGCCCATTTCACCGCCGTAAACCTAACTTGCAACACAAATTCAGGTATCTAAAGCTGTTTCTTCAAAGAAGAAAAGGGTCAGGGGTAGAAAGATATGTTACCACAATAAGACACTTAGAAGATAGGGCGCGGAAATGTTATGCAGAAGATATCAAACTTAAAGAAGATGAGTTTGTGGAAATGTTGATTCTTGATGGTTGTTTTATCATCGAATTTCTCTATATGTTTCAACACATAGAACGTAGGGATGAAGATGACCCCATTTTCCAGTATGGACATATACAAAGTCATTTGCTCCATGATCTAATGGTATTTGAGAATCAGATTCCATTTTTCATCATTGATCATTTGTTCAACGTGATCAAGATCAATGATCTAGACAATATCAATTCTCTAATATGGCCTTTACTACAAAATGGAATTTTCCCAGTGGATGGTCTTCCTGAAGTCCCTATTAATGCTCTTCATCTTCTTGGCATTGTACATGGCTTCCAGTGTTCTTCATTTGCAAGGATATTATCTCATTCTGGAAATCCATATGACGTGGTGAATATAAATTCAGCTGTAGAACTCAATGAGGCAGGGATTTCCTTCAAAAAGTCGGAAGGTAATAGTTTTTTTCATATTGAATTCAAAAATAAGGCAATGATCATTCCAGAATGGGAAATTTCTGATTCAACGGAATCATTGTTCAGAAATCTGATTGCATATGAGTACTACCTTACAGGCAGTCCTCAAAAATATGTGACGGACTATGTATTCTTCATGCATTGTCTCGTCCATTCCCCTGAAGATGCAAAATTGTTGCGCCGTTCTGGAATCATTAGCAACTTTTTGGGGAGTGATAAAATGGTTTATCATGTAATCAACCAGTTAGGCAAGAATATCATAATTTCTGATACGTTTTCTTATTCTAATATTTTCTACTTTGTGAACCATCATTGTCTCCACATACGGAATATATGGATGGCAACATTAAGGCGAGAATATTTCAACACTCCATGGGCACTCATTTCAGTCTTTGCTGCCATTTTCTTGCTTGGGCTTGCCATCATACAGACTGTGTTTGCTATTCTCTCATATCGTAAGTTACTCCCCAAATCTTGTCTGTTTTAATTAAGTATTTGCATATTTTAGACTCCGTTTGGCAAATAATAGTAGCAAGACCCACAAAATATGTGAATAATAATGAGCAGTAGTTATGAATGTGTTGTTGAAATTAATATTTGATTTTGACTGAATTTGTAAATCAATTTAATAATTATATCCAAACATAGGCTTAGTGTAGAAAGACTCGTCATGTAAGCTATTAGCATTGACCCTGGATTGTTTTGTTGAAAAGCAAGCTTCTACCTTTCTTTGAAATGCATTACTGTTACATCTGTGTGTGACAATCACGTCAGCTACTAATAGAAGCCAGCCATTTAACTGGTACATGTTATTGCAGGCAATGTCTGAAGAAGGGGAACTGACTCTGTGTTTGAAGCTGGCAACAATGTATGTAACACAAATTACTATTAACTTCAAGGACGGTACAGAGACTAAAATCCTGAATTATTAGAGTGTGTGACTTTATATGATGGCCTCTACAATGAATGAATGTTACAAAATCAAGATTCAGCCACCTCTTACTGAGTTTATCTTAGTGTAAGTAGCAACTGAGAATTGAGAATGTTGGTGAACAGAGGTAACCTTAACTTATTGTTCCAATCTAGGAGATCATGTTGCAGACGAAGAGTAGTTCAAGACAGGGGGTCTTGAATCTATTCAGAAATTAGATGAGACAAGAAGATGGAGAGTTTTGTTATCTCTCAATTTCATTTTGCTTGGCTTAAATATTAGGCTATGATGAGTTTATCTCGTGAAACCTAACACATGACAGTATTTGCATCCTTAGTAAATTTTTAGGTTCGGAGGTACTTGATTTTCTGCATTTGTTTCCTATTATGAAATTCCTCAATTTTTATTCTCTGTGCATGTTAAATTAGTTCAACACTCAGTAAAACATCAATTCGTCATTATGGTAGAAATCGGGTTGCTTGTGCAATTGGATAACCAGAACTCAAAACTGTCTTTGATGTTGTTTCTACATTGCTCTGTTGGCATATTAGATAAGCAATTGTTGACCTTCGGATCCGTGAAATCCAGCTGTCAACAGATTTTTTTTTTGGAGAATAATGAGATAATATGGCAATATGAAATCAAAACAATCAAGAACATAAGATTTTACATGGTAATCAAGATTGGAAAAAACCCTGGACAAAGAAAGAGAATTCACTAATTCAATATGGATGATTACAATATTGTTCCTCAATCAATATTTAACACAATGAACAGCCAATATTTCGTGGATTTCTAGCCAAACCCTTATAATAGCGTTTTAGGTGGAATGGGCATTTTAAAGTTGACAAAATCGCGAAAAAGGCCTAGGACTGACGACACTGTTCAACGAGCGACGTTCCTCGCGCAATGAGCGACAACACTAGCGCTTGAGTGCTAGATTCAAGGGCAAGGAGACTTTCCTATTCTGAGCGCTAGAGAGTAAGTTCCGAGAGCGCGTAGCGATCGGAAATGCACATACTTTTTCTTCTTGGTTCATCTTCTAACTTCTTCAAGGCCTCTTCAACAAAACCACCAATACCCAACGGAATTCGGGTCACATTTCAACAAATCTCCACCTTGACACGAATTCTAATGCACGAAATTACACTCTACTCTTCATCAAACAACTCTCCACCTCTTCGACAACAATCCATAAGGGAAAATTCAGCAACCGACGCTCACCAAGTCCAAGTAAAGCTCAAACTTGGCTACATGGAGTGTCTTTGTCACCATATCTGTAGAATTTGATGAATTTGAATGTAAAGATGATGAATTGTGAATTATTACATGAGTTCTAATTTACAATAATGGAATATGTGAAGCTTATAAAGGAAGATAAGCAACGGTTGCCTATGTCTATGCTAGTGTTGACCTACTGTACAATGGAAGAAATTGGTAGAAAGTTGAGTTGGCAACTCTGACTATTGCTGCTCCTTTGACCAGAATTGTGCCTATGATGAGTGACATCTCTGAGGCCTGATACTGTACTGATCTGATGCCTTCCAAATATAGCCAATGATGATCATAAGTCTGAGGCTATAATATTAGTTCCTTCAACACTCCCCCTCAAGTTGGGTTCGAATAAATTAATCGATCCCAACTTGTCAAGAATGTTAATGTGACTAGCTTTGTCAAGTGCCTTTGTAAAGATGTCCGCTAATTGTTCGTTGCTTCTAACAAATGGAGTTTCTATTTCTCCCGACTGAACTTTTTCTCTAACAAAGTGACAGTCAACTTCGATGTGTTTGGTCCTCTCATGAAAGACCGGATTGGATGCAATGTGTCGCGCAGCTTGATTGTGGCAGTACATTTGCATAGTTCCTATGTGCTCGGTCTTCATGTCTCTAAGTAGTTGCTTGATCCAAACGAGTTCACTTGCTGTGGATGCCATAGCACGATACTCTGCTTCTGCACTTGACCTTGCTACAACATTTTGTTTTTTGCTTTTCCAGGTGACTAAGTTGCCACCTACAAAGGTACAGAAGCCTGTGGTTGATTTTCTATCGCAGTTCCCGGCCCAATCTGCATCAGAAAAACCAATTATGGTATTAGAATTATTTCTTCGCATCCAAATTCCTTGACCTGGAGTGCCTTTAAGATACCTTAGTATCCTATCAATAGCACTTAAGTGGCTGGTACGTGGAGCATGCATAAATTGACTTACAACACTAACCGCAAATGCAATATCAGGTCTGGTAACCGTAAGATAAATTAGTTTTCCTACCAATCTTTGATATTGTCCTATGTCAAGTAGTAAGTCACCATCTTCTAGTCCAAGTTTAACATTTGTCTCCATTGGGGTACCGGCTGGCTTAACTCCTAGTTTACCAGTCTCTTTTAACAAGTCAATGACGTATTTTCTTTGGGATAGAAAAAGGCCTTTGCTGGAGTGAGCTATTTCTATTCCAAGAAAGTATGAAAGTTTTCCAAGGTCCTTGATATCAAATTCATCTTTCAAGTAATGTTTGACCTTTTCAATTTCTTCATTATCATTCCTGGTGACAATAATATCGTCAACATAGACAAGGATAATAGTAATGGAATTTTGCAAATGTTTGACAAACATAGATGAGTCAGCAGTGCTTTTGATAAAATTATTTTTCAAAAGAGAAGAACTTAGTTTGGCATACCATGCTCTGGGGGATTGTTTTAGGCCGTAGATAGATTTCTTTAGCTTACATACTAGTGATGAATCCGAACTATTTTTATGACCTGGGGGAAGAGTCATGTAGACTTCTTCTTCCAGAGTACCTTGAAGAAAAGCATTTTTAACGTCCATTTGAAACAGATTCCATCCTACATTGGTGGCAACGGATAATAAAATTCTAACGGTGCTCATTTTTGCTACTGGTGCAAAGGTTTCTTGGTAGTCAATGCCGTAGGTTTGGGTAAAACCTTTAGCCACTAACCTAGCCTTGTATCTTTCAATCGTGCCATCGCTATTGTATTTGATTTTATAAACCCATCTACAGCCTACAGGCTTTTTGCCCCTTGGTAAGTGGACAATATCCCACGTGTCATTTTTTTCTAAAGCTTGAAGTTCTTCTTTCATAGCCTTATGCCAGATAGGATCCTTGGTGGCTTCATTAAAGTTGGTGGGTTCGGCTTGTTTGGATATGTTACACAAATAAGCCCGATACTCAGGAGAAATCCTTTTATAGGAAACAAATTTTTGGATAGGGTACATTACCTGATGGGATACATCACCTTTTTGAGTTGAATACATCACCTGATGGGATACATAATCCCTTAATCTGGTAGGAGATCGAATTTGTCGAGTGGATCTTCTCAAGCCAATTTCTTCTTGAACTGTTTCCTCATTTGACTCATTCTCCTCGTCTTCTTCTCTCCCTGAAGAAATTGCACCCGTTCCACCAGCTTGTTCATCCTCCTCATGCTCAACCTGTCCCTGGTTTGTTTCTTCGAAGAGAACAAAGTTATTTGGTGGTAACATGATGGTTTCACTTTGTGTATTTTCTTGTTCGTGTGATTGATAGTAAGGTTTGTTTTCAAGAAAGGAAACGTCTCTTGAAAAATAAAGTTTATGAGTTTTGGGATCATAACACTTGTATCCCTTTTTTTCGGAAGAATACCCTAAGAAAATAGTTTTATTAACTTCTATCTAATTTGTCATGTCTTTTTATGTGAATAAAGCATGTACAACCAAAAACTCGTATATGATCAAGATCAATTTTCCGACCCTTCAGGATTTCTAAGGGACTCATGTTTTTCAGTCTTGCGCTAGGCAATCTATTTATAAGGTAAGTGGCCGTTAATACGGCATCAGACCAATAGGTTTTTGGAACGTTACTTTGGAAGAGGAGAAATCTAGTAACTTCAAGAAGATGACGGTTTTTCCTTTCGGAGACTCCGTTCTGTTCAGGTGTGTTAATACATGTAGTTTGATGCAAAATCCCTTTCAATTTGAAAAGTTCCAAAAAATTTTTGTTCACATATTCTGTCCCATTATCAGATCTGAAAATCTTGATTTTTGCATCATACTGATTTTCAACGAAATTCAAAAAATCTTGAAAACATGAGAAAACGTCATATTTCCCTTTTAAAAGGTACAGCCAGGTAGTACGAGAAAAATCATCAATAAATGTAACAAAATATTTAAAGTGGTTATAAGAATCCACGGGAGCCGGGCCCCACACATCAGAGTGAATTAAGTCAAAACATTTTTCCGATACATGAGTAGATAAGGAAAATGGTAACCTAGTTTGTTTCGAAAATTTACAAACATCGCAATTACTAGAGTTAGGACTACAACAAAACAGTTTGTTCAGAACTTGATCAGAAGGGTGGCCAAATCTCCAATGCAGCAATTTGTCATGATAGGTAGGACTGACCGACACATGACATCTATTTGGAATTTCTTCAAGATAATAAAGTCCATTTTTTAAAAAACCCTCACCAATCTTCTTCCCTGATTCTCGATCCTGAAAGGTCACTTTGTCTGGTGAGAATATAACATCGCAATTTAAATCCTGAGTTATTTTGCTAACAGATAACAGATTTGAATTAAAACCCGGCAAGTATAAAATATTTTTCACGGTTTTGGAAAGAAAGCTGGCAGAGCCAAAACCCCAAATTTGAGCTTTATTCCCATTAGCTACGATAACATGTTGAGGTTTTTTAATTTGAGTGACATTTTGTATTTTATTTTTGTCCCATGTCATATGATCGGTGGCACCCGAGTCAATAATCCACTTACTCGTATTTTGGCACAAATTAGCAATTCTAGAAATTCTCAAATCATTTAAATTGGGTTCAGAATGCACAAAACCTGAAGTTTGCCGCTGTAACAAACCGTTTAGTTGGGCCAGTAGCTGAGTTAATTGGGCTGTAGGTGCTCCAGTGGGCCCAATTCCTTCATTTAGAATAGGTTGGGCCGATTCTTGCCCAAAAACATTAGCCCCTAGTCCAGCCCATCCACTAGGTCCATTACTCCCAGGCCCAGCAGGTCCATTACTCCCAATCCCAGCAGGTCCAACAGGTCCAGGCCCAGATTTAGCCCCAATTCTAGAATCATCTCCTTCATTAGGACCCATTTCGATCCCTCTGTTCGTGCCTCCTAGCCCTCCAAATCGCTTTTCCCTTCTGCTCCAGTTTCCTCCCTTGCTTCGAGCCGGCCAGAGATGAGGATGAAGGATCCAGCAGCCTTCTTGGTTGTGCCCTGCACGTTTGCAGTGGTCGCACCAGTCGGCTGCTAAGTTCCCCTTCGTTCTGGCCATGTCTCTGAGGTTGGGGGTTGGATAATGGGTTTTGAAGGCTCGGTTGTTCTCAGAATTTTCGAATTGTTGTGGGTTCATGAGGGTCCTTCGAGATTCCTCCTGCTCGATTGTTGCTACTATATCATCAAAACTTGGCATTTCGGCTGAGAGAAGTATTTGGGATCTGGCTGCCTCATAGCTTGCATCGAGTGCTCCCAGATAAGTAAAAATCAAGTCATGCTCATTTCTTTTCTGAATTTCGATTGGGTCTGTCGTTGGTGGGAGGTATGTGTTGAGTTCCTCCCACTTTGAGACCAATTCTGTCACCAATTGCATGTTGCTTTGATTGCTCTGTTTGATTTTCGTAATCTCTTGTTTGAGACTGAAAATATGGGCAAAGTTCTTCTGTTGGCCATACATTTTTTTGGCTTTGTCCCATACTTCTTTTGACGAATTGTAATACATGAACATGTTGGAAATATGTGGTTCCATAGTGTTTAGCAACCACGACATGACCATGTGGTCTGTGGTTTGCCATTCTTCAATTTTGGGCATTTCTGCTTCTGTTGGTCTTTGTGGGTCTATGGGTTTGGGCTTTTCTTTGATGCCTGAGATGAACTGCAACCTGCCTTTGCCACTGAGACCGATCGTAACTGATCTGGACCAGGGTATATAATTTCTGTTGCCATTGAGTACTATGTTTGTGATCTTGGTGTTGTCTGTGTGTTGTGACATTGTTTGAATGTGAAAAAGTGCTTGGCTTTGTTGGTTCCTTGATTCTACCAGCTTAAACCTGCTCTGATACCATGTAGAATTTGATGAATTTGAATGTAAAGATGATGAACTGTGAATTATTACATGAGTTCTAATTTACAATAATGGAATATGTGAAGCTTATAAAGGAAGATAAGCAACGGTTGCCTATGTCTATGCTAGTGTTGACCTACTGTACAATGGAAGAAATTGGTAGAAAGTTGAGTTGGCAACTATATCAGAATGATTCTCCTTGGTATCAACATTTCTCACTACAATATAACCATGAGCAATCACATCACGAATAAAATGAACAAAATAATAATTCACATCAATGTGCTTTGCCCTCTCATTAAACATCTTATCCTTTGTGAGAAAATAACACTGACTATCACAACACACTGTAAACATTTGGAATTTTTCATTGATTTCATCAAACAATCCCCTCAAACCACATAACTTCCTTACAAGCCTCTGTAATAGTATGTACTCTGCCTTTGTAGTAGACAACACTACTACATTTTGTAAAGTAGCATTCCAACTAATAGCAGAACCACCAATGGTAAACCCGTACCTTGTAAGAGATCTCATTTTATCAAGATCTCCTGCAAAATTTTAATCAACATATCCAATGACTCCATCTGTATTTCTCCCAAAAATGCAAACAAGCATTAGAATAGCCATGCAAGTATCTGCTAATTGCACCGACTGCATATGCTAAATTTGGACGTGTACAAACTATAACATACATAAGCGATCCAACTGCACTTGAATAAGGAATTCGTGATATGTAATCAATCGCTACATCTAATCGTACACAGAAAACATATGACAATTTAAAGTGGAATACTGATAGCCTTGACATTCAACATATTGAACCTGTGAAGTACTTTTTCAATGTACCATTTCTAACTCAAATATAAGAATTTTCTTTCTCACTCCCAAATCTTTCATGTCAAACTCTTCACTAAATTGAGCTTTCACATTTCTTATCACTACTTTATCCTTGGCTGCTATAAACATATCATCAACATACAAAAGTAGGTATATAAATGACACATCACTACATTTCTTAAAGCACACACAACTATTATAACCACTTCTTTTGAAGTCATGGGTAGTCATGAATGAGTCAAACATTTTATACCACTGTTTGGGCAACTGCTTCAGGCCATAAAGGGACTTGTTCAACAAGTACATATAGTCTTCCTCAAGTTATTTATGCAAGAATGTTATCTTCACATCCAATTGCTCAAGCTCCAAATCATGCTTAGCCACATTATCAAGCAAAGCTCAAATTGAGCTCTATTTTACAACTAGAGAAAATACATCCATGATACATTTGAAACCTAAAGGTAACTCTTAACTACTAATCTTGCCTTATTCCTGACCTCTTAAACACCTGATGTACCTTCATTTCTTTTGAACACCCACTTTCATTGAACAACCTTCTTATCGTTGGTTCATTTCACTAAGTCCCATATACCATTTTATGACATGATTCCATCTCCTCTTTCATCCATCTGTCAGAATCGTTCCAACTCACTGCTTCGTGTATGTAGCATGCTCGTTACTAGAATCAATATTTTCAGCCACATTCAATGTATATACTACCAAGTCAGTTTTTCTATGCCTCTGTATAGGTCTAGTCTCTCTTCTAGGTCTATCTTTAGCAATCAAAAACTACGATACCACTGACGGTGGTGGTAAAGCGAAACTTTCTTTTCACTTCTAAGCTAGATTGAGATGAAGACTATGGTTTAGATCCAAAACTAATCTCAAACTCTACCTAAGTATTTTATTTTTGTTCATTTGTATTGCTAGAATCTCTAAGAGGTAAATTGTGAACCATTGTGTGTTCATCAAGCAAAATATCTCTATTAATCACCACCTTACTCTTTTCTGGACACCACAGTTTATATCCCTTAACACCAAACTTATAACCAAGAAAGACACACTTTCTAAACATTGGCTCCAATTTCTCAGTATTCACATGAGCATAAGGAGAACGCCCAAATATTTTCAAATATAAGTAACTAGGAAGAGTACCAGACCATACTTTTTCTGGTGTCCTTCAACCCAAAGTGTATTAGATAACCCAATATTTGAAAGCATACAACGAATCTTCTCCATCAAAGTTCTTGTTTCGCGCGAATTATCGAGTTTTGCTAATAATTAAAAGATGGTTCAGACGATTGTGTAAGGAACAAACCTCTTGAGACAAAGTCCCAACGAGGCGTGCTTTATTCATGAAAATTATAATGAAGAAGAAGCAGAATGCCTCCAAGGGGTACAAGCACACAAAGTAATTTAAAAGTTTGACGACAAGAATTGAAAGAAATGGAATTACATATTCTCTGTTTGAGATTGGCTGATTCGGGGTCTTTCCTTCTATGTCTTCTTTTTCTTTTATACTCATTCTCCAGTTTTCCTTGTAAAACTGTTTGGAAGCTGCTTGTCACTCTATAACTATCCACTTACTTCATAATGGCCGACGTGTCAAGGAACTGCCATTTTAAACTGCAGCCACTACCTCTTCTTTTTAACTGCTTGCCATAGAGATTCTTGAATCTTGGAATGTGATAAGATTGCTCAATAACTGTTTCAATAATTGCCGTTTTCTATAACAACAGGACGATGTGTTCGTTCAGATCTTGGGTGTCTTGAAGGTTTGGGCGAGAATGAGACCATAACTCTGAGCGACAATAAGACATTTCATTCGCTCAGATCCTGGGCGTCCTATAGGCTTGTGCGATGATTGTCTTCTGCTTATGGGCCTCAACTATGTTTTACAATAGCCTCATTTGGGCCCATTCCTCTAATTCCCTAACTGTGCTCCATTCGTTGGACCATTTATTTGGGCCTCATTTTTATATGTTAACAGTTCTATTCATCCGTTTTGTTGCGGAGTACCACAAACTATCAGGTGCCTCGAAATCCTTTATGACTTGCAGAAATTATTAAATTCATCTAAACATAACTCCAATCCATTATCAGTGCGGAGATATTTTACCTATTTTCTAGTCTGCGTCTCAATCATTGTCTTCCACTTCTTGAAGGTAGCAAACACGTCACTCTTCTGTTTCAAGAAAAACACCCAAACTTTTCTAGAAAAGTTATCAATTATTGGACCCTCGTCAGTCCCCAAATCAGAATGGATATGATCAAGTGTTCCCTTCATGTTGTGTATCCCTTTGATGAATTCGACCTTCTTCTAATTCTCAAAGACACAATACTCACATAACTTTAATTTACTGTTACTCTGTCCATTAAGAAGTCTTCTCCTACTCAATTCAACCATCTCATTCTCACTCATATGGCCAAGCTGTATATGCCAAAGTTTAGTAACTTCTTCATGTAACAAAGAAAAACAATGATAGTTGCATCCCCTATTTCTGTAGAGCCCCCAAAAATATAAAAACTTGTGGAGCTTCATCACAACATAAGCACCTCTGCTAACTTTTAAACTCCACATTCAACGGTATACTTATACCCTTTTGAATCAAGGGTACTAAAGGATATGAAATTCTTCTTCAAGCCTGGAACATACTGATAAGTGCATCTTATATGCTTATTTGGACTTTTATTCTTATTGATTTATCATTATATCAAGTGAATATATACTTAATTTAGGTTATTTTATGATTGATTTAGGTAAAAGTCAGGATTGGATAAGACTGGATAAAATTGGATTGAAGCCATACAAATTGACGAATTGGGGACCAAAATAATCAAATCTTGACGATGAGAACATGTCATGCAAATAAAGAGGATATGAGATGTACAGGAACTTAATGTGGAGGACCAAAGTGCACTTAACTATAAAAAATCCATCTTTTATTAGTTTCCTATTTACACTCAAATTCCACATGGTGAAAGATTTAGAACTACTATTTAGAGTTATTATAGACTTCTATACATATGATCATTCATTCTTTTTATGGGACACCATTTTAGAGTGAGAGAAACATATGATCATCAAGATCAAAGAGTAAAAGGTTAAGGTTTGAAAATTTTTGAGGTTGAAGAAAATTTTTGGTGGAAGCTCCAATTCTTTCCATGATCAAGATTTCAAAATCCGATTATGAACTCTATATTCTTTTATTAACATGACTAGCTAGATCATTAGTTAGGGTAAAAAATGTAATCTATGTGATTCTTTAATTTAATTTTCAATAATCTAGTTCTCTAATTTTTATGTGTTGATTTTGTTAGGTTTTTGATGTAATTGGCAAGTTTGTAAACAAAAAAAACTAAATTTAATATATTGTAAAAGTCAAGGAGTAAGTTGCAAATAGTAGAAATAGAGTTGTATTAGGTCTAGGGTTCAAGAAAGAAAAAAAGGAAAAACAGCGTCGCAATTTCGCTAGACTGTTGCCATGACTTGGCTCGAGCGGCAAAAATAGTAACATTATCGCTAGCTTGTCCCCAGGACGCAGCTTGAGCGATGGTGGCCTAACTTTTGCTCGAATGATAGGGTTTTTCAAAAAAATTTAATTCCCGTTTTTAAGGTTTTTTGTTCAGTCCATTCAACCCCAAGACCTAAATTATAAATACCAAAAGCCTCTGAATGGTTTTCACAAGGTTGAACATTGATAAAACATTGGTTGCTTCATATTCTCTCCATCGATAGCTTTCAACCTTCATTGATTGTTTTGATCTTGGCATTGAAAACATCAAAACCACTTAATCCAAATATCAAATTGTTACTTTCTACACGTGTCAGAGTGCTGAAGATCAAGGGAATGTGACTGGAGTTTCAATTGTTGGAGAATGCGGAGTTCTTCATTGATCCACTGGAGATAGATGAATTCATAAAGCCAGGAGTTGTTGTAGAAGCGCACAATCCAGGAGAGCTTTGAAAAATGCAGATGGGAGTTGGTATAAAAGCATGCAATTCAGGAGAATTGTGAAAATTGCATTCAGGAGGTCAGAAAGTACAAGTAGTAGTCGTTTTTGGCAGACTGTAAGTTCATAATTCATTTATAGTGGATTTCTGATCGGCAAAGTGCCTAGAGTTTTTATCCCGTAGGGGTTTCTTCGTGATCATTCCTTGTGTTTGTTTATTGCTTTCATATTTTGCCGTATTCAAATATAGAATAATTGGACTGTATGTTTAATCATCTAGATATTATTCATTAGTGACTTGTTGCTGGTTAAATATAATTTTTAATTCCGCATTTACACTTATTTACCCCCCTCTAGGTGTAGTTTGGGTCGAACTTCGTAATTTCAGATTTTATACGTCGTATATCAAGTTAGCTAAAATAAAGTAATTATTCATATATATAATAATACGATAATAAATAAATTATATTTATAAGATTTAACTAACTTTGATGGAAATTGTATACATGATTCCACAAAGACTAAAGTTTAATCCTAGTTTATTTATAAAATATGAAACTGTGAAATTAATTATAAGATATCTTGTGTGAATATTTATAAACTTTATAAAAATAAATATAAAATGTTGTGACTTCAGAATATAATTTCAACACAATGTAATATAGTAAATGTCATAGATATCAGAAAGGTTTAGCTGTTAAAAATAAAACGTAGCCAAAGAATTGTCTCAGTATTTAACATTGTTAAACTATGCTATGAGAACCTTTCACATCTTGACTATTATTATATGATATTATAATGTAAATTGTTAAGTGATATAAACTCGATTTTCGTTAAATATGTATAAATAAAAAAAGAATAATTATTTTCAAAATTCGCCACTGACTAAGCTATCAACTCATATATTTCTCACAATTTTCTTATTAGGTAGCAGTTGAATTTTCAAACAGTTTTTGGAGATGAGCCTTGCTTTTGGAGTCGGGGCCATACGACAGAATTAACTAGCATGACTCATTTCATAGAGCATGTTGTTATTATCTTGGGAAACATGATCATTTTGGAATATCACTTATGTAATCACTTGCAGATAGCTAGATGGGCTATCTATATATTTTGCATCCATATGTATAGATAGTTTATGTTGTTTAATTGGTAAAAGTTTGCGAATTCAACTTACATCTCTTGTGGTGTTTGTTGTGATTATTGAAAGGAGAAATTGTTTCATTTAATTGTGAATATTGTTGTTGGGCTATGATACATTTCATTACATGTTGGTTAGTCCAAATTATAGGGAAGATAATGCTGAAATTTCCTTAAAAATAAGCCATAATAAATTGCATATTGTAGTAGTCTTGATATGGATCTGACTTTTAGTTGGTACTTGTCATCGGCGCACGTCACATTTCGAATCCCCTATAATTACTTGAGGTGGATTGTGTCACATACTGACTCAATTTACAAGGACCTAAAAGCGCAACGGATCCCCTACCAATTAATTTTGAACAAAATAAGTGGGTGGGTAATAATTGCTTTAAATTGTGTAAAAATGAACGAAAAGTTGATAAATGGTCACAACTACCAATTTTGTCGGTTGGGGAATACAATCAGAATTATAATGCACTGCCATGCCCTGAAAAACTAACATACATTAGTTTTCTCAACCTCTCATAAATAGGGCCACCTAAAACGGTCAAAATAAGTGGAAAAAAAGCTGACAAGCAATAATTTAGAGGGAAGTAAGTTAAATTTATAAGATAAGAATACATTGGTTAACTTGAGAAAAATAAAATACAAAATGTCGTAACTTAGGAATATAATTTCAATACAATATAATATAGTAATTGTCACAGATAACAGAAGTGTTTAGCTTTTTAAAAACGAAACATAGATAGTGAAACGGTTAAGTCTCGTTGTTTAAGATCCCTTTGGTCGAGGAAGGTCAACGTGCTTTACAGGTCTTTTGAATTCATTGATCAAATCATCTCCAGACCATCCACTAGTAGCTGCACAAACATAACATATACTTCAATTGACATAATGAATTGAAGGCCTTTTAATAATATATAGCCCCCTGTTTGATTTAGAGAAAAATAAGTTTTTTAATAGATTTTATTAAAAGTTGATAGTATGTATTATTGAAAAATTTTGTTCTATGGGATGCGTAATTAAAATTATTTATTGAATTTAATTTATATTTTAATCAATTTTTTAATTGAATCAAACATCGGCATAATATCAAACTGATAATACCAATTAACTAGCTATGTAAATCAAAATACCAATATAAATCCTAAAAACTGTTTTCCTTCACTAATCATTGTTGTTGTAGTTATTGAAAGGATTAGTATGGGAGAAAAATTGTAAAAATTAGAGAATACTTATAAGACCTGATTGGTAATTTGATGACATTGCTGTCGTTTCAGGATAATCTTCATATACGGTCGGCCTAGAACTCTGACTCCCTGCTCAATTTACAGTTGTTATACGTCAGTGAACAAAATTATTAAAAAAAAAAAAAAAGAATTAACTAAGATTGGACGTAGTCTTTGCTGACCAATGTTATTAACTGCAATTTACGGTGTAGATGTGGGAATTGGGGAAGAAAGCAAAACTTGCATCACGGTAAATTGTTGGAAATGTGTGCATGAACGAGCCGTAAAGAAAAATAGATTGGAGATCTTGACTCCATTCCAAAACAACCGGGTGGGTTGAGGAATTTTCTCGTGTACTAAAATTTAAAATAAAGTAACTAGAAGGGGAACTAGTGGGAAGAAGGAAGGATGATACTAATATAAATGTTCCAATTAAGCAAAAAGTGTACAATTTGTATTGACAAAGCTTGGCTAAAGGTAAACGTGGAAATGATTTATCCCTAGCTAACAAAGAACATATAAAGTTCATTTACTTGAGGATCTTTTACGCAGATGTTATGTTAAGATTTGAGATTTTATTTTAAAAGTCAACATTATTAAGAGAAACAGCCTAGCATCTTATAAATTGGCCTATATTTTCATCTTTATTTGATGTGAGAATTTATTCCTTAATATGCTTCCGCAAGATAGTGGCTCGTTTGAACAGAAAAATCTTGAAATTCGTATTCTCATTTTTATGAGTCTTAATCGGATCGAATTGTTCATTGAAACTTAAAGAATTCTGATACCATCTTAAGATTTGTGGTTCCAGTATGTTAAGAGATAAAATCTCACATCGAATAAAGGTAAAAACATAGACCAAATTATAAGAGTTTGAACTACTCCTCTTAATAAAGTTAGCCTTTTAAGATGAAATCTTAATCTTAACATGTTATTAAGCTGACTAGTAAATGCATGCATGCCACGAAAAGATTATTATAGTGAGTAAAGATAAAGAATTAGAGAATACTTCGTGAAGTATCTATATCAATAATTATTGCTGTTGCATTATTGCAATTCATGTCAATCTCAGTTACACCAGCTGCACAAACATAATATGGTGATACAAATCCTAAAAATTGTTTTCCTAAACTAATCATATAGATAATCTAAGGGAGAAAAATGTAAGTAAAAAATAGAGAATACATGGTTCCACTGCTAACGATGGCTTTTGAGAATCCTCTTCATGTTTCTTCCCAAAAATGCGAAATAGATTAAAACAGCTTCCTGCTCAATTTACAAAAAAATAAAAATAAATAAATAATAAAATTATTAATACGGTTAAGTGCAATCAAGTCATGGTGAGAATTGGAAAACAAAGCAAATTAAACTTGCATCACAGTATATTGTTGGAAATGTGTGCATGAACGAGCCGTAAAGAAAAATAGATTGTAGGTCTTGACTCCATTCCAAAACAACTGGGGTGAATAATTTTCTCGTAAGAGAATTATGCTAACCTTTTTAAATGATTCCTTAAGTCCTAGCATTAACTTAGAAGAAAAACACATTACATATTGACCCACGGGACAGAATCGGAAAATAAAATAAATTGTACCTGAAGGAAGGAAGAAGCTGAAGCATGAGCAACATCCTATTAATTGACCCACTTCTTCTTCACTTTCTTGAACTATATCAATCACTACATATTTGGATTCTTCTTTGTTTGAATCCTCTGAGGGAATAACCCCTTCATTGTGTGATGGTTCCAAAAGAGGAGCAGCCAAACCAGTATCTACAAACAAGAAATTAAATATTTTATCCCTCATACAATATCATATAAAAAATTTGCTTCCCTGAAATTTCCAATTACTTTGCAATCATATCTATGACGAGTACTGATGTAAATGTAAATCGGATCTTCTTTACATCTATTCAAGACGTGATCCAACCACCTGAATCGTTGCTCTCTTAATTTTTGATCAATTAGTTAAGCTGTTTACGTGCATTCTTGTTCAAATAAATGCTGTCTCCTATTCCCTTCTCCTCAGCCTCATTTTCACTGTTATATTCTTTCGTCTCTGAGGATTTCAAATCCAATACTTCCATCCTGCCCTTAGCAGTTAGCACCACAATAAAACAAAACAAAATATTCACATGCTTTCTGATGAACTAGTTTCTGAACCTTTATATAAAAAATTTAAGGTGTATATTTATGTGTATGAAAGCAAGCTGCGCACATAGCTGTATCTATATATTGTTAATTTGCCTGTTAAACATGCATCCTTATTATTAAATTTTTCTTCTTTTTTAAATTTGCCTGGTTTAATGAGTCACATGACTCATGAGCTGTCTGCTGTGGTGTGAACATTTAGAGAAGATTAGATTAACGTTATGGGGTTTACAAGGCAGGTCAGTTGGGAAAACAATATTATTAGTTGTTTAGAAGTGCTAAGTATTGGTTATTTAATAGAGACTTTTATGTCTTTAATTAGTTTTTTTAATTTTTAAATCTCTATAAGTTATGGATATTAAATTGACTCTTAGACTTTTAAACTTTTGAATTGAAATTATATGCAGTTGTTGTTAAGAAAAACTTGTAGTTAACAATGTAAGTGTTAGGTAAGAACAAATGGAATCAAAGCTACATCAATAGTTTTTTGGTCAACTAGTTGATCAGTTTAACATTAAAAGTTGTCATTCTCCTCCCTCCATTTAAACTTGTCTTTCTTGATTCCTTCACACAACGAATTAACCAATCACTGGTCAATCTCAAAGATCTCATTGGCTGGCAAACGAAGGCCTACTAATGAAGTCAGATTCTTTCTGGCATTCAGTTTAAATCATGTTATAGTCAGTTGAATGTATCTCGGACGATAATGTAAAACGAACTTGTATATTTTTGTTTTCTTAGGAAGAAGTTGTGAGAGTGAGAAAATATTGTATTGTAAGGTTTTCTCTGCTAATAAAGTATTTTTTTTCTCATATGACTGTTGTCTGTTGACAAGTCAAACCACGTTTGATTATGTTTTCATTTTCGCTCATTTTATTTCTGTTGTGCGATGAGTGGAATTTTTTTTCAACAATATCAATGGTGCGGATATGTTTAGTGTAAAATTAATTTAAACGTTTCTTCTTTTCCCATACCTTGTCTTCAATTGACCAAATAAAGATTGGTTAACACCAATAAAAGTCGCATTATTAATTAGATGCCGGCTGAAAATTGAACATTGAGGTAGTTGGTATTAAATGTTAACGTATGACACATTTTATTATTAGTTCAGCACGATGTTGTTGCAATTAGCATATGACATAATTTATTATTAGTCCAGTACGATACTCCATTTATTGTATCTTACCTAAGATTTGCTGTCAAATTAATGAATTGTACAATCAAAAGAAAGAATAAAGTAGAAGTAAAATAAATAAATAAAATGAAGCGAGGTATGTCGAGGTTATTCTTTTTAAGATAGATTTCTCCCCCTTGAAGTGGTACCAAGAAGATTAACGAGTGTCTGTTATTCAAGATACAACGCTTTTTCTGAAGTCTGTACAATTCTATACCAACCTTGTTGGTAGAACCAAAGTGTTGACAGTATTTTTCTCAAATGGAAGAAACTCGAACTAAAAATGTTCGAACAGGATTTTATTTCTAAAAATTAATTTGGATGAAATTTTAATTCAGCAAAATAAGAGGAATATAATTTTTGAAGAGGCGAGAATTATAAATCAATTTTATAACTTAAATTGATTACGTGTAGGATTTAATGAAATATGAGGTCTCGCATATTGAGTCTCAAGTGTCACAAGTGAATGGGTTCACCATTTGGTTAGGATAAATGTGAGTCCTTATCTCACATCGCTTCAGATTGTGCAGTCTAGATTGTGCTCGATGTGTGAAATTTCAGCCTGGGCAATAAATTATTACAGTATGTAATAGGTAAGAATAGCCTGGGGGCAATAAATTATCACGGTATGTAATAGGTAAGAACAGATGTGTCATTGGCCTGTTAAGTGCCCTCGAAATCCATATGCCCCCTTGTTTTTTCCCATCAAAAACCTCAACAACAGCCATCTGAGAAATCACCTTGAAAGTCATCGGCCTTGGCAGAGAAATATACTATTTGGGGTGCGTATTCCAGTGTGGGGAAAAGAAGATTCATGGAGAGAATTGACATTTGACAAGTTATTCTTATTAGAGGAATTCTGTAGGTGCTGTAAATAACTTGACAACAAATCCCATAGATTAGGTAATCAGATAATTTAGAGTATTTTAGAATATTTGATTACCATTAATTAAGATTTGGTCTCATCTTGCACGTGCATATTTTCAATTGTGTATTTCTGTAGGTGCTGTAAATAACTTGACAACAAATCCCATAGATTAGGTAATCAGATAATTTAGAATATTTTAGAATATTTGATTACCATTAATTAAGATTTGGTCTCATCTTCCACGTGTATATATTCCTCACCTTTATTCAATGAAAAGCAAGCCATTATTTTCAATATCTTTAATTCTACGTTGATTAAGAAATTCTCAGGAAAGTTTGAGTCGGCCAGAAAATTGGGAATTTTTGATCCATAATTAAGTTTTCTTAGTTTCTGAGATTCCACAAACAGTCAAAAATGTCTGAGACAATAACCGACAGTCTCGTCGTTGAGATTGATATGATGCTTAGTCAGCTTAGAAGCGTGTCTCCTCCACCTTCAGAACCCTCAATGTTTAGAGTTGATGATCGTTTACGAAGAATAAATCCAAAGGCTTACGATCCAGAAATAATAGCCATTGGCCCATTTCACCGAGGTAAACGTAACTTGCAAGAGATGGAGCTACACAAAGTCAGGTATCTAAAGCTGTTTCTTCAAAGAATAAACGATACAAGTTCAGAAAGATGCGTTACCGCAATACTACCCTTAGTAGACAGGGCACGGCAAAGTTATGAAGAAGACATCGACCTTGATAAAGAAAAATTCCTGCAAATGTTGATTTTTGATGGTGGTTTTATCATCGAATTTCTCTATTTGTATCAACACGAAGAACGGGGGTATGAAGGTGACCCCATTTTCCAGCATAAGCATATACAAAGTCATTTGCTTCATGATCTACTGCTGTTTGAGAATCAGATTCCATTTTTCATTGTTGAATGTTTGTTCAACATGATCGAGTTCAAAAATGGAGACAACATCATCAATTCTCTAATATATCCTTTACTGCACTCTAGCATTTTCCCAGTGCCAAGGGAAGATCTTCCTGAAGTACTCCCTGTTAATGCTCTCCATCTTCTTGGCATTGTACATGACATCCAGTGTTCTTCCTTTGCAACAGTAGTATCTCTGACGGATGCTGGAAATCCAGGTAAAGTGGATACTATATATTCAGCTGTAGAGCTCGAGAAGGCAGGGATTTCAATCCAAAAGTCAGAATATCATAGTTTGCTTCATATTGAATTCGAAAATAAAGCTATGAAGATTGCAGAATTGAAATTTTCTGATTCAACAGAATGGTTGTTCCGAAATCTAATTGCATATGAGTACTACCTCACAGGCAGTCCTCAAAAATATGTGACAGACTATGTATTCTTCATGCATTGTCTTGTCCGTTCCCCTGAAGATACAAAATTATTGCGACGTCGTGGAATCGTTAGCAACCTTTTGGAGAGAAATGACATGGCTTATCATGTAATCAAGCGGCTAAGTAAGAAAATCATAGTTTCTGAAATGTTTTCGTATTCTAATATTTTCAACAATGTGAACTATCATTGTCGCAGCAAATGGAATACAAGGATGGCAACTTTAAGACGAAATTATCTCAAAGGTCCACGGGCACTCATTTCAGTCTTTGTTGCCACTTTCTTGCTTGTGCTCATCATACTGGTTACGTTTGGTATTCTCTCATACTGTAAGTTATTCCCTAAGTCTCGTATGTTTTTAATTAATTATTTGCATATTTTAGCCTTTGTTTGGAAAATGTATAGATGGTTTACAAACAGGAATATTAACGGGTCCTACAAAATGTGTGAATCATAATGAGTATAGTTATGAATGTGTTATTGTAATTAATGTTTGACTTTGATCAAATATATAAATCAATTTATAAATTGTATCCAAATGGAGGCTTAGTGTAGAAAGACCCGACATGTAAGCTATTATGAATTGACCTTGGATTGTTCCATTAAAAATGAAGCTTCTATGTTTCTTTGAAATGCATTGCTGATACATTTGTTGTGTGATAGTCACGTGAACTACTAAGAGAAATTTATATTTGATTATCCAGTTGTTTAAACGAGTACATGTTATTGCAGTTAATGATCTCGAGAAGGGGAACTGATTCTAAGTGTTTGAAGGTGGCAACAATATATGGTAACTCAAATTACCATTAACTTCCAAGGACAATACAGAGTCTATCTTGGTGGAAGAAGCAATACTAAACAAGATTTCCTTTTAATTGTCCCAAGCAGATCTTGAAAGTTGGTATTTGTAATCTAACTGTTGAGTCGATTCCATGTTATATATTCCCTTTGATAAAATTTGGAAGAACACGTACGGATCTCTTCATTTCCAACAACGAACCCTCTTTCCAAAAAAAATTAGCATAACATACTTAAAGATGATTAGCTGAAAATCATATATTATTGATTCCAACGCAATTAGTCTATGTAGAGTAATGAACACCACTCATTAATAATTAAAGAAGATTGATTTTTATTTTAGTATTTTCTTAACTATCAAACAAGAGAACTTACTTATCTCAATATTTCCATAACAAAAACACATGATTCCATGTGGGTAGGGATGGATCCAGGACCGGACGACGGGGGGCGCTAATACGTAGGGGGGGGCAGGGGGAGCTGTAGCTCCGCCCCAAGTCAGTCAAATTGGCAACATGTGTGAAAATGTCGGTCCAAACAGATGGAAAACGTGTGGTAAGAAATTGATGGGTGTCAGTATAGATAAGTGGAGTTTACAGTTTACATGTAATTTTAAGTTTTAAAATGAGCTATTCATTTAAATAATATTTTCCTTTTTTTATCCCATAATCTTATAATTAAGTTTTCCAAAGGGAACTGGGAATAATACAATTAAACTAATGTATAATCTATTATTTATTCGATTTGAGAGAGAAAATAGTAAAAAAAAAAATCTGGAATGAATGATTATTTACAGATTATCGTTCATTAATATTATTTTAATTTGTAATCTCGATCTAAGATGTGAATTTGGTAGATGAAGTGAAAAACACATGTAGAGGTAGATTTAAGGGTTGTTCACCTCCGATTCCGTCGTGCAAGAATGAAAAATAAATTTGAAGATATCATTTGTTATATGTCTATATGGTTAATGATTTCATTTATCGAAAATCCATTACGATCGATCTTTAACAACCACTTCATACTTGGTATTCAATTTTTTTATTTTATTTTCTTGATATTATCTTCCTACATTGTCACCAAACATATTGTAAAAGTTCAATTTTTTTTATATTTTTCTTAATGATAAAAAAAAAAATTCTATAACAAAAACATAATATGCAAAAGGATGGCCTTTAATAAAACATACCCTGGACTTTACTTAAAATAATACTTTTCTGAAACAATTATCATCCACTCTCAACATAAGAAAATTTTTACTTTCCAACTTTCACAATAGAAAAAGGTTATTATTATTATTATTATTATTATTATTATTATTATTATTATTATTAAGACTTGCTAGTTTATTTAAGTAAACTTTTCGATTACAAAGTAGTTCTAAATAAAAAGTAACTTATTTCAACTTTTGAAAGAGAAGATTTTGGTACCAAAAACTAAATAGTGAATTTCTATATAATTCGAATCATATGTCTAATTCTATGAATTCACGGGTCACGGTTCTTATTAGGACTTAGTAAAAAGGAACATTTTACATTGGTTTAACTTTTTATAATTGATTTAGTGAATCATTCGTTGTATCAAATAACCAAGATTCGAATGTTCTTCTTAGTTCAAAATAATGTTTATATTTGAATTAATTAATTTAATTTTTAAAGCCATTGCACCCCTGTTTGAGCTCAGTTTTTGTAAGAAAAATATATCTTGAAATAGTGAAAACATGTGATTAAAAATAAAAATCGATTTACATATAAAATTATTTAATGGAGTAATATGTGATTGAAAATAATTTTTTGAATAACAAATTATATTCAAAACACACAAAAACAGAGTTTCGTATATCAAAATAGATATTACATATGTCAAACAGATAGAAACATCATTTTATTGTTTAAAAAGGGTAGGTGCCATTTAAATAAGTTTAAAATGTTATAATATTGTTAAATAGTGGAGATTTGCTTGTGTACATTAAGACTTGCGCTCCTTTCACAATGGAGTGTGGGATCTGCGATTTTTTAAATTCTTGATGTACCCAAGAGTGTACATCAAGCATCTCTCTGCTGCAAAATATACATCAACAATACCATTAAGATTGCACCCAACTACGGAAAACGACATCCAGCTTATGCGTTGCCCTGGTATCGGTGTCCTTAGGCTGGGGAAAGAATCTTTCCTTATCTTTTCTCTCTTCTATTTTGGTATCATTCTATTTTGAATAATGAGGACAATTTGGATAAATAATTACTAAGGACCCCACTTGATTTTAATGGAGCCACCACTTGATTTTAATGGAGCCACCACTTGATTTTAATGGAGCCAAAACAAAATAAGACTAACGAGGCTTAATAACTACTATGGCATCCATTCTATTTTGAATAATGAGGACAATTTGGATAAATAATTTCTATGGGCCCCACACGATTTTAATGGAGCCCAAACAAAAAAAGACTCACGAGGTTCACGAGTTGAACACGGGCAACTTCAATTTCTTTTCCTTCATCCTCGCCTATAAAACGAGACCTCATTTTCACTTAATCGGTGTCTACAATACAGGAAAACAATATAAAATATTTTTTTCTAACACCATAATGGTTCCCAAGAAGGCGATTGTCTACATTTTCCTATCTTTGTTCATAGTGCACGATGTTGCCTCCATGGTGACTTCTACTGGGAGTTTGGTAAAAATATTACTGTCTCCAACGACATGAGTAAGATTTCGTTTCAGAATCTGTACATTAATGGAAACTAGTTCAGTAGTATATATTTTTCCCACATTATATATGGTTTATTGCACTGGTAAAAAAATTGTATCCCGTGTTCATGCAGCTCGAGCAACAGTAGAGAAAAATAAAGTGTATGTAAATACAACCGTTTTAAAGAGTGCCCTTGTCCACCACGTCCAAACCCAAATCCACGTGGGGGACGTCCCTTTTTTGCCGTCGTTCCTGCTACAAAATTCTGGGACGTTTCGGTATTTGCTTCTTAGCTGCAAAAGATGCTAAGAAAATCGGATCTCTTAATTGACCCCAGATAGTTAGCAAGTTCCATTCACTCCATTATCAGTTTGCTATGCAAGATTTGATAGAACTAAGAAAAAAAAAATCAAATATTATGTACTGTGTCAGCTTTAAAAACTTACTAGTTAGTTTGCTTGCAAGTAATCCATTTTTATTAAACAACTTGTCGTTGGTCAAAATTTATTTTTAAGCTACCAGAACTAATAATATATATATATATATATATATATATACATATATATATATATATATATATATATTTACATTTCTTGTTGATGCACATGTAGCATGATTATAATTGCAAAATTGGATTTAGTTACTGATTGATCAACTCAGTGGTGGTGAGATAGAAACCATTCTTTTAAAACTCTTTTTTTCTCAATAATCATTTTCAACGACACATTCTCACAACATAATATTCTTTAAATTCAAAAAAAATTAAGACTTTTTAACCACATTCTTCAAAAATTTACAATTTAGAAACTCGTTCTTTCGAAAACAAAAAGCCTGTCAAAGAGGGGCTTAGTATGATGTTACTAAAATTACATGTTTTTATCTTATTCACCAACTGATAATGTAATATATCACTACAAAAAAACACGGCATCAAAGACGGAAATTTCTGTCGCTGAAGCCTTGTTGATCCGTTGCAAATAAGTTTTAGAGACAGAAAATTTCCGTCGGTCATTTCGTCGATGAATTGCCCGTCGGTAATTTACCTACGAGTAAAGAATCCGTCGCTAATTACCAACAACTTACCGACAACATTTTCGTCGGTAATTACCGACGCATGATTTCTTGACAAAATTTTGTGATAACTATGGGCCCCACTTGATATGAATGGAGCCCAAACAAAATAAGACCCACGAGGTTCACACGGGCAATTTTGATAAATAATTACTTGTGGGCCCCACTTGATATGAATGGAGCCCAAACAAAATAAGACCCACGAGATAATTACTATGACATCGATTTTTCTATGGTCGGGTAGGTCAGAGAGGGAAACTTCAATTTCTTTTCCTTCATCCTCTCCAATAAAACGAGGCCTCATTTTCACTCAATCGGTGTCTACAATACAGAAAAGCAACATAAAATATTTCTTTCTAACACCATAAAGGTTCCCAAGAAGGCTATTGTCTACATTTTCCTATCTTTGTTCATAGTGCACGATGTTGCCTCCATGGTGACTTCTGCTGGAGTTTGCTTAAAAATATTACTGTCTCCAACGACATGAGTAAGTTTTCGTTTCAGAATCTGTACGTTAACGGGAACTAGTTCAGTAGTATATGTTTTTCCCACATTATATATGGTTTATTGCACTGGTAAAAAAATTGTATCCCATGTTCATGCGGCTCGAGCAACAGTAGAGAAAAATAAAGTGTATGTAAATACAACCGTTTTAAAGAGTGCCCTTGTCCTCCACGTCCAAGCCCAAATCCACGTGGTGGGACGTCCCCTTTTTGCCGTCGTTGCTGCTACAAAATTCTGGTTTGTTTCGATATTTGCTTCTCAACGGCAAAAGATGCTAAGAAAATCAGATCTCATAATTAACCCCGATAGTTAGCAAGTTCCATTCACTCCATTATCAGTTTGCTATGCAAGATTTGATAGAACTGTGAAAAAAAAAATTCAAATATTATGTACTGTGTCAGCTTTAAAAACTTACTTGTTAGTTTGCTTGCAAGTAATCCGTTTTTATTAAACAACTTTTCGTTTGTCAAAGTTTATTTTTAAGCTACCATAACTAATATATATATATATATAAATATATATATATATATATATATATATATATATATATATATATATATATATATATATATATATATATATATATATCTAGTGTATACCAATAATTGGAAGAATTATGCTTCATTTACATTTCTTGTTGATGTACATGTAGCATGATTATAATTGCAAAATTGGATTTAGTTACTGATTGATCAACTCAGTGGTGGTGAGATAGAAACCATTCTTTTAAAACTCTTTTTCCTCAATACTCATTTTCAACGACACATTCTCACAACATAATATTTTTTAAATTA
This sequence comes from Fraxinus americana, assembly GCA_035079005.1. Taxonomy (NCBI): domain Eukaryota; kingdom Viridiplantae; phylum Streptophyta; class Magnoliopsida; order Lamiales; family Oleaceae; genus Fraxinus; species Fraxinus americana. The sequence continues at coordinate 24,599,586 of CM068710.1, forward strand.
AAAAAAAAAATTCAGACTTTTTAACCACATTCTTCAAAAATTTACAATTTAGAAATTCATTCTTTCGAAATAAAAACTCCGTAAAAGAGGGGCTTAGTATTATGTTACTAAAATTACATGTTTTTATCTTATTCACCAACTGATAATGTTATATATCACTACAAAAGAACACTGCATCAAAGACAGAAATTTCTGTCGCTGAAGCCTTGATTTCGTTGCAAATATGTTTTAGAGACAGAAAATTTCCGTCGGTAATTCCGTCAATGAATTGCCCGCCGGTAATTTACCTACGAGTAAAGAATCCGTCGCTAATTACTAGCAATTTAGCGACAACATTTTCGTCGGTAATTACCGACGCATGATTTCGAGACAAAATTTTGTGATAACTATGGGCCCCACTTGATTTTAATGGAGCCCAAACAAAATAAGACTCACGAGGGTCACACGGGCAATTTTGATAAATAATTACTATGGGCCCCACTTGAGCCCAAACAAAATAAGACCCACGAGATAATTACCATGACATCCATTTATCTATGGTCGGGTAGGTCAGAGAGGGAAACTTCAATTTCTTTTCCTTCATCCTCTCGTATAAAACCAGGCCTCATTTTCCCTGAATCGGTGTCTACAATACAGAAAAACAACATAAAATATTTCTTTCTAACACCATTATGGTTCCCAAGAAGGCTATTGTCTACATTTTCCTATCTTTGTTCATAGTGCACGATGTTGCCTCCATGGTGACTTCTGGTGGGAGTTTGCTTAAAAATGTTACTGTCTCCAACGACATGAGTAAGTTTTCGTTTCAAAATCTGTACATTAATGGAAACTAGTTCAGTAGTATATATTTTTCCCGCATTGTGTATGCTTTATTGCACTGGAAAAAAAAATTGTATCCCGTGTTCGTGCAACTTGAGCAACAGTAGAGAAAAATAAAGTTTATGTAAATACAACCGTTTTAAAGAGAGCCCTTGTCCTCCACGTCCAACCCCAAATCCACGTGGGGGACCCTTTCTTGTTGTCGTTGTTGTTACAAAATTCTGGGATGTTTCGGTGTTTGCCTCTCAGCTGGAAAAGCTTCTAAGAAAATCGGATCTCATAATTGACCCCGATAGTTAGCAAGTTCCATTCACTCCATTATCAGTTTGATATGCAAGATTTGATAGAACTGAGAAAAAAAATTCAAATATTATTTACTGTGTCAGCTTTAAAAACTTACTAGTTAGTTTGCTTGCAAGTAATCCGTTTTTATTAAACAACTTGTCGTTGGTCAAAGTTAATTTTGAAGCTACCAGAACTAGAAATATATATATCTAGCAGAAGTACCAATAATTGGAAGAATTATGCTTCATTTACATTTCTTGTTGATGTACATGTAGCATGATTATAATTGCAAAATTGGATTTAGTTACTGATTGATCAACTCAGTGGTGGTGAGATAGAAACCATTTTTTTAAAACTCTCTTTTCTCAATACTCATTTTCAATGACACATTCTAACAACATAATATTCTTTAAATTCAAAAAAAAAAAATTTAGACTTTTTAACCACATTCTTCAAAAATTTACAATTTAGAAACTCATTCTTTCAAAATAAAAAGCCCGTCAAAGAGGGGCTTAGTATGATGTTACTAAAATTATATGTTTTTATCTTATTCACCAACTGATAATGTTATATATCACTACAAAAAACACGGCATCAAAGACAGAAATTTCTGTCTCTGAAGCCTTGATTCCGTTGCAAATAAGCTTTAGAGATAGAAAATTTCCGTCGGTAATTCCGTCGATGAATTGCCCATCGGTAATTTACCTACGAGTAAAGAATCCGTCGCTAATTACCAACAATTTAGCTACAACATTTTCGTCGGTAATTACCGATGCATTGATTTCGAGATGAAATTTTGTGACAACTATGGGCCCCACATGATTTTAATTGAGCCCAAACAAAATAAGACACACGAGGTTCACACGGGCAATTTTGATAAATAATTACTATGGGCCCCACTTGATTTTAATGGAGTCCAAACAAAATAAGACCCACGAGATAATTACCATGACATCCATTTTTCTATGGTCAGGTAGGTCAGAGAGGGAAACTACAATTTCTTTTCCTTTCTCCTCTCCTATAAAACGAGGCCTCATTTTCACTCAATCGGTGTCTACAATACAGAAAAACAACATAAAATATTTCTTTCTAACACCATAATGGTTCCCAAGAAGGCTATTGTCTACATTTTTCTATCTTTGTACTTCAAATTATTTACCTCTAGCATTATCCTTCTTTGGTCATATGCTAAATGTAGCAGAATCGTACTGAACTAATAATAAATTGTGTCATATGCTAACATTTCCAATGGAAACTCAATGTTCAATCGGTTAAACCCTTTTTCCCCATTACCAGGGCCACATAGCTTGATTCCTGTTCAATTTCCAGCAGGCATTGAATTAATAATTACTTTTATTGGCGTTAGCCATTCCTTATTTGCTCAATTGACGACAACGTAGGGGAAAGTGGAAATATTTACATTAATTTTACATAAAACATATCGGCACCATAGATATTGTTGGGAAAGTTTTTCATTCATTGCACATCGGAAATAAAATTAGAAAATGAGTCAGCGAAAAACATAATTAAACGTCGTTTGAGTTTGTCAACAATCACTAGAGAAAAATACTTTATTAGTTGAGAAAACTTCACAAATGTTTTCTACTCACACAACTTCTCCCTAAGAAAACAAAAACATACAAGTTCGTATCATTATTTTTCTATTTTCTTTCCAACAATTTTCTCTCAATAAATTCTTATAATTTTGGATGTATGTAATTTTTGGTACGAATTTTCGATAGAACTAAGAAAAAAAAACTCAAATATTATGTACTGTGTCAGCTTTAAAAACTTACTAGTTTGTTTGCTTGCAAGTAATCTGTTTTTATTAAACAACTTGTCGTTGGTCAAAGTTTATTTTTAAGCTATCATAACTAATATATATATATATATATATATATATATATATATATATATATATATATATATATATATAGCAGAAGTACCAATAATTGGAAGAATTATGCTTCATTTACATTTCTTGTTGATGTACATGTAGCATGATTATAATTGCAAAATTAGATTTAGTTACTGATTGATCAACTCAGTGGTGGTGAGATAGAAACCATTCTTTTAAAACTCTTTTTTCTCAATACTCATTTTCAATGACACATTCTCACAACATAATATTCTTTAAATTTTAAAAAAAAAAATTCAGACTTTTTAACCACATTCTTCAAAAATTTACAATTTAGAAACTCATTCTTTCGAAATAAAAACTCCGTAAAAGAGGGGCTTAGTATTATGTTACTAAAATTACATGTTTTTATCTTATTCACCAACTGATAATGTTACATATCACTACAAAAAACACGGCATCAAAGACAGAAATTTCTGTCGCCGAATCCTTGATTCCGTTGCAAATAAGCTTTAGAGACAGAAAATTTCCGTCGGTAATTCCGTCGATGAATTGCGTGCCGGTAATTTACCTACGAGTAAAGAATCCGTCGCTAATTACCAACAATTTAGCGACAACATTTTCGTCGGTAATTACCGACGCATTGATTTCGAGACCAAATTTTTGTGACAACTATGGGCCCCACATGATTTTAATGGAGCCCAAACAAAATAAGACACACGAGGTTCACACGGGCAATTTTGATAAATAATTACTATGGGCCCCACTTGATTTTAATGGAGCCCAAACAAAATAAGACCCACGAGATAATTACCATGACATCCATTTTTCTATGGTCGGGTAGGTCAGAGAGGGAAACTACAATTTCTTTTCCTTCCTCTCCTATAAAACGAGGCCTCATTTTCACTCAATCGGAGTCTACAATACAGAAAAACAACATAAAATATTTCTTTCTAACACCATAATGGTTCCCAAGAAGGCTATTGTCTACATTTTCCTATCTTTGTTCATAGTGCACGATGTTGCCTCCATGGTGACTTCTATTGGGAGTTTGCTTAAAAATATTACTGTCTCCAACGACATGAGTAAGTTTTCATTTCAGAATCTGTACATTAACGGAAACTAGTTCCGTAGTATATATTTTTCCCACATTATATATGGTTTATTGCACTGGTAAAAAAATTGTATCCCGTGTTCATGCAGCTCGTGCAACAGTAGAGAAAAATAAAGCGTATGTAAATACAACTGTTTTAAAGAGTGCCCTTGTCCTCCACGTTCAACCCCAAATCTACTTGGGGGACGTCCCCTTTTTGTCGTCGTTGCTGCTACAAAACTTTTGGATGTTTCGGTATTTACTTCTCAGCTGCAAAAGATGCTAAGAAAATCGGATCTCATAATTGACCCCGATAGTTAGCAAGTTTATTCAGTCCATTATCAGTTTGCTATTCAAGATTTGATAGAACTTAGAAAAAAAAATTCAAATATTATGTACTGTGTCAGCTTTAAAAACTTACTAGTTAGTTTGCTTGCAAGTAATCCGTTTTTATTAAACAACTTGTCGTTGGTCAAAGTTAATTTTGAAGCTACCAGAACTAGAAATATATATATATATATATATATATATATATATATATATATATATATATATATATATATATATATATATATATATATATATATATATAGCAGAAGTACCAATAATTGGAAGAATTATGCTTCATTTACGTTTCTTGTTGATGTACATGTAGCATGATTATAATTGCAAAATTGGATTTAGTTACTGATTGATCAACTCAGTGGTGGTGAGATAGAAACCATTTTTTTAAAACTCTCTTTTCTCAATACTCATTTTCAATGACACATTCTAACAACATAATATTCTTTAAATTCAAAAAAAAAATTTAGACTTTTTAACCACATTCTTCAAAAATTTACAATTTAGAAACACATTATTTCCAAATAAAAAGCCTGTCAAAGAGGGGCTTAGTGTGATGTTACTAAAATTACATGTTTTTATCTTATTCACCAACTGATAATGTTATATATCACTACAAAAAACACGACATCAAAGACAGAAATTTCTGTCGCTGAATCCTTGATTCCGTTGCAAATAAGCTTTAGAGACAGAAAATTTCCGTCGGTAATTCCGTCGATGAATTGCCTGCCGGTAATTTACCTACGAGCAAAGAATCCATCTCTAATTACCAACAATTTAGCGACAACATTTTCTTCGGTAATTACCGACGCATTGATTTCGAGACGAAATTTTGAGACAACTATGGGCCCCACTTGATTTTAATGGAGCCCAAACAAAATAAGACCCACGAGATAATTACCATGACATCCATTTTTCTATGGTCGGGTAGGTCAGAGAGGGAAACTTCAATTTCTTTTCCTTCATCCTCTCCTATAAAACGAGGCCTCATTTTCACTCAATCGGTGTCTACAATACAAAAAAACACCATAAAATATTTCTTTCTAACACCATAATGGTTCCCAAGAAGGCTATTGTCTACATTTTCCTATCTTTGTTCATAGTGCACGATGTTGCCTCCATGGTGACTTCTACTGGGAGTTTGCTTAAAAATATTACTGTCCCCAACGACATGAGTAAGTTTTCGTTTCAGAAACTGTACATTAATGGAAACTAGTTCAATAGTATATATTTTTCCCACATTATATATGGTTTATTGTACTGGTAAAAAAATTGTATCCCGTGTTCATGCAGCTCGAGCAACAGTAGAGAAAAATAAAGTGTGTGTAAATACAACCGTTTTAAAGAGTGCCCTTGTCCTCCACGTCCAACCCCAAATCCACGTGGGGGAGGTCCCCTTTTTGCCGTCGTTGCTGCTACAAAACTCTGGGATGTTTCGGTATTTGCATCTCAACTGCAAAAGATGCTATGAAAATCGGATCTCATAATTGACCCCGATAGTTAGCAAGTTCCATTCACTCCATTATCAGTTTGCTATGCAAGATTTGATAGAACTGAGAAAAAAAAATACAAATATAATGTACTGTGTCAGCTTTAAAAACTTACTAGTTTGTTTGCTTGCAACTAATCCGTTTATATTAAACAACTTGTCATTGGTCAAAGTTTATTTTTAAGCTATCAGAACTAATAAAATATATATATCTAGCAGAAGTACCAATAATTGCAAGAATTATGCTTCACTTACATTTCTTGTTGATGTACATGTAGCATGATTATAATTGCAAAATTAGATTTAGTTACTGATTGATCAACTCAGTGGTGGTGAGATAGAAACCATTCTTTTAAAACTCTTTTTTCTCAATACTCATTTTCAATGACACATTCTCACAACATAATATTCTTTAAATTTTTTAAAAAAAAATTCAGACTTTTTAACCACATTCTTCAAAAATTTACAATTTAGAAACTCATTCTTTCGAAATAAAAACTCCGTAAAAGAGGGGCTTAGTATTATGTTACTAAAATTACATGTTTTTATCTTATTCACCAACTGATAATGTTACATATCACTACAAAAAACACGGCATCAAAGACAGAAATTTCTGTCGCCGAATCCTTGATTCCGTTGCAAATAAGCTTTAGAGACAGAAAATTTCCGTCGGTAATTCCGTCGATGAATTGCGTGCCGGTAATTTACCTACGAGCAAAGAATCCATCTCTAATTACCAACAATTTAGCGACAACATTTTCTTCGGTAATTACCGACGCATTGATTTCGAGACGAAATTTTGTGACAACTACGGGCCCCACATGATTTTAATGGAGCCCAAACACAATAAGACACACGAGGTTCACACGGTCAATTTTGATAAATAATTACTACGGGCCCCACTTGATTTTAATGGAGCCCAAACAAAATAAGACCCACGAGATAATTACCATGACATCCATTTTTCTATGGTCGGGTAGGTCAGAGAGGGAAACTACAATTTCTTTTCCTTTCTCATCTCCTATAAGACGAGGCGTCATTTTCACTCAATCGGTGTCTACAATATAGAAAAACAACATAAAATATTTCTTTCTAACACCATAATGGTTCCCAAGAAGGCTATTGTCTACATTTTTCTATCTTTGTACTTCAAATTATGTACCTCTAGCATTATCCTTCTTTGGTCATATGCTAAATGCAGCAGAATCGTACTAAACTAATAATAAATTGTGTCACATGCTAACATTTCCAACTGCCTCAATGTTCAATCGGTTAAACCCCTTTGCCAGGTCCCTGGCATTACTAGGGCCACATAGCTTGATTCCTGTTCAATTTCCAGCAAGCATCGAATTAATAATGACTTTTATTGGCGTTAGCCAATCCTTATTTGCTCAATTGACGACAACGTAGGGGAAAGTGGAAATATTTACATTAATTTTACATAAAACATATCGGCACCATAGATATTGTTGGGAAAGTTTTTCATTCATTGCACATCGGAAATAAAATGAGAAAATGAGTCGAAAGAGAAAAACATAATTAAACGTCGTTTGACTTGTCAACAATCACTTGAGAAAAATACTTTATTAATTAAGGAAACTTCACAATATAATATTTTTCCACTCACACAACTTCTCCCTAAGAAAACAAAAACATACAAGTTCGTATCATTATAATTTTTAGTCTCTCCAACAATTTTCTCTCCATAAATTCTTATATTTGGATGTACGTAATTTTTGGTTCGAATTTTCGATAGAACTGAGAAAAAAAAATACAAATATAATGTACTGTGTCAGCTTTAAAAACTTACTAGTTAGTTTGCTTGCAAGTAATCCGTTTTTATTAAACAACTTGTCAATGGTCAAAGTTTATTTTTAAACTACCAGAACTAATAATATATATATATATAGCAGAAGTACCAATAATTGGAAGAATTATGCTTCATTTACATTTCTTCTTGATGTACATGTAGCATGATTATAATTGTAAAATTGGATTTAGTTACTAATTGATCAACTCGGTGGTGGTGAGATAGAAACCATTCTTTTAAAACTCTTTTTTCTCAATACTCATTTTCAATGACACATTCTCACAACGTAATATTCTTTAAATTCAAAAAAAAAAAAATTCAGACTTTTTAACCACATTCTTCAAAAATTTACAATTTAGAAACTCATTCTTTCTAAATAAAAAGCCCGTCAAAGAGGGGCTTAGTATGATGTTACTAAAATTACATGTTTTTATCTTATTCACCAACTGATAATGTTATATATCACTACAAAAAACACGGCATCAAAGACAGAAATTTCTGTCGCTGAATCCTTGATTCCGTTGCAAATAAGCTTTAGAGACAGAAAATTTCCGTCGGTAATTCCGTCGATGAATTGCCTGCCGGTAATTTACCTGCGAGTAAAGAATCCGTCGCTAATTACCAACAATTTAGCGACAACATTTTCGTCGGTAATTACCGACGCATTGATTTCGAGACCAAATTTTTGTGACAACTATGGGCCCCACATGATTTTAATGGAGCCCAAACAAAAAAAAGACACACGAGGTTCACACGGGCAATTTTGATAAATAATTACTGTGGGCCCCACTTGATTTTAATGGAGCCCAAACAAAATAAGACCCACGAGATAATTACCATGACATCCATTTTTCTATGGTCGGGTAGGTCAGAGAGGGAAACTACAATTTCTTTTCCTTTCTCCTCTCTTATAAAACGAGGCCTCATTTTCTCTCAATCGGTGTCTACAATACAGAAAAACAACATAAAATATTTCTTTCTAACACCATAATGGTTTCCAAGAAGGCTATTGTCTACATTTTCCTATCTTTGCTCATAGTGCACGATGTTGCCTCCATGGTGACTTCTGGTGGGAGTTTGCTTAAAAATGTTACTGTCTCCAATGACATGAGTAAGTTTTCGTTTCAGAATCTGTACATTAATGGAAACTAGTTCAGTAGTATATATTTTTCCCACATTATATATGGTTTGTTGCACTGGTAAAAAAATTGTATCCCGTGTTCATGCAGCTTGAGCAACAGTAGAGAAAAATAAAGTGTATGTAAATACAACCGTTTTACAGAGTGCCCTCGTCCTCCACGTCCAACCCCAAATCCACGTGGGGGACGTCCCTTTCTTTCCGTCGTTGCTGCTACAAAATTCTGGGATGTTTCGGTGTTTGCCACTCAGCTCAAAAGATGCTAAGAAAATCGGATCTCATAATTGACCTCGATAGTTAACAAGTTCCATTCACTCGATTATCAGTTTGCTATGCAAGATTTGACAGAGCTGAGAAAAAAAAATTCAAATATTATGTACTGTGTCAGCTTTAAAAACTTGCTAGTTTGTTTGCTTGCAAGTAATCTGTTTTTATTAAACAACTTGTCGTTGGTCAAAGTTTATTTTTAAGCTATCATAACTAATAGTTTGTGTGTGTGTATATATATATATATATATATATATATATATATATATATATATATATATATATATATATATATATATATATATATGTAGTACTAATAATTGGAAGAATTATGCTTCATTTACATTTCTTCTTGATGTACATGTAGCATGATTATAATTGCAAAATTGGATTTAGTTACTGATTGATCAACTCAGTGGTGGTGAGATAGAAACCATTCTTTTAAAACTCTTTTTCTCAATACTCATTTTCAATGACACATTCTCACAACATAATATACTTTAAATTCAAAAAAAAAAATTCATACTTTTTAATCACATTCTTTAAAAATTTACAATTTAGAAACTCATTCTTTCAAAATAAAAAGCCCGTCAAAGAGGGGCTTAGTATGATGTTACTAAAATTACATGTTTTTATCTTATTCACCAACTGATAATATTACATATCACTACAAAAAACACGGCATCAAAGACAGAAATTTCTGTCGCTGAAACCTTGAATCCGTTGCAAATAAGCTTTAGAGACAAATTTCCGTCGGTAATTCCGTCGATGAATTGCCTGCCGGTAATTTACCTACGAGTAAAGAATCCGTCGCTAATTACCAACAATTTAGCGACAACATTTTCGTCGGTAATTACCGACGCATTGATTTCGAGACCAAATTTTTGTGACAACTATGGGCCCCGCATGATTTTAATGGAGCCCAAACAAAAAAAAGACACACGAGGTTCACACGGGCAATTTTGATAAATAATTACTATGGGCCCCACTTGATTTTAATGGAGCCCAAACAAAATAAGACCCACGAGATAATTACCATGACATCCATTTTTCTATGGTCGGGTAGGTCAGAGAGGGAAACTACAATTTCTTTTCCTTTCTCCTCTCTTATAAAACGAGGCCTCATTTTCTCTCAATCGGTGTCTACAATACAGAAAAACAACATAAAATATTTCTTTCTAACACCATAATGGTTTCCAAGAAGGCTATTGTCTACATTTTCCTATCTTTGTTCATAGTGCACGATGTTGCCTCCATGGTGACTTCTACTGGGAGTTTGCTTAAAAATATTACTGTCTCCAACGACATGAGTAAGTTTTCGTTTCAGAATCTGTACATTAATGGAAACTAGTTCAGTAGTATATATTTTTCCCACATTATATATGGTTTATTGCACTGGTAAAAAAATTGTATCCCGTGTTCATGCAGCTTGAGCAACAGTAGAGAAAAATAAAGTGTATGTAAATACAACCGTTTTACAGAGTGCCCTCGTCCTCCACGTCCAACCCCAAATCCACGTGGGGGACGTCCCTTTCTTTCCGTCGTTGCTAATACAAAATTCTGGGATGTTTCGGTGTTTGCCACTCAGCTCAAAAGATGCTAAGAAAATCGGATCTCATAATTGACCTCGATAGTTAACAAGTTCCATTCACTCGATTATCAGTTTGCTATGCAAGATTTGACAGAGCTGAGAAAAAAAAATTCAAATATTATGTACTGTGTCAGCTTTAAAAACTTGCTAGTTTGTTTGCTTGCAAGTAATCTGTTTTTATTAAACAACTTGTCGTTGGTCAAAGTTTATTTTTAAGCTATCATAACTAATATATATATATAATTGCAAAATTGGATTTAGTTACTGATTGATCAACTCAGTGGTGGTGAGATAGAAACCATTCTTTTAAAACTCTTTTTCTCAATACTCATTTTCAATGACACATTCTCACAACATAATATACTTTAAATTTAAAAAAAAAATTCATACTTTTTAATCACATTCTTTAAAAATTTACAATTTAGAAACTCATTCTTTCAAAATAAAAAGCCCGTCAAAGAGGGGCTTAGTATGATGTTACTAAAATTACATGTTTTTATCTTATTCACCAACTGATAATATTACATATCACTACAAAAAACACGGCATCAAAGACAGAAATTTCTGTCGTTGAAGCCTTGAATCCATTGCAAATAAGCTTTAGAGACAAATTTCCGTCGGTAATTCCGTCGATGAATTGCCTGCCGGTAATTTACCTACGAGTAAAGAATCCGTCGCTAATTACCAACAATTTAGCGACAACATTTTCGTCGGTAATTACCGACGCATTGATTTCGAGACCAAATTTTTGTGACAACTATGGGCCCCACATGATTTTAATGGAGCCCAAACAAAAAAAAGACACACGAGGTTCACACTGGCAATTTTGATAAATAATTACTATGGGCCCCACTTGATTTTAATGGAGCCCAAACAAAATAAGACCCACGAGATAATTACCATGACATCCATTTTTTCTATGGTCGGGTAGGTCAGAGAAGGAAACTACAATTTCTTTTCCTTTCTCCTCTCTTATAAAACGAGGCCTCATTTTCACTCAATCGGTGTCTACAATACAGAAAAACAACATAAAATATTTCTTTCTAACACCATAATGGTTTCCAAGAAGGCTATTGTCTACATTTTCCTATCTTTGTTCATAGTGCACGATGTTGCCTCCATGGTGACTTCTGGTGGGAGTTTGCTTAAAAATGTTACTGTCTCCAACGACATGAGTAAGTTTTCGTTTCAGAATCTGTACATTAATGGAAACTAGTTCAGTAGTATATATTTTTCCCACATTATATATGGTTTATTGCACTCGTAAAAAAATTGTATCCCATGTTCATGCAGCTTGAGCAACAGTAGAGAAAAATAAAGTGTATGTAAATACAACCGTTTTAAAGAGTGCCCTTGTCCTCCACGTCCAACCCCAAATCCATGTGGGGGACGTCCCTTTCTTGCCATCGTTGCTACTACAAAATTGCAAAATTGGATTTAGTTACTGATTGACCAACTCAGTGGTGGTGAGATAGAAACCATTCTTTTAAAACTCTTTTTTCTCAATACTCATTTTCAACGACACATTCTCACTACATAATATTCTTTAAATTCAAAAAAAAAATTCAGACTTTTTAACCACATTCTTCAAAAATTTACAATTTAAAAACTCATTATTTCCAAATAAAAAGCCTGTCAAAGAGGGGCTTAGTTTGATGTTACTAAAATTACATGTTTTTATCTTATTCACCAACTGATAATGTTATATATCACTACAAAAAGACACGGCATCAAAGACAGAAATTTCTGTTGCTGAAGCCATGATTCCGTTGCAAATAAGTTTTAGAGACAAAAAATTTCCGTCGGTTGTTCGATCGATGAATTGCCCGCCGGTAATTTACCTACGAGTAAAAAATCTGTCGCTAATTACCAACAATTTAACAACAACATTTTCGTCAGTAATTACCGACACATTGATTTAGAGACGATATTTTGTGACAACTTGTCGTTTGTTAAATACCAACGGATTGAATCTGTCACTACTGCCATTTAATATATATATATAATTTTTAATGTGAACACTATCTAACAATTTACATAAAATTGCAAATATTTCTCTTTAATTACATAATTTTTAAAATTCAAAACGACATAAAATGAAACTAAATTACAAGAATTATTCGTTCAACTATTGAAGACACTTCCTCTTCTTGAAGTCACTAGGACATACCATTTATGTAAACGCTTGATTCTTGAAGTCATCCATCATTTTCTTCACAAAGTTACACCTAGGAGTGGGCAAAACCCAAAACAAACCAACCCAACTAAACCGTCCAACGCCAACCCAAATCGACCGGTTTGGGTCAATTTTTTTCATTTTTTTAGTGGGTTTCGGGTTGGGTGGTCGGGTCGGGTTGTAGGTTAACAACCCAAACCCGGAATAACCCGACCTAAACCGACCCAATTACATAATTAAAAAAAAAAAAGATGTTAAATGAGGGGAAAAGCCCTAATCGCCTAACGTCGCCCACACTCCTCAGTCCTCTCCAGTCTTCACTCTCCAGCCTCCATCAAATCGCCCAAACCAGTCGCCTCTCTACCCTCCTGCCAAATTTCGTCGGCCAATCGCCGGCGCCTTCCCGTTCGCCAGTCGCCTCTCCAGCCGATTTCTATGTGGTTCGAGAATTCTAACTTCATTGTTCATTTTTCTGCTCTCGTTTTTGCACATGTCTAGTTCCACTACTATTCATTAACCGATTACATTATTGTTCATTAAATATCTCTACTACAAATTATCTTTTGATCTCTCTCTCACCTATGCTTTTTGAGAACTCCACAAACAAATGAAACCCTAGGATAAAAAGAGGGATGCTAATCAGCCATCGTTGTGTATGGTTTTTCTAGTTTCTTGAGGTCTATACTGTTAAATGTTTGGTTTTCCCTACTGTTTTTGTTTGACCTTTGGGGAAAATTTATAAAAACAAAGGACATTTCCACAAGAAATTGGAGAGTTGTTCTGACAAACACAATTCAAATGTTTGAGATCTCGGTTGTAACAAAAGAAATGATAGGGTAGAAGCTACAAAATTTTGAAAAGTTCGTAACTGTAATTGTTCCTATATTACCGTATTGGTATAATCAAGCTTGATAATTTTTATGACCAACGCTTAAATAATTCACTATCGATAATTCAAATTTCATTTTTTGACAAATAATTTTATATCAAGCTACGTAGTACATTGACTTAGCTGAAATAAAGAAAATATTCGTAAATATAATAATATAATTAGCTCAAGATTGAGAGGGAAGTAAATTAAATTTATAAGATTTAATTAACTTTGATGAAAATTATTTAATTCAATCTCGCACGTTAGATACATAAATATAAAATGGTGTAACTTTGGAATATAATTTCAACACAATATAATACAATAATTACCATAGATATGACTATCACTATCACTACTCTCTTAAAAGAGAGGATAGGCAAATCACTGTTCATTTTTGCACTCTCATTTTCACACTTATCTGGTTTCATTTGGTATTTATCTGGCTAACTAATGTTCATGAATGGGTCCAAATGTTCACTGCAAAATATCTACAAATATCTTTTTTAATATCATGATTTTATTCTTGCAACATGGTTTCTATTTGTCTTTCTTCTCCATCACAAACAAAAGCAAATTTCTATCGAAGAGTACTCACCTTCTTGTTCAACTTCTTTAAGAAACAGGGAGGTTTGCTACTTTTTTTTTTTTTTGTTATTATGGGTTATTTTGTAATACTTCGGTTTCTTTTTTCTAAAATTTTTTAAAGTTACGCCAATATTAGAATAGGAGTGTATTGGTTTTTTACTGCTTCTCATAGCTACTAGTTAATTTGATTATGATAATGCAATCCAAACTCGTGTAATTACAATATAAAAACTCAATAAAATGTGGTGGGCTCACGAAATATATATTAATATTGACTTTGACTTAAATTAAAATTTTAATTTATATCAAACACTTGCTTTACTATTATTTATAATTTATCAAATTTTATTTTTAATCATTTACAAAAGTACAACTATTATACATTTATCTATCACTCATTAATCATTTCTAGATATTTATAAATTAAAACATTTATAAATTCTTCCAAACATAGGAGAAATGGTTAAAAGAAAAATATTAAGATGAATAGTAGTGAGTCCCATACAATATATAGAAAGATAATAATAAGTATTAATTATGAATATGATTAAAATTAACATAACTGTGACCGAATTTAAAAATTTGATGCGAGGACATGATTACCATATTAGTAGAACAATAAAAATTATTATAATTAAGTAGTAATTATGACTGTGATTGAAGTTAATGTGACTTTGATTGAATTTATAAATTTGATGCAAACGTCATGGACACGATTAGGGTATTAGTAGAACGATTAAAAAGATTATAACTTTTTATTTTCTACGATAAGTCTATATTTGAGCCTTTTTTTAAATGAGTTTTCTAATAGCGAATTTTAGGAGGACGTGTGGTTAAAAAGTAATTTTTTTTTAATTTTACGTGTAAAATATTTCATTGAAAGAACGTGTGGTTAAAAATGAATTTTTAGATAATGAAGCTCAAACTTAATTACAGAAACATGTCAAAAATATTTTCTATTTCCGCTGCTGCGCAACTCGTATTTGTTGAATTTCCTCCAAAAGTTTTCCAAAATCAAGTTTCACTATAATTGTCTAAGTCTATATGGACAATTATCTCCCATTAATTTTTATATATATTTGAAACTCCAATTTTTCCTTATTTGAAATTTATTTTGGTTAACATTCACAATCTTAAATTAAGAAGACTTTTAACGCTTCGAGTTCCTAGAATTTGGAGCGTTATCAGATCATGGTTTATTTTCTGTAGACTTGCATTAGAGACCATATTTTAGGTGTATCGTGTCACTTATAAAGTTGATCTAATTTTTTTTAAAAGAGTGTCTGAGCACCGTGCTTGCCATCGCCACGCTATGCCGATTTTGATGTAAAGAAATTTTTATAAATATGTTTGCATCCATGCGATGAGTATGATAAAGTTTATTCAAGATATAACATTTGAAATGTATGTATGAATAACATTATATGTTGAAGTTTGAATACTTTTGTAGATAATCATTCTTTTACCAAGTAAATTAAATTTTAAGGACGAAATTATTTTAAGTGGGAGAGTTTGTAGTGACCCAAAAAAAAAATCTTGTATTTCATTTTAAAAGAAATTTCTTGTAGAATTCGAAAATAATTTGAGTTATGTTAAGTCGCTACGACCCTTCCTAAAATTTCAAATTAAAGTTTTGGCCATGATAATAAATTTGCACGTACTTGTCTTATATTATTTTTAAGGTGTCGAATTTCTTTTAAAGATTTGCAATGACATATTTTAAGTCCAAAAGTTAAAAATTATTTCAATGCACTTATTTGCATAAAGTATTTATTTTTTTATGTATTTGTATAGAATTTATCGTAAATCTTATTTTGGGTCGAATAATTAAGCATTTTAGAAGTTGATAAAATATATCAAATATTATACTCATTTTGTAGCTCACGTTAAATAATATATATATATATATATATATATATATATATATATATATATATATATATATATATAATAATGAGAAGATGGGAGTTTCAATGGTACGGTTATACAGGATTTGAAAAGGTCATTTAATTAATTTAATCTAAACAAAACCTTCACTTTAAATTGATTTAAAATTTATTAAGATCATTAACCCATTTTAAATTCATTTTAATTGAGAGATATGAATTGCAATCGTTTTTTTTTTTAACCTCTCACATTCTCAAATGATCCCATAACTCCTTTGCATCTAATATATTTGAATTTAAAGATTTAACCAAAAAGTCTTTTTGGTTTCACTGGAGTTATTTGTGTGTGTATATATGTCAGAGTTTTCTTTTTAAAACAAACTAGAACTTCATTTTTTACAATTGCATACACTGCACTTACAAAGAGATTTCATTTTCTAAACTAAAATACTTGCACATAAAATCATTTCGCCCTTTTCCCATAAACTTTTTTTTTTTTTTTTTGCTTTTTCCATAAACTTAAGGCAACTTGAATTTGCACATTTTTTGAAGCAAAGGCTAAGAGTACACTACATTTTACTACAAATTGGTCTCATAAAGGTTATTCAAACTCCAATCGTTAAAGGTATGGGTGTTTTATGACACTTTTGTAAGTTGAATAAAATGATTTGTTTTCGGTTTG
Source organism: Fraxinus americana (assembly GCA_035079005.1). NCBI lineage: Eukaryota > Viridiplantae > Streptophyta > Magnoliopsida > Lamiales > Oleaceae > Fraxinus > Fraxinus americana. Next base: position 24,616,481 of record CM068710.1, read on the forward strand.
CATTAATATGTTATTGTGTTACTTATGATGGAAGCACCCTTTGTGTGGTTCGAATAAGAGATAAAGAGATTATGAAATAGGTTATTAAGACTTGAGATGAAGAAACGAGTTATCAAAATTCGAGAATAAGCAGATTGACTGATCACCGGTTCGCTAGAGATTGACGATGACACAAATAACGAATGATTGCAATTCTAGAAAACATATATTGTTTTTATCTATTTACTAAGTGTTTCTTACTGAGTATTACTTGTGATACTCATTCCTACAAAATTTACGAGCTAATTGAAGACACGACAAGTGTTTGGCATTATGGCAAGTGCTCGGCGATTTGAAGTGATTCGAACTTTTTAGTAAAATTTCCATTTGTGTAAATATTTATGAATGTTTGGATGAAAAAATTGTGGTCTACCTTAGGAATGTCCGTAGGTCGATTCGGTTCTGGAGAGAACCGAACGACCCAAAATTTTCGAGTATTTAATAAATGGAACCGTTGGGTCCAAATATAATTATGGAACCGTTCGGGTTGGGTTCGGTTCCGTACCATAATTAAATTTTTTAATATTTACAGTAACACTACATAAATACAACTAATGATATTTCATTCGTAACTTTTACAAATTAACGTAGCCAAATTCAAAAACATATAAATAACTAGCCGTCCAATAAGATTAATTTTATCTCATTTGAAGGCTTTAAATTTAATGAGCAAATTCAAATAGTCATAAGCAAATTAAAATGGGCTAATGGGCTCTAAAAATGATTTGGGATTTAAAAAAATTATGAAATAATCTAATTTATTTAATTAATTTGCTAATTTGTTTAAATAAAATAAAATAATTAAATTAATTCAATATAAAAAATAAAAAAAAATTATTTAGTTTCAATTCTTATTCGATTATTCGATTCTTGGTCTAGACCCGAGACCCGATCCAAATCTATCGGTTCTCTATTCAGGTACCCGTTCGGGTATTTAACTTATGAAGAACCGCTCGATTCGGTTCGAGACTTTTGGGCAACCTCTGTCTCTGTCTTGTCACCTATCTTCTCCATGAGGGATCCAATGTTATTTATGTATTTTTTTGAGTTGCATCGAGCAAGACCAACTTTCTCTATTAATTTTACGAAGGTGTTTTTAAAAGCCTTTTAAATCTAAATTAACAAGTAATTTTAATTACACATTCATGAAACCTATGATTTTCAATCACATATTTCATCAACTTTTATTAAAATCTATTAAAAATTTGATTTTTACTAAATTAAATCGAGGCTTAGCCCATGTTTGGCTCCCATTTTTTCAAAACTCATTTTCAATCACACATTTTTTCATAAAATAATTTTAGACGCCAATCAAATACTTTTTTCAAAAAATTATTATTTCAAAAATACATTTTCTAACCAAAATGGGAGCTCAAACAAGAGCTTAATGTCTTAACCCATTAAATGCTCCAAATAGTTTCAACATGACTTGGCATTTACAATTTTATAGACAATACTAGTTTTTTGGGTTATTTTGAAGGTAACATTAGTGTATTAAATATGTTAAATTATCGTGAATTACATTTTGAATGTTAGATATGGACAATTTAAATTATCCCAGTAAATTTGCAATTGATGTAAAATAAATTTTATTTGGAGGTGAAAGTTATGTTGTTGAGTCAAATCTAATTTTCAAGAAATGTTGGGTGTTGTTTAATTTAACATTGTGTGTCTGAATGTAACTATCAACTTGACTACTATTTTATGTATTTTGATAATGTAGACAAGCTATATAAAAAATGTAGCTCACGAAATCATGCGGTAAAAAGAAGAAAATAAGTTATTTTGATGATTTGAAAGCGAAAACAGCTAATTTTGGCCTTAGAAACGACTCGCACCCAGGTTAGAGGGCAACGCCCCCGACAGGGATCGACTTCCCCAGTCAAGTCGCGGGGGTCGAGGGGGCAGCGTCCCTCGTAGGGGTTTAGGGGTAACGCCCTCGACGAGGATCGACCTTCCTGGTTAGGTCGCGAGGTCAAGGGTGCAGCGCCCCTGGTGGGGGTTCGGGGGCAACGCCCCCGAAAGGAATTTTGATTCTTATGTATGTACGGCATTGAATATTTTCTAATTTTTTAGAGTTAAATTATTAATAAATGAAATTGTATTTATAATTTGTAAAATGTAAATAAGTAGAATTTTTGATAAAAAAAAAAAGGAAATAAAAAAGGCAGGGTGCGGAGACACGGAAGGAATTTTGATTTTATGTATGTATGGAATGAAGCAAAAAATTTAAAATGTTGCCCCCAAAAGGAATTCAATTTTTTGTGTATGTGTTGAAGAGTATCTTTTGGGAATAATTTTTTTTAGCAAATATCATAGATGATGAAAGTAGGGGAAAATAATATTTTTAATGGCCATTCTTTTTTTAAAAAAAAATCTTGCTCTGTGCGTCACGGAGAGCAATTGCTCTCCGTGGTGTGAGGAGCATTTCCTCCCCACAGTACGTAGCAGTATTTTTTTTTTTAAATCCTGCAAGCTTACAAATTTTTTTCTTTTTAACTTTAATACAAATAAATGAAGGGATAATTTTTATTTAATTATTGTTGTTATTTAATTAGTAGAAATTTAACTTTACAAACAAAAGAAAAAAAATAATCAAATGCTCCGCACAGCACGAAGCAAGTTTTTTTTTTGGTAAAACAATGCCATTAAAAATATTATTTTTTCCTACTTCCATCGTCTTTGGTATTTGCTAAAAATTTCCAACAGATAAACTTTTCAAGGGACGTTGCTCCCTCGACAGGTCGATCACCGTCGAGGGCATTGCCCTCGAATCCCCCACGAGGTTACAGATTCTTGATTATTTGTGATCATCGTACGCTAAATTTACGGATTCTTTAAAAATTCACATGTAGAAGTTTTGATTATTCTTCATTTACTTCAATTTACTTCACATACTTCAATTTGACACAACAAATTATCGTATTGACACAATAAATTATGTTCCACTATATTTGCAGGGGTCAGGATATGTTTATTTTTATTGTGAAATTCAAGAGCTAATTATTTTAGTTGATTATTTCTTTTTAGTTTGAGTGAAACAATAAAAATTACAACAATAATCGTTACTAATAACATTGGTTCTCTGATTGTGGAATTCAATATTAGTGGTAGAGGTAAATTATTGACTAATAACATTGGTTCTCACAAGCCGCAATAATTGACCTTTTAACAGAAGAGGGAAGCCACAATTATTGACTATTGAGGGATAAAATGGAAAGAGAGAAATACGTCCTGAATGAGCAGTAATTGGAGGATTCCCTCTTTTAATAGGAGACGGATATAAATACTTTTGATTATACAGTTTGCATATTTGAAATGCATTTTTAGCAAGTAAATTAATACGAAACTAAAATAATCAACTCGCATATTTATACGAAATTAAAAAAAGGATGCTCTTTGCAGCAACGGCAATAGGCTGACGACTACGGGCTAGGCACATTATTCAGTGCCCTCGATATGCCCCCTTGTTTTTTCCCATCAAAAACCTCAACAACAGCCATCTGAGAAACCACCTTGAAAGTCATCGGCCTTGGCAGAGAAATATATACTTGTTTTCTGATTTTCCACAAACAGTCAAAAATGTCTGAGACAGGGGCCCACAGTTTCACCGTTAACATTGATAAGATCATTAAGAGCTCGTCTCTTACACCTTCAGAACCCTCAATGTTTAGAGTTGATGATCATTTACGAAGCATAAATCCAGAGGCTTACGATCCAGAAATAATAGCCTTTGGCCCATTTCACCGAGGTAAACGTAACTTGCAAAAGATGGAGCTACACAAAGTCAGGTATCTAAAGCTGTTTCTTCAAAGAATAAATGAGACAAGTGTAGGAAGATGCGTTACCGCAATACTACCCTTAGAAGACAGGGCACGGAAATGTTATGCAGAAGACATCGACCTTGATGTAGAAACATTCGTGCAAATATTGATTTTTGATGGTTGTTTTATCATCGAATTTCTCTATTTGTATCAACACAAAGAATGCGGTATGAAGGTAACCCCATTTTCCAGCATAAGCATATACAAAGTCATTTGCTTCATGATCTAGTGCTATTTGAGAATCAGATTCCATTTTTCATTGTTGAATGTTTGTTCAACATGATCGAGTTCAAAAATGCAGAGCAGGGCCAGCCCTGGCCCAAGGCAACTAAGGCCAGGGCCTCAAATTTTAAGGGCCCCTAAGAAAAAAACCAAGCAACTTCTTTGGGCCCCAAATGGTAAAGTGCCCAAAAAAGCCCCCGAAAGCCCCAAATAAAAATACCTCAAATACCTAATTCCTTGTTACCATCTTCAACACTTCGGTCTTCTTCATCTTCTTGGCTTCTTCAAGACTTCAACAGACCAGAATCAGAGGGGTATGAACGTGTTTTTTCCTTGCACAATCTTTTCTTATGTATGTATCTATATATGGTTTTTTTGGGTTCATCGTGAATGTTAGTTTTAGAGATTTTTTCTGGTTTTTGGGGTCCGGATTTATCAGTTTTTTTTCAGTTAATCTTAATCACTGTAACCTTATGAATACGATTAGGGTTTTTTTATGGAGATCATTTCTATTAATAATCTTTATGCAATAGAGGTAAATGTTTTATGATAAAAAAAATTCAGCGTGTACTATGTTTCCATCTCTTTGATAGTTGCAATATGTTGTATATTTTTATTTTTTAAGCAAAATTATTTCATATTTTGTAAGGTTATGGTTTATTTATTATTTTTTATCGTCAAAAATTAAATTCAATCTGGTGAAGTTTTTTTAAGTTGTGGAATGGAAAATGTTTCTTTGACTGGATGAGATGCCATATGATGAAAATTTTGTATACAAAGCTGTGGGAATTTTAATAAAACCTAGCTTCAAATTGATGAGATTTATTTTTTGTCGAAAATCAAATTAAGAGACAACATCATCAATTCTCTAATATATCCTTTACTGCACTTTAGCATTTTGCCAGTGCCAAGGGAAGATCTTCCTGAAGTACTCCCTGTTAATGCTCTCCATCTTCTTGGCATTGTACATGACATCCAGTGTTCTTCCTTTGCAACAGTAGTATCTCCGATGGATGTTGGAAATCCATGTAAAGTGTTTAATATAAATTCAGCTAAAGAGCTGAAAGAGGCAGGGATCTCCATCCAAAAGTCAGAATATCATAGTTTGCTTCGTATTGAATTCGAAAATTAAGCTATGAAGATTGCAGAATGGAAATTTTCTGATTTAGCAGAATCGTTGTTCTGAAATCTAATTGCATATGAGTACTACCTTACAGGTAGTACTAAAAAATATGTGACAGACTATTTATTCTTCATGCATTGTCTTGTCCATTCTCCTGAAAATACAAAATTATTGCGACTTTGTAGAATCGTTAACCTTTTGAGGAACGATGAAATGGTTTATCTTGTAATTAATCAGCTAGGCAAGAATATCATAGTTTTCGAAAGTTTTTGTATTCTAATATTTTCAACATTGTGAACCATCAATGTCGCATCAAATGGAATAGAAGGATGGCAACATTAAGACGAAATTATCTCAACAATCCATGGGCATGCATTTCAGTTTTTGTTGTCGCTCTCTTGCTTGTGCTCACCATCATACAGGCTATTATTGCTATTCTCTCATATCGTAAGTTATTTCCTAAGTCTTGTATGCTTTTAATTAATCATTTGCATATTTTAGCATTTGTTTGGAAAATGTATAAATGGTTTACAAACATGAATATTAAAGGGTCTTACAAAATGTTATGAATGCGTTATTGTAATTAATGTTTGATTTTGACGGAATATATAAATTGATTTATAAATTGAATCCAAATTGAGGCTTAGTGTAGAAATACCTGTCTTTAGTCTGCTGAATCTTTATTTTTTTAACATTCATTCAATGTACAGGCCATCATAGAAATTCAAACACTATTATAATTCAGGATATTCTAGGCTCTATATCGTCCTTGAAGTTAATAGTAATTGGAGTTGCCATACATTTTTGCTAGCTTCAAACACTTAGTGTGTGTTTGAATCTCATTAAAATGAGAATATAATTTTTGGAATAGTGATTTATGGAAGAATGTGGTGAAAAAGTGATGAAAAGTTTTAGATTTGTGTGTAATATTATTTTATTTAAAGAATGTGTGGTTAAAATGAAGAAAGAAAAAAAAAATGAAAATGAAAATGAAAATGGGATTAAAATGGGTGTCAAACAAGGGCTTTGAATAAGTTCCCCTTCTTGAGATCATTGCCTGCAATAACATGTACTCATTTAAATAATTGGATAATCAAATATAAATTTCTCTTAGTAGTTCACGTGACTATCACACAACAAATGTATCAGCAATGCATTTCAAATAAACATAGAAGCTTCCTTTTTAACGAAACAATCTAAGATCAATTCATAATAGCTTACTTGACGGGTCTTTCTACTCTAAGCTTTCATTTGGATATAATTTATAAATTGATTTATATATTAATTACAATAACGCATTCATAACATTTTGTATGATCCTTTAATATTCATGTTCCTGTTTGTAAACCATTTATACATTTTCCAAACAAATGCTAAAATATGCAAATAATTAATTAAAAACATACGAGACTTAGGAAATAACTTACGGTATGAGAGAATAGCAATAATAGCCTGTATGATGGTGAGCACAAGCAAGAGAGCTGCAACAAAAATTGAAATGCGTGCCCATGGATCGTTGAGATAATTTCGTCTTAATGTTGTCATCCTTCTATTCCATTTGCTGCGACATTGATGGTTCACGGTGATGAAAATATTAGAATACGAAAACTTTTTAGAAACTATGATATTTTTGCCTAGCTGGTTGATTACATGATAAACCATTTCATTGCTCCCCAAAAGGTTGTTAACGTTTCCACAAAGTCGCAACAATTTTGTATCTTCAGGGGAATAGACAATGCATGAAGAATACATAGTCTGTCACATATTTTTGAGGACTGTCTGTGAGGTAATACTCATATGCAATCAAATTTCTGACCAAGTTGAATCAGAAAATCTTCATTCTGCAATTTTCATAGCTTTATTGTTCCAATATAGGAGATGATGTTACAGTAGAAAAATGGTGTTGAATCTATTCAGAAATTAGAGAAGACAAAGAAAATGAAGTGTTTTGTTATCTCGCAATGTCATTTTGTTGATAATAATGCTATGATTATAATCTTGTGTAATTGGACAACCAGATTCGAGAACCATTTTTGATGATTGTCTATTCATTGTTTTTTTTAGCACATTAGTTTCGCATAAACCTATTCAATCCTCTCTAGGTTGCTCTAAACAAGATCATGAACTATTAAGGTCCATTTCACTTCTCAAATACACTACTAATTTAGGTATCGGAGTGTTTCCAACCGCCCCTCCTCCATCTCCTTTGGCTCATCTTGTCCACACAAAATCTCATCCAGATTCACATATACCTTACTATCTCATGATTATTTAGATCTAGAAATTTTTTATATATAGTTGATGATGTCTATTACTTGATAAACTTAAAATGAAGGCCTTTGAACCTTGAATGTGTCTTTTTTTTTTTTTTAACAAATCAACTACATGGATAGGTAGATTGCAAGTTTTTCTCCAATGCCTCGCGTAGTTGCTAATTTTGTTGAGTACAGCTTGTTAGAAGTTTTGACTCAAATTAATATATTTGTATTAATTAAAACGAATGATGGAAGATAAATTTTATTTATTTATTATTTTTGGTAAAATCATCAAGTTCGGTAGCATTTTTAGGTCCTACTTAAACACAAAATAGGGAGTTCAACATTGCTACTCGATATATTATCAAAGAGATGTTCACAAACAAGGAAGGGATATGAAATACTTTGCCTCCTTAAGTACATGAGGAAGTAGAGGAATGTAGCTTACCGCTGTACATTTTGCTCATAATGGGCCTTATTGTGGATGAATCAAGTGAATGCATATAAAATAAAATAAAGTGGTGTGGCATTTTTTGCCCATGCCATCGCCTGGCATCCACATGCAAGAATTGAGGCTTTCTACCTCAAGCCACGCGATAACATGAATGAAAACTAACTATTATGGCTGGTTTTCTGGTTTGTTTTTGGTGTCTTTTGATGAATGTATGTCAACTTTTTATGAATAGTTGGATTGATTTCATGGTGTATTATTGGATTACTGTAAATATGAGTTAGTATTCAATTCCCAATCAATGAATTAACACAAGAAATCCATATTGTTACCCCAAACCATTGGGATCATGTCAAACACTTTCAGCTTTTCTTTAAGTTCATTTTGAAAGAACTGCTCATGCTTTAGTTTTCTTTCTGTAGGCTCGATAAATACTAACTCTTCGCCATTCGAATCTTTGAAAGCATTTGGAGAAGGAGCAAATATTGTTTGTGGCCAACGTTCATCAATGTGTTCAAGTCTTGCAATCTATTCCATTTGGTGCTTACATCTTCATGTCCACGGTTTTCCAACACTTGCTTCTCTATACCAAAGCATGTTTTTGCACAAACTCGCAATACAAATTTCAGTCTTAAATAATTAATTTCATACCAAATTGTAGAGTATCTCGAGTTAGAATTGTTCTGCCAATAGTAATTCATCCACAGAAATATGAATGATTCAAACCTAGAGAGAGAGAGCTAATAACATCGTGCTAAATAAGAGACGGAGAACACTTACTGAAATTTAATTCATTTTGACGAATGATTTAATTAAATCTCACACGGGAAATTCAACATGTTTGAGTCATATGGTGATCTTATCATTGCTCTAGACAAAGCAATTCGATAAGCATTAGAGTTTAAACCTATATCCAACTTTAAACTATTGAAAAGTTAAATTGTTTATAAGATAATTTTTATTTTTATCTTGTGTGAATGTATAAATGTTTTGTAAATACATATAGAACCCATTTGACATGACTTCTAAGAAGTTAAAATGAACTTCTAGACAAAAAATTATTTCTGGACCCATTTGACTAAGCTTATGAAAGTACTTCTTTTAGTTATAAAAGCTTGTAAAGGAAGTTAATCCAATGTGTTTCCTCTTAAGATACTTTGGAATAAGATCTTTTAGAAATTAGTTTTTAAACAAAAATTAAGATAACTTTCTAAGAAAACTTTTCTATAGAAAGCAAAATTCATGTCAAACAGGCCCATGAAGTTATTAATTGGACTTTTATCTAAAAACACATGTACGAATAAATTTTATTAAATCGAGAAAAATAAAATTCACAATGTTCTAATTTACACATGGATCTTAAATATTGAGTTTTGACTCTTTCTATGTCTTCGGGTCCAAATTTGGAGAGTCAAACTCATTTTTTATTTTTACTTTATAATGATTTAATTTAATAAGTTACAGATTTTAATACTTTATTTCTTAAATTATTTCAATTATATTGAATTGATTGGTCATTTACATATGAAAAATGCTAAATAAAAAATGAAGAGAATCAATAAATATTTTCTTGAAAAAATAAAATGAAGAGCTAAAGCCTAAAATAGAGAGCATTATGGAAGTATACAGAAATTTACTCTTTACATATAGAGATCATCTCTATTATACAAAATGTGCTCTTTATAAATCGAGATCTCTTATTCCCCTCATTTATTTGAAAGATAAGTTGATTTTGGCTAAAATTTATATTAAATCAAGGGCACACCGTATGTATTTGCGTTCAGAAACGAGAAAGATCCAACCAGGAAGAGTATCTTTAATTTTATTCCTACAATGATTAAGGGAAGTTTATTGTTTGGGGGTAAACATTCCATAAAGGCAGTTCACATGCCCTCGACACGAAGATGCTCCACAAGAAAACAATGTATAATAATTCCTTTTTAACATTTCTATTGTTCTTTCAATGTATGTTATTTATATTTGCCAATTATATTGCATGAGAGATTGCAATATCTACACAATCAAGTTCATATCACTTTTGGCTTCTTCTTTAGATATCGAACTTTTTGTTAGCGATGGACAAGGTTGGGCTCGGTTCGACAACCAAAATTTTTGGATATTTAGTAAGTTGAACCGTTTGGTCCAAATTTAATTTTGGAACCGTTCATTCGATTTGATTGGTTCCGTTCCCGGATTCCATACTATAATCAAATTTTTTAATATTTATAAAGCTACATTAATTTAACTAACGACATGTTCAATTTTAACTCTTACAAAATATCATAGTCCAATCTTATGTATCTTTTGCGTCTCCCTTTACCGAGTTCTTCATAAATTTTTTTGTTAAAATTACATGAAAAGGAAGATAGCGATCTCATAATAATTAAGAGAGGCACAGTCGAGCTTCAATTCGATTTCTCCAGAACATTAGAAACGACACTACGATAGAATACAGATTTGGATATAACTTAGGTCAATTTGATTAGATTGGATTTGAACTGAAAATTACTTAGCAAATTTATTTAGAAAAAGACTAATTTGGCTTATTTAAAATAATAAATAAATAAAAATTAGAAAATTTGTTTCTTAATCTAGAACAAACCGAACCCGTCTGTTCTCAATTCAGATACCCGAACTTAAGAGGAACTGCTCGATTTGATTCAGTTCAAGTTGGGTCCGATTCGATATGGGAGTTTTATTCGACCCTACTTTTTGTGATGATTTCATTTAGTATTAAGGAAAAGTTAGCTGGCGAAATTTTGTCGTGGATTTTGTTCCATAACATTTTTCAATCTTGGATGTTGGCATAACACTTGGAAGGCACTCATGCTAAAAAGCACCAAACCAACCTGTGTAGCCCCATTTTTCCTATCATTATTTTAGAGTTCGTTTTTCTCAAACTCATTTTCAATATATATTCTCACAATAAAATATTTTGTACGTAAAGTCAAAACTTCTTTCTAAATTTTAACAAAGCATTCTTCAAAAATTCACTATTTTAAAACTTTTTTTCCTACTTTAATGGTAGACAAATAGGAAAGAATCACCAGTGATAGTCTGAAGCTTACTGTGGCACTACCTCTTGGTCAAATTAATGTCATCCTGTAGTTAAATAAGTATTTTGTGTAGATATATTATGGACTGAGTAGGATAAATTAGTACAACCTCAACTTCAATAATTTAGAACTTATGGATCCAGATAATGCTTGAGGATTATTGTTGAAGTGCATAAGGAGTTAGATTTTATGATGAAATGGGATCGCAATGCAAAATAATGATTTCATGATAATTTTGGATTTGTTTGTTTTTGGAGAATTGCTAGTCTAATTTGATTGGAAACGGACAATGATTACAACTCAGGGCCTTTGGCCATGACATATGCCGAATTTTGGGCAAATTCCGTTGTTTAGGCCATCGATTAAACGTTTTTGCCGTTTATGATAATTTTTATTTTGGCAATATCTCATTCAATAAAATTTGGATTCGTATTTCGTTTGTTGGGGGACGATACTGAATCTTACGAGTTTCAATTTAAGTTGTTATCTCGAATTTTTCCATTTATAGAAAATTATTATTTTTTTATTATTTATTTTTCGAATTTTGTTAGGGTTTTACTATTTAAAGCATTGTAAGTCATTTGAGGCCGCAGTTTTATTGAATTGAATAAAATATCTCGTGAGTTTTTTCTCATCTTTATGAAGTTGTTCATATTTCCTATAATCTTCCGCTACATCACTTACGCATGTTTGCCACGTTTGATGATGTACGTACAATGAAGTTTACTTGAAACAATAATGCTTTCTTGTCATATGAATTCACCATCTTGGATGACGAATGCACTAGTGGCAATGAATGGTTGACGAAAAAATTATTTGTTTTTTAAAACTGGCCAATGACAGACTGCTTTGTGGCTTTCTGTCAAACAAGGTGGTAAAATTTTAAAATTTTCTGACAACGTAACAAGGTTGTGAAAAATACATGAACCACAGTCCATGCATAATAAACTAATTTGTAAATCTTCCACTTCAAAACTGGTCGTTCATATTCTGAAACATTGTAGAAGTTTTTAAAGTTAAACAAGCTAAGGGATAGAATTTTGTTATCTCATCTAGAAGAATTTGATAGAATTTAAGTAAACACGCATATGTCATTATAGTAAGAACTTTGGATCGACTGGTGTCCAACAATAGTGTGAACGTGTTCGTTCATTTTTATGATCATAGAGTGAACATAAAGTCATTTGATCATGAAATTAGTTAAAATGACACCCAACCCTTGAAGCTACAGTATGCCATTTTGGAGCAGAGGTTCTCAATTTTACTCCGAAACTCGTCGATCATATTTTGAAACATTGTAGAAGTTTTTAATAAGTTAAACCAACTAAGGTAATGAGTTTTGTTATCTCATCTAAAAAGAATTTAATAGAATTTGATTTAACTTCGTTTCAAGTGTAATGTAACTACTAAGGAGATGGTTAATACCCTAAATGACCATTGAACTTTGTTGAAAGTTTCCAAAGGTTACTGAAATTTAAAAATCCCCTAGCTAGTCACTCAACTTTTCCAATTGTGATCCCATCCATCACTAACCTGACTCCGTTACTAAAAATTTGACGATTTTGTCCACGTATATAACAGAAGAAGTGACGTGGTACGTTGTGCACAAATTCATTGCCAAGTAAGAAAGTTGTTGTTGAGGTGGAACAATTGTTTAAGATAAAAATAAGTTTCTAAAATGGAAAATAAGGCAGAACCAATCACTTAAACATCCCAAACCCTCATTTTCCCCCAATTTCATTCCTCAAATCCCCACTTATTCCCGTCGTTGGCAAGCAGTGTCTCCAAGCTGGAAATCGACCTATAGAGACACTGAAGTTCTTAGCTAGAAAATCGCGAGCCCAAAAACTCCAAAATAGCGACCTGTTCGTGGCTGATTTCGCGACCTTAAACCAAGTGCACGCTTCCGTTTTAAAATTGCAATGAACATGGAAAGAACTTTTAAAATTGCATTTAGAGCTGGGCATGCGTCTGATATGTTTGTTTCGAATTCTTTGGTCCATATGTATGGCTCATGTCGTGATATCATGAGTGCGAGGGAAGTGTTTGACGAAATGCCTATGGAGAGATCGGTTTGGTGGAACTCTGTGTTGGATGCTTATGCAAAGTGCGGTGATGTGAATTTGATGAGAAAAGTGTTTGGCATAATGCCTCATAGGGATGTTATATCATGGAGCTCATTAATTGCCCCATGTTTTGAGTAGCGTATTTCAGTTGCTGGTTTGGACAATGTAAAAGTAATGTAGTCAGTGTTATTTTTCTGATGTAAGATTTATTTTCTTGTTGCTGTAGTTTATTTCAATTGAAGTAGTGAAGAAAATGTTAGGTAAATGAACTCCAGATATGCTGTTGTTGTCAGTTCCATTAAAAAAATACAATATGGACAAATTTCTTGACAATGGACAACCAGGAAATGAACTCAGCAAACTGAAAATGATGCATTCTTTTGAAATTAACTCAGTAAACTCCAGATGTGAGGCTTCAGGTCTGAGTATTTGACATATAAAATGTTAAGAGTCATATTTTAATAGCCCCCGCAGAATGAACCTGAGTAAAACTCATTAAAACCAGTTCATCATTACCACATCTAGAATCTGAAACACTAGCATAACATAAACATAATAAAGCATGATAATTTTCCAGTCTCCACATAACATTCACCAGCAAATGCAAGTGCATGAAATGCCCATCAAATTCAAGTATAATTACATTGCTCCAAATAAAATTGCTTCCTATCTTCTAAACAGTCAGAAAACCAAAATACTACAAAACAAACTCCGACATTTTTCATATAGACTTGGCTGCTCCTAAACCAAAATACAAAACAAAAGATATCCACATTTTCATCCCTACATGTGCTTTGGTAGCTTCTGAACAAAATACAAAACAAAAGATAGCCACATTTTCATCCTTGCAGGTGCTTTGGCAGCTTCTGAACAAAATACGAAACAAAAGATATCCACTCTCAGCTTCCATTAACTTGTGGTTTCATGAACTTATGTTGCCTTTTGTTATGTCCTTTTTCCCCACAAGTAGAACACATCATGTACACAACACCTTTTTTTCTTACTTGTGATTGTGACTGTGAATGTGTCCATCTTCATCAAGTCCTTTTCTTTTCTTTTTTTGATTTCTTCCTACTGAAGCAATATACCAATGGGGGAGGGGGGGAGGGGGCAAAACAGGGGGATGTGCACATTCAAGCCATAACGCCTTACCATTGATGGGATATATGACATTTTTGTACGACTCATGTAGGTCTCAACCTTATACCAGTCAGAGACGTAGTCTTTTATCTCGTGACCTATATCCAAAATGCAAGCAATGGCATGAAGACATGGAATGCCAGAAATCTGCCATCTCCTACAGGCATACGTTCTATTCTCCATGTCCACAACAAATTCTCCATACGAACACTCAACTTGATATTGGTGTAGCCCATTCCATCTCAAGATATACTCACGGATTTTAATTCCTCAAATGTCGCAAACAATAACCTTACCTCAAATTGAGGATTCCTCTTTTCACTACCAGCATAATATTCAGGAAAATTGAGTCTACCACTATTCCCATCCGAATCCAAACCACATAAGAAGTTTAGCTCCTCTGACGATGCATTTGAAGAACTATCTAATTCTTGGCCTTCTTCTTGTTCCACAATATGCATACCCATTTGTACGCCTTCGGTCACATTACGATCAAATAGGCAATCATCATCATCATATACATCATAGTCTGAGTCATTGAAGTCGGGGTCTTCATCTATTTGTATGTCAACTAGAACATCTGCAATCATATAAAAAAAAAAAAAATACATAAATCCACATATCCATATATATATATATATACACGCGCGCGCGCGCAGAAAGGGTAACAAATGGAAGGAAGAATTGGATGACTGTGAGGTTACATACACACACACAAAGACACGATGACAAAAAGGGGAGGGGGTGAAAGTTGGAATAAGAGGTAAAAAAACCCAAATAATATGCACTTGAAGATTTGTTAGTCAAAGAAACGACAAATACCCGTAGATTCATGCTCAACTCTAGCCATGGTCGCGAACTCAACCACGAACAGGTCGCGAAATTAGCCACGAACGGGTCGCTATTTTAGAGTTTTTGGGCTCTTGATTTTCCAGCTAAGAACTTCAGTGTTTCGATGGGTCGATTTCCGCTTAGAGACACTACTTTCCGATGACAAGAAGAAGTGGGGATTTGAGGAATCTGAAATTGGGGGAAAAATAAGGGTTTGGGATGTTTAAATGATTGGTTCTGCCTTATTTTCCATTTTAGAAACGTATTTTTATCTTAAACAATTTTTTCCACCTCAACAACATTCTTACTTGGCAATGAATTTGTGCACAACTTGCCACGGCACTTCTTCTGTTATACACATGGACAAAATCGTCAAATTTACTAACAGAGTCAGGTCGGTGATGGATGGGATCACAATTGGCAAAGTTGAGTGACTAGCTAGGGGATTTTTAAAGTTCAGTGACCATTTAGAGTGTTAACCCACTTACGAGACAAGCTTGTTGGTTATTATAGTAAGAAATTTGTATCAATTAGTATCCAAAGATAGTGAGAACGTGTTTTCATTCTTTTTATGAAAGTATAAGGTAATATAAAGTCAGTCAAATGGATATGTAATTTGTTAAAACGACAACGGTCGTTTAAATTGGTTGCTTGCCATTTTGGAGCACGAGCTCTCGATTTAACTTTAAAACTTGTCGATCATATCGTAGAATGTTAGAATAAGTCAAACGAGTTATAATACCGAGGGTGAGTTTGGTTTGTTGTTTTCAAGTCGTTCTCAATTTTTAGTTTTGTGAAATACTAAAACATGTTTGGTGTGATATTTTTAAGAATGCACTTCCGAAAATAATGATAAATTTAAACATGCAATTTCAAATATATATTTGATGTTTTGTGTGTTTTCAGTGAAAATTTCGAAAACACTCAAAACATATAAAACAAGCATTTAAATAAAATCTTAACAACTAAAGATATAAAAATATAAAATTTTAACAAAAAAATTATAAAAAAAATTAAAATTGATAAATTCCAAATGTAAAAAATTAAAAAAATAAATTATAAAAAAATAAAATTATAATTATAAAAAATCTAGAAAATAAAAGTTATAAAAATAGTTCTAACTAATGATTATTTATATAAAAAATAATTAAATGAACAGAGACAAACATATTTTAACTCCACGTCATTAATTTTTTGTTTTTATTTCCTATATTTTAAAATTAATTTATTATTCTTATATTTTAAATTTTTAGCAAGAAAAAATATTATAAGATTTTCCAACTTTAAAATGTATATAATACTTAATAATATATTAACATAAAATTATTCTATTTTTACAAGATAATCAAATTTAATGAAAGAAAATGTTAGAAAACAAAATTTTAAACCAAACGTGTTTTCTAGTTTTTAGTTTTGAGAAATAATTTTTCAAATTAACAAACTAAACACCTTTTTAGAAATCCTAAAACACACACTCAAAATAGACAATAAAAAATAAACTCAAAATTGAAAATCAAAATACAAAAGATTGGTTGTGTAGTTACTCGCGGACAATTTAATAGAATTTGAGTTAACTTTATTTTTCTATCTTATCTAAACAATTTAATAGAATTTGAGTTAACTTTATTTCTTGTGTAGTGTAGTTACTAGCGGACATTTGTTTTGGTCATTATAATATGACCTTTGAATAAACCGTGGTACCCAAGATTGGGAGAACGTGCTTTCTTTTGTTTTTTTGATTGTACAATGTAATATAAAGTCAAACTGGTTTTTGTAATGCCCCAAATACCAGGATTTGAATTTGTTACAAAAACGTACTTTTTAGGTCTTCGAAATTCAGATTAAATTAAAACTTTCCCTATATACATTTTATTTTGTAGATTATCCTTACGTTCTAGTACAAATTCCAACAACTAACCAAAATAGATGAGTTAAGTTAGCCAGCTCTAGTTTATTGAAGCGAAACTACAACGAAGGATTGAAATAGAGGATGACTTACGTTAACAGAGTTCAATTCTGAAACATGCTACTTAATGACAAACTCTTTTAGACTATTTTTCTGGTCCAGGATTCTATAAAATTTTGCAATGTTTATTAAACAAATTCAAGTACTATATAGTTAAATTTCAAAAAATAAAAAATAAAAAAATCGATGTCATTAGGCATGCAATTGGATACTCAGCCACGTGCCAAAAGCTGTTCTTGAGTAGACTAAATAAAACACACACAAAATGGCATACTTTATTTTAGTGACATCCAAATGGCTTTATTCCGAAGCCAATGTAAAAGAGAACTCATAGAGCTTTCAAATCTCACTGATCTCATTCAAAGGTTTGCAGAATTTGGTTCGAGTGACCATTCGAAATTCGGATAGAAAGTTGAAATTTCTACTTTACATGTTTACATGACAAAATCCACAAAACGCAATCACACTTTTATGTTAAAACTTATGCTGAAGCGCCATACTGACAAATTTAGTAAGCATCGAATCTTACTCGAGAACACTGATCTATGATTTGATTTACCTCCCATTGGCTGCTCCACAATCCATGCAATCTTCATCGATCCAAGACCCCTTCTCAATTTGAATATTTTCATAGAGTATAAGTGAGCATAAAGCCTCGTAAAATTTCTTACTTGAAAACTTCATAGACATTTAAACGTAGTTGGATTACCGGTAAAATTCTTGATTCTGAAGAATCCCTTGGAATTGTAGAAACCAATTATGACGATAAACAGTTTAAACTTCACCGTACTTGCTTTGAATAACCAAACTTGTAGTAACCAAAATTTGTTTTTCTTGTCGCAAGTAAGTTAAAACTAACACAATTTGAGAGGGATGGAAAATAAAATTCAAATCTGAGGAGAGATGGTGGTAAAAAAATGTAACTTCCTCTTCTTGTAACCTTCATTTTTAATGAAAACCTAAATGGGAGAGTTATGGTAATCATAAACTTTGTTAAATTATGGCTTAAAGTGAAATTTTGAATAGTTTTAAGTCCAAAAAATTCTTCTGATTTTTTTTTTAAAATATACACAGGGCGACTCGAACTTAGATTGTCTTTGAGAACCACGTAGATAACCATAATGTTAGAACCCAATTTTTTTAGTTAATACATAGGATTAAATTCATTAAACTTAAAATGACATAGATTTTTGGGGTACTTGCAAAAATACCCTTAAAATTAGGGATGTTTTGAAAAATCATATGAAAAGTTTTTAGGAAGTAAAAAATACCGTGTAAAATAAAAAAGTGACATTGTCACTTTTTTTACCATTTTTTTTTTAAAAAAAAGTGAGACAAACTCAAAAAAAGTGACAAAATTAAAAAAAGAGTGACACAAACTTAAAAAAGTGACATACCAAAGTAGCACCATCCATTTGTACAACACCAGTAATCAAGTATGTGATAAATAAAAAAGTGACAAACATTAAAAAAAGTGAAAAAAATTCAAAAAAGTTACAAATGCTAAAAAAATCACAAAAATTTTAAAAAGTGGCACAAATTAAAAAAGTTACAGATTCAAAAAAAAAAAGTGCACACCCTTTACAACCATATTGTGGCGTATGTCCTCGATCTTATAATACCCTATAAATTGGAAGTGACAAAAAATTCAAAAAACTGAAAAAAAACTAAAAAAATATTAACACATTTGTGAAGTTTTCGCAGCTAAAAAAGTATTTTTCTCATGTAACTGTTGACAAGTCAAACCACGTTTAATTATGTTTTTCTTTTTCTCTCATTTTCTCATTTTATTTCCGTTGTGCGATGAGTTGAATTTTTTTCCCAACAATATGGATGGTGCCAATATGTTTAGTGTAAAATTAATATAAATGTTTCTTCTTTCCCTCATATTGTTAATTCGATGCCTATAGAAAAATGAACATTGAGGCAGTTGGAATTAAATGTTAGCATATGACACGTTTTATTATTTGTTCAGTACGATGTTGTTGCATTTAGCATATGACATAATTTATTATTACTCCAATACGATGCTGCATTTAGTCTATCCTACTTGTTGGGTTTTGATACTCATTAAATCCGGGCTATGATGTTAAATCGGTATTTTAGTTGGATAATATTTCATAGGCCTTGGCCGATGATTGAAATGATATGATGACACCACAATCGGACCAATCGAATCACGTAACCCACTTGAACCATTCGAAATAGTCTAATTGTATTAGTGTTGCTCATGGCCCAACCCGAACGACTTGGATGGCTTTAAGGCTATAACCCACTTATCCCTTTGTTATTGGGCCCTGTTTGTTCGACCTAAAAGTCTAAACCGTAAACCTACCTTTAACCTATTTAATGTAAGTTGCTAATCATTCTTAGTGTGTGAAAGATTTTGGAGCAGCCGTGTATTGTGTGGAAAAAGAGTTGAAGCCGTCCCGTTTTGTGAGTGAAGACAGAAAACCGGTTTTGCCTATTGCTTTGTGCAATTTGAGCTTTGTGCTTGAGAGACCCATTTGTTCTTCTTCTCTAATCTCCACCTTGATCCCAATAAATCTGCAAGTAGAAAAACACACAGTTTACACTTGCACAATCAAGGTAACCAATAAAATTGGCATCACAGACCTTACCTCGTGTCTCCACCTGAAACACATACCATACTTGTTCCATATACTCACTAGGGCTAAGGTCACGAACACCCAAGTAGAAACAAATAAGCACAGCAATCAATCAAGAGCAAATAAAACATGCGACGGAGATATCACACAGGATAACACAGAGATCTTATCACACCCGTTCAACAAAACAACAGATTAACAAGTTAATCAACAGGCCAACACATACGCAACAAATGCATAAATGACCTCACACAGATCTCACCACACTTATCATATCACATTCCGTGTTGCTCACTCACCTCGAGAACACACATCTCACCTCATCGCCCACCATGCTCACTAGACTAATCACTAAAACAAACAAACAAACATGTCTAACTAGTAAGTCTCTATAGATCCTAAGTTCTCGGGATAATTCTCTATCAACACATCACTTCTCCAACCTACGTGGATAATGGGTCTCCACCTAACAGAAGCGATAGAAGTGCCTCACTCACACTCCACCTGATCAGGGTCTCTTCCAGATAAAGGATTCTAACATTTGATCACATCTCCACCGTGATCCAAATGCCACACTCCACATCCCACAGTACAACCAATGTACCCCTAGGCATCTATACTCCACCTTACCAAAAGACATACACACACACACACACTGCCAAATGCATCACAAACCCACTATGCATGCAAACACATTACACCAAGTAATAAGATCACTCCAAATCATGTCAATGCACATATCAAACACATTGAGATGCAACATATAGCCATGCAGCGGAAACGAGCAATCACACACATGCAGAAAGGATAACACACAGATGCAAATGCAGTAACTAAGGTTACACTCATTAAACCTCACTAGGGTCATCACTCGACCCTATAAGCAAATTCGCATCACCTCTCAACTTACTCTTCTTCTTGGGACAATCCCTAATGAAGTGTCCAGACTTACCACAGCTGTAACACCGTCTGCCACCAGACTTGTCCCAACCCTTGCTCTTCTTTTTATCACCCTCATCACTCGAGTCACTACTCGAATCACTGTTATCTTGAGCTCTACCTAAACTCATTTGCTTAAACTTCATTCTACTCCTCATCATATGCAATTCACCATTTCTCTTATCTTCCTTTTTAGCTTTAACCTCCATTTCCTTACTCCTAAGGGAATCTATGACAATTTCAGGGGTTAAGGTGTCTCTACCATACTTAATAGCATTTTTAACTTCATGATAAGTATCAGGTATAGCATTCAACAAAATAATAGCCTTGTAGGTTTCAGACACCGACTCTCCACAGTTAACAATATCTTGAACAAGTTTGTTAAACACATCCAAATTGTCATCCAAATCTTTTGAAGAATCCATTTTAAAGCTAAAAAATCTTTCAAACAAGTACAACTTGTTAGGAGTGGATTTAAGCAAATATAAATCATCCAACTTTTTCCAAAGTTTTTTGGTAGAATCAAGTTTTCCAACTTTTCTCAAAATAGTGTCAGACAGGTGTAAAATAATTGAAGTATATGCAAGTTCATCATATTCTTCTTTTTGTGCATACTCAGAAATTTTCAGAAATTTGCCATCAATGGCCTTTGAAACCTTTTGTTGAACCAAAATACCCTTCATCTTTTGTTGCCAAATTGAAAAATCACATTTCCCATTGAAAATCCCAATTTCGAAATGTGAAGACATTTTGAAAAAATAGAACAACAAAAAATGCACAAGTAGGTCACACAAAGTAAACCTAAGGCAACAATATACACCGTTCTAGATTCCCAGGGTTTCGTGAGACTCAAAATCTCAGATCAAGGGAACGTTCGAATGGGTCAAGTCCAAGGTGTTCTAACAGGATAATCAATGCAACATGAAGGTATGTCAACAAAATTCAACTTTCCATGCAAAGAAATCTCACACAGAGACAAAACAACAGTTCCAACACAAAAGTAATTACCAACTTGCAGTTAAATTCAATACTTCAAATAGAGAAATTAATTCCTAAACTTCTAGCACAAGCAATGGTTACCCCTTCACGGTAACCCCAATCCTAATGTCACCCCACACGATGACGCGCTAATGCCAGAATTAAACGGGATAAGCCAATTTACCAGAGCGGACCTATCTGAGTCCGTAAATTACGAGGAATATAAATTTTAAACAATTTAGGGCCACCACTATTCGCCCTAATGTTTTCAGCAACTGCAGCAACCAACCGAGCTAAAATGGACTTACGAGCGCAGGGGCAAATCCGTCCAACTTTTCCTGCGTAACCTGAAACACTAAACCAAAAATATCAGCACGTTCACAAAATTGAAATAAAGAAACTGCCTGAAGAAACCACTTTCAGAAGACCGCCCACGCGCCCTCACGAGCAGCGCCGGATATCCCACGCGCCGCCGCCGCCGGCCGCCGTCACCACCACGCGCCGGTGGCCCAGAAGCTCCTCCACCTGCACGTTCCAAATTCGGTCTCCGTTTGTCCAAATTCCTCCTGGAATGGCTGGAAATCGAGATTGCAGGTCCGGTTTTCGCACCAAAATCTGGACAGATTTTTCAACTGCTTCCTGGTCGATTTCTGCTGCGTTTTCTGCTGGATTTTGAAGCCCAATACACCACCAACCAGCTCTGATACCAAATGTTGGATTTTGGGGCTCCAATCAATAACTTTCGAGCTCAGCTAACCAATCAAACGACCACCACAATCAACCAATCAACCACAAACCGGCACCTTCCCACGCCCGAACTCGGTTGCTCCAGATTTCAGCCCACAAAGGACTGGATGGAAAAGATTACAACCACAGGAAGAGCCACTAAGGCTAGGCAGAGAAGAAGAACAAATGGGTCTCTCAAGCACAAAGCTCAAATTGCACAAAGCAATAGGCAAAACCGGTTTTCTGTCTTCACTCACAAAACGGGACGGCTTCAACTCTTTTTCCACACAATACACGGCTGCTCCAAAATCTTTCACACACTAAGAATGATTAGCAACTTACATTAAATAGGTTAAAGGTAGGTTTAGGGTTTAAGCTTTTAGGTCAAACAAATAGGGCCCAATAACAAAGGGATAAGTGGGTTAAAGCCTTAAAGCCATCCAAGTCGTTCAAGTTGGGCCATGAGCAACACTAATACAATTAGGTTACTTCGAATGGTCCAAGTGGGTTACGTGATTCGATTGGTCCGATTGTGGTGTTATCATATCATTTCAATCATCGGCCGAGGCCTATGAAGTATTATCCAACTAAAATACCGATTTAACATCATAGCCCGGATTTATTGAGTATCAAAACCCAATACTACTTAACATTTTGTTGTCAAATTAATGAATAGTACAATCAAAAGAAAGAAAAAGTAGAAGTAAAAAAAAATGAAGCATGGTATGTCAAGGCTATTCTTTTTAAGATAGATTTCGCCCCTTGCAATGATGCCGAGATATTAGGTGTCCGTTACTCAAGATACAACGCTTTTTCTAAAGTCTATACAGTACTATACCAACATTGTCTGTGGAACCAAAGTGTTGACAGTATTTTTCTCAAATGGAAGAAACTCGAACTAAAATTGTTCGAACAGGCTTTTATTTCTAAAAATTAATTTGGATGAAATTTTAATTTCAGCAAAATAAGAGGAATATAATTTTTGAAGAGGCGAGAATTATAAATCAATTTTATAACTTAAATTGATTATGTGTAGGATTTAATGAAATATGAGGTCTTGTATATTGAGTTTCACGCGTCACAAGTGAATGGGTTCACCAATTGGTTCGGATAAATGTGAGTCCTTATATCACGTCGCTTCAGATTGTGCAGTCTAGATTGTATCCCTCCGTCATGGTCCATGATGCCACGTGGGTGCCAACTTGTCGAGCCACGGTTCCAATTCGGAAAACAATGGCTCCTAACTCCTCGCGACGATGCGTACATGTTGTGAGATTTTCTCATCTAATGAACTATTTTTCTCATATGACTATTGACGATCTGTCAAATCACGTTTTAGAAGAGAAATAAGACAAATGATAAATAATATAATAATTAATTCCTTAAACTTACAAGACTAATATGAGTACCAACAAAAATAAGATTTGATAAACAAGAAATAGAAAATATTAGATTACGAATAGGAAGTTATCAAACTAAAAAATGGAATACAACTCTGTTTCAACCTTTAAGCTCATGGAGAAATACAGATGAATGGTTAAATATGACTACAAATTGGACTAATACATTTTTATGGCAACAATTAGGACAATTAAAATCTAAAGATATAGAAGCTATAGACGAAATAAATAATATAGATCCAAAAGATGAAATAACTAAAGAAAGATTAGAAGTTTTGAGCAAAAATATGTCTAAACAATTTAATAAAATAAAAGAACAAAATTAATAATTTAGAAATACTTGATGAAGTTAAACTTGAAGAAATTCAAAATCAAATATCAAAAATTGCACAGAAGAATAGTATTAATAAAATAGCAACTTTAGAAGAAAAAATAGATATTGTTAATTATAAACTTGATATTCTATTAAAGAAATTAGGATTTGAAATTGAAAAATCATCTTATAAAAAATCTAAAATATGAGTATGAATGATAAAATTAATTTAATTGAGAAAAATATAAAAAAAATTGATGAAAAAATAATTAGAATTGAAATAGGCTAAAAAGAAAAGAAAGAAAGACTACAAAATAACTTTTTAAGAATAGAAAATTTTTTAAATAGAATAATAGAAAATCTAAATAAAGAAAAACCATTTAAACCAGATTATGCCAAAGAACTTAAAGAAGTCAGAAAGAAAATTGAAAAATATGAAGAATTAATAAAACTTAATGGAGGATTAAAAGAAGATATAGAAAGATTATTGATTGATCTTAGAAAATAAGAAGAAAATCTTATAGAAAAAGAAGAAGGAAAATTAAGTATAGAAGAACAATGAACGAAGATATTGAAAATTTAATAATTAACTTAGAAGATTTAAAAATTTGTGAAGAAATAACTAAAAATCATATGGTCGGAAAAACGGGAGGATCACGAGCAGTCAAATAAGAAGAATATGGAGAAACTAGTACAGCTAGATATGAAGCAGAAATAGACCCTAGAAGATATGTTAATACAAAAGTAGATTTTAAAACTGCCAAAGAAAGAATGTATAGAGACCAATTTAAACCAGTATTGAGAGAATCAAACCCAATGAAAATTGCAGGTTCATATTTAAATTTAGACTGTGAATTAGATGTTAGAAGAGCTATAAATGAATGGAGTACTAATATGATAGCACACTTTAATTATAATCGCGATATCTGACAATAAAAATAGAACTGAATATTTATTAGCAACATTTAAAGGAAATGTTTTTAATTGGTATAGAGGATTAGAAGAAACAACAAAAGGCATTTGGAAAGATAGTATTGAAGCAGGATTTGGAATTAGTATAATAGAAGGAATAAATAGAGTCGCTACAAGAATTTATAGAGAATTTGATGGAGAAGACTGGGTAAATGAAAGTACTAAAGCAAGATTAGAAGAAATAGAAGATGCTAAAAACAGAATGGAACATTTACAAATTTGTAATATGTGTTACCTCAATGAATATTGTTGTGAATATAGTAAATATTATTATATGATGTTTGGAAGTGGAGCTGATAATAATTATTATAAGGAAGTTTTTATTAGAAAATTACCACCACGGTGGAATAATTATTTTCAAAATAAAATTAAAGAAAAACAATTAGGAAGAAATGAAGAAGGATATACATTATGATTTATTATAAGAACTATCAAAGATGAAATAAGTACTATGTGTAGTAATCAAATGATTTATAAACAATCAGGATTTATACAAGATATGATTTGTTGTAGAGATACCGAAGTACCAGGAAATTGAGGATGTTATGATTATAAAAGAAAAAGAAAAATAAGACCCAAGAAATATAAAAAATATAATAAGTTTAAAAAGAAATATTTTAAACCAAAAAGAAAATATTTTAGAAGAAAATATAAATCTTATAATAAAAAATCATTAGATAAAAAACGATGCAAATGTTGGAATTGCAATGAAGAAGGATATATAAGCACTGAATGCCCAAAATAGAAAGTTAGAATATTAATTACGGATTTCGAACAAATTAGAGATGAATGTGAAGAAGTTGATATTGAAGAAATAGAAATAAATGAAGAAATATTTGAAGAAAAATCAGATTTAGAAGAAACGTCTAGTGATGACGAATAAAAAGTTTAAGGACTTGTTTTGCAATAAATGCCCCATTTCATTAAGGGTAAAATTGATTTTTCAACAAAAATCTTAAAAAACTACTATTCATAGGTCATTTTGAAAAATCCCCCCTATATAGTTTCTACTGTTATGATAACATATGGTTTTATGCGATAATATCTGGTGCTTGGCTGGACTACAGATTTTTTACATGATACGTACTGCAGTTTTTTATTGATAGCAGGGGTGATTGCTATTGTTCTTAGTGGAACATGTGTGTGTTTGTGTATGTATGAACCTTTTTTTTTAAGTGATTGCAGTGTTGGGACTAAACAAAGTTTATTAAAACACTGATATTGAGAGTATAAGCTATAAAGTACTAACAGATTGATGCAATTGGGGAAATAAAGACTTAGGCAGGCAGAGATTTAAGGGTTTAAAATAGATTACAGCCTAAGTGTGAGTTATGGTCTCAAACTCCTAATAGACTGATTGAAAACAATCATTAAAATCGAAAATTCTGAAATTACAGATTGTGGCATACTCAATGATATCAGCAGCTTCATCCGCGGTGCCCTTGACTAATGGAATGACAGAAGGGGCAGATAACATAGTTACATAGTTACAGATTCTATTGTTCCTCTCCTGTCTTTGCTGGAAAGAACAACATAAATTTGTTAGTGTATCTTATCTTTCCTAGCTTTGTTGCTTTAGTGAGATATTCTTTTATAATACAATCAAAAGAAATTCGATGGTTCAATTGAAGCAGTAGCAATGTACCATAGCAATTAATGTTAATGTATTGTACGTGGTAGAGCACATGCATTTATTTATTGACTTATTTCTCGTTACATGAAGGAGGATAGTAGATTGGTTATGCACTGCATCTCTGGCCAGATATATGAGTCTGATCATGTTGACTTTAGTAGTGATTTGGGTGCCCGATTGACTTTAAACCACACAATCCTGGTTTTGCAAAGCATCAATTTTTTTGCAAACGGTGTCACTTCGAGCCTGGATGCTTTATTTCTCACAAGGTTTGGATCCCAACGTGCAGAGTACTAGCAAACTCTTTGTTCTTCAGTTGCAGTTTCTAATTGGACTGACATCTGCATATTATATTAAGGCTATATTTGGTACCAATTCTCATTTTCAACAGTAAATCAATTCTCATTTTCAACCACACATTTTTCAATAAAATAATATTTTCTATCACATCAATAATCTTATCTTCTTTTTCAACCACACATTTTCCATCATATCACTATTCAAAATCAATACTTCATCCAAAAAATCTCTACCAAACATACACTAACTGTTCTTTGGTTTTTTTCGCCTTTTTATTCTATTTCTTTTTAGCTATAGGATTTGGGGGTCCCTTTTCCGATTTTATGCTCAGAAAATTGTATTGACTTTTTTCTTATTGATTCAATGCTCCTCTTGCAGCTTTATTGGCAATTGTGAATTGTATGGCGAGCAAGTTGAAGAATGCATGAAGAACGACACGATTGAGTATGTCATTAGAGTATTATCTAGAAGTTCAGTGTTGCAAGTGTGGCAATAAACTCTTCATGCCTAAGCAGTACCAAAATTTTATTCCTAATTTTATTCAATTTTGAAACTCCTTTTTATTTAGGTGGTAATGTATCACATTTCAATGTTCAAGTGTATGGATTCAAAAGTTTGTAATGAAATTATCAATTTTTATGCAATTTCAAAATTTGTTCACAATGAGAATTTTCAATTTTGCCAATCAATTTACATAAATTGCTATAAACCAAAAAAAAAACCTACGGCAACAATGAAAAAATGTTGCGAAAGTGTTATTAGCAATGCTCAAAAAAGATTGCAAAAATATTATTAGAAAGATTCAAAAAACAACACAAAAAACTCTCCAAGGGAAACTAACAATAGAAATAAGGATTTTACAGAAAAACTCTCCCAGGGAAAGAATAGACAGAAAAAAATAAAATAGGGTTAAGGCTAAAAGGTGATATTTCGGTGAAAATATAGGACACTATGAAAGATTGTAATAAAAGATATGAAAGACTCTTAAAAGGTTGAGGGTGGAACTAGGGTTGGGCAAAATGTCCGAACCGAATCGGAACCGAACCGAACCGAATCGAACAGAACCGAGCGGATTTTTCAAAATGAAATACCCGAACGGGTATCCGAATCGAGAACCGAATGGTTTGGTTCGGTTCTCGGTTCTCGACCAAGAATCGAAGAACCGAAATTTTTTTTTTATATTGGATAAATCAATTTCTTTTATTTTTTCTAAACAAATTAATAATTTTTTTCTTATTAAATCTTATTAGTTGAACAATTTAGAGTTTATTTATGTTTGTTAGTTGTGTTTTTTTCAATTTTTTCTTGTATAGTTTCTTAGTAGTTAGTATGGAAAGCCAACCAACTGATGATTACATTAAATAGTTGGTAAGTATTATCAATACTTTAAAATATTTTATTTTTGTGACTTCTAATTTATATTTCACTTTCTTGAAGGTTTGAAACAAATGAATTATTGATATGAATATCGAAATTTTATTAATAATATTTACTTTTTGGTATTTGTATTTGACAACTTATTATTTATATGTTATTCAATTAGATTACGTTGATTTGTAAAAGTTAAGATTGAACTTGGTATTTGTATATACTTTTTATTATTAATATTAATATCTACTTTCAGGTGTATTTATGTAGTATTATTTTAAATGTTAAAAAATTTAATTATAGTACGGAACCGAATCGAACCGAACCGAAACCGAACGGTTCCAAAATTATATTTGGAACCGACGGTTCCATTTATTAAATACCCGAAAATTTCTGGAACCGAAAAAAAATGAACCGAACCGAACCGACCTGCGCCCACCTACAAACAAATTATTTTTATTACCAACAAATTGATTTTAAGTGGTCATGGTGATTATTGCACATGAAAATATTCGATGGCACAAAGTTTGAGGCAAAGTAATTTGCACACAATAGCCAACATGAAAACAAGATCAAACAATCGAGGCCATGGGAAATGATGTTGCAAACCCCGCAAAAGTTACCTCGACAAAAATCGAGACAGAGGCGAAGTATCGCCAAGCAATTCAAACTAAGTACTTAGATGCTTCATGATTATATGTAAAGGTAAAACATTTTAATACTTGGCAACGCATCATGACGAGCTCAAAGTTTTGACTTTACAAATCACGACAAAAATGTTTTACTTGAAAATTATGTTTTTCAAAAGTTCAAAAAAAAAATCGTAACACATACTTTAAATATGACAAACACTTTGAAAAACATTTTAAACGTCCCTCAAACACTTACATTTGACAAGATTTAGAAACGAAGACGTTCCGAGCCAAAAATGGCGTACCGGACGTCCGGTATGGCCAAAAATGGCTCCAATTGTCATTTTTCAAACGGTCCAATTTTCTGACAAAAACAACGGCTAATTGATCATCCGATATTTTATCGGACGTCCGGTATTGTGCATCCAGTACGGCAGAGCTTTTGACTGTTTGTGTGCTATAAATACCTCACTATTTCTCCACTTGCATTAACTATTCTTGAGCATTAAAGTGAGGCTTTTATTGATCATAACTACCATATTCTCCATCTTTAGGAAGATCAAAAGCACTAAACTCTTGAAAAACTTTTGAGTGATTAACTTTATAAAAATCTTTAGTTCTTCAAGAAGTTTTTCATATCAACACTTTGAGCTATACTCATTGCCATCTATTAAAGTATTTGCCTCTTCTCTTCTTATTATCAATTTTGATTCTATCATTTAATAAGAAGAGAAGATTTCACTTGTAAAATCATCTTGAAATTGTGGGTTGTGTTGAGATCCCGAAAAGCTCAACATTGTAAAAGGATCGGTGCTCTCCTTGGTCGTAAGTCACCGGAAGCTTTGTAAATGATTGGATTGCACCACAAGTCAATCAACATAGTGAAAAAGGCGTTGCTCATGAAGGAGAGTTTGGTAACGGGGGATGTAGATCATTGCATTAGATCGAACCTTCAAAACATATCGTTTGCACTCTCTAACTCGTTACTTAACGTTTTACTTTTTGTAAGTTTATATCATTCCATCTACATGGTTATTTTGGTTTAGTTTATTTCTCTATCATTTGTGTTATCGTTAGTTTAAAATCTTGTAGTAGTTAACGAAAAAGTTTTAAAAACTAATTCACTCCCCTTTTGGTTAGTCAATCTTGGGCTTACAACTATTTGACAAATAAAGAAGAGTGAATTCTTAACTCAGAGCATATATTTCGTATGTCTCCTAGTAAAAAATGACTTTCTGAATTCTTAGAAGGATGGTCAAGTAACTATGAGTTGCAAAATTTAAATATGGGGAATATGGGGATCTAACAAAATCTGATTTTTGAAAAAAATAGATATATACCGGCTTTAAGAACAGACCTCATTTTTCTAGGGATTCTAGATGATGATGGTTTTAAAATAATTGTTAAAAATAGAATTATTAAAATTCTAAATAGTTTTGCAGAAATCAGTAACACTATTGGACAAAGGATATTTGTGTGAAAGGCTACATCCTTGGTATATGATTCACTTGCTGCTGCATTATGACAAAATGATAAATCTGAAGTCTGACATTAAAGACAACGTCATGTGAGTGATAAAAGTCTGCAACATTTGAAAAAAAATAATGATTTTTAAGATTAGTGCAAGTAGCAATTGAGAATTGAGAATGTTGGCAAACAGAGGTAACCTTGACTTCTTGATATTGACATAGACAACCAAGACTAAAGGTTATTGTTCCGATCTTGGAGATCATGTTGCAGATGAAGAGTGAAGCTAATTTAAGATGGGGTCTTGAATCTATTTGGAAATTAGAGGTGACAAAGAAAATGGAGTGGTTTGTTATCTCTCAATGTCATTTTGCTTGGCTTAAATATTAGGCTTAAGTATTTGCATTCTTAGTAGATTCGTAGGATCGGAGTAGACATGTAAAGATGGGCGGGCCTTAGGTGAACCGGCCCGCGATTTAGCCCGTGAACCGTGTGGGCCGAATCGTGGGCCGCCTGCACCTTGAACCAGTCCGGGCCAGTTCAAGGTGAATCGGGCCACTGCTGGCCCGTTTAAAAAATAAAATAAAATAAAATAAAACGTAAAATTGCCCTTGCAGCCTTTGTAGCCTACAGTGTATCAAAACGGTCATTTGACCGTTCTGAATTTTTTTTTTTTTTTTTGCAACGGTAAAAAAAAATTTTTGTATAAATTGTGGTATTGTGAAGTGAAAAAATTCTAAACTCTCACAATCTACAACTACAAGCGCCAAAATTTGAAATATATATTTTCTCGTTTTCTCTTAATATTTTCAACAAATATTTTTCATATTTAGTATTTTGTGTTTTCTTTTCATCTTATTGGCTTATTATTTCAAAAAATTTTGTTGAAAATTTATGGATTCTCACTATTTTTCTTCAAGAAATGTCAATTTACATGATAATTGTTCTCCAATAAATTTGGAAGATGATAATGATCCAAATAATGGATTTTCTCAACAACAAAAAAATAAAAAGCACACATATGATGTTTGGAAAATCTTTACAGTTGATGAATCAAACAAAAGAGTAATATGCACTATTTGCAGAAAGAGTTATGCATGGGTTAAAGGTCAAGGCACGGGCACATTGAGAAGACACAAAGATAAGCACATGAATGAAAGAGGGTATTTGGATACTAAACAAGCTCAAACTACTTCTTTTACTAATACTAGTGGAACAGTTACTTTTTCTAATTTTATTTATTCGCAGGATCGAATGAGAGTAGGAATGTCTAAATTTTTTGCAGCAAGCGATATGCCTTTCACTTTTGCAGAAGATCGATCCTTTGAGGAGTTTATGCAAAAGTATGTTCAACCCGCATATCGGTCTGTAAGTAGAAATGCTGCTCCCTCAGATATCTTGAAATTATTTCATATAATGACCGAACATTTGAAAATTGAATTTAACAATTTTGATGGAGTTATATATTTTACATCTGATTGTTGGTCTGACCGTAATCACAATGGTTATACATGTGTCTACACATTTTATTGATAATAATTGGTTAATTCACAAAAGAATTATTGCTTTTCGCTTACTTGAATATCCACATAATGTAATAAATTTGTGTGATAATTTATTATGGGTTTTTAATGAATTTAATGTATTGAGCAAATTATTTAACATTAGTTTTGATAATGCTAGCACAAATACTGCATGCATTGAACTTTTGAAACGGACTCTTAATCCTTCATTTGACTCTAAATTATTTCATATAAGGTGTGTTTGTCATATATATAATTCAGTAGTACAAGATGGTTTAAAATTAATAACACCACAAATACATAAAATTAGAGAAGTTATTAACTACATTTCTTGTTCAGATTCTAAACAATAAGAATTTGAAAAAATTTGTAAAAATCTTGGATTGAAGAGAAGAAAATTTATTGATGATATTCCAAATAAGTGAAATTCAACTCTTCTTATGTTAAAATTGTGTGTTGGTTATATAGATGATATTAATGCTTTTGTTAATTCAAAGCAAAATCAATTTCACATAGGTGATTATGATTGGAACATTGCATTTAAAGTCATGAATTATTTGAAACCATTCTATAAGGCAACAAAAACTAGTTCCGGAGTTTATTATCCAATAAGTAATCTTGTGCTCGCTCAATTTGTAGAAATTGCTAATCAATTTTCAAGTCATAAAGACGATCCATTTTTCTATGATATTATTTGTACAATGGAGGACAAGTTTCAAATATATTACGAAAATATGCCAATGATTTTTCCAATTGCAGCTGTAATGGATCCTCATATAAAATTTTTTGGAGTTCAGTGTGCTATGGACCAACTTTCTGAAATTTTATCTTTCAATATAAATATTATAAGCCGTGAAATAGAATACTTTATTAATGAAATGTACAATAGTTATGCTATGAAATATGGTAATAATGAAAATGTTCCTTCTACTACGAGTTCTGCTACAAATTATAAAGGTAAAAGTTCTTTCTTTTCTTTAATAGCTAAGAAACACAATGTATCTTTACTTCATCTACTAGTTCATTTTCAAATGAGAATGTTACTTCAACTGAATTAAAAAGATATTATTAATTTAATCACTACAGTTTAATTCCACAAGACGAGGTTGACAATTTAGATGTTTTACAATGGTGGAAGGTAAGTTAACAGTCATATCCAATATTATCAAAAATGGCCCGAGATCTACTAATAGTTCCAGTCTCAACAGTGGCGTCGAAGTCTGCTTTTAGTGCAAGTAACAGAGTGCTAGATGAAAGAAGATCAAGACGTAAAGAAGATATTTTAGAAGCTCTCATCTGCGTGAAAGACTGGTTATTTGCTGATAGAAGAATGCAAGATAAAGTTGCTGACGATATTTCTCAAGACTTTAAAAATCTTTCCGTAGATGAATAAAATTTGATTTGTAATGACGAAATTATAGTTAAGTAGGTGCCAACTTAGTTGGGATGTACTTTAACTATAAGTTCATAAATAGTTCAAA
Source organism: Fraxinus americana (assembly GCA_035079005.1). NCBI lineage: Eukaryota > Viridiplantae > Streptophyta > Magnoliopsida > Lamiales > Oleaceae > Fraxinus > Fraxinus americana. The sequence continues at coordinate 24,649,795 of CM068710.1, forward strand.
ACTGTGTAATTTGTCAAGTTAGGCAAAATATTGTTCGAACAATTGTAAGTTTTTATGTTATTTATTTATTGATGTAAAATTTATCGAAAAATAAATCAATATAAAATTTATTTTTACGTAACTTTTATCGATTTTCACTATAATTCTTTTTACCGTTATTTTTTTAGGGAAAAAACGTGCTGCGGTCCGGGCCGGGTCAGACCTCTCCTGACCCGGTCTGGGCCGGACCAGCCCTGGAAGCCCGCCCGGGCCGGTTAATTTTAAGCCCGGTCCGAGACCGGGCTTCTTTCCTTGCAGTCAGGGACGGCCTGGACCACCCATTTTTACACATCTAGATCGGAGGTAAGTGGATTTTCTATGTTTGTTTCAGATTATGCCATTCCTTACTTTTTATTCTCTATTCATGCTAAATTAGTTCAAAACTCTGTTTCAAACATCAAACTTTGTTGGATTTGAACCCGGTTCACTTGGTTGCTCCTAGCTTTTGGCTATAAACGTGTTTACAAAACATGCTTCTTTTATTTGAAGCGTCCTTTATCTGATGTTTGACACGTGGTTCACTTATGGCCGTTGGATGGAGGATGACCTATATACTTGGGCTGAATGCTTTTTGTACTCCCATTCGATTCATTGTCGCTTTTGGAGACTTCGGGGGTTTATGTGAGTTGAGAAGAAAAGAGAGAAGAGGCTAGGGTTTGATGATTCTTGTCTGTATTACTTTAAATCTCTGATTTAAAGTGTTGTGAGATATAGATTAACCTTCGATTATAATATTCCGTGTGAATATTGTGAGAATCTAAGTGATTTCTCTGTTGTGTTACTTAGTGTTTGTTTCGAAAGGTTACTTAGTGATTTCTTGGTGAATCCGGGTAGATCTATTGTTGTACCTTGAGAAGATAAGTCTCATATCTCAGAATTTAAAAGTGTTGTGAGATATAGATTAACCTTCGATTATAATATTCCGTGTGAATATTGTGAGGATCTAAGTGATTTCTCTGTTGTGTTACTTAGTGTTTGTTTTGAAGGGTTACTTAGTGATTTCTTGGTGAATCCGGGTAGATCTATTGTTGTACCTTGAGAAGATAAGTCGCATATCTCTTCTCTCTAACATTTGTAATCTTCGTTGCTATTTTGTGGCTGTTATAGTGCACCTGAGCATGATCCTTTTCTTGGATGCTCAATGGAGGATGTAGGTGTGAGAAGCGCTTTCCAAACCTCCGGGGTTACGGTTGAAACAATTCTTGTGTTCATTTTACTTTCTGCAATTTATGTTTATTTCGTTTTGGTTATTTTTACATCTTGATTCTCATATTGTGTGTGGTCTGGGCCTTACAAACTTGTTATTATGGTAGAAATCTAGTTGCTTTGTGTAATTGGATAATTCGAACCCAAAAGTCGAAACCGTTGGCACATTAGGTAAGCAATTGTTGACCTTCAGATCCGCGAAATCTAGCTCTTAATAGATTTCAGTTCCTCTCCAATCTATGTATATGTTATATGCACACTTGGACATCGGGGGCTACGATCACTTCTCCGATGCTCAAGCCAGACACTATTTATATGGGTGTTGAGTTTTAGATTACACTTACAAGTGTTACCAAGGGTTTCCTCCAAAGGAGAGGACTGAATATTTATATGTGGAGAAGGCAAAAGAGATCCCACTTTGATGTTTGACACGTGACTTCATCCTAATGGTTCAAAATGAGACAAAAACAAGAAAATTGGGAGAAAGATTGCCACTCGTACCCTTACAAATCCTCGAATTTTTTGCAAGCAAAAGATTATCCACACTATTTAAAAAGAAAAATGCTATTCATCCCCAGTGGGGATGCATCCCCAGTCTATGTGGATGTAAATAATTGGTTAAATGATAGGTGAAATTAAATGATTTATTTAATTTCACCTATCATTTAACGCCACATAGACTGGGAATGCATCCCCAGTGAGGATGAACAGCATTTCTCATTTAAAAATTTGTTGTCATTACTGGTAGTGTAATGGACCAAGACACATTGATGACATTGCCACCCGAACTAATCATTTTATTCACTCCAACTCAACCTCCTCATAATTTCCTTTTACGTTTAATAAGGCCATCATTCAGTTAAAAGAATCTCCATTCGAGCACCACCTCCACTCTCTCTCTCTCGGATATTCTATATGGTCATTGTTCAATTAAAACGGCACGAGACTTTCACTTTGAAACCATGCATGATTCAAGAACTGAATTTCCTAAAGCACTTAGCTATACAGGAGAGAGTTTTGGGCATAGGAGGATTGTAAATTTTGATGCTAAGGTTAGAAAAACAGCTGAACATTATGAGAGAATCATAGGAATTGGAGTGGCGATCAGAGAGTTCAGTTTGGAACTCATCAAATCATGGAAAAGGAAGACGATGATTCTGGTGTTTGTTCACCACCTTTATTTAAAAATGTCCCAACGAAAAAGTCCAACCACTTCTTCACCACAACGGAGTATAGTACAGGATATTGCTAGAGGACAGTCCGAATTTATGGAGATGGTCAAGAATTTGTTTGAGTCCTCTTACGAGCTCTAGTTCAAAGATTTTGTAGAGCAGTCCATAATAGAAATTCAAGATCAAGAAGAGGGATCTGATAATTTGGTCTGAAATCTTGATGATAAAGTATTAAAATGCAACCCAAATTTATTTAAATGGGGCAAATTCGTCATTTTACATCAAAATTGACGGAAGGACGAACCTTTTTACATTTTTGAAAAGTTGAAGATGTCTAAAGCTAAAAATAGATTGAGTTAAATTACCAACAATTTGCAAATTTTGAGGACGAAAAGTGCAAAATTTTGTAGAAGATATTGCCACATTTGTGGGATCACCTATGTTAGACATGTCAAAGCGAACAGAATCATGTGTTATATGTATATTCTACTTGACATTTTAACACACGACATCCATCATCTCCATTGATTTGTTCAACAATCTTACACATTATTGACCAAAATTTGAAATAATTAGCGTGGACCCACGTTCTGAAACTGTTAGAAGAAAAACTTGTAGTAAACAATGGAAGTGTCAAGTAAGAACAAATGGATTGAAAGCAACAGGCTGGGCAATAATTATTTGGTCAACAAGTTGACCCGTTTACTAGTAAAAGTTGTCATTCTCCTCCCTCCATTTGCTCTTATCTAATTCCTTTGGACACCAGATGAACCAGTAGCTGCTCAATCTCAGAGATATCATTGGCCGGCAAACATGAGGCATTCTAATCCCATATCAGATCATTCTCTCATTCACTGCACGTCCCCTTGTTTTTTCCCATAAAAAATCTCAACAGCAGCCATCTGAGAAATCACATCGAAAGTCACCAGCCTTGGCAATATATGATTTGGGGTGTGCATTGAAGTGTGGAGAAAAGAAGATTCATGGCTAGAGTCAACATCCGACAAGGCCTTCAATTTCGATTAATCAAGAAATCCTTGGAAAAAGATTATGTGATTCAGCCAGAAATTTTGGAATTTCGATCCATAAATAAGTTTTCCTAAAAGTTTGTATAGAATTGGATAGATTAACTCGTTGGTAAATCATGTTTTTGATTTTACACACAGTTAAGAATGTCTGAGACAAGAGCTGATAGTGTCGCTGTTAAAATTGACAATATGCTTATTAGCCTGTCTTCTGCACCTTCAAATCCCTCAATGTTCAGAGTTGGTGATCATTTACGCAGCATAAACCCAGAGGCTTAAGATCCAGAAATAATAGCCATTTGCCCATTTCACCGCAGTAAACCTGACTTGCAGATGATGGAGCAACACAAAGTCAGGTATCTAAAGCTGTTTCTTCAAAGAAGAGGAGAGTCAAGTGTAGAAAGATATGTTACCACAATAAGAGAGTTAAAAGACACGGCGCGGAAATGTTATGCTGAAGACATCCAACTTGATGAAGATGAGTTCGTGGAAATGTTGATTCTTGATGGTTGTTTTATCATCGAATTTCTTTATACGTTTCGACACGAAGAACGTAGGGATGAAGGTGACCCTATTTTCCAGTATGGATATATACAAAGTCAACTGCTTCATGATCTAATGGTATTTGACAATCAGATTCCATTTTTCATCGTCGATCGTTTGTTCAGGATCAATAATGAAGAGAAAGTCAATTCTCTAATATGGCCTTTACTGCAAAATGGCATTTTCCCAGTGCAAGATCTTCCTGAAGTTCCCAGTGATTTGTATTGTACATGACATCCAGTGTTCTTCCTTTGCAATGATATTATCTTAGATGGATTCTGGAAATCCAGATAAAATGGTGAATATAAATTCAGCTGTAGAGCTCAAAGGGGCAGCGATTTCGTTCAAAAAGAAATAGATGGCTGGCAATATTAAGGCGAAATTATTTCAACACTCCATGGGCACTCATTTCAGTCTTTGCTGCCATTGCCTTGCTTGTTCTCACCATCATACAGGCTACGTTTGCTATTCTCTCATACCGTAAGTTACTCCCTAAGTATTGTATGTTTTAACTAAGTATTGCATATTTTTGCCTCCGTTTCACAAATTCATAAATAGGAATAATAAGAGAAAAATTTTCGGGGCTCAATCTCACTCAATGTGTGTAAAAATGAGTAGTAGTAATGATGAAATAGATGGCTGGCAATATTAAAGCGAAATTATTTCAACACTCCATGGGCACTCATTTCAGTCTTTGCTGCCATTGCCTTGCTTGTTCTCACCATCATAGAGGCTGCGTTTGCTATTCTTTCATACCGTAAGTTACTCCCTAAGTATTGTATGTTTTAACTAAGTATTGCATATTTTTGCCTCCGTTTCACAAATTCATAAATAGGAATAATAAGAGAAAAATTTTCGAGGCTCAATCCCACTCAATGTGTGTAAAAATGAGTAGTAGTAATGATGAAAGTCAGGTTGAAACTAACATTTGATTTTGACTTTTAACTTATAAACCAATTTATGAATCAACCATGATACATGTATACTCTTGTGTACATCTTCCCTTGTACTCTGTCACGTGGCACGATCACCCCCTTTGATTTTCCCCAACAATATTTCTCTTTCCTGCCTATATTATGCCACATAGGAGGATGTAAGGCTAGATGTACAAAAGAATGTACATCTAGCATAATTGTTTATAAACTGTATCCAAAAGGAGGCTTAGTAAAGAAAGACTTGTCAAGTAAGGTATTAGGAATTGACTTTGGATTGTTTAGTTAAAAAAGAAGATTCTACCTTTCTTTAAAATGCATTACTGATACTTTTGCGGTGTAACTGTGACGTGAACTACTAAGAGAAGTTTATATTTGATAATCCATTTGTCTAACTTTGTACATGTTATTTCAGGTCCTGATCACAAGAACGAGAGCTGATTTCAAGTGTTTGAAGCTGGCAACAGTGTATTGGAACTCAAATTTCTATTAACTTCGAGGAAGATACAGGACCTAGAATCTTGAATTATTATAGTGTGTGAATTTATATGATGGCCCGTACAATGAATGAATGTTACAAAATCAAGATTCGGCCACCTCCTACCGAGTTTATCTTAGTGTAAGCAGCAATACTATACAAGGTTTCTCTTTAGTTGTCCTAAGCAAATCTTGAACGTTTGCCTTTATTCTTTCTTTGCTCTTAGTTTAATATATGCTTTCTAGGAAAGGTTCAAACGAGACAATGTTCAGTGAGCTATTGAGCTTTAGAAACAATAGTTCTGTAGGAGAAGTTGTTGTTCGAGTTAAATCATCTGTTCACAAAAATTGAGTTTGCATTCTCGGTTGTTTCATAAGATCCCAACTTATCCCAACCTACTTCATTGCATGAAGATAGATAAAAATTCAGAATGTTTCGAACAAAGGAAAACTTGACTTCTTGACGTTCACATAGAAGACTGGCAGATTAGCAAAAGGCAGAGACTCAAGTGTATTGTGCTGATCTAGGAGATCATGTTGCAGACGAAGAGTGGTGCTAATTCAAGACTGGGGGTCTTGAATCTATTCAGAAATTAGAGACGAAGAAAATTGAGTGTTTTGTTCTCTCTCAATTTCATTTTGCTTGGCTTAAATATTAGGCTATTATAATCATAATGAAATCATGTTGCTTGTGTAATTGGATAATCAGAACAGAGAACTCTTCATTGCTTTGTTGGCACATCAGTAATAGTAAATCTTAAATGAACATTCACAATAAAATGTAGTCAAAAGGTTCACATAAATCTATTCAATCCTCTTCTAGGTTGCTCAAAACAAGATCGCAAACTTGTAAGGTCCATTTCACTTCTCAAATACACAAATAATTTAGGTATCGGAGTGTTTCTAACTGGCCCTCCTCCATCTCTTTTGGCCGAATTTTCTAGATCTGGTTGAGTGTGCAAATTGGGAATACAGATTTAGCTCAAAATCATGTCCGTACAAAATCTCAAACAGATTTAGACGTCTACATATCTCATGATTATTCAGATTTAGAAAATTTTTATATATTGTTGATGATGTCTACTACTTGATAAACTTAAAATGAAGGACTTCAAACCTTGAATGTTCTTCAAACCTTGAATGTGTCTATTTTTTAGTAAATTAACTACATGGATAGGTCAGAGCATAGTGGACTGCAAGTTTTCTCCAATCACAACCTCACGTAGTTGCTAATTTTTTTTAGTGCAGCTTGTTGGAAGTTTTGACTCAAATTAATTGATTTGTATTAAATGAAAATGAATGATGGAAGATAGTTATTTTGCTTTTCTTTTTTTTTTTTTTTTGGTAAAAATCATCAAGTTCAGTAGCATTTTGAGGTCCTACCAAAGCACTGAATAGGGAGTTCGGCATTGCCTCTGCTCGATATATTATCAAAGAGATGTTCACAAACAAGGAAGGGACATGAAAAAGCTTTCCTCCTTAAGTACATGGGGAATTAGAGGAATGTAGCTTACCATTGCACTTATTGTTCAAAATGATAATAATGGTGATTTTGTTTTTGGGCCACATGTTGGACCTTATTGTGGATGAGTCAAGTGGATGCATATAAAGTGAAAAATGGAGGTATTTTTTGCCCATGCCATCACATGGCGTGAGGGTATGAAAACTAGCCGTTATGGATTGTTTTCTAGTTTGTTTCTGGTGTCTTTTGATGAATGTATTCAACCTTTCATGAATGATTGGCTTGATTTCATGATGTATTATTGGAATACGAAAAATATGAGTTAGTATTCCATTCTCAATCAATGAATTAACGCAAGAAATCCATATTGTTACCCAAATCATCAAGATCATATCAAATACTTTCGAGTTTTCTTTAAGTTCATTTTGAAAGAATTACTTGATAGATTCTAACTATTTGTCATTTAAATCCTTAAGAGCATTTTGAGAGAAGACAAATATCGTTTGAGGACAACGTTCATCAACGTGTTCAAGTCTTACAAATCCATTCCATTTGGTGTTTCCACCTTCATCTTCTTCTACTCTCCATTGTTTTCCAACACTCACTTCCCTATACAAAAGAACATTTTTATAAAAACTCGCGACGCAAATTTCAACCTTAAATAATTACTTTTATACGAAGTGTAAAGTATATTGAGTAAGAATTGTGCTGCCAATTGTATTTCGTCCACAGATACATGAATGATTCGAACCTAGAGAGAAAGAGCTAATAGGACCGTGCTAAATAAGAGACGAAAAACACTAACTGAAATTGAATTCATTTTGACGGAAATGATTTAATTAAATCTCACATGTGAAATTCAACATATTTGAGTCATGGTGATCTTATCATTGCTCTAGACAAAGCAATACGATAAGCATTACAATTTAAACCTAAAACATAAATAAGTATCCAACTTTAAACTATGAAAAAGTTAAATTGTTTATAAGATAATTTGTTTTTTTAACTTGTGGGAATATTATATATAAGGCCCGTTTAGCAAAACTTCTAAGTCAAAATGAACTTTTGAGACACAAAAAATACATTTGGACCCAGTTGGCTAAATTTATGAAAGTACTTATTCTAATTAGAAAATTTTTAAAGGAAATTAATCCACAGGTTTCAGCTAAAAACACTTTTAGAATAAGAAATCCTTTTAGAAATTAGTTTTCAAATAAAAATTAAGACATCTTTCTAAGAATTTTTTTTTACAGAATACAAAATTAATGTCAAATGGGACCACAATGTTATTAATTGGACTTTTATGAAAAAAAAAAAACATGTATAAATAAATTTTATTAAATTGAGAAAAATAAAATTCACAATGTTCTAATTGACAGATGAATCTTAAATATTGAGTTTTAATTCTTTTGGAGGCAAATTCACTCTTTATTTCTATTTTATAATGATTTAATTTAATAAGTTATAGGTTTTAATACTTTTTTTCTTAAATTATTTCAATTATATTTGAATTGATTCGTCATTTACATACAAAAAAAAATGCTAAATAAAAAATGAGGAGAATTAATAAATGTTTTCTTGAAAAAATAAAATGAAGAGCTAAAATAGAGAGCATTATGGAAGTGTGCAAAAAAATTACTTTATGTATAAATATAAAAATGATCTCTATTATGCACAAGGACACACCATACGTATTTTCGGTCAGAAATTAGAAAGATCCAACCAGGAAGAACCAAACATGAGTATCTTTTAAGTTTATACCTACAATGACTAAGGAAAGTTTATTGTTTGGGGTAAAATTTCCATAAAGGCAGTTCACATGCCGTCGACCCGAAGATGTTCCGCAACATAACAATTGATAATATATATATATATATATATATATATATATATATATATATATATATTTGACAATTATTTTGTTCCATAATGTTCTTTCAATGTATGTTATTTATATTTGACAATTATATTGCACGGGAGATTGCGAAATCTACACAATCTTTTCAAGTTTGCAAATGTAAAACGAAAAATTGATGAAGCAAGAATTGAGAGAATAAAAATAATTGTATTGAACTTGCTTGATTGATCATGAACATGTACAAATAACACCAGAATATATACAGATAATTTACACCATTCTAGAAGGATGAGTCATACGGTAATTACAACAAATTGCTAACAATATTCCTAACAATCTCCTTCCAGATTTTTCCTAATTCTGTTAGCTGGTGGTCCTGCCTGCCTGGCCGTTTCTTGCCTGCTGCTAGTCCTTGTTTGGCTGGCTTGTTCCTGTTTGCTGGCTGCCTTGTTTGGCTAGCTGATTATTTTCCAATATCCCCCCGCAAGATGGAGAGTATATATCTATTACTCCCATCTTGAATAAACATGAATAAAAGATTTGAGAGCTTAAGGCTTTGGTAAGGATATCTGCAACTTGCTCCCTGCTAGGAACATGTTTAGCAACAATGTATCCCTCTTGGATTTTATCACGTATTAAGTGACAATCTATCTCTATATGTTTGGTTCTTTCATGGAAAACCGGATTAGTTGCAATGTAGATGGCTGACCTATTATCACAATATAGAAAGGCAGGTTGAGGGTGAAGAAATTTCAAGTCTTCCAATAGATAACTAAACCATGTAAGCTCACAACACAAATTGGCCATAGCTCGGTATTCTGCTTCTGAAGACGATCTTGAGATAACTTGCTGTTTCTTCGACTTCCAGGATACTAATGACCTTCCAATTAACACACAATAACTTTGTGGATCGAACGTCTAGTGTTGGGACAAGCTCCCCAATCTGAGTCACAATACCCATGTAATTGCAACTGTGAATCTGTAGGATAGAAGATCCCCTGGCCTGGTGCCCTTTTGATGTATCTTAAGACCTTGTGTGCTGCCTGCAAGTGTGGGATACGAGGGCAATCCATAAACTGACTTAATAGTTGAACTGAATAGGATATGTCAGGCCTGGTTATCGTTAGATACAAAAGCCTGCCTATTAATCTTCTGTAAATGGCTGGTTCAGGGTGTAATTCCCCTTCCTCTTTGATCATTTTCACATTTTGATCTAATGGTACTCTTGCTGGTGCTGATCTAACAGTTCCTGAGTCCTTCAAAATGTCGAGGGCATATTTTCTTTGACACAGGTAGATCCCTTTTGCAGATCTCGCCACTTCTATCCCAAGGAAATACTTAAGCTCCCCTAGATCCTTGATTTTAAATTTATCATGGAGTGAGGTTTTGAGATGGTCAATCATACTAATACAATTTCCAGCCACTATTATGTTATCTACATAAACCAAGACGACAGTAAAGAAATCTCCATCACTTTTGGTAAAAAGACTGTAATCTGCCTTTGACTGAACATATCCTTGCTCAATAAAGAATTTAGAAAGCTTGGCATACCATTGGCGCGACGCTTGCTTCAGTCCATACAAGCTTTTCTTGAGCTTGCAGACTTTTCCTTTGGCACTTGCCTCATAGCAGCCTGGTGGCACGTCCATGAACACTTCCTCTTCAAGCTCTCCGTGCAAGAAAGCGTTGTTAACATCAAATTGAAAAAGACTCCATCCAGTTATGGCTGCAAGGGCCAACAAGGTCCGGACTGTAACCAATTTGGCAACTGGTGAAAAAGTCTCGTGGTAATCAAGTCCTTCTTGTTGCGTGTAACCCTTAGCCACCAGCCTTGCTTTGAACCTTTCGATATTGCCATCTGCCTTGTATTTTACCTTGTAAACCCACCTGCATCCTATTGTCTCTTTACCAGGAGGAAGATTAACCAAGGTCCAAGTTTCATTAAGTTCAAGAGCTTTAATTTCATCCCTCATGGCCTCACACCATTCTGGGGAATTTTTGGCTTCCTGATAACTTTTAGGCTCAGTGTGAGAAATGACAGAAACAGCAAAGGTTTTGTATGAATTAGATAATTTCTCATATGAATGCAGTTATTGAGAGGATAATTGTTACCTGGTTCCTGCAGCTTGTTGGACTCTTGGAATGGATGAAGTGCAGAGGCTTGATGACATATAAAGTCCTGGAGATGAGCTGGTGCTTTTCTTATTCTGGCTGACTTTCTAGGCAAGTGAGTGGGAGTGACGTTTGCTGGTGATGATTCAGAATTACCAAGATCTAAAGAAGCAAGATCAGTTACAGTATGAGGTTCATCATTGGAAACTTGTTCAAAAACTTCTATAGGCTGAACGGCTGAGGAATTCACCCCTGTTAAATCACTTGGTTTTGTTGTATCATTTTCATTTTGGGGAATGAAATCTCTAATAGAACTGATATTGTTTTGTTGTGGTTTGATGGACTCATCTTTGAATGGAAAGACCTTTTCATAGAATAAAACATTTCTTGAGACAAAAATCTTTTTTGTTTCAAGATCTAACATGGTATACCCCTTGATTCCAAAAGGATAACCTATAAACACACATTTTCTGGCTCTAGGATCGAATTTGTGCCTCCCATTAACAATGGTAGTGGCAAAAGCAAGACAACCGAAAATTTTCAAATGTTTATATGAAGGTTTTTTGTTGAATAGAACTTGATAGGGAGTTTTTCCTTTCAGGACAGAAGAAGGAATTCTATTTATCAGGTGCACTGCAGTTAGAATGCAATGGTTCCAATATTTCAATGGAATGCCACTTTGGAATCTGAGTGCCCTGGCAGTATTGAGAATATGCTGATGTTTTCTTTCCACTACGGCATTTTGTTGGGGAGTCTCAACACAAGTTTTATGGTGGATAATCCCTCTTTTGAGATAGAAGTCTCTCATATTGAATTCCCCCCCATTATCTGACCTAATAATTTTAACTTTGGTGTCAAATTGTCTCTCAGCCATGGTACAGAAGTTTTGCAGTGCAATAGTGGCATCAGATTTGAGTTTTAAAGTGTATACCCAAGTGCACCTACTAAAGTCATCTACTATGGTCAGGAAGTACCTGGAACCATCACTCCCAATTTCATTACAGGGCCCCCATATGTCACAGTGTAAAAGTTCAAAACTCCTTCCAGACTTGTGGATGCTGGTAGGAAAAGGTAATTTGTGTAACTTTGGTAAAGGACATACAGAACATGGATTTTTATTAATAGCTTTTGAAAATTGAACATCACTACCAACATCAAGAACAGAGTAGGATGTGTGTCCTAATCTATAATGCCAAACATCAAAATCACTAGTGATAGCTGAAACAGAAGAAACTGAAGAGGAACTGATGATCTGTCCATTATTTTGGAAATTAGTTAAAGCAGAGGTAGAAAGATCTCCAAACTTCAAATGATATAATCCTTCCTTCACTTCACCCATGCCAATCGTCTTCCAGGCTGCTAGGTCCTGAATATAACAAGAATTTGAAAAGAAAATCAAACAGCAATTTAAGAGTTGAGTTAACTTTTTGGCTGAGATAAGATTGAAAGAGAAACTAGGTACACATAAAACATCCTGCAATATTATCTGAAATTCTTACGGTTCCTATGTGAGTGACAGGAACCGTTTCCCCATTAGGCAAAGAAATAGAATAAGAAACCTTAGCATGAATGGAGGAAAAACAGGAGGCTGAACAGATCATGTGATCTATTGCCCCTGTATCTATGATCCATGGTGTTTTTGAAGTGTTTGTGTAATTTGATTTTGTACAAAGAGAAATACCAGACAGTTGGTGAATGTTCTCATCAGTGGAAGTGGAGGTAAAAGTATTCTTAGCATTGTTGGCAGAGTGAGTTTGGAAATTCCTAGCAGGTCTGAGAAGAGCCATGAGTTGTGAAATTTGCTCTTGAGTTAATTCCACTTGGGTTTTGTTATCTTCAACTTGGCGAACAGCACATGAGGATGTGATGACTTGATTTGCTGAACTCCTTTCCTTCCCATTAAACTTATGGTTTGGGGGATAGCCATGAAGTTTGAAACATTTCTCCATTAGGTGGCCAGGCATCTGACAGTAGCTGCAAATAGGTTTGTCTGGATTGGCTTTAAAGCATCGGTCAAGTGAGTGTCCTGCCATTTTGCAAAAAGTGCAATAATATCTCTCCCTCTTTGGCACATAAGGGATCTGCCTTCCCTTTTCTCTAAAATTTCCCTTCGTGAAGAGGGCCATTGAGTCATTGACAAATCCTTCAGTTGATATCTCCCTTCTCTTCTCTTCCTGTTGCATTATTGAGTAGACTTCACTGAGGCTAGGAAAAGGCTTAATTAACAGAACCTGTGCCTTGATTTCTTTATATGAATCACTTAATCCCATCAAGAACTTCATAACCCAATCTCTTTGTTGATTGAGGGCAACAATCTCTAATCCTCCACAGCTGCAATTGGGAATAGCTTCATAGTTAATGAGTTCATCAAGGAGAGTTTTGAATTTCGAAAAATAGGTGCTGACCGCATCTTGGCCTTGTACCAGCATGATAATGGCCTGCTTGACTTCAAAGATTCGAGGTACATTTTGTTGAGCAAAACGTTGCTCAAGTTCTGTCCACGGTTGCTGAGCAGTTTCAGCATAGGTTGTGCTGCATTTAATGTCAACAGCCATGGTGTTTTGCATCCATGTAATCACCAGATCGTTGCACCTTAACCAGTGTTCCATGAGTGGATCACTCGGATCTGCTGCTTCCTTCAAAATGCCATTGATGAAACCCAACTTATTTTTAATCCTTAATGCCCTTTTCATTGATCTTGCCCAAGAATGATAGTTGTTAGAGTCCAAAGTGTGAGTAACAAGCAGGGCTCCAGTGTGGTCATTGCTTCCAATAAAAAAAGGATTATTTGGCTGTGAAGGATCATAAATCACAGCATTTGAACTGCTGTCTGATGAATTGAAAATTGGATTTAGATTTTGAGTTTGTGTATTCCCAGCATTAGATTGTTCTTGCTCTGATACCATTTCAAGTTTGCAAATGTAAAACGAAAAATTGATGAAGCAAGAATTGAGAGAATAAAAATAATTGTATTGAACTTGCTTGATTGATCATGAACATGTACAAATAACACCAGAATATATACAGATAATTTACACCATTCTAGAAGGATGAGTCATACGGTAATTACAACAAATTGCTAACAATATTCCTAACAATCTCCTTCCAGATTTTTCCTAATTCTGTTAGCTGGTGGTCCTGCCTACCTGGCCGTTTCTTGCCTGTTGCTAGTCCTTGTTTGGCTGGCTTGTTCCTGTTTGCTGGCTGCCTTGTTTGGCTAGCTGATTATTTTCCAATCTAGTTCATATCACTTTTGGCTTCTAGTTTACATTTTGAACTTTTAGTGATGATTTGATCCAGTATTAAGGAAAAAGTTAGCTGTCGAGATTTTGCCATGGATTTTGATCCATTACATTTTTCAATCCTGGATGTCGGCATAACACTTGGAAGGCACTCATGCTAAACAGCACTAAACCAACATTTGTCGCCCCAGTTTGCCTACAATTATTTAAAAAAAATAAAAATTCTTATATTCATTTTTAATTATACATTCTTATAATAAAAAAAATTCCTATACTTTTTATTCACTCATTCTTCAAAAATTCACTATTTTAAAACTCATTTTCTTATGTTAATGATACAGACAGCGGAGAATCAATAGTGACAGTCTGCAGCTTACTGTGGCACTACCTCTTGGTTAAATTAATGTGATATATTATGGAGTGAGTGAGATAAATTAGTACAACCCCAAACATGTATGGATCCAGATAATGCATGATGATTACACAGTCGCTGTGTTTGATGATGTACGTACTATGAAGTTTACTTGAAAATACATGAACCATGGTCCATGCATAATAAAAGAATTTGTAAATCTTCCTTGTCATAATTGTTGACCTATGGTTGATCATGACCTTAATATTTTGATTATAACAAATAAGTCCATCTTGTTTACTAACAAATTGAATTGAGTGTTTAAGCCTTAACAATTATAAATATTATTATTCACACTCAAACGAAGTACAAGTGAAGGTTAAACAAGCATTCAAGACAAATCATTCGAGACAACAGTGATTTGCATATGACAATCAAATTGGAACTTAACAGAATTGCAAATCAAGATACAAGTCAAAGAGAGGCTTGAAGAGATCAAGAACATTGAAGATAGAGTTATTTATCGAACCTCATTTTTATATGTAAAGATATAACTAGCCAATATTTATCAAGTACATAAAACTCAAAAATTTCTCATAAATTCATCACTTGCATAAATTTTTTTGACATGAAAATAATTTTGAAAAATGAACATTTGTAATATATCAAAAATCTTGAAAAATCATTTTCAAACGTCTCTCAAAAGATCACACTTCAACTTTCAATCAAAAAGTTATACTCCGATTTTCAATCTCATATTGGGACAGATTTTTTATATGGAGGATGATCTAATTTGAAGATTATTTCTGTTGTAATCCTTTGAGTTAGCTTTCCAACCCATTTTGAATCACCTTAATCGGACCTCTGGAGAGAAAGATATGATCAAAATATTAAAAGTTGTTCCTGTCTTACCGGACGTCCGATAAAATTAAAATTGCTCCAACGGTCTGATTTTCTAACAAAAAATAATGGCTAAATTGACCGTCCGGTACGATGCGTCCGGTACGAAAGATTTTCATCTATAAATACCCAACTCTCTTTTATTCAATTTCAACACTTATTGGAGATATTTTGAGAGAGTTTTGGTTGAAAATCTATTTAGCTTACATTGATTTATCTTTCACTTCATCTATTACTAGAATTTCTTGAATGATCCAAACTTGGTTTATCTATTTCATCAAGAAATCAACTTTGTAATAAAACTTTCGAACTCATCTATATTCAATCTTGATAAAGGTTTTCTTTGCCAACACTTATTGAAGTGTAAATCTCTTTTTACACTTGTTATTATTTGTTAAGAGAGATCAATTGGTTGAAAACTTTGATATATTGAGTCAAACTATTTCATTATCATTCATTCATCAAAGTTTTCCAACATAACACTCGAGTTTTATCATTTGCTATCTATTAAGTGTTTGCCTTCTTTTCTTCTTATTCTCAACTTTAAATTTATTATTCATTAAGAAGAGAAGATTTCAATTGTAAAATTCATTTTGAATTGTGGGTCGTGTTGAAGTCCCTTAATGATCAACATTGTATAAGGATTGGTGCGCCTTGTTATAAGTCACCATGTGGGTCATATTGAGGTAGTAAAGCTCAATAGTGTGGGTCATGTTGAGGTCCCGAAAAGCTCAACATTGTAAAGGATCAGTACTCCTTGTTGTAAGTTACCATTATAGTAAAATTGGTCTTGCTCGTAACGGAGAGCTGGGTAACGGGGGACGTAGATCATTGCATTGGATCGAACCTCCATAACATATCGTTTGCACTCTCTATCCCTTTTACTTATCGCTTTTATATTTGTGCTTATTATTTGAATTAATTTATTTAGTCTTTATTTGGTTGAATTTAGATTAATTCTTCGAAAAAGTTTCAAAAACCAATTCGCCCCCCTCTTGGTTAGTTATTCTTAGGCTAACAATAATGAATACAATTAATGGTTATCTTATATTAAGAGTAAAATGAAACGGACTACAGCACCTAACCTTTTAAACCTACCAGATACTATTTGGAGCACAAATTCTCAATTTCACTTCAAAACTGATCGATCATATGCTGAAACATTGTAAAAGTTTTTAATGAGTTAAACGAGCGAAGATATTGAATTTTGTTATCTCATCTAGAAGAATTTAATAGAATTTGAGTTAACTTCATTCCAAGTGTAGTGTAATTACTCACGCGACACACATATTTGTCATTATAGTAACATCTTTGTACCAACAATAGTGAGAACATAGAGAGAACATAAAGCCAATCGAACATGGAATTAGTTAAAATGACAACTAGCCATTTATACTTACAGTATGCCATTTTGGAGCAGAGGTTCTCAATTTCACTCCGAAACTTGTCGATCATATTTTGAAACATTGTAGAAGTTTTTAATAAGTTAAACCAGCTAAAGTACTGCATTTTGTTATCTCATTTAAAGAGAATTTAATAGAATTTGATTTAACTTCGTTTCATTTGTAGTGTAGTTACTTACACGATACGCTAATTGGTTATTATAGTAGGAAATTAGTATCAATCGGTGTCCAAAGATAGTGAGAATGTGTCTTCATTCTTTTTTCATGAACGCATGAGGTAATATAAAGTCAAACGGATGTGGAGTTTGTTAAAACGACAACCAATTGATTGAATTGGTTGCGTGCCATTATGGAGCACGGGTTTCGATTTCACTTTAAAACGTGTGGATCGTATTTTGAAATATCTTAGAAGATTAGAATAAGTCAAACGAGCTAAGATACTGAGTTTTTCTATCTCATCTAAACAAATTTAGGATGTGTTTGCTGAATATTATCGAGAAAAGAATGTATTTTAAATAGTGATATAATGAGAAATATGTGGTTAAAAAGTAAGGAAAAGTTATTAATGTGATGAAACATATTATTTTATTAAAGAATGTATAGTTGAAAATGAGTTTTGAAATAATGTATTTTGAAAGAATGGGTACCAAACATGGGCTTAATAGAATTTAACTTTATTTCCTGTGTAGCGTAATTACTCACAGACACTCGTGTTGGTCATTATAATAAGAACTTTGAATCAACCATGGTGCCAAATAATGTGTCTTTTTTTCATTTTTACGATTGTATGATATAATATAAAGTCAAACGATTTTTGTAACGCCCCTAATATTAGGATTTGAATTTGTTACAAAACATTTCTTTTTAGATCTTCAAAATTTGGATTAAATTATATTTTCCTTATTTTTATTTTATTTTGTAGATTATCCTTATTTTCTAGTATAAATTCCAAAAACTAGCGAAAATAAATGAGTTAAGTTAATTATCTTTAGTTTAATGAAGAAACGAAACTAAAATGGATGATGAAAATAGTGGCTAACTTACGTTAACGGAGTTCTAACTCTGATACGTGCTACTCAATGATCAAGCTCAATTGAACTATTTATCTGGTTCGAGTTTCAATGTAATTTTACAATATTTATTAAACACAATCAAGATTATAGTTAGATTTCAAAAAAATTCGAAATCACTAGGCATGCAATTGGACACTTAATTTACATGCCAAAAGCTGTTCATGGGAAAACTAAATACAACACACGAAAAATGACATTATTTATCCTACCGACCTCCAAATGGCTTGACTCAAAAGCGAATGTAAAAGAGAGCTTATAGGGCTTTCAAACATCTTTGGTCTCGTTCAAAACTTTGCCAAATTTGGTTTGGGTGAAGGTTTGAAATTCGAACAGAAAGTTGAAATTTCTACTTTACATGTTTGCATGTCAAAATCCACACACCCAATCACATTTTCATGTTAAAGTTCATGCTAACATGTCATACTAACAAATTTAGTAAACATCAATTCATAGAATTATATGAAAATCTAATTTTATGCCCAACTGAAGAACAAGCTCAAACATCAATATCCTTGTATATCATTTATCTTTGTCTTAAGTTTAAAGCACACGAAAGTAAATCTCACACATGACAACATTGATCTTTGATTTGATTTACCTCTCATAGGCTTCTCTACAATCAAAGCAATCTCCATTCATGCATAACCCCTTCTCAATCTAAATATTTTCATAGAGTATGAGTGAGCATAAACTCTAGTATAATTTGTTACTTGAAAATTTCATAGCTTAGATATTTTCACGTAATTAGATTACAGGTAAAATTCTTGATTTCGAATAATCAAGGATTGTAGAAATCAATTATGAGCATAAAAACTTTAAACTTTACATTACACAACTTGCAATTATTATACACATAAAACATTAAATATAGGGGAAATTAACTTGCACCACCTGCCTCTTTCTTGATATGAAAATGAAAAATTATTTGCTTTGAATAACCAAACTTGTAGTAGCCAAATCCTTGTTTTTTCTTGTTACAAATAAGTAAAAACTAACACAACAAAATTTGAATTTGAGGAGATAATAAAAGAAAAAAAAAGTGACTTCCTCTCCTTATATCCTCCGTTTTTAGTGAAAAACAAATGAAAGAGTTATGATAATCATAAACCTTGTTAAAATGTATCTTAAAGTCAAAATTTGAAAAGTTTTTAACTCCAAAAAAATTCTTATGAAACTTTTTCAAAAATATACACATGGTGACTGGTGAGTCGAATTTAGGTTGTAATCTTTGAGAACCATACAGATAACCATAATGTCAAACCCAGTTATTTATTAATACATTGAAAATTGGGAAAATTGAATAAAACCAGGCATTTAGTTTGACATTTTTAAAAATCAGGTACTTTATTTTACATATCCAAACCCTAGACTAATTCATTTCTCTCCACCCTCTCACCTCTCTCCACAAAGCCGTCGCCTCCATTTCTATCCACTCTCACCTCCCACCCCCACTACTCGCCTCCTACCACCACCACCACCTTCCAAAAAGTTGGAAGGAAAAATTGTTCATGTGGCAAAAGCCTGACATTCCTCAAGTATTGATCAAAAGGTATGGCTCCTTCTTGGACTGCTTTATCAGATGCTGTGCAATCCAGCATCTGTTTTGAAAGGGCAACGCAAAGCTCTAATGTCTCATCCACATCCAGACTATTAATTTCATTAGTCCCCATTTTCTCCCCATTCTCCCTCAACCATCCTTCCAACACATCACTATTAATCAAAACCACCTGCAATTGTTGCTCCAACCCCTCATTTTCATCCTGCATTTCTTTCAATCCTTTTCCTAATTCCTCCTCACGCTTCCTCAACACTGCTTGAGCACTAAACAGTCCTTCCAATTCTACCTCCCGTGTTGGCTGTGGCGATTTGTGGTGGTTTTGGGTTTTTCTTCATAGTTCTTCATTCTCAGATCTGTGACCAAGTATTGGTGGTGGTGGTGATTGTGCAGATTTTGGATCTTTGTGGTGGTTTTGGGTTTTTTTTTTCTTATTTCTTCGTTCTCAGGTCTGTGACCAAGTATTGTTTTGCGGTGGTTGTGCAGTGATTTTGTTGGCAGTGGTGGTTATGTGGATCTAATATTTTTTGTGGTGGTTGGGATGTTGGATGTGGTGGTGGCGGCGGTCGTGGGTGTCTGTGAACTAGGTGGGTGTCCGTGACCTAGAAATTGTGACGGTGACTCATTGTAATAGAGTTGTGATCGGTAAAAGTTTTGATTCTTTTCAATCTGTAACCTATAAAAAAATTTTAATTCATGGTTGAGAAATAACCTATGATTATAAATTTTTTGATCTGTGACCTATAATTTTTTTGATTTGTGACCTCAAAAATAATATGTGACCAATTAATTCGATAAGCTGTGACCTGAAATTAATTTTCAACCAATTAATAAGATATATGCGACCAAATTGCACAATTAAATATTTAATTAATTAATAAAAAGTAAAAACCTAATTTTTACAATTTTAAAACTTTAGACCTGATTTTTGCAAATGTCAAAGTTAAAACCCGATCCATAAATTTTTCCCTTGAAAATTCATTTAAACTTAAATAACTTAGATTTTTGGGCTTTTAACCAACCTGTGTATTGGGCTATTCTTTCCTTATTTGGGTCAAGCCTCTAAAGCTTATTTCTTAAGTGGGCCAAACCAACGAAAAGAAGAAATAAATTTCTGGACTTCACAAAATATGGAATTAGGTGAAAATGAAGCCAACCGTTCAAACTGGATGCATGCCATTTTGGAGCATGGGCTCTAGATTTTACTTCAAAACTCGTTGATTGTATTTTGAAACATCGTAAAATTTTGACCAAGTTAAACAAGCCAAGGTATTGAGTTTTGCTATCTCATTTAGACGAACCGAATAGAACTTGAGTTAGTTTCGTTCCTAGTGTATATAGTGACTCACGAGACACAATCGTAGATCATTATAGTAAGAACTTTATATCAACCTTTGTGTTCAAAGATAGTAATAGTGTGTCTTCATTCATTTTTATGATCATACATGGGAATATAAATTCAAATGGACATGAAATTAATTTAAACGGAACCCAACCATTTAAAATGGCTATAAGCCGTTTTGGAGTATGAGCTCTCGATTTCACTTCAAAACCCGTCGATCCTATTTTAAAATATCATATAAGATTTAATTAAACTAAACGAGCTAAGTGATGAGTTTCATATCCCATCTAGACAATTTAATAGAATTTGAATTAACTTCATTTCTAGTCTAATATAGTTTACTCACGAGACAAACGTAATAGACATAATAGCGTGAACTTTATATCGAGACAAACTTATTAGTCATAATAGTGTGTGTACATTATATTGATTGTAGTGTCAAAGGAAGTGAAAATGTGTCTTCATTGATTTTTATGATCATAAGAGGGAATATAAAGTCAAATTGACACGGAAGTAGTTAAAATGATATCCAGCTATTTGATTCGACTACATGCCGTTTTGGAGCACAAGCTCTCGAATTCACTGCAAAACTCCTCGATTATATTTTAAAATATCGTAGAAGACTTAAATAAGT
Source organism: Fraxinus americana (assembly GCA_035079005.1). Taxonomy (NCBI): domain Eukaryota; kingdom Viridiplantae; phylum Streptophyta; class Magnoliopsida; order Lamiales; family Oleaceae; genus Fraxinus; species Fraxinus americana. The sequence continues at coordinate 24,671,122 of CM068710.1, forward strand.
TAAACAAATTAAAGTACTGAGTTATCTCATCTAGATGAATTTATTCAAATTAGTTAAGCCGTTCCTAGTGTAGTCTAGTTATTCTTTTTTTTTTTTTTTTTTTGATAAATAGTGTAGTCTAGTTATTCACGAGATACACATGTTGGTCGTTACAGTGTGAGTTTTTTATTGATCATGGTGTTCAAAAGAAGTGAAAACGTGTTTTCATTTTTAGGATATTATGAGGTACTATAAAATCGAATATGCATAGAATTAGTTGAAAGGACACAATTGTTTAAATCAACTGCGTGCCGTTTTGGAGAACACCAATACAGTCAATAACCTGATGAGCATGATTTAAAAATTAATTCAACTACCTGAACAAAATATATCAAAGACCATCACAATTTAAATATTGCATTCAACGAGTGTAGCCATCTATCCATCCATCTATCTATCACTATAAACAAATTATATTCAAACAGATAGAAACATCATTTTATTGTTTAAAATGGGTAATTGCCATTTAAATTAGTTTAAAATGTTATAATATAGTTAAACGGTGGAGACGTCTCTAATTTGCAAAATAAACATCTACAATACCATTAACAATTTAAAGATTGCACCCACCTATAAAAATGACATCCGGCTTCATAAAAGCAGCATCATTCTATTTTTATATTTTACTACTTATTTTGCTCACCCAATTGATTTTTCTATAATCTTGACGTAGAAAACAACTGAAAAATAATGAAAAATCATAATTTTCAACTTATAAAGTATACCTTCAAGATTATTTTTATAATCTTTAACGAAAAATTATTGAGAATAGGCCTTTTAAACAAAAATCAGAGTTGACTATACACTATTTAGTCTTTACTACTTCCATCCTACTCTTAGCACCACAACAGAACAAAGCACTACTAATTTCTGAATCTTTATATAAAGAATTTAGAATAATGTTAGATGTACACTCCAAGTGTACATCCTTATTGACATTTGATGTGGTGTTAAAAGATTATTAGAGGAAAAATTGTTTAATTTTAAACTGTCCAATGATTTATTGTCACGTGGCACAATGTAAAACATGATATACATGTAACATGTTCGAAAAATTTAAGTTCTATATTTATGTGTATGAAAGCAAGCTGTGTACAGCTGTATCTATTTATTGTTAATTTAATTCTTAGATGTCGTGGTCGATATTTTTGCATTTTCTTTATACCGAATAATAAGGATGATCTCTTTTGTTTTTTATTTTTATTTTCTGTCGAGATAAAAATAGTGTAAATGTCTATATTTTTTAATAAACTAGTTCTCATGAGCAATTACTTTTTATTCTATTTTTAAACTATTAAAAATATTTACTATTTTTTTAATACAATTTTGCTATGTGCACATTAAATTTGACATTGTATGAGGTGACAACTTTTTGTGCACTATTTTTAACACAACATTTTTTCAATGAATGGTCAAATTTCATCCACGTATGGGCATGTCATCCACAATATAACCCAAAAATGTACAACTAACATAATTGTTTTTACATGTACATTCTACTGATATCATGGTTTACACTCTTTCCACATCGCCCAATCATCTCCTTTGATTTCTCCAATAACATTTCACATCATTGTCTAAATTGTATCACGTAAGGGGAATATCAACTAGAATGTAAACAATCCTTTAGCATTATTGGGCATATTACCAATTGATGACATCAAGTCATGCAAGCTTTAAGTGGAGGGGGCAATCGAGTCGAGCAGCTCATCGACTCGACCGCTCGGCTCGCCAAAAACGAGCTCGAGCCGGCTTTGGCTCTTCCAAAAGACAAGCCGGAGCACGAGCTGGAGCACATTTCATTTAGACGAGCTAGCTCGCAGAGCGGCTCTTTTCGACGAGCCCACGAGCCTCATCGTTTATTACAAGCCACAAGCAAAAAAATTAAAAAGTCAAAATGTGTCCCCTTGGTCACTTTTATTTTTATTTTTTTCCTTCATTTTTCTAATTTCTTCCCCTATAAATACCGACCCATTACAATTTTTTTCCCACTAAATTTATTATCAATATCAATATCAATCTCTCATTCTATACTCTACTCTCTACAATTTACAAATCAATATCAACAATATCATTCATTCATTCTATAATCATCTTCTACATTTTTTTTTACATTATTATCTTGATTTTACAATTTTTTTTATACACTGCTACATAATTTCCACCCACTTCTCAATTCTACATTTCTAGATTCTACTTCAAGTCTTCAACATTTAATTTCTATTATTCACAAATAGATCCACGATCATTTGTTGAAAACTTGTTCGATATGGAAGGCGAAATACCTGCCCAAAGTCAATTTGGGAATGAATTCGTCGGTCTCAATGAATTACCACCAGAAAACATTCAAGATTTCGATGTTCATGAAGGTGGTCATCCAATTGATTTTGATGATGTTGATGTTGATCCTAATGTTTCAATTGATTTGGAACAAGATGAAGAACCTAAATTAAATATTCTCGATGCAAGAAGGAAGAGAAATGGAAAGAAGCAGGCAAAATGTTGGGACCATTTTAAATTGGTTCAAACTGGTCATGTGGTCGATGAACTTCCACAAACCAAAGCAATATGTAAATACTGCCAACAACGACTGATATGGCAAAAAGGCCAAACTACCCACCTCAACCGTCACTACAAAAACTGTGCGGCCAAATATGAGCTTCTTACAGCTGGTCAAACGCAACTATAGTTTGGTATTTCAGGCGCCGGTGCTACTACTACACCATTTTCTATGTAAATGTATTCGGAGGAGGAAGCTCGAACGAGAATGGTGAAGTTTTTTGTCGCAGCGGAGTTGCCACTAGCAATAGTGAACAACCAACATTTCCTAAACTACGTTAAACAATATCTTCAACCGAGATACGTTAGGGTAAGTCGAAATACTCTTCATTCTAATACAATTGAATATTTTCTTAATACAAAGAAACTATTGATTGCGGATTTAGAAAAATATAGGGGTGTGATATCTTTAACTTCGGATATATGGGAATGAATTAATAGGAGAGGTTATATAGCTGCAATGCATACTATGTAGACTCACTTTGGGTCATGCATAAAAAAATTATTACTTTTAAAATTATTGAGTATCTGCACAACGCCCAAACTATATTTAATACTATTATGAACATTATTAGAGATTATAAATGCAATAGTAAAATTCGTTCACTTACGTTCGACAACGCTAGTGTAAATAAGGTTGTTATCGATAAATTTCATAGAGTACTTCAACCCGATTTCGGTGGTTATTTATTTCATATTCGATGTGTATGCCATATTTTTAATTTAATAATACAAGACGGTTTAAAACATATTAAGGATGAAATTAACCGAATTAGGAATACACTTGTATATATCACGATTACACCTAATAGAAAACAAGCATTTGAAGAATTTTGTGAAAAAGCTGGGACGACGCATACAAAAACATTTATGACTGACATAGCCCATAGATGGAACTCAACTTACTTATTATTAAAATCATATGAAGGTTTTGAACATTTAATTACTGAATTTTATAACAATAGGCATGTTAAAGACGAAGATGATACTATCTTAAATGAATCCGATTGGAATATAGTTTTTAAAATTAAAAATTTTTTGACAAGTTTTTATGATTCTACAAATATATTGTTTGGTGTTTATTATCCCACAAGTTGTATGATTTTTGAACGTCTTTATATAATTGATAGGGCTTTTAAAAGATTTCAAAATGACCCTGATTTTCATGCTGTTATATATTCCATGGAAATAAAATTTAGAAATATTGGGAAGAATTACCTATGTTATTTTCTTTAGCATGCGTCATGGACCCTCGATATAATTTATCGGGTACTAAATTTGTAATTGATCAAATTTCAAATGCTTTAACTTTTAATGTACATATTACTTATAGGAATTTAGAACAAACGTTACGTGAAATGCATGAATTATATGATTCACGAATGGGTACACATATTACTCGTGTACCTACAACTACTCCTCCCACTGATATAACATATGACGACGCTGAAGTTTTAAATTTATTCGAAAGCATGAACTCTGATAGATATGATTTAACTGCATATGCATTTGGTTCCTCTAGTAGTAGTAGTAGCTTGTCTTCCACTGCATGTACTCAAACTTCGAGTAATAGTCCAAGTGCGTTGTCATCTGAATTAATTGATTACTTTAGTCATACTTTGCCCAGTAACAAAGCAGTTAGGAAAATTCAGAAGAGGTTATTGAATTCTGGTGAAATTATGAAAGCCGATGGCCAGTAGTTTCTGCAATGATAAAAGATCTATTAACACATTCGGTTAGCACTGTAGTTTCGGAGTCTGCTTTTAATGCAGGGAAGAGGGTTCTCTCTGAGGTCAGGAGTTGACTAAAAGAAGATATTTTGGAATCGTTAATGAGCGTGAAGGATTGAGAAGACACTAATTATCAAAGTCAAGATAAATATGCCGAAATTGTATGTAACCAAGTTAGTTTCACTGTATTCATCACAAAATTTTATTTTCATACCTTTATAATTTTTAAAAAAAAATTGTATACGTAACAAGTTGTTTATGTACAATTTTTAACTCGTCCTACTCGAAATTGAAGTAGTTGGTCCCAAACTCGAATAAAAGAGGAGGGTTTATCTTTTTTTTAAAATAAAAATATTTTGAAAAATGTATATTTAAAAATTTGTTTACAAAATGTGTGTATATATATTAGGTTTAATATAGTATAAAAGGGTAAACAAAAAATAAAATTCAATCTTTAAAAGGGCGACGGTCAAGATATATTTTGTAAACAACTTTTTAAATATACATTTCTTTAGAAAATGTGTGTGTATATATATATATATATATATATAATCGCGAGCCAATGAGCCAAGCAGCGAGCTTGGGCACGAGTGCACGAACCACGAGCTTGGCTCGTGCTCGTGCGGGTAAAGGCCCAGCCGGATTTGCTCATTGCCACCACTGACTTTAAGTACGTCATCGAGCTCGTGCGGGTAAGGACCGAGCCTCGGCCCATTGCCACCACTAGCTTCAAGTATGTTATCAAGTATTTGAAATATGATATCAATAATTATTTAAGACAATATGGACCATTGATTTTAAATAGGTTTATCCTTTTGTTTGTTTGTCTCGTAACTAAGCCCCAAAAATCCCCAATTCACTCCATTTTCATTTTTCTTCAAAAACTCATTCAACCCCTAATTGATTTCCACAAACAGTTAAAAATGTCTGAGAGAAGAGCCGACAGTATCACTGATAAAATTAATAAGATGATTAATAACTTTTCTTCTACACCTTCAAAGCCCTCAATGTTTAGAGTTGTTGACAATTTACGCAGAATAAATCCAGAGGCTTATGATCCACAAATAATAGCCATTGGCCCATTTCACCGCAGTAAGCCTAACTTGCAGAACATGGAGCAACACAAAGTCAGGTATCTAAAGCAGTTTCTTGAAAGAAGAACAGACTCAACTCAGCCAAGTGTAGAAAGATATGTTACCTCAATAAGACAAGTAAGAGACGAAGCGAAGAATTGTTATGCTGCAGACATCCAACTTGATGAAGGTGAGTTCGTGGAAATGTTGATTCTTGATGGTTGTTTTATCATCGAATTTCTTTATATGTCTAATCACCGAGATTCTTGGAATGAAGATGACCACCCTATTTTCCAGTATGAACATATAGAAAGTCAATTGCTTAATGATCTAACGGTATTTGAGAATCAGATTCCATTTTTCATCGTTGAACGTTTGTTCAACGAGATCGAGATCAATGATCTAGACAATATAAATTCTCTAATATGGCCTTTACTGCAAAATAGCATTTTCCCAGTGCAAGCTCTTCCTGTAGTTCCCAATAATGCTCACCATCTTCTTGGTATTGTACATTACAACCTGTCTTCTTCCTTTGAAATGGATTCTGGAAATTCAGGTGAAATCCTGAATATAAATTCAGCTGTAGAGCTCCAAGAGGCAGGGATTTCGTTCAAAAAGTCGGAAGATAATAGTTTTTTTGATATTAAATTCAAAAATAAAGCAATGATCATTCAAGAATGGGAAATTTCTGATTCAACAGAATCATTGTTCCGAAATCTAATTGCATATGAGTACTACCTCGAAGGCAGACCTCAAAAAAAAGTGACAGACTATGTATTCTTCATGCATTGTCTCGTCCGTTCCCCTGAAGATGCAAAATTGTTGCGCCAATATGGAATCATTAACCACATTTTGGGGAGCGACGAAATGGTTTATAATGTAATCAACGAGCTAGGCAAGGAAGTCATGACTTCTTTTCAGTTTTCGTATTATAATATTTTCAAACGTGTGAATGAACATTGTGGCCACAAAAGAAATAGATGGCTGGCAATGTTAAGGCGGAATTATTTCAACACTCCATGGGCACTCATTTCAGTCTTTGCTGCCATTGCCTTGCTTGTTCTCACCATCATACAGGCTGTGTTTGCTATTCTCTCATACCGTAAGTTACTCTCTAAGTATTGTATGTTTTAACTAAGTATTGCATAGTTTATCCTCCATTTCACAAATTTATAGAAATGAGTAGCGGGTCCTAGTCCCACTTAATGTGTATAAAAATGAGTAGTAGTTATGGTGAATGTCAGGTTGAAATTAATATTTGATCTTGACTTTTAATTTATAAACCAATTTATTAATCAACCATGCTATATGTACACTCTTGTGTACATCTTCCCTTAAACTATGTCACATGGCACCATTATCCCTTTTGATTTCCCAGCAGTCTTTCTCTTTCCTGCCTAGATTATGCCACAAACGAGGAATGTAAGGCCACATGTACAAAAGAATGTACATTTAGCATAATTGTTTATAAATTGTATACAAACGGAGGCTTAGAACAGAAAGAGCCGTCAAGTAAGGTATTAGGAACTGACCTTGGATTGTTTTCGTTAAAAAAGAAGATTCTACATTTCTTTAAAATGCATTACAAATATTTTTGCTGTGTGACTGTGATGTGAACTACTAAGAGAAATTTATATTTGATTATCCAGTTGTCTAACTTTGTACATGTTATTTCAGGTCCTGATCACAAGAATGAGAGCTGATTTCAAGTGTTTGAAGCTGGCAACAGTGTATGGTAACTCAAATTTCTATTAACTTCGAAGAAGATACAAAACCTAGAATCTTGAATTATTATAGTGTGAATTTATATGATGGCCCGTACAATGAATGAATCTTACAAAATCAAGATTCAGCCACCTCCTACTGAGTTTATCTTAGAGTAAGCAGCAATACTATACAAGGTTTCTCTTTAGTTGTCCTAAGCAAATCTTGAGTGTTTGCCTTTATTCTTTCTTTGCTCTTAGTTTAATATATGCTTTCTAGGAAAGGTTCAAACGAGACAATGTTCAGTGAGCTATTGAGCTTTAGAAACAATAGTTCTGTAGGAGAAGTTGTTGTTCGAGTTAAATCATCTGTTCACAAAAATTGAGTTTGCATTCTCGGTTGTTTCATAAGATCCCAACTTATCCCAACCTACTTCATTGCACGAAGATAGATAAAAATTCAGAATGTTTCGAACAAAGGAAAACTTGACTTCTTGACGTTCACAAAGAAGACTGGCAGATTAGCAAAAGGCGGAGACTCAAGTGTATTGTGCTGATCTAGGAGATCATGTTGCAGACGAAGAGTGGTGCTAATTCAAGACTGGGGGTCTTGAATCTATTCAGAAATTAGAGACGAAGAAAATTGAGTGTTTTGTTCTCTCTCAATTTCATTTTGCTTGGCTTAAATATTAGGCTATTATAATCATAATGAAATCATGTTGCTTGTGTAATTGGATAACCAGAACAGAGAATTCTTCATTGCTCAGTAATAGTAAATCTTAAATGAACATTCACAATAAAATGTAGTCAAAAGTTTCGCATAAATCTATTCAATCCTCTTCTAGGTTGCTCAAAACAAGATCGCAAACTTGTAAGGTCCATTTCACTTCTCAAATACATAAATAATTTAGTTATCAGAGTGTTTCTAACTGGCCCTCCTCCATCTCTTTTGGCCGAATTTTCTAGATCTGGTTGAGTGTGCAAATTGGAAATACAGATTTAGCTCAAAATCTTGTCAGCACAAAATCTTAGCCAGATTTAGACATCTACATATACTTTACGATCACATGATTATTTAGATTTAGGAAATTTTTATACATTGTTGATGATGTCTATTACTTGATAAACTTAAAATGAAGGACTTCAAACCTTGAATGTGTCTTTTTTTAACAAATCAACTACATGGATAGGTCATAGTGGACTGCAAGTTTTTCTCCAATCATGGATTCGTGTAGTTGCTAATTTTTTTAGTACAGCTTGTTGGAAGTTTTGACTCAAATTAATTTATTTGTATTAAATAAAAATGAATCATGGAAGATAGTTATTTTGTTATTTTATTTTATTTTTGGGTAAAATCATCTAGTTCGGTAGCATTCTTAGGTCCTACCGAAGCACTAAATAGGGAGTTCAGCATTGCCTCTACTCAATATATTATCAAAGAGATGTTCGCGAACAAGGAAAGGACATGAAAAACCTTACCTCCTTAAGTACATGGGGAATTAGAGGAATGTAGTTTACCGTTGTACTTACCGTTCAAAATGATATTATAATGGTGATTTTGTGCTTGAACATGTTGGGCCTTATTGTGGATGAGTCAAGTGAATGCATAGAAAAAGAAAAATGGTGGAGTCATTTTTTGCCCATGCCATCACATGGCTTGAGGGTATGAAAACTAGCCGTTATGGCTTGTTTTCTGGTTTGTTTCTGATGTCTTTTGATGAATGTATTCCAACCTTTCATGAATGATTGGCTTGATTACATGATTTATTATTGGAATACTATAAATATGAGTTAGTATTCCATCCTCAATCAATGAATTAAGACAAGAAATCCATATTGTTACTCCAAATCATCGAGATCATATCAAAAACTTTCGAGTTTTCTTTGAGTTCATTTTGAAAGAATTACTTGCGTTTTTGTGTTCTTTCTTTATACTCGGTAAATTCTAACTATTTGTCATTTAAATCCTTAAGAGCATTTGGAGAGAAAACAAATATCGTTTGAGAACAACGTTCACCAACGTGTTCAAGTCTTGCAAATCCATTCCATTTGGTGTTTCCATCTTCCTCTTCTTCTACTCTCCATTGTTTTCCAACACTTACTTCCCTATACCAAAGCACGTTTTTATACAAACTCGCGATGCAAAGTTCAATCTTAAATAATTACTTTTATACGAAGTGCAGAGTATATTGAGTAATAATTGTTCTGCCAATAGTAATTCATCCATAGAAATATGAATGATTCGAACCTAGAGATAAAGAGCTAATAGCACCATGCTAAATAAGAGATGAAAAACACTAACTGGAATTGAATTCATTTTGACGGAAGTGATTTAATTAAATCTCACGTGAAATTCAACATGTTTGAGTCGTGGTGATCTTATCATTGCTCTAGACAAAGCAATACGATAATCATTACAATTTAAACCTAAATAAATATCCAACTTTAAACGATGAAAAAGTTAAATTGTTTATAAGATAATTTGTATTTTTAACTTGTGGGAATATTTATAAACTTTTTGTAAATACATATAAGGCCTGTTTAGCATAACTTCTAAGTCAAAATGAACTTTTGAGACACAAAAAATATATTTGGACCCCGTTTGACTAAATTTATGAAAGTACTTATTCTAATTAGAAAAAATTTAAAGGAAGTTAATTCAATATGGTTTCATCTGAAAAGACTTTTAGAAGAAGCAATTCTTTTTGAAATTAGTTTTCAAACAAAAATTAAGAAAACTTTCTAAGAAAACTTTTTTACAGAAAGCAAAATTAATGTCATACAGACCCATAATGTTATTAATTGGACTTTTATCGAAAAACACGTGTATAAATAAATTACAGGTTTTAATGCTTTATTTCTTAAATTACTTCAATTATATTTGAATTGATTGGTCATTTACATACAAAAAATTATTCTAAATAAAAAAAAGAGGAGAAATTAATAAATGTTTTCTTGAAAAAATAAAATGAAGAGCTAAAATAGAGAACATTATGGAAGTGTGCAAAATATTTACTCTATGTATAAATATATGAATGATCTATATATTATGCATAAGGTGTTCTCTATAAATAGATAGATCTTATTCCCCTCATTTATTTGAAAATCAAGGGCAGACCATACGTATTTGCATTCAGAAATGAGAAAGATCCAACCAGGAAGAACCAAACATGAGTATCTTTTAAGTTTATACCTACAATGATTAAGGAAAGTTTATTGTTTGGTGTAAAATTTCCATAAAGGCAGTTCACATGCCGTCGACAGGAAGATGTTCCGCTACATGACAATGTACAATAATTCTTTTTTGACTTTTCTTTTGTTCCATAGTGTGTTCTTTCAATGTATGTTATTTATATTTGACAATTATATTGCACGGAGATGCGAAATTTACACAATCGAGTTCATATCACTTTTGGCTTCTAGTTTACATATCGAACTTTTTGTGATGATTTGATCCAGTATTAAGGATTCAACCCTGGATGTTGGCATAACACTTGGAAGGTGCTCATGCTAAACAGCACCAAATCAACATTTGTCGTCCCAGTTTGTCTACCATTATTTAAAAAAGAATATTCCTATACTCATTTTTAATTATATATTCTTATAATAAAAAAAAATCATATACTTTTTATTCACTCATTCTTCAAAAATTCACTATTTTAAAACTCATTTTCTTACGTTAATGATAGACAAACAGGGGAGAATCAACAGTGACCGTCTGCAGCTTACTGTGGCACTACCTCTTGGTTAAATTAATGTGATATATTATGGAGTGAGTGGGATAAATTAGTACAACCCCAACCGAGTATTGATCCATATAATGCATGATGATTACCATGGTCCATGCATAATAAAAGAATTTGTAAATCTTCCATGTCATAATGAATACAATTAATGGTCCTCTTATATTAAGAGTAAAATTAGACGGACTACAGCACCTGACCGTTTAAACCTACCGGATACTATTTTGGAGCACAAATTCTCAATTTCACTTCAAAACTGATCGATCATATTCTGAAATATTGTAAAAGTTTTTAATGACTTAAACAAGCGAAGATATTGAATTTTGTTATCTCATCTAGAAGAATTTAATAGAATTTGAGTTAACTTCATTCCAAGTGTAGTGTAATTACTCACGCGACGCACATATTTGTCATTATAGTAACATCTTTGTACCAAAAATAGTGAGAACATAGAGAGAATATAAAGCCAATCGAACATGGAATTAGCTAAAATGAAAACTAACCATTTATACTTATAGTATGCCATTTTGGAGCAGAGGTTCTCAATTTCACTCCGAAAACTTGTCGATCATATTTTGAAACATTGTAGAAGTTTTTAATAAGTTAAACCAGCTAAAGTACTGCATTTTGTTTTCTCATCTAAAGAGAATTTAATAAAATTTGATTTAACTTCGTTTCATGTGTAGTGTAGTTACTTACAAGATACGCTTATTGGTTATTATAGTAGGAAATTAGTATCGATCGGTGTCCAAAGATAGTGAGAATGTGTCTTCAATCTTTTTTCATGAACGCATGAGGTAATATAAAGTCAAACGGATGTGGAGTTTGTCAAAACGACAACCAATTGTTCGAATTGTTTGCGTGCCAATTTGGAGCACGGGTTTTGATTTCACTTCAAAACTTGTGGATGATATTTTGAAACATCGTAGAAGATTAGAATAAGTCAAACGAGCTAAGATACTGAGTTTTTCTATCTCATCTAAACAAAATTAGGGTGTATTTGATGGATATTATCGAGGAAAGAATGTATTTTAAATAGTAATATGGTGATAAATATGTGGTTAAAAAGTAAGGAAAAGTTATTGATGTAATAAAAATATTATTTTATTAAAAAATGTATGGTTGAAAATGAGTTTTGCAATAATGTATTTTGAAAGAATGGGTACCAAACATGGGCTTAATAGAATTTGAGTTAACTTTATTTCCTGCGTAGTGTAATTACTCACGGACACTCTTGTTGTTCATCATAATAAGTAGGGCTGGGCAAAATGTCCGAACCGAACCGAACCGAGCGGGTTTTTTAAAATGAAATACCCGAACGGGTATTCGAATCGAGAACCGAATGGTTTGGTTCGGTTCTCGGTTCTCGACCAAGAACCGAAGAATCGAATAAGAACCGAATTTTTTTTTTATATTGGATAAATCAATTTCTTTTATTTTTTCTAAACAAATTAATAATTTTTTTCTCATTAAATCTTATTAGTTGAACAATTTAGAGTTTATTTATGTTTGTTAGTTGTATTTTTTTCAATTTTTCTTATATAGTTTCTTAATAGTTAGTATGGAAAGTCAACCAACTGATGATTACATTAAATAGTTGGTAAGTATTATCAATACTTTAAAATATTTTATCTTTGTGACTTCTAATTTATATTTCACTTTTATGTAGACTTGAAAATTTGAAGCAAATGAATTATTGATATGAATATCGAAGTTTTATTAGTAATATTTACTTTTTGGTATTTGTATTTGACAACTTATTATTTATATGTTATTAAATTAGATTACGTTAATTTGTAAAAGTTAAGATTGAACTTGATATTTGTATCTACTTTTTGTTATTAATATTAGTATCCACTTTCAGGTGTATTTATGTAGTATTATTTTAAATGTTAAAAAATTTAATTATAGTACGGAACCGAATGGAACCGAAAAGAACCGAACCGAACCGAACCGAAACCGAACGGTTCCAAAATTATATTTGGAACCGACGGTTCCATTTACTAAATACCCGAAAATTTCTGGAACCGAACCGACCCGCGCCCACCCCTAATAATAAGAACTCTAAATCAATCGTGGTGCCAAAGAATGCATCTTTTTTTCATGTTTATGATCGTATGATGTAATATAAAGCCAAACGGTTTTTGTAACGCCCCCAAATATTAGGATTTGAATTTGTGACACAACATTTCTTTTTAGATCTTCAAAATTCAGATTAAATTAAATTTTTCCTTATTTTTATTTTATTTTGTAGATTATCCTTATTTTCTAGTATAAATTCCAACGACTAGCGAAAATAAATGAGTCAAGTTAATTATCTTTAGTTTAATGAAGAAATGAAACTAAAACGAATGATGAAAATAGTGGCTAACTTACGTTTAACGGAGTTCATGCTTGCTACTCAGTGATCAAGCTCAATTGAACTATTTATCTGGTTCGGGTTTCAATGTAATTTTACAGTACTTATTAAACACATTCAAGTACAATATAGTTAAATTTAAAAAAAAAAATCAATAGGCATGCCATTGGACACTTAGTTTACATGCCAAAAGCTGTTCGTGGGTAAACTGAATACACCACACGAAAAATGACTTGATTTATCCTACCGACCTCCAAATGGCTTGACTCAAAAGCGAATGTAAAAGAGAGTTTATAGGGCTTTCAAACGTCTCTGGTCTCATTCAAAACCTTGCCAAATTTGGTTTGGGGGACAGTTTGAAATTTGGACAGAAAGTTGAAATTTCTACTTTACATGTTTCCATGTCAAAATCCACACACTCACTCACATTTTCACGTTAAAGCTTACGCTAACATGTCATACTAACAAATTTAGTAAACATCAATTCATAGAATTATATGAAAATCTAATTTTATGCACAAATGAAGAACAAGCTCAAACATAAATATCCTTGTATATCATTTATCTTAGTCTTAAGTTTAAAGCACACGAAAGTAAATCTCACACATGACAACATAGGTCTTTGATTTGATTTACCTCTCATAGGCTTCTCTACAATCAAAGCAGTCTCCATTCATACATAACCCCTTCTCAATCTAAATATTTTCATAGAGTATGAGTGAGCATAAAGTCCAGTATAATTTCTTACTTGAAAATTTTATATCTTAGATATTTTCACGTAATTAGATTACAGGTAAAATTCTTGATTTCAAATAATCCCTTGGGATTGTAGAAATCGATTATGAGCGTAAAAACTTCAAACTTTACATTACACAACTTGCAATTATATTTATACACATAAATCATTAAATATACGGGAAATGAACTTGCAACACCTACCTCTTTCTTGATATGAAAATGAAAAATTATTTGCTTTGAATAACCAAACTTCTTGTAACCAAATCCTTGTTTTCTCTTGTTACAAATAAGTTAAAACTAACACAATTTGAGAGGGATGGAAAATAAAATTTGAATTTCAGGAGATACGAAGTAAAAAAAAAAGTGACTTCCTCTCCTTGTAACCTCCGTTTTCAATAAACTAAATGAAAGAGTTATGATAATCATAAACTTTGCTAAATTGTGTCTTAAAGTTAAAATTTGAAAAGTTTTAACTCCAAAACTTTTTCAAAAATATACACATGGTGAGTCGAATTTAGGTTCCAATCTTTGAGAACCATACAGATAACCATAATGTTAAACCCAGTTATTTATTAAAATATTGAAAATTCATTTAAAACTTAAACGACTTAGATTTTTGGGCTTTTAACCAACCTGTGTATTGGGCTATTCTTTCCTTATTTGGGTCAAGCCTCTAAAGCTTATTTCTTAAGTGGGCCAAACCAGCGAAAAGAAGAAATAAATTTCTGACTTCACAAAATATGGAATTAAGTAAAAAGAAAGCCCAACCGTTCAAACCGGATGCATGCCATTTTCGAGCAAGAGTTCTCGATTTTACTTCAAAACTCGTTGATTATATTTTGAAACATCGTAGAAATTTTGAATAAGTTAAACGAGTCAAGGTAATGAGTTTGCAGTCTCATTTAGACGAATTGAATAGAACTTGAGTTAATTTCGTCTCTAGTGTATGTAGTGACTCATAAGGCAATTGTGGATCATTATAGTAAGAACTTTATATCAACTTTGGTGTTCAAGGATAGTGATAGTGTGTCTTCATTCATTTTTATGATCATACATGGGAATATAAATTCAAATGGACATGAAATTAATTTAAAAGGAATCCAACCATTTAAAATGGTAACAAGCCGTTCTGGAGTCCTAGCTCTCGATTTCGCTTCAAAACCCGTCGATCATATTTTAAAATATCATATAAGTTATAAATAAACTAAACTAGCTAAGTGATGAGTTTCACTATCCCATCTAGACAATTTAATAGAATTTGAATTAACTTCATTTCTAGTCTAGTATAGTTTACTCATGAGACAAACGTAATAGTCATAATAGTTTGAACTTTATATCAAGACAAATGTATTAGTCATAATTGTGTGACTAATAGTGTGAACTTTATATCGATCGTGGTGTCAAGGTAGTGAAATGTGCCTTCATTCATTTTTATGATCATAAGAGGGAATATAAAGTCAAACTGACACGGAACTAGTTAAAACGATATCCAGCCATTTGATTCGTCTACATGCCGTTTTGGAGCACGGGCTCTCGACTTCACCCCAAAACTCCTCAATCATATTTTAAAATATCGTAGAAAAATAAGTTAAAACAAATTAAAGTACTGAGTTTCGCTATCTCATCTAGATGAATTTATTCAAATTTAGTTAATTCGTTCCTAGTTTAAATCATGCATAGAATTAGTGTGAACTTTTTATCGATCATGGTGTTTAAAAGTAGTGAAAATGTGCTTTCATTTTTATGATATTACGAGGTACTAAAAATTCAAGAATGCATAGAATCAGTTGAAGAGACACACGGTCGTTTAAATCATCTGCGTGCCATCTTGGAGAACACCAATATAGTTAATAACCTGATGAGCAGAATTTAACGATTAATTCAACTACCTAAACAAAATATATCAAAAACCATCACTGTTTAAATATTACAATCAACAACTGTAGCCATCTACCTACCTATGTATCTATCTATCACCATAAACAATTTATAGTCAAACACATAAAAACCAAGTTTCATATATCAAATAGATAGAAACATCATTTTATTGTATAAAATGGGTAATTGCCATTTAAATTAGTTTAAAATGTTATAATATAGTTAAACAGTGGAGACATGTTTAATTTGCAAAATATACATCAACAATACCATTAACAATTTAAAGATTGTACTGCTTATTTTGCTCACCCAATTGATTTTTTTTTTTTTATTTTCTTGAGGTAGAATGCAACTGAAAAATAATAAAAAAATCATAATCTTCAACTTATAAAGTATGCCTTCAAGATTATCTATCATTCTTTGTTTAATTTGGACCCTTTGATATATATTTTTTTTGAATTATTGTCATTTTGAAAATGTAATCACTTAAAATGAACGATTTTTTTTTTTTTTTTTTTTGGATAATGCATTGAAAATGAGTTTTGAACGTGTATTTTGAAGAAAAATGAAAATGGAGTGAAATTGGGGATTTGGGGTTTAGTTCAATTTTTAACATTGACTTTAACTAAGTATTGTATGTTTTAACGAAAAACTATTTTGAGTATAGGCATTCTAAACAAAAATCGGAGTTGACTATACACTCATCAGTCTTTATTACTTCCATCCCACCCTTAGCACCACAACAAAACAAAGCACTACTAATTTCTGAATCTTTATATAAAAAATTTAGAATAATGCTAGATGTATACTTGGAGTGTACATCCTTGTTGACATTTGATGTAGTGTTAAAAGATGATTGGAGGAAAAATTGTTTGATTTTAAACTGTCCAATGATGTATTATCACGTGGCACAGTAGAACATGATATACATGTAACATGTTTGAAAAATTTAAGTTCTATATAACTTACGTGTTTGAAAGCAAGCTGTTTACATCTGTATCTATTTATTGTTAGTTTAGTTAATAGATGTCACGGTCAATATTTTAGCATTTCCTATGTACCAAATAATAAGGATGATCTATTTTGTTTTTTATTTTCCTTTTTTTGAGATAAAAAATAGTGTATCTTTTAATAAACTGGTTCTCGAGAGAAATTACTTTATATGGTATTTTTAATGTATTAAAATTATTTATTAATTTTGAATGTAAGAAAAACAAGAAATTTAGGGAATGTCTCAAAAATTAAATATTTAATTTTTTATTTTTTTAATACAGTTTTGCTACATATACATCAAGTTTGACATTGTATGAGGTGGTAACTTTTTGTACATTAATTTTGACACCACTTTTTTCAATCAATGGCCAAATTCCATCCACATAAATTCATGTCATCCACAATGTAACCCAAAAAATGTACAACTAGCATAATTGTTTTTAAATGTACGTTCTACTGATATCATGGTTGAACTCTTTCCACATCGCACAATCATCTCTTTCGATTTCTCCAACAATATTTTGCATCACTATTCAAATTGTGCCACATTTGAGGAATATCAACTAATATGTAAACAATATGTACATCTAGCATTATTGAGCATATTACCAATTGATGACATCAAGTCATGCCAACTTTAAATATGTCATCAAGTATTTGAATCAATTAATCCTCAAGTACAGGAAATATTTCATAGGGACTTACTAGACTACTCACATGGTGGGCCCCACCATGTATTAAACAAAAAATAAAAATTGTGCGGAACCCACACATGTGAGAATGTCTTATGAGTTTTCCTGTAAAATCTTTCATGTAGGTGAAGTATCTCTCATTTCAAATATGATGTCAAATATTATTTAAGACAATACGGACCATTGATTTTAAATGATGTAATATGCTTGTCATGTGACCCACGTATAATTGAAAATTGAATATTTGAGTTGGGGTTGGACATATGTTTATGTTTATCTCGTCACTTGTCTTCCCCGAGTAAGGGATCCAAGGTTTTTATTATTATTATTATTTTGTTTGTCTCGTCACTTGTCTTCTCCAAGCAAGGGATCCAAGGTTTTTATTATTATTATTTTTTATTTTTTTTTGCTTAAAGCAAGTAAGGCCAACTTACTTTTAACATCACCACAGAACATTATATATCCCTATGTTTTATTAAACAAACTTTGACACTGGAGAGAACTTAATTAAATAACTATCGGAGCTGAATACTTGTTGATTATACCAATACCTCATAATATAGGATATATGTTTATAGTAAAATGTAACAAAATCGTGTGTTGGTTTTTACCCAAATTTAATCAATGGTGGCAAGACCACAAGGACATTACATATCCCTATGTTTTATTAGACAAATTTTGACACTAGAGAAAATTTAATTACAAACTATCGGAGTTGAATACTCGTTGATTCTACGAATACCTCATAATTTAGGATATATGTCTGTATTAAAATGTAACGAACTCGTGTGTGTTGGTTTTTACCCATATTTGGCAAATAAAAAAGTCACATTGTTAATGGGAAAAAAAATTTAGTTTGGCAATAAAAATGAAATATTGCAATAAGGTGAAAAAACTCTTTGTCATTGACGAAAGGGTCAAGATGAAAATTCCCAGAAGAACTGTATTGAAAAATGAAATCATTCTACAATTAGGAGAACTCCCAATGCAATAGGGAAAATAAATTTGCCATAAGAAGTCTTTCCTCTAGATTCATGGCATCATATTGAGAATAATTGTGTTTGGCACCAATGTGACGTAAATTCATACAAAAAATTACATACATCCAAAATTATAAGAATTTATTGAGAGAAAATTGTTGGAGAGAAACTAGAAAAAAAGTAATGATATGAACTTGTATGTTTTTGTTTTTCTTAGGGAGAAGTTGTGCGAGTGGGAAAATATTATATTGTGAAGTTTCCTTAATTAATAAAGTATTTTTCTCAAGTGATTGTTGACAAGTCAAACGACATTTAATTATGTTTTTCGCTTTCGACTCATTTTCTCATTTTTGTGCAATGAATGAAAAACTTTCCCAACAATATCTATGGTGCCAATATGTTTTATGTAAAATTAATGTAAATATTTCCACTTTCCCCTACGTTGTCGTCAATTGAGCAAATAAGGATTGGCTAACGCCAATAAAAGTCATTACTAATTCGATGCCTGCTGGAAATTGAACAGGAATCAAGCTATGTGGCCTTGGTAATGCCAGGGACCTGGCAAAGGGGTTTAACTGATTGAACATTGAGGTAGTTGGAAATGTTAGCATGTGACACAATTTATTATTAGTTTAGTACGATTCTGCTGCATTTAGCATATGACCAAAGAAGGATAATGCTAGAGATACATAATTTTTGACCATAATGGTTCACGTAACACTCACATGGGGTGGGGCCAACCATCATGGTCAAAAATTATGTACCACTAGCATTATCCTTGTTTTTTTTACTTATTTTTTTTTTCTTTTGATTGTACATAATTTTTGACCATAATGTTTTTTTTATATGCTAAATGCAGGAGAATCGTACTGAACTATAATAAATTGTGTCACATGCTGACATTTCCAAGTGCCTCAAGGCCACCATCTGAGTGTTATGTGAATTCCTATGGATAAAAATTATGTACCCATAGCATCACTCAAAAAACAAAGATGAAACAAGGTATATCAATACTATTCTTTTTAAGATAGATTTCATCACTTGCAAAGGTAACAACAAGATTATCGGGTGTCCGTTTCTCAAAATACAACGCTTCTTCCAGAGTCTGTGCTGCACTATACCAACCATGTCAGTTGAACTAAACTGTTGACAGTATTTTTCTCAAATAAAAAAAACTCGTACTAAACTTGTTCGGACAGGCTTTTATTTCTAAAAATTAATTCCGACGAAATTTTAATTTCAGAAAAATAAGACGAATAGAATTTTTGAATAGAATAGATAATTATAAATCAATTTTATAACTTAAATTGATTTTGTGTAGGATTTAATGGAATATGGGATCTTGTATATTGAATTTCACGTGTCTCTAATGAATGGATTCACCATTTGGTTCGGATAAATCTGAGTCCTTATATCACATTGCTTCAGATTGTGCAGTCCATATTGTATCCCTCCGCCGTGGTCTTGCCACGTGATTGCCAACTTACCGAGCCATGATTCCAATTCTGAAAAATTTAAGGCTGCACAACAAGAACTCGACGATGCATATGGGTTGTGAGATTTTCTCATCTAGTAAACTATTTTTCTCATGTGACTAGTGACGATTTATCAAATCACGTTTAATTTTTTTTTTTTTTTTTTGCTCTTCCGACTCATTTTCTAATTTTTATTTCCGTTGTGTGCTGGGTGGAATTTTTTCCCAAAAATGTGGATGGTGTCGGCCGTATGTTTAGTGTAAAATTAATTTGAATGTTACTTCTTTTCCCATACCTTGACATCAATTGACCAAATAAAAATTGGCCAACACAAATAGAAGCCATATGATGAATTCATGATGCCTGCTGAAAATGGAACATCGAGGTTGTTGGTTATTTTTAATGTTACCATTTTGACACACTTTTATTAGTTCAGTACGATGCTGCAGCATTAATTAGTGCATTTTAACACCTTTATATAGAATAGGTAGGTAGGTTAATTCATTGGTAAATTAATTATATACAAAGCCATTTGCGTCATGATCTAATGGTATCTGAGAATCAGATTCCATTTTTCATCATTGTCTGTTCAACATGATCAAGATCAATAATGGAAGACAACATCGATTCTCTAATATGGCCTTTATTACAAAGTGGCATTTGCGTCATGATCTAATGGTATCTGAGAATCAGATTCCATTTTTCATCATCGTCTGTTCAACATGATCAAGATCAATAATGGAAGACAACATCGATTCTCTAATATGGCCTTTATTACAAAGTGGCATTTTCCCAGTGAAGTCCCTATTAATGGTCACCATCTTCTTGACATTGTACACGGCATCCAATGTTCATCATTTGCAAAAATATTATCTCATAGAGAAATGCTATTCATCCCCAATGAGGATGCATCTCCAATCTATGTAGCATTAACGTGGTATTAAATGATAGGCGAAATTAAATAAGTCATTTAATTTCATCTATCATTTAACCAATCATTTACATCCACATAGATTGGGGATGAATAACATTTTTCTATATCATATGGATTCTGGAGATCCTGATTACATGGTGAATATAGATTCAGTTGTAGAGCTCGAGAAGGTAGGGATTTCCTTCCAAAAGTCAGAATCTGATTTTTTTTTCATATTGAATTCGAAAATAAAGCTATGAAGCTTCCAAAATGGGAAATTTCTGATTCAACAGAATCGTTGTGTCAAGACCTGATTGCATATGAGCACTACAACACAGGCAGTCCTCAAAAAATATGTGACGGACTATGTATTCTTCATGCATTGTCTCATCCATTCCCCTAAAGATGCAAAAGTGTTGTATATTTATGAACTAATTTCTGAATCTTCATAAATCTAAGTTCTATATTTATGTGTCATAAAGCAAGCACTGTATTAGATTAAGCTTGAATCAACGTTATGGGCATTGTGGGGCAGGTCAGTTGGGAAAACAATGTCAGTAATTCTTTTCCCAGACTTTGTCATCAATTGACAAAAATAAAGATTGGCTGAAACAAATAGAAGGCATATTTCTAATTCGTGATGCCGGCTGAAAATTGAATATTGAGGCAGTTGGCTATGAACTGTTAGCTTATGACACAATTTTTATTAGTTTTCAGTAACATGCTACTGCATTCAGTGCCATCTTACTTCTAAGAAGTGGTATTTACAATTTTAGAGACAATAATTTCTTTTTGATTATATCTTTTGCATATTTCTAATGCGTTTTCAAGATAATTAGAGTGCACCCATGTTCTGAAATTGCTAGAAGAAAAACTTGTAGTAAACAATGTAAGTGTTATTGTGTTAACTGTTAAGTAAGAATAAATGGACTAAACGCAACAGTCAGGCAAGGGCGGACGCAGAGTTTTAAAGTTAAGAAGGCACAATCGAACTTGCAAAGAAATTGGGAGAAATTTTACAATCGAAAATTTACGTCCAAAAAAATCATACCCCGTAAAATTTTGTATCCGAAAATTTACATGGGATATAACTTTTTCGGATGTAAAATTTCGAAATTTTGTGATGTTATATTCCATATAAAATTTCCTAATAAAATGATGAAAATTATATTGAGAAATTTGTATCGCAAAAATAATAAATGTTAATTAAATAATTGATTTTTTTTTTTTAATGTTAATTGGACATCTTTCTTTAACACTCACGTTTAACGTATTTTTAAATATTTTCGATATCTGTTTGGACTATTCGATATGCTCATAATGTAGTTCTCGGAATAAGTTTTGAGATAACATAAGCAATTTGTATATTCGATTAGCATATGATCATTGGAGAATTTTTAAAATTAACATGTTATCGAAATTCAAATTTATTGTGATTTTGCCTCTGCTTGGTGGAGATTAAAATCAAATTTGTAGTAAATTTTGATAAAAGTTAAATAATTATGGATTCCATGATGTTAATAAATTAATTGTTAATTTTGAGTTAGATTAAAATTTAGATTTTAATCGATACCAAACATTACTTTTAAAAAAAATAAAACAGAACAAAAATTTCTCAAAAGTTGAGGGCACGTGCCCCCGGGTCCGCCCGTGAGTCTGGGCAATAATTATTTGGTCAACTAATTGACCCGTGAACCAATAGCTGGTCAATCTCAGAGATATCATCGACCGGCAAACAGGAGGCCTTCTAATCCCATATCAGATCATTCTCTCATTCAGTGCACGTCCCCTTGTTTTTTCCCATAAAAAATCTCAACAGCAGCCATCTGAGAAATCACATCGAAAGTCATCAGCCTTGGCAGAGAAATATATGATTTGGGGTGTGCATTCAAGTGTGGAGAAATGAAGATTCACGGCGAGAGTCAACATCCGACAAGGCCTTCAATTTTGATCAATCAAGAAATCCTCAGAAAAAGATTATGTGAGTCAGCCAGAAATTTTGGAATTTTCGATCCATAATTAAGTTTTCCTAAAAGGCTGTATAGAATTGGATAGATTAACTCGTTGGTAAATCAAGGTACTTATTTCTGATTTTCCACAAACATTTAAAAATGTCTGAGACAAGAGCTGCCAGTTTCACTGTTAAAATTGATAATATGCTTAAGAACTTGTCTTCTGCACCTTCAATGCCCTCAATGTTTAGAGTTGGTGACCATTTACGCAGCATAAATCCAAAGGCTTATGATCCACAAATAATAACCGTTGGCCCATTTCACCTCAGTAAACCTAACTTGCAGAAGATGGAGCAACACAAAGTCAGGTATCTAAAGCTGTTTCTTCAAAGAATAAATGAGACAAGTGTAGAAAGATGTGTTACCGCAATACTACCCTTAGAAGACAGGGCACGGAAATGTTATGCAGAAGACATCCAACTTGATGAAGGTGAGTTCGTGGAAATGTTGATTCTTGATGGTTGTTTTATCATCGAATTTCTTTATATGTTTCAACACGAAGAACGTAGGGATGAAGGTGACCCTATTTTCCAGTATGGATATATACAAAGTCAATTGCTTCATGATCTAATGGTATTTGAGAATCAGATTCCATTTTTCATCATTGATAGTTTGATCAAGATCAATAATGGATACGACATCAATTCTCTAATATGCCCTTTACTGCAAAATGGCATTTTCCCAGTGCAAGCTCCTCCTGAAGGTCCCATTAATGGTCACCATCTTCTTGGTATTGTACATGGCATCCAGTGTTCTTCCTTTGCAATGATATTATCTCAGATGGGTTCTAGAAATCCAGATCAAATGGTAAATATAAATTCAGCTTTAGAGCTCAAAGAGGCAGGGATTTCGTTCAAAAAGTCTGAAGGTAATAGTTTTTTTGGTATTGAATTCAAAAATAAAGCAATGATCATTCCAAAATGGGAAATTTCTGATTCAACGGAATCATTGTTCCGAAATCTGATTGCATATGAGTACTACCTCACAGGCATTACCATTCCTCAAAAACATGTGACAGACTATGTATTCTTCATGCATTGTCTTGTCCATTCTCCTGAAGATGCAAAATTGTTGCGCCGAAATGGAATCATTAGCAACTTTTTGGGGAGCGATGAAATGGTTTATAATTTAATCAACCAGCTAGGCAAGAATAGCATAATTTCTGAAGAGTTTTCGTATTTTAAAATTTTCAACCGTGTGAACGAACATTGTCGTCACAGAAGGAATAGATGGATGGGAATATTAAGGAGAAAATATTTCAACAGTCCATGGGCACTCATTTCAGTCTTTGCTGCCATTGCCTTGCTTGTGCTCACCATCATACAGGCTACGTTTGCTATTCTCGCATATCGTAAGTTAATCCCTAAGTATTGCATATTTTAAGTATTGCATATTTTTGCCTCCATTTCACAAATTTATAAATAGGAATAATAATAGAAAAATTAGCGGGGCTCAATCCCACTCAATGTGTGTAAAAATGAGTAGTAGTTATGATGAAAGTCTGGTTGAAATTAATATTTGATTTTGACTTTTAACTTATAAACCAATTTATGAATCAACCATGATACATGTATACTCTTGTGTACATCTTCTCTTATACTCTGTGACGTGGCACGATCATCCCCTTTGATTTCCCCCGACAATCTTTCTCTTTCCTGCCTATATTATGCCACATAGGAGGAATGTAAGGCTAGATGTACAAACGAATGTACACCTAACATAATTGTTTATAAATTGTATCCAAACGGAGGCTTAGTGTAGAAAGACTCGTCAAGTAAGGTATTAGGAATTGACTTTGGATTGTTTAGTTAAAAAAGAAGATTCTACCTTTCTTTAAAATGCATTACTGATACTTTTGCTGTGTGACTGTGACTGTGACGTGAACTACTAAGAGAAGTTTATATTTGATAATCCAATTGTCTAACTGCGTACATGTTATTCAGGTCCTGATCACAAGAATGAGAGCTGATTTCAAGTGTTTGAAGCTGGCAACAGTGTATGGTAACTCAAATTTCTATTAACTTCGAGGAAGATGGAGAACCTAGAATCTTGAATTATTATAGTGTGTGAATTTATATGATGGCCTGTACAATGAACGAATGTTACAAAATCAAGATTCGGCCACCTCCTACTGAGTTTATCTTAGTGTAAGCAGCAATACTATACAAGGTTTCTCTTTAGTTGTCCTAAGCAGATCTTGAATGTTTGCCTTTATTCTTTCTTTGCTCTTAGTTTAATATATGCTTTCTAGGAAAGGTTCATACGCGACAATGTTTACTGAGCTATTGAGCTTTAGAAACAATAGTTCTGTACATGATAAGCTGTTGTTCAAGTTAAATCATCTGTTCACAAAAATTGAGTTTGCGTTCTCGGTTGTTTCATAAAATCTCAACTTATCCCAACCTACTTCATTGCATGAAGATAGATAAAAATTTTGAATGTTTCGAACAAAGGCAACCTTGACTTCTTGATGCTCACATAGAATATTGGCAGATTAGCAAGAGGCTGAGATTAGCAAGTTGGGTAACACTTCGAGCAGGGGAATAAATCAAAACCTAACACAAATTTGATAATGTATTGATAAGAATAATATTTTGAAATCCCAAATAGAATATATGGCATTATTATCATTTTTTTAATTAAAAGCATACAAAGAAATTGAAGTGCTAATTGTTGAAAAACTGACAAAGGACTGAAGGAGCTCACATAAATAAAATCTTGGAAAATATAATTTTTCATAGAGAAAATCTCAAGTACGGAAATTTGGAAGAAATAATATGTGTTTTGAATCTTTAACACGGCACAGAGAATTTAAAGGAGACGGAATGATTGCTGTAAAAATAAGGGTTTCAAAGGTTTTAACCTTTCACTTTTAACCCGGCGAAATTGAGAGCGGGTCACGTGTTTCATCATTCGGTTGATTGGATTTTTGGGAGGTTTTTGATTAAAAGTTTTAACTTTTATAAGCCAAATCAGACTGATTTTGGGTTTGGTTCCCAATTTTCCCGGTAAAATCGATAGGGTCGATCCGATTTTTGAAAAAATGGTTATATAACACGATACTCAGATACATTTTACTTAATCTAAAATAGCATATTTGATGAAATAAAACACATTCGTAATATGAGTACTGCAAATAAATGTCAAGACAATTTTTAATTTTCTTTTTTCCTTTTTAAATTATTTATGGGATCTGATTCCTCGATCTTTCTTGATGGTAATAAGATTGTGGATTCGTGACAGGACATAGAAAGTGCTGAGAATTTTAGACAGCCTTTTTTTGAAATTGAAGATGCTGGCTGTTTCCCATCACCCCATAATTTATTTAATTTAATATAATTTTTTCTCTGTCCCCAATTATTTTTCAATTACAGTAAATAAACAGCTATAATACAGCTAATTTAACCACTACAATTGGTAGCGTCCCAAAGAAATTAGATTCAAAGACCCTTCTAGTAGATCATGTTGCAGTCGAAGAGTGGGGGTCTTGAATCTATTCAGAAATTAGAGACTAAGAAAATTGAGTGTTTTGTTCTCTCTCAATTTTATTTTGCTTGGCTTAAATATTAGGCTATCATAATCATAATGAAATCGTGTAATTGGATAACCAGAACAGAGAACTCTTCATTGCTTTGTTGGTACATCAATAATAGTAAATCTTAAATGAACATTCACAATAAAATGTAGTCAGAAGTTTCGCATAGATCTATTCAATCCTCTTCTAGGTTGCTCTAAACAAAATAGCAAACTTTTAAGGTCCATTTCACTTCTCAAATACACCAATAATTTAGGCATCAGAGTGTTTCTAACCGGCCCTCCTCCATCTCTTTTGACCAAATTTTCTAGATCTGGTTGAGTGTGCAAAATTGGGAATACAGATTTAGCTCAAAATCATGTCAGCACAAAATCTCAGCCAGATTTAGACGTCTACATATCTCATGATTACTCAGATTTAGAAAATTTTTATACATTGTTGATGATGTCTACTACTTGATAAACTTAAAATGAAGGACTTCAAACCTTGAATGTGTCTTTTTTTTTTTTTTTAACAAATTAACTACATGGATAGGTCAGAGCATAGTGGACTGCAAGTTTTCTCTAATCATGGCCTCGCGTAGTTGCTAATTTTTTTAGTACAGCTTGTTGGAAGTTTTGACTCAAATTAATTGATTTGTATTAAATAAAATTGAATGATGGAAGATAGTTATTTTTCTTTTCTTTTCTTTTTTTTTGGGTAAAAATCGTCAAGTTCGGTAGCATTTTGAGGTCCTACCAAAGCACTAAATAGGGAGTTTGGCATTGCCTCTACTCAATAGATTATCAAAGAGATGTTCACAAACAAGGAAGGGACATGAAAAAGCTTTCCTCCTTAAGTACATGGGGAATTAGAGGAATGTAGCTTACCATTGCACTTATTGTTCAAAATGATAATAATGGTGATTTTGTTTTTGGGCCACATGTTGGGCCTTATTCTGGATGAGTCAAGTGAATGCATATAAAGTGAAAAATGGAGGCATTTTTTGCCCATGCCATCACATGGCTTGAGGGTATGAAAACTAGCCGTTATGGCTTGTTTTCTGGTTTGTTTCTGGTGTCTTTTGATGAATGTATTCAACCTTTCATGAATGATTGGCTTGATTTCATGATGTATTATTGGAATACTATAAATATGAGTTAGTATTCCATTCTCAATCAATGAATTAATGCAAGAAATCCATATTGTTACCCAAATCATCGAGATCATATCAAACACTTTCGAGTTTTCTTTAAGTTCATTTTGAAAGAATTACGTGATAGATTCTAACTATTTGTCATTAAAATCCTTAAGAGCATTTTGAGAGAAGACAAATATCGTTTGAGGACAACGTTCATCAACGTGTTCAAGTCTTGCAAATCCATTCCATTTGGTGTTTCCACCTTCATCTTCTTCTACTCTCCATTGTTTTCCAACACTCAATTCCCTATACCAAAGAACATTTTTATAAAAACTCGTGATGCAAATTTCAACCTTAAATAATTACTTTTATACGAAGTGTAGAGTATATTGAGTAAGAATTGTGTTGCCAATAGTATGTCGTCCACAGAAATATGAATGATTCGAACCTAGAGAGAGATCTAATAGGACCGTGCTAAATAAGAGACAAAAAACACTAACTGAAATTGAATTCATTTTGACGGAAATGATTTAATTAAATCTCACATGTGAAATTCAACATATTTGAGTCATGGTGATCTTATCATTGCTCTAGACAAAGCAATACGATAAGCATTACAATTTAAACCTAAAACATAAATAAGTATCCAAAATTATGAAAAAGTTAAATTGTTTATAAGATAATTTGTTTTTTTAACTTGTGGGAATATTTATAAACTTTTTGTAAATACATATAAGGCCCGTTTAGCATAACTTCTAAGTCAAAATGAACTTTTGAGACACAAAAAATACATTTGGACCCATTTGACTAAATTTATGAAAGTGTTTATTCTAATTAGAAAATTTTTAAAGTTAATCCAACGTGATTTCAGCTAAAAACACTTTTAGAATAAGAAATCCTTTTAGAAATTAGTTTTCAAACAAAAATTAAGACATCTTTCTAAGATTTTTTTTTTTTTTTACAGAATACAAAATTAATGTCAAATGGGACCACAATGTTATTAATTGGACTTTTATCAAAAAAAACACATGTATAAATAAATTTTATTAAATTGAGAAAAATGAAATTCACAATGTTCTAATTGACAAATGAATCTTAAATATTGAGTTTATTGTAATGCACTGTACATGTGCGCATGCACTATACAACAGTTTTGCCATTTTTAGTACAAGTGAAATTACACAGAAAGCAAACATTTATTAATTATTTTTCTAGAAAAAATATTTAATTCAGGTGGGCAACAAAAAAAATTCATCATAAAATATGAGTTCATTAGTCCTTTATTGATTTTATCTTATTTCATTTTATTTTAAGTAAGACTGAACACTATTAGATAGTGTTGACCCAAAAAAACATATCAATGATGTGGTTAACAGATCTCAAGACCTCTCTCTCGCGTCCACGCAAGCTGAATTCCTGCACACTTGAACAAACCGCTACACGTGGCCTCCCCGGAGAGGATGGAGCTGGCCGAGCGCACTCCGATAGTCAAGTGAGTTGGAAAAATAGTTTAGAGTGTGAGAGAGCTTTGAACGTGAGCCTCCAATTAATAAAAGAGGGCTCGGCTTGGGATTCAATAATTAAAAATGTGTATAGCAAGAACATAACTTTGAGAG